>OY728128.1:1530688891-1532018303 GCA_963277665.1 Viscum album | reverse complement strand
AGGTTCCACTAAGGCACCATAAAATTAATTAATCAAATATAAAATCAATGTTTATTAAAGGTAAAATATATATTGGCCAAAAATACCATTTATAGTATTTTATTCCATCACCATTGGGTCATTATGATGTCATAAAACACATTTTATATTTAAATGATATTTAATCTTTTCCCAAAAATTTGAATGTCTTAGAAAATTATGAAAAATTCACCTTTGGAAAATTCCTGGGTTTTTACAAAAAACATTTTTCAAACTGTAATAAAAATTAAAAGTTTATTAATAAAAATTACACTATAATTTATATTTAATGAAAATTAATTTAGTAATAATATTTTATTGAAATATGTTTTATTCAAAAATCTATTACTTCATCAAAATATATTTATTAATTGAATATCAACTAAAAATACTATTTGTTTTAAAAAAACTATTTACAAAGTATGAATAATAAAATTAATTTATATTCTTTATTCAAAAATAATGTAAGTAATCATAGTGTTATGGCCTTGTAACATATCCCCTTATAACACCTGCAAAAGACCTTCGGGTAAGGTGTGGGATGGGGACAGACTCTTGGGGTTTCTCGGATAATATCGATCGGGTGGTAATCTCTATTAACATCCACTTATCTCATAGTCAATTCCATTAAATCTTAATGTATTGAAGCTCTACTTGGGCTAGGTCAAGAGTGAAGCCCAGTGACTCCACCTCCTTTCTGAGCTCGGAAAAAATGGGCTTCATATGGAGAAATTCTACTGGATGAGGCCATCACTTCCTTTGAGTAAATTGGATTTTTTTAAACCATATATTTATACTAATCAATTGGCCACTGTTCAATGACTTTATTAGAAATGGTAACAATTTTAAATGGTATTTTGAAATTGAAAAACATAAAACTAAGGAAGTGAATATGTTATATAACCATTTTATATAACATCACATTTAATTAGATCAAGAATAATTTCCATTAACAAAATTTCGGGTCATTACAGTATAGCCCTTGAAAACACTGAAATTTCTTATAGGAACCTTTACAAAGTGGAAGAATGAACCTATCCCATATTTTAGATATGGCTTCCAGGAAGTGGATAAGGGTATTTTTTTGTTTCATCAAATCGTTTTCTTATCATTTTTCTAGAAGGATAAGTTATATACATATCTTTAAGTAGAATACTCTCCACTAATTCCAAAAGAGTTTTTACTATTTAGAAGATCAATTCATAGGTTATATTTTAAATACACTCTATAAGTTCAATGGAACTATCCACATCTTGTGTAACAAAAAAAGGGATGCTCATGAAGGGGCATATATGTCCATAAAATGTGGTATTAGTCCTAACTTATAGTAGTGTGTGAATGAAGAGAAAGGTCAGTGAGCCGTGGATGATATTAATTTGGCTTAAAAAACTATAAGTTAGTAATCCAAGGAATTTAGTGACTACAACATCTATATCCACTGATTTAGTAAAGTATTTTATTCTTCTACAACTGACACATCATTGAATTATTATCCGTGAATTATACTAGTTGAAGTGAACCAAGTAAAATCCTTTTTACCTTGAATATTTAATTTATTTCATTCACATGGTATAATTAAGGGAATTTTAATGAAAATAAATTAGTTGAAAACAATTTTTCCACATGTGGGATCAATATCCACAAACAAAAATTAGTAAAAATAAATAAATTAGTCATATGTTGATTAAACCGCCCTAACGGTTCCTTCGGTACTTATAAATTCGTATCAATGACTAATGATTGTAAGTTATTTCCAACCTTTTTATATTTTTGTGTTCTTACATGAATAGTGTCAAAGAAAAAGACACCGTTATTTTATGGTTTTAAGTATCATTATTGTAAAAAAGAGTCTGTGACATACAAGAAGGTTTTTATAGAATCCATTGTGTTATTTTTCAAGAAGGAATTTTTTAAGTAAACATTTAATTATCAATGATAACAATCAAATAAATCTGTAGATTGATTAATTTCTCAAGGAGGAACTAAATAGTTCTCTGAATAAAGAAATTGAATGGATATTTCTCATGAAATTTTATCCAATAATATATGGACGGAGATTGAGGTAATTAGGGAAAATAAATTTTTATAAAGGGAGTTTACAATATAAATCAAGATTAAAAACCATTGAGAAAATTTAGTGAAAAATAACTTATACCAGAAGCAGAGAAAAAGAGAAGGATAAACAAGAAAACTTCTGAGAACGTGAAATCTTCAACCAAGGTACCCAATTCTGAATCTATTTAAAATATCAAATTATAACTTTGTTTTGTAAGAATCATGTGAAACATAAATATATATTTTCTCTTGGATATAGAAAAAAAATATTCATGGTGAGGAAATTGAAACAACATCAAGAATCTAATCCCAGATGTTATCTATATATCCATAAAATTTGGATGTAATCTATAAAAGAAAAGTTGTATCATGGGGCGTCATGCATAAATGGTATCTTACGTGTTTAATGGTTTTATCCTGGGAAAACAAGAGGCTAAAATGAGAGGATGTGGTTGTGAAGTTTGACAAGAAAGAAAACAGGAGCTAATATGAAGGAACATAGTGACATTATTGGATATATTTACAAATATATCATAACAATGATGTCCACAAATAAATAATTAAAATAAATAATCATTTTAATTTTAACACTACATGATGAATTCATATAATATAGAAATTACATATCTTATGAATGATATAGATGTCAAACTTAAAAGTAAGGATGAAAATATTATGGAACTTGAGATAGAAATTAGTTCTATAAAGGGGGAACAAAGATGAATATTTCCCCAAGAGTAGCCTCAATATGTATTGTTGTGATGGAATTAAATTTTTCATATTTAAAAAATAGAACATTCATGAAATGTTTAGATGAAATGATCCACAATATAAGGTATCTCATAAATTATATTACTATGGAAGACTTAGAGAAATTATAAGTTTGTTGTTTGAATCTCAATGGCCCAAATTAATAATAAGACCTATAATTATAGAATCATAATATATAAAAACTATGTGAGGTATTGTTACTATAGTGTATGTTTTATCTATGTTAATCTAGTAAATTTAGAAAGTAATTTCAACATAGAGAAATGGATAAAAGTCACAAGGAGATCCTCTACTCCGGCAACATACATAGGGAGAGTTTACCTTTGAAAGAATCGTGTTATATTGGATGATAGGTGTATATATTTAATTTAAAATAATGGAGATCAATGAAGGATTCATTCATAACTAAGATATTTACACTTACATCAGTCCTATTGGAAATAAAGAAGTTATTCCTAGAAATTGACGTTGGTAGTGGGGTTAGTGGTGAAAAGAGAGGAAGAATATTTATAAAAGGATCCATCAGGGGAGAAGGAGTCCAAGATAGCAGTCATGTACATCAAGGAAAAATCATGCCCATGTTTTTTCATGAAACATACAATAATGTGACAAGTGAAGCCTAGAATCAGTGTCCTCAATGGAGATAGAATCCTAGGGGAACATGTACTAGTGAAGTATCTCAAGATGATACTTGAAAAGGTCTAATATATTCCATAACTATGATGAAGCCCATGTAAAGTGAAATAATAACCATAATATCAATGATAGAATTTCTGTTAGTTTCATAACACAAAGGTAACCCCTCACAATAAATTAAAAAAGATCACAACATATCGTGATCAAGAAGAAGTGCAAGTTGATGAGGTTATGGAAATAATTTCCTCAAATTTGAAAATTAAAATAGTAAATGTGGAAATAAATGGGTTTATCCAACAAGAGTGGCCCTGCTCCTCTACTTGAAGAGGCTTGAAGCTACACCTCTCTCCGTGTATAAAAATTTCCAACTATTATTTGAATGGGAACAGAACTAAAATAAGAGACACAATCCATGGGGTAAATATTCTAGAAAAATCATTTGTTTAATAGGTAATTGAATATATGAATATTTTAAGAAAATTCACATTGAAAATTGTTCCCATAAACCATATTGATCTTCAAATATGATTCTAAAATATTCTTACTATAATGAAGAAGACTATTAAAAGGAAGATCACATTCTAAATAAAAAAGGGTGTTGAATCGTTTCTAAAACAATGAATAGTATCTCAATAATTATGGTTTGTAAAATTTAGGAACAGGATGAATCTAATCTTTACAATGTGATAGAAGGAAAATAACATAGTGGTATTAGGCCATAAGAAAAGACAGGATATATTTGTTGTGAAAGAAAACACATGGATAAAATTTATTTTTAATTGTTTTATATACTAATGATTTGTAGAAACTTCTACTTTATAGAAGATAAGAAAAAATTATATATAAAAAATGATATTCCCATAAAGTATTACTCACTATATTAGGATAAATTGTTGGTTTTAAGAGATGGAGAGTTATGGGTGGTCAGAGTAATATTTTTTATGGATTTAAAGCTTCATTAGTGAATAGAGAAACCTTTGAAGTTGTTATAGGTTAATTGATATCTATGACTGACATGAAAATATTTGTGGATGTTCACATAAATTCTTGTTTCTTAAACAGTACCTATTATCATCAGGCTTAGAGTATTTTCTAACAGGCCAAATGATAAGTGGTAAATTCTCCCCTTTAAGACTTTATGTTAATGTTGTAGAAATGTAATTGGGAAAAATTCTTAATGTTTTTTCAATAAGTTCTTGGATCCCAAACTAGCGTTTTTTTACAGAGGTCGGAGCACAGAATGGGTTTTCCATACCATCAAATGGGTACCATAATCCTTTGAGGAAACGCTCTTATTTTCCTTATGGAATAGAGAAAACATTATTCCCAAAGGGGGAGAATAAAGGGGAAGTATGATCCAATAGAAATGCGTAATTTCATGCAATGATACTATCAAATTTATTGGGGAGAATTTTTTATGGTAAATTAGGATGAATTCCACCCTTTTTATTGCATTTCCAAGGTGGTGGAGGAAGATATTATATTTTTAACAAAATACAAAGGGGGATATTATTGGATCCTAATAATTTTTTGTTAGATTTATGGTCAATATATGTTGACATCTGGACCAATATATGTTATTGTATTTGATATTAATTCTTGGATTATTTTTACGGATTTATTAAAACAATAAAATATTTGTTTTCATGATATTGTTTTTATAAAGATAAAAAGGATTTGGTTAAAGAAGGATAAGAATGGAGAATAATAATTGTCACTTGTTTCTGTCCTTGAATAAATAAATAAATATATATATATATATAAGGGTTTAAGTTCTATATACAACATATATATATATATAAACATGAACATGATATATGTTTATGATAACCAATGGAATGAGATGTTATCAAAAAATAGGACAAAAGATCTCATGGATATCTCCCGAGAATCCTACCCTCAATGATCAGAGTTGAGTTCAATGATGACCAAAAAAGAGGTAGTAAATGTACTTGAGAGTGATACCATAGTTTGTAAGAAGCACATGAGATCGTATGTAGGTGCATGGGTCAATGCATAGGAGAAGAGGAATCACTCAAGAGGGCCAACTTGAATGCCCCTCAATTGTGGGTTGATTTCTAACAAATTTAATAGAGGTATTTTAATGAATTATGGATTATATTCAAGTGGGATCCTAATTACTTTTCCTTTGTGGATTTAGGAATATTGTTCCATTATTCGTTTCTCAATAAAAACTTGAACATCATACTTTGAATGGAAAAGTTTTTGTCATGTTCAACATATATGTCTCAATTGTGTGCACCACACCCCAACCATTTGAGGATCGAAATATATTCAAAATTTAAATAAGAATTCCTTGTTTAAGATATAAAATTATGATTTTTAAATTCTTAATAAAATATCTTCATTACATGTTAATGGTCATAGTTAAAGGTGTGAAAATTAGTTTCCCAAACATGAATTTTTTGGAGAATATAATTTTGTTAAAGGTCATAGGAGAAGTCATTTGTAAGATCTAGATCCAAAACAATCAGTAGGGGCACCATTCCATTTCAATTTTTAGGGTTTTTAGGGAGATTATATGTGGGAAAAATTGATCTCTAATGTGGGAATCAAGTTGGTAATTTGAGTGTTTTATATTAACATTGAATCCAAACCAAGGAGCAACGAATGAGAAAATCATGAACAATGATGTTTTCAAAAAGAAATCCTCTTATAAGGAAAAGACCCATAGACCATACCATGTCATGGATCGTGGTTAAAATTTATTTAATACAAAGAGATACAAAAATTTGTAATATTAAAACACCCCATCGTAGCCATAGGTGTTTTGAGAATAAATTTATCTATAAGAAATGGGACAAAAATACCTAAGAATTTTTAGTCACCATGTGTAATAACATATTAAAAGTTAATGGATTATATAGTATACCCTCACCATATAATGGTGTCGAGTATATGATCATTTTTGTGATTGTTTTTCTTAAATTAGTATTGAACACACTATAGAAATGGTCAATATTTCGTGGTGGTAGTGATTTAACAAATAGAGGTTCTTTAACCACTTTATACACTTCATGAACTAATTATAAATGATTTAAATATCATATTTGGATTAAAATACATGAATTGAGAAGTTTTCACTACAAAAAAATGGCTTATACAAACAGAAATTTATTGACAGATAATATATCTATTGGTAAAAATGAGAAATTCCAACATATTTTAAGTTCTATTAGTATTAATTTTTAATACCAACACTTATTTTTATCAACATATATATCTATTGATATTGATTATTCAATACCAACATATCATTTACCAATAGTTGAATCTATTGCTTTATCATACTAATACCAATATTTTTTTTATTAACACATGAATATGTTATTAATAACGCTATTACCAAAAAATATTTTTCTGTAAATAAAAAATGTTACAAGAAACCATTGAACAACAAAAAAAATATTTTATCAACAACTAATAAGAAGAAACAAAGTGAATATATATATAAATATATTATTTTTATTATCAATGTAAAATTTTATTTCATGGTGTTTTTTTTTAAAAACATCTCATAATTGATTTTAATTTTCAATATTATTGAAATATTAAATTTTTTCTTATTTTTAAATATTTTTTATTCAGTTTTCTAGAAATATTAACTATTTGCATATGTTTCAATATAATTTATACAATATAAATTTAAATACCTTTTATAAAAAGAAATAAACACCACCAAAAACCTAATCTTCCTCAAGGCATCATCACGTCTAATCGCTACGCCTCAAGTCCCGCCGCCCAGCTCCGGCCTGCCACCCGTCGTCCCATCTCGAATCGTATTGCCCCTGTCTCGCCTTTCATCCTACTCTCTATTTTTTCCCTCTTAAATCACATTCGGTAACAAGTTCTTCTTCTTCCTCATGATGCTATGAGGAGTCGGTCCCGTAGAGTGATTTCGGAACTGTTTTGGTTTATTGTGGTGTTATCTCTTGAGGTTTTCTTCCCCCTAACTTCAGATCAAACCTCGAATATATTTTATATTCACTTTATCTATTTGGATTTATGGTATTTCTATCTACACTTCAACCAGTTTCAATTTCCATGTTTCGTATAATGTTTCGATCGCAAGATCTCAAAGATGGTCGTCATTAACGGTGAATGAAGTTTTCATCTCCGGTGTCCTTTTTCGGTCTTGAAGGCGATCCCCCCAATGCAGAGCAGGATTGGTGTATCTATATTGATCTGATGGGTACCTGAATCTTTGGTGTTCTCATTCTCCTTAGCAGCTAAGGGTGGTATGGCCAGTCCATGCTTTTGAGTTTCTATTCTTCTATTTTGCACAGTTATTTTAGAGGGGATATTTTATGGAGTTGGTGTTTGATTGAGGATCACTTGTTTTTTTCTCAAATGGCCACTTAAGGAGAAGATTCAGACAGACTTTATGGTGGTGTACATTTCCAAGATTTTCCTAGTTTGGTTTCAATCCGTGTTATATTTCAAGTTTTCATTACTTTGGTTGGAATGCCTAATACTGTATGACTTGTATTTTGATAGTTATAATACCTCCATCAAATGAAATCCCTCCTATACTATAGCAAAAGAAACATAGGAAGTCATCAGTGGCATGTTACACAAAAAAATTCACTAAAACATCTTCTAATGCTGATAAACAGTACTGTGGTTTAGATGTTCTTGAGGAAATATTTCTAGAATGATCTTCCATGGTTTCTAAAAGGTCTTTGTTTTCTGACTATAAATGGATTTAGATAGTGTTTTAACCCAGAATGGTTGGATTTCAGGTTGGATATTAAGTACCCACTATGCATTATGCTCAAGTTGTTCATCAGGGTTGTTTTTCAAGTGGAGATCTACCATGGTGGTGGCGCTGCATTGCACACCGACTCCAATAGCTCGGGGAAGGTCCATCCATCAGATGGTCCATTTATTTTCCCAAGATGCCATGATAAGAAGCGGTTCATAGATGGCAATAGGAGACTAGGTGGACCTACTTCACTCCCTCGCCGCTTCCCAATATTTCTTCTTCGGCAGCTCTTATGTTGTTTTTTCATACAGAACATCATGATAAGACTAATTAGGATGGTTATTGATATAAATATGAATAAGGTAAATAGATATATTAATGTGTCTAGGTTCCTAGGTTTTTATAAAATATTATATAGTACTTATAATTGGTGAGATTCTAGTTGTTTTTAAAGTATTCATTGTATGTTTATCTGAAATGATGAGAAGGTGACATTTAAAAGTGATTCGTTTTCTGGGAACATTCATGGAAATTACCTTATTACCCATTGATTTTTAGCTTATTTTTCTATTCCATATATTAGTGGTATTATTTTTATAATACATTTGTAATATTATGTATATATGTAGTTGATGTTAATGCTTTAAAATGTTGTTTGTTTCAGTAAACAGTTACAAACCAGATTTGAAGAATGAATCACTTTCTAGATATAGTGCCCCTTCAAGATCTCACTCATGGGTGAGATATTCCTCTAGGCATATTGGGAAGATTATTAAAGTTGATTAGGTTAGAATGTTTGAGTGTAATCTTTCTCTTTTTCATGTTTTCTTTGACTAAATTTATTATTTCGTTAGTAAAATTTTCTGGGTTATATGATTAATTGTTTTTAATTCAATTTATTTATGTTATATTTGGTCAAACCAGATAAATTACTTGTGCTTATTCTAACATTTAATTTTTTTATATGTTCTTTTTAATATTTTTTATAATGATCTTCTTGTAAAAAATATCAAATTTGATGTTGTATTTTTATTATTATTGAACTTTTGAAATAATTACACTCATTTTTTATAAATTCTTGGAAAAATAATAGGAAAAAATAAGCTGGTTGAATGATGAGTCTGTTCTTTTATTGGTATGTCCTTATGATGATCAGCTCATGTGGATGGAGGATTTTCAAATGTTAATCAAATTTATACTATGAATTAATTTAACAATGGAATAGATCATGTATAAGTTTCTTCTTCTTTACATTGTAGCTTTTCAATTCTACTATGTGATTGTTCTACTATGTGATTAGAAATACATGTGGTAAGGGGGAAGGCTTCATTGTCACCTACATGAGCATCCCTTATTGAATTCCAGAGTTTAGTGCTAGCGTTTCATCCTTTTGTAAAAAGTAGAGTCTCCTAAATTGTATAATTTTATTCCATTTCATGTCATGGAATGAAAGTGGAAGTATGATTGATATTCATTGTTACGAAATGTATGCACAAAATTGATAAAGTGTCTTGGAGGACTCATCTGGTCATGATAATAAGCCCAACTTTACAGTTTCACAGGTATTCCAAAAAAAATTCTAGATAAATCCTTTATTCCCATGCTCTTTTTTGTTGTATGTGGACTCACATTTTTGGGTTCATTACTTTTGATTCCAAACATATTTCTGCATCTATAGAGCATCTCTTCAAGATATTTTGGACCACATTAGTTGGTACTGGTATGAATTCTTTTCAATAATTATTTAACTTAAGGTCAGGTTGGGTCTTTTAAATTTTATTATGTTAATGAATACCTTCTATTGCAAGATCAAAAAAATTCTCAAGTTCAAGATTCATGACGTTCAGGAAAAACATTTTTGTAAAACCTCGGGTCAGTTTACTAATTTGGAATTCTCCTAGTTATATTTTTACTCATCGACTTATGTTTCTTTTTTTAATTGTTTTCATAATTCAACATGATTGTCTAATCCTTTATAATTGTTTCAGGTAGAGTGACAACATGGTGATGGATAGAACACACAACCATTTCATTTTATCATTTCACATAATTCTTCCTTGATTGATTATTTTCTGATTAAAAATTCTCAGGTGAGGAATAATCCATTATGTGGAATGGATGGATGGGTGTATGGTGCACGCTGGCTCTTGATGTGACATGTATGAGCTTCTGTTGGCCGACTAGCATGGAAGAGTTGTTGTCGGATCGAAGTTCTTGGGGCATGGATGTTCTTCTAGTTCTCACTGGTTCCTGGTGTGTCATGGATGGGCTGTTGGCATGGGGGTGGGGTGGGATGTGTGTTGTGGAATGAATTTTGTATTGATTAATTTTGTATTTAATTAAATTATTAATATAATTAATTTTTTCTAATTTTAAATATGTCTGAAAATATTCAACTCTTTAATAATTAAAAAAGATTGTTATAAATGATAAATTATTAAATATAATATGAAATTTTATTATAAATAAGAATTTATAATTTTTATTCATATGTAATCTATAAACAGAAATTATATGTTGGTAATATTATTACCAACAGAAATAATTGTCATTAGTATATGTTGATAAATATTTTACCCAATATATAAATTATCTATTGGTATTATTATAATTCCAATAGAATGGTTTTATTTGTCGGAAAAACATTTAGCGACAAAGTTTTTATTGACAGTTTAGTGACAGAGACATATATGTCGGTAAAATGTTTTACCAACAAAAAATGCACTTTTACCAACAGATACTCCCTCCTTGGAAAAAGTGAAATATTTTGTAGTGTTCATAGGGATTTTTTACAGTTATATAGGTTTCATAAATTAATAATTTAATATCAAACTAAAAAGGGAGATAAAGATTAACCACACTACATTGATTGCTGTAAAAATTGTGGAAATCATGGATTGTATGGGATGCTAAAGAAGGAATTCTTTGTTGAAGTTATTATTTGAAAGATTCCATATGATATTATATAAAATATTCCATAATTTTTTATTAATATTGGTGTACTGTGAAAAAAGAATAAAATATTGGGGAAAACACCATGGCGGGAGGGGAACAAAGTGACACTGTCTTTTTGCACACATGACGGGAGGGGAATAGAGTTGCGGATTATCTAGCATCGGTGGTTGTGCAAGTTCTTAGTGTGTTTTCTCCTACGGAGGTGTTCTATTTTCCTCTTGAAGGGAGGAACTTGATCAGAGGGGATGGTCTAGGACTTCATTCCATTAAACCCCCATAACTCTTTTCCTCTTGGGGTTCTCATTGGCCCTTATTGCTTGTACCTTTTCTATGATCAATAAAAGAATTAATGATGATGATGATGATGTGTAAGTGATCCTTTCATGATATAGTTTTTCAAGGAGGATGAAGGATAGTGAACCTTGGGAGATGGTGAGTTGATCCAAAATAATTTTAAATCTTTAATCCTAATAATTTAGTGAATACATCCTTTGTATCCACTAAACTGTTAAAATAGTATATTTGTTTACTACTAATACATCAATGATGTATACTCATTGCATAATCTGAGTGTAGGTGAACTATAAAAAATCATTGTGTCCCTTGTTTTTTTATTTACTGCACACAGTTGAGATAATTTGGTGAGACTTAGTGAAAATAAATTTCTTGAACACAGTTCTTAGACATATAAGGAAACATTTCCAATGTAAAAGAAACACAAAAATTAAATTGGTCACACCTAGATTACCCCCCACCCCTCAGGGAGCCTAGAGACCCATCACATTGGTTTTTGGGAAGATTATATTTACCTTGGGAGGATAATTCTAATCATAGACACTTAATCACTATAAAAAGAAACTATTGTTTATTTTGTATGTCACATTAAAAACCAAACATCTATTGTGGTCGTTATTTACACCTCCTCAGAGTATTTATTTATACTATGAATGTCTCTCATGTGTAGACTATATTTATAGGTTATTTTTGGGACCTAGTTGAGGTTTCCCTACTATGTTGACCTTATTCCCTACATGGGTGATCAGGGCTCTAAGGCACCCAAGTTGATAATACTATTCTCACATTCCAGAAGGGCAGAGGCCCATTTCTAGAAGATTGAGAGAGATAATTCATACTGGAGTTGGATACTAGGATAATGATTGTATTATGGAACATAGTATAACCAACTATATTTAATTATTTTATTCTTCTTATGTAATGGATTGACCCCATGGTAGATTATCTGTTTTATGCTGCTATGTCTATGAGTCTACATGACTTCTTTTTTCAACATTTTTAGTTCATATTGAATGATTGTTTCTATTATTTCTACATACTCGGATTTTTTATGGTTGTTTCTTGGTTATTATTAGTTTTTTGTATTCTAATATGTGGGAATATTCTCCCAACAGTAACACCTTATACCCTCACTTATACTATGTAGAATATGGCATATAGGGACATGGACTATAGTCACATAACACCACTAGTCTGGATATTATAAGGTGTTTCAAGACAGAGGATGTTATAAAGTAGTATTAGAAATTTTTTTGTATCACTATTTTTGATATGGTAGAGGTGGTATATAAATATTTTGGTGCTTTTGGTAATCCTCATACTGGTGAATCATAAACACCTATTCTAATTTATGTTTAGGTTACCAAGGATTTGGGATTTTCTTCATGTTTTCCACTTTTATTGTTGTATGATTTCAATTATTCATACATACCTAAGTTTTGGATTTATGATTTCTTTTATTATTGGATCTTGTCCAATTGATAAGATATTGTTTTTAATCATTATGTATGGAATTTTTGACTCAAATGACATATATGTGCCATCTTGGGAATGATATCACTATACATAGAGGGTTAAACAATTTAAATTGTCAACAATAACTAATATGGAACTTTTCAATACAACTAGGTAGTATCATTTAATTTAGCTAAACCATCCTTTATCTTCTTATAATGATAGGTGACATGGATTATATGAAGGGGTTCTTCTTGATATAGACAATAGATTCCCTTGAAATAAAGGATGTATAATGAACTTTTGTAGTTAAATATAGGAATTTGATTTATTTGTTCTAGTTCAGAATGAAAATTGGTTTTTATATTGAAATTGTTATGAAAAACCAATATGGTGTTTTACCATATAACTACTTAGTGAAATTATACTTAACTAACTCTTTTGGTTGTTTTATTTTCAACAAAGATCTGTATAGAATAATATTGGTATATGTGTGTATACATGTACATGGATGAGGTTATTTTCCTTGAGGTTGTAGTCCCCTATGTGGATATCCAGTGAGTATTTCGTTCCGTTGAGGTATGATTATTCATCATGTGAGGTTGTTTATATATGAGTGTGAGAACAATGGTGTGTGTGTTTTGGCGTGTGATTTTTTGTGACGGTTGAGATGAGAAGAGATAGAAATTTCTTGTCAGACATTGATGAGGTTACATATGTGATATTACCTAGGAGGGATATCGTAGTTCCTCTATAGTCTTCTAGAGTTACTTGATTTCAATGTTAGCCTGGATTTGTGAATTCCCTGAGAAGCATGGGTAAAAGAATTAGGTTTTGAGATTGGTAAGTATGATTTATACCAGGAATATGGTAAAGGCATGGAGATTCCATATGATTTATAGGTGAAACACTTTGGTTACAAGATATTTTTCTATCGAGGGGGGTTTTGGAGTGTAACTTTAGTTATATTCTAATCCATCTAGAGTTTTGGGTATGATTTGAAGTGGGATGGTGGGAGTGTTAGTGGATGCTTCTAGTTTTAGAGATGATGGTCAGGTGGTGGGTGGTCATGACAAATGTTTCAACATGAAAAATATATTATGAATTAAAGGAAATAAATCCATGAGGGTCCTATAATAAGGTGATACTATCATGCGGTGAACATGGTCTGTGGTTTAGGTGTGTTAGTCTAGGTTCGGTGACAAGAGATTCATGGTATCCTGAGTTCACTACTAAAAACCTGACTTTTCCCAACACTTCTATACCAATAGTTTGTAAAAACCGTTGGTATAGGTTCTTTTTCCCAACGGTTTGGCCAAACCGTTGGGATAGGTATACCCTTTCCCAACGATTTTGGAAAACCGTTGGGAAAAGTCCACTTTGTGGACACCTTTCCCAACGGTTTTGACAACCGTTGTTATAGGTCCTGAGAATTTTTATCATATATTCTTACCGAGAAAATTATATAAATCAAAATTTAAAATAATTATGACAATATATATATATATATGTAATTATGTTCAAAAAAGTCATGTTACGTTAGTGGTTAAGTCGTTCAATGATAAACCAGGGGTCCTGGGATCAAATCCCAGTGAATGTTTTTTTTGAAATACATATACCAACGGTTCCATAACCGTTTGTTTATATTTTCATATTATTTATACCAACGGTTTCCAAAACCGTTGGTATAGGTCTATACCAACGGTTTTCGCAAAACCGTTGGTATAGACCTATCCCAACGGCTTACTTGGCTACGGTTCTCCAAACGTTTGGTATAGGCTATACCAACGGTTTGGAGGCCTATACCAATGGTTCCAAACTGTTGGTATATGTTAGTTTTCCAGTAGTGGTTGGGTTGCACGAACGGGTGGTGAAAAAGTGCATAGATGTTGGTTTTGTATGATATAAGGGAATAAAATTATGGTTATGAATAGAACCCACTATTTTTTATCTATGAGATTCTATGTGTCGGCCGATGTCAAATGGTTTTTATATAACTCTATTAGGATTGATTAACAGAATTTTTTATGATAAATGACACTCTGTAACGATGGGGACATAGTGGATTATATGGTTTCAAGAGTTAAAAGACTGGATGAATGTAGCTCGAGAGGTTTGAAACACATTTGATGTTGGAGAATATTAAGGCATCACATAAGGATCAGTATAAAAGAATCTATATGTTGGGGAGTGCACCAAAGGCTGTTAGATAGTGTGAACCTCGTCATGGATAAATATCGATATATATTGAGTGTGACATTCCCATGAACCAATAATGTGTGGTGTTTTATATATCACATTTCCACTTGGGTATGAGTGGGTTGGTCACATATTTTCAATACATAATGTTATGGATAGAATGTGGATCGTAGAGGAATGAAACACAGGTTAGAGGAGTCATGGGATTTATGGTTCCAATCATTAGATATTAAAGGAAGGGTTTGGGTGCCAGTGTATAGATGAGTCTGATTTTATATGGTTCCTTATAGAATAATATATTTGGGGTTTAGATGTGTTATTGGACAATGTTTGGGAAATTACATTAGTCTTGGGGTAGTTTTGATGGGATTTCAGGGTTAATTGGATTAGAAATGCATGAGTTGTCTAGGTGAGAGGAAGATGATTGTTTTGGTTGGTTTGTTATCCATCAATTGAATTACATCAAAAGTTATGTGAAAACATTAGTGTGGATAGTGGATGATTTTATAATTCTTTCATAAATTAAGACATCATGATAAGATATAATGATGGTGAAAAATAGTGTGTGGCCAAGAACTTTTGTAAAATTTTCCTCTATATAGGGATAAACCAAAGTTTATAAGTGAAATTGCTTATAGTGCGATAGAAATCATATTAAGTGGGTAAGTGGAACATTGAGAATTAATTTTCAAAAGGATATTCTGATAGTAAGAAGCATTATGGATCAGAATCGTCCCTTATGAGATGATTCATATCCTTTGAAGTTCCATGTTCCCAAAGATAAATTGGTTGATGAAACTATGGTTTCTCGAAATATACAGGCATAGTAAGTATCGTCTCAATGTTTCAATAATTATGGCATGCAGTGGCTTAAATTTTAATGGATAACATACCACATGTATGGAGTTTTATAGTGCAATATTGTTCAGTATTCTGGGATATAATGTATTGAATTGAGTGTGACTTGAGTACTAGGATAGTTCTATATGTACGATTAGAGAGTTATTGGGAGTTCTCTAGGATGATAAGTTTTATAGTGGGGATGTGATGAAATCTCATGCCACTCTAGGTATCAAAATTCAAATTGAATGTCAATTTCTAAATTTTCAATGTATGTGTCAATTTATGATTTGTGATTTTGATAGAAATTTTGAGAGGTAGAACATTTTAAAGATACTTTTTGTATGTGGATAGAGTCTTGGGATGTTCCAAAAGTAATCAAGTGAATCTTGGGAGATTTGGTTTAGAATATAATTTTTGGAGTGTTTTTTACCATAGTTCACATTTTATTTTTTATATTTTGGGACAAACCATGAAACACCCAAAAATTATGGTTTTTTCTAGTATTTGTAGTTAATACATGGTAGTTTTTTTGTTTATCCAATGGTTAAGGGATATAGATTAGAATTTCAGGGAAAACCATGTGAGATGTTCTGGCATGGGGTGCCTGGAATATAGATGCGGGCCAACTATGAAAATCCTATAATTTAGTTTTAGTGGTATTTTCATGGTTGGTGCATAGTTTGGAAAATTGTGATGAAAAACCATGTTGTGTGTGTTGATTTGGTTAGTGGAGGATATACGGTTAGTGAAACATTTTGTAAATCATGCATCCAAACCACGCTTCTAGTCGATTTTCATTAAATTGGGAAATACTCATTTCCCCCCTTATGAATTTACCACCCTCAAAATGTCATTTCATCCTCCCCCACACACATATGAGACCACATACACCCTGTTGCTTCCTCTCTGAACCCACTCTATTTATGGGTAATTTCGCAAAGTTATATTGGTGATTCTAGATGATCTTCATCTTCATTCCCCCATGCATCTATTCCTTTATTCTGGTTCAATCATGATTCATCTGTCTATTATTCTTGATTGATGATTCCATCAGATCATAAGGCAATTACCTTGAACAGTGAAGGATTTTTTATAGCATGGATAGAGGGAATCATAAAAGAATTAATGCTTGTGGTTTTAGAATATTTTATTAATGGTATATCCCTTAGGGAATATATTAATGGTTTTTGGATAAATTTAATAAAATGAGCTATTTAATTTGGATAATGATGGGGATTTTTCATGGTTTAGGTCTGAATAAATGTTGGGAGTATATCACGCATTGTTGTTTGAGGTTTCAGGGATAAGATATCGCGTGGTTAGTTGTTATGAATTATTCCAATTTAATTTACATTTAATAATTAATAATAATTGTAATAATTAAATTATTTAGGTTTCTTACTTCAAATAGGACCTCATAATGATGGGGGTCGGCTGATCAGACATGGAAAATATCTAGTGAGATTTTCCTGTTGGTGATTTAATGGGAATAGCTATATATGAGCTAGTTGGCCCCTATACATTACCCAATGTTTTATATATTTTATTTATGAAACATTTTATATGTGGACTCCCCATAGAGGGAAATTGAACTTTTGATATTAAATGAATTTTTTTATTGAAATGAAATTTATGTTGATTTAATGATGCATCAATGGCCATGATGGACCCTTGGACACTAATGAATTCCTAGGTCTCCAATGGCCAAAAGATTTATTATAAATTGTATTTATTAAGAAACATAGCCCCTAGAGGGTTGTAAATGTGTAAATAAACAAAGTTTATCTTATTTTATCTGAATTAGTGACCTTTGTGTAGATGGATTCGAGGTATTGGGAGTGATTGGACCGAATAGTCCTTTACAAAACCTTCAAATATTTTATATCTTGAGGGCTAGTTGAGATGAGTGTGGTGTGGGTGTTCCTCCCCCTAAAAAAATGAATAATAAGTGGGTTTAAATGGGGAATATTATTAACATGTTGGAAATGTGTGGGCCAAAATAAGTTGACATGGGATTTTTCATGGGAATTATTATTGGATTGGTGTTGCACGATCAGTTTTGGATGATGTTTTGGATGAATGTTTTCATCCCGTACTAAGAACCATCCATTAGGCACTATATCAATTTAGACATGGGTTGTTTCAGAACTATAGTGATGTGGAATTGCAACCTCATTTCACTATTTCACATTAGAATTTCTGTTCGGTACATGGAATAGTTTTTCATCCTTCTTATTATCCCATTTGGGGAATGAGTTTCTATTTTGTTAGAAACTTTGATAGATCTCCAGGTAATTGTGCTTATGGATTTCATAGTGATATTTTTGCCTCTCCATGGACATAGAAAAAAATTTCCAAACCACATTACTCTATGTGTCCTAGATATTCTTCTTCTTATTATTATTGTTATTATGTTTTTCAAATGTACTCTTCTAAGAAAAAAATTTGCTTCATTTCTCCCGGTATTTCTACAATAATTATGACGTATTCCAAGATTGATTCTCATTGGGATTATTCTATTGCATCAGCGAGGTTATAATATGATTTTGGTGACAGTGAGGTGTGTTATTCCCAATGAGTGATAGGATTGGATTGAGAGATGACATTGAGATAAGGTGACCCAATTAGGGTGTCAATGTAACATTGAGACCTAGGGAGCCCTAGTGGGTTCCCCTATGTAACGTAACCCTTGAGTGGGTTAGTGTGGGAATGGGTAGTGTTGAGTTTTGGGGTCACCTTAGAACCCAAATTGATGATGTCAACATAGTGGCTTTTTGTAGAAGGTATAATTAATTAAATTGGGAGGTCAAACTTGGTTACATTAGATGGGTTGGGTGGGGGAAACCAATATTATAGTTATTGTTATTATCATTTTTATTAATTTGAGGTAAATTACATGACTGGGAGAGTAACCAATGTATGTGCAATGACATGATGTTCTAGGGAGGATGTAACCCGAGTATATGTGGAATGTGATATGATGGTTTCATGGATGGGTATATTTCCCTTAGATGGGTCAATATGTTCTATGTATGGGTATATTTTAAAAAAATGGTTTCACTCTGATATGAGGATGGGAATATTACCTCTTAGAGGCATATTATATACTGTGTATGGGTATATTTCCACCAAGTGGCTTCTTATGTTTTCTTGGATGGGTATATTTCCCCTAAATTGCATCAGTTGTTCCAAGGATGGGTATATTTTATTTAGATGGAGAGTAGTTCTCAAAAAAACATTGGAACTGGTAAAATGAGGTATATTTGATTTATTTTGTCAAGATAGAACTAGAGGATCAATGGTGGTCATTATTTACACTTCTATACTATTTATTTATTCATATCATACGAATAATGAATGTACTGTATTTACTGGTTATGTTTAGGACCTTGTTGGTGGTTGCCTACAAAATTATACTCCCACTCTTATTTATGAACCATGGAACTTTATGGAATAACATATTATTTTAATAAATAATTATCTTTAAATAAGTCAACTTTTTTGATAGCTTGTACCACAAATAAAGCTAATCTTAAAAGAAATAGTGATATATTTAGATAAAATATAAAAATTTTAGTTTGACCCTTAAAAAAGTTGTTGAATTAGTGGGAATGAATAAGATTAATTAATTTATGAAATATATGTATTATTAAAACAAACCATACTTTTAATTTTAATGAAATTCAATTAGTTAAACCAAAATTAGTAATAAAGTCATTTATTATTTAGAAATTGTTTTTCTAAATAATTTTGATTTATGATAACTGTATTTAAATTTTAAGAAAAATATAATTAATGGTATTAAATTATGTTTGATATTAATTTTTGGTTTACCACAATTTAGTTGGTAAATGATATGACATAATCCTAGAAGATAATATTTGAAAATTCTATTTAGTAATAAAAATGATTGATCATTATATTTAAAAATTGATTACTAAATTTTAGAATTTAAAAATTTAAAAAAAATAAAGTTTTTAATTCCTCATATAAAAATCAAATGATCAGGAATTTTTATGCTTTCTCTAAAAATGTTTGTCTTTTAGTTAAAAAATATGGTTTTTATGGAACTTTTAATTTTAATAACATTATTATTTTATATGGATGATATATAATATTTAGAAACCTTTTATGGGATAAAATATATATGTGCCTATGGAATAACATTATTAATATTAAAATATTCTAAAATCTAATAAATTTGACATCCAACATTTTAAAAACTAATTATAAAGTTATTTTTATAAAAAATGTACTTATTCATTTCTTTGAATCATGTTTTTTCATTGGACATTGGGTTTTGGATTATATTGAAAACCTTATATCCTTTAGTTTTCTATAATAAAATAATTTATTTTATTAAAATCAGTTTCCAAGATCAGTTTTTCTACATATAAATTTAAATCTTAAAAATGTTATTTTTCACAAAATTATTTTTAAATGATTAATTCTATTTTTTTCAAACATTAACTTTTCACAATCTTGAAAATTAATTTGATAAAATTATTTTACAATTTTAAATTAGAAGAACAAAATTTGGTAAAAATTTTAACTTTAATGTTTTATATTAAATTTAATTATTAAGATTATATATTAATTAACAAGGTCAAAGTAAATTGGGGTAAATATTGAGAAAACCCTAAAAAAATAAATGATATTCAAAAAGGATTTTTTAGGGGAGTTAAAACCTAATAATTTCATAGCCAATAATATCTATTTTCTGGCATTTTATCTTGTATTTTAACCTTACATTAGTTAAAATGTATGGGTTTCTCCCAAAAATCCCCCTACCCTATGTTATAAAAGATAAAACATTTACCACTTCCATACTCACTTATAATTTGAATTTATCCCAAAAATATATATAATTTTTCACCTCCTCGAACTTTCTCCCAATTTGAAAATATTTTGGTTACTATTTGTTAGAATAAGGCCTTCATTTCTAAGTATACTTCAAATGAAAATTCAAGTCCCCAACAAAAGTATTGTCAACTATGTAGTTTTTATTCTTGATTAAATTCATTCAAATTTATTCTATACACACTAATACAATGATATAATTGTAATTTATATACATTAATTTTACAATATTTTTTTATTATAATTTTTTGTTCATATACCCCATCCATTATAAAAAAACTGTTGTTCATTCGATATGCCGACTACCCCTCCCAGAAGTAACATATTTAGTTTCCCTTCAGCAACATATATGTTTGAATATAAGGATGGTATTAAAGGATAAATTTATTTTTTTAATAATGTAATTAAAATTTTTTATGAAACATTTAAGAATCAATTAATTATATTATTAATAAATGATCATCATCAATTTACACGTTTAAAATAAGTTTTCTAAGAAGATGACATTTTATACAAATTATGTAATATTTTAAAATAAATTATTATTTATTATAATTAATTAAAATTTTGATATATAAAAATGATAAAGAATAAATAAGGTCATCATGATTCTATTATAATGATATTACAACTAAACTAAATCATAATCATTCACTAAATAATGTCATGTTCATGTTTGTGTTAGTTTAACCACCTAATTGAAAAATATCCATGATGTTTTTTCATGAAAGTATATTGTAACATAATTAATGGTAAATATGATATAAATTAGGATATAATTATTTTTGGTACTTTAAATTTTATACCAATATTTATATTGGTAGTTAAGAAAACAGACATTGGTCACCAAGAATCACAAAAATATGCTAGATATCGATTTCATTTTCAATAATGAAGCCTAAAACAATTATGAAAGTAATTAGAAACAAAATAAAAAATTATAAATCAAAATTAATGGTCATTTTAATAATATATTATTTGTTTTATTTGAAATAATGATGAATACATACACCAATATTATGAAACAAGTAAAAATGATCAAAACTATAACAACATGATGTGGAAAATTAGTAGGATTCATATAAGAAATGTCTAATTATGATGTTTATAAATTAAAATGGATAAAATTAATGTGATTAATTCAGTTATTAAGATATTTTTGTTTATGAAAAAGATGGTTAATGTATGTTAATGGAATTCAGGATAAGAGGTAAGGGTTTTCATTTCAAATTCCTCTCTTTTTAAATAGATTCATGTTATGATCCTAATAAATTTTATGTGGTGTTTATACCTCATATATGACATATCATATCATGGTATATATTTTAATAATTTTATTTTAATCTTAATTACAATCCCTCTCTTTCAAGGGTTTTTGATTAATGTTTTACTCATGGGGTAAGGGTTTTCTTGGTCTCAATTCAAATTCTTTGATACATAATACATTTTTTACACCACGATTTCTTTTTTATGGTTTATTTATTTAACTTGGACTTATTTTTAAAATAATACTTTTATTTCATGGGGTTTGTTATCTAAAAATTATCTATTATTAAAGTATCTATAGATTTATTTATTTTTACAAGATTAAGGATTTTTGGTAATTGATCATGCATTTATTGAGGTATGATTGTTTTATTGAACCCATTATATTTTCATATTATTACATTTGAATATATTATGTGGTATCCTATAATTATTTTCTATAGATATATATTCTTACTAAATAAACCCTTAACAATTTTTTCTCACTTCTCGAGATAGGTTTCTCGTAACAGATATTGGTAACATAAATCCCCTTCCTTGTGTTATGATATTTTATGTTACACATTATTCTATCAGTCATGGGTTCTCACACCATAATATTTTATTATATGTTATATTATATTCCTATTTATGAAAATGTTGTTTTAACACAAATAAGGATTTATTATTCTTTTTTCATTGTTAATTTTCAATAAATGTAATTTTCAAGTAATAAGATGACCCTTTCATAATCAAATGTTGTGGTTCCACATTTCTTATATAAAATGTTTTTTAATTGTTAAGGCTCCATTTTTGGATATTATTATAAAATTAATAGTTTTCAAGGAATTTTAGCTTCACCTTTTTGAAAAATAGATTTGTTAGTGACCTATAACTTTTTCTATTACATCAATGTTGAAAATGTTTTCTATACGTTCTTTAATGATTTCACTTCCATTACTCTTTTTCATTTTCAAAAGTATTTACACAAATAGGGTTAATGTTTCACTATTTTTACTCTCATATATATTTATATCTATTGGTTTGATGAACTCAAATTACAAAACAATACAATTCATGATCCATTATTGGGTGGTATTGTTCAATCATTCTTTTAAAATGAATTTTTTCATCTATATAAAAATCCTTATAGGTTTCCTCTATTATATTGTTTATATTTTATTCTGAAACAATCAAACTACTTCTTATTAATGAATTTCGTTAATTTTATTGGTGTACTGACCGTGTTGTATACTCATTTATATATAATGCATAAATATATCTGTTTACACAGTTCATATTGGGTGATATTCACCTTGAAATAATGTTATTATATTAACATGGAGGGAAAGTCTTTGTATTTCATAGTTTATTATTATAATATTGACTATTATTACAAATTTGACTATGTGTTGTTTTTTCAACCACCTTCTTTATTATCATGGGTTGTGATCATGTTATTAAATTTATAAAGATGGAGAAAATTAATTAACATTCATGAGAATTATTCATTTCTAACATAGTTTGATTATGTATTGAGTTTTTTATTTCTCATCATTCAAAGAGTCATGTTTTATTCCGTAATAGGTTCCTCGTGGAATGTTATAAAAGTCCCTAATGTCACTTGTAGTGAATGCATTGGACTTAATCAGAAGAAGTGCGGGGAATAGAATTATATTTCCCCTTAATTCATTGATAAGTATCATGAGAGAAAATAGGTTTGGGTATTGTGTGTATTCTTGCTCAGTTCAATAATATATCGTGAATGCAGTGACTATAAAAAGTAAATGTCTAGTCACAAGCCCATGAAAAAATGTTTTTTATATCTATTATTGTGAATTCTATCATTATGATATCAGTATTATTGATATCTGTGTTTTAATTTATTATCATGGATATAGAATACCATCAGTTTCAAGTTGATTATATAGTCTGTAAAGACTCGTCAATTCCATGTATTTTTTTAAAATATATAGTAATTTTTCGATTCCACAAAAATTGATGACGCATGATTTCGAGGCCCAGTGTGTCCGGAATGAATTTCTAAACTTTATTTTTGGGTACGTTCTGTAAATGTGCGAGAGGGGTTTTGTAACTTTTGAACTGGTTCTCAGAATTGAAATCTGAGGACACCGTTGAACTCGCGACACTGGTTTTTTTACTTAAGGAGACCTTTACCTCGACCGCATTAGGTCGAGGGTGAAAGTTAGATTTTCACTTTTTTTCATGGAAAAAAAATAAAAATCTATTTTATTTTTGTTGAAACCTCCAATGTAAATGTTATAAAGGTGGGGACCACCTGAACTAAAACCCCCTTTTTGAAATTAATAGCGGGAACCACCCGAACCCTCATTAATGGTAGAAACCCCATTTCAACTCACCATTTATTTATTGGAGCCAACATAAATTAATTAAATGAGTCAACATTTAATTATGCCAACATAAATTATTCTACTTAATTTAATTTATATTGGCACCTATTTTCTTTTGAATATAGGTTGGTGAAGTGTGGAGAATTTAGAGAAAGCTGTGGAGAAATCCTACCTCTCCAACGAAGAACTTTTACTCCAAATTAAGAACTTCATCGAAAAACGTTCTTCGTAATTGTAGAGACCCGAAGCTTATCGTACATGGACATTACATTACTTTTGCGGAATACTTAGTACATAACAAAAACACACACACAAGGATCGTAATAGTTTAGTGTCTTTGGAAACTCGGAACGTAATCTTCTAATCGTGGTGAAAGATCTTCAATATATCCCATAAAGATCTTCCCCTTTTTTTTACCTAAAACCTTTCTTTATATCCTGGGGAAAAGAAAACATAAAAGGGTGAGCTCAAATGCTCAGCAAGGCAAATAAAGGAACTAAAAATCAAATCATATCTTTTTGAAAATCATAACTTGCAAAAGAGATCATAATATCATAACATGGAATAAATCATAGAAGTGAGAATGAGATCCCCATAATCATATCATAAAACTTGAAACTTTGTGGCATACACACATAATCATAGAGAATCATTTCTTTTTAGTCAAGACTCATTTCCAAGACTATCTTAGTGGAGAAAGTCCCTTTCTGAATCGAGTAACCCTCGTTTCAGTCCTGTTTCACTGAACCGGTATAACCTACCGTTCCAGCCCTGTCTATCTCATGAGATATAAAATCTTTACCCAATGCATTGGAGGGAGATATAGGTCCCACCCATCTTATAATGAATCCTTTCTTATGTGTGCCACATAATCATACATCATCGCATAACACATGTAACAAAAATGGGATTCTTGAAACATCATGACATCCTAAATCAATTCATATAAGATAAAGGAATTCATAAAAACAATTCCATCACAACATGATCAAATCAATGTAATAATAGGGATAAAAACAGAACCCTTTATTATCTTAGATGGAAAATAATTTTGAAAATCACTTGAACTCCACTCTTGAGGAAAATATCCTTTCTTCTTCAAAAACACCTTTCCTTTCTTAACATGTCATACAATTTTAAACGAAAAGAAGTTGATTAAAAATAAACTTGAATACTTTTAAAGGAAGCTTCTTGGAAATAATTTTTTAGAAATCCATTCATGCCGTATAAGTTAAAAAAAACATTCTTCGTACTTTGTCGGAAAAGTCAAAAAGTACCTCGTACGAAAAATGACAAAAGATTCCTTTCATATCTTTTACTAAAAACTCACCGAAGGGTAAAATTGGATATAAACTATTGTATAAGAATGGAAATAATATTACATATTGAGGTAACATGGATGTGGATGATAAAATACACCCCAGTAATTACCAAAGTAAAAACAATCTCGGATAAAAGTGAGATTGTGATATTTCTCTTACCTTAGGTCCGATTTGCTTCGTAAGTGTCTGAACCTCCTGTATAATGATTTAAATCATGTTATTGACATATTCCAGAATCATATTCATTGTTATTATATCATATATGGTCCACTTATGACTTTATATTACCCATTCTTTTGTAAATTCATGTTAAAGTAGCGTTTTGGGTAAAATTGTCTCATTTGTCGTTTGTGTTTTTAACTTGTAATTATTCATATGATTACTTAGATCATGATTACTTAATTCCAGAATATATAACATGATTTATATTTATATATTCAGAATATACATATATAATAAATCAGTAAATGGAAAGAAATACACCGTTCATGGAGACGGTAGTCCGTACGTACGCATGAACGCTGTTTTCGTTTCCTTATTGAATTGAATGGAATTAAGTAGATGACATACATATAAATATAAATAATTAAAGTATCATTATTAGGTAATATATTTCATTATTACTTATTATATATACTTTATAATCATTCATTAATGGTTAATCATTGAGAATGAATCTCATCGCGTCGTGGAGACGGTAGTCCGTACGTACGCACGAGCGATGATATCGTTCCCATGGTCGTGGAATTGCGTTGAAGTGTATTTATACTATTTCAGTATCAATATCACTTTATAATAATCATATATAGTTACTCATTAAACCATTATACCCATCCAATTAAGGTGGTGGCGGAAAATATATTACACCACGGCGTGGAGACGGTATTCCGTACGTACGCACACGTGGTGATTTCCTTTTTCTGCAGGATGGATAGAAGGTTAATTAGAGTTGTTTCATATTTATAATAACATATCAGTATGTAAGTAATACTGATGTTATTACTTTATCATGAAACAACTAAAGAAGAAGATGTTGAATAAGAAAGAAATTGAAAAGATCGGTAATGGTTATTACCTCTTCTTTGAAACACCTCTTTGAATCCTTCACTTAGGGAACTAAGATTGGTCTTTGAAGAATACCAGGACCTCTAGGATTATTCTAGGGAAGTGGAGAAGGGAAAATGGCAGGGGTTGGACGAGCTTGAGTGCTCAAATTGGTGTGAGGAGGAGGGGGAGGAGGTGCCCTTTTATAAGGGAGGAGAGGGGCACCTTAGAAATATCTCAAAATATTATTTTATATTAAAGTCAAAATCGGTTTATAATGGTTCCAAAGGGTCTTATTTCGAAGCTAAAGTGGGGATGGGTCGAAATCCTATCAACCAATAGGATTTAGACAAGTTTAGGGTATTATTTTATACTTATCAATTAGATTTAACTCTAAGTTAAATAATTTAACTTTTACCGTGTCTTTTTGTTTTCTTTCACTATATGGTTAATACACTTACTATAACATGCCAAACGAACCCCAAATTGTTTATTATTAATATATATATCCTTATCTAAGTCATTTGTCCGAACCTTATATTTTTAGGAATAAAATAACAATTAATAATATAATATTTGATTTAAAAACTATTTTGTGTCAATTTTGACACTATTTGATATATGATTTTTGTGAAAGTCATAAAAGAATTATATGTTCTAACCAAGTTGCTTAAATCAACATTAATATATCATAGTAACCTACAAAATTAGTGTAATTCATAAAAAGTCTCAAATTACATTTACTTTTGTGTTTATAACATCAATTATGTCAATATTTCATTAATAAGATAATTACTGCATCATCATTGTGTCATAAATAAATTAGATTATTTAATGTCTAAAAATTACAAATAAAATACCATTATGTAGGAAATATTTTTAGCTTTCTAATGAATATTTATAGTCGAATTTATCTTATGTATAAACCCATATTAAAAATGATTTACTTATTAAACTTTGATTTTAACTATTTTAACCCTTCTTTAAATAAATTAATAATAAATGTCCTAATCTAATCCAAGTGGGCCTAAATGGTCATATTTTATTCATAAGGTTGTTTTTGGTCGAATTACACTTATCCAATAGAATTAGGACATGTGTTAGGGTAATAGTAATATCATATTTACCCTTAGTTACCCTATTTACTATTAATCGCGGTAAAAAAAGTAAAAAGTTACTATTCACCAAAAAATTATTTTTATCTCATTGAACCAAATTTTACTTACTGATATCAACCGTGTCTATTGGATTTTCGAAATTCCATTCACAGAAGCGGTAAAATTATTTTTTATGCAAAATTCAGTTTTTAACCTACCACTTAGTGGTTTCACTATTCATCAAAAATTGAAAGTTTTCAGAAAAATACCAAAATTTCACCCTAGGCTAATTTCGATATTCTGAGTCCAAAAATGAAGTCCATTTTGAAAAATAATATTTCTAAAATTTTAAAAGGTGGTTATTACTGTTCATAACGGCTATTTATAATAATATTTTAATAGCATATTGTTGTTTAGTGAAACTCGGTATTGCGTACTACACACGCTATCGAGGAAGGTTGCGATTGTGTGTAATGCATGGAAAGTCAAGGATGTGTGTTGTGCAAGCTCCTTTTTGTGTTGCGTACAACACAAGACATTAGTGAAATTAAAAAGAATATTTTTCATAAAATCTTGGGCTGTTACAGTAATCAAGAAAGAGGACGACGCACAAGCCAACTTTGGAAGTATGATTGCGGAAGAAACGAACATTGGCACCTTCTTCACCTTCACTATTTTCATCTTGCAACACAACAAAAAACCTTTGAGGTAGGGTTTGTTGTTTTAAATACCTCCCTTACATGTTCATGATGTTCTTCTGGATTTAAATGTTGTGAACCGCTTACTAACGCTCTAACATGGAGGGTTTGGTTCAAAGGAACATTTCCTGACCTCTCCGCAATCCCTTGTGATTTTTGATGAAATATTTGTGACAGAGGAAGATGAAAACTGGAGGCCGGCCACAAAACAGGGGTTGTGGCACGCGTCAGCACTGCCCGACAAACAACAGACCACGGATTCTGCTGTGGCGATGAAGGGAGGATGGCCGGCCGAGCTGGCTGCCGGTGAATCCATGGCAGGTGACCGCACCGTGTGGAAAGGACGGCTAGCCATCCGACCAGCTGCGGCGGACAAACCGCACCGTGGCCGCCCCGCCACCCCGCACCACGGGCCACCCAGCATGGGCCAGGCCACCTAGAGCAGGTCGAGCAAGACTCAGTGGGCCATTCCAGACCCAGTGGGCCGGACGGGTTGGCCTAGGCCAGGTCAGGCCGGGTCAGACCAGACCCAGACCAGTTTCGACCCTATATGTTCTCTCGGCCATAACATTGGCACTGAGCATCCGTTTGATGAACCGTCTACGGAGCTGGAAACCTTAGAGTGAGACGGTCCTTTTGGAGTACCCCACAGGAGATTTGGATAATGATGGGGTATAGTCGGGTTGGATCCAGTATGAATCCAACCAGGCCCTCGGAACTAAAAGGCTAATAACTTACATACCAGGCGTTTGATTGTCTCACCATCTCTTGCATTGAGACCCCTATTACATGGATGTATTTTGGAAGACTTCTTCTTGGGACTTTCTGGTATTTGGATTATCGACTAGTAGCTAGAGGATCCGAAACTCCTAGAGACGAGAAAGCTTAGTGCGGGTACCCTATAGCTAGCAGTGACGATGTACTGACAATGTACTATGATCTTGTGTGGGTCTGACGATGTACTGATGATGTACTAGGATCATTCCTGGGTCTGATGATGTACTGATGATGTACTAGTATCATGCATGGTCCTGATGATGTACTGATTATGTACTAGGATCGTGTGTGGGTCTGACGATGTACTGACGATGTACTATGATCCTATGTGGGCCTGACAATGTACTGACGATGTACTAGGATCCTGTGTTGGTCTGACTATGTAATGACGATGTACTAGGATCATGTTCGGGTCTGACGACGTACTGAAGATGTACTAGGATCCTGTGTAGGTCTGACGATGTACGGGCGATGTACTAGGATCCTATGTGGGTATGACAATGTACTAGGATTCTGTGTGGGCCTGACGATGTACTGACGTTGTACTGGGATCCTGTGTGGGTCAAATGATGTACTAACATTGAACTAGGATTTTGTGTGGGCCTGACTGTGTACTAGGATCCTGTGTGGGTCTAACGTTGTACTAGGATCCTCTGTGGGTCTGTAATTTGGGATCCTTCATAGGTCCGCCTCTTAACAGAGTAAGATGATTTATTAGTTTCATCTAATCATATCTACAACTGTACCTAAGTTATACTAGGTATGAGTTGAGTCCTTACCTTTGTGGTGATACCTTTGTTGTATTCTTCTGTGTGGCGTACCTATGCGGTACTTACCTTCGTGGTATTCCTACCTTTGTGGAATAGTTGAGACTTTATCTTTTGGGATGGACCCTATGTTTCGTCATGGTGGAGATGGGTACACATGATAACCTAGGTATATGTATGGGCATATACCTAAGTAATGTTGCTGGTTGATTTCATGATTTCTGGTTTATCCTTTGTGGATTTTGTGATACCATGAGGGTCGCGGGGTCCCTACTGAGTATTTTCATACTCACCCATGCACGGGCTATGCCCTCACCTTGTTGTGTTTTGTGTAGACGAAGGATAGTGCTGACTAAGGACGAGAGTATCAGGACTGGAGGTAGCTCATAGGTGGACATTAGAAGAGGCATACCGCAGAGATGGTCGTTCGAGAGTTATACCTACCCTTCAGGTAGGATCCTTAGAGAGTGTTCACAGGAGTTGTTTCAGTTTACTTGTACCTTTCAGTTTTCTTGTACATTCCAGTTGGGCTTGTATTCTAGCCCCTTTTTACTTACTTTTAGCACTCTTTCCCTATACAGTTTACTTGTGTTTGTATCTTGTTGTATTCTTGGTTGAGTGTGTTTCCAGTTGGGCTTATTTATTTTCTTAATTATCTAAATATTTAGACCTAAAAATTTCCTCGAGATGTATGTGATGCAATTAATCATTATAAATTTTGTAATTTTGTATTTTTATATAGATTATTTTATTACCAGTATCATATAAATTATGTAAAGTATGTGTTTATTTCATTGGATCAAAGAGTGCGGGTATGGGGCATCACAGTTGGTATCAAAGGAAAATTTTAGATAAAATTATAGATTATGGTATTTTTAGGGTACTTTAAGGGATGATAAGTTAAGGTTGATATAAATTTAAATGGTATAGATATCCCATTATTTTAGTTGAAGTAATATTAAATATGTTTGGTATTCAAATAAGATTAATTCTGTGAAAATCTTAGGAATAAGTATAAGTACAGGGTCACATCATAAACTTTTGGAAAATTCATGAGTATATGTTTTTATGAGAAATTATACCCCAATCTTGATAAAACAAAGTATATGAGGGCTACAGAACATATATATTTAAGGGAATAACCCCAAAAATAAGATATTGGGTAATAAATAAACTGTCACATGGTGCATGATAAAGAGTCCCAACTGTGCACTTGGTTTGACACACCCTTGGCATATGCTTTGGTGAATCACATTGCCTTTATAAACCATTGTAAGGGATTCTTGAAGGATGTTAAAAAATTAGTTTAGAGAACCTAAGACAAAAAACAGCATAGATAACTAAGGATTGAACAAAGAAAGTCATAGTTTTAACCAAAAGTATTATATTTTAAAAAACGATTCATAGGGGAAGACATATTCACGTTGACATTATGATATTTAAATTTTGAAAATTATCGTAACATATTTTTTAGGTAGAAATGTGAACATGAAAAGTAATATGAGAATGGTATGTATCCAAAATTCAGTATATTATATTACTTAATAGGGGATTATACTGTAATGGTTCATAATTTAAGTATATTCCAATTATGATGGAACAGATAAGTTTCCTAGCTTTAAATCTGGTAGTTAAGATGATATTTTAACAAAAATTAAATCTTGAAGATATTAGTTATTTTAATAATTGGGTGATTTTTATCCATGGTATTCTATTATATTCTATAAAACATGGGAATTATGTAAAAACTCTCGGGATTGTTCTTTAATATATTTGCTTCAATGATATGGAAATGTATATTAAATGGTAATAATAATCTTGAAATATGATTTTATGACATGTTTATTTATTTGGGATAACTATTGTAGAACATATGATTGAGTTATGGACATTTATTAGTTTTAGTATATCGTTGTGGTTTAGGTAATAATGGGTTGATTGATATTGCGAAAAGTGAGTTAGATAGTATTGGTATTCTTAAGATTGATAATTAACTCATATTGTTTTTGGATTTCATCACATTTTTTTCATTGTGATATAAATTTAATTGTTTGTTACATTATGAACTTGTAATTAATAGATTTTGAGGGTTTATGATATAGTGAACATTTAAAGTAATATATAACATTGTTTTGGTTTATTCACTTGGAGAATAAAATAGTTTTGGAAAAGGTATGTTATGAAGAATATATTATTAAAATAGATACATTCATAGGTATATTATCATAGTAATTATTAATGTTGTTTAAGGAATGAAAGGTAACATGATATAGAATAAGAGAGTATGATAGATTTCATATGATAAGTTTTATCCCAAATGGTGAACATGTTAAGAATACCCTCAACTACATTCATTGGTGAGTGATAATTAAAATTTATATGAAAAAGTTTATTTATGGGGGGGAGAATGTAACACTCCAATATTTTAATATATTATTACCATTAAATAAGTCAATTTTTTTGCTATCTTTCTCCACAGATAATTTCGAACATAAATAAAAATTGTAATAAATTTTGATAAAATATAAATATTTAAATGGGATCATTAAAAAACAATCTATTGATTTTTTATGAATTAATATGTTTATCTTCTTTTTTAAATATATCTAATGAAAATAAAGCCTACTTTAAATATGAATGGAATTCAATTATTTTACAAAAAATGACTAATAAGGTCCTTTATTGGTCAAGAAAGTATTTTTATAAAAAATAATTTTATGTGACATAGATTTATATTTCATGAAACATAAGATTAATGTTGATAAATTATTTTTTATTTTAATGGTTTTTTAACACTGATATTTTCTTAAATGATATGAAATATTAATAATAATAGTTAGTATTTGGCAATTTTATTTTCCAATAAATAAATTTTTTCATTATATTCATAAATTTAATTTATAAATATTGAAATTTTGAATTAATAAAATGAACTTATTTTTTCAAATTATCATTTCAAAATTGAATTAGTTTGATTTATGATATTTTCTAAAAATCACAGTTTTTGTAGGAAAATACGGTTTTTACAAAACTTGCAATTTTTATAAAATTATCATTATAAAATAATGACATATACTAATAAAATACCTTCCAAGTGATCAAATATGAAGCAATGGAATAAAATTATTCATTTTAAAATATTCTTTGATCTTATAAATATGATGTCCAATATTTTAAAACTAATTAAAATGTTACTTTATCAAAAAAATTATTTTCATTATTTTAATTGAATCATGTACTTTCAATGGGTATTCATTTTTGGGTATTATTGAAAGTACCATACCGTTTATTTTTTATAGTAAATAAATTTATTTCATTGGAATTAGTATCCAAGATAATTTTATCTTATAAATAAATTAAAAATGTAAAAACATTATTTCTCTAGAAATGGTATTTACATGATTAAATGTATTTATTTTAAAATTAACTTGTCATACCTATAGAATCTATATTCGATAAAATTATTTTCAAAATTTAAATGAGAATTCTAAAATTAGGTAACAAGGTCAATTGTAATCATTTTCATTAAAATTAATTTCTAAGGTTCTAAATTATTTACAAAGGTGAAAGTAAATGTGGGAAAGGTTAAAAAAGTTAAAATAAAATCCCATAAACCACACAAATTATCTACAAAATGGGTGGTTGAGGTTATTTTTAACCAAACATCATTTTCCTCTCATATTTTTCTTAATTTTTGGCCTTTAAAACTTTAATTGTAACAAAAAATTACTGAAAATGTAAGGGTTAATCCTAATACTAATGCTCCCTTCACATATAAAATGATAATATCTTCACCACTTACAGAAGCACTTATTATTATTATTTCTCCTTAAAATAATAATATTTTTATCCTATTATAAACCTATCCTATATTAAAATTCTTATAGTCACCATTAGTTATCATAAGTCCTTTGTTTCCAAGGAGACTACCAAAGAAAATTCAATCCATAGGCATGAGTATTATCAACTACTTATCATTCTTCTTAATTATATTAATTAAAATTTATTATATACACACAAATATAATGATATTATAATAATTTATATATATTATAAAGTTAATATATTATGTTTATTATTATTTTTTATTCATATACCTCATCCCTTTAGAAATAAAAAATTGTCGTTCATGTGTTATGTAGACTACTACCTCCATTATGTAACATGTTTAATATTCCTTCATCATCTTACAAGGATGTATATAATGATATTATAAAAGGATAAATATATTTTTATAATATCATTAAGATTATTTTATATAAAATTTTAAAACCTATTAGTGATGTAATCAACAAAAAATTGTTATTAATTAAACTATCCAAAATAAGAATACTAAGAGGATAATCATTTATATAAATTTTGTTATTCATTAATATCATTATTTATTCTTCTAATTACAAACAATTATAACATATAACACTTATAATTACTTAATAAGGTCATCATTTGTCAGTTATAATGATAAATCTTTTTGGTTATGGATATTTTATATCAATATTTAATTAATTAATTAAGAAAACATGTTTTGATTCTCAAGAATAACTAAAACATGATAGTTATCAATTGAATCTTATAATGGATAAATAGTAAAACACTCATAAAAGGAATTTTAACTATGATAAATAATTATAAATAATCCCTAATATTAAATTTAATTATATTTTAATTATTACCTTTGAAACAATAATGAACATTTACACTGTTATTATTTATTTAAAAGAGACTAGGGTAAGCCACTTTTTATTAAACAAAGGAAACACTTCTTTGTTTCATGGAAGATGGAACCCATTACATGGAATTTATGCCCTGTGGAACAAGGTACCAATGAAAATGGAATTATGGTCTAGTGTTCATGAGTCCTAATACATGTAATATAGGTCCATGACCTATAGGCCCTTCCTGTGCCTGCCAGCACCTCCACCACCGGGGGCTGTCAGCAGCCTATGTTACACATGCCACCCCAAGTGAAGCACCATATCAATCAACCATCTCAGGCATGCACTCACATTCATGGAACCAATATTTCTACATAAATTAATAGGGTAAAATAACTAAAATTTATTGGAATATTACATCGTCTATAATGGATTCACCTAGAGAACACCAAGCAACTAGGCTAGGACTAATGGGAATAGATGCCACAATTATAATTCTAGTAAAAACAGTCAAAATTACAAAACCCCAAGGTAAAAAATAAGTAGAATTAATATATATAATTGTTATTTATAAATAATATAAATGAAAATATAAATGAGTATGGTTTTTAATTAAGTTATTAGCATATTTAAATTCAAAAACTATGAGTTTAAAGTACACTCATAGAAGTGAGGACCAGAGGTAATGACTTTCATCTCAAATAACTCCTTTTGATATAATTTTATTATTATAAACCCAATTTCATTTATATGTTATATATAATAAATATATGAGTTTTAATATCAATATTTTTCTTTTAATCATGGTGGTTGAATATTAATTACAAGCTCTCTCTTCTGAGCGGGTTTTGATTAAAATTTCACTCAAGCCTCAAGGGTTTTCTTGGCCTCAATTCTAATTCTTCAAGACATGACACATTTTATGCACCATGATTATTTACATGGTTTATTAACATACCATGAATATAATTTTTATCAAAATCCTTATATTTCATCATCTTTAATGGAAAAATTATTTTCCTTTATTTAAGTGGATATTGACTATGTTGTTTCTCAAATAGTGAATATTTTCAATAAAGGAACTTCCATTCATTGAGTTATGACCATTATAATGAACTTATAAGTTTGGAAAAATAATTCATTTTTTATTATATTGGATCCTATAATTTTTTTCTAGTTATATATGTTCTTATTAAAAACCATTTTAAATGAATTTATTACTTCTTGAGATTGGTTTCTTATAATGGATATTGGTAACTAAAATCTATTTCTTAAAGTTAATATGTTTTACCTTGATCATTGTTCTCACATGTTTGGTTTCCCCCATCTGAATATTTTATTATATTGTAACCTATAATCCTAGTTGTGAAAATAAATTTTTAATTCAAATAAGGTGTTGTTACTCTTTAAAATGTGGTTTTTTAACAAATCCAATTTTAGGTATTAAAATTTCTATTTCAAAATCATATGTTCTGTATCGAAATTTCGTATAGAAAATATTATTTCATTTTCAAGGATCCACTTTGTGAAATTATTTTAAAGGTAAAAGTTTCTAATTAATTTTCACTTCACTTTTGAAAAAAAACACTATTGGATATGACCTGTAACTTCCTAATTTACATCATTGTTAATTTTCTTTCTAAATTCTCTTTTTTTTTTGTCACTTCCATTTCAATTTTAATTTTCAAAAGTAATTACCCTAATATGTCATATTCTTCACTCATTACACTCTAAAATATATATATATATATATGGTGGAATGAACCAATGACACCATACAATCCATTTCTTGATCCATACATAGGTGTTATATTTCAAGAATTCCATTTTCAGGATGTTTCTCGTCTATGATAATATCCTTATAGTTTCCATTTTTTACACTAAGGATATATTATTTTAAAACCATCCACTATCTTCCTCTAGATTTATTGTGATCATTTTATTAATGTATTGACTTATATATATAATTATTTCTCTATACAGAATGAACATCACATTTTATAATGTTCAGATTGGATGATGTTCACCTATAAATAATTATATTATCTTAACATGGCGGAATGCATTAGAATTAGGTAGATTATTATTCCAATATATATGATTATTATAAAGTTGAAAAATTATTTTTTGACCATCCACATAATTTTTTAGTATGGTTTATAATCACATTATCCCTTTTATCATCATGGGGGAAATTATTAACATTTTAGATGATTATTGAATACTAACTATAGTTGATTATGTATTGATTTATGTAAGTATAATTATAAAGATAACAAATTTTAATTACATAAGAGGATTATTAGGAAATTGTATAAAAGTACTTTATTACTCCTATGATGAATTCATTGCAATTAATCTACTGTTGGCGGGGCCTAGAATTTTATATCCCCTTGAAGCATCGATAAGTCTCACGAGATGAAATAGGTTTGGGTATTTGGTGTATGTATGTCCAATTATGAAATATTTCTTAACTTCGGTCTAGACAACATGTAAATGTCTTGGAACAAGGCATGAAAAAATCTTTTTTAATTTCCATCATAATTAATTTCATCATTATGATATCATTATCATTAATATACATATTTTTATTTGTTACCATGTATATAGAATGTTCTCAGTTTCAAGTTGATTATGGATTCATTTTGGCTACTTATTCCTTTCATATTATTTATTTCATGTTCATTCCATGATTTCCTCAGTTATATATTTAACTTACTGATAATTTTATCTCACTAATAATTATGTTTCTATTTTCCTATGTTATGGATAAATGTATTTTCAATTACATCCTTATAAGGATATCATGTGTTAAAAAAATTACAGGAGATATAGAAGATTCATTATAGATGAGGTAGTTCCCTATAGAGTGGAAGAAATACCACCTTGATAGAAGTAACATGGGTTTTTTAGTTTATTTTTTTTCTTGATTCTATTTACCATTAAACCTGAAAATTTCCTCAAGATATAGGATATGAAATTAATAATTCTTGAAATTTTAATTAGATATGGCTATATTAATGATTTTACCATCAGTATCAAAGTATGTATGTAAATATTGAGTTGATGGAATCAGATCTAGGAGTATGTGACCGAGATATCCCATTGGGGTATTACAGAATATCTCACTATTCATTGGCTCATGTGTGGTAGAGGCCTAGGGTTGTATTATTAAGATGTATAGCTTATATTTTACTTAGATACATGGATTATATAAGGCTTAAGGATAGTAGTACAGCTGATTGGATTTTATTATTTTATTTATCTTGAATTTATTATCAGGCCAATGGGTGATGAGATGTTGTATGCTCATATGACCATGAGTTAATATGGCTTCATTATTCTTCATTTTCATTTTAAATATAATGATTTTTTTATTTAGTTTGTGTTATTTTATTATTGTGTTGGATGCCCCTTGGTTATTCTTCCAATGTGTTTCTTTTGGTATGAGGATTTAGTCTACCCATGAAGAAACCTTAGATCTTCACTACTAGTTAGAAACTTATTTCAAATGGGGATACATGCTCGAGGTCGCATGGAACTACTGGTATGAATGTTATTTAATTTTCAAGAGTTGGTATTATTATACAAGCGTTACCTCATTTTTTGTTTATAAAAAGGGTGTGCGAGTAATGGTTTGGGAATGATGAAAATTATAGGGTTTTTATTGTGGTTTGATATTAGTTGATAATATATATATTAATAAATTAATTAAATTTTTTACATAAAATAATAAAAATATCAATGGATTAAGGTTGGTTATTATTTCAAATGTGAAATGATTTTATTATGTTTTATAAACTTTCATAAGACCAGGTAATGTTTTATAAAATGATTTTATAACATGTGTTATTTTCACATCTATGTGTTTCACGGGAAGTCATAAAAATATCTTAATAGATCTTGTACTCACCCATTCATTTAAATCCTGGTGAACATGAATATATTGTTAACTTAGGTTATATTTTCTTTTACATTGCTACATTGTATTGTATAGACTAGTGGATGTCATTTACTAGATACTAGTGGTAGTCAGACCATCACCGGTGGGTTCATCGATCACATATGGTTGAATTTATATTGGGGAGTATCATTATTTATTATTAACATATAATTTTTTCATTATATGTGTTTATATTTTTTATGTTTCACTTTTATTGGGCTTTATAGGTATGTAGTTGACGATCATGTCAAGTTATTTCACTATTCCCCGTCGTTGTGGCCTGTAACACCCTTAGATTTTTGTATGTTTTTTACTTTTAAAAAATACTGTGGGATTTTATTATATCATACAAAAAACCGAACTACAATTATCTGAGATATATTTTACAATTCAGTATTAACAATAATAAATCACGAAAATAACATGTGAAATATCATTATGAAAATTATTAGAAGAGTAATACCTTAAGTAGATAAAAAGATAGATAAAATGATTTATTTTAATTCTTTACATATTATTATTTTTATTCTAAAAAATCATTTAACATGTTCTAATATCAATGAATTAAATAAATTAAATATTTGGAAGGTAAATAATTAAATTTTATAGTATGTGATTAAAATTATTTATTTTTAAAAAGATATTTTATTGAATGACTATATTTTTCTATATATTTTTTATTTTTATGTTAAAGAAATTAAATTATAGAATTTATATTGATTATTATGAAAGAAAGGGTTCAATGTAAAAACAAATATATGAACACTAATTTAATTATTAATTGATATGAACAGAATTAAGAACACTTCATGTTTTAAATATCACTTTCTTTAATAAAAATTGTTTTTCATTATATTTTGTATTTTCAAATAAAATTTTAATTCATAAATTGTAGAACATGGATTTTAAATAAAGGAATTAATTTTTTTATCAGCATTATAGAATTAGATTAGAATTATTTTTTTGGATTTTTTCTAATAAAGTTGATTTTTTGGTGAATTTTAAATTTTTTTTATAAATATCACACATTTTAGGGAATCATAATGATATAAACATGACATAAAAATTTATAAAACCATTTTCATCCTCAAATGTGTATTTGAGAAGTAAAATAATTCATTTAAAATTGTATATATTGAATTTATAAATCTATGTTGAATTTTTTTAGTCCTATGGTATATTTTATTCTAATAAAAATTGTTATTGATTATTTTTCCTTAAATAATTATTTAAAAGATTCCATTAATTTTATTATAATTTTAATGGTAAATAACACTAACCTATTTTATTAGAATCTGGTAAATTTTTTTTCATAAAATAATTTTATAATTATTTCGGCCAAATGATAAAATAATCAAAATTTTAACACCATAATAATACACTCTACAAATATAAATACCCCCTTTCCTTCCCTTGGAAAATCACATCTCATTCACTTATAAAAGAACAATATCTACCCACTAACCCTTTACTAATTCTACTAGTAATCTTAGGGACATTATAGATTTTCTAAACCTTAATCCATTAAGACTTTACCAAAGGATTAAATATCAAATGAATAGGTGACCCTAGTTCACCTTCATTATTTTTTTATCTCTTAATATGTTTAATCTTAAAATCAATTTTCCTTTTTATACATTTATAAAATATGTTTTTATATGATTATATATCATATTATTATAATAATGATAGTTTTATAACTATTTAAATCAATATATATCATATACTCTCTCTCTCATCTCTTTAGACACATCCTGATGATGATTGGTGTCATATTCCTATAAGGGTGTTTCCAATACATTACTTATCACAACCAATATATTTGGTTAGGGAATATTTTGATATATTAATTTATTTTAATTTATTCTATTTTTTGATAAATATTTTTATGATATTATAAAATAAAATAAAAAAATCCCAGAATGGATCAAAATGGGATGTTTTAAAAGGAAACATGTCATCAAGACATTCTATCTTTAAAATATATAGTAACAAATATATTATAATGATTATAAATGATAAAGAATAAAAAAGTGGAAATATTATTTAATTTTTTATTAATGTTTTAATAAATAAAAGTTTATGAAACAATATCCTCAAACTTGAAAGAATAAAATGGTACTTAAAGTAAGTCTTCCTTCTCCCAATTTCAATTCCATCAGACATGCTTCAAATTGTGATACATTTTTCTTATATATGGTGTGATTATTACCCAAATGTATTCCTGTAATATAAACAAACTATATTTTATTCTATTTTAAATTCCATATCATGGTCTTTATTTTATATATATATTTATTATGGTAATACCTATTTCATTAGGGTTTCTCATATTAAAGTTTTGTTCGTTGGTATTTGTTTTGTATTACACACCTATTTTCTTTTATGAAATTAATTCTCTATTAAAATATGTTGTTGTTGAGAATAAACCCCAAACTTTATAATGGTTCTTTATCTTCTATACTCATATTCTTTATAATGAAACTAACATGTTAATACCTAAACTTAAATTATTTCTTATGGTAATTTTACTCTTGTTTAGAATATCTATAAAATGTTATAAAATTAATCTTTTGTATGTCCTTTATATATGTAATTTTTTTATTTTCAAAAGTATGAAAATAATCTCACTATGAAATTTACCGCATGAGAAAATTTCTGAATTTTATAACCATTACTTTTCAAAAATAATAATCTATAATATTTCATGGTTTTACAATATAATATCTATTTCCATTTTTTTGTGAATTTATCATTTTTAAAATTGAGGATAATGTTTTATAATAATGAATAAAGGTATCTGAATCCACTTTCATTTATTTTTATCTTTGACTCAAAATTTATTATATTAAAATTTATATATTTTCATGGATTAGGTATTTAGAATTATTTTAAAATTAAGGTTTCCAATATCCTATTTTCATCCCTTTGATATTAATTTTTATGTGACATATAATTATTTTCTTTTCAACCTTATTACAAAATATTTTCAAAAATTATATTTCATAACATCACTTAAATTTTATTTTCAAAATCTAAAGGATATATTTATTTTGGGGTTATGTTTCATATGTTACCCTTTAAATATTATTATGAATTTATAGTTCATAATTCACAATTTTCATAATGGTGATATTCTCTACAATTTTTCTACTCTCTCTTGACATTATTTTTCCCATTTATGTCCATATTTTTTAATTTTAGGGATATATTTATTATGAATTCTAGTATTTTTATATTGTGTTTTATAATATTGAATTAATCAAATTACTATTACAATATATGGTTTCAAGGGTGTTTACCAAGATTTTTTTCCACTTATTTACAAGGGAAATTTTTCTATTCTATATAACTGATATTTAAAAACTGATGTTTATTAATTACTAATAAATATTGGTTATAAGTTATATTTTTTATTAATTCTTTCATATGATGAATGAATTAGACTTAATTATTGATGGGTGGGTGCTATAATTATATAGCCCCTTGATTTATAGGTAGGTATCATGAGAAAAAAGAGATATAGAATTTCATGTAATCCTTACCCTTTTATGTATGATGTCTTGGAATGGGGACAATATAGTGTGTTTATGATTTCTGACATTATGCATTCCATAAATATGAAATTGGTTATTTTTTTACATGAAATTATTTACATTGTTATGTTTACCATTTATATACTATATTCTCATGTTATTAGTCATATTTCATTGTTTAATTACCATTTATTCCAACCAAATTATTTATTTGTTGTTTATTCCATGATTGCTTCTATTGTATACTACCACTTAATAAAAATTTAAGATCACACTTATAATGTTTACTTTTTCACAAGATATATGGATTATTATGTATGATTTTTTAGTAAGGGTATCTGGTGTGTAGAATTTTTGTAGGTCATGTTGGAGACATATTGAAAAATAAGGAATACTATGTTTAGTGGGAAATATTTTTACTTGATAAGAAACATATGGGTCTTGTTAGTTATAGATTATTTCCTAATTAAATCCAACACTAAAACTAAAATATGTTGGGTATATAAGAGTCTAAATATTTATTATTGGTATTGTAATTATTTATGGTAAACACTTTTTTGACATCAGACTATATTAAAACCTGCTTAGAAATAATATGTTTTTGGAAAAAAATCTAGGGGTGAGGTACTTGGGAAGATATTATGATACAAAAAAAATGTTTAGATATATTCATATTATTTGATATATTTATGTTAGGATAAATTGAGAGTTGTGAATAAAATCATGGGTTATTGATATTATGTTTTATCATAAGTTTATTATCATAGATACCCCTTTTGATGTCTTGTGTGATTAAATTTTAAGGTGGTTAGTCGTATTTCTAATATATTTTTTCCTTTGTAGGAAGAATACATGATTGAGGTATATATGACCCTTTGGGTTGATATGTGTTTTTTTGTAGAGGTAATTATGGTAACATGGTATAATGGGTTAATCGATTATATGAATTTAAACAGATAAATATATATAGTCATTTCATAAGAAAAGTAATTTAGTGATACATAATTCTAGTCATTTTGGGAATATTTTAAAAAAAAAAATTGGAGATTATATATATGGTTATAGTATATATTGACTTATATTTGATTTTATGTTGTTTAAGGATTAATGGTTCAATCGATTTAATGAATAATTGGTTTCCATTAATTTTGGGTTTGGAATACAAAAAGAAAGGTCTTGATAGATTTAACATTAAAATTATTAGGAATTATTACTAGGATACATTATTGGAAACCAAAAGGATAAATCTAAATATAGGGAAACATACAATAATTTTGCTAAAGGTTATATGGTTTCCAAGAAATAAATTCCATGTTTTTATTCTATATGTGGATGTAGGCTCTAGCTCAGATGCACCTAGAGGTAATAAACCTAACAAATTTTTGTTGGGTATTAAGTTGATCTTCACATAGTGAATAATAAAAGGACCTACCTACACACTTACTCTTACGTTCCTATGAGATATGATTTGAATGTTTCAAATTCTCTTTATGAAGTATTTTAAAGTATTTCAACACATTTTTTATATCATGATTCATGAATATATTAAGAATACCCTCATCCATTTTTATCTATAAGAGAAAATAAAATAGTGAGGATCTTATTTATTTAATGGGGTAGAATACGACACCCAAATATTTTAGAGTGTGTTTTAATTTATATAAATACTATTATGAATATATTTTATCATACACATCACTAAACCAAAATAACCGACAATATATTTTACAGTGGAAGATAAAAACTAATACATAATGAGAATAATATGTTAAATATTACAAATAAAATTAAATGGACTAATCCTCAAGTAAATACAAAATATATGAAATTATTTTTTAAAAGAATAATTTTATGTCTTATAATTCTAATTAATTGAATAAATTTAATTATTAGAGGATAGATAATTAAATTCAGTGGGATGTGATAAAATTTATTTGGTGTTATAATGTTCTCCTTTTTGAAGAATTGTATTTTTATATATACTATGAATTTTTTCATAATAAATTAAATTGAACACTTTTAAAATATTATTTTAATTACATATTTAAATGAAAAAAATTAATATATGAACCCTTATTTAAATATTATTTTATTTGAAATGATATTAATAACGCTTAATGTTTTAAAATTAATTTTCCTTAATAAGGACAGTTGTTCATTATATTATATATTTACATATAAAAGTTAAATTAAAAAAAATAGACTTTTAATTTTATAAAAAATAATTAATCATTAGAATAATTATTTGTAAATTAGCATAGAGTGACATTTTTTTTGGACTTTTCATTGGATGTTGATTTTTTTATAGGTAAAAATATACAGTTTTTTACAAAAACCCGTAATGTCTATGAAACCATCATGATATAATTTGGATTTAAAATATTATGAAACATATTTCCTAAAAAAATGTATTTACTAAGAAAAATAATGGATTTAGAAATAATATACAGAATTTATAAACCTATGTTTTATTTTATTAAACCAATGTTATATTTTTTTTCTAATAAAAAACTATTATTTATTCATTACCTTTAAATATGTAATTTATAATTTCCATAGGTTTTAGATTTGTTTAAAAGTCAAATGCATGTCATTAAATTATATATAAAACATATAATAAATTTTAATTAATAATTTTCAAATTTCTTTGGCCTAAATGATATGATTAATCAATATTATAACCCAAAAAACCCTCACCTTATGTATAAGTATTTCCCCTCCTTTCCACTAGAAAATAAATTCTCAAACACTAGTCTAATAAAAATATTTGTAAATTTACTCTATAATAATCCTTATAGAACCTTTATATATTTTTTTAGTTACCTAAACACAACTATTTAGGGCCATAGAAATTGATTAAATCTTCAATGAAGAGGTAACCTTGACTCTCTTGCAATGTTTTTTCCTCTCGTTATTTGTAACACCCAAATAAATTTCCCTTATTATACATTTATAATATATTTCATATATTTTTATATAACATATTATTTATTTATTTAATTTTTTGAACTATTTTGATGTAATTATTTTATACACTCATTCTCTCCTCTATTTTCACACATCTGGACAATGATTGGTGTCATCTGCCTTTGAGGACAATCTAAACACATTATTTATCACCACATACGTGGGTGGTTTGTTTAGATTATGTTATCTTAATATATTTTATTGTATTATAATCTTATTTAAATAATTTCATGAAATGATAAATTCTGAATAATCAAGATCAATAAAAAAAATAAGATAATTTAAAAGAAAACATGTATTTGATCCATTATATAGTTTAATAAAATAGTAGTAAATAAATTATAATGATTATAATTGAAAATTAATGGAAAAATTAATATAAATAACATTTGGGATCATGTTTTAATAAACATAAATTTATTATCTAGTAATTTTAAACACCATAAAATAATTTTGGGCCTGTGGTAAGGGTTTTTTCTATATTTCATTTCCATTAATGTTTCGTATTATGAACCATGTTTTCTTTAATGTGGTCTAATTAATATTCTCTTGTCTTTGTGTATAATAAAACACTTTTATTTAATAATACTATAGAGTTCATATTATAATCACCTATTTGTATCCTTTTTATTCAGACAATACCAATGTTTAAGGGTTCCTCGTTTCAAAATTTTCTTCTTTGGGTCATGTTTTCTTAATGAACCAATTTTCTTTTATATGGTTTATATAAATCATGTTAAAACCTTACAAAATTATTATCTCATAATATGTGGTATTTAATGTTCCAGTTAAATATATTTATTTTAATTTGTTTGGATTCGAAGGATACCAATGTCATAAGGATTTTTTCGACCCGATTTCCATTTTATTAGGTCATACAGTCTTCCTTGACTAAAATCTTCTATGATTATTTTATTCAACCATATCACTTTTCTATATGGAAATTTCTCTTTCTATCTATTGAAATTAAAACATTACATAAAACACTTCTTCTTTTATAGATTTCATTCTCTATAAAAATATAATGTTGTGGAGAATAAATCACATCCATTCTAATGGTTCTTTTTCTTCCATGAATATATTCAAAATATTGGTCAACAAAATTCTTACATATACATCCACAATTGCTTAAGGTAATTCTCCACTTTCTATAAATTTATAATAAGTTTTTTAAAATTAATTTTCTAAACTTTATCTACAAGGGTTATTTTTTATTTTATTAAAAAATAGTGAAACGAATCTCATTTTAAATGTTTAATACATGATTGGATTTTAAAAAATAAAAAAATTATTATTTTTGAAATATAATTTTTATTATTTATTAATTTGACAGAATTAATTTATATTCACAATATTTTTAGTTTTTCATTTTAAAAATAAATTCATAATATTAATAAGAATAAATAAAGATATTTTATTCCACTTATGCATATATTTATCTTCCACTTATTATTTAGTATCTTTAAATTTATTTATTCTCAAGTTATCAATATTTGGAATCATTTTTAAAATATTTTTTTTTTCAATTTCATCCTTTCATTCCTTTGAAATTGATTTTGGAAGTGATTTATAAAATTTTTATTTTCAACCTTGTTTAAAAATCATTATCAAAATTATTTTTAAAAATTTATGTTTATTTTTCTCCAAAAATATAAATGATTTATCTCATTGAGCATGAAATTTAGTATATTTTACACTAAATTATCTTATAAATTATTATTCCATGCATCACATTGTTCACTAGGGTTGTGTTTTGTATATCTCTTCATCTCTATATTGAATTTATTTTCTTTTTTTCATGAACATTCTATAATATCAATGATATATTCCATTTAAATTCCATTATTTCTGTATTTTTTAAATTATTTATATAACTATATATCCATTACAATATAAAGTTATAAGTGTTATTACATTGAAATTTATTCCATTTATTTTATAAAGAAATATTTACATTCTATAGGAATATTTATTAATTACTAAGTAATATCAGTTATGTATTTTATTATTTATTATCTATATAATATTATAAATATATTAGAATTAATTATTGATGGGTGGGAACTAGAATTATATAGTTGTTTGTTGCATTGAGGAGTCTCCCAATACAAACCATATTGGTAATTTTTTGTTTGTCTTTCCCCATTAAATATTATGTATTTCCAGGCGGCCTTGAAGATTTTTTTGTGATGTATAAAATTATTCATTACATGACTATGAAATTATATTTATTGTCCATGTGATTATTTACATTTTATATCAAACATTTATATTTTAAAAGGTCTAATATAAATAAAATTTCATTATTTAAATAATATTAATTCCTAAAATAATATTCTTTCTTAGTTTACTCTATGATAACATCTTTTAAACACTTCCCCTTAGTGATAATTTGAGATCACCCATCTTATATTTAATGTTCCTTAGGTTATCAAAATATTATTATGTATGATGTGTCTCTAAGGGGATCCTATTTTTGTATGTTTTTTTGGTTTAGATGAATATTGGTTATAAAATAATTAATCCTTATTTTAGTGGGAAAATTTCCATTTTATGGGAAAGATATTGGTAATTTAATTTAATTCATTTTATAGTTATATAAAACTTCAAAAACAAAAGTTCATGGGTATGTATATGAGTAAATATTTATTATTTATATTATAATAATGGATGGTTAATTTTGGGTCACTTTGGATAGTATCAAAATAGTTTATAAATTTTTTTTTGGAGCACCAGATGTGAGAGTGATGTTATAGAGAATATTAGTGTAATATGATGTATGTTTATTATGAAGACGTTGGTGGTCAGGGAATAATTTTAAGTGTTGATACATATTTTGATCTAGCTTATTGGTCAATGAGATAAGTTATACTAGGATAAGAGTTTTAATTTCCAAAATTTCACCTATTTTTTTGCAATCCCAAGTTAATTTCACAATTTCTAAGAATTACAAAAAAACATTTGAAATTTTTATACTCTAAATAAAATAAAAATAATAATATAAATTTGTATTTATCACTATAATTCTATATTGTTATGCTAGATATAGAAAAAATATTTCTAAAAATATTTTATAATTACATATACCCTTCATCTCAGGAAAACAATAAACAATTATGAATCTATATATTTTTTCATTCCTAAATTCCATTTTCCTTGGATTTTATCGCTCCCAAAATTAACACAAAATAACTACCCCTTAAGATTAAAATTAACCAATATTTGATGAAATTTAATTTATGCACACATACTTATTTTTTATAAAATTAACACTTATTAAAAAAATGTTATCTTTTCACTCTCTCACTATGATAATAAACTTAAAGGGAACAAATCCTATTAAATATTAAGAGTCATGTTAAATAATAAAACTTTTGTGGAGAGTGGAAAAATCAAATCTTCTTAATCATTATGATGTGGTTGAACACTAATATCTAATGAATTTTTCTCAAACATTGAAATATCTAATGGGTTTTTAATGTTATATACAACTTTTTAATTTATTTCAATATATATAACTTGAACAACACAATATTCCATCATTTATTTTAAAAATTTGTATGAGATTTCAATATTCATTATGTGAAAATGTAGTACCAGATTCATTTTCTACTCAATTAAACTTTTAATATCAAAAAATATCATCATGGGAATCTTTATATTTTTTCCATGATCCTATAACTATTTCATTATCCAAATAAGTTGCATACAATATATTTTTTTCTGAAATATACCCGACTTTACGTTTAATAAGAAAAAAATTTCTTATATATTGTTGATCAAACTAAAACACTTGTTTTCAATGAAGAATACTTCTCCAATTATGTATTTTATATCGAAAGTTCTATTATTCCAATTTTAATATAATTAATCTATCAAATCTTAATATTTACTTTTGTAAAATGCCAATCCATAATAAATGGTTACATGAACATACCTCACGATTCACTTGGATGTAATTGGATTCTCTACATTAAAATTTATTTAAACCATTGAGAAAATCATGTTATATAAACAATAATTTGACTCATTTCCATTAATTAAAAAATAATATTGTCATTCATGATAATAACACTCGCATAAATTATTTACCATCTTCATGATTCATATGTTGAGTACCAATGTTTATGGGTATTGATATTGGTTTGAAATCTTGAAATAAAAAATATTTAAATATATTCTTATCATGATTAGCATGAGAGATGAAATCATATTCACCTTTTTATTAACTATTAGTCAACAAAAAAATTTATTTCTCAAATAATTCACATTCAAAACTGAAATCTCAAAATGTTTTTTAAATTCCTCCACTGATTTCTTATTTCTTTCTCAAAATATTAATTTTTCAACATTGAAAATTACCATAAAATATTTGTCCTTTTATGTATTTATATAAAGGTTGTGTTCAACAATAACTCTCCATAATTTTAATTTGTTAGCATTTGAAACCCATAAAGTATGAAATGCTCATTACACCTACTTTAAACCATATAATGTTTTAAACTGAATTCCTCTTCTTCACCATCACCATGTTAAAACCCATTGGTTGTTAAAAATATTATTTAATTACTCTATTAAAAATATAATATTCACATTGATTATATTTATATTCAATCCCCTTTAAATTTTTATTACCAAGAATAGTTGAATTGGTTGATGTCTTCACATAGGTGAAACATTTCATTAATATATATTCCTTTTATCTTAGCATCTATTTAGTAAAACAACCTTTTCTCTGAATCTCATTCTCATATTCATCATATTTATCATATTTATTCTATAATATCCATTTGATTCTAATGATTTTCTAATCACTTGGCCTCTTCATAAGAACCCCAATTTTATTATTCCAAATCTTATCAATTTTTTTATTCACAGTCTTTACCCATGATAAATCCTTTTATATTTCTTCAAATAATATCATCTCTACATATGATAATAAAATAGATTGTTTAAAACTTCTAATTCAGCGAGTTTAAATTATATTAAGCCTATTATCAATGATATTGGAATCATATATTCAAATCTACATTTTTTCATTTGATTTGGTAATTAACTCACTTTAGTACGAATTGGATGTTATAGTCCATTGTCAATGCCTTCTCGATGTGTTGTTAATTAAGGTTCTCAAGAAAATATTTCACTATTATTCTCATCTTCTTAAATTTCTTCAAAATTAGGATTTTTATATTTTTTTGTAGATTTATCTTCAAAAAATTTACAAATCATTGCTTTCAACTATATAATTAATAAAATTTATAAATAACTTTTACACTTTTCTCTTGGTTGAATAACCAATAAATAAACCATCATTTTATGTATCATCATATTAACCAAAATTACCTTTTGTATTCTAAATATAACCATTTCTACTGAATAATAAAACAATCAAAATATGTATTTCTTCAATGACTCATCTTATATAGTTTCATATTCTCACTAAAACTAAAAGAAGACTTGTATTCTGTATTAACGACTACCTATAATTATTCTTTCTAAAATTAAATTCACAAATCACTCTTAATTAGTTTTGTCTTCACCATGTTGTTCACAACATAATTACACCTTTTAATAACTTCATTATATAATGAATTTTTAATAGAAGATACTTTATGTTTTATTACAAGCTTCTCAATGTAATTATCAACTTCAATTAAGGTAAATATCATTCCATTGTTATATCATTTATTTTTAATCATCCCTCTAATTTTATTTTTAACTCACTAATAATATCTTTCGATTATTTTTCCCATAAACATATTTATTTAAATAAATATAAAACATGAAACGTTGATATAATTATCTAAAAATAAGAAGAATTAAATCTATCCTTTTATCTCCATTCATTTCTTGGGATAACACATTTTATTATAAACTAATTCCAGTAAATGTGAATCCCTCTCCTTATTTAAACTGCAATGATTTTCCACTATCTCTTATCTTATTCACACATAACTTGTGTCTTCTCAATATCTTTTTTATTAGGAATATCAATAAATTCCTTATACATTGACATATTTTCCATAATTTAATGGTGTACATACCCAATTTGTCTATGTTTTATGTTTTTTCCTAGTAGAACCAAAGAAAAGAAGTGTTTTATTCATTTATCACATGGGAAAGATAACCATTAGTCCTCCTTCCTTATATCGGTGAATTAAAATACTTTAATATGATTAATTAGACCTTGGGATTTAATGTGACTTCAACTCATGAGTCATAAAATTGGATTAAACTTTAGTGTTGTTGTAAATGTTCATATATAAATCAAGCATCGGTATTCTCTAATTCCTCTTTAGATGGAATCATTCTACTAATATGTTTTATTAAATCACAATAATTTAAAATGATAAAAATTCCTCAAAATTATTCATTATTTTCAACAAATAGGGATTTATCATCATATGGGATGAACACCCATTATGAATAATGCATGTGTTGTTGTTCTCTTACTCTATGAGTATGATTTTTTCCAAGATATCCTTCTTTTAATTCGTTTTATCCTTCAATTAATATACATTTTGTGGTTATAAATAAACATGCCTAGTCTAATTACATTAACCAAGTGCATTGATGCAGTCCAACCATCTTACAATGGACTAAATTTTTTTTCTAATTAGATGGTATTCACAACATTGAATTCTATTGTCCTTGAGCCTTTAGTGTAAATCCATATGTTCATAAAATTTAATTATTTATAACTAATGTTTATTAAATGAAAATAATATCAATAAAATTTTATTTTTTACTATTTAGGATATATTTCCATCATCTATTACTTTTCCCAGCTGTCTTACAACATAGGTATGTCCTCACCCCAACATAATAGGTCATTTTTTCACCAAATTATCTATATAATTAAACTTTTTCATTGGGAATATATTATTTTTTTCCCCTTTATATCCTTATAGATTAGTATATTACAGTATTTTGGATAAATCTTTAAGATTTTGTTTAATAATTATTTCCAACACCTTTCATTACATTTAACTTATTTATTTTTTTCATGGTATTATATTATCCATCCCCATATTCAAGTAAATTTAAGCCTATTGAATAGGAACATTAATAATTCAAATAGTTTTTAATGTTCATTGTGGTTCCTTCAACTCTTTCTTTAACATACACATATGATAAATTCCTAAACTATAGCTTGATGTTTGAAATACATACTCCCAATTCATCTTCTGAATTCACGTTAAAGTAACTACTTCCATGAGTGGTCCAATAATTTTTACACATTCTCTAATATAAGAATTAAATTCATCGATCACCTTATGTTTTACTATATACATTAACTTGAATTCAACTACTTATCTAAAAAATTATATCATATCCTTATCTTCCACAAAATTCCCTAACTAAGTGGTTTCAACTTTGATTTGTTCAACGTACTTAGATGGGTCTATAACCATCCATCGATATTTTTATTATTATTACTTAGAATATATAGCTCCTAAGTTGATCTTACACGCTCAAACATTATATTAACTACTCCTTCTTATTGATCACTTCCATTATTTTCAGATTTTAAATTTTCTACCATCTCCACTATGGAATCACCCATATCTAATGTAACTTCAATTTCACCTTTCCAAGAAAAATATCATCACTTTATTATTCCATTATCATAATAATTTTTTGATTGAATTTCATACATAATTTCTTTCCAAATTTGATATTCCTTTAAGGGAAACATCATTTTTCATCCTTTTGTGAGTTTCATCACACTATTATCTCTATCAAGCCTTTATAGACACCTTACTGCTATGTGGCTAACCTAAACACACATGAATCTTACCAGTGGTAGTTTTCCTTCAAATCCACATTTTACTTATTTAAAAATGTTATCCACAAGTAAGAAAATTTCAAACTTACAGAATATTTACCTTCATCCTGATTGAGATCATAATTCTCTGCATCTTTTAAAATTTATATCTTTGTATTAATGAATTATTTATCCTATCTTCTTCAACCTCATCTCATGTGATATCATGATACATTAAAAATAATTGGGGGAAGGAATAACAAATTTTATTTCCTCTTTTGTCAAAAAAATTATATCTCATAAATGTTGAAGTATTATCAACATTTTCTTCATGATTTCTACATTCCTGATTTCATTACCATATTGATGAATACATATAATAACTTAAATGATATAGATAAAAACTTATAAACAGTGTTATTAGGAGAAATATTCACATCATTGAACCTATTTTATGGGACTTATATATTTTCCTCATTAACCTTTCTTACAATTCATAAAGAGTAGACAATTAAAATAATATTTTTTATATATTCTTATCTTATAACCTTCATGCATATAAAACATTAATGTTCTTCAAATATATAATTTTATTTCTTTTCATCATACATGTGAATCTTATTATTTGGTTTATTTAATGAAATTTATATAGGATAACGTATATAAATTCTAAGAATAATAACAAATAAAACGTCTATCTTGATAAGTCAATGATGTTATCTCATGTAATGTTTTCAAATTTGGTGATTTTTCTATTAAATAATGGGATTACACTTACATTTATAAAATTATTTACAACTAAAACAACCTTATAACAGAGTCATAAAATGATAACCTCTCATCTATGATACCACTTATTATAACTATAGGGACCCAAATAAAATAAATATGGGTAACTTATAGTGATAAAGACTTCATCCTAGGATTATTCTTCTCATGTTATCAAAAACACTCAATCCTTTCAACTCTAAAAAGTCATAAAGAACATCTAATTTTTTTAGTGCAGAAGGACATAAGAATTTTTATTGCATCTCTCAAATGTTGACTGGATCTTAGGGGCATACACTAATGATGTATTATTATACCGATAAATCACTAACTCACTATTAATAAATTAAAATAATTAAAAATATATCATTGTATAATATAGGGTCTATTACCTCCTCTTATATCTCCACATGTTGTTTTAAGACAAAGAAATTAATAATATATCACATAGATTTTTATAATTAATTACTAAAAATAAATCAAAATATCAAATTAGTGAGGGATTTTATCTTTACATATATCTCCATGATTAATCCCATATCTTCAAATTTTTAATGTTTATATAGAAAATAATTTATAATTAAAGATTAATATATGTTTTAATAATAATTATCTTCCAATTAATATTTTCAAATTTATCAAAATAAACCTTTTAATCTATTCAAAATTATTTCACTGGTAATTAAAATTTTCACATATTTTTTGGTCTTCAACACCACACATAATGTTAAGTTAATTTTTCAATTATTAAACAAAAAACACAATCTAATTCATAAATAATCAAACTTTTAGAACCTGCTAATATTTAACAAATCATGGTGTAATAGACATCATTATAGTTTAATAACTATTTATTACTATTTCTCTACAAAAATAAAAACTTTTCAATCATATAAAATCCCATAAATCATGGCCTTTAAATTTGGATAAATTTTACAGATAAATATATTACAATATTTTGTATTCAATTGTAGTGTAATAAATTATTCCATGCTAAATTATGTCCTTTGGTTGTATCATGGACCACTAAACCATAACGAATATCCCTAAACAATTCTTCTAGAAAATGTATTCCCTATTATTCATAAACACCCACTGTGGTGTGAATTTTGAAGCTCCAAATCATGATCTATATTTCAATATAAAACATGACTCGTATCCAACGACCCTGAATCAATTCCCACTATAACCTACTATTGTGGAGCGAATACTTAAGACGTAACGCAGAGTGGTTCACCAATTCCTTATCCTTAAATCTTATACAATACTAATCATGGGTTGTGGTTTTAAAAAAAATTATAAACAAAATTGAAAAATAAAAAAATTAATAAAAAATATTTTTAAAACATAGTAAAATTCATAATTTTTAAGAATTAATTTATTTAAAATAATTTCCAATAGTTATTTAAAAATAAATATCTAATAAAATAAAATTAATTTAAAAAAAATTAATTTATATATCATCAATAACAGTGAAAATATTATTATAAAAAATAAACAAGACACTAAATTTGAGTAAACTATAATTATAAAAATTAAAATAGTAAATTATTAAAAAATGTAATAAATTTAAATTATTTAATGTTTTTAAAAAAATAAAAAAAAATCATATGGTTCTAATAATAATATTAATTATTAATTATTAATTATTATTCTCAATTTTTTTAAATGAAAAACTTATATACGTAAAAAAATTAAAATCATTTGATAAAAACATAAATAAATTAATAAAAAATATTCAAATAAATACTTTAATAAATATTTAAAATTATAAAAAATAAATAAAAATCAATCAAATAAAAATTATATGTAAAACAATAGTAAAATAATTTTTTTTTAATTTTTAATATATTTAAAAACAATTATACAGTAGTTATTTACAATTAACCATAAAATAATAGAAAAAAATAATTTGAAAATAATTTAATAAATTTAATAAAAATAAAATTATTTCTATAAAAAATTATTAAAAAAATTACTATAAAAGATATAAAAATTAATGAAATAAAAAATTTATTATAGAATTATTATAGAAAAGCTACAAGAAATAAGGAAATATTTTTAAATTAATCAGTTGTTTAAAAAATTTGAATAACAACCTTTTGTTATAAATTATTTCATAGATAAAATGGATAGAGAAAATTTACAATAGTTTTTATTATATGATCATGATTCGATAAGTCATTGAATAAATATACATGGTCCTAGTATAAATCATGTCTATGTTGATGGTGTTGAAGAATTTATTACATAAATATCATCAAGTCTAAAATTTGTTTTATAAACGAAACTAAGGGTCCTCATAATTAATGTGATCTAAGAATATATGCAATGTTTGAAAAAAAATTATTTTAAATTTTTTTTTGGTAAACAATATTTTCTAATATCAACTTGGTTAACGTAATTCTGAGTAGAATTAAATTTTTTTAGTTTTGAGTCCAACCCAATTTCAAAATTTAGTTCACAATGTTATTATGATCTCTTTCCAACAAGAAAAAAAATTATGATTGATGATTCAGGTTTTCAACTGGAACCATCTTGATTTTATAAATTCTTTAAATTTGTTGAAGATTCCTCATACCTTTGATAAAAGATAAGTAATTTAAAAGATATTTTGAAATTTATTGATATCAAATAAGACTTTATAATCCAAAATAGTGTTTATATTGAGTATTGTTTTTCATTAAATTTCTATTTCTAATAGATAAACGCTACCATCAATTTTCTATTAAATTAAAAAATTAGTCAGTAATTTTGGTCTTATTTTTTAAAAGTTTCGTGTATGTTCAAATGATTACATGTCATATTATTTTTATTATGAATATTTATTTATTTTTCCAACATGAATAAAATGATGTTAAAAGGACTCGTATGAAATAATTGAGGTAATTTTTTGTTACACCAATATTACAACATATGTAACTGCAAATCTTCATTCATGACATGTAATTAATCAAATATTTTATTAAATGCAATATTAAATCATCCCTGGGATACTAGTTCTTTAAAACACTTTGATTAATTGCATCCACATTTATCATTTGAACCTTGTAATGTCTGGTATGGTCTTTCTACAAGTTAGTTTTTTCTTTTTTATGCTTCAAATATGTAGTCTTCTTATTGTCCATTTTAATAAATCTATATAGCACCCCTCATTATATTTTATGAAAATACCATATATATCAATTTAGAAGTTTTAATTTTCGGTTATGAAAAATAATAATGATGATATTTATTCGAAAGCAATGATTTATATGATAGATTTTGTATGGAGTGATGATATAACGACATATGATGTAGTTACATAATAAAATTTTACACTAATAGAATCATTATTGAGGATAATAAATGACATTTAAGCATCTAGTATGTTATTTTTATGGAGTACACATTGTGAAATTATTATTTCTTTACTTAGTTGGTGATATAAAAAAATTTCTTATCAATGTAAGAAACCATTTTTTTTAGTTTCATCGATGATATATTATTTTCGATCAATGTTTTGATAAAATATAAATATTTTTTAAAGAGTTATAGTTGAAAGAGATGGGCCACATACAATTATCATAGGAATTCTAGTAAAAAATATCATTTCATCATTTTCCACGATTACATTTGGGCCAATAATATTACAATAAAAAATAATTTATTTTGGGAGAGATCAATAATGGATAAAGTTGAGTATTTATTTGGGATATACTATATTGGTTAATTTTATTTTTTTTCATAAGAGAAATCTAATTTATATTTTTAAGAAAATTTTTTATAACATCTTCGATACAATGATAGATACATTAGGTAATTAAAATAATACAATAAAGTAGTATTTTGTCTTCAAAAAATTAATAGCCATCTAGAACATGTGTAATTTAAAGATTATAGATCTTGAAACATTACAAAATCAATATTTGATTATGTAAATTCAAACTAAAAACAATTATTATTCATTAAGTGGATTGAATATTTGAAATTATAATATGGGTATTCTATTAATTAGACCCATAATGTTAGAAATTGTCATATTTCTTGGTTAAAAAGTAAATATTTTCATGTAATAATGGAATGGATACCACATATTGATCTTAAAGGGGTTTGGAATTCATCAATTTTTGTATGAGTTGACTTAAATAACACATTTCTTATAATATATTTTTGTTATAATGTCAAACTATGATACATTGAGTAAGATTAATAGAGATATCATTGTATGTTTATATAACTTTTTAAAAATATTCCCAATATATTTAATTAATTCAATAAATCATTTAACATTACGTTTTTTATATAAAGTAAAATGTGGAGACCCAATATAGTTTCAATGTAAGTACCCATTTACTATATATTTACATAAATTCAAGAAAAACAGGCATATAAAAATTAATTTTTTGAAGGGTCATATGAAAAGTTGTACTTGTCTATAGTAATTTCAAATATCTACTATTATTATTTTTATTTTGAATATGCCTCAAAACATGATCGAATGTTTCTCAAAGAAGAGCATTCCTATGATGAAAAAATAGCCAATTATTAGTATTTAATCAACCCGATAATGGATTTTATAGTGAATATTAATTTTTTATTACAAATGAATGCAAACCAAATGATCCTATATATGTTTTACCCATTTTTGAAGAAATTTCCAAATTCTTAAAGTATGTTTTAACATTATTTTTGTTTTTCTTAATTATATAAAAAAATATAATTTTTTATATTTTTTTAGATTATAAGATGTTAACTTCAAAAAAAAATTACACCATTCATCCCCACTGATTGTGATTAATGTTGAAAACATAATTTTGTATTCGTGTTTCAATTTCTACTAAGTGAAATTTGTTTACAGACATACATATGAAAATGTAATGTTATTTATAATAATAATAATTGATTTAAAATTTTATGGGTAAACTAAAATGGAAATAAAATTGATAATCAATTATGTGTAATGATTATGCAGCTATCTAAATTGGTGAAACCTTATAATGATTAAGAGGATAATAATTTTTTATTTCAAACATACACATATAGAAGGTTAAAAAATCAATGAAAAATAGTAGTTGTTTTAAAGTAACCTAAAAAAGATAAATTGAATTTGAATTTTATGGAATTTTATATGAAAAAATTGATTTATATTATCTAATTTAGAAATATATCACAATGATAAAATTTCATTGGTATGACAATGATTGATAGTTTTCAAATTATCTACAACATGGATTCATTTACATTAAGTATTGATGTGATCTTACACTAAATAAACCATTTATGTTAGAAAATCAAGAACGTTAGGTTTATTACATGAATTTTTGTGCTTCTACATGAGATTGATATAAATAGTGGTGTGTGATCAAAATGAAATCTCATGAAAATCAGATTTTTAAAATAAAAATAGTTCAATAAAATCGGAAAATATTGGATTTTTTAAGAAACATCATTAAATACATCCCTTACTCAAAGAGAAATATATATTGATAATGATTCTTCACAATTAAAGACAAGTATTGTTGATAATGTGGATAATATAATTATACTTAAATCTGAGATAATTGGAGGTGGTAAAATTGATGATCACATGGAATATAATGGTGTTGAGGAATAATATTAAGATGAATTTGTTTATGAATATTAATATGTTAATGAAGAATTAGGTGTAAAATTCTACATATAATTATAATAGGTATATATTAACTATTTTTAATAAATATTGATTATTTTTCTTAATTCTAATCTGGTATCAATAAAAATTATAATTTAATGTTAATTTTAGGTTTTATATTTCAAGAGATTATTTTTTGATCTAATGTGTAGTTTGGAAAGGGATGAGGTACTCTGTGATGATCCCGCTATACCACTATCTGAGCTACATAATAGGTATGTTTTCATTGCATTGTATACAACGAGGGGTTGTGGAAGTAAGTTAAAATGTATGTTTTATTTAATTATCAATAATTAATTCCATCTAATATTTTTTTATTATTCTTTACTATTTTCTTAGTTTTTTGCATATAATTGTTGGTTTGGCATATTCCATTTTGAGTATTTTTAATTATGATCCCTGAATTTCATGAGATCAGGTTCCCATTGATATAAATCATCTCATTTAAAATCATTGGATGTTATATAAATAAATATTATATTTAATTTAATATTTACTTAATTTTTAACTTACTATATTTAAATATTTACTAGTTTATGGCCTCTGGTTAAGGATAACAAGATTCCCCCCATCTGGTTGGTATTACAGTCTTGAATGAGTGAACATTTCCATCGATTTTAAAACAACATTCAAAAGAGATATATGTATATATCTTTTGTAACTTCCTCTTACGACTTTTCTATTCATTATTGACCAAAATTAATCCTCTACCATTGAAGAGAATGATTTTTCACTTACTGAATATCTGATAATTTCAAGAGGATATCTTCTATAGGTTGGGAGATTCATGGAAAATATGGTGTCATGAATATAACTAGGACATTTACTATTATACTAACAATCAAATGATTATAATTAAAATTGATCACTAAATAATATATTATATTAATACTAAATTTATATGTTAGATTTCTATTGTTTATGGTCGATCCCTCAGTAAAAACATTTGATGAATAAAAGGTGATGTAATGTAATCATACTACTTAGTGGATTGTGTAATTACCCATCTCCATAAAAGAATTTGGAATTTAGGTGTAATTTTAATTTTTATTTTAGTGGATGGGACTTTTTGATAACTTGATATTAGAATGAAATTATAAATGTTTGAACATCTCAAAATAATATTTTTCGATATAGAATGAATCCTCATAATTATCTCGTGACCTTATGGGAGTATTATAGATGGGTCAAGTGGTTTCAAAAACTACAACATACCATTGATTAGCCGGGGAGTCTAGTTATGGAATCAACCACAACCTACAGACCACCATCCTAGTGGTTTCCACCACCAACCCACTGGTGGTGTCTAGTAATGTTGGTTTCTACTTCTTGGAGCCATTGACTGACCAGTTTCCCTTTTAGGGTTCAAATTAAATTTTTTCCACACATTTTATGAGGCTAATTGCCCCTTCTTTTCCCTTGTTTTGATATTTTGATTTAGATTAATCCCACCCTTCCCCTCCCCTTTTTTTATATTGATTTTGGATGATTCTATCAGCGATTCTTAATCATTTTCATCCTCCACTAACCCATTTTTTCTCTCATTACATTAATCCTAATTTCCTCTTTCTCTAAAAACTTTTTCATTGGATATTCAACTAAATATTGGTGAAATATTTTTGTTGGAATCCTCAAGTATTAATCATGTTTTAATGATAAAAAATCATATTCAGTCTATAAACCATGTCAACTCCATGTACTCTATCTCACATCGAATGTACAGTTGCTTAGTAAAAGATATCCAAATATCTTAAGTTCTATACACTCAGTTTGGTTACTATACACTATCTTTTGATTAACATTATAATGATTTCTCTGAAAAATGATTAATTTTAATTTATTACATAAATACCACTTCTTAAGTCTGAATACAGATATTTTCCTAAGTCTGAGACAAGTTGAACCAGAAACCGTGACATCCAGACACTGTGACATCAAGACACTGTGAACCAGACAACCTGACATCCACACACCATGAACCAAACACCGTGACATACAAACATCATGACATCCAGACACTGTAAACCAGACACCGTTACATACATACACAATGAACAACAAGACACAATGAACAAGTAAGACATCGTGATAGTGAGACACCGTGGACAAGACACTGTGACACCAAGACATCGTGACCTGTCCAGACACATTTTGATGAGACATTGTTTCCATGACATTATATGACACCATTTCCTAATATGTTTTCTCGTCTTTCAATTTAATCTCTAATGGTTATATTTGAATATTTTAATGCACTGACATAATTAATTTTTATTTTGTAGACATGTCCATGATAGTACGAGGTACGAGGTGCAGAATACATGCAAATTGTCATCTCAAACACATACACTCCAAGATAAAAGAGTAATGCGACCTAAAAACAAGTGTAAGAGTAGTTGCATGATACTAAAAAGAAAAAAAATTAGTTATGATCATGACAATAGATTAAACATAGAGAATTTTCTCATGAAACTCTACACTGTTGAAGAACACACGAAGCATACTAGAATCCTACAATTGAGAACATCTTTGCATTGTCATACACCACGAAAAACAGAAGTTTGATCTGTGTGAATTGAAACACTCTGTTTTCTATATGAGAACTTGAGTTCTACATCTGGTTCATCTCAAGAAACCCATAGTTGCAAAGACTAACACTCAGAGCACTTTTAAACCTATCTCAATATTTTTTCTTTGTTGTGTATCATTTTATTAACTTTCGAGCAGAGTTTTTATCTGTATTATAAACAACTCTGTCTCCAGAATTAAATTGAAGGATACAATATATCCTTACTCAAATATCCTTTTTACTATTTTGTATAACCACAGATTAGTGTGGATGATTTCCATGTGTGGCCCGGTTGTTTGTACACACGAAGAACTATGGAAGGGGTCCATGTGTGGCCTGGACAGTCCTCTGTACTATTGTTATCCCCAATCTAGGATGGGGATCATGTTTATTTATATAAACTTCTTGGTCACAGGTGATCACCAAGTGGAGTGGATAAGGTCTCATCTTGAGACTGAACCACTTGTTTCATATCTGTTGTGCTGCTTAATTTAGTCTCCTCTGTTTTACTACTTTACTGTATAATTCAAAAATCTCTAAATTCACATTCATAGTTACTCTAGGAAAAAAGTCATAATTGTCTTGTCTTAGTAGAATAGATTCAAAAGAAATCTTAATAACTGATCATAAGATTACTGAGAACTAATCAATCTTCTAAGAAGTTATTTAAACAGTCAAACTTTTATAACAGTATAACCTTGATTAACTGTGTTGTATTTAACCTTTTGGAGAAACCTTTTAGAAATACCTTTTTACCATGAATTTTTATAAATACTCAATTCACCCCCCCCCCTCTTGAGAAATCTACTCCAACCAACATTTGGTATCCGAGGTGGTATATTAAGACTTTGTTTAACCTTATTCAATTGTGATTTTAGTTGTATTTTGAAGATCTATAAATTTATGTTCATTCTAAATTTCTAGCTATTGGAAAGTATTTCTATATAATGGATAATATATTCGAATCTGCTACAACCAACAGACCACCATTCTTTAATGGAACCAACTATGCTCAATGGAAAATTAAAATGAAAATGCATTTTGAGAGTATGGGTTTTGAGATTTGGTCTTCCATTATATATGAATATAATATTCTAGCTACTAATAGAATCACATGGTATGAACCTATGAAAAACATAATACAATAAAAATTTCAATGATATGAATGCTTTATACTGCTCCTTATGATATGAATAATTCAATTGAATTTTTGCTAGTAAAATTGCCCATGAAATTTGGGATACCCTGCCTATCTCACATGAAGGAACATCTAGTGTAAAAGAAATTAGACTTTATACTTATACTAATAAATATGATAACTTTAAAATGAAACCTGATGAGACTATCTCTGTCATGTATTTTATATTCAATGAGATTGTCAACACAATGATTTCTCTTGGAAGATAAGTCACTACCAAGGAACAAATCATGAGAATTCTATGATGTCTGCCTGACAGATGGAGAGGAACCTCTGTCACTATTAGAGAATCATGCGACATCTACAAGCTACCCTAAAAGAACTCCTTGGGAAACTGATGATGTATGAAGAGGAATCAAATGGTAACAAATAAGAGGAGGATGAACCAAAGAGGAAATCTGTTGCATTCAAGACCACCACCTCTAAACACAAAGACCAATGGAAATTGGAAGCTTATATAGAATGTTCTAGTAGTGAACAATCATCACCTGAAAATGATGAGTAAATGGCTCAATTAGCCAGAATATTCAAGAAATTTTATAAGAAGAAGAAATTTTTCTGAAATCCTAACTTCAAGGGAAAATATGACCAAAAAGGAAACTGGAAGAAGGATTGGAAAATAAGGGACAAGACTGATGAAATTGTCTACTATGAATTTAAGTGCAAGGACATATCAAGGATGACTGTCTAATGCTGAAGTACAAGAGGAGATATGAGGACAATGATAGGAAGTATAAACATGCAATTAAAGCAACCTAGAGTGCTTCTGAGGACAGTTGAAGAGACTCAGAAACATCACATAAGTAACAGGCAAACAAATCCTATATGTGTTTTATGACAAACACGTCAGAGGTAACACTTGATTCTTTTGTAAATAATTCATACTATTATGAAGATGAGAGTGACTCTAAAAATATGACTAATAAAGAAATATTAGAATACTATAACATGCTTGAAGAAACATGAAATGAACTAAAAGAAAAATATAAATCATTAATGAAACAATATGCTCTCACTGTGACTGTTAAATCTGAACACTCAACTAAAAAAGAGAAAAATGATCAACTTATCAAAGATAACAACGAATTAAAAATCTCTAATGACCAATTGAATAATGACCTAGAAAAGTTTACCAATGGGAAAACACCCTTACTCAAATGATTGGAAGACAAATTTACCCTAAATACAACACTGGCATTGGTTATCAACCTGGAAAAAAAATATTGGTAGAAAAAATTTTGTTTCTAAATCTAGGACATATAGTTTTACTCCCAGTTCTAGACACGAATAAACTAATTCAATTCATGATACACATTCTATTTTTTCATGTTTTTCTGGACCAAAGAGAGTTTATTTTTCTAATACTTTACTTAATGATTATAGGAAACCTATGAGGAAGGTATGGGTTATTAAAGCACTTATTACTAATATTACTGGACCCAAACAAGTGTGGTTACCAAAATCTATTTTTGCTTAATCATTTTGTAGGAAAGATTCTTAAAGAGTTACTGTAAATTTTTATGGTACATGGATAGTGGATATACAAGACACATGAGTGGAGACTACTCATTCTTCAAGAATATAATAAAAATAGATGGATGACATATCACATTTAGTGACAATGACAAAGGAAAGATCATTGGCCTCAGTGAAATCAGTAACTCTAACTCAGTTTTAATTTCTAAAGTATTGTTTGTTGATGGATTGTAGACGCAAAAAAGTCCATAACTATTTAAGGAAGTGTCGAAATGATAAAGGGAAGTCATATTCGGACCCGGAAGCTCGGTCCGGAGGGCCCGGAAGTGATGCACGAAAAAAGGGGAATGCGCATGAAAAAAATGTGTTGCACGGAAGGGGTGTGAGATTCCCGAAAGGTCCCCGGAGCAGGCACGCAAAACATTGGGCACCTGCCCCCGCACGGTGAACATTTCACGCCGCCATCCCTGGCACGCAAGTTTTGCGCGCCAACCTGCATTCCACGCTACCGAATGCCTATAAATAGAAGGAGAGCCCTTCCTTTTCAGTGTTGGGGAATTCGAACCGGCTCTCGTTCGTGAAATCGGACTTTCGCACGCGCAAGATGTCCTTCAGGTACTAATCCTTTTTATGCCACCTCGCCCCGGGATCCGCCTTTCCGCGCAATCCCACTGGCTTAAACAGAATTCCAAACCCTTCAGAGTTCTTCCCTTACGCACAATTCCTCCAGCTGCGTGCAAAACATTCTAATTGCGCGCAATCCCTTTCACTGGGTGCGACCTTACCCTTGGGTGCGTCCTTTTCCACTTTCTCATAATTCATATCCCTTGGGCGCGGTCCTACTAGTCAAGAGCAAGTCCTCTATCCCGATTATGGCCATCCTGGTGTTGTGCGCGCCAAACATTTCTTTGCGCGCAACCCATGGGACCCTTTACCTTGGTGCTCCCCGGGTGCCTCCCTGCATAAGCACCCTATGTCCTCCTTCTGGATGCCCCGGGAAAACACATTAGGCTTACACACCATGTGTTGTTTTTCCGTACTAACTTCCAGGCTCGTACGAAGTAACCTCAAGATCCCTGGGGTGGTTTTTTCCCATTGCGTTTCTTTTCCTCATGCTTCTTCGCATAGGCATGCTAACAGCTATTTCTTCTTCGTATATCCACACTAACATGGACCCCTCGATGGTTCGCTCTGCGACACCCCCTCAGTACGGCATTGCCGGTACCTTCCCTCCCACAAGGAGAAGAGTGTACCGGTCATGTAAGTCCTAGGTGTGCGGAGTGAACCCACCTCGTCCGAGCTACATGAAGTTAAACTGCCAAGCACCTCATCCTCAACACATGACATTAAACTATGATCTGGCCCCGTGCGTCGCACGCAGGGTCCTCCCTGGCTCGAACATTCATTACTCTGCTTGTCTCCATGGGGATAGGATCACCCCCACCACATGGGATGATATCCTCCCTCTCGAAGTGGCATTTGTCCTTGGGGAAGGGAAACCTCCTTGTAGTAATCCCCTAGCCCCTCTTGCAGAAGGTAGCACCCATGAACCTACGTACTTTCCCATCGCCAGGCCCAGTGGGGAGCATGATGGGAAGTGGGACTCCTCCTTTCTTTGGTCCCAAAATCCCTCTCCCTCTGTTCTTTTTCACCTTTGGGCCTCCATCCTTGAGTAAGTCCTAACACCATGGGACGCTCAACACGTAAGCCCCTCTTCACTTCCCACAGACGCACCCTTCGCAACGTGATCGGCAGGTCTCTACGACCTATTCTTTCTCACATCGAGCATGACTCACGTGGGCTTAGAGTAAGAATTGACTATGACACAAAACCCCATCCAACATGATGTTAAACTGTATGCCCCCATCCAATATGACGTTAAATTGTATGCCCCCATCCAGCATGAAGTTAAACTGTATGCCCCCATCCCGCATGACGTTTAAATGCACACACAAACTATGTGGACTTTGATTCCATGCCATGAGGATACGTAGGAAGCCTCCATGAGGTTTAAGCCCACCACCCGGTCATTCCGACCTCTTCTCTTTGGTTCACCAACCATTGTGGGCTGCCTCAGAGTGTAAGCCCTATCTATCCACCATGGGTCACCTCAAAGCGTAATCCCAATCTATTCACCATTGTGGGCCGCCTCAGAGCGTAATCCCCATCTATCAACCACTGCGGGACACCACAGAGCATAAGCCCCATCCATCCACCATTGTGGGCCACCTCAGTGCGTAATACCCATCTACCCACCACCATGGGCCACCTTAGGGTGTAAGCCTCATCCATCCCGAACTACGGGGACATTGATCCGTGCTAAGTCATGGTACTTAGGAATACTCCACGATGTTCAAGCCCCGCCACCATGGGCCGTCTCAGAGCATAAGCCCCATCCATATAGACCCCAAGTCCCTCTTCACGTCGGTTCGCCGACCCCATATCCTTGGGTTCTCTCAGAATGTAATCCCCAAATTCCTTGTCTCGCATGACGTTAAACTGCACAACCGAACTACATGGACTTTGATTCCCCTCCATGGGGATACTTAGGAAGCCTCCACGAGGTTCAAGCCCAACACCCATGTCTCATCCTAACCTCTCCCTCGATCCCACGTGCCTCGGGAAGATCATGCCCTAACCCAGAGGTTTTACTCCCTCTAGGACCCATCCATGTGTTCATTCTCACAGGTCTCTATTTCAGGTGTCCCACGGTATCATCCCAAACTACAAGGACTTTGATCCATATCAAGGCATGGTACGTAGGAATCCTCCACGAGGTTCAACCCCTTCACATTATCACCTATCCTGATTCTTACCTGGGCCGCCACATCCCGGTGGGATCACGCCACCTCATTCCACTCCGCAGCATTTGGGAAGTCGCCCACGTGCTGGCCCCAACATCGGTGTTCCCTCCAGGGGGTTCTTTTATTTAATCCACTCTCAGTGTTCCGATCAGTCCGATTCATCTCTGATGCATGTTAAACTCACAGCATACCCTGTGTTAAACATGGGAAGATGAGGAAAACCTTAGATACATGACTATGGAATACAATTCCCCGTATTCGATGTGGGATGCCTCGGGCTTCCGTGCCCTCGAGAAGCCCTATAATAAGAAACAGAAGACAGATATTCCAATCCCCCAGCATCAAGACATGCCAACGATGCCTCAGCGTGACCACTCCCCTAACTGAAGGTTGCTGCCATGACCAGACCCCTTGGAGCGTCTCGACGGAAGCAACATAATTAAGTGGTGTCCATGAAGATATGGCACCGGGAAGAGTTTCATGAACACATATAAAATATATGAGGGAGACTCAGACTATGTGACAAGTTCTAAGGAGGAATCGACAGAAGGAGGAACTTACATCCCATCATCCCAGTTTCGATCAAGGAGAAAACGTCCCTGAATAAGGAGCGAATGCCGCCCTCCTTTGGAAAGTGGGAGTGCGGGTTAACAGCTGCGCGTCCTCACAGACAGATTCCCATGCCCTGGCGGAAAGCTTTAGAAACCGAAAATGGTGAACCCAATGTGACGTTCATCTCCTCGATATGGATACTGGTAGCGTTTGGGGCATTAGAAGATTAGCATGTCACCAGGTCCAGGCACCCAGCACTAGCATGTGAAACCTGCCAGGGGTTGGGGTAGTTTGGACGTTGAGAACTCCATTCTGTGACGTTGTCAGCGAGGATCCCTCTTACTGACCATGGAATACGGAATGGCACTAGGCTACTGGTTTTCGATTTCTATTCCTATCAGTGTTAATGGGTTCCTCTCCCGACTTTCAAGAATCATATCACTGCATCCGGAGCTCGATTTCCACCTGCCCACCGGCGTAGGGGCAGGGGCAGTACCGACGCAGCCACCTAGCGTGGTTCCGCCTCTTCCACAGCTGCTCTGACCGCTGCAACTTCTGGGCGCCTACGCCCCCTCTCCCCATCAGAGATTATCCAATGAAGGGTGATTAAAGACCTTGTGCATAGGTACGATGAGGAGGGGGTCATCCCCACTAGGGACATGGACCGTTTGGACCTCGAGGTAGATGCGCCTCACCGCCAACGCCACCACCAAGGGCAGTGCAGGGAGCCACTGCTCCCCACCCCGACATTCAACTGTTTTGGGAGCTTATCCCTAAAATGCCTTGACACCTCCCTCCCCAATTCCAACGTGGCAGGGGATGCCTGGGTTGGCCCAATCGGACACCCGCTTCAAGGGTTCATGGTAAGGGCCCCCGCCAGGCCACGTCGGCGTCGTCGCCCGACTCCCCAAGCTGAGGAGCAGGCAATCCATGTGCCCGCACCACCGACTCCAACTCACCTGACCTGACGCCAGTGTCGGGCACGAGCGGAAGATGATGCCCACCCCGGGGCACCAACGTCAGCAACCACTATGGCCCGAGCCACTACTGACTCATATAATCAAACCCCCGCACACGTTGAGCAGGGGAAGTTATATGATCGATTCGGATCGAGGCCCCAACCACCCCACGGGCAGGTTTGGTCGACTCTCTTGGTCGCCGACATAAGTAATGGCCGATGCAGACCAATTCTTGGCAGTGTCATCCAGCGTGAAGGCCTACTTCGTGCCACAGTTCTAGAAGGTATGGTCCATCCCTGCTTCCAACCTCAGCTCAGAGGCCTGCTTGGTGCCACCCTCGCTGCAGGTAAGGGGCTTCCCCACGACAGCAACACCCCAGGTGGGGCTCTCTCCAGCGCTCACTACACTGGGTATGGGGTCACTTCTCCTACCACAGACCGCGAGTATGGAGTCGTTGTTTATCTGGTCACTCACCCACATGGAGGTCCTACTCATGTCCCTTTCGACATTTTCCCCAATGATCCATACACCCCGGCCTTCAGTCCTCTCTGCCTCAGCACGAGTGCGGCCAACAGACTCCATGAAGGAAATCAGCCCTACCCCAAAGAGCCACACAGGGGAAGGAAGGTGGGACGTCGTCACCAAAAGAGAAATGCCAGGGAAGGCCGGACAGAAATCAGACCAGTCCATTTCTCAGACTCCGAGGCAGAGTATGACTCGGTGATGGAGACCTCCCCTCAATCATCTAAGTCAAGGGTTGGGATAGGGACGTGGCACGTCAGCCTCCTACTCCGCAAATGTGAGATCATTATTTCCCCGCCTCCCTCCGAAGTTATATCCAGGAGGACAAGGACTTGGCATACCCCAATGGATCGAACTTGTAGTCACCATTGGCCTCTCCGGAAGCACCTTCCACCTTTGCCAGAGATTCCAGAGAGCTTTTTTGGTGTTCGATGGCAGAAGACCCACGACATAGCACACCCCCGACAAGCATCGACACTGTAACAGGAGGCCCATTCACCGGTCCATCCTATCGTGACATGGAGGCCAGGTCACTGCAACCCTTGGAGGATGACCTGAGATTCGGCAGCCAATCAGCCTGCTTTCCATATTCTTCATCGGCCAGCACACCGGCCCGACGGCTTGCCTCGGCACCGCTGCTAGTTCCCCATCCTCGAGGTGTGCTTTTCTCCTGGGATAAGGTATATGCTGGTGCCGAGGCAAGCCCACCGGCCCGACGGCTTGCCTCGACACCAGAATCGCTCACCCTGAGAGAGTTTGAATGTTTCCTCCAGACCCTCCAGGCGACTCACTCCTATCTTTTCCACCAGCATATACCTTATCCCAGGAGCAAAGCACACCTCGAGGATATTGTCGAGCAATGTCATCAGGTCGACCTGGCCACGCTCCCCGCGGTCTGGCACTCCAAGTCACTTGGCCACCACGGGTCCCTCCAACAACAATGTGTTCAGAGTTTTCAAGTACTCCGTAATGTTATCGAGGAGGCCACCCCCCACTCGCACGTCTGTGGATGGGGGCAGTGTGTTTCCCTTCTCTTCAGTATGATTCGTCAGCAGCCCGACTCACTGGGAGGCTCTGAGGACAAGCCCTCGAGGGAAGTGTCGGTCAACATGGTCGATCTATCAGGAGGGGGGAACGGTATATAAATTCCTAATGGGGACTTACTGCCTGAGGACAAGCTGCCACTGGACCCATCAGGGAGGATTAATCATCAGCAGAGGAACCACCTATGTCTCCCCACACCCACTCAGGCATTAACACAAAGCCGTAATATCGTCAATGGTAAGGAGAACGTTGGGGATGTCATGCTATCTGACTCGTCTACCTTAGTACATAAGGCATAGGAAGATCCTGAGAAGGCCACATTGTGCCAATAACTCAGTGAGCAGAAGAGGTTGTTCGATGAGCATCTGGATGAACGCATTGTAGAGCGGCAACCCGACTACGGTGATCCTAGGGTGGCGCAGCAGGCCGTTCACGCCGCTGAGACTAGACAGTAGGCCCAGTGTAGAGCTCAGCACACGCCGCCCCTTCATCCAGTGTTGACAGGTTCACCTCCACCACCATTTGTCTTCCTGGATCAGGAGGAACCATATCGGCTTTGCCGCGACCAGTTTTACCATACCACCAGCCGACCCCAGCCTTCCGGTCCTCATCTATCAGCCACTCTCCGGGCTTCGACTAGTGAATAGCGAGATATGCCTAGTACCAGTCAACCACTGGTCTTGCCGGCAGGGCCCGTTGTGCCTCCAACTGCAGAGTGGTCTCCTGTAAGCAGAGGCTCATGTCTGGACTGGAAGTATGATGTTCCGAAACACCTTTGTGCCATTCCAGTGAGGATTTCTATCCTTGAGGCTCTTTGCCTATCATCTGAAATGCGTGAGGCGCTTGCCAAGGCCCTAAGTATCCCCCTCTAGTTCGAGAAGAAGGTAGCAGCTGCAGAAGCCTTCCACGCCGAGGAAATTGAGAATGCCGAATGCCAGGGAGTTATCTCTTTCTCTAGTGAAGAAGAAGACCCTCGTATATAGGGGCACATTCATCCACTATACATCACTGGCCAGTTCAATGTTGTGGAAGTCCGTCGCTGTCTTGTTGACACGGGTTCTGGGATTATCCTAATCACGACTCAAACACTACGTAAGCTAGGTTTGTCGGAGGCTGATCTAACTCACTCCGACCTCAGAATCTAGGGGTACGACAGGACCGAGAATACCCTGGTCGACAATATCCACTTGAAGACCTAGTTAGATGGCCTAATTTCCAGCACTGAATTCATGGTTGTCTCCCAGGACACTACGTACAACGCATTAATGGGCAGGTCGTGGCTCCACCTACACGAGGCGGTCCCCCCATCATATCACCAATGCATAAAATACTCCCTTAATGGTCGAGTGGGCATACTCCAAGGAGATGTGTCTCCTTTTTCCTCTTGTTAATCCCATTATCTGGACGCTGACTGTTACAAGAGCAAGGATAAGCAGATTCTGGCAATTGAGATTGAGCCCGCCACTGTCATGAGTGATCCCTAGGTAGGTCTGAATGACACTTACGTCTTCCCAATCCATCAGTTGGAGTCCATGACCCCCAACATGGAGAAATGCATTGTCGTTTCGGGTACAAGAGGATGGAATATTCCCAACTCCATGTGATGGCGGAAAATCACCTCATACCCCTATGCCAACCAGGCTCGGGTGATCGCGGAACCTCCTACCCCTGTGCGGTATCGACATGTAAGGCTCATGGAAACGGTGGAACATCATATGTGTCTGTTTCACTGAGCTGGAATTAACCGACTCAAGCTAACACGCCATTACAACTTCGATGATATCAAGAATGACCCCATGGGCTGAAGACCAGATGGGATTTGATCGACGACCTTCATCGTTATGGTCTCAATGGTGCATGAGTCTCCTGATATGATGACCACTACCGCTCAAGCCGACACTTGCCTCCCATCAGACTCTGGTGGATCTGAAGAAACTCCCCCCATAGAAGATCCCTTCACAAGTGGAGAAGGAGATCTATAGGATGTTCCCCCCTCCTTTGAGGAAGGCGTCTCCGCCACGGTCGACAAGTTGGTACAGGAGAACCTCGGTAGCGAGGCGGACCCGAGACCCACATAGTTCAGTGCCACCATGCCCCCTGAGGAGTGGCAGCGGTTTGTGGAATTCCTCAAATAACACTGTGATGTGTTCGCTTGGAGTTACAATGAGATACCAGGACTAGATCCTCAGGTATCCGTCCACCGTCTTGGTCTCCTAGCAAACCATCGCAGGTTCAAGCATCCTCCCAGAAAGATGCACCCTTCTCATGGTGTCTTGGTTGAGGCTGAGGTTGATAAGCTCATCAAACCCAAATTCGTTAAGGAAGTCCAGTATCCCACGTGGCTAGACCACATTGTGCCAGTCATGAAGAAGAAAGGACAAATCAGGGCTCGTATCAACTTCCGCGATCTCAATCACCACTGTCCGAAGGATGATTTTCCCCTTCTAGTGACAGAGTTGTTGACTGATTCCACGGCCAGGTTCCAAGCCCTCTCCTTCATGGATGGGTACTCTGCGTACAACCAGATCCAGATGTCCCCCGAGGATGAGGATTACACTACCTTCAGGGAGCCCCAAGGTACTTTCTGTTACTGGGTTACGCCCTTCGTCCTAAAGAATGTGGGTGCCACCTATCAACGGGCCATGCATCGCGTATTCAAGCTGATTCTGGGAACATTGTTAGAGTGCTACGTGGATGATCTGGTGGCCAAATCTCGCCAGGTCTAGGACAATCTCAAGGACCTCGAGAAAATGTTCGACTTCCTTTGTTTCCGCCGCCTAAAGATGAACCCATTGAAGTGTGCTTTCTGGGTTACCTCTGGCCAGTTCCTTGGCTTTGTTGTCAGATACCAAGGCATCGAGATCGACCTGGAAAAGATCAAGGCCATCATCAAGATGCCTCCCCCGAGAAATATTCGGGAGATTCAAGGTTTCTAAGGCCACTTAGCCTACATATGTTGATTCATTGTGAATATGACTTGAAAGTGTACATCCTTTTCCCAGCTCATGAAGAAAGGTGCCACCTATGAATAGGATGAAGAGTGTCAGACCGCCATTGAGGAAATCAAGCAGTATCTGCTCCAGCCTCCGGTCATGATGACACCTGTTTCTGGGAAGTTGTTGGTCCTTTACATGACCACCCTAGAATGGTCCCTCGGTGCCCTTCTTTCCCAGAAGAACAATGAGGGAACAGAGAACAGCCTCTAATACCTCAGCCACATGATCCTTGATATGGAAATTAGATATTCTCCTATCGAGAAGAGATGCATGGTGCTTGTATTTTCCATATAAAAAATTGTGGCACTACTTGAAGAACCATAAGGTACAGCTGGTCTCTCGGGTAGACCCACTAAAGTACATTCTGGACCAACCTATGTTAACTGGCTGACTAGAGCGGTGAGAGGTGATCCTCCAGGAGTTCAACATCAGCTTTGTGCCTCAGAAGGCTATTAAAGTACAAGAATTGGTGGACTTTCTAACTGCCCACCCAACCCCCGTGAATCAGCTATTGGACCTAGGTTTTCCTAATGAGGAAATCCTCTTAGCCGATCATGCCATCCCTTGTTGGAAAATGTACTTCGACGGTGCCTCCCGGAGCCCCACTGGTAGGAGACTCAACGATCCTAGGCTCAACAGAGTGGGCTTGGGTATCATCTTCATCACCCCAGAGAAATCTGTTCTGTCATACTCATTCCTGTTGTCAGAGGGATGCACAAACAACGAGGTAGAATATCAGGCTCTCATTACTGGTCTCGAGCTGGCCCTTGAGATCGACGTGCCACATCTGCATGTGCAAGGTGACTCCGAGTTGGTCTTCAATCAGGTAAATGGTGAATACGTCGTCAAGAAACGAGAACTCGTGCCATTGTTGGAGTGAATCCTCCATCTAAAGGCCCAGTTCCCTTCTCGGCCAGAGGTAATTCACGTCCCTCGGTCACAGAATGGTCGAGCAGATGCTTTGCCCAGCCTGGCCGTGTCACTTGCGGAGCTCGAACATGATGACCTGATTATCCATGTAGCGCACAGGAGATTCATTGCTTCCATTACCCTGAAGGATGATCACAACCCGCGGATAAACCACCTAACCACTGGAGCACCAATGTCAGGAGCCCCGAGTACATCAAATGAGGTGATCAAAATAGTTCCTAATTCGAGGACAACCATGGTTGAATACCTCCAACACGGTAATCTTCCGTCGGATCGGGCAGAGCATGAGTGAATCCGATGTCGCGTGCTGCATTTTACCCTTCAGAGCAGTCCTAATCTTAAGCAGATCCTTTATAAACGCAGATCTGATGGTGTTCTCCTCTGTTGCCTTCAAGGAGTCGAGATTACACAAGTCATGCAAGAGATTAATGTTGGTTCCTATGGCGCCCATCAGGCCGGGTTAAAGTTGTCTCACCAGATAAGGAGGCTGGGGTAATTCTGGCCATCTATAATCCATGACTGCATTGAGTTCTCCGAGAGGTGCCATGCGTGCCAAGTTCATGCTAACTTTGTGCATCGGCCACCATAGCCTCTCTACACTACCATGTATTCTTGACCCTTTGCAGTCTAGGGGTTGGATGTCGTGGGACCTTACCCACCGACAACGGCTCGCCAATGCCGATTCATTCTGACTGCTACAGATTTCTTTTCCAAATGGGGAGAGGCAATTCTGCTCAGGGAAGTCAGATCTCGTTCTATCACTGATTTCGTATGTTCAAATATCATCTATTGATTTGGATTACCTCATGCTATCCTCACTGATAACTGAACCAACTTCTGAGTAGCCAAGTTGAAGAATTTGTACACCAAGTACAACATTTGCTCTAACCATACCTCTCGCTATCATGCCTAGGAAAATGGATAGATCGAAGAATTTAACAAAACCCTCTCTAACTTTCTACAAAATATGTTTGGTCAGAATAAGAAGAGTTGGCCGAATAAGCTCCCCAACGCCCTCTCGGCTTATCGGATGATGAATCGTAATTCCACCCAAGTGACCCCGTATTCCCTGGTGTACGGAACTGAGTCCATCCTGCCCATCGAGATTCAGTTGCCCTCATTGCGCACAGCGGTCTACGACCAGCAATCTCCAGATAGAGTTGCCTAAATCCTTCTAGCTGTATTAGAAGCACTGGATGAGAATAGGCTTCGTAGTTTGCACAACCTAGAAAGGCATTAGAGCATGATGGCTAGAGCTTTCAACAAGAAGGTTCACCTTTGCTCTTTCCGGTATGGTGACCTGGTACTAGACCTCAGGGCACCAACGATCCCTGACAAGAAACACCCAAGTTGGATCCCAAATCGGAGGGACCTTTCATTGTCCATAAAGTTTATCCCAATGGTGCATACTCCCTGGTGACCATGGATGGTGAGCATATAACTCCTCCCACCAACACCAGGTTCCTCAAACAGTATTTTTCCTGAACTCTTTGGTCTGACATGACCCTAAACTGTTAGGTTCTCCATGACCTTAAACTGCACCATGGTCCCGCATGACCTTAAACTACACGCTCATCTTGCATGACATTAAACTGCAAGTCGGTCAGGCCTCCCTGACTGAGTCCCCACCTTGGGCCACCGACCCAGGCTCTCTCCAGTGGGATTGTATGGTGTGGTGTGGGATTTCGTCCTCATTCACATTGGGTTACTCATTTTACCATACACATTCTCAGAAGAAATGCCTTTCACTGTCCTACCTGACTTTAAACTGTTCTTTTAGAACTATGTGTGGTTTGATTCCCATCTTTATGGGATACGTAGAACTGCATGAACACCTAGGATTCTGGTCCGGCCCCGTCTATTAAGAGATCCACCAATATCCCGGTCACCTAGGCCTCTTGGCCCGTCCCTCTCCACGAGGGGGATATATAGGTGTGGTACAGGGTTTTTGGCGCCATGCCCCCTTCTCCCACGAATCCTCCATATTTTGGCCTATCTCAAACTGATCCCTTCGACCCTTTTCAGTGGTCTTCTAATGTGTTCAGAGTACTCTGGTCTAGGACCTGGGGTATCAGATTCAACTTAGGAAAGTTCTGTCCACTTGTCAAGCTTCGTGATCCCCTTCATTCAGGCCCCCATTATCTTTCACGCCCGGAGGGACCCCCAAGAATGGTCTGGATACAATGCCTAAGGGCTCTCCTACTATTACGAGCCAATTCCCCAGAGGGTTTCAGTCAAAAAATTGATACAAGCCCCATGTTGAGAACATGGTCAGCGGTCGACACTCATTTGTTTGTCCCAATTTCAGGCTAACGCAGCGAGATGCTTTATTTCGAACGTGGTAAGTAGTAATCCTCCATCATTATGTCGGCTCCTTCAGGCCCTGAATGTTAGTTGCATGATTCACATTATGTTCCACACCCATCGTGTTAAGGTGGAATCTCAACACTCCTTGCACTAACCCTCAGTGCACTTCCACACGTCAGGCAGACAAAGCTGCGTTACGGCGTCTCTCAGGGCTCCCGCGATCCGAGCACTAGGATTATGGGCTTGGGTATTCTCTAAGAACCATGCATAGCTTGACCCTCATCCCCACGAGAAATGAGGGGTCTCCCAAACATTGTGTTTCGGGCCCATCTTAGATGGAGGATAGTGCCCCCTGCCCCTTGATCTTTAAACCCTCGCTGGCCCCTTGGCCCGAGGCTCTTCTCCGAGAATCGCGCACGGTGATGGTATGGGATTATGTGCTCATCCAAATCGGGTATGCTTTATCACATCATGCCCATTCCCCCAAGTCTAAACCATATGACCTTAAACTATGTTGGTTATTCCTACCACATCTTCGTAAACTGTGATGATATCGTCCTGGCCGCACAAAGAAAAACGGCACTGCATTGTGATGACCTCTCCATAGAGGGAATCACGTTGGGTATTGGTCATTTACCATACCATTTGGCAACACCCGTATATGGATTGACTATTGTGTAGATACCAGTAATCTCTACCCTAGGTCGGTCACTCCACAAAAGAAAAACCATTCACCTTCAAGGATAAACAAGATACATCAAATACCGCTTATTTTGGTGCGAGGACTAGACCCGCATGCCCCTTTCATACTTTGTGCAGGTACCATACCGTGCTATGACACCCTCCAAGAACTATGTATGTATTGATTCCCATTCTTATGGGATATGTAGGAGCGCCCATGCACTTCCCCACAGGCCCAGCCTAACGTTCGTGTTCACTCCCTTGATCGGAACACTTCCCTAGGGAACACATGGTAAGTAGGGATTATGTCCTCATTCATGTTGGATTTTGTGACTGCCTTATCATGTGTCTCCTGCTCTCCTTACCCCTTGGTTCGAGTCCTAATACCCTAAACTAAGATCCCCTCCAGAACAATGTGCGGCTTGATTCCCATCCTTCTGGGATATGTAGAAACGCCCATACATTTCGTCTTGGGTCCAGTCTCGAGAATCACAAGTATATTCCCTCCCTCACTGTCGGCCCTTTGGCCTGAATTCTTGGGGAGTTGTGTAACTATATCATTAGCCTTGAATTAGTTCGAGATGCCCCATAGTGATGTTGGGAAGCAACAGTTCCCCCACCAGAGAGGTCCTGTCTAAGAGTAGGAATGGTCCACTACCAGATTAATTCACCTGCTTAATGTGATTTCATTGTGGTGGTGTAGTTTCAAGAGTGTTGGATTCTGTTTGAACAAACCACCACTTCACTTTCCACACTTTATGTGCCCCTTATTCGGATCTTCATCCTCTTTCATGTTTGATGGGACCCCCTAACAGTATGGATGCTCGACCTATGGTCTGCCTGCTGTCATGGGCCAACGTTCCAGAAGACTGGTCATGTTTGATGGGACCCGCTAATAGTATGGATGCTCAACCTATGGTCCACCTACTTTCATGGGCCGATGTTTTGGAAGACTGGTCATGTTTGATGGGACCCCTAATAGTATGGATGCTTGACCAATGGTCTGCCTGCTATCATGGGACAACGCTTCGGAAGACTGATCGACGATATTTGAGTTAGGCCCCATGTTACGAACATAGTCAGCGGTCATCCCTCATTTGTTGTCCCCATTTTAGGCCAATGCGATATGGATGCTTCTTTTCCGCCACGGTCAATAGCTATCCTATTTTCCACGCTGCCCTCAATGTGTTCCAAATTTGGGGTAACGTGATTCACATTTTCCAACCCCCTCTATTCAGACTGATTTCAATGCTCCTGGAATTTCCCTACTCGTGCATTAGAGCACATTGAGAGGACGATACATCGATCAGGTCTGAGGTCCCCTTCCTTTGGATGGGCCTCCCTCTTCTTCTCAGAAATCCGGGCTTGATTTCGGATGTCTGAAGCTTGGTTGACGCCCCCATGGCCGAACGAAATGGTAATACGAGCATCCTTTGTTTCTCACATTGGGTACAGCCCATGTGAGATTAGGGGTGAATTGTTATTTATTTTGGGATTATGGTTGAGAGTATTAAACCAAAGGTACAAATAAATAGATTTGTCCATACATTGGTTCGAAATGATGAGCAGTAAAATCAAAAAGTTCATGAGCTGGAAAAAACATGGCCCTTATGGGTCAGCTTCTTGAATAGATATTTCCAACGCCACTACCCATTGGCTGGTGGACTCCAGGACTGCTTCTCGCTCCCTGAAGAATCTCTCTTCATCATCATCAGCAGAGCACAGTTCACCAATCCTAGCTTGTACACACGCCTGTTCAGTTTGAAGAATGGTCATCTGGTGACTCACCTCCATCAGTTCTTCTTGGGCGTCGGCAAGCTGGGCCATCAGTTGCTCCACGATCTCAGAGCATGATGAAATGAAATATTCCTTCTTTGTCGCCTTCTCTTCGAGGATTCGGACTTCCAGCTCTTCCCTCAGGAACACTCGGGTGCTCATCGATTCCTCCCGACACTGGTCAACATCGGTGCGCTGCCTACTCTCATGTATCTTCTCGACCATGTAATCATGGACCTTCATATGAAGGCATTTTGCATCAGCCCCTTTAGCACATAGGAAACGCAGCCAGGTCTGGAGTGATCCCATCCGCCTTAGCCAATCCTTCTGAGGCTACATAAGAAAATGTTGGATGCACTTCCACCCTTTGCGCCATGTCATCCGTCTCTCCTCAGCCGCTTCTAAATCTAAACCATCTATTTCTTTGGGATCAGTGGGACAATATATAGGGAAGAAAGTCAGTAGGTCAGTATCAGGATCTTTCTCAGCGATGCCTTCCTGAGGAATGGGATCCTCGATGTCTGGGAAACCTTCCTCTCTCGCCCCGACAGCGGCGGTGCCCTCATCATCTTCCGGCCTCACTCCAATGACAGCACCACTGATGTCTGCCGACCCCTGCTCACCAATTGCTGGGCCCGACCCAGTTTGGGAAGTATGTTCTAGATGAGGCAGTACGTCCGCCACTAATTCACTCACGAACGGCCCGGGCTTAGAAGCCCGATGAGCCTCCAACGCCGAGATCACTATACAGGGGGATCCTGATTAGTTTAGTTCTCTGACAGTAAGTACCAGTAGCGAAGCAAGGGACTTACAGGAACTCAAAGCATCAGCCTCCGGTGCGATGGCCACTGCAAGAGATTTCGTGGTAGGATATCCCTCAGCACTCGTCAGCTCAATAATGGGCATCAGTACCCCACCTAGCCCTATTGATTCCTCCTACCCTCCTTCAACTGGAGACTCTTGATCGGCATCAATGTTCTCTTGAGTAAGATAAGGAAGATGGGATATGGTTTTTAAAGGGAAGAGAGTACAAGGATGGATGAGGGATGAAGCATACCTTGAGTATCTCAGTTATGTCAATGTCAGAGCTTACAATCTTGTCGCTCTCCCAGAGACTCCCTTGGTAGGGAGTCCCTTGCAACCCCTCACCTTCAGGTTCTCCTTCACCTTCTCCTTAATCTTCTCCTTCAACTTCTCTTTCACTTTCTTCTTCTCCCCCAACTTCCTCTATGATCTCGTCATCATCCGACTTGTCACTGTCACCTTCTCCCAACGGCATCACTTCCGGATCATTCTCTTGGCTGAGCATCACTTTCATTAGGAAAGGTGGCTCCACACGCCGGCCCCGCGGGTGCGCGTATGTGTCCATGGCCGCTAGATATGCATGTCGTTGATGGACTTTTAATCTATCAGAAATCCGGACAAGCTCGAATTCTGGCAGTTGGACTCCTTCCTGCATTATCTTCTGCTAGAGAGCTTTGACACTCATCGACTACCCTAGGGTTAACTAGGATGACCATACCGCTGGGAAGATTGAATCATGGGAAGGTTGGAGAAGGTATCTTATCTGCTTCTCGGGTGGTTCTCTGGCCGCCCCGTGTGACCCTCCTCTGGGCAACGAGGTCACAGCAATGCCATGCGATGTCCCCACTATTGAGGTCTTGACCTGCGCAGGCCTCGCTTCCTGGAGGGCCTCTAGTCTCCCCCTTTTAGTGGCACTTTGCCTGCTCTCTCATCGCCCGGGTTCCCCGTGGGTAGTCTCGAGTTGCTGAACTCGCTTGTGCAAAATCCCCTCGGGGTATGTGACGGTCCAGTGTTTTTCATACACAGTTGCTAGGCCCAGTGTCAGCCCTGGTGGGATGAAGGGTAATGATGTCACCAGAACCATAAGTTGTGAACATTAACCACATCTAGCGAAGGATTCAGGGATTCCTCTCCTCCTAGACATCCGGGAATACCCTCTTCGGCATTCACTGGAGGCACCCGAACTTCTTAGCGAATCGAGATGGCATGTAAGGCTCGCAGAAGATCTTCCCGTAAATCCGAGCCACGAGCACCCCACCCCGGATGCTATGGAAGTATTCCTACTGCTCCAGCAAGCCTTACCCATTGTCTACCATTTGGTCGGTCCGGGTGGGGAATGGGCTGAAGGAAAATTTGGCATGGTTACCAATTCTGATCCCAACACCCTCCTCACTGAGCATCATCAGTGTGACCCCGTCAATGTTCTGTAGAGATGGTTGCAGGCCGTTGCCCAGAGGACGAATGGTGTTTGGGAAAGTGTACCTACCCAGATGAGCCGCCACCCAGCCGTGGAAGATCTGAAAGGGGCCACACACCCTCCAAGGTGACCCCCCTCTTGAGATGCATCCCAGAATGGAATACAGAGTAGCCAGCATGGGGACCACTAGAATTAAGCCTTTTTTTGGCAGCCATGGTTCCCGCCATCACCAGAGTTGCTGGAAGAACGCCCATCCTTACGTCCCGCACCGCCAGGAGCCACCCGCTCAGGAAGGTGGAGAGGAACCTGGCATATCGAACATTTGGGTCCCATGCTTCATTAATGCGGTAGCCCCTTGATTAGCATTGCCCCACCTTTAGGATCTTATAGTACGATCCATTCTTGCTCCTCTGAGCCGCGGTTGGACATCGTTTTCCCCATCCCGACATCTTGACCGCCTTGTGCTTCTCCATGAACAGGCTCAACCAATCCTCATAGGCGATGTCCTTGAAGAATTACTTGACGTTTATCCTCTCTTTGGCGATCTCCAGTAGATGCCATGTCAGCATGGGGGTCCGTGATCTGTCCTCCCAGGTGTTCATCAGATGAAGGAACTCGTCATATTGATAGCCCTCCAGTGGGATACCTCAAATGTAGTGGATGTCCCAGAGGCTGATGCCAACTTCCCCATGGTGAAGATTGAATGTATTGGTGTCAGGGGACCACCGGGTGAACAACTCTGGCCCGAGCTCAGGATGATGGTAGAAGTGGAACTGCGACGTCCACACAGCCTCGAATAGACCAATGTGCCACATCTCGGCCTTGAATTGGTCACACGTATGGAGAACCCAGTGTGCTCTGGCCCACTCACTAGTGAAGTTTCCTCCGGATCGCAAATCCCAGCCTTGCAGCCGGTCCTTAGTATCTTATGTGATGCTCTGACGGAACGTGCTTGCATAGAGGGCTGGGGAACTCTCCGCAAAAGGATCACCCCCATCAATGGTCCTGGTCCTCGGGTTCAGTAAATATACATCCATGTTCCTGGTCTCTCTAGCAGGACGACCATTGTTGGTGATATTGTATCAGGGAAGGTCATCCTCCCGGGTCACCCATGCTGGCGGTGTATCAACCGCGAAGCCCGGCAGTGGAACCTCCTCCAGAATGCCGAAGTTCCACAGCAGAAGGTTGTTGGACAAAGGGTACTCCTTTTGGGTAGGGGTTAGTAGGTTGAAAAAAGTATGGTTGTTGGAAACAACCACCCTAGCACCATAAACCTCCTCGTTCGCCGCCATTTCAGCTCTACGAGCGGCAGAATCCCCCTCATCTACATGGTTTGTGGCCATCTTCTTCCATCCAAGTGCTTCGAGAGTGTTGGGATGAATCTAGATGTGTTGCACAAAATTCGTAAGCTGAGCACAAAATCGAAGAAGTTGGTGTGGAAAATCCCAGGTTGGAGCGTAAATATAGTCAAAATTGGGAGTAATTGCACACTGCCAAAGCGGGTTTTACGCGCAGGCGCAAGGGAAATTACACGCACGAGATCTATGATCCTATTGCGCGAGAAAGCTACGTATGGGTTAGGGGACCCATGGGCCCTTTTATAGGCGAAGACGGGGTTCTGCGCCGCGTAGAAGGCGAATTCTGTGCCAGTCGGCATTTTGCGGGCCGCAACATTTTTTGCGCGTAGGGGGCCCACAAAACCCAACACTTTGGTGTTTCGGAGTTTCCCTCGGAACGCGATCGTTTCGACCCCTCACTGATCCAATTCTGAGGGGGGGGGGGGGAATTTATAGACGCTGAAAAGTCCGTAACTATTGAAAGAAGTGACAAAATGACAAAGGGAAGTCATATTCGGACCCGGAGGCTCTGTTTGGATGGCCCGGAAGTGATGCATGGAAAAAAGGGGAATGCGCGCGGAAAACAATGTGCCAAGCTGAAGTGGTATGGGATTCATGAAAGGTCCCCGGCACAGGTGCACAAAAAATTGCATGCCCACCCCCGCGTGGTGAACATTCTGCACTGTCGTCCTTGGCGCACAAGTTTTGCGGTCCAACCTGAATTCCGCGCCACCGGATGCCTATAAATAGAAGGATACCCCTTCCATTTCAGTGTTTTGGAATTTGAACCGGATCTCATGCACAAAATTGGACTTCCGTGCGCGTAAGAGGTCCTTCAGGTACTGATCCTTTTCATGCCACCTCATCCTGGGATCTGCCTTTGCACGCTATCTCACTGGCCTGAACATAATCCAAACCCTTCAGGTTTCTTCCCTTGCATGAAATTCCTCCTGTTGCATACAAAATGTTCCAATTGCATGCAATCCCTTTCGCTGGGTGTGGCCTTACCCTTGGGTGCGGCCTTTGCCACTTGTGTGCAATTTATATCCCTTGGGCTTGGTCAAACTAGTCACGCGCAAGTCCTCTGCCCCGATTACGCGTCATCTTGATGTTTTGCGCGCCAAACATTTCTTTGCGCGCAACTCCCGGGACCCCTCACCTGGGTGCTCCCCGGGTTCCTCCCTGCATAGGCACCCGATGTCCTCCTTCTGGATGCCCCGGGCGCACACACCGGGAATACACACCATGCGTTGTTTTCCCGTATGACCTTCCAGACTCGTACGAAGTAACCTCAAGGTCCCTTGTGTGGTTTTTTCCCATTGTTTTGCTTTACCTCATGCTTCTTCGCTTAGGCACACTAACAGATATTGCTACTTCACATAGCCATGCTAACATGGACCCCTTGATGGTTTGTTCCGCGACACACCCTCAATACGGCATTGCCGGTACCTTCCCTCACACAAGGAGCAGAGGCTACCGGTCATGTAAATCCTAGGGGTGCGTAGTGAACCCACCTCGTCCGAGCTGCAAGATGTCAAACTGCCAAGCAACTCATCCTAAACACATGACGTTACACTATGATCTGGCCCCATGCCTCGCACGCAGGGTCCCCCCGACTCGAACATTCATTACGCTACTCATCTCCACAGGGATGGGATCACCCCCCCCCCCCACACACACACACACACAAACACATGGGATGATATCCTCCCTCTCACAGTGGTGTTTGTACGTAGGTAAGGGAAACTTCCTTTGTGTAAGCCCCTAGCCCCTCTTGAGAAAGGTAGCACCCATGCACCTCTGTACTTCCCCACCACCAGGGTCTGCGCGGAGCATGATGGGAAGCGGGACTCCACCTTTATTAGGTCCCAAAATCCCTCTCCCTATGTGCTTTGTCTCCTTCAGGCCTCCATCCTGGAGTAAGTACTGGCACCATGGGCCACTCAATGCGTAATCCCCTCTTCGCTTCCCACGGACACACCCTTGGCAACGTGATCGTCAGGTCTCTGCCGCCTCTTGTTTCTCACACCGAGCATGACTCACATGGGCTTAGAGTAAGCATTTACTATGACACCAAACCATGTCCAACATGACGTTAAACTGTATGCCCACGTCCAACATGACATTAAACTGTATGCCCCCATCCAACATGATGTTAAACTGTATTCCCCCATCCCGCATGACGTTAAAATGCACACCCAAACTACGTGGACTTTGATTCTCTACCATTGGGATACGTAGTAAGCCTCCATGAGGTTCAAGCCCACCACCCGGTCGTTCCCAGCTCTTCACATCGGTTCACCAACCATTGTGGGCTGCCTCAGAGCGTAAGGCCCATCTATCCACCATGGGCCGCCTTAGAGCGTAAGCCCCATCTATCCACCATTGTGGGATGCCTCAGAGCGTAAGCCCCATAGATCCACCATTGTGGGCCGCCTCAGAGCGTAATCCCCATCTATCAACCATTTGTGCCACTTCAGAGCGTAAGCCCCATCTACCCACCACCATGGGCCGCCTTAGGGTGTAATCCCCATCCATCCCTAACTACAGGGACTTTGATTCGTGCTAAGGCATGGTACGTAAGAAGCCTCCACGAGGTTCAAGCCCCACCACCATGGGACGTATCAGAGCATAATCCCCATCAATCTAGACCCTAGGTCCCTCTTCACTTTGTTTCACTGACCCCATATCCCTGGGTCATCTCAGAACGTAATCCCCAAATGCCCCGTCTCGCATGACGTTAAACTGCACACCTGATCTACGTGGACTTTGATTCCCCGCCATGGGGATACAGAGGAAGCCTCTACAAGGTTCAAACCCAACACCCATGTCTCATCTTGACCTCTCCCTCGAGCCCACGTTCCTCGGGAATCTCATACCCTATCCCGGAGGTTTTACTCCCTTTGGGACCCATCCATGCGTTCATTCTCACGGGTCGCCCTTTCAAGTGTCCCACCGTATCATCTAAAACTGCGTGGACTTTGATCCTTGTTATGGCATGGTACGTAGGAAGCCTCCATGAGGTTCAAGACCCTTCACTTCATCACCCATCTTGATTCTTACTCGGGCCACCACATCCCGATGGAATCACGCCACCTCATTCCACTCCGCATCATTGGGGAATCCGCCCACGTGTTGGGCCCAACATCAGTGTTCCCTCCAGGGGGTTATTTTTTCTGGTCCACTCTCAGTGTTCCAATCAGTCCGATTCATCTCCATTGGATGTTAAACTCATGAAATACCCTGTGTTAAACATGGGAAGCTGAGGAAAACCTCAGATACATGCCTATGGCATACAATTCCCTGTGTAAGATGTGGGATGCCTCGGGCTTCCATGCCCTCGAGACGCCCTATAATAAGGGACAGAAGACAGACATGCCAATCCCCCTGCGTCAATACATGCCAATGATGGCTCAGTGTGACCACTCCCCTAACTGAAGGTTGCTGCCCCGACCAGACCCCTTGGAGCGTCTCGACGGAAGCAGCGTAATTAACTGGTGTCCATGAAGATATGGCACCAGGAAGAGTTTCACGAACACGTCTTAAATCTATGAGGGAGACCTGGACTAGGTGACAAGTTCTGAGGAGGAATACACGGAAGGAGGAACCGACATTCCATCATCCCAGTTTCGATCAAGGAGAAAACTTCCCTGAATAAGGAGCGAATGCTGCCCGCCGTTAGAAAGCAGGAATGTGGGGTAACAGTTGTGCGTCCTCATGGACAAATGCATGCACCCCAGTAGAAAGTGACAGAAACATCGATTAAAATATAATATTCATAGTATCTCACAATTATGTGATGATGGATTTCAGGTTAGATTTGAGAATGATGTTTTCAATGTCTTTAATTCTAAAAAAGAATTAGTATTTTCTTCCTTAATAAATGAAATTTTTTACTCTTTTAACTTAGACTCTTTATCTTCTCAAAATGATTCATACTTAACTTTATTTCATAAAGAGTCTTGGATATAGCATAGGAGACTTGGACACTATAATATTAACTCCCTTAGAAATCTTACTAGAAAAGGTTTAGTTAAAGATTTACCCAAACTTGAGTTTCTAAATGAAAAAGTGTTTAATCCCTATAAAAAGGGAAAACAACGCAAAATTTACTTCAAACCAACGAAATAAGTATTAACTTCTCAACCTCTTGAGCTGGTTCACACGGATTTATTTGAACTATCATCAATTTTTAGTTTAAATGTGAAATTGTATTTTTATGTTCTTGTAGATGACTTTTCTAGATATACTTAGATCTTCTTTATGGTTCAAAAAAGTGAAGCCTTCTATTATTTTACTAAATATGCCATGTCTGTGAAAAATATGAGAGGACTTAGAATTAAATCCTTAAGAAGTGATCATGGCCATGAGTTTGAAAATCTTGATTTTGAATCCTTTTTCTCACAAAATGTTTATAGTCACAATTTAGCTTCCCCTAGAACTCTTCAAAAAAATGGAGTTTTAGAAAGAAAAAATAGAACCCTACAATATATTTTTAGAAAAATACTTAGTGAATGTCACCTACCTATTTATTTTTGGGTTGAAGCTATCAATACAGCATGCTAGATAATCAATAGAGTGTTAATCAGGCCCATTCTTTACAGGACTCATTATGAGTTATGGAAAAATAGAAAACCCAAGGTTAACTACTTAATTTTTTTTGGTTGTAATGTCAATATTCTTAATAATAATGATAATTTTTAAAAATTTGCATCCAAGAGTGATGAAGGTATCTTCTTAGGATATTCCATATCAAGTAAAGCCTATAGAGTGTTCAATAAAAGAACTAAATGTGTGGAAGAAACTGTACATCTCAAATTTAATGAAATAGATCCACAAGATACTAAAACCATTCTAGAGAACCTGGAAGATGATGTTTCAAATCATAATATTAATCCGAAATCCTCAAATCATTCTATAAAAGAAGCTATGAAACATCCAATTCTGGAAATTCCTAAGACCCATGTCTTAAAGAACCTAAACTTTTTGATGAACTGGAAATTACTAGTCCCTACTTTTCTAGAGCTGTTAGAACTCTTAAGAATCATCCTTTAGATGTTGTTGTAGGATACCTAGACAAAGGAACTCAATCTAGATATTCTCTTAGAAATCTGGTTGAACATCAAGTCTTCTTGTCACAACTTGAACTTAAAAACATTAATGATGATATCAATGATGAATTTTCGATTATGTCTATGCAAGAAGAACTTAATCAGTTTGAAATGAAAAAAGTTTGGAAACGTGTTGAAACACCTAAGGACACATTCACCATAGGCACTAAATGGGTGTTTAGAAATATGGTATATGATGTTTTTAACATAGTTAGAAACAAGGCTAGATTAGTTGAACAAGTCTATAGTCAAGAGGAAGGTATTTACTATGAGGATACCTTTGCATCAATAGCTATACTTGAATCCATCATAATATTTCTTGCTTATACTGCACATCTGAATTTCAAACAATATCAAATGGATGTTAAGAGTGCATTGTTAAATGGGAATATAGCTAAGGATGTCTTTGTTGAACAACCCCCTGGTTTTACAAACCCCCATTTTCCAAATCATATTTCTAAATTATCAAAATCTTTATATGGTTTAAAACAAGCTCCATGAGCTTGGTATGATTGGTTGCGTACTTTTCTTATTTCTACAGGTTTCACAAAAGGAATACATGATCCTACACTTTTTATAAAACGAATTTCAAATGATGTTTTAGTTGTTCACATCTATTTAGATGACATTATCTTTGGATCTTCTAGAAATTCTTTATTTGTTGATTTTTATAAAATGATGCAAAATGAATTTCAAATGAGTTTAATGGGTGAACTAAAATTCTTTCTCAGATTTCAAATATTTCAAAATAATGATGGTATTATTTTAACTCAAATTAAATATACTAGAGATCTTCTTAATCGTTTTGGATTGGATAGAACTAAAATTATTTACACCCCCAGGAGTACCACTGGTAAGTTACATCTTGACGAAGATGGAAAATCTGTTGATCAAACCACTTATAGAGGAATGATTGGATGATTACTCTACTTAACTACTAGTCAACCTGACATTATGTTTAGTGTGTGTATGTGTGCTCACTTTCAAAAAAATCCTATGGAATCTCATTTAAATTCTATAAATAGAATTTTTAAATACCTAAAGCATACACCCAGTCTAAGACTGTTCTATCCTGGAGGGAAATCATTTGAACTAGTTAGTTACTATGATGCTATCTTTGGTGGCTGTAAGTTAGATAGAAAAAACACGTCTGGACTTGTCACTTTTTATGAAAGTCACTAGTTTCAAGGTGTACTAAGAAAAAAAAATCTATTGCATTATCTACTGCAGAAGCTGAATACATAGCTGCTGGAAGTTGTTTTGCACCAATCTTGTGGATAAAACACACATTACTATATTATGGATATCAATTCAGTCATGTACCTATAAATTGTGACAACACAAGTGCTATTAACATCTCAAGAAATCCTGATTCACATTCTAGGACAATGAATATTGATGTAAGACTTCAATTTTTGAGAGATTATTATCAAAAGGGTGATTTCACTTTGGAATTAATTGGTATTGAGTATCAGCATGCTGATATATTTAGAAACCATTAAATTCTGAAGGAATAGAATACATCATACATGAATTTGGCATGATAAATCTTAAGTAATTGTATTACTATTTTATACATTATTGTTTCATTTTTAAGGTCACACTGTGATGCTCATTCACTGTCTCACCATGAAGTTTGTTTAATATCTCACTATAAAGTACATTTTCACTATCTCATCGTGAATTTTGTTTACTATCTCACCGTAAAGTTCTATTTTACTCTCTCACCATAAAGACTCAGTATGGTCTCACCATAAAGATTCTGTATGATTTTAATTTATGAATTAAAAACCATATCATGGTAATTATTCATTTCATCTCTTTATTTTTCTTGTGTTTTTACTTTTTCGACATTTGGTATTCCTAAATGAAAAAAATAAATAAACTATCACATGTCCTTCACTCGAGCTATCTTCTATTCACTCAATTTTTAAATCTTCTTGAAACCTTCAACCCTTCTCTTTCTTGAACCCTCGGTGAATGCCCAGGATGAAACGCCTTTCATAGTCAACTCCTAAGAAACACGACTCAATGAAGAAGAAAATCACAGCCATGATAACACCTGAAGGTCCCCTAATTCCAAATATAGTGATTAGAGTTATAGTTACTAAGAAAGATATTTTCCACAAATGGTTGTTGTTGAGTAAGTATCTAGTTTTAAAAGTTTTAAAATAGCAAGGCTGGTTAGATTGGTTTTCAAAGAAAGATAGACCTATCTACCCTAAGTTAGTGGCTCAATTTTATCATTATGTTCAGTTCTCCTTTGATTATGAAGATGGGTATGTTGTGAGAAGATGGAAAAATTTCCAAAAATTCTCATTCTCTTCGGGGTTATGGGCTACATGCCTTAGGATACCTCATGAAGGCATATGTGAGGATTATCAGAGTGGACCTCCACCTTCTAGTGAATTCTTTATTGTTGGAAGAAGCTCTGAAAAGCTTAACTAGAAATGGAACAAAGAGGAGAGACATAGCTACTGAACTAGATGGAGAATGAAGACTTTTGTTTAAGTTTATACAAAATATGATTAGCCACAGAAAAGGTGATATTTCTATACTGAAATTTGAGGATGTGTTTCTGATTCAACTTATGAAAAATGGGCATAAGATCAAACTTTGTAAGTATATCATACACCATATGTGTGAGATGATCAAAACCACATCTAAGTCAACCTATCGGTTTTATTATCAGCTTATCTCAGCCATGCTTCATGCCAATGGTATGGTTGGACCAAATGAGGAAGTTATCAAGTATTGTGAGTATTGACTTTCAAAAGTCATTATCAAGAGGATGAAAATCAATTGGAATCCTTGGAAAAAGGCTTGGGTAGAAGACAATGATAGAATTTATGAAAAAATAAATCTAGTAGAACATCCCTCAATACAAATAGTTATTTATGATCCTAGTTTGGAACTAGATGAGGTTGTTGATTATTATAACGATGAAGAAGAAGAGACTATTGTGCCTCCCATGGAAACTGTTTCTGCTAAGAAAGACAGTCCTCTTGTTCCTCGTGTTGTGAGTGAAAAAGAAGTCCCTGCTTCTAAGGATGTTTTCAATCTAGAATATCATCCCGTGGTTGAAACAAAATTTGTTTTCAAATAAACCAAGAATAATTCTGAGTAAAAACTTATAGAAGAAGAATTACATGTTATGCAAGAAGCTGATCTTGTATAACTCCCAGTGGAACAATCTGGCCCTGAAGTCATTCCTTTGGCTAAGGAATGGATGGAGCTAGCTTTTAAGCTGCCTAGGAAAGAAATGGGTGAGGAACTAAGAGATGAATTTGTGGTATTAGATCAAGACACTAATCTTCTCATTCTTGAGAAGGATACAACTATTGAGCGGGAGAAAACCCCAAATCTGGAATCTTTTGTAGTACAAAACCTGATTGATTCAATCCCTATAGACACTCGGTATAAGTTCCCCAGTTTTTATTATGTGGATGACTATTATCAAGTCTCAGTAAAAGGCCTTGAACTTTCTACTATGTTTCGATTGAAATCTATCTCTAATCCTTCCCCTGAAAAGGAACCTGAGCCTATATCAGGCCCCATCTCTGAACCTTCACCAGAACTACCATACTTGGTGAGTAAAGATGATCTGAAATATTTTGGAGCTACACTTTTGGCTAGAGTTGATAAACTTCTGAATTCAAAACCTTCTCTTGTAACACATATAAGTGAGAAAGAATCCCCACTGCTATTGGAAAAATTAATTTTGCAGATAAAACCCAAGATGATTCATGAGATTCAGGAAGTCAGAGTTGAAAACAGACTACTTAGTGACGAAGTGAAGACCTTAAGAGGTATAATTGAAGAAATGCAGAAAGAGATGCATTCGAGATCAGAGTTTACTTCCCATTCGGTAAAACCGGTTGTTCGTAAAACCCCACAAAATGGTGTCTCTCATATTCATCCTCATTTAGCTACCTTAGTTAGAAAGGTCGCAGAAAGAAAGAAACTTATTGTGAATGAAATGCGAGATCGTGTTGTTAATCATAACAATATTACTGATGAGTATATAGGGTTCCTTTAAAAAGTGATAAACCAACTGAAATCTCTTACCACAGCTATGGAATCTGGACAATCATCTCAACATTCCCTAGACAGTGATCTTATCAGAACAGTGGTCAAATATGATCATTAGACTATGCTTAGTGGTTTTAATAAATATTCTTCATATGAAGTTATCAAGAATAGGGAAAGAGTTCTTCATCTGGCCCAAATCCATTCAAAAATTTCTAATGATGCTCAGCAAGAAATTTCCAAGAAAGTGGATTTCTAGTCCAAATGAATCTTCTCAAATACTGACATGACCAATCATTTTAAATATCTTGTAGAAAATCTGATCATTCCTACTTTTACTCAAGATTTCAAGACTCAAGTTCAAAATATCACAGAGTTCACTCGATTGTTGGATAAGTTTATGGAAAACAAGGATGACTTTGAGAAAGCTATGCAGTATGGTGGAGAGATCATTTCGGATTTTATCAAGCTTCTGAGGCCCTATCGTCATGTACAGAGTACAACCATTGCTGCTCCTATGACTGCACCTCTACGGCCTGGTTTTCCTACATTCACCTCAACCCTAGCCTTTGCTTCTATATCTATCAGTCAGGCACTGAGTCAGATCGGTCTTGTGATCCTTGAACAACAACTTCCTCGATCTTCTACTGCACCTACTCTGGTTCCCTCGGTCTTTGAATGACTCCCTTTACCTTCTCTATCAACCATATCACTCCCTTCTTCTACCTCAACTTCTTCTCCTATAACTTCTTCTTCTTCTGTTACTGCTAATGGAAAGGAGAATACTAGCTAGTTAAGAAGGAATGTGCTTACTCTATTTTGATGAGAATTTGGTTTACTTTGTTTTACCTTTTGTAATTCCCATCTTTTCTAATCTATTACACTATGCACTTTTCTTGTCTCTTTTTTGTCTTTCTTTTTCCTATTACTTTTTGATAATCCCAAAAGGGGATGAAAAATATGGGAAAAATATATGGAAAAAATATATGGGAGAAATTTAAGAAAACATATATAGGAGAAGAGAACACACACTCTATATATGTTATATGCACATTCGAACTATGTTGTTAGAACAAATATACACTATAAATATACGTGGTTTGTGATCCTATAAAAGGTGGAGATTGTTGGACTCCTCATGTATTAATCAGGTTTTAATGATCAAAATACCTATTCAAAATATATACCATGTTATCTATATGTACTCTATCTCGCATCAAATGTACAGTTGCTTAGTAAAAGCAATCCAAAGCTCTTAAGTGCTATACACTCAGTTTGGTTACTATACACTATATTTTGATTCACTTTATTATGGTTTCCTTTAAAAATTATTAAGTTTAATTCATTTCATAAATACCAATGCTTAAGTATGAATACAGTTATTTGCCAAAGTCTGAGACACTGTGAACCAGACACCGTGACATACAGGCACCGTGACATCCAGACACTGTGAACCCGACACTGTGACATCCAGACACCGTGAACCAGACACCGTGACATCTAGACAAAGTGAACAAGCAGACACCATGAACAATCAAGATACCCTGAACAAGACACCGTGACACCAAGACACTATGACCAATCCAGACACCATGTGAAGGAGACACTGTTTACATGACATACTGTGACATTGTTTCCTAAAATGTTTTTTCATCTTTTAATTAAACCTCTAACGGTCATATTTAAAATTTTTAATGCACTGACATAATTATTTTTTCTTTTGTAGAAATGTCCATGACAGTATGAGGTATTAGGTGTAGAATACATGCAACCGATCGGCTCAAACACATGAACTCCAATATAATAGAGTAATGCGGCCCAGAAACAAGTGTGGGAGCAGTTGCACGATACTGAAAGGAAAAACAAGCTGGTGGGTGTGAGCATGAAAATAGAATACACTTAGAGAATTGTATCGTGCATCTTGACACTACTTAAGAACACACAAATCATACTGGAATCATATAACCGAGAACATCTTCGCACTATTAAACACCATAAAGAACACAAGATGGATCTGTCTGACTTGTGACACTCTATTTTCCATACGAGGACTTGAGTTCTACATCTGCTTCATCTCAAGAAGTCTAGAGCAGTAAAGATTAACACTCAGAGAACTTCTAAACCTATCTCAATATTTTTGCTCTGTTGTGTATCATTTTATTAACATTTGAGAAGAGTGTGTAACTATATTACAGCACACTCCGTCTCCTACATTAATCTAAAGGATACAAGATATCCTTACTCAAACATCCTTTTTACTCTTGTATATATCCATGGATATGTGTGGAAATGGTCCCCGTGTGGCCTGGTTTTTTGTATCCACGAAGAACTGTGGAAGAGGTCCATGTGTGGCCTAGACATTCCTGTGTACTGTTGTTAACCCTTTTCTAGGGTGTGGATCAAGTTTATTTATATAAACTTCATTTTGGTTGGTGATCACCAAGTGGAATGGATTAGGTCTCTACTTGAGACTGAACCACTTGTTTGATATCTGCTATACTGCTTAATTTAGTCTTCTCTAATTTACTTCTTTTCTGTATAATTCAGAAATCTCTAAATTCACTTTGATAGTTACTCTTGGGATGAAGTTATAATTGTCTTGTCTTAGTAGAATAGCTTCAAAAGCAATCTTAATAACTGATATTAATATTATGGAGAACTAATCAATCTTCTAAGAAGTTATTTAAATAGTCAAACTTTTATAACAGTATAACCTTGATTAACTAAGTGGTATTTAACCTTTTGGGGAAACCTTTTACAAATACTTTTTAACCAGAAATTATTATAGATACTCAATTCACCCCCCCTCTTGAGTAAACTACTCTGACCAAAAATTTTGGTTCTCTTTAGGATTTGATTCTATTTTCATATAGGACTTATTAGGGTGTAATGTTCTATTAGTTGTTTGGAATTGTTTTTTTATGATATTATAATAATTTTTTTTAGGATTTTCATAAAATTTTTCCTAAATAAATTAATGAATTGACACTACCAATTAGGTCTTTGTCTAGGAGTGGGATCGACAGTCAAATCCAGACCACCAAGTTACTCGATGATTTTTAGGAGTCACGTTCCATGTGAGTTAGTTGGAATTTATTACATTTCTAAAAAAATGGTTTACTTCGATTATTAAATTTTGAGTTGATGTTTGGAATTTTTTGGAATGAGATAAGGGATTGAGGTATAATGGAACCTTGTAAAGGTTAATATTATGCTTGATCAATCTTACAAGGGCTTGGATGTGTTTTCATTAATTTTATATAAATCATAAATCTTCTCAAAATTTTGGTGGTCCATAAAGTTTTCATATAGTATTGTGTAATTTTCTAAGTGGAGATGTTGGTGGTCTTTTTATTTTTCTGAGAAATGACAATGAAAATATTTAAATACTTTTGTTTTTCTATTTCCATATTTAAATGATTTTTATAATTACTTTATGTTCAGGAAAATTAAATCCCTATTAGAACACCTAGGTAATAATATTGACCTTGAATTTGGCCATCGAAGTTGTAAATTTTATTTTATAAAAATCAAATGAGTAATGTTAGGTGTTTTTCTAATTATAACCTTGACCTTGTTTTTAATGGATGATATTAAATACCAAACTATATTTAAGTGGATAAAAAGGGATGTTTTAACTAAATCAATTGGTGTGAGATGGAGGTTCACAATCATCAATGAGTAAATAGAATTGAAGAATCTAGAGATGAAAAATATAAAATGGAAATGGTATGTTGGAAATTGTACATGAAAATAAAATTTGAAATGGAATTTGGAAATGGTATTTTATAAAATTGAATTTTGGAAGTTTAACTTGAAATTGGATTTGGAAACGGAAATTTGAAATGGTTTTTCAAAGAAAATGTGAAATGGATTTTTTCTATGCGTATTAATTGTTTATGTTTTTTAGTGATCAAAAAATTATTTTCCCTTTTTTAATTGGGATTTTTATTAAAATGGGAAACCTTCTCTAAAGGTAGGTAGTCCCTAAATGTTTCCCATGGGATTTCATTATATTCTATGTGCATGTGTTAGTGGTCATTTTACTATGTTTAGCAATGAAATTGAAATTAATTGAATGTTTTTTTCTATCCCCTCAGTTAAATTAATATTTTCTCATTCCTTGACCCTTGTAATTAAGAAACCCCTAGTGGATAAGATATATAATGAGATTGATATTTACCTTTCCGATGAAAATAGTAAATTGTAATTTATAAAAAATGTGTATTGTTAAAGGTTTGATTCTAATTGGACCCTTGACCTTTTTTGGTTTGATTTTATCAACTGGATAACTATGTTGAAGTTGACAAAAATAAATATTATAAACTAAATCAATGGTTCTGATATAGGGATCCACAATCATTGATGTGTAAATGGAATTGATGAATCTTGAAATCATAATTGGAAATTCAAAATTGTATTTTTCAAATGATATTTTGGAAATATTAATTGAAATAGTAATTTTAAATGAAAATTAGAAATGGTATATTGTAAAATGGATTTTTTGAAAATGGCACTTGAAATTGGAATTAGAAGTTGTTTTTTGAAATATATATGTGAAATAGATTAATTTATAACTGTTTTATGCCTGATTTTTTTCTAAATGGGTGAAAATTGGTTCTCATGTTTTTCATTTTTAAACTTAAAAAGTTGGAACACTACAGAATAGTAATTATTGACTCATGTTTTGGATGTGAAAACACCTAAATAGGTGGTATGTGTTACTTATTGTCCTATTTCTTGTTTGAGAAATTACATGTATAAGTGGTCTATGTTATTATATATAGATAACCTTATATGTCATGTTAAAACCAAGGAATCTGGGTTTATTTAAAAAAAATTTAAATTTATTTTAGAACAATTATAATACTTACATTAAGTTCTTTTACATGAACTTTTTACAAAGCATTTTTATCTAGGGATCCTGTTGGTGGATGCCTTCTGAGTTATACTTAGACATTTCTTGAGCCTCCATGAAACTTGGGTACCCGATCAGACCCTATATTTGATAAAACTACATATTTAGGGAAAGGATCAATTTTAATGATATTTTAGTTGGATTCCACGATTGGAGTTTGATGATAGGACTAGGCCAAACTCAGGGCCAGTGGGGTTGATCTATTAGAAAAGGATTTATTTTTTTATTTCAGTAGTGTTTGTGTATGATCTACCTATCTAGGATAAAAAAAATTATATTTAACACACTAATTTGATAAATATTATTATTCTGTAATTATTTTATCAACACCTTCCCCAGTTGTGATGTTTATTTGGATTGGTGCCTGATTAATTTTTATTTACACTATTGTGATCACTAATAACAGGGCCATAATCTCTTCCTAACAACCTTAAAATCCCTAACTGAGAGTCAAAAACCTCTAGAATACATGGAGGTTGGTACTATGTTTTGTGGATATTGTAAGTCTGAACACTAGTTAGTTGTTTTTGTAGTGGGAAATCATATATTTCCAATGATTAACAGTGATAAATCATGGTTATCAGTTTTTTAAATGTTAAATTATCATAATTCAATAATTTTTTACCTTTAAAAGTTTCAATTATATCTTAATAAGAGATTAATAAGGAAGAAACATCTCAAATATATTTTATTCAATATGATATGGAGGGTGGGGATGATGAGGGATCATACGAGTTTCAGTTGGATAAGGATTCCAAGCTAATATAGGTTGTAAGTAGTATTGAGAAATGTTGGGTGATTAGTATTGGTTTTCAATTAAAACTTGACATTTACAATGGTTATGAAATGATTTCACTAAAAATATTATATTTAAATCATGTGTGATTATCATAATTTTTTTATGTATTATTAGAAGAGATAAAGATATTAGGATGAGGCTATATAGTTGCTGACAATGGAGTAGAAAGCGTAGAAGAAACATCAGCAATAGTTGAATAAGAAGATGCTTGAGTGCTAAAAAATTTGAGGGATGGATTTACCTACTAATGATGATCATATTATAGATGGTCACCCTCTTCCAAAGTGACTTTTTTATTATTTTATATTTAATAAACTCGTTATTTATTGATTTTTCAAAAAAAATATTATTGAATATATCTTTATATGTTTTAATTTAATATATTTTTATTCTTTATTTTTTGTTTATTTATTTTATTTTTTATTATTATTTATAATGGAATAATCGATCAATTTTTTTAAATACCCATTTTAATATGGAGACATTATATATATATATATATTAATTAATATTCATAAATTATTTGTGATCATGGTCTATACTATCACTAAAATTAGAGGGGAAAATATTCTTTTAACAAATTTAATGTTTTGTCACAATTAAAATCCCAAAACACCTTATTAAAAACTTTTCACCCCAACTAATGATAATTAAAACCATGTTTTTAATTATGGATTATTTGTAATTTAATTCTATCACAAACAAATTTTTATATTGAAACACAAATATATGTGATGGAATTAGCCCTTAAAACATATCCTTAAATTTTATTATCCAATGAAACATAACTTTAAAAACCATGATTCTCTAAATATTAACCAACCAAACGGTTACACATAAACCTCTAATAAACCCAAAATTATATCTATACACAATCCACTATTATAGAACCCACTGATAGGAGAACTAAAAATCACGAGGAAAAAACCAGAATATTAGTTCCTTAAATCATGAAAACATGATTACATGAAGGTATGGACTCAAATACCCACCAAGGGTATCCATAACCTTAAAAATAAAGCCTCTCAAAACCTGAGGGTTTATAAGAATAAAAAATGACTGAATAAATGAATATAATCTCTAAATTATATATTTAAAAATACATTTTTCCATATCATGGCATGGTTACCAAAATCATGGCATGATTTAGCTTATTTAACACAATTCCTATAATAATGGGCCTTCGAAATGTTGATCCCATAGATTTGTAAGTGTTGATATATGATATTCTCATAAGAATTTTCTATTCAAATACATTAATTTATCTAGGACCATGAAATTTTTACAAAACTATGTTAACTTTTTTAAATCCTCTAGATAAAACAATTGTGTAATGTTAATAAAGAATTAAAATTTTTAACTATGAGGGAAATTATGACAATTTTTTTCTCTTCATGGAAACCAAAATATCCCTCAAAATCCATCCTCTAAATATGACATGAAAAATAGGCACTACTCATAAACCACATCATAGTTTACTGACCATGATGTGGCCAACTCCAAAAATTGTCATCCTTTAATCCTCTAGAATTGTGACTAACAAAATATAAAGAATCCAAAAAAATGATTAACCTATAAAAACAAATATGTGGTGAGTACATAATAATGACATGTTTTCCTTAAAAGCTCAAAAACTAAATTCTTTTTCACCAGTCAAATATGAACTCATTTTTTCCATCTCCAAAACCTAAAAACCCAATGTAGAGGATCAAAAAATATTCCTCTATATATGGTACCTCCCCAAAAAATTCATCCACGAGAATAGAAATAAAACCTAGAAAATAACAGCCCAAACATGAAACCTTAACCACCTTGTTAAACACCACTCAAACAAGAATCTCTCCATCCAATGAAATATAGTTTTTTTTGGAAATAATCACTTTATGTTATAATAAAAACTCAACATTCAGTATAAGAGTAAAACCATAATAAAACGTTGAATATTTATCCCACAAATATGGATATCCCACCCTTCTAAATTCCTCTAAACCACCATGTCACTAAAATAATCCCACTAAAGAAAATTAAACATCCCTTTGACATGTTCATTCAATTTTATAGAATATTAACATTCCATTCCACAAGCCTCATATCCCTCTTAATATAAATATTTCCTCAATAAATGATTTGTAATTCATTATGATGATATCAATGAACTTGAAACACATGGAAGATGTCATCAATCTAATCTATTTTCAGTGGATGCACTATGTCATGACCTACTCACACCAAAGATTCCCCTCTTGAACAAGCCATGAAGGAAGATTGGTAATGACCCCTGAGTCCCGCCTCTAGTGGGCCCTGTGGTGGGGAATAACACCAAGGGTATACAAATCTCAAAAAAATGGGATTCATTACCCTTTTTATAATAAACAAGATTGAGAGATAAGATGTATCAACCTCAAAACAATTCCAAGACAAAAATAAAAAAAATAAATCCAAAACCATCCCACATGAATGTTTAAATAAAAACTGCTACAAATACAATAAAACTCCAGAGCAAGTACCAATAGAACATAACTAAGTGGAAACACAGAAACTGTTCAAACATCGGAGCTAATAATGTCTTTCAGGGTCCACATAATCCTCCTAGAAACCTAAAAATAGTTTTATAAATAGATTTTGAGCATATAAGTATACGCAGTAGGAGAAACCAAGTCCTTCATGCATAAGTGGAGAAGTGTACTAATTCCCCAGTGAGAAAATAGAAGAAAAAAAATCACCTAACAAGGTATACTAGCCATCCCACCTTACAAAGGAATGCTCACCAAGTAACTCAAGTAATGTAATGTAATATAATAAGCACATAGAAAGTAGGGTACCTGACACCAATTTCCTAATCAGTAGATGCTCTCACGCCCTAATGGAAAATGTCCTGGCACTCCCACCTCTTCTGAAAGAACCACGCCACAACCCACCCTCATAGACGCCCTGGCCACAAACCACATCACATCCCTCCTGCAGTCACCTAGGTTACAAACCCCATCACATCGTGCCTACATACACCTGGGCCACAAACCACATCACATCCTAACTGCAAACATCTAGGTCACAACACACATAACATCATGAAGGTACCTAGGAAAGCGCATAACATATCATCCCAAATACAACTGGGAAGCACAACTCACTCGCACACACCTGGACCTCACAAACCATCCTACCTAAAGAATCATACACTACAGGAAATATAGGAATTTGCGACGGGGATCCGTCGCAAATCGCCCGTTGCGGAAAACCCCGTCGCAAAAATTTTTTTTGTGACGGGCCCGTCGTAAAAACACTTATTTGCGACGGGAAAAGGACCCGTCACAAATAGATTTGTGGTTTTTTTAAAAAACTTATTTGCGACGGGCCCGTCGCAAATAGTTCCTTCGAAGCAACTATTTGCGACGGGAATATATTCCCGTCGCAAATAATAATAAAAAATTTAAAAAAAAATTAAAAATTATTTATTAATATATAAATCAATAAACCTATTTATATTGATATAAATATAATATTTATTTTTAAAATATGTTTTAGAAAGGATGAATAAAAATAAAATATGAATGTATAAGATGTTCAGTAAATGTGGGTTATAAAATATTTTACAAAATATTTTTAATTAATAATTACATAATTTTTATCAATTAATAGTCATTTAATAACTCTTTGAATATAAAAAAAATAAAAAAATTAATGAAAGATGGAAAATAAGAAGAAAATGAAACCCAAACTTCAAACGGCCATAACATTTGATCCGGGACTCCGTTTGAGCTCTACAGCATATCAAATCGAAGCTTGCGACGAGCTCTACAGCCCTATGGACGGGTCAAACCCGTCCAAGGTTTTTCGAGGCCCAAAAAGGCCCCGAAGGCCTCCAAAACTGAGTTTTTAGTCGGGGCACCCTGGTTTTTCACCGTTCAAACAGCTATAACTTCTGATCCCGATGTCCGATAAACCTCTACTGTCACGACCCGCCCTCGGGGTCCGTGCCGTGACTACCCCAAGCCCGCCTTCCATAGGCCAGGGCTGGCGACCAGCACCAAGGCGTAAATCCCAGTAAAAAGGGAAGGCATTGCCTTTGTAAAGTAAACAAACACCCAGAGTAAGCAAGCGGAAAGTAAACACTAATCAAAAGCAGAGTACAACTAAAAGTGCGGAAAAGTAAATGGGTCAGTATACAAACCCAAACTGAAAGTAAAGTACAACTCGAAAGGTAAAACAACAACTGAAAAGTAAAAGCCGCTACACCGAACTGTCCACTGGAAATCCCACCTGAAGGGTGGGTACAGATAGCTCCACTGCTCCACGGGTCCCGCCGTCCGCTCCGAGCACGTCCCGCCCAATGGTCCACCTCCAGGTACCGTCCTGCTCTGCAAGCCTCAGCTAAGATCAACGCTGTCCGTCGTCTGCAACCAACTCAACATAGTGCGGGAAAAGCCCGTGCAGGGGTGAGTATAAGCTACTCAGTAGGGACCCCGAGACCCCTGAAGGTCTCTCAAATCCACAAGGATAAACCACGAAGAAAGGTACAATCACGAAGTAACAACCGACACTGCTTAGGTATATGCCCATACATATACCTAAGTCATCAATTTCAAATACGCTCCAACCTCCGAGCCCAAGTACAACTCAGTCCACACAGGAAAGTAAACATATTCCACACAGGAAAGCAAAACGTAATCCACACAGGATTGCACAACACAATCCACACAGGAAAGCAACAGGCTTCAGCTCACACAGGTATACTTCTTCAAAAGACGATAAAGATGATCTATGATCCATCTAAGTCGTCGGACCCACGAAGGATCGATAGGTAACTAACCCCCGCAAAAGACCCACACAGGATCGGGCCCACACAGGACCTGTAGGCGCTGGTTCACACAGGACCGCTGAGCGCAAAGACCCACACAGGATCGGACCCACACAGGACCGGGCCCACATAGGACCTATAGCACTGATCCACGTAGGATCGCTGAGCATTGTAGTCGTCGTCGTCGAATCCACACAGGATCGGGCCCACACATGACCTATAGCACTAATCCATGTAGGATCGCTGAGTGTTGTAGTCGTCGTCGTCGAATCCACACAGGATCTCTGTACTGTCGTCGTCGCAGTCACAGTAGCAGTAGTAGCAGTAGTAGTCACAGTAACAGTCGCAGCCAGCACTAGGGTTCCCGCACATAGCAAGCTCGTTCGGAGGGTCCGCTCCACGAGCCGAGAGGCTGATACATCAACTGTCACGAAGTCCAGAGTTGATGTATCCAAAAGTTCCGTATCGTCAACAGGAACTCAACGCAACAGACGGCGCGTCGATCGGACGCCCGGTCTGAGAGTTATTGACATTTTCGTCCCCGGGGCCCTGTTGGTTTTTAAGGCAAAACCAACCCGACCGTATTCCACCTGCATCCAAACCTCGGGCGGAGTATGCCAAAAGATCCGTCTCACTAAGAGGAACACAACAAAGCTGACGGCACGTCGATCGGACGTCCGTAGCTCAAGATATGAGCGTTTCCGCTCCGAAAGCCCGGTTGGTTTCGTGAACGAACCAACCCGGCCGAACTCAAAGTAATCCGAAACCTTGAGTGCGATAAACCGAAACGACCGTCTCGATCCAAGGATCGCATCGCCGCTGACGGTTCGTCAATCGGACGTTCAGTCTGAAAGATATCATCTTTTCCGTCTCACACCCACCCTGGGAAACTTCCCAGGAGGTCACCCATCCTGATCACTACTCTAAGCCAAGCACACTTAACTACGGAGTTTTAACCACGTAGGCTCCCGAAAAAGAAGGTGCGCCTTGAGTATAGTATACCAAACGACCGTCTCGATCCAAGGATCGCGTTGCCGCAGACGGTTCATCGATCAGAGGTCTGTGGCTCAAGTTATGGCCAAAAGACCGAAGTCGTCTCAAAAATGGGGGGTCCGGGTCCGGGCCGACCCGGCCCGACCCCCCCTGGTATGACCCGAACCGGGTCGACCCGACCCGGATCCGACCCGAACCGGGTCGACCCGACCCGGATCCGACCCGAACCGGGTCGGACCGACCCGATCCGCTGGACCCGGCCCGGCCGGTGGCGGCGCGGCGGCGCGGCCCGGCCAGCGGCGGCGTGGCCAGGGGGCCGCGCATGTGCCGCACGCGGGGGGGGGGGGGGGGTAAACCCCCCCTTTTTTCGGATCTCGGCCGGCCTAAGGCCGGCCGTTTCTTTCTCACGCGGGACCCGCGGGTCTCGCCTCCTAACCAAACCGGCGGCCGGCGCAGCCGGCCGCCTTCTTCTTCTCCGCCGCGGCCGTAGCCGCGGCTCTTCCCCGATCTCTGGCGGCCGGTGAGGCCGGCCACCTTCTGGCTGCTCCGCCGTGGCCGTAGGGCCGCGGCCTTCCTGTTCTTCGGCGCCGGCGAGGCCGGCGCCCCTGGCTGCTCCGCCGCGGCCGTAGGGCCGCGGCCCTTCATGATCTCCGGCGCCGGCAGCCCGGCTGGCCGCCGGTCGCCTCCTTGTTCCGCCGCGGCCCGTCTCCGGCCGCGGTCTCTTTCGTAAACAACGACGCGGTGCGTCGGCACCGCGTTTCTTTGTCGCAGCTCGCTCCGGCCATTAATTCTTTTGTTCCTGCGCGGTTGTGACGACACCGCGCTGTCTCCGCTAATTTAACACGAAAGAATAGAAGGGGGAGGAGAATCGGCCGTGTTCGTGCGGTCCGGTCTCCTCCCGTTATAATGATATCAGTTGGCCAATCGTATAAACACAACAATGAATGTTTCACAATTTTTAATAAAAATTGGAACTACGCCCAACGGATTATTCTTTCATGTTCGAGGGAATGAAAACACGTAATTTAAAAAAAGACAAACCCCCTACCTTGAAAATTGACGTCACACGTCGGTTATCGCGGAGGAAGGCGTCGCGGCGTCGGACGTAGATTCCGTGGACGTCGGGGTGCGTCCGAGGAGGGAACGACGTCTCTTCACTTGTCGCTTAAGACAAAGAAGAGAGGTACGTTGTCGTTGGCGATGATTACCACGGTCGGCGACTTCTCCCTTGTCGAGGAGGAAGATGAAGACGGAAGAATCCGGGACGCCGAGTCTCGATGGTCGTGGGATCGATGTTCTTTGTCGGAGAAGAACCGTTCTTCACGTTCTTCATCGAAGACGAAGAAGATCTTCAAGTCTCTCAACGATTCTCCCAATCCTCTCAAGTAACAAAGGAACTAACCCAAAAATAAATCAAGCTTACACTTAATTTATTAACACAACCCAACCTTTGGAAATCAAGAGTTTGAATTTCAAAAACTCAAAATTAAACTCACTTATTAATTATACATGAGTTGTATAATTAATTAAAAGTTAAGTTGTCAAGCCTTTAAGAGGGAGAGAGGGGAGTTAGGGAATTTGAGGGGTTTTGGCACATTAAGTGCAAGGGAGTTTAAGGAGGTAGAAGAGAGTTAAGGGGAAGGTGAAGGGTTGGGGCTCCTGTGGGCCCCACCTCACCTTAATCCTCACTTGGTTAGTTAGGAACTTGTGATTCCACCCCAACTTCCACACTTACGATAAAACCACTTAAGAAGATAAATAAAATAAATATTGTATAACAAATTTATTTTACTCTTCATTTCATCCATAAAATTAAACATGTCCTCCTAGGCAAACGCAACTTCGGGAAAGGTCTCCTTAAGCGAATATCGGCGCTACGAGTTCATCGGTGTCCTCGGATTTCAATTCCGAGCACCGGATCAAAAGTTAGGAAATCCCGCTCGTTCGTTCACTGAACGTACCCGAGCCAAACTTCGTAAATTAATTCCGGGCACTCTGGGCCTCGGAATCAGGTGCCGTCAAAAACCGCGCTCTTGTAAAATTCCAAAGAAAATTAATAAAAAATTTCCCTAGAATTTTACGGGTCTTTACATTACTCCCACCTCAGGGCTTTACGTCCCCGTAAAGATACATCAAAACTACGGAAACAATTGAGGGTACTGAGCACTCATCTGAGCCTCCCGCTCCCATGTGCTTTCCTGGAGGTTCCCGTGCTGCCATCTGATGCGCACAAGAGGAATCGATCGCCCACGTAGGACCCTCTCCTGTCGATCCTCTATCTCCACCGGGACCTCCTTAAAAGTCGCCTTATCGTCAACGTCAATCTCCCCATGGTCAATGATGTGCGTCGGGTCGTGCACGTATCTCCTCAGCTGAGACACGTGGAAGACATCGTGCACCCGGTGCAACTGAGGTGGTAGAGCCAGGCGATAAGCCACCTCACCAATCCTGCTGAGGACCTGGAAGGGTCCGATGAAGCGCGGAGATAACTTGCCGTCTCGGCCAAATCTCCGAATACCACGTCGAGGTGAGACCCGCAAGAAGACGTGGTCGCCACCCTCGAACTCCAGTGGCCTCCGCATCCTGTTATCATAAGAATTCTGCCAACTCTGAGCTGTACTAATCCGCCCCTGGATGACCTGGACCATCTTAGGTCCCACAGGAGCTGCAAGATTTCTTCTTTGCCGATAAGAGAAATCTGGTCTCATCCCCTGGATGAACCACATTCTTCGCCTAAAACAGTCAATCCTAACATGGATGATACTAATCCATACCAAGGATGACGTCGTAAGGCCACGACGCTACTACTAAGAGATTCAACCGTTACTCTCATCTCCAAGGGTTGAGTCACACTGTCGGCATCAGTGTGTGGTATCTAGGTCTCCTCCAGTAGATGTCTCACAAGTGAGGGTCAAGTCAACAGCCAAAACTGGAACCTCTTAGTAACATCACGAAAGAGAACAGGAACGAAAATATCACAAAGGTATGCGTCTTTTATTATTGCAGCTCATAAAACAAGGCGTTACACAAAAGCAACAAGGAACCAGAAGTACAAAGGATGTATCCACTAGTTCTGCTCCTGTCCACCTGCTCTCGGAGCTCTACTGACTTGTTCACTACTCGGCTGTTTCTCAAGCACTCGCCGCTGCTTCTGTCTCAGTGGCTCCTCTAACACCCGCTGATCAATCGTACGAGGAGTCAGACAGTCGCGTGCCAGGTGACCCTTCCCGCCACAGGAGTAACATTGTCCATTTCTGGCACGCCTGGCTCTAACCCCACCTCGGGTGCCCCGCACCACCGGTCCTAAAACCTGAGATCGTCCAACTGCTAGTCTGGTCCTCCTGGACCTCTGCATCATCTGTCTACTGCCCACAGATGACTCGGCTACTGATCGAAAAACACGCGGCAAAGGCAGAAGCTCCTGTACACGCTCGGGGTGTAGAGCTACTGGCACAAACTCCACCCTGAAGAAGGTCTCGAAGTCTTCCCATGCGAAGGTCATCCCATCGCAGAACTGAAACAAGTGGCTCCACCACCTGCCTGCTACTGCCTGAAGGAGGCTGGCAGCAAAGATCACCATGAAGTCTGCTGGCGTCCTCACTAGCCTAAACACACGTACCACTACCTCCAGCCATTCCTCTGCTGCCTGGGGATCCGTCTCCCCACAAAACCTGGGTGGTCGCTGGCGCTGAAACTCATGCAGTGCGCTGAGGCGACGTGCATCGTCAGCGGCTGGCGCTAGAAGCATCGGGGGCTCGGCGGGTAGTGCTACCACCGGTGCCACTGCTGACAAAGGGCCCTGCACCGAGGCCTCGTCGCTCGGTGGGCTGTCGTCACGCTCGACTCTCGGAACCCTAGCTGGCTGCCGTCGTGGGGCCATCCTGAAAGGAAACAGGTGTTCCACGGTCAAACATTATACCTGGTGAGCTGACACAAAGAAAACACAAAGAAAACTTTGAAACACACACGCAATCAATGTTTTCGTGCATTAAGTCGGAAATCAGAAGTCAGGGTCCTGGTGTACGGATACGTCGGCCGCCGCACCAACACTGGACTCCCTGGACTGATAACCACACTCAATACGCTAAACATTATTGCTTCACATAGAAAAGATCAGAGTTTGCGGTAGAACCGAACTCCTCTGATACCAATTTGTCACGACCCTCCCTCGGGGTCCGTGCCGTGACTACCCCAAGCCCGCCTTCCATAGGCCAGGGGCTGGCGACTAGCACCAAGGCGTAAATCCCGGTAAAAAGGGAAGGCATTGCCTTTGTAAAGTAAACAAACACCACAGAGTAAGCAAGCGGAAAGTAAACTCTAAGCAAAAGCAGAGTACAACTAAAAGTGCGGAAAAGTAAATGGGCCAGTATACAAACCCAAACTGAAAGTAAAGTACAACTCGAAAGGGAAAACAACAACTGAAAAGTAAAAGCCGCTACACCGAGCTTTCCACTGGAAATCCCACCTGAAGGGTGGGTACAGATAGCTCCACTGCTCCACGGGTCCCTCCGTCCGCTCCGAGCACGTCCCGCCCAGTGGTCCACCTCCAGGTACCGTCCTGCTCTGCAAGCCTCAGCTAAGATCAACGCTGTCCGTCGTCTGCAACCAACACAACATAGTGCGGGCAAAGCCCGTGCAGGGGTGAGTATAAGCTACTCAGTAGGGACCCCGAGACCCCTGAAGGTCTCTCAAATCCACAAGGATAAACCACGAAGAAAGGTACAATCACGAAGTAACAACCGACACTGCTTAGGTATATGCCCATACATATACCTAAGTCATCAATTTCAAATACGCTCCAACCTCCGAGCCCAAGTACAACTCAGTCCACACATGAAAGTAAACGTATTCCACACAGGAATGCAAAACATAATCCACACAGGATTGCACAACACAATCCACATAGGAAAGCAACAGGCTTCAGCTCACACAGGTATACTTCTTCAAAAGACGATAAAGATGATCTCTGATCCATCTAAGTCGTCGGACCCACGAAGGATCGATAGGTAACTAACCCCCGCAAAAGACCCACACAGGATCGGGCCCACACAGGACCTGTAGGCGCTGGTTCACACAGGACCGCTGAGCGCAAATACCCACACAGGATCGGACCCACATAGGACCGGGCCCACACAGGACCTGTAGCACTGATCCACGTAGGATCGCTGAGCACTGTAGTCGTCGTCGTCGAATCCACACAGGATCGGGCCCACACAGGACCTGTAGCACTGATCCACGTAGGATCGCTGAGTGCTGTAGTCGTCATTGTCGAATCCACACAGGATCTCTGTACTGTCGTTGTCGCAGTCACAGTAGCAGTAGTAGCAGTAGTAGTCACAGTAACAGTCGCAGCCAGCACTAGGGTTCCCGCACACAGCAAGCTCGTTCGGAGGGTCCGCTCCACGAGCCGAGAGGCTGATACATCAACTGTCACGAAGTCCAGAGTTGATGTATCCAAAAGTTCTGTATCGTCAATAGGAACTCAACGCAACAGACAGCGCGTCGATCGGACGCCCGGTCTGAGAGTTATTGGCATTTTCGTCCCCGGGGCCAGGTTGGTTTTTAAGGCAAAACCAACCCGACCGTACTCCACCTGCGTCCAAACCTCGGGCGGAGTATTCCAAAAGATCCGTCTCACTAAGAGGAACACAACAAATTTGACGGCACGTCGATCGGACGCCCGTAGCTCAAGATATGAGTGTTTCCGCTCCGAAGGCCCGGTTGGTTTCGTGAACGAACCAACCCGGCCGAACTCAAAGTAATCCGAAACCTTGAGTGCGATAAACCGAAACGACCGTCTCGATCCAAGGATCGCATTGCCGCTGACGGTTCGTCAATCAGACGTTCAGTCTGAAAGATATCAGCCTTTCCGTCTCACACCCACTCTGGGAAACTTCCCAGGAGGTCACCCATCCTGATCACTACTCTAAGCCAAGCACGCTTAACTACGGAGTTTTAACCACGTAGGCTCCCGAAAAAGAAGGTGCGCCTTGAGTATAGTATACCGAAACGACCGTCTCGATCCAAGGATCGCGTTGCCGCAGACGGTTCATCGATCGGAGGTCCGTTGCTCAAGTTATGGCCAAAAGACCGAAGTCGTCTCGAAATTGGGGGGTCCGGGTCCGGGCCGACCCGGCCCGACCCCCCCTGGTCTGACCCGAACCGGGTCGACCCGACCCGGATCCGACCCGAACCGGGTCGGACCGACCCGGTCCGCTGGACCCGGCCCGGCCGGTGGCGGCGCGGCGGCGCGGTCCGGCCAGCGGCGGCGCGGCCAGGGGGCCGCGCATGTGCCGCACGCGGGGGGGGGGGGGGGGGGGGGGTAAACCCCCCCTTTTTTCGGATCTCGGTCGGCCTAAGGCCGGCCGTTTCTTTCTCACGCGGGACCCGCAGGTCCCGCCTCCTAACCAAACCGGCGGCCGGCGCGGCCGGCCGCCTTCTTCTTCTCCGCCGCGGCCGTAGCCGCGGCTCTTCCCCGATCTCCGGCGGCCGGCGAGGCCGGCCGCCTTCTGGCTGCTCCGCCGCGGCCGTAGGGCCGCCGCCTTCCTGTTCTCCGGCGCCGGCGAGGCCGGCGCCCCTGGCTGCTCCGCCGCGGCCGTAGGGCCGCGGCCCTTCATGATCTCCGGCACCGGCGGCCCGGCTGGCCGCCGGTCGCCTCCTTGTTCCGCCGCGGCACGTCTCCGGCCGCGGTCTCTTTCGTAAACAACGACGCGGTGCGTCGGCACCGCGTTTCTTTGTCGCAGCTCGCTCCGGCCATTAATTCTTTTGTTCCTGCGCGGTTGCGACGACAACGCATTGTCTCCGCTAATTTAACACGAAAGAATAGAAGGGGGAGGAGAATCGGCCGTGTTCGTGCGGTCCGGTCTCCTCCCGTTATAACGATATCAGTTGGCCAATCGTATAAACACAACAATGAATGTTTCACAATTTTTAATAAAAATTGGAACTACGCCCAACGGATTATTCTTTCATGTTCGAGGGAATGAAAACACGTAATTTAAAAAAAGACAAACCCCCTACCTTGAAAATTGACGTCACACGTCGGTTATCGCGGAGGAAGGCGTCGCGGCGTCGGACGTAGATTCCGTGGACGTCGGGGTGCGTCCGAGGAGGGAACGACGTCTCTTCACTTGTCGCTTAAGACGAAGAAGAGAGGTACGTTGTCGTTGGCGATGATTACCACGGTCGGCGACTTCTCCCTTGTCGAGGAGGAAGATGAAGACGGAAGAATCCGGGACATCGAGTCTCGATGGTCGTGGGATCGATGTTCTTTGTCGGAGAAGAACCGTTATTCACGTTCTTCGTCGAAGACGAAGAAGATCTTCAAGTCTCTCAACGATTCTCCCAATCCTCTCAAGTAACAAAGGAACTAACCCAAAAATAAATCAAGCTTACACTTAATTTATTAACACAACCCAACCTTTGGAAATCAAGAGTTTGAATTTCAAAAACTCAAAATTAAACTCACTTATTAAATATACATGAGTTGTATAATTAATTAAAAGTTAAGTAGTCAAGCCTTTAAGAGGGAGAGAGGGTAGTTAGGGAATTTGAGGGGTTTTGGCACATTAAGTGCAAGGGAGTTTAAGGAGGTAGAAGAGAGTTAAGGGGAAGGTGAAGGGTTGGGGATCGTGTGGGCCCCACCTCACCTTAATCCTCACTTGGTTAGTTAGGAACTTGTGATTCCACCCCAACTTCCACACTTAGGATAAAACCACTTAAGAAGATAAATAAAATAAATATTGTATAACAAATTTATTTTACTCTTCATTTCATCCATAAAATTAAACATCTCCTCCTAGGAAAACGCAACTTCGGGAAAGGTCTCCTTAAGCGAATATCGGCGCTACGAGTTCATCGGTGTCCTTGGATTTCAATTCCGAGCACCGGATCAAAAGTTAGGAAATCCCGCTCGTTCGTTCACTGAACGTACCCGAGCCAAACTTCGGAAATTAATTCCGGGCACTCCGGGCCTCGGAATCAGGTGCCGTAAGAAACCGCGCTCTTGTAAAATTCCAAAGAAAATTAAGAAAAAATTTCCCTTGAATTTTACGGGTCTTTACATCTACCATATATCATATCGATGATCTTTTAATGTTCTTCGATTTGACTGATTGTGGAGCTGAAACGGACTCATGGATTAGAAGTTATGGTCCTTTTAACATTCAAATGGCTATAACTTCCGATCCGAATGTCCGTTTGACCTGTACTGCATATCATATCGAAGATTGTTTCATGTTCTTCGATTTGACTGGTTGTGGAGTTGAAACGGACTTACAGATTAAAAGTTATCGTCATTTTAACATTCTCAGAGGATTTTCACCCCCTCATTTCTATGTATTCATTCATAACTATACATATATATATATCTGTGTGTGTGTGTGTATGTGTGTGTGTGTATTGTATATATGTATTTATTTATTTATTTATAAATACACATAAAAACACATATTTTATAAATTTATTTAAAACCAAGCTTATAAATATATATTAATTAATATACAAATAAATATACGAATAAAAACTTATAACTACATATATATATATATATCTATATGTATATATATATACAAATAGAATAAATATATATTAATATACGAATAAATATATATTAATATACGAATAAATATATATTAATATACGAATAAATATATATTAATATACGAATAAATATATATTAATATACGAATAAATATATATATTAATATATGAATAAATATATAAATATATATATATATGTATTTATTCATTCATATAACCAAATATATTTATATTAATATAAATCTATATTAATATATGGCTAAATATAACTATATATATATAACTATAATTATTCCTAATTATGACTAATTATTATTAATTATTCCTATTTATTATTAATTATTTCTAATTATTATTAATTACTTCTAATTACCATTAACTATGAACAATGAATACTAATAATTTAAATTTATTAAATAACATAACAATCTAAACATAATTAAATTACAACTAATTAAAAAAAATTAAAACTAATAAAAAATTAAAAATAAATATTAAATTAAAAATAACATAAATACCTTCAAAATTGATCTGAGGTTGATCTCCGATAATTGTTGAAGACTTCAATATCAAATCTGCAAAAAAAAATTAAACTTAAGAAACTGTGAACTCTAAAATTAGAGAAGTTGAGAGTGAATGGAAAAAAACGGCTGGGTGTATTTATAAGTTTGATTATTTGTGACGGGACTATTTGCGACGAGTTTCCCATTGCAAATAATACTATTTTCAACGGGACCCGTCGCAAATACTTTTGCCTGCATTTATTACGGTCAACTGTTAAATAGTTATTTGCGACGGGACCCGTCGCAAATAATAACCTGCCGACATACTATTTGCGACGGGGGTATATTCCCGTCGCAAATAGTTTCTACCACCGCAGGTTATTTGCGACGGGGGTATATTCCCGTCGCAAATACTTTTTACCACCGCCGGTTATTTGCGACGGGTGGTAACCACCCGTCGCAAATAATTTTCCAGCGTTTTGGCGCGCAATGCGCGCCAACCTTTTTGGGATGGGTGGGATTTCCCCGTCGCAAATAAGTAGTTATTTGCGACGGGAAAATCCTCCCGTCGCAAATAAGTTTTTAACAGGACTATTTGCGACGGGATTTATTCCCGTCGCAAATAACCCATCGCAAAAAGCCCTTTTTCCCGTAGTGATAGGCTATCACCACTTGAAAAAGGCATCATAGAAGTGTGCGTGTCCATCCATCCATCCTCCCACTATGCTCTTTGGTAAATACAACCTCCCCATAACAATGAGTATGTTTTAAACATAGTGCTCAACTTGGGTGGGGTGCATATATAAATCACAAGAATGTACAAGTATATATATGTATATACCAAAAACTCAGCCCAATATATGGGTTCTAAAGAAAAAAATCTACCACCCTTGGATACTATCAACACTGATGCTACCTCTAAATTTATTATTTAACACCAGCAATTTTCACTTTGAAAGTTGATAAATTAAATCCATTAACAACAAGACACAACACAAACATGCCCTTAGACAACTCATTTAACATATTATCATTTTATATTAATAAAACCATTTATTAATTCTATCCCTACCCAGGAAGCCACTAATCACAGAACGCAATAATCCACACATCATAAACCATGAAAAGGAAAAAGAACCATAGTGGAGAAACTTACTTATTATTTATACTCTGTTTAACATCCATACCAACAACTTTCATCAGCATTGCTAAAATTCATTCTGCCTTGTCCTTCCTCTCAAAAACAAAACACCCAACTTATAGCCAAACCCCTTAAGAAACCTCATTGTATCCAACCCTCCATCCTAGTAGTCTAGCAACACCACATCCATCACACAATGTAACATAAACATAGAAAAACATGAACCTACAACACTATTGCTCGAACACTTCCCATCCATTCCACAATCTTCCAATCTTTCAACCTAAGATTCTATTACACCACCCCTATCACCCCAACAACATATGTGGTCTCAACCACAACACCAAAAAATAAACCAAGGAACAATACAGAACAAACCCAAAAAACATCACATAGCCACACCAATAAAGAAAGAAGTATTCAAATTTATCAAACAGTCATTCTTTAATTCCACATTGATAATTCATTGTTTGTCATATAGAAATTTTGATCCTTATGAATCCATTTATATTACCGAGTATACTTTTTTAATCAATTTCATATATATACAGTCGTTCAAAAGAAGACCAAAAATAAGTATTCACAATCCATTCTTGGTGCACAACCGAAGACCTCCAATGGCTATGATTTTTAATGGGTGAGTTTCTTATACAAAAAAAATATCAAAGTCAAAAATAATAAAATAGAAACATGTTTCACCTTTCTCCAACCCAATTATATTGATACTAAACCAATTAAATCAAATTTTTTTACTTGGTATTATTCTATCTTCCCAAAGTAAAAAATCGTACACCAGCCCCGCATGATTCACACAGTAATTAAAGATGAAGGGATCCCTACCTAAAATAAAAACTGATCAGAAACTGCTCCAAGCACCAAAATAGGGGGTGCATGTAGCAGGAGGAACCTCCAGGGAGATGTGATCCATTGCGGAAAAACAAATGCATAGCTCCTCGGGGAAGAAAGGTTTTGGGATGGTCAGAATTAGAGTAAAGAGAAAATTCACAAAGGAGAAACGATATCGACTTTAGAAAGGAAATATCTTATATCAATAGTGGAATGGTTTTAAAATCCATTAAAATAGGATCATGACTAGGACCACACATTTTGACTAAATTCATGCCTTATAAGAATTAAGAAATTAATGATATATGTTGAATCCATTATAATGGATTCAAAAACACTTAAATAGCTTTTTAAAATCATTTTACATAAAATAAAATGTTAAAGGGGATAATCTGGAAAAACTGGGAAAACCTGAATTTTGTAAAAATGACTCACCATTGGGTGAGTCACCGACGCGATTCACTGATTGGTGAGTCACTAGGGAAAATAACCAATGGTGGAGTCCCCGATACGACTCATTGATGGATGAGTCACCGATGTGACTCATCGATGGCTGAGTCACTGACGATACTCACCAATGCCACTCATTGATGCCACCTACCAATGCCACCAACTCATTCCACCTATTGACACCACCTACCATCACCACCTCCCAAAACTACCTACCATCTCCACCTACCAATACTATCTACCATCACAACCTATAAAATCCACCTACCCATGATACCTACTAATGCTACCTACCAATTCCACCTACCAATCCTGACTCAACATTAGAATACTAGAAAAAGTCGATAAAGTCTTGAAAAGATTCATCGTTACCTCCCACAACACTTCAACTACTAAACATTAACAAAGTAACGGATTGGGAGGTCGATGACATTACATCAGATGCCTCTCAAACTATTCTCCCCCTTGAAAATTAAAAACCATCCTAGAAAAAATAATTGTCTGAACAACTACCCCATGAGATTCCTCTTAAGTATTCTGCTATAGTTGAAGCACCACTGACAAAAACACAAATAAAACATTCAGGATAAACCACCATGTATTGTTCGAAAGAATAAGTGAAACCAGGATATCCAAGATCATATCCTCTGAAATCTTCCAACCCAAACAATAAGAAGTCTTAACACATAATCAAACTACCTGGCCACATAAATTAGTGAATCTCCTCCTCTATGTCAAGATACTATCCACTTTGGGTGGCACTGACTCGCTCTCATGGGTTCAATCACATCCTCATTAATGTGTCTTGATTAGGAATTAGGTCCTATACTCTTCATATGTTAGGATTTTATCACACATCACAGAACAAGAAAACAACTCATCTCATAACAAATGAGGTTCAAGAATTAAATTACATTGGGAAAAAACCTGCCAAAACATAGAAAAAATCAGTGTACTGGGAACACATTTGTGTCTCCCTATCCCAAGTACTCTCCTACAGGCCACCATGCATCCACAACACATGAACCAAGGGAATGGTCCACTTGTGCAGCACCTTTTCCCGACGATCCTAGATCTGTACTAGCCGCTCCACGAATTTTACCTCATCTTCTACATCTAACTCTCCCTTTTCCATGACATGAGAGTCATCGTGAACATACCAAAAAAGATGAGAGAATGACATAATTCGTGGATCTTCTCAAACTACGGTGGAAATTTTAGAAGGTGTGCCACCTGACCAACTCTCCCCAAGACCTCAAAGGGTCCTATGAACCTTTGAGAAAGCTTTCTCCCTCTACCAAACCACTACTAATAATGTTTATGGGAAAAATCAAGAAAATTTTGTCCCCAACCTCTAATTAAACAGTCCTCCTCCTGCGATCGACATAATAATTCAACCAGTCTGTGATGCCATTATCCTCCCATGAAAAATTTTCACCTTCTCGATCATACTCTATGGTATACTCGGACTAAGAACATATGCATCCCTAACTTCTGTATTATATATGGGTGAACGCCACGGTCTTCCACACAAATATTTGAATTGATCCATGAAAATGGAAGAGTGATATCTATTATTATAATAAAACTACACCAAGGTGTAGTGTCACTCCCAAGATCTAAAAAATTCTAAGATGCATGCTGGTAGTATATACTCTAACTTTTGGATGTTCTGCTTTGTCTACCCATCTGTCAGATGGTGAAAGGAAGTGCGGAAATGTAACTGAGTTCCAAAAGCATGATACAATCCCCTCCAGACTTTTGATGTAAAACATGTATCCCAATCCAAGGCGATGGATATCAAAACTCCATGAAATCATAAAAAATAATCCACATACCTCTTTTCCAGAGAATCTATTGTGCCCAACTCCTTGATCACTAATAAGTGAGTCAATTTCTTTACCTAATCCATCATAAACCAGATTACATCATTGACTCCCTGAGACCTGTGTAATCCTATGATGAAATTCATCAAGATTCCATCCCACATCCACTCGAGGACATCTAAGGGATGAATGAAACCACTAGTTATATGGTGATTAGCCATCATATTCTATCACACTAATAATATCTCCGCAAACTCTACTACCTCTTGTTTCATTCCGGTTCACAAAAACTATTCTCTCAACCCATGATACATCTTAGAAACTTTCTGCTGTACCACTGATGGTGAGCTGTAAAACTCACAGAGAACTCCGTCATGAATCACCATTAGAACAAATAGACTCCCACAGAATATGATCTGATTCTGACCATCCTCCGACCATCCTTCTAGAACATCACCATGGACAATGAAATTTTACATCACCTATATCTCTGAGTCTCACCACTGAGACACCTCTACCTATTGCATTAGAGAAGAATTCACCATCATTTTAAATAAACATCTTATGTTTCCATCCATTCCAACATCTAAGTGCAGGGTGGCATACTCCTCCATCAACTTCCATACACCTTCAAATTCCCAAAAAACCTCCTTATGTGACTTCCTTCTCAAATCATCAGCCACAAAATTACCATTTCTTGAGGTGTATGAGATTTCAAAGTCATAGTCCTAGAGATACTCCATCCACATATATTGTTGTAAGTTAAGATCTCACTAAGAAAATATATACCTAAAACTCTTGTGATCTATGAAGAATACAAAGCACTCCCCAATGAGGTAATGTCACCACAACTCTAGTGAAAAAATGGCTTCCACTAGCTTCTAATCATTGGTGGCATAGTTGCGCTTTTGGTGATGTAACTTCCAAGACCCATAAGAGATCACACCCCATAGTTTCATCAGCACACATCTCAAGCCTATAAAATAATCATCACAAAACACCTCTAAAATCACTCCATCCTATGGTAACGAGAGTATTGTAGCATAAACCAACTTCCCCTTCAGATAGCTAAATGCTACCTAACACATCTCGCACCACATGAAATCCTGGTCCTATCTTGTCAAATTCACCAATTGAGCAACAACTTGAGAGAAACAAGGAATGAATATATGGTAATATCTTTCTAGACTAAGAAAAATATGAACCTGTACCACATTCTTAGTTACTTCTCAAGAAAAAACTTCTTCAACCTTGGACAGGTCCACTACTACACCTAGTTGGGACACCACATGGCCAAGTAACTACACCCATCAAGTCCAGAACCTACACATGGAAAAATTCCCATATATATATTGGTGTTAAAGTAGCTCCAAGATAGTCCTAATATGCTCATTATTCTCCTCCTATGACTTCATGTATATTTGGATGTCATTGATGAATACGATTATGAACCAGTCCAGGAAATCATGGAAAATGGAGTTCATGAGTCCCATGAACATGGTTCATGCCTTCATAACACCAAATGGAATGACCATCGACTCTTAGTGTCCATACCTAAACCTAAAAGAATCTTTCATGATGTAAGCCTCCTTCACCCTCAACTAGTGATATCTATACTTCATATAGATCTTAGAGAACAAAATTTCTCCTCTCGACTGGTTGAAAAGATCTTCTATCCAATGAAGAGGGTAACAGTTCTTGACCATCAGCTAATTCAACCTTCTGTATTCTATGAACAACCTAAGACCATTTTTTCCTTCTTCACAAACAATAATGGATCACACCATAGTGAAACATTGTTCCAGATGAATCCCTTCTTCATCAGTTCATCAATCAGAATCTCCAGCCCCCGCAACTCAGAAGATTCCATCCAATAAGGATCCATTGATATTAGACTAGCACAGGGATGTAGGTCTATCCCGAACTCAATGACATGTTTAGGGGGTAAAGTTATTGCCTTCTCGATAAATATATCCTTTAAATCCCTAGTAACTCTAGGAGCCTCTGCCATCTTATCATCTATCAATTTCACTGACAGCTCGATCAACAAGGAAAGAAGAGGCTCTAAACACTCTCTGCTTTCCTAAGAGCTCTACTCACCAATGAAAACTACATGCTGACCATCCATGTATGAAAACATGACTCTATTCTAGAATTTGTTGATAATGGAATATATTTAACAACCACTCAATAACAAGGATGAAATTATATGGTTCCATATATAATAGGAAAAGATCCCCAAGTGACTGATGTGGCCCCATCATCAGTTTACATACACAGCATACATCAAATAGACTGGTATGAGCTCTGACTAGAATAATCAACACCTAGGGAATAGGAAGCCTTTCCACATATATTCCTAGATAATGGCATAGACTAGGTTCATAAATGGAGTGTGATTCTCATGAATAAAACAAACTAAAAGAAAGATCACTGAACAAAGCGATCATACCTCGAATGATATTCCACCATGCTAGAACTGCAGCCCATGTGTCATGTAACTGACCACACCCAACTCATGTTCTCCTATGCTGTCAACCACCACCCTGACCACACCCAGTTTTAGGTCCCTGATAAACACCATGTGGTCTTCCTCTAGCTACTATATCTCCTCTTGGTGGAGTAGAAGGTTGTTGTCCCTACTGCTGAAACGGCCTAGCCAGAAACTGATGTTGAAGTGGGCATTGAACCTATGAACCCTTTCCATACTGGGCTCGAACAGCCACTGGGAACTAACTTTGAATATTTACATAGACTCCACAGATATGCCAAACTATCCATAGGTCCATAGGATAGGAACGAGAACCATAAGGTCGAAACAGAAACTGTTGTGGTCGGCTCCCTGTTGGCCTAAACCTCGAAGGCCCTATCGCCTGAGACCTATTGCTGATAAAAATTCCCTTCCAAGAACTAAGATGTCTCTACTCTCACAATATACCTCCCCATGAGTGAATCCTCTCAACTTCCTCCTATTTTTTTGGACCTCCAAGTATGTCAGCAAGGTAAATGGAGTAACCATATACTAGAGAGAAGGATGAAGTGCCTCCTCTAGGAGTCTCGAACAAGACTCCTCGTCTAAGAAGAGATCCAGAGAAAAATGAAGGAGATCCTTGAATTTCATCCCCATATCCCACTCCGATATACTCCCCTTTTAGTGGGAGAGTAAATTCTACCTCTTCCCAACCCTCATCATTAAAGATAATAATTTTTCTAGGAAATACTTCTGAAAATAGACCCACTGAACGGTAGCCTCATTCCTCTCCCCTAGGTATACCATCCACCACTACAGCGCAACTCCCCTCATATGAGTAACTACCAACATAACCCATTACTCCATTAGATCCCGAATCAAACTGAATATGATCACATGATCCTCGAGCCATCTCTCTATCTCCATGTCCTAAATGATTCCCTCGTACATTCCCATAGTATGCTGCTAGAAAGCATGTAGCATCTTCTTCCACTAGTCATCCTCCTCTACCGGAACAACCCTCTTCCAATCAACCGAATTAGCATATAGAGGATCAAATTCCAAGACACACATGGAATACATCCGAGTTCTATATATGAAAGGTTAACAAGGAATTACTTATCCTAGATAGTATGACATTTTACATAAGATTCATTTTAACTTATTTATTTCAATTTCAAAGAATGCCAAAATCACACAAGAACACAAGTCATTGTGATGCATGTACCTTTCATAGGGAATATAAACTGTAATCAATGTATCCTCACATGGAATTTCGGTAAAATTTGAGACCCTACGTCAGATCATGGGGTCCCTAAAATCTCATTCCCTAGCTAGTCTCCCCTAGCCAACACCACACACCAAGATCACCTAACGTCGTTTCCCTACCAACCCATGTAATTCTCATTATTCCTAACTCCAAACTCCATTCTATCTCTCAGCCATCAACCTTTGATACCATTCATTCATGACCCCCTCCCTCCAAAGATGCCACTCCTATGCTGGAAATAATGAAGGATAGATAATGACCCCCGAGGCCCTCCTCCAGAAGGGCCCGGGGTCCCAACCAGCACCCAGTTTATTAAAATCTTACAAAATGGGAGGCATTACCATTTTAATAGTAATCAAAATAGGGAGATAATATGTACCCACCTAAAAAAACACCAAGACAAAAATACATAAAAGAAAAAAACTATCCAACATTCATGTTTAAAACAAAACTACTACAAATAAAATAAGTCTCCAAAGTAAGTACCAAAAGAACAAAGATAAGGGGCGACATGGAAACTATCCCATTTTTCGGGCTAGAAAGGTCCAGTATGGTCCACTTAAATCTTCTCAAACCCCAAAAAAGGAATTATATACATTGTTTGAGCATACAAGTATACTCAGTAGAAAAATCCAAGTCTCATGTGCATATGTGGAGAAGAAAACAAATGCCCTTGAGGTAAAACTGTAGAAACCAAAAACACATTACACGGTATACTAGCCATCCCACCTCACTAAGGAACACTCACTAAATAATGTAAGTCATGTAAAGTAATATAATAATCACATCGATAGTAGGGTACATTTCACAACTTTCCAACATATTTTATGCTCTCACAGCCAAAATTAATGTGACCTTACACTCCCACATCTTCTAAAAGAACCATGTCACAACCCCCCCCCCCCCCCACACACATGATCCAAAAACTACATCACATCTCACCCACAGACACCTAGGCCGCAAACCACATCACATCCCACCCACAGATACTTAGTCCACAAACCACATCACATCCCAAATATCTCTGGGAAAGAATGTAACATCTCATCCCAAAGACACCTAGGATGTAAAACTCTCCCTCAAAATCCTGATCCTCACAAACCATCTTGATCAAAGAATCATGTTCTATCACCGACTAAAAGAGGGAGTAGGTAAGAGAGGGTGGCTACCCATCCATCCTCCGACCAGAATGTTTGGGAAATACACCCTCCCCAATGAAAATGGGGGTGTTTGGTGAATAACACTCAACTATAGTGGGGTGCATATAGATATCAATAGAATGTACAAGTATATATATGTTGGTACCAAACACTCAGCCTTACCTATGGGTTCTCAAGTAATCAATCAGCCACCCTATGATACTATGAACTCTACTACTACCTCTAAATGTATTATTTAACACCATCAAAAGTCAATTTAGAAGTTGATAAATGAAATACATTCATAACATGCCAAAACTAAAACATACCCCAATCCAACTCATCTAACCAACAATCATCCTTTATTAATATAACAGTTTATTCATTCCATCCCTACTCGGAAAACTAATAATTACATAATTGATGTTATTAATATTTTCATAATTTATTATATACTCCATTTACTAATTTTTTATGAAATGTGTATAATTTTTTTTGAAATATTTATGTTTAAATAATAAATAAAATTTTACATCACTATTTGAATTCATTCAGATTCATGTCTGTTTAATGATTTAATAATAACTCTCACCCTACTTAAAAACATTGCACGATAATTGTTTTTATGGTTCCTTACTCAAATTACAACATTTAATTAGAAGTAACCTTTGACTTAATCGTCTATTTGGAGGGTCATATGGTCCACACAAGAAGACCGAACGAATCTATGAATAAACTAGACCATCCATGATGATTGAGTTATTGGTCTAAATCCTGAAGCCTATATTTCATAAAACTCCTATATATTTTCTTTATTATATAAATTAATAATTAATAAAACATTTAAGGTCCAACAACATGAAAAAGGGCCCCAAATGATTTATTCAAGTCCAGCCCACCATTCTGGCTGGGAATTAAAATCCAGACACTATTCATGACATTTCTCATGATCTAGTAATCAAATAAAGCTAGGATTTATACTTTTGAAAGCTAATATATGTGCGGACAACTTGATTGAAGAGACTATTTTTATTTTAGGGCATCTTCCTCTTCAAAAACCCATTCACATTTCGATCTTCTGAAATGTCTGAAATGAAATGGACAGATTACAATTGTTTACTCCAACCGCTATAACATTAGTTCCATAAGCCCAAATAGATCAAAATTGTTAGAGTATTCGGCCAATATTATTATCTAAAATTTTGAAGCAGAAGAAATCTCGAGATTCAGCTGTCTGAATGGGAAAACCGGCGAGAAAAATGGAGGGACAGATTTGGAATGCAAACAGTCCAACTCCTTGGGCTATAAATACATCCCCCCTCCTTTCCTTCAAAAGAGTTGAAATTTCATAAGAGAATACAATATATTGGCATGAAAAAAGCCTTTCTAGAAACTTGGGAGGACCTTACATACTCATGTTTTCACTTGATATACCTTTCCTCCTCTCTTGGTTTTCGTTTACTTTTGTGTTCTTCATTGTTGTAATCTTGTATGTCTTTTTCTGTAATTCTATTTTAATGAAAGTTTTTTCTTAAATATTTCTTATTAAAAACCTACTTTTGTATTTTAAATTTAATGTTCTTAATTTTTTTTAAATCTAGTCAAAACCTATTCCCTTCTTTTGTTTCCTCATTTAACCAAAAGTCTTTTCTTAACTCTCTTCATTGATCGTGTGTGTGTTCGACGCACTACTCTTTTCTTACCTCGTTCTTTTTACTTTATTTATAATTCATCACCTTAAACATATTTAACTATATTTATAAGAATTTAAATGGATGAGTGAAAGATCACTGTCGTGGGTGCCCTCAAATGATTATTGTGATTTTGTGGTACTTAGGTGCACTAGAGTGGCTGACCAAGGTCGTCTCTCAAAGGACGAGGTGAATTAAAACAAATTTTTAGAGGTATTGTAAAAATAAAATAAAAGAGAATAAAAAAACTACTTGAAAGGATGGGGGTTAGTTGTAGTTTATAAATCTAGAAGAGTTTTTCTGGAAGAAGATTTCATTTTTTTTGTTTTTAGTTTTGAAATGAATTTTGATTAAAATGACACAACAAGAAGATGTTTTTTTAGAAAATATTTTAAAAGGTGTAATCGATCTAACTCTACCTATTAAATCAATTATTTATCAATTTAATTTACATTAATATCCACTTAATTATTATCCCTTAATTTTTTAAATCCCTAACCCTACGAGAATTAACTTTACCATAAAGATGAAGTGAATTTAACCCAAGGCTAACTTCGCAACATGCCATCGCGACACCCTGCTTTGATTGATGTTCTAAGGTTAGAATATGGTCAGTGGTAAATTAAGGCACATATCCTCTATAGAAATTAGAATTAATTGAGTTTAGGGATTATGTTTGAACACTAAAAATTGATCCCATGTGGTTTTGAATTACCAGTTAAGTTCGCGCTCTCACAATTCACACAATTCTCGACCTCCTGTGATTTGTGTTTACTGTTCAATTGTTTGCATAGTTTCATTTAAATTTAAAACTCAATTAATATATCATAATATGTTAATTAAATTATCTCATTTATTCAAAATAAATGAATTTAGAAGGTAAGATATAGACCGATTACTAAAAAACTACTCTTTCATGGGTAGCGTAATCATCGTAGAAGCGAGTTGCATTTTCAACAGTTTATAATTGGTATAACCCAATAACTCTTCTACTCAATAATTCTTGCCCAAAGATTAATATTAATAAAAAAATAAATTTGAATAATATATAAGAAAAGTAAAGAAATAAAATAAGTACAAAGAAATTTATTACACAAATAAAATCATTACAACACGAAAGAGAAGAAGAAGGCTCCGTCAAAGGGATCCTTGCTTCAAGAGCTACCCTTATTGAAATGTTTGGAGAATTGGAGTGGATACACTTATCCTCTTCCATAAACTTCCCAAATCATGTCTCAACCCCCCCCCCCCAAATGAGAAAAACAATAATTTATAGAGTGGTGTGGAGGCTATGTTCAAAGTTGTTTCAAGTGTGAATGGGGAATCTCAGACAAATAATTTACGCAACATTGAACTGCCCATTTGACCACCTAAAAGCGTGAATCCGATGTCCTTATAGAAGGGTAATTCGTTCATAAAATGGGTCATGTATCTCCTCTAAAAATTTTGTCCTGATCCAAGTAAGGATAAATATGTTATGGCTCGAATACAGAACCTATGTCCATTCTGCCGAGTCCATCCCACCATTGAATTAATGGCCCATTTACCGCATCCAAATGCAGTCTTTAGCTCTAGTGTCCTGAATAGAAGTTGTATATAATTAAGTTATGAACACTTTTAAAAAATAATAATTTCAATTAATTCATATTAAAATATTTAAGTGTGAAATACTGTAGTGTATTTTAAAACGGTAAAACTGTAATTTTCATCAAATTTTCAAATGAATGATCTAATCCCAAATATTTCATAAATGAATATATTTAGCATAATGTGAGGAAATTATGTAATTTATTATAAATAAAATATTCAAAAAAATAGTTTTTTATCAATGTGTAAATCTACCATTGGTTTGAGTTATAATTTAGGGATATTAAGTGTTTGAGAACTTTTGCTCGATGAGTATTCTTTGATTTAATATTGTATATGTTAAACTGTATATGTCATTGATTAATTAAATGTTTTGTTTAATATGTAGATTCTATGGGTTATTGGAACAAAAAATACACTACCATAAACAAGTAATGGTAATGATTAGAACCAAATATAAGTTACATCTTTGATTAAATCTTTAACACTTGGGAATTCTGATCAAAGTCATCTTGTGAACTGAGTATTAATTTAATGTAATATAAAGAAAAGTTCAAGGATATCATAATCATAAATCCCCAATAATAAACACATCCCAATCATTATCAATTTGTTATGTCAAACACCATCGATTAATTATTTTATAAGATCTACAAACACCCCCCCCCCAATCAAAATACAATCAAATAAACCAACTGACTATTAAAAAGTATCGTCATTCAGGATTCAAACCAAGTGCTACTATACACATTAGCAGAGCACCGGAACCATGAACGGTAGATAGGTGTCTATCTTCCATGATTTCAAATAGCATGGTTTCTGGAGAATATTGCAATTAATTAGTCATTAGTATCTGGTTATTATAAAAAACAACACAAAAAACAAAAAAAATTAAAAAAAAATGAAAAAAAACACAAAGAAAAACCCATCTTCTCATAAAAGTAATAAAAGAAAAACTTGTCTTCTTCTTTCTTCCAAAATCTCTCTGAATACCCCATATCCTCCCAAACAATCCCTTCGATTTTTTTGAAACTAGAATTGTTCGAACACTTTTCTATATTAGGAGGAATATAAGAGATAATCAACTCATTCAAGAACCTGTCCTTGTCCAACCAATTGAATTAGATATGGGAAATAATTGGGAACAAACACTTAAAGAAATTATTTCCCCTGATATCAATTACCCACCCCTTGGTATTCAACATCCAAAATTAGAGTCTGACTTCTAAGTCAATTCAGGTTTGATTTATCTTCTACCTTATTTCCACGGGCTAGCCAGTGAGGATCCACATCTCCACCTTAAAGAGTTCCAAGTGGTATGCTCTATCATGAAGCCTAAAAGGGTTTCTATGGAATAAATCAAACTCTGATAATTCCCATTATCCCTATCTAACACTGCTATTTCATGGCTCTACTACCTTCCCCCTGGTTCTATAACCACATGGAATGACATGAAGTGACTGTTTTTAGAGAACTTTATATCTGCTTCTCGAAATGCTTCTATTCGAAAGGAAATAAGTGGTATTAATCAATTCTAAAATGAATCACTCCATGAGTATTGGGGATGTTAAAAAATATTGTTGCAACCTACCCACACCAACAAATCACAAACCAACTCTTGATCCAATACATCTATGAGTGGTTATTGGCTATAAAGAGAACTCTCGTTGATGCCTCAAGTGGAGGTACTCTTGTTGATAAAATTCCTGAAACTGCTAGAGATCTCATAAGTATCATGGATTCAAACACACAAAAATTCCTTACTCTGTAAAATACTCTTGTCAAAAAAGCCTAATATAGTCAATCGATAGAGCTAAATAAGATGAGAGAGTGGATGAGTGAACTTACATCTCTTGTGCGACAACTAGTTTTGAATTACAAAGCCCCAACCTCATCTTCTCAACAATCACTATTCCCTAGACCTATCATGAATTTTTGAATCTTTATCTCTCCATATCATCCAACTGACACATATCCACAACTTCAAGAGTATCAATATGATTCATCTAGACCAATGGAGCTCAATGAAACATATGCTTAGCAGAACCCCGGCCCTCAAAAATCTGGTCAGTTTATTTGGAACCTCAACCAACACCATTCAGAGCCCTTATCTTCTACATATAACCCTAACTTGATATATAGGAATCCCATTTCTCATCCCCCTCAATACCTTCATCAAAACCCAAACCAATTATAATATGGTCAGGGTGTTGGTAACTTCCAACAACCTTACCATTTTGTTCCTCAACCACAAAGGACAATCCTCCTCTTTCTCCTCTTGGATTCCACTATCCTAATGAGCCTTCCCATTTCCCAAACCAATACAGTTGCTTTCCCAAGAACCAAAATCAAGGTAATCCCAATCCAAGATAAGCCTCTTCTTCCAAGAAACCATGGGAAGGTGCAATGGAAGATCTTTTCCCTTTTACCCGTTCTAGCCTCAAAAACATTGAAACACAAATTGGTCTACTTGCATCTCACCGAAGACATCATAAACAATAAAATTATTCCCAACTCCCAACTCAACCATTACCCAACCCCAAGGGTAATGTAAGTTCAATTTCACATAAATTGGGGATGAAAATTTCTATGCCTCCAGATAAGTCCTCTAACCCACATTTAGATGTTGACCTATAAAATGAAAAGTAAAGGAAACTCAAAAAGGAATCTGAATCCATTCTCTCAACTCCTTCCATTGCACTTAGGAAACCAATTCATTTTCCTCAAGCCATTTCTATATCGAAGAAGTCCGTTGAACCTGATCCTGAAATGATCAACATGTTTAGACGTGTTGAAGTCATCATTCCCCTCTTAGATTCCATAAAAAATCCCTATGTATGCCAAGTTTCTTAAGGAATGGTGAACCCACAAGAGGCAAATTAGGACCCTAGAAAATGTTTCCACCCAGCAGTCTATTCCCTTAAATTGGAAAGATCCAGGGACCTTTATGGTTCCATGCCAAATTAGAAGTTCCAAATTCGATGATGCAATCATAGATATAGAAGCCTAAATTAATTTCTTACCCAAATCCATCTTCTCCATCCTTGGTCTTGGTCCCTTACATCCAATGTGTGTTATCATTAAATTGGATAATCAAAGAAATGCTAGTCCTGAGGGTATAATTGAGGATGTCCAATTTTGTGTGAATGATCTTATATTCCCTGCTGATTTCTATGTCCTTGAAATGGAAGTCGATATGAACTCTTCTCGATCTCCCCAAATTTTAGGAAGACCATTCCTAATGATAGTGAGAACCAATATTGATGTCCATTCAGGTATCTTATCCATGGAAGTTGGTAACCTACTGGTCATGTTCGATATTTTCCATGCCATGAGATACCCATCACATTATCACTATGCATTCTCAATCCATGCTTCTGAGGACACTTCTAAGAGTCAATTGAACCCCAATCCAGCATGTTCTTCATGTTATAATGAAAATTGGTCTTTTAAAATCTACACCATGATTAACCAAGTCATAAATGGTGAAGTTTATATAGACCTCTCATTCTATACTATATCAATTTAAAGGCTCTTGAAAAATCTCTTGAATCCCACATAAACATTGATATCTACTGGTCCACCTTGTAAAATATTAAGGAAAATGAATTTTAAGCAACTGAAGTCCCTTCCTCCATTCTTGAGTTGTCTAAACCACAAATGAAAGATGAAACTAATCTAAAACCACTTCCTGAATACCTGAAATATGCATTCCTTTTCCATGATCACTCTTATCCTGTCATTATCTCTTCTTCACTTACCGAAACTGAGGATTCCAAATTTATTCTAGTGTTAGAGGAAAACAAAAATGCCATAGGTTGGACCCTAGATGGCATACCCGGAATCAACCCTTCTCTTTCAATGCATCACATCCATACTGAGGAATCATGCAAACCAATTATAAAACCACAATGAAGACTAAATCCACTCATAATTTAGTTAGTTAGGGAAGATATCATCAATCTTCTTCAAGCTGGTATTATCTAACTAATATCTGATAGTGAATGGGTTAGTCCAATTCGTGGTGTACCAAAGAAAGGTGGGAAAACTGTTGTCACAAATGAACATGGAGAGGTAGTCGCAACTCTAGTGAAGTAAAAATGGAGTGTGTGAATTGATTATCAAAATTGAATGTTGAAACATGAAAAGATCACTACCCTCTTCCATTCATTGATCAAATTCTAGAATAATAATCCAAAAAGTCACACTATTACTTTCTTGATAGATACACCAGCTACTTCCAAATCCCAATCACACCTTAGGACCATGAAAATAGTACTTTCGCTTTCCCCTTTAGAACATTTGAATATAGGAGAATGAATTTTGGACTTTTCAATTCTCCAGAAACAATCTAGAGGTTTAAAATGAGTATATTTTTGGAATTCATTGTACTATTCATGGAATTCTTCATGTATGACTTCACCATTTATGGTGAGTCACTTGAATCTTTCTTGAATTTACTCTCACTAGTCCTCCAAAAGTTTGTCAAGCGTAACCTTGTGGAAAATTTTGAAAAATGTCACTTCATGGTTGCAAATTGGATTGTTCTAAGGGAAATAGTTTTACAAGATGGTATTGAAGTTGATCCTGCCAAAATTGAAGTGATCCAATCACTTCCTAAACCCACTTATGTTCGAGACATCTGTTCATTCCTTGGTCATGCTGGTTTCTATCGGATATTCATCCATAACTTCAGTAGGATCTCCCTCCCACTCACTCGGTTACTCCAAAATGATGTCACCTTCCATTTTAAAGAGGTTTGAAAGAGAGCCTTCGTTGAACTCAAAATTTCTCTTACATCTTCCCCGATAATCCAACCCCAAGATTTTTCCTTACCCTTGGAATTGATGTGTGATTCTTTTGATAGAGTTATTGGGGATATTCTTGGTCAAATAAGAGAAAAGGTTCCTCATGTCATCTATTATGACTCAAAAACATTGGATGAAACTCAATCTCACTACAGTATGTCTGAAAATGAACTTTTAGGAATTGTTTTTTCCTTATATAAATTCTGGACCTATCTCTTAGGTTCCAAAATCATCATCTCCACAGAAGATTCTACTATAATGTACTTACTTAAGAAGAGAGATTCCAAACTAAGGCTAACAAAATGGATCCTAATACTCCAAGAGTTTGACCTTGAAATAAAATATATTCCAAGAAAAGAAAACCCTGTGGAAGATCACTTGAGTGGAATTTCTCATTCTTCTCATTCAGAAATCATTGATCTTGAATTCCCCCCCTGAGCACCTTTAATATCGCACTCCAAAAATACCATGGTATTCCCCAATTGTAAATTACTTGGTTTTTGGTGTTTTTCCTAAATATTTTTCAAAAGAATAAGAAATGTAGATGAAAAGTGATTCAAAATTCTATTTTTGGGAAGATAGTAAACTTTGGAAAATGGGGGCTAACATGGTAATTAGGAGATGTGTTGATGAAGATGGACATTACTCCATCTTATAATTCTATCACTCGCTTCCTGGAGGTGGCCACTTTGGACCATATAGGACCTCCGAAAATGTCCTAGAAACAAGATTCTTTTGGCCTTCAATTTTCAAGGACTCACATGAGTTCTGAAAATCATGTCCCACTTTCCAAAAGTTTGTAAAAATTTCAAAGAGAAATGAAATTCCCCAAAATCCATTAATTTTCTATGAGATCTTTGATTTTTGGGGCATTGATTTTATCAGACCATTCTCCTCTTCCAATGGATTATCATACATTCTTCTTATGGTTGGTTATGTTTCTAGGTGGGTTTAGGCCAAACCCACTAGAAAGGATGATTCACATACTATTAGTAAGTTCCTAAAGACATGCATATACCACCGATTTGGCACACCACGTGCCTTGATCAGTGACTTAGGAACCCATTTTTAGTAATAAAACCATGGAATATCTTTCAAAAATGAATGGTGTTGTACATAAAAGTTCAACTACATATCTCCCCCAAACTAATGGAATGGATGAACTTTATAATAGATATGTGAAAAGAGTGCTTGAGAGGATTATAAAACCCACCAGAAAAGACTGGCCTGAAAGACATGGTGAAGCAATTTGGGATTATTGAACTGTTTATAAAACACCCATTGGGATGTATCCTTTTAGACAAGTTTTTGGTAAAGCATTTCATTTACTAGTTGAAATCCAACATAATTCATTTTGGGTGGCGAAAACCTGTAATTTTAATGGTGAAAAATCTGTTGAAGAAGGATTTTTTCAATTTTCTAAACTGGAGGAGCTTCGACTTGAATCCAATGAGAATTACAATATGTAAAAATAAAAGGCTAAGACACTCCATGAAAAAAAAACATACTGAGAAAGGTATTTCATGAAGGTGAAAAGGTAATGGTCTTCAATTATCAATTTTGACTTCACCCAGGTAAACTTAACTCTCATTGGAAAGGTATTTTTGTTTTTACTAATGTCTACCAATTTGGTGAAGTGAAATTACAAGACCCCTCTTCCAAAAGGACATTCACAGTTAATGGATATAGGTTAAAGAATCACTATGAGGGAACACACATCCTAGGTATCACATCAACTTGAATCATATCCAAAGTAGACCCATCACTGGATAGAGATAATGACCCACCAAATCAAAACCAGGGTCACCACTTTCCCTTTAGCACTCTCTCTATCTCTTCCTCTCTCTCCCTATTTCTTATTCTTCCCCTATCTTTCATATTCACAACACATTAGTTATCAAACACTTTTCTTTAACTCTTTATCTTTTGTGTGGGGGTGTCTTTATAAAAAACTAAAAAAACTTAAAAACTAAAAAAAATAATTTAAAAAAATATGAAAAATTACGAGTCATACTTACTAACCTTCCTATTTTAAATTTTTTCCCAGCCATTTTGGGGAGTCAAAATACATGGTTTCATCTCAAAAATTTTGGGGTTTCTTCATAAATTTGGATAAATATTATTGTGTCAAAACTATTAAATTTTTAATGCTCAACTTTTTGATTGGAAAAATTATTTTCCTCACCCATGTGGGAAAAAATTTTCTTTCATGCCAAGGCTACCTATGGCCATGTTTTCAAAATGTGTGTCCCCCCCCATTTTTGAATCATGAGTTTGTGGACCTTCAAGCTGAATTTCCATCTTTGGTGTGCATTAATATGGTAGAGTCATTTTCCGAACCTCGTGAGAATCACAATAGACAAATATCCTCTCATTTCCCTTATATTAATCCTTCTTTTGAAATCCCCTTCAAGCCTATGAAAACCGTTTTTTATAGCCACATTACAAGACCAATACCATATCCCACCCAATATCAAAATGGATTTTCATTTCATAATTTTATGAAATTTATGTGTGGGGGGAATGGATTTCATTTTGTGTACCCTTTTGTTGATTTTCACTATGTTATAATATTCTTGAGTGAAAGCTTCAATTTAAGTGTGGGGGAGAGGTTGTCCTTCAGTGGGGGTTGGGAATTTATATATTTTTATATTGTACAAATTATATTTAAAAGAGTCCAAAAAAATCAAAAAGAAACCAAAAAATTGAAAATAAGAATGGTTTGTGTCTTGGGTGGGTCAAAAATCACTCTTCCTAAACCTTTTATCTTGTTATAACTATTAAAATTAGTATCATGATGATATAAATAATGGTTTGGGAGATGAGTGTGAGATCTATTTAAAGTAAAACTTTCGAAAATAATAAGAAAAACAAACACTTATGTCATTGGGAAAAGTTTCGTGGTATATAAATACTTCATATTCTCATCCATTTCAAATTTCCTTCCTCTTTTGTGTCTTGTTTCACATTTTCATTCCCTCGTAAATATGTATTTACTTTTCCTTTCATGTCTCATTTTAAAAAATGTGCATTTCTTTTTCAATGTTGGTGTTTACCCCCTTTTCCTATCTTTTGGATATCATCTTCCTACTATCCCATAGCCACAAAAACCCCTAAAAAGACCTCTTGATTTTGATCACTTTAGAATAGGGAGTGGAAGCTGAGAGATTTTACAAAATATAATATTTTCACATTTGTTTAGTGAATAAGTGAAGCACCATAAATTAATTTTATCATCTTGAGAGGAGTAATTTTTAGGTGCCACCATTTTCCATTTCTAAATTTGAGCATGAAAAAATGAATTGTTTTTGGAAAACAATTTCGGTAACAACTTATGGTGGAATTAAATATGGATGAGTGAAATTGACTAAACCTCCCATGATTGGAGAAAACAAAATTTTAATATTTTTTGGTGATTAAAAATTATTTTTTTATGTTTTTATATTTATTGAACATGAGGAAATGCACATGAAACAGTGTGGGGGATTTTATGTTTTTAATATTTTCATAATTTATTATATACTCCCTTTACTAATTTTATATGAAATGTGCATAATTTTGGTGATATATTAATTTTTAAATATTAAATATAATTTTAGAGCACTATTTGAATTCATTTAGATTCAAGTATATTTAATATTTTAATAATAACTCTCACCCTACATATAAATATTGCATGTTTATTATATCTTATGGTTTCTTACTCAAATTAAAACATTTTATTAGAAGGAACCTTTGGCTAAATCGTCAATTTGGAGGGTCATATGGTCCACACAAGAAGACCCAAAGAATCTGTGATGAAATTGGACAAACCATGATGATTGAGTTACCGGTCTAAATCCTGAAACCCAAATTTTAAGAAACTCCACAATAAATTTTATATTAACCAATGGAATCATGGATAAAACTTTTAAGGTCCAACTAGAAGAACAATGGGCCCAAATGATTCTTTGAATTATAGCACACCATTCTGGATGGGAATTAGAATACACACACTATTTATGACATTTCTCATGATCTATTGATCAAGTCAAGATTATATTTTGAAGTGTGAAAGATAATATGTGTGATTATAACTTCATAAAATAAAATATTTTTATTTTAGGTCATCTTTCTATTCAAAAACCCATTCATATTTTGACCTTATAAAAAGTATGGATTGAAATGGACAGATTAAAATTGATTACTCCAACCACCATAAAATTGGTTCCAAAAGTCCAAATGGATCCAAATTGGTAGAGTATTCAGAAAACATTATTATATACAACTTTTAAGTAGAATATATATCTAGATTCAACTGTCTGAATGGGAAAACTGGTGAGACAAATGGAGGGACATATTTGGAATGCAAAAAGTCCAACTGCTTGGTCTATAAATACACCCACCCTTACTTCAAAAGGGTTGGCATTTAAGAAGAGTGGAGAATATATTTTCATGAAAAAATCCTTTCCAAATTCCTCGTAGGACATTCTATACACATTTTTTCACTTGAGAGACCTTTCCTCCTCTTTTTGTTCTCATTTACTTTTGTGTTCTTCATTTTGGTAATCTTGTAAGTATTTTTTGTAATTCTATTTTAATTAATGTTTCTTATTAAGTATCTCTTTTTCTCATAAAAATTATGTATTTTAATATTAATGTTCTTAAAATGGTTTAAATCAAGTTATAACATGTTCACTTCATTTTCTTCCTCATTCAACCAATAGTCTTTTTTTAACTCTCTTCAACGATCTTGTGTGTGTTCGATGCACTACACTTTTCTTATCCTATTATGTTCACTTTATTTGTAATTAATCACATTAAACATGTTTAAATAGATTAATAATCATTTCAATGGATGAGTAAATCTACCATTTGGGTGAGTTATATTTTGGGGACAATAAGTGATTGAGAGATTTTTCTCGATGAGTATTCTTTGAGTTAATATTGCGTTTGTTGAACATTATATTTTTTGGATTAATGACATGGTTTGTTTAATATGTGGATTCCTTAGATTATTGGAACCAAAAATACACTACCAAAAAAAAGTATTTGTAATGATTAGAACTCTAAGATAAGTTACAGCTTTGATTAAATATTTAACACTTGGAAATTCAGATCAAAGTCATCTTGTGAATAGGGTATTAATTTAATGCAATATAACGAAAATTTCAAGGATATTATAATTTAAATCCCCTATAATAAACACATCCCAATATTTATCTATTTTTCAAATAAAACATCATCTATGAATTATTTCATAATCTCTGAAAACAACCCCCCCCCCCCAATAAAAATACTATCAACTTAAAACAACCGACTATTAAACAGTATCATCGCCAAGGATTCGACCTGGGTACTGCTATACACATTAGCAGAGAATCAGAACCTTGAACATTCGATAGGCAACAGTCTGCTGCACTATCAATAATATAATAATCCACACATCATAAACCATGTGAAGGAAAAATAACCATAAAAGAGCAACTTAGGTCATATTTCTACTTTTTCTAACACCCATACTAAACACTTACATCATCATTCTTCAATGTCATTCTGCCATGTCCTTCCTACCAAAAATAAAACCATCAAATTATAGCCAGACCCTGAAAAAAAAACTCATCACAACCAAAATGATTTCCCTACTATATAAAAAACACACCAATAAATCCCAGTAACATAAACATAACACAACCCAGACCTACATCCCCACTGCTGAAACGCTTCTCATCCATTCCACAAATCAGTCAATCTATCAACCTAATATTACATTACTCCAACCTTATCACCCTCAAAAGAGTCATTATCCCAAACCAAACACCACACAAGCATACAAGGCACAATACTAAACAATTCCACACACAACACAAAACTACACTAATAAAGAAAGTTGTATTTAGATTTAGCAAACACTCGTTCTAAAATTCCACTTTGATAATTTAGGGGTTATCATAATATAAGTTTGATCCTGTGACATCAATTTATTTAACCGAGTATACATGGTTAATTAATTTCATATATATGTTATCATTCAACAGAAAACTAATAATAATAATTCCAAATACATTACAGGTGCACGCACAAAGACGACCAATGACCATGATTTTCAGTGGGTGATTTTCCCATACAAAACACAATATCAATAAAAAAAATAATAAAATAGAAGCATGCATCAATTTTCCCCGGCCCATATATATTGATACTACAATGATTAAATTGTCTTTATTTACATGGAATTGTGTTGTCTTCAAAAAGTAAAACATCGTACACCCACCCTGCATGATGCACAAATTAAAAAAAGACAAAGGTATTGCTACTTGAAATAAAAAATGATGTTAAACTCCTCCTATCACCAAAATAGGGGGTGTGCAAGTAGTAGGAGGAACCTCCAGGGAGATGAGATCTAATGGTGAAACATAGTTGCATGGATCCTCATGGAATAAATTTTATGGGATGCTCGTTATCAGAGTAAAGAGAAAACACACAATTAATAAAAGATCATTTCTTTAGAAAGGCCAAATCTTATATCAATGGAGGAGGGGTTTTAAAATCCATTAATATGGGATAATGATCAAGAACATGCATTTTGACTAACATGAAGCCTTCCAGGATTAGGAAATTAAATATTTATTTCATAAACTTTTAAAAATATTCAAAAACACTTAAACATGGTTTTAAACGCATTTTACATCAAATAATACAATAAAAGGGTGTACTTGGAAAACTGGGAAAACTTTAATTTTGACAAATAGACCCATTGTCAGGTTAGTCACTGACATGGTTCAATGATGGCTGAGTCACTACTCTGACAAACCGATGGTTGAGTTGCCAATCTGACTCACTGATGGGTGATTCACTGATACGACTCACCAACCCAACAAACCAACACCACCTATATATTCCACCTACTGACACCACCTATTGATGCCACCTACCATCACCACCTACCAACTTTACTTACCATCACCACCTAGTGACAATACCTACCATCACAACCTACCAATCCTACCTTTCAAATTTTCTCCATCACCATTAATAGTTTATAAAACTGAGAATAAAAAAATTTACCTATAATAAAACTTATTTTTCAATGATAAAGATAAATCTAAAAAAAACACATGATAAATAAATATGATCTATATAGTTATATCAATATTTTAATTATATAGATTTGGTTGATCTTGGGAAACCTCCATCAACTCAAAACCTACCAGAAACTTCTCTATTATACTCTACACCATGTCCATTCCAATGGACAAATATTGTCTATCATTATAATAAAACTGAACCAAAAGTAAAATCATTTCCCAAAATCCAAAAAAATTTAGAACATAAGAATGATACATGAAATTTATTATATGGATCACCCCCACATATGTTCATCACTCTCAGTATGAAATGATATGTTTAATCATAATGAGGTCCAAAATTATCTAATAAAGCATTTCATTATCATGATTTAAAATTGGGATCTTGACCAAATAATATTTTCCCCGTAACCCTAGGAAGCATAACAACCACCTCCATAGAGTGCCTCACCAAATCATTAATCACACACAACTATTTGATCACCAAGAAATGAGTTTAACTCATTATCTAATCCAAAAAAACCTAGATTGTTCTATATTCTAAGAAAACTCAAGAAAACCCAGTCATAAAAACCATCAATACATCGTATCACTTATACAAAGAACCTTACAAAGGATATAATTATCTTGATGGAACCTGATTTTAGACGTGCACATTATGGTTGAAAAGTCAGGAAAACTTAAAAATCTATGTTAATATCTTCATAAATAGTCACAAAAAAGTCTCCTTCAAAACATGATACATTTGAAAATACAAGATGAACTTCGAAGGGTGATTTATGAAACTCACTTAAAATCGCATCTCACATAACCTACAAAACAATAATATACTCAAAAATAAATCACCTGATTTCAAACATCCCCTAATCATCCATCAAGAAAATATATATGAATGATTTATAAATCCATACCTTGACCTCAGAATCTTCTATATGAGATCTCTTCACCTAATTGAATAATGGAGTGTATTCTTCTATTTTATATAGGAAAAACTATGTTGATATCCTCTATATCTATATGTAAATACACAAGATCATATATTATCATACACTCACCTTCTACTTTATGAGAGACCTATCCATGTATATTCTTACTTAGCACATCAGTTGTCTCATTACATTTCCCTAGAGTATAAGAGATCTCAAGGTCATAATCCAACATGAACTCCATCCATCACTGATGAAAAATATTTCAATCCCACTCATAGAATTTATATTAATGGTCCATGTCATTTATAAAGATTAAAAATATCTCCCTCATTAGTTAATGCCTCCAAATATTCAAAGAAAAACTACAATCAATAGATCAATATCATGGGTAGCATAATTATGCACCTGAGGATGTAACTACCTAGATATATAATAGATAATTTTATGCACTTTTGTTAACACACAATTGAAACCAAGGATTAAATTTTTTTCAATAAAACCCTAACATAAATATGCATTCAATTAATTTACAGACATTATACCGCATCAAAATCGCCTCCCAATACTTATATGATGTCAGAAATTGATGTTTCAATATAGAGTCCCAATCCTTACTAATCAAATATATCATAGATTTTATAATATGATAGAAATTGGACATGAACCTCTTGTAATGGCATGTATGACCATGAAAACAAAGTACCTTCATAAAATTCATGGGTGACACAAAAAAAAATACTTCAATCCTTAAAGCATAAATGAACACACCATGATGATACAAAACATACCTACTGAATGTATACTAATTACTAAAACATATTCTTGAAAACATTTAAATATAATTGACCATGTTGATGGCTCTCCAAGATAAACCTGAAATGATCAACATATTCCTCTTCTAACATATTATAATATCTTGGATAAACACCATCACGATCAAATCAATGAATGGTCATAACATTAATCTCAATAAACCCATAAAGGCATTTGGGGTATTCATGACCCTAAAAAGAATCACCATGAACACAGTTTTTCCATATAAACACTTAATGGTGTTTTTCATACATTTTCCTCCTCACTCAAATATGATGAAACCCACCCATATATCGTTCTTAAATAATGACCAATCTCCCTTCAACCAATTGAAAAATTCCTCAATCATCAGGAGAGGATAATATTTTTTCACTATCACCTATTTTAACAACCACTATTCTATATTTTTCTTCATATTATCAAATATTATATTTTTTAAAAATATTATATCACCCCATAGATAAAATTTGGGTTAAAAGAATCCCTGTTACAATAGACCATCAACATAAACTCACAAATATAACTTCTATAAATGCACCATCCTATTAGGGTTTATAAAATTCAAAAAAAACATCGGTATTTTTCGCTATCCCAAACTTGATTCTACATTGTAGGGGTTGGTGAACCTCTTAAGGGAAATTATATTAAACTCCCTGAAAGATCTTGAAAACACCTTAATCCAAAATTCTATAGAACATTACATCATCCATTTTAGTGGTGATAAGATATTCTATAAACATTAGTGATCCATATAATATCCTACTCACTAACAACTATTCCACTTTATCCTTCCATGTCAAAGAACATAAATCACCTCTATTAATAATAAATAAAATCCCACATAGATTATAACAAATCTATGTCTTGTATGAAACTATATGGTTATATGTAAAACTATAAGAACACACCTATCGATTGATGCTACAATATAATCGACACGCATCCTCAACACACATCTCTCATTTGAAACTAACACTATGAGAATGTAACGATTTAATGTAAGTTATTTTTAACATTTCAAGTCAATTTAAAGGAAATAATAATACATTTTATGTTAAAGGTAACGTCCAAGTTATTAAACAACGAATTTGAAATTTATATAAAATGTTGATTTTTAAAATATTGGACTTTAAAAGTTACTTTGATATTGATTTTATAATAAAAATAACCCTAAAAGTGAATTTCAAAACTAGTTCATTAAAATATTAATGTCGAAACATTGAATAAATAAATATATGAAGAGATTTTTATGTTGGTTTTTCTCAAAAAATAACGTTAAAATTCTCTATCGTAGTTGTTTTTTCAAAAGAAAGTATTTCCCAATTATTTTAAACATATCTTAATTAAATAAAGATGTTGAAATATTAACTAAAAATATATATAAAGAGACATTGAATGTCAATTTTTATAAAATGAATGTTGAAAGTCTCTTTGGAAGTTGTTTTTTATAAAAAAAATGACTTACAACGTACTTTGGATATCGATTTAAAAAACAAAAATTGAAAAATAATTTCTTTTTTTAAAAATATTATATCAAAATAACATATTACCTACAAATAGATAGCAATTAGTAGAAAATATATTTAAACAATACCAAAAAATCACATTTGATAATTTACTGAAACATTACAATTTTAGACATACATAGATTGATTAGTCAAACCTAAAAGGTAGTTTGTAAATAATCTTCAAAGGTGAGTTAAGTCTTCTCAAAAATATGATGAAACAACATCAAACCCCTACAATAGTAATGAATTTTTTAAAATTAAAAATACACCATAATAGATTTAACATAGGACATGTAATGGAACAAAAAATTTAAAAATATATTATCATTTTAGATAAGATAAGATAATAAATTAATTTTAAAACATAAGAACCACATTCTACACTTCCTATTTAATTATTAATGTTCTATTATGAAACAATAATTTAAAAAATAAAAAACAATAAATATGTTGTATAGAAAATATTAACTAATATAAATTTTATCTTCCATCACTTGAACATAATTAATTTTATTTAGCTTGTTTATCGATAAGTGAGACATATTAAAAATTTTCCCTATCCTATTGTATTTTGTTATGTTATATATCAAAACATATATAACATGAAAAACTAAAGACTACAAAACTAATAAAAAAGAATACAAATTAAGAATATGGAAAATCGTGAAAATTTTCACGAACATCACTTTGTAAATAGAATAACCAATATTTTGATCCATCACGTGACAAAAATATGCATAACATCTAATGTCCTCAAAAATATAAAAAAAAGAGAATAATTAAATTGTAGTCAATACATTTTCATAATAATATAAGTTTTAATGCCTATTAAAGAATGAAAAAAAGTAACACATAATGTATGTGTTTTCCAATATTTCACATATATATATATATATATTTATAAGGCTTCCTTAGGTGTTGAATAGTTGTCGAAATAAATTTTGGATCCATCCAAACTTAACTGTTAGTTTTCACATTCTATATGAAAATACTTTGGAGATACTTAGTTAGATAGTAACTAATATTTCAATAAATAATTGACCATAATATGCATAACATACATTATTTATTTTTTAAATGTTCCCAATGAATAATATCTCCAACATACATTAATAGTAATCAGAAAATACTAATAATTCTTTGAAAAAAATTAATTAATGGATTATTTATTTATCCCTTGAGATACTTAAGGAGTTTCTAGAGGTTCTGGTTCTAAAAACTTTTTTTATTTTTCAATAATTTCTTATATTTTACATACTCTTTTATAAGGTAAATGTAATAAAACATTAAAAGTAATTTTAAATAAAAATTATATTAAATTTAAAAAAAATACCTCGCATTTCACATGATGAATAAGGATAGCAATCTAGAGTAAAAAATGAAAAATAATCTCTTTAACTATAGTGAAATACTCATTATACATTGGAACTATATCTATTGGGTGAATAATTTCATGTACCTATACTCTTACTGGATCCAGCTGTATAAGTTGAGGATGTACTTAATCATCCATTTTTGGTATGATTCCATACACTAGAATATGTAAATAGGGATCCCAATCACAAAACCTACAACATAAAATCTGGTCAAAATGAGGTGACGGAGGGTCTGAAAAGGTGGTTTGTGTAGGAAAGTTTTAACCCCACATTTATCTAATCATTCAATATATAAATATATATATGATTTAATTTTCTCATATATCAAATATCCATTTCTCAATGTTTATCCACTAAGTAAGTTATTTCTCCATTGTATTCTACCTCCATCGATCGTGTATGAGACATCTAAAAAACCCTAATACATACCCTAAACCCATATTTTATTATATGGATCTACAGTAATTTATTTCCATAAGTAGTAGTAAGAATGTTCATCTAACCCGGAAGGACAATGATAAATTATGTCTCATGCTTATGAAGGGAATCCTGAAATGATATATATATATATAAATTATCTATTAGTGAGATTAAATTAAAAAATACCAATATTCAAAAAAAAAATAATTAATTTATTATAATGTAATATTCTAATTTTTTTTAATTGGTTAGTAAGTTCCTTAAATTTTTTTCACTCTCATGATTTTTCATAAATCATAGTGATTTGGGTGTAATGGAGGACTAAAATGAACTTACTGAGAGATGCAACTATATTATAACTTGGTTCATAATACTTTTCAACGCTCATTTTCTCCTCTAATAAAGGAAACATTTTTTCATGGAAAGGTATTAGTTTACACATTCAACAACTTGATATTCTAAAGATTCCTATTACATATGAATAAATTAATAATTATTCTGGTAAGAAAAATTATTTTTAAAACCCAATTTTATAAACATAAATTATCCCTAAAGAGAGGCTCCTGCTACTAGCCAGGAAAAAACTTCTTCCATGTATTTATATATATAATCCCAAATTTGAGACATGTATTTTCATTGATTTTATTCCTAAAAACTTAAAATGTATTTAAATTTGATTTAAAATGTTTCCATATAATTGTCTCAAAATACATCCACCTCTTTTTATCTATATTCATATCAGGAATGTTGAATATATTCTAAAATTTAATCAATAAAATTTTAATCATATAAAATATATAATATTTAAACCATTCGAAAAAATTAGTCGTGATATTTTATCATTGTGAATGATCATGTATGATCTTTTATTATATGGTCTACACTCCTCAGATCAAGATATAATATAATAATATTTCAATGACTTCTCATAGAAATATAACTCCTAAAGTAAATAGAATAGGGGCCTATTGGGTTATTGTAATCATTAAATTAAATTAGAAAGAATTACTCCCCATGAGCAAGAGAAATTTGTTAGTAAACATGTAATCCCACACCTAAAGAATTTGGGTATCATATTCTCGAGAGAAGAATAACAGATGAATATAATTTCATTAAACATATTTCAAAAATTAATTAAATATTTTAATTATTATAGAAATATTAATGTGAATAAACACCCACATACCTTAATAAAAGTACATTTTCATCTATTTCAATATTTTAAATATTTTTATTCTACTTTAATAAGATTTTGTATACAAGTTTTTTATTTAAATTAAATGACTACTATAAGTAAAAAAATTTATTATTCATAATAGAAATAAATTAATATATATTTTGTTAACTAATATTGTTTAATAATTTTACAACCACAAAATCATAAATGAAAGTTTCCATAAAATAATTATGTTTATATTTTCTACCAAAAAAGGTGTAACATAAAGTGATAAATATTAAAGTTAATACAAAAAATGCGTAAAAAATAAACATCTAAAAATATGAAAATTTGTAAGACTGTATATGGTTAGAATTAAATGAATTTTTGAATTAAAAATTTTATTTTTAACAATAAAAATAAAAATATATCTATTTTTTACTAATACAACTAAAAAATGAATCCAATAAAATAATGAATAAAAATAATTAAAACAATGATATTAGTATTTTTTATCAAAAAAATGTATACTAGAACCAGATGAATTAATCAAATAAAAAAAATATTGGTGAACTAATAATCATATATATATATATATATGAAATTTTTAAAAAGTTTTTTTATATGTTTATGTTCTATAAAAAACTGGTATTTATATGAACAATTAAGTTAGTAATAGAGTTTGTTTCCACATCCCTTCTATGTGATCATTCTATATAACATATACTTTTTCCAAAATATAGTAATTATTATCCTTTAGTGACTCTATAATAGGTGTCGGAATATCACATAAACACAAAACATCATCAACATCTTCATCAACCAGATGATTTTTTTTCCATTTGAAAACAATGAACCACTAATCATTTGTTTGGTCAATAACATAACATATATGATCTTCATGTATCAACATGATAAATTGTTCCTCTTTTCAACTAAATATTTTTAAAAAGATAAGTGAAAATCCATAATCATCATGTTTGAAACCACTATTACAATCAATCCTATTAAACTTAAACATTGATACTCAAAATACAGATTAATAAATTTCCAATATATATTCTCAACAAGTATTTTTATAAATTTATTTTTCATCTTTTTCATTTAAAAAATGTACGGTTGTAGTGATGACCATTACTCCACTATTTTAAATGGTACTTTTCATAACCTATTTTTTATTAAATTTGTAACCATTTTTTGTTACAACCAAACCATGTAATATAATTAATACAACATCCCCCACCTATCCATTATAAGGTTTATAAGTCAGACAAATTTGTGTTTAATTTCACCTTAAATCATAAAATAAATGTATATTTATGCACATTAATCAACCACTTTTCAGTTAGTGTTGAATATAAAAACATTAATTTAGAAATAATTGATGAAAATTTTAATTTAACCTCACTTATGTGGTAACAAATGTATAAATATGTCTGCATCACACCATCACATGAAATTTACTATTCTTTTAAGCCACATATCACCAAACTATCATTATTTACTAATTGATGTTGAGGTATTTGGAGACCAACATGATCCACATCATGTAAGTAGTTAATATATACCTCAATCTCCCCGTCCAATATATATTTTTCAATAATATATGCCTCTGATCAATAATATGGCATCCCACCTTTTCATTATATAACTTTTCATTAGATTGTACAAAAAGAGGATCTTTTAAAGATTAGTTTTTTGGAAATAAGGTGTATAATACATGAAAACATAACACTTTCATTTAATCCACTTGAATGGATTCTACATTATTTCATCATATGTAAAATTATTTCATCTCATAAAATAGGGATATACATCAAATAAAAGGGAAATAAATAGGCCTATTAAGGGAAAAACGGGAGAAAGAGTTTACATGTCATCTTGAGAAATATCAATAGAACATGAGTCATAATGATAATAAATGTGAAAATAATAATATAATGACAATAATAAAATGAATCATAACATGGAAATGTGTACACAAACTTTTATTGATTCACTCATAAGCATATCACCATGGTTTATTACCAAGGTTTCCTAAAAATTACAGTAAAGAAGAATAATTTTCCATGTCATTTTTTTACTTACATGGAAAAATTAGAAGTCCGAAAAAATTGATGGTGCGTGATTCTGAGGCCCAGAGTGTCCGAAATGAATTTTTGAATGTTTTTTAGGTACGTTTAGTAAACGCGCGAGTGGTGTTTTGTAACTTTTGAATCAATGCTCAGAATTGAAATCTGAGGACACCATTGAACTCGTAGCAATGATATTCGCTTAAGGAGACCTTCACCTCGACCAGAGTAGGTCGAGGGTTGAAGTTGGTTTTTCATTTTTCATAGAGGATAGATAAAATAAATATAATTTATTTTAAACACATATCCTCCCACCTCTCATTTAAATCATGGTGGTGGGGACCACCCAAACTCCTCGTTTAATGTGAGTTAACCCTAGGAATTCCCCTAATTAATGTGAAAACATCAACTGAATTAATAAACTTTAACTCAATTAAACTTGCCTCCTCACCTCTTGGTTGGGGATCTTTGGGAAAGGGGAGGTTTTTGGATAACATTTGCTGGAGAAGAGAACTCGGTGGAAGAACATCCCCTAATGAATAACATCTCCAACGTTGAACGAACCGACATTCGCGGAAACACTGACATCACCATCTTCATATCATTCCTCACGGAACCTCCAATGAACATCAAGGTATGGGTTTTGAATTTGGTTGTTCTCGTTTGTTCATCGGTATTCCATGTTGTGATTCAATCTTAATAATCCGCCTGTTACTGATCTAACATGGAGGGTGCGGGCCAAGCTAACACGGTCCGATCACTCTGATAATTCATTGAATGATGTGATCTTCGTGGGAGAGACTTCAAGCTGTATGGAATCTGACCCTATTGGTCCTGGAATGATGGAAATGTCCCAAGAACGGAAACGGTGCTTTATGTTTGAAGAACGGGCCACCAGAGCTCTCCCAATGACCTGAGGAATTTCGCCAGTGACCGGTGCTGGTAGGGAACAAGAAGTGGTTGACACACCGGCTAGCCATGAGGAGGGCAATGGCACGTCCCCACCGCTAGAAGAGGAGGTCGTGGCCCATCAGTGGTGGCAGAGTAGAGTGGAAGCCAGCGTGAGGTGAAGCGGCGGCGCGTGTCCGCACCGCCGAAGCTGGACACCTTGGCCGTTTGTCTATAGCGGAGATTGACGGACGACCGGTACTCAGCTGGCCACGGTGGGGGAGCGGCGCATGTTCGCACCGCTGGAAGGAGGGCTGACCTTTCCAGCCGGTCGCGTCACACCGAGTGGGACAACACTTGTGGTTCCCGCATGCCAGCAGGCGCCAGCCGAAAGATCCAAAGACTTTTTGGAATACCGAGGGGTTCCCTCCCCTGGGTAGCGGATAAGGTGGGCCCCACCATGATTTATCATACCAGACGAGTGGGTCGTGCCCCCGCGGGCCGCGCCAAGTGGGCCACACCGAGCGGGTCGTACCCAGCGAGGGTTGATCAGGCCCCTTAGTGAGTAGGGCCAGTCTGTAGCCCAACTGGCCAGACCAGGACTAGGTTGGGTCAACCTGAACTTAGTCGGGTCAGCACAGGCTGGGTCGGACCGGGTCAGATCGGACCCGGGCCCATCCAGACCCAAATAAGCCTTTTTAGACATATCTTGAGAATCATGCATCCGTTTGACGAGCCGTCTGTGGAGCTATAATACTTTGATCGAGAATGTCCTTTTTATATGATCCACTTGAGTTTTGGATAAAGTTGGGTATGGACCGGTTGGATCGAACCCGAATCCAACCGGGCCCTTGGGGCTAAAATGCTAATAACTTACAGACTGGGAGTCTGATTGACGCCCAGTCCTTTCGTGGGACCTTGTGATAGTTGAAGTATCAACTGATGGCTTGAGGATCAGAACCTCCCAGAATCTAGCATGCTTAGTGCGGGAAGCCTGTAGCTGACTGTACATGAGGAGTCCCCAGATATTGTGTGGGTTATCTTTGGATCTTATGTGGGTCAGTGCCTAGCGATCCTGTGTGGTTCAGTGTATACTGATCCTATGTGGGTCATATCCAGATTCTGTGTGGGTTATTTTCCTATCCTGTGTGGTTTATCTACTTTCCTGTGTGGGTCAATAGCTGATCTTCTCGACGAAGTAAGATGATCGAGCAACACAGCTAATCATCTATACTTTTGTACTTAAGTTATACCTGGTGTGAGCAGAGTCTTTACCTTTGTGGTACACTTATGTGTGGTGATACCTTCATGGTATTATTCTGTGTGGTGTTACCTTTGTGGTACTTACCTTCATGGTTTTACCTGTGTGGTACTTCTAGAATTGTGGGGTTACCTGTGTGGTACTTCTACCTTCGTGGTGTTAACTTTGTGGTATTATTCCCTCACGTGTGATATGGATATATATAGATAAAATAGGTATATGTATGGGCATATACCTAAGTAGTGTTGATGACTATTTCTTCACGCTTTAAAATTGTAGGTTTTCATTGTGGTTTATTCATTATGGCTTTTGGGAGACCTTCGGGGTCTCGGGATCCCTACTGAGTAATGTTATACTCACCCCTGCACGGGCTATTCCCACACCATGTTGTGTCTTGTGTAGATGACAGATAGAATTGATCGAGGATGAGGGTTCCAAGACTAGAGGCTGCTCAGAGTTGTACCATTAGACGAGATGTACCGCAGAGACGACCATTCTAGAGTTGTACCTACCCTTTAGGTACGATCCTTAGCGGGTGTTCTCATGAGTTTTTCTCAGTTTTAATTGTACTTTCTAGTTGGGTTTGTATTCTGGCCCCATTTACATACTGTAGACACCCTATTTACTATATAGTTTACATTGTTCATGTATCTTGTTGTGTGCTTGGTTTGTGTGAATTTACATGTTTAAAGGCAATGCCTTCCTGATTTTAGGGATATACCTTTGTAGTTCTAGTCACCGGCCCCTGGCCGATGGAATATGGGCTTGGGGTAATCACGGCATAGGCCCCGGAGGATGGGTCATGACAAATTGGTATCGGATGAATTGGTTATACTGAAAAAATTGGACGCTGATCTTTTTATTCAGCAATATTGTAATGTTTGATGAGTGTGGTTATCAGTTTGGGGAATCCAGTGCTGGTGAGGTAGACGACGTATCCATACACTAGGACTCTGACTTCTGATTTCTAACTCAGTGCACTAAAGCATTGATTTCAAGTGTGTTTTTGAAAGGTTTTCTATGAGATATCTTTGAGTCATCTCACCTGATATAAATTATTGACTGTGGTGCACCTGATTCTTTTAAGGATGCCTCCATGTAGACTTCCATCTAGGGTTCAGGTAGATTATGTGATGACAGCCCACTGAGTGATGATGCTTCGGTTCAGGGCCCCCTTTTGGAAGTTTTACCATCAGGTGGTGTACCAGTAACACCACTACCCATTGGGCAGCTGATGCCACCAACCCCAGCAGCAGAGGGTTCATGCCGCTTGATCATGTTGCACAAGTTTCAGTGCTAGAGGCCACCAAAGTTCCAGGGTGAGATGGATCCACAGGCGGCTGAGGACTGACTGGAGTCCATGGGTATATTTTTTCGACTAGTAGGGACACCATTTGATCTCATGGTTATCCTTGAAACTAGTCTTCTTTAGGAAGTAGCAGGAAGATGGTGGATCTTGATGCTCTAGTTTTAGAAAGAGGTCCCTCTCATCTGGGAGGACTTCGAGAGAATTTTTAGGGAAGAGTTCGTCCCAAGGACCTTACGCTCCATGCGTATAAAGGAGATTCTCCACTTACATTAGGGTAGCATGACCATATCTCAGTATTCAGTGAGGTTAACTGACCTCTCATACTACTCCACTGACATCGTGCAAGAACCTTACTTCAAGGCCCGAACCTTTGAGCAGGGGCTCAGATGAGAAATTGTAGCTTTGATGATTTCTCTCAGTATACTGACACATGTAGTGGTGTTATAGAGAGCACTCTTAGTGGAGAGTTTCCCTGTTGAGTAATCACCAGCAGCGAGACCCACCACCGGACGTCATGTAGCAGAGTCATTTGCATCTATAAGCAGACAGATAACGTAGATGTCTAGGAGGACCATACCTAAAGGTGGATGACCACAGGATACAGGGTCGGTTGTGCGAGGCTCTCAAGACAGAGTAATAAAGAAAAGGAGAAGGCAGTGTTACTCGTGTGGCAGGTAGGGACACATGGCCCGCGACTACCTGACCCGCCATACAGACAACCAGAAGATGGTTGAAGGACTGCCTGGGCAGAGGGAAATATTCGATCGGGGAGTTCCGCAGGCAGTAGGTGAACATGGAAAAGGATCGGTCCATGTAGAAGGCGGTGGGTGGCGATTCGAGTTCTACCGCCACCACCTCCAGGTAATCTTCCCCGACCACAGGGAGCGGGTGGACAGGGACGAGCTCAGCTCCAGGAATCTGAGGGCTATGACCACGGCGCTCTGGAGATGATACGAGGTATTATCTATGTCTACTCCAGCTTATCTTTAGTACTTATAGACATAGGTTCTAATCACACTTTTATTTCCACATCCCTCGTTCAGAGCACAAACATTATTGTGGAGCTGATGGATCAATACTTACGGCTATAGACTCCTGTGGGAGAGGATTTGACGATTACACACTGGTGTCGGTAGTGTGATCTTACTCTAAGAGGAGAGATATTTGGTTGGGATCTTCTAGAAGCATCATCGAGGCCTTATGATGTCATCTTGGGTATGGACTGGTTATCCATAGTCCATGCTCAAATTGACTATATTAGGCGTAAAGTGCAGTTTTTCCATGAGGATGGGACCAGTTTTTCCTTCATCAGTGAGAAGGGAACCTCTGCAGCATAGTATGGACTTACCTGGAGGATGGTGGACCAGATCACACATCAGTTGTCTAGCCTTACCCTCAGGGCGGTTGATTTTGAGAGTTCCAGTTATCTTGTAGTGGTGGAATAGTATGCCGATGTTTTCCCTGATGATGTTCCGGGTCTACCTCCTCGCAGATAGGTGGACATTTATATTGACTTGTACCTCAGGATGACACCTATATCTACATCGGCATATTGGATGGCTCCCGCGGAGCTTTGAGAGCTACCAGTATGCACTACTGGAAATACACTATTTCCCAACGGTTCACAACCGTTGGGAAAGCCCCTCAAACTGTTGGTATATCATATACCAACGGTTCTGATAACTCGTAGGGAAGTAAGCCGTTGGGAAAGGTTTTCCCAATGGTTTACTGGAAACCGTTGCAATAGGCCCAAAGAAGTTACCCTATCCCAACAGTTTGGGTGAACCGTTGGGATAGTTTTTCCCAACGGTTCTCCCAAACCGTTGGGAAAACCAAATACCACTTATGTGGGAACATTTTCCCAACGGTTCCAAACCGTTGGGAATTGGTGAAGTCTTTCCCAACGGTTTAGAACCGTTGGGAAAAGACATGCTAAAAACTTATATGCCAACGGTTTGAAACCGTTGGCATACCCTATGCTGCAAATTGCAACACCCTGCAATTTGCACAACCCCTGTCCCCTGTCCATCACCACCAGTCATCAGGCCTCATTTTCACCTCATTTTCACCTCATTTTCACCTCATTTTCGATCCAACTATTGTACCAGTAATAAAATAAAACATACATATTCAATTACGAACAAATTCATACACATTTAACATATAATGGATCCTGAAACTATACAAATCCATAATTAAATTACAATTCATAAACATACATAATTCATATAGAATTCAATTTAAAATTTAGATGACAATTATACGTGGAATCTGAAATTCAATTCATAATATGATCAGTTTTTTCTATACCATATATTTCTACCTCAAATGATGTCCATTTTAAAGAAAATACATAAACCTGAAGTGATACCGGACACACCGCACCTCAGATTGAGGTGGGGTTAACTCGTACACGTCACATTTGACTCATGGATCGTTGTGCTAAAGTATCGACAGAATCCTAATGCGTTTGGTCGGTTTTCCGTATGTCACTTGATGATTTTCACTTAAAATGACGTCTTTTTGAAACAAAAGACCGACACTTTTTGAGTGGTGTCGGCCACACCGCGTCTCCGATTGTGGCGGGGTTGATTCGTACACGTCACATATGACCCATGGATCGTTCTCCTAAAGTTTCAACGGAAACCGAATCCGTTTGGTTGTTTTTCCGTATGTACTTAAAATGGTGTTCATTTTAAACAAAAGAGAGCCACTTAAACTTATCCCGGCCACACCGCGACTCGGATTCATCCCGGGTTGGCTCGTACATGTCACATATGACCCATGGATTGTTGGGATAAATTATCAACAGATTCGGAATGCGTTTGGTCGGTTTTCCGTAAGCCAGTTGATGCTTTTCACTTAAAATGACGTCCTTTTGAAACAAAAGACGGACACTTTGAGTGGTGTCGGCCACACCGCGTCTCCGGATTGAGCTGAAACCACCGTGACACATTCTAATTATTATTCGTGACGTGTACGCGCAGACGGCACGTCAATCGGACGTGCGGTTTTCCCGGTACGGATCAATATTCATGTTTTAAGTGATGCGCGCGCTTCGAAACGCGCGTGAGGGGGTCCAAACGGGCCGAATGATGTCGGAATGGCCTGAAATTAGACGATAAATACGGGTGAGTGATTTATGAAGTGGTCGAGCAGACGGCACGTCAATCGCACGTGCCGTGTGCCCGCGGTGACCGACAACGCAGTTATGGTGTCATAAACGGCCAAAACGGGCGTCCAACGGTCAAATTCATAGCGGACGACCACGGATTCACCCGAAACCACCGTGAAACATTCTAATTATTATTCGTGACGTGTACGCGCAGACCGCACGTCAATCGGACGTGCGGTTTGCGCGGTACGGCTCAATATTAGTGTTTTAAGTGATGCGCGCGCTTCGTAAACGCGCGTGAGGGGGGTCCAAACGGGCCGAACGATGTCGGAATGGCCTGAAATTAGACGACAAATACGGGTGAGTTATTTATGAAGTGGTCGAGCAGACGGCACGTCAATCGGACTTGTCGTGTGCCCGCAGTGACCGAGAACGCAGTTATGGTGTCATAAACGGCCAGAACGGGCGTCCAACGGTCAAATTCATAGAGTACGACCTCGTATTGAGCTGAAACCACCGTTAAACATTCTAATTATTATTCGTAACGTGTACGCGCAGACGGCACGTCAATCAGACGTGCGGTTTGCGCGGTACGGCTCAATATTAGTGTTTTAAGTGATGCGCGCGCTTCGTAAACGCGCGTGAGGGGGGTCCAAATGGGCCGAACGATGTCGGAATGGCCTAAAATCAGACGACAAATACGGGTGAGTGATTTCTGAAGTGGTCGAGCAGACGGCACATCAATCGGACTTGTCGTGTGCCCGCGGTGACCGACAACGCAGTTATGGTGTCATAAACGGCCAGAACGGGCGTCCAACGGTCAAATTCATAGCGGACGACCTCGGATTGAGCTGAAACCACCGTGGAACATTCTAATTATTATTCGTGACGTGTACGCGCAGACGGCACGTCAATCCGACGTGCGGTTTGCGCGGTACGGCTCAATATTCGTGTTTTAAGTGATGCGCGCGCTTCATAAACGCGCGTGAGGGGGGTCCAAACGGGCCGAACGATGTCGGAATGGCCTTAAATCAGACGACAAATACGGGTGAGTGATTTCTGAAGTGGTCGAGCAGACGGCACGTCAATCGGAAGTGCCGTGTGCCCGCGGTGACCGACAACGCAGTTCTGGTGTCATAAACGGCCAGAACGGGCGTCCAACGGTCAAATTCATAGCGGACGGCCTCAGATTGAGCTGAACCCACCATGGAACATTCTAATTATTATTCGTGATGTGTACGCGTAGAAGACACGTCAATCGGACGTGCGGTTTGCGCGGTACGGCTCAATATTCGTGTTTTAAGTGATGCGCGCGCTTCGTAAACGCGCGTGAGGGAGGTCCAAATGGGCCGAACGATGTCCGAATGGCCTGAAATCAGACGACAAATACGGGTGAGTGATTTCTGAAGTGTTCGAGCAGACGGCACGTCAATCGGACGTGCCGTGTGCCCGCGGTGACCGACAACGCAGTTTTGGTGTCATAAACGGCCAGAACGGGCGTCCAACGGTCAAATTCATAGCGGACGACCTCGGATTGAGCTGAAACCATCGTGGAACATTCTAATTATTATTCGTGACGTGTACGCGTAGACGGCACGTCAATCGGACGTGCGGTTTGCGCTGTACGGCTCAATATTCGTGTTTTAAGTGATGCGCGCGCTTCGTAAACGTGCGTGAGGGGGGTCCAAACGGGCCGAACGATGTCGGAATGGCCTGAAATCAGACGAAAAATACGGGTGACTGATTTCTGAAGTGGTCGAGCAGACGGCACGTCAATCGGACGTGCCGTGTGCCCGCGGTGACCGACAACGCAGTTCTGGTGTCATAAACGGCCAGAACAGGCGTCCAATGGTCAAATTCATAGCGGACGGCCTCGGATTGAGCTAAAACCACCGTGGAACATTCTAATTATTATTCGTGACGTGTACGCGTAGACGACACCTCAATCGGACGTGCGGTTTGCGCGGTACGACTCAATATTCGTGTTTTAAGTGATGCGCGCGCTTCGTAAACGCGCGTGAGGGGGGTCCAAACGGGCCAGACGATGTCGGAATGGCCTGAAATCAGACGAAAAATACGGGTGACTGATTTCTGAAGTGGTCGAGCAGACGGCACGTCAATCGGACGTGCCGTGTGCCCGCGGTGACTGACAACGCAGTTCTGGTGTCATAAACGGCCAGAACGGGCGTCCGACGGTCAAATTCATAGAGGACGGCCTCGGATTGAGATGAAACCACCTTGGAACATTCTAATTATTATTCGTGACGTGTACGCGCAGACGGCACCTCAATCGGACGTGCGGTTTGCGTGGTACGGCTCAATATTCGTGTTTTAAGTGATGCGCGCGCTTCGTAAACGCGCGTGAGGGGGGTCCAAATGGGCTGAACGATGTCGGAATGGCCTGAAATCAGACGAAAAATACGGGTGAGTTATTTCTGAAGTGGTCGAGCAGACGGCATGTCAATCGGATGTGCCGTGTGCCCGCGGTGACCGACAACGCAGTTCTGGTGTCATAAACGGCCAGAACGGGCGTCCAACGGTCAAATTCATAGCGGACGGCCTCGGATTGAGCTGAAACCACCGTGGAACATTCTAATTATTATTCGTGACGTGTACGCGCAGACGGCACGTCAATCGGACGTGCGGTTTGCGCGGTACGGCTCAATATTCGTGTTTTAAGTGATGCGCGCGCTTCGTAAACGCGCGTGAGGGGGGTCCAAACGGGCCGAACGATGTCGGAATGTCCTGAAATCAGACGACAAATACGGGTGAGTGATTTATGAAGTGTTCGAGCAGACGGAACGTCAATCGGACGTGCCGTGTGCCCGCGGTGACTGACAACGCAGTTCTGGTGTCATAAACGGCCAGAACGGGCGTCCAACGGTCAAATTCATAGCGGATGACCTCGGATTGAGCTGAAACCATCTTGGAACATTCTAATTTTTATTCGTGACGTGTACGCACAGACGGCACGTCAATCGGACGTGCGGTTTGCGCGGTACGGCTCAATATTCGTGTTTTAAGTGATGCGCGCGCTTCGTAAACGCGCGTGAGGGGGGTCCAAACGGGCCGAACGATGTCGGAATGGCCTGAAATCAGACGACAAATACGGGTGACTGATTTCTGAAGTGGTCGAGCAGACGGCATGTCAATCGGACGTGCCGTGTGCCCGCGGTGACCGACAACGCAGTTCTGGTGTCATAAACGGCCAGAACAGGCGTCCAACGGTCAAATTCATAGAGGACGGCCTCAGATTGAGCTGAAACCACCGTGGAACATTCTAATTATTATTCGTGACGTGTACGCGCAGACGGCACCTCAATCGGACATGCGGTTTGCGCGGTACGACTCAATATTCGTGTTTTAAGTGATGCGCGCGCTTCGTAAACGCGCGTGAGGGGGGTCCAAACGGCCCGAACGATGTCGGAATGGCCTGAAATCAGATGACAAATACGGGTGAGTGATTTATGAAGTGGTCGAGCAGACGGCACGTCAATCGGACGTTCCGTGTGCCCGCGGTGACCGACAACGCAGTTCTGGTGTCATAAACGGCCAGAACGGGCGTCCAACGGTCAAATTCATAGCGGACGGCCTAGGATTGAGCTGAAACCACCGTGGAACATTCTAATTATTATTCGTGATGTGTACGCGCAGACAGCACCTCAATCGGACATGCGGTTTGCGCGGTACGGCTCAATATTCGTGTTTTAAGTGATGCGCGCGCTTCGTAAACGCGCGTGAGGGGGTCCAAACGGGCCGAACGATGTCGGAATGGCCTGAAATCAGACGACAAATACGGGTGAGTGATTTCTGAAGTGGTCGAGCAGACGGCACGTCAATCGGACGTGCCGTGTGCCCGCGGTGACCGACAACGCAGTTCTGGTGTCATAAACGGCCAGAACGGGCGTCCAACGGTCAAATTCATAGCGGACGGCCTCAGATTGAGCTGAAACCACCGTGGAACATTCTAATTATTATTCGTGACGTGTACGCGCAGACGGAACGTCAATCGGACGTGCGGTTTGCGCGGTACGGCTCAATATTCGTGTTTTAAGTGATGCGCGCGCTTCGTAAACGCGCGTGAGGGGGGTCCAAACGGGCCGAACGATGTCGGAATGGCCTGAAATCAGACGAAAAATACGGGTGAGTGATTTCTGAAGTGATCGAGCAGACGGCACGTCAATCGGACGTTCCGTGTGCCCGCGGGGGGGTGGGGGGGTTGTCCGGGGTCCAAGGGGGGGGGGGGTGGGGGGGTTGTCCGGGGGGCTGTCCGGGGGGCTATCCGGGGTCCAGGGTGGAGGGTTGGGGGCTGTACGGGGGGCTGTCCAGGGGGCTGTCCGTGGGGGCTGTCCGGGGGGGCTGTCTGGTGGGTGTCCGGGGGGCTGTCCGGGGACCAAGGATGAGGGTGGGGGGGCTGTGCGGTGTCTGTCCGGAGGGTGTTTGAGGGTTCTTCATGGGGTTGTCCGGGGTTGTTTAGGGGGCTGTCTGGTGGTTGTTCAGGGGTTGTCCGGGGTTGTTCAGGGGGTTGTCCGGGGGGTGTTTGGGGGGTTGTCCGGAGTCCAAGGGGGAGGGTGGGGGGGTTCTCCGGGGGGCTGTCCGGGGGGCTATCCGGGGTCCAGGGTGGAGGGTTGGGGGCTGTACGGGGGGCTGTCCAGGGGGCTGTCCAGGGGGCTGTCCGCGGGGCTGTCCGGGGGGTGTTTGGTGGGTGTTCGGGGTCCAAGGGGGAGGGGGGGTTGTCCAGGGTCCAAGAATGAGGGGGGTTGTCCAGGGAGTTCTCAAACACACAACCACTAAAAGACAACAACATCCATAAAAACAGACAATATATAAAAATAACTCAACTCCAATACTATACTACGAGTCTAGATAAAACCAACAACTAGAATAGATTAAACATCAAATCTCAAGTCAAAAATGTAACGGATCAATATGTCCCACATCAGCATCACCATGTCCATCATCATCATCATCATTGCCCTCGTCATCGTCCTCCTCATCATCCTCACCCTCCACAACGCCTTCCTCCTCGCCTTCGCCCTCCTCCTCGCCCTCCTCATCTCCCTCCTCTTCCGCATCAGACTGCTCGCCATCATCATCTTCAAGCTCGACATCGGCCTGACCACCACTGGAACTGCCACCTGGTGCACCATATATAGAATGTATCGACGACATGTATTCATCAATCGCTGGGCTGGCCTCTGCTGGAAGTGTTGGACGTAGAACTTCAATAAATTTCATAAATGCACTGTTTGCCCTTGCAGACTGTTCTGCCGTCTCTGTGGCCCTTTTCTCAGCCTGTTCTGCCTGTGCCCTAACTTGCTGCAGCTCGGTGGCACTACAACTCATACCTGAGGCAGGCCAATACCTCGTCGGGGCTATCCTAGGTCGGCAGCGTACTCTGCCAGAATGATCATCTCCCAACACCTGATGTAAGTGATCAGATGGCCCAAAATTGTTTGCTTCTTGGGCATCGAGGGCCTCTAAAGCATCCTGTTACAAATATAAATATATTGTTAAGTTACGAAATAGATATTAAAATATAAAATCAACAGATTAAAACTTACAATCTGCTGCCGAGTCGCTTCGTTGACAGCACGTCCATCCTTTTTTCGTCTACTCGAGCAAAACAGTTTTGCTCGAGGCACACGTCCTTCAATATTTTGTACTTTCCTCTACAATGACATTGAAAACAAAATTTATATAATGACTTCAGCAAATAATTAAATAATTGATGAAACAAAAGAAAATGTAAGTCGTAAAGAAAACTTATAAACAATTGTCATACCTGCCGCCTCTCATGATCCGGCATCGTCGTGCGTCCTAGTGTATGGAGGTATTTTTTTGCATCAATGTTTTTTTATTTTTTCCAGATGATTCCTAAATAAAATTCGATAATGCAATGGATAATATTAATGCAAAACTTGAAAGTTATTATTTAAATACCTCAAATGTAATTCATACCTTAAACTGGGTACTCGTCCAATGAGTAATCATCTGACGATACTGCTCTATAGGACAATCATCCACGACTGGTACCGCCTCTAACTCAGTGCCAACTCTAGCACGCCATCCAATATACAGCTCATGCTTGTAGGCTCTCCAAAGCTCACCTAAATCCTTTAGACGTTCCATTCGTGCACCCTCACCATCAGGAAAATTAAATCAAAGCTGAAATGAAAATATTAATTTATATAAATACAAAAAAAAATCATGGCATTAAATACAACAGATTTTTTTACCCATATCTCTGCCCAAGCTCTATCTTTGACCTCATGTGGCAAATGTCTCCACGACAGCGGGCTGACGGGAATGATGTCGGAGTATTTGGCAAGCGTCGCCATAAAACTCCGACATTGCTGCCCTGTTTTCTCAACCATCTGATTGTCTTCATTATATTCCACCATAACCTGTGTGCGACGGTTCCACACCGAACGCATGCGTGTACGGCCCCGCCCCCACCTCCTTTCAGTAGATTTATCTGTCATGAAAGAAAAACAAATATTTTATCAAAACATGTTATAATGAAAATAAATATTGCTATAAAAATTTGATAGGGTTTTATAAATATACCTGTGCTAGTCTGATCAATGAGAGGCTCCGGATCCACAGAACCTGATGGAACACCCTCTGGTGGAACAGGAGTCGAAGACGATGGAATATAAAATCTCGGAGAGACAGAAGTAGAAGGAAAAGAAGATGGAACAACTGTATGACCTGATGCTGACTGGGGAGTGGGAATCATCATGGGATGTGAAAATGATGGGGCAGAAGATGCAGAAGGTAGCGAAAACATGGGAGGTCTAAATATCTCGTGTGTCCCTAACGACACACCGGGATCAGAATGTGGGAAGGCTGAAATGTCAGTGGGAGGGGCAGGGTCTAGTCGGGCACGCGCAGCTCTATGTCCACCTCTGGTACGAACCCTCCTCGTACCACCGGCCTGAGTACTAGGACCAGTACTAGGCTCCTCGTCGAATAACTGTCGACGTAATGGTGGATCCTACAAAAAAGTTTACAAAAAAAATTAATCACATGACATTATATATTCTGTAAATATATATATATATATTTGAAATAAAGTACTCACTGTAGGCACTAATGGTGGAATGCCCATCTCCTCCATCCGACGATTGTTCTCCGCCATTTTTTTTCTTCGTCTCTCTTCAATTGGCTTCATTTCCTGCATTGGAAAACAAATATGTAATTAATTAGAAAAAGAAAATTAATGTGTAAACCAAAAAACTAAATATATGGGGGAATGAGGGGATTCATTGGTAATTTAGCTATCAATTGTTTTAGAAGAGCTTGAATGAATTTAATAAAACATACAAGTTGTAATGTTCACCAAGTTAGAAATATTTTTTGATTTGGTTTGAATACAGTTCAATTCCAAATTAGAAAATGCAATTCAAATAAAACAGCAACCAATAAACATTGAAAATTCACTTAACGGTCAAGTCAGCTAAAACATATTTGTGATCAATACTAAATAAATATGAATATTACCAACCTTAACAACCCAACTCGAGGTAAACCAAAAGAATTGAGAACATGGATGAATGATTCTATATATTTCCAACCACAACTTCAGGTTCACAATCAACTCTGACAATTGAGCTATTGGAGTCATCAAAAGAAATAAATGGATTGGTTCCAATGGAAATAGGGACAGTGTCAATTCCATCATCAGCATCATCAAAAATATGTCTTGGAATTACTTCAACTACGACACCAAATTCAGGTTGAAGTTGATCTTTGACATAAAAAACTTGTTTAGCCATTGATGCCAACACATATGGTTCTTCGGTTGCAAGAGTGCGGGTCATATTAATTACTCGAAATCCACAATCATCAATAAATGTGCCATGTCTCGTCATTGAATCAAACCAATGGCATTTCATCATTGTGACTCGTCCATGAGAGTAATAATCCAATATTATTATTTTCTCAACGACTCCATAATAACCCACATTTTCAAGTCGCGGTCTACTATCTGATGCGCTAGCATAACAATCTGTTGTGGAAGTAACCATAATACCATCATGTTGTGTTCTCATGTTTTTGGCTCGTTCAGTGACAATAAATCTGTACCCATTGATAACAATTGATTTACAGTCATGAACCACGGTATTAGGACCAAAAGCCAAAGCTCTTATTTCCTCAGAGATAGAGTCAGCAGACAAACTCAATACCTGCAATATAAATGACAGTTAAACTTAAGTAAATATTGAAATAATTAATTTAAACAGTAATATTTTTACCTTCAATTTTAACCAAGCAGAAAACTATTTGCTATGCAAAGTCTCTCTCCTTCTCAAAGATAAAGAACGATGCTTCCTATTTATCATTGTTTTATGTTCCCTGTAGATAAAAAAATATGAATAGTTTAACAGATATATATGTATGATATACATATTCAATTTTGTTACCTGATATAGTCATCGAACAAATCACAGTTGAACAAAACTGTGTGATGTGCCATCTCCCGCTCTTCATGGATTAATGTCTTCAATGTATATGATCCAGTAATTCCTCCTGTTTGAGGAAGTGATGGAAAACTGGGTTCAATTTGCTCATATTGTTCTTCTTCATTTCTCATTGGTCTGTTCATTCTTGTAGTAAGATCAGACAAATACATTGAACAAAATCCATACATTCTTGAGCTAAGTAATCGTTCACGATAGAACCTTCGGGATGATTCTTGTTTCGAACATAAGACTTTAATGTGAACATATTTCTTTCAGTTGGATACATCCAACGAAAAGAAACAGGTCCTCCGAGAAGTATTTCAGTTGGAATATGGACAGTCAGATACAGCATGCATGTGAAAAATGATGGGGGAAATATTTTCTCCAACTCACACAAAATTAATGGGGCATCTGTCAACATTTTTTGCAAGAAAGACTTGGACAACTTCTTAGCACAAAGATCTCTAAACAAATGGCACAACCGAATAACACCCACCCTTACATTATTTGACAAAAGATGACGGATTGCTATTGGAAGCAACTCATGCAGTAGAACGTGATAATCATGAGTCTTCAAAGATTTTAGCTTCAACTCTCTTCTGTTGACCCGTTTAGATATGTTGCTTGAATAGCCATCAGGAACTCTAATAGTCTCTAATACTTCCAAAAATTGTTTTTTTTTCAGTATGTGTCATCACATAAGAAGCACATGGAAGTTGCCATTTATTTTCACTGATACGCACAGGATGCAATTCTGGTCTGATGCCCCAATCCACCAAGTCACGTCGAGATCGTAAATCATCTTTTGTCTTCCCCTTGACATTTAGAAGAACTGAAAGCAACATTTCACATATATTCTTTTCAATATGCATTACGTCTAAGCAATGACGTAGCAAATTGGTTGACCAATAAGGCAAATCAAAAAAGATACTCCTCTTCATCCAATTGTAACAGGTTTCTGTGGAAACATTCTTTCTCTTTCCAGATTTCATTTGACCCTTCCCGAACGAAAAACTGAAATCTTTCAATTCATTAAGCACATCAGTTCCAGACATACGCTGAGGTGGATCATCGGTCTCTATAGTATTATCAAATCTTCGACGATTCATTCTATATGGATGATCCTTTGGCAAAAATCGTCGATTTCCCATAAAACTGAAACTACAACGATGTTTCAGTCTTCTGGATCGTGTATTCTTCATACAAACTGGACATGACAGTTTCCCCTTCGTGCTCCATCCAGACATCATTGCATAAGCCGGAAAATCATTGATTGTCCACATAAGCACAGCGCGCATCTGAAATATGTCTTTCGAACATGCATCGTATGTGCGCACACCCACATCCCAAAGAAGCTTCAACTCTTTTATTAAAGGTTGCATGTATACATCAATATCAATGCCAGGATCAGAAGGACCAGATATGAGTATACTCATGAAAGTGAATGGTTTTTTCATACACAACCATGGGGGAAGATTATAAATGTGTATAAAAACTGGCCATGTGCTGTGCGAAGTAAGCATCTGCCCAAACGGATTAAAACCGTCGCATGAAAGACCCAGCCTCACATTACGCACGTCAGCTGCAAAATCAGGATGTTGAGCATCAAATCTCTTCCATGCAAATCCATCTGCAGGATGAACCAACTCATCATCAGTCTTCTTTCTCTCGGTATCATGCCATCTCATTTTTATTGATATGTCATCAGACATAAAAAGATTCTGGAGTCTGGGGATCAATGGAAAGTGCCACATTACTTTCTGTGGAACGCGAGATGGTGTTCCATCAGATTTTGACTTCCAGCGGGATGTGCCACATTTTATACAATCATTTCGTTCAGCGGTGTCCTCCCAGAATAAACTGCAATCTTTCGGGCAAGCATGAATTTTGTTTCTTGAAAATCCAAGTTCCTTAACTAACTTCCATGCCATATAGTGGTTTGAGGGAATATCTGCATCATCTGGAAGTAAATCCTTCAAGAGGGTAAGAATGTAATCGATTGCTGTATTAGAAATCCCATACATAGTTTTCCCATGAAATAATCGGATTAAAAATTCCAGCTTTTTCATTTTATCGCATTGCCGATATACTGGAGTCGTGGCAGCATCATTCAATTTTTTCACCCTATCAATATCATCATTTTCACTAGATGCATCAGCTGTCCTCATATCGAAGTCTTCTTGAGTCGAAATCCTTTCTTTTTCATGATGACGAATAAACGGAAACTGATCATCTAACAAATTCTCCATTCCAGTCTTTTCATTTCGATCATCACCAATTTGAGATTTCGTTTTCTCCCCATTGTGATACCACAGAAAGTAGTTTTCTTGAAACCCATTTTTGGTTATGTGGTAGCTGACTTCTTCACGGCTCAACCAAGGTCTACCAACACAATTAGAACATGGGCAGTGTATGCGACCACTATCTGAAGCATTGTAAAATGCAAAATCTATAAAGCTCTCCAAATTGTTTTGAAAATCATCTGAGATCCGATCGGTTTCATACATCCAACTTCTGTCCATTCTGTAAAAAGAATTTATATAAGTCATTTTGTAATAAACAATTCAATAGGCATTAACTATAATAGAATATACATTTAAGTAAATGATAAAGGAAGAAAATAATCAAGGTATCAACTACACATGTCAAAAAAACATACAAATGTGTTATTGAAAAAATGTAAAACCAACAAGAACTTAATGTGTTATATCACATAACAGCATGACTCATCCCATAACCATATTAGTAGGGTATCATGAACATGAATAACATCAACCTTGTGCCATCCTCCTACCCTACATGACCCCAACCACATGCCACATCTTATTATAGCCTTATCACATCACACCTCATCGAAAAACACTAGGGAAATCATAGTACATCTCACCTGAAGACACATGGACAATCACATTGCATCTTGCCTAAAAACACATGGTCAATCACTTTTGAAGGAAGAGTAGGGAAGACATGGTAGCTATCCAAACATATAACCACCATTCTAGATATTAGAAAAAATACCCATAACTCAAAACCTCTGATCGTTGGTAAGTTTATCCAACTCTGGTTGGGAATGTGTAGAAATAACATAAAAATACATGATATATAGATAGCACAAAATACTCAACCTATGGGTTCACATTAACTACATAATCACACACTTCACTACTACCATAAAACACATAAACCACACCACCACCACACAAGACGCATATCATTGGAATATAATTCTACATTCAATAAGTCTATCTATGGAATTATCATAAGAATCCATGTATCAATTAGAATATAATTCTACATTCAATAAGTCTATCTATGGAATCCCTCCCTTGGATCCATGTATCACCAATGGCTTAATCAATATTCAAAGAAATGAGTCTATCCGTGGAATTCTACTCTGAATCCATTTATCACATAAAGCATATAAGTTAATAGAAACAAGATTATATACCTGACATCCTAATAGAATCCATGTATCACTATTTACTATTAATCATTTAATGAATTTCATTTCATTTAAACAATTCATTAAACATACCAAGGTCAAAAACAAAGGTATTTAATACAACTCACCTCAAAATGGCGACTCAATCAAATAATAACCTGAAAACAATGAAGCTTCATTTACTCATGTTGTAATGACAAGATAATGAGATTCTCTTGCTTAATCAATCAATTCCATATCATGGTCTCAACATAACTCATAATGGCTAGAAATTCAATGAAAAATCAAGCACTCACATGGGAATTTTTAATATAACACTCCTAACAAGACTATAAAGATATCACATGCATTAGTTATAATATATCTAACATGGTAGCATAAAATATAAGATAAATTCAATCCAATTTCATAGATTCATAGCATAGTCTCTTCTTTACTCACATTGGCAAGGCAATACAATTAAAACATGTGTTAAAAAATAATTGGCATTCATGTGTTAAAGGGGAATGCAAACCATAAAATACCCTTAATTAATTTAATTTACAATTCAATTCAGAAATCGAACAATCAATTCGATTTATATAACCTTTCACAAATGACATCCCATGTTCAAGGAGTAAAATCCAAAAAGGAATTTTCAAGAAAACTCACCCTTAGGCGCCGGCAGTAGCTCCAAAATCGTCTAAACTGAAGGGAAAAATAAAAATAAGTTTAAATACTATCCAAACATTTGAATACCTTTTGGTGGTGTGAATTTCACTTTGAATTGTTAAAAAATCAAATTGGTAGGATGTTAGAACCAAAGTGATCTGAGATTGAGAATGATAATGATTTTTTATTTTTGTAAATTTATTTTCAAGTTGATCAATGTATAAATATGAAGGACTAAGACATAATTTATTTCATGATCCATAAAATACATTCCCAATAATAAAATCCAAGGATCTAGAGGAATCACATCATTGTAAGATTACATACATAAATTCATGATCAGAAATGTAAAAAATAGGATTATTTAAAACTCCACATAATTCTTATACAATCCATAGAAATTATAAAACTATATATGACAATCCAAGGCACAAAAAAACAACTTTGAAAGTTCTATCAACACCCCACAAGCCGGATGCCACACTAGTTAGGGATAACACTCAACTAGATGGAGGTTTTAATCATTGAGATCCAAACATTTGAATACCTTTTAAGATAAAGAAGAAGAAGAACCTGAAGAAGAGCTGGAATCCGGCCGGCACTATCTCCAAAATCGGCTGCTGCTGCTCCCGTTAGGGCTCTGTAACGCGAATGGGGGAGAGAACGGGCGGCTGGGTTTTTTGGGGAAAACCTTTGCCAACGGTTTTTTAAAACCGTTGGCATATGTATGTTTTTCCCAACGGTTCTATAACTGTTGGGAAAAACTCCCAAAAACATATATGCCAACGGTTCATGAGAACCGTTGGGAAACACTCCCCAATACACATATATCCCAACGGTTCTAATGAACCGTTGGGAAAAACCTCCCCTATTCACATATATCCCAATGGTTCTAATGAACCGTTGGGAAAAGCCTCCACTATTCACCTCAATACCAACGGTTTACTATAACCGTTGGTAAAGCCTTCCTAAACAATCCTACCCCAACGGTTTCATAGAACCGTTGGTATGTAAGTGTGGGGAAAAACCCAAATTCCAGTAGTGATGGTTGGAGGACTTTCAGAGCAAGGGGTTCATTAGGCCAAGTGTTTCTCCTTGGGCAGCCCCAATTTTGTTCCCCAAGAATGCGGATGGGAGTTTGAGACTTTTTCTGGACTATAGGATCCTGAACTAGGTGATCATGAAGAACAAGTATCCACTCCCAAGGATTGAGGATCTTTTTTATCAGTAGAAGGGAGAATGATTATATTTGAAGATAAACCTCAAATCAGGCTATCACCAGCTATGGGTACAAGACAAGGATGTACAGATGATGGACATCAGATGTTGTTACGGCCACTATGACTTCTTGGTTATGCCATTTAGTGTGACCAAATCCCCAGCAGTGTTCATGTGACTCATGAACAGGATCTTCAAGCCATACCTAGGTCTCTTTGGGGTAGTCTTCATGGACGACATCCTGATATACTCAACTACGGAGGAGGATCATGAATATCATCTCCTGAGAGTTCTTGACACACTCTGAGAGCACCATATTTATGGTAAGCTCTCGAAGTGCTAGTTCGGGATCAGAGAGGTCCAACTCCTAGGACACGTCATCTCAGAGGCTGGAGTTGCGGTGGATCCAGTGAAGATTGAGGTTTTACTTTATTTGGAGCCACCCAGAGTGTAACAGTGGTGCGGAGTTTCCTGGGTTTGGTCGGTTATGACCGGAGGTTTGTTCCAGACTTTTCTAGAGTTGCAGCACCCTTATCAGCATTGATGAAGAAGGGGAAACCCTTCCTGTGGAAGAAGAAATTCCATTGGAGTTTCCATAAGCTGAGGGAGACTGACATGTGCCCCCATCTTGAGGCTAATGGAGGAGGGCATTGGGTATGTAGTCTACTGCGATGTATCAGGGACTGGGATAAGATGTGTCCTAAGGCAAGATCGAGCAGTGATCGCGTCTTTTTCCCGATAGCAAAGACAACATTAGAAGAACTACTCTACCCTTGACTTGGATTTAGAAGTAGTGGTCTTCGCCTTGAAGACGTGGTGACATTACTTGGTGGGAGAATGTTTTACAGTCTACTCTGATCACAAAAGTCTTAGGTATATCTTCTCTTAGAAGGACTAGAACTAGAGAAAGAGGCGTTGTCTTGAGTTCCTCTAGGACTATGACTTCAAGATATTCTATAATCCTATTAAGGGTAACTTAGTAGTATATGCACTCAGCAAGAGATCTAGTATACAGTTTCTGAGTGAGGCAACGAAGCAGCTATCCACTTTGCGGATATCCTACATGGATCAAGATGGAGCATCTTATCTTCAGTATCTAATAGTAACTCCCCCACTCCTTCAGTGAGTCTGGGAGGCACATCTTGGGGACACTGACTGTGAGGATCGACGTAATAAGATATCCATAGGACATGTACTTGATGGATTTTATGAATTTGGGGAGCACGCCATCCTCTTCAGAGGGAGTACTATGGTACCGGTGGCACTACGGGAGGATGTGTTGAGGGAGTTCCATAAATCCCCTATAGCAGTACATCCAAGGGTGGCAAAGATATACCAGAACCTTCGGCGTCAACACTGGGGGCTGAGAATGAAGAAATCAGTGGCAGAGTTTGTCTGACGGTGCCTCACATGTCAGTAAGTATAGGTATAGCATCAACTTCCATCAGGCTAAGTTCAGACATTAGAGGTTCCAGAGTGGAAGTGGGATGGAATTTCCATGGACATTGTGACAAGACTTCCATGCACATCCAGGGGTCATGATTCTATTAGGGTTATCATTGACTGACTCACCAAGTCATCCCACTTCCTACCTATCAGAAAGCAAGGACCAGTAGAGGGCTTGAGATTCCTCTATGTGTAGGAGATTGTGTGGCTTCATGGGGTTCTATCTATGATTTTCACTGATCGTTATGCGTGTTTTAATTCTCAGCTATAGAAGGGGTTGTAGGAGGAGTTAGGGAAAAAGCTTTGGTTGAGCACCGCCTTCTATCCCCAGACGGATGGTCAGACAGAGCTAACCATTCAGACCCTCGAGGACATGTTGTGTGCTTAAATTATTAATTTCGGCCCCAGCTAAGAGGATCACTTTCCCTTGGTGGAGTTCGTATACAACATTATTTATCACTCCACTATCGGTATGGCACCATTTGACGCATTTTAAGGTCCACCATCTAAATCACCTTTGTACTGGACTGAACCCGGGGAGTCAACACTCATGGGACCGGAGAAGGTACGGGCTACCACGAAGAAGGTGAAGATCATCCAGGAGTGGGTGAAGACTGCACAGAGCAGGCATACTTCTTATGCTGACAGGTGGCGGAGACCTCTGGAGTTCAAGGATGGTGATCATGTATTTCTACGGGTCTCACCTCGACAAGGTGTGCAGAGATTTGATCGTGGTGGAATGTTATTTCTGAGGTTCATCGGACCCATCTAGGTCCTCAATAGTGTTGGCGAGGTGGTGTACCGCCTAGCCTTTCCCCCTCAGTTGCACCAGGTGCAAGACATTTTTCATGTATCCTAGCTGAGGAGATACGTAAATGATCCTCTGTAGATCATTGACTGGGGTGAGTTGGAAATCAGCGATGGGGTGACGTTTTCGGAGGTTCCAGTGGTGATTGAGGATCAATAAGAGAGAGTCATTCGTGGGTGGTCGATACCTCTGGTGCGAGTATTCTGGAATCACGGGAACCCCCAGGAGATCACATGGGAGCGGGATGCTAAGATTCGTACTCAGTACCCTCACTTGTTTCCCTAGTTTGTGTTGTGGCTTTCAGGGATGCAAAGCCCTGAGGTGGGGAGAATGTAAAGACCTGGAATTTTCCATTTATTTTTTTTAATTAGATGGAAATATTACGAGTACGAGAAAATTGACGGTGCATGATTCCATGGCCCGGTGTGTCATAAATTAATTTCTAAACCTTTTTTAAGGTATTTTTAGTAAACGCACGAGCGAAGTTTTGTAACTTTTGAACCGGTGCTCGGAATTGAAATACGAGGACACTGTTGAACTTGCTGTGCCGATATTCTTTTATGGAGACCTTCACCTCGACTACGGTAGGATGAGGGTGGAAGTTTATTTTTCATTTTCATAGAGGATAAATAAAATAAATATAATTTATTTTAAACACATATCCTCCCACCTCTCAGTTGAATCATGGAAGTGGGACCACCCGAACTCCTCTTTTAATGTGAGTTAACTCATGGAATTCCCCCAATTAATGTGCCAAAATTAGTTGAATTAATAAAATTAACTCAATTAAATTTGGCTCCTCACATATTGGATGGGGATTTTTGGAAAAGATGAGGTTTTTGGAGAACTTTTGGTAGAGAGGAGAACTTGGTGGAAGAACCTCCTCCAAGAAAGAACATCTCCAACAACGAACGAACCGACATTAGAGGAAATGCCGACATCACCATATTTATCTCCATACTCACAGAACATCCACTGAACATCAAGGTAGAGGTTTTTAATTTGGTTCTTCTTGTTTTTTCATCGTGATTACATAGTGTGTTTCAATCTTCATAAGTCTCCTGTTACCGATCTAAAGCGAAGGGTGCAGGCCAAGCTAACATGGACCGATCCCTCTAATAATTCATTTAATGATGTGATCTTCATGGGAGAGACTTCATGTTGAACGTAATATGACCCTGTTGGTCTTGGAATGATGGAAACATCTCGAGACCCGCAACAGTTCTTTCGTTTTAAATAATGGGCCACCGGATCTCTCCTGGTGCCCAGAGGAATTTTGCTTGCGACCGTGGAGGAGAACGAACGATGGAAAGCACTCATCTGGCTGCGGTGGAGAAGCGGCACGCATCCGTGCCACTGGATAGAGGGATGACCCTTCTGGTCGGCCACATCACACCAAGTGGGACCATTCCAGTGGGTCCCGCATGCTAGCAGGCGCCAGCTGAATGGTCCATGGACCGTTCGAAATAACAGGGGGTGCCCTCCCTCAGGTAGCGGCTAGGGCAGGCCCCGCCATGGCGGACGACACCAGATGAGCAGGCCACACCAAGCGGGCCTGGCCTGCCGCGGTCCTACCCATCCGGGGCAGACCCGGACCGGACCCGGACCCATCTTGACCTAGATACATATTTTTGGCCATATATTGAGAACTGGGTGACCTTTTTATGAGCCGTATGTGGTGCCATAATACTTGGATCGAGATGGTCCATTTGGTATAATCCACTTGAGTTGTGGATAAAATTGGCGTATGGCCGGGTTGGATCGAACCCGAATCCAACCGGGCCCTCAGGACTAAATGGAAAATAACTTATATAACAGACGTCTGATTGACACGTCGTCTATCACATTGGGTCCCATATGACATGACAGACCTTCGTGATACTTCTTCATGGGACATTGTGATAGTTTAAGTATCGAACTATGGCTTGAAGAGATTAACCTCCAATAATCTATCATGCTTAGTACAGGAAGCCTGTGGCTGACTGTACTTGAGGAGTCTTCAGATCATGTGTGGGTCATCGTCGGATCCTATGTGCGTCAGTGCTCAACGATCCAATATGGGTCAGCATATACTGATCCTGTGTGGGTAATCTCTAGATCATGTGTGGGTCATTTTTAGATTCTATGTGGGTCATCTATGATCCCTTGTGGGTCAAAAGTAGAGATTCTCGACGAAGTAAGATGATATAGCAACACAGTTTTTCATCTATATTTACATGCTTAAGTTATACCTAGTGTGAGATGAGTCTTTATCTTTGTGGTACACTTCTATGTGGTGATACCTTCATTTTATTCTTCTGTATGGAGTTACCTTTGTGGTACTTACCTTCATGGAGTTACCTGTGTGGTACTTCAATCTTCATGGTGTTACCTGTGTGGTACTTCTACCTTCGTGGTGTTACCTTTGTGTTATTCTTCCCTCACATGTGAGATGGGTATATATTTATAACTTAAGTATATGTATGGGAATATATCTAAGTAGTGTTGATGACTATTTCGTCATGCATTTAGGTTGAAGTTTTTTCTTTTTTTTATCCTTAGTGGATTATGGGAGACCTTCGGGTGTCTCGGGGTCCTTAATGAGTATTGTTATACTCACCCCTACACGGGCTACTCCCGCGCCTTTTTGTTTTGTGCAGACAATGGACAACATTGATCGAGACTGAGGGTGCTAGGACTGGAGGCTTCTCATAAGTGGACCATTAGATGAGACGTACCGCAAAGATGAACGTTCAAGAGATGTGAGTACCCTTTAGGTAGGATCCTTGGTGGGTGTTCTCATGAGCTGTTCTCAGTTTTACTTGTATTTTCTTATTGGGCTTGTATTCTAGCCCCCTTTACTTATTGTACACACCCTGTTTAGTATATAGTTTACTTTGTTATTTTATATTGATGTGTGCTTGGTTTGTGGTAGTTTATAGGTTTAAAGTCAATTCCTTCCTAGTTTTAGGAATATGCCTTTCCGGTGCTAGTCACTAGCCCCTGGCCTATGGAAGGTGAGTTTCGGGTAGTCACAACCCGGGCCCCTGGGGACAGGTAGTGACAAATTGGTATCAGAGGAGTCATTTCTACTGAAGAAATTGGAATCTAATCTTTTGATTCTTCAATATTGTTAAGTGTGATGAGTGTGGTTATCAGTTTGGGTAATCCAGTGTTGGTGCGGTGACTGATGTATCCATACATCAGAACTCTGACTTCTGATTTCTGACTCAGTGCACGAAAACAATCATTGCGTGTGTTTTTTTGAAAATTTTTCATTAAGATATCTTTGAGTCAGATCACTAGGTATAACTTCTAAAAACATGGCGCACCTGATTATTTTCAGTATGCATGCACACATACAGCCAGCCAGGGTTCCAGGTAGAGTATGCGCTGATAGCCCACCGAGCGACGAAGCTTCGGTGAAAGGCCCCCTTTAGGAAGTTGTACCATCAGGTGGTGTAATAGTAGGACAACTACACATTGGGCATCTGATTCCACCAGCCCTGGCAGGAAAGGGTGAACGTCGCTTGAGCACTTTGCACGAGTTTTTGCACAAGAGGACATTGATGTTCTAGGATGAGATGGATCCCCATGAAGCTCAGGACTGGCTGGAGGTCGTGGTTAGAGTTTTTTCGATTAGTAGGGACACCAGCTGATCTCATAGCGATCCTTACAGCTAGTCTTCTTCAGGAAACAGTGGGTAGATGGTGGAGCTTGATGCTCCAGGTTCAAGATGAGGTTAGTGTCATCTGGACGGACTTCGAGATCCTTTTCAGGGCATAGTTTGTCCCTACGACCTTACACTCTATGCGTATATAAGAGCTTCTATACTTGCAGCATGGTAGCAAGACCCCAACTCAGTATTCAGTGAGGTTCACCGACCTCTCGCTCTACTCCACTGACATAGTGCGGGACCCTTTCTTCAGTGATTGAACCATCATGCGGGGGATTAGAAGAAAGATTAGAGATTCTATGATTTCTTTCAGCATCCCGACATTGGCGGGGGTGTTAGAGAAAACACTCTTCATGGAGAGCTTCCTTGCTGAGCAGTCACCAGCAGTGAGACCCACCACCGAACGTCACGTAGCAGATTCATCTATAGCTAGTAGCATACATATGACATAGAGGTCCAAGTGGGCTAGAACTATAGGTGGACAACCATAGTATATTGGGTCGGTTGTGTGAGGCTCTCAAGATAGAGCATGATAGGGGAGGATTACGCACTATTACTCATGCGGCGGGCAGGGTAACATGGATCGCGACTACCCGACCAGCCATACAGATGACCAGCAGACGATTGAAGGGCCACCTTGGAAGAGGTGAATATTATATCGAGGATGTACGCATGCATCAAGCAGACGTGGCAGAGGAGTAGGGAATGCAACAGGTAGTGGGCATCGATTCGAAGTTCTACTTCCGCCACCTCCAAGTGGTCGACCCCAACCACCAGATGTGGGTGGACAGAGATGAGCTCAGTTCTAGGTAGCTGAGTCCTATGACCATGACGCTCTGTAGATTATATGAGGTAATATCTATGTCTAATCCACCTTAGATATAGTACTTATAGGCATAGGTTACAGTCACTCTTTTATCACCACAACCCTCATTCAGAGCTCAGAGTTTCTGGTGGAGTCGTTGGCTCGATCCTTACAGATAGAGACTTCTGTAGGAGAGAATATGACGATTACACACTGGTCCCCATAGTGTGAGCTTACTCTAGGTGTCTAGAGCTTCAGCTGGGATATTCTTATAGTGGCATTGAGGCCTTATGATGTCATCTTGGGTATGGACTGGTTATCCATAGTCCATGCTCATATTAATAGTATTTGGCACAAACTGCAGTGTGTTCACAAGGATGGGACCAGTTTCACCTTAACCGGCAAGAACGGAACCTCTACATCATAGGATGGACTTACCCAGAGGAGGGTGCAACCGATCACACATCAGTTGGATACCCATTCCCTTAGGGTGGTTTATTTTGAGAGTCCGAGTTATCCTGTAGTGGTGGACTAGTACATTGATGTTTTCCCTAATGATGTTCCACGTCTACCTCCTCGTAGAGAGGTGGTCTTTTATATCAAATTGTACCCCAGGACGGCATCGATATCTACACTATCATATCTAAAGGCTCCCGTGGATCTTTGACAGGTGCGAGTATATCTAGAGGACTTGCTAATCAAGGGGTTCATTAATCCCACTGTTTCTCCTTGGTCAGCCCCGATTTTTTTTTTGCCATGAAAGAAAATTAGATTTTGAGACTCTGTGTGAACTATAGGGGCTTGAACCAGGTGACTGTGAAGAATATGTACCCACTCCTAATGATTGACAATCTTTTTGATCAGTTGATGGGAGAACAATGGTTTTTGAAGATAGACCTCAGATCAAGCTATCACCAGCTCAGGTTACGTTATGAGGATGTGTAGAAGATGGCCTTCAGAAGTCAGTATGGCCACTATGTGTTCTTGGTTATTCCATTCGGTGTGACCAACGCCCTGGTAGTGTTCATGGGACTCATGAACAAGATCTTCTAGCCATACCTCGATTGGTTTATGGTAGTCTTCATTGACGACATCCTGATAAACTCAACTACGAAGGAGGAGAATTCCTATCATCTCTAGATAGTTCTTGACACACTCTAAGAGCCCCAGTGTTATGGTTATCTCTTGAGGTGCTAGTTTTGGATCCGAGAGGTCCTCTTCCTAGGACTCGTCATCTCAGAGGCTAGAGTTCTAGTGGATCCTAGGAATATTGAGGTTGTTCTTTCTTGGGAGCCACCTAGAAGGGTGACAGAGGTGCAGAGTATCTTAAGTTTTGATGGTTACTACTATAGGTTTGTGCCTCACTTTTCCAAAGTTGTGGCACCCTTATCAGTGTTGACTAATAAGGGGCAACCCTTCGTGTGGTCAGGTAAATTCCAGCGGAGTTTCCTGGAGTGGAGGCAGAGACTGAAAAGTTTCCCCATCTTGAGGCTACCAGAGGAGGGAGTTTGGTATGTAGTCTACTACGATGCATCAAGGACCAGGTTCAGATGTGTCCTGATGCAGGAGCGAGCTGTGATCGCTTATAGTTCTCGACATCTGAGACTGAATAATAAGAACTATTATACCCATGACCTGGATTTAGCATCAGTGGTCTTCTCCTTAAAGATGTGGTGACATTACTTGAAGGATGAATGTTTTATAGTCTACTCTGATCACAAGAGTCTCAGGTATATCTTCTCTCATAATGACCTAAACTTCAGAGAGCGACATTGGATTGAGTTCCTCAAGGACTATGACTTCGAGATATTATATACTCCTAGGATGGGGAACATTGTAGCATCTCCACTCAGTAGGAGATCTGGTATATAGTTGCTGAGTGAGTCAATGGAGTAGCTATCCACTTTGCAAATATCGTACGTGGATCAAGATGGATCATATTATCTTAAGACTCTAACAGTCACTCCCCCACTCCTTCAGTGAGTTCGTGAGGTGCAGAATGGGGACACTGACTGTGAGTCTCAACAATCTCAGATATTCATAGGACATGCACGTAATGGATTTTTTGAAGGTGGAAAGAACGCCGTCTTTTTTAGAGGGCGTACTATAGTACCAGGGGCGCTATGGTTGGAAGTGCTGAGGGAGTTCCAAACGTCCCAACTTGCGGTACATCCAGGGGGTGTGGAATATGTACCAAGTCCAACAACATCATCACTAGTGTCCAGGAATGAAGAAAGTAGTGGAAGAGTTTGTCTCATGGTGCCTCACTTGTAAGCAAGTGAAGGCATAGAATCAGGTTCCAGGAGGCTTAGTTCAGCCACTAGAGGTGTCAAAGTGGAAGTGGGATGGAATTTCAATGGACTTCATGATAGGACTTCTACGCATGTTCAGGGGTCCTGATTCTATCTGGGTGATCGTTGACCAACTCAGCAAGTCTTCCCACTTCCAACCTATCAGAGAGTAGGGACCAGTAGAGGGGTTGGGACACCTCTACGTGTCAGAGGTTTTGCTGCTTCATGGGGTTCCATCTCTGATTGTCTCTGATCATGATGCATGTTTTACTTCCTAGATATGGAAGGGGTTGTAGCAGGCATTCAGGACACAACTTCGGTTGAGAACCGCCTTCCATCCTCAAACAAATGGTTAGATAGAGTGGACCATTCATAACCTTGAGGACATGTCGGGTGCTTGCATCCTTGATTTCAGCCACAGCTGGGAGGATCATTTTCCCTTGTAGGAGTTTGCATTAAAAAATAGTTATCACTCCACTATTAGTATGGCACCATTTGATTCATTCTACAATCGACCTTGAAGATCAACTCTATGTTGGACGGACCCTGGGGAGTCAACACTCTTGGGAACGGAGATGGTACGGGCTACCACGGAGAAGGTACAGATCATCCAGGAGTGGGTGAAGACTGCACCGAGCAGGCAGATGTTTTATGTTTTCAAGAGGTGGAGTCCTCCAGATTTCAAGGATAGTGACCATGTCTTTCTACCGGTCTCACCTGAACAAGGTTTGTAGAGATTTGTCTAAGGCATCCAGTTATCTTTGAGGTTCATCGGACCCATCAAGGTCCTCATCATCATTTTCGAGGTGGCGTACAACCTAGCTCTTCACCCTTAGTTTCACCAGGTGCATAATGTTTTCGACGTATCCCAGCTATATAGATACGTACATGATACTTGGCACATCATTTACTGTGGCGAGTTCTACATCGGTGATGGGGAGACGTTTTCAGGGGTTCCAGTAAAGATTCAAGGTCGATAAGAGAGAGTCCTTCATGGGCAATCGATACATCTGGTGCACGTACGCTTGCACCATTGGAACCTCCAGGAGACAACATGGGAGTGAGAGGCTCAGTTTCATGCCCAGTACCCCCACTTACTTCCCTAGTTTGTGTTGTGGCTTTCGGGGAGGCAACGCTCGGAGGTGGTGAGAATGTAAAGACCCGGAATTTTCCATGTACATTTTTTCTAATTATATAGAAATATTATGAGTCTGTGAAAATTGACAGTGCGTTAATCTGAGGCCCAGAGTTCCCGGAATGATTTTCTGATTTTTTTTAGTTACGTTCAGTAAACACGCGAGCGGTGTTTTTTAACTTTTGAACCATTGCTCGGAATTGAAATCCAAGGACACCGTTGAAATCACAGCACTGATATTTGCTTGAGGAGACCTTCACCTCGACTGCAGTAGGTCGAGGGTGGAAGTTGGTTTTTCATTTTTTATAGAGGATAAATAAAATAAATATAATTTATTTTAAACACATATCCTCCCACCTCTCATTTGAATCTTGGAGGTGGGGACCACCCGAACTCCTCTTTTAATGTGAGTTTACCCATTGAATTACTCCAATTCATGTGTCATCATTCATTGAATTAATAAGCATAACTCAATTAGAGTTGGATCCTTACCTCTTGGTTGGGAATTGTTGGCAAAGGGGGTGTTTTTGGAGAAATTTTGGTGGAGAAGAGAACTTGGTGGAAGAACCTCCTCCAACGAAGAAAATATCCAACGAAAAATGAACCAACATTTGAGGAAACACCAACATCACCATCTTCACCTCCTTACTCATGATAAATCCAATAAACATCAAGGTAGAGGTTATGAATTTGTTTGTTCTGGTTTGTTCATCGTGATTACACGTTGTGATTCTATCTTCCTAAGTTGCCTGTTACATATCAAACACGGAGGGGGTGGGCCAAGCTAACACAGCCTGATCACTCCTCTAATTTGTGGAATGACGTGATCTTCACTTGCGAGACTTCAAGTTAAATGAAATCTTATCCTGTTGGTCTTGGAATGATAGAAACATTCCAATACCCACAACAATTTTTTCAGTTTGAAGAACGGGCCACCAGAGCTCTCCCGGTGATCTGAAGAATTTTACCGGAAACTGGTCCCAGTAGAAAAAAAGCAGTGTTCAGAACACTAGCTGGCCATGAGGAGGGTGGTGGCGTGTCCACAACACCAAAAGAGGAGGCCGCGCCATATCGGCCGCGGCGGAGCAGAACGGCGGCCAATACGCCGACCGGCCTTGTGGATAAGTGGTGGCGCACGTTCGTGCTGCCGGAGCTAGAGACCATGGCCGCTTGGATTTGGAGGATATCGGATGGCATCCGACACTCATCCGACCGTAGTGGAGGAGTGGTGCACATTTGTGCCACTGGAAGGGGCGCCGACCATTCCTTCCGACCATGTGACGCCGAGCGGGACCGCTCCGGCGGGTCCCACACACCAACAGGTGCCATCCGAATGGTCAATGGATCGTTCACAATATCGGGGTCATCCACCCTCAGGTAGAGGCTAGGTAGAGCCCCACCACAGCAGACCGCTCTAGCTGAGCGGGCCGCCCCTAGCGCGGGCTGGACCGAACCCGGACCGGGTCGAGTCTTCCCGAACCGGGGCAGTTCGGGTCACCCCGAACCGGGTTGGGTAGACACAAACTGGATCAGGTTAGCCCAGTCCAGGTCGGGCTGGGTTGATCAGACTGGGTTAGACCGAACCCGGGCCCATCTAGACCCAAATTTGCCTTTTTTCCCCATATCTTGATAATCAAGAGATTGTTTGATGAGCTGTCTATGGCGCTAGAATCCGTGGATCGAGAAGGTCCTTTTGGTATACTACACATGAATTTTGGATATAGTCGGTGTACGACTGGGTTGGATCGAACCTGAATCCAACCAGGCCCTGGGGACTAAAAGGTTAATAACATACTGACCGGGCATCTGATTGACGCACCGTCTATCGCATTGGGTCACATATGACATGACAGACCTTCATGATACATCTTCATGGGACTTTGTAACAGTTGAAGTATCGACCAATGGCTTGAGGAGTGGAACTCCCGGAATAAAGCATGCTTAGTCAGGGAACCCTGTGGCTGACTGTACGTGAGGAGTCTTCAGGTCCTATGTGGGTCATCTTGGGATCCTATGTGTGTCAGCACTCCGTGATCCTGTGTGGGTCAGTGCATACCGATCTTGTGTGGTTCATCTCCAGATCCTGTGTGGGTCATTTTCAGATCTTGTGTGGGACATCATTGATTCTATGTGGGTCCAAAACAGAGCTTCTTGATTAAATAAGATGATCTAGCAACACAACTAATAATCTATACTTCCGTATTTAAGTCATACCTGGTGTGATTTAAATATTTACCTTTTCGGTACACTTTTGTGTAGTGATACCTTCGTGGTATTCTTTTGTGTGGCATTAACTTTTTGGTACTTACCTTCGTGGTGTTATATGTGTGGTACTTCTCACTTTGTGGTGTTTCCTATATGGTACTTCTACCTTAGTAGTGTTACCTTTGTGGTATTCTTCCCTCACATGTGAGATGGGTATACATTGATAACTTAGGTATATGAATGGGCATATACCTAAGTATTGTTGAGGACTATTAGTTCATGATTTGACATTGATTTTTTTCTTTGTGGTTTATCCTTTGTGGATTCTAGGAGACCTTCGGGGATCTCCAGGTCCCTAATGAGTATTGTTATACTCCCCCTACACGGGCTACACCTGCACCTTGTTGTGTCTTGTGCAGATGACGGACAACATTGATCGAGGCTGAGGGTGCCAGGACTGGAGGCTGCTCGGAGATGGACCATTTGATGAGATGTACTGTAGAGATGACTGTTTGAGAGCTGTACCTACCCTTCAGGTAGGATCCTTAGCGGGTGTTCACATGAACTTTTCTTAGTTTTACTTTTACTTTCTAGTTGCTCTTGTATTCTGTCCCCCTTTACTTACTGTACCCACCCTGTTTACTAAATATTTTACTTTGTGTTTGTATATTGTTGTGTGATTGGTTTGTGTGAGTTTACAGGTTTTAAGGAAACTCCTTCCCATTTTTAGGTATATACCTTTCTGGTGCTAGTCTCTAGCCCATGGCCTATGGAAGGCTATCTTGGGGTAGTCACGGCACATGCCCCGAGGGACGGGTTGTGACAATTACTATGGTTATTCACTAAGATATTGTAAAACAAGTCATCTATAGAGATTAAATTCTTTACCCAATATAGTTGAGTGCTATTAGGGGGCATCCATCATGTGTATTAATTAATTTGGTAAACATATATCATAATAAAACATTTCATAAATAACTCATGGGTAATAAAATAAATGATTTTCATATCAAAACCATGGTGTTTCATAAAAAGGTGCTTAAAGACCAGATATTTATGTCATTATTGACAAACAAAAAAGGAAAGAGGGTTTCATGCATGTTAATCCCAAAATAAACTAGATAATTTTGAAATATAGGTGAATACCCCTAGAAAATTAATAGTTTATGGTATTTAGAAAAGAAAATAAAAGAATTTCTTGAGAAAAAAAGAGAAATTTTGAGAAGTGAATTCAACAGCATAACAAGTATGAATCATGGTTTTAGAAAACATTAAAAAGAGGGGGAATGGTATACCATTAATATAATACTATTAATATGGTAAATGGGTATAATTAAATGGAAATAAGAACATAGTTTATAAATTTTAATTACATACCACATAAAAAGGGAATATGAAATGAAATGAAAAGTTGAGATTTCTCGTACCTTGAAGTGCGACTCCTAAAACATGAGGATCAAGACCTTGGGGGATCGAGGACTTTTTGGGAGGACTCCTTGGGATGTTAAATAATCATAGATTAATGGATTAATAATTTTGAATGAAATCTAATATATAAATGGGAGGATAATTATTGAAAAAGTGGAGGATTTGTTTATTAATTTCTTTAGATACCTCGGTAGTTGTAAATAACAAAACATGGGTTTCCCATGGTATTTGACCATGGTATTCTCCGCATAGGGCACATATTATATTATGTTATTCTAAAAGAGTCATCAATCATTTTATATTACTTATTACATTAATATGTTGCCATTAAACATATTAAAAAAAATCCAAACTGCACTTTTACAATTCATGAAAAAAAATGAGTTTTATAAAATTATCATAAATTTTCTCTAACATAATGTTTATGTGATTATTTAAAAAATTATATATTTTTTATCATAATAAATATCTAAATATATTAATCATAACTTTTTAATATAAAAATCATTATTTAATAAAAATAATATCTTATATAACATGTATAGTTAAATTTCTCACACTTGAAAAAAATAAACATATTTTATCATTTATATTTAAATAGAAGTTTCTTAATCATACCATTTCACTAAAATATTAATTAATCATAGTATATAATTTTATTATAAAAAATAAATCTATTCTAAAAGCTAAAAATTCTCTCCAAAAAAATCAATTTATCAAATTTGTAATATTTTTATATTTAGAAAACTATTATTAAAACTAAATTCTTGTAATAAAAATTTTATTTATACAAAGGGGTTATAAATTAATTAACTAAGTCATTGGTATATAAACCCTTATAAAACCTGCATCCATCCTAAGGGTGAGGTTTTTGACAGTGATAGACTCCTAGGTGGCTTGACTAACATCGCCCAAGTGGTAATTTATACTAACTTGAAATTCCCTCATAAGTGATCTCATTCATGCCTTACTAGTTGATTCTCGTCTTGGGATTGGTCAAGATTAAATATCAATGATTCTACCTCCCTCAAAAATATTAACAAATAGGATTCATATTACACGACTCTACTGGATGAGGCCATGGACTCTTCTTTCTATAATAATTTTCCTCTTTCATTTATAATTATAAAAAATAACTAAAACATTATTATTTTTATTAAGAGTATAGTTTTTGATGATCAAATTAGCCAACAGTCTTAATTGACTAACATTCATATAATTTTCAAAATATGACGATCATATTTATAAATTAACATACTACATTGTTAGAGCGATATAGTTTTGTTATTTTTAATATAATATAACACACATTTTCAGGAAAAAAATTTCATTCAAAAAGTTTGGGTCATTACATTCTTCCCCCTTTATGAAATTTCATCCCCATAATTTCATCTCGTTCCCTTGGTTGGGAAAATGTTATGGTACTTCTTCCTCATTGTTTCCTCTGGTTTTCGCAAGTCTTCTACATATATTTGGTTCCTCCACAACATTTTAATGTGGTGGGTAGTCATGTTGCATAGAACCTTGTCTCTACTGTCCAATATCTCCACTGGTTTTTCATTATAAGAGAGGTCATCTTCTAGTTTTACCACCACAATATTCATGACATGTGAAGGGTTAGGTATTTATTTCCTCAATAGAGATACATGGATACATCATGAACTTAATCTCGATTTGGAGGAAGCTAAAGCTGATAGGTCATCGCTCTTATGAGATCAATGATTTCATAGTGGAAAATGTACTTAGGAATAAGTGTCCCATTCTTCCCAAATCGTATGGATGTTTTCAAAGGTGAAATTAGAAGGAAGACATTATCACAAACATCAAACTCCATGTCCCTTTAAGGTTTTTCATCATAGCTCTTTAGCTAACTCTATGTAACTTTTATGTGTTATTGGATGGGAGAACCTTTTTTGTTATCTATTTCTCAATATTGTTCCCAAGAATATTTCTCTCACTAGATTCAACCCAAAAAGTAGTAATTCGACATCACTTCCCATATAAAGATTCATAGATTTATATTTTAATACTCTAATGGATGTTATTATTCTCTGAGAACTAAACTAAGGGGATTGTTGATCCCATCCATCTTTAAATCCCATTGATCATTTTCTTAGTATTTCCTGGAGTTTTTGAATAGTCCATTCATATTTCCCATTGGTTTGGGGGTGATTTTTCATATTTAAATTCAATTTGATACTTATAGAATCTAGAATAATTCACCAGAATTTTTTTTGAACCTTAGATCCTGATCAGAAATGATCGAAAGTGGAAATCCATACAACCTCAATACTTGCATTACGTAAATATTGGTAAGTTGGTCAAGAGATAAATCTTCTTTAATAGAGATAAAATGGGCAGTCTGGGTGATATAGTCTATTATAACCCATATCTCATTATTTACTTTGGTTGTTTTCGAGTGAGCAGTGAAAACTTCAATAGTGATATTGACCCACTTACATGCTGGTATGAGTAGTGGTTGCAATACCCATTTAGGAAGTTGTATCCCTACCTTTACCTTTTGACACACTGAGGACCTATAGTTTAGTCAGAAATCTCCCTATTCATGTTATCCCACCATTAATGATCATGAAGGTCCTTGTACATTTGAGTGCTTCCGGGATTTATAGAGTTAGTAGGGATTTGAGCTTCATCCATCAGATCATTATTTACTTCCATAATAGATGGAACATATAGACATGTATGAAATTTTAGTACACCTTATTGAGTAATATTGAACATTGGGAACATACCATTCTACACATCCTCAAACTTTTTTTTATAAAAAAGGATCTTCTCATTGAGATTTCTAGATCTTCTATATTCATGATGGTTGAGAAATAATTTGTTATAGGGTTGAGGATATCCCTTCACGTATGAGTCCCATGTATAGTATTACTAGTTCTTTGAACAAATTATCTTCTTAAAAGCTCATAATTTCCATCATAATATGATCATTCATACTTAATACATCAACGACATTGTTATATCTTTTTGGGATGATAATGAATTGAACAATCATAGTCTTTAAATAGTTCCAATCACCTATTATGTCTCATGTCCAACTCCTTTTTTGTGAAAATATACTTCAAAATTTTATGTACTAGGTATTTAACACATTTATCCCCATAATGATATTACCTACATATCATCAGAGAAAAAACAAATGCATCCAGCTCCATGTCTTGCGTAGGATAGTTCCGCTCACGAGGATTCAAATATCAAGAAGCATAAGAAATAAATTTATCATTTTTCATGAGAACTCACCCATTCCCTTTCAGAGATGAATCACTAAAAATAATAAATCCTTATCCCATAGAGGGTAGAGTTAACATTGGTGTAGAAACTAATCTCTTCTTCAGCTCTTGAAAACATTCTTCATGCTCCTTTGTCTAGATGAACTTGTCACCTTTTCAAGCTAACATAGTTAGTGGATTAGAATGTCATGAATTTTTTTCAAAAACCAACTATAAAATACAAATAATCCAATAAAAATATGAATCTATGTTATGATTGTATGATGAGGCCACTCCTCCACCACCATTTTCTTTGCAGGATCAACTATGATTCTTTCAGTTGTTACAATGTTACCTAAGAAACAAACTTGTTGTAACCAAAATTCACATTTTTAAAATTTCCCAATAGCCTATCTATTTTCAAAGTTTTTAATATAACCATTGTATGATACTCATTCTCCTCGTGGATTTAAGAATATATCAAAATAACATCAATAAAAACTACCACAATGTTATCAAGGTTTTCCTTAAAGAATCTATTCATAAAAAGAAAAAAAATGTACGAGGATTAGTCAAGATTAAGGACATAAAAATAAACTCAGAATGAAAATATATTGATTGGAGGTAGTTCCTTGTAGTATCTTTTTTCTTCACCACATTTTGATTATAAACATAACTAATATTAATCTTGGAGAATAAATGGGCCCCCTGAAGCTGGTAAAATAAATCATCAATCATTGCGTGAGGGTACTTTTTTTCACTGTGATCTCATTAAGTACTCTATAATCAATGAATAAACTCATTGATCCATCATTCTTCTTCTCAAAGAGAATTGGTTCTCCCAAAGGACACACACTTGGTTGGATAGTACCCCTCTCCAAAAGAACTTAATGTTATTATCTTTAATTTGTCTAGCTCCACATTTTCAATTCTATATAGTGTGTTTGATATCGGCTTGGATTCAGGCTTGAGTTCAATGGAGAACTATACCTTTCTTTTTGTGGGAGGTATAGGTAACTATGTAGGAAACACACCAATGTATTCTTGAATAATGGGGTCATTTTCTATTATTATATTTTCATTTCCTTCTTCATATACACCAATAATTTTAATAAAAAAGATATGGGAGATGCATCTACAAAAATATCTATCTCAGATATCTCTCCTTTGAAAACATCTATATTTTTCCATTAAAGGATTATAATTTTTACTTGCTTCTTCAGTTGATATTATCATTATACATTGAGATTCAGTACAACTATATTATAATTTCAAATTAAAACATGGGAATGACTACTAGATTTGTAATGAGATTTTTCACACCAAAGTGAATACTAGTGTTTATATAAACTGTTAACACTGGGATAATCCCTCCAGAAGTCTTGAAAGATAACTATACTTATAGTAATTTGGGGATTGATTCTATATTATTTTCAAACTTGGAGGAAATAAGGGAATCCATATAATCCAAATCAAAGTACTTAATAGATTTGAGAAAACAATGAAAGTACCCCTACCACATCATTTGGAGAATCAAATTAATATTTTATGATAGAGAAATCACAAACTTTCTCCCTTGACCTATGTTGACTTTTATGGTGATTCCCCTCCATTAACATTGGATTTAGATAGTGATTGGAAAAGTGTCCAAGTTTTCAACACATAAAGCATTAAACATTAGGTCGGGCCTGCACCATATTCTCTTTATCGATAATGTTGGTAAGTTGAGGGTTCACCTCACTATGAAAGTTCCATGAAATAAGGCCATCTCTTCCACACTTGTAACATTTCCTTCCCCAGAACAACCAGTTCCCGGAATATTTCTTCCCATGCTTGTTTCATGTGGGAAGTTTCACTTTCATTCCTACTCTTCATCGACCAAAGATTCTCCCAAATTTAGGCTCCAAATATCTCTTTTTTTATTCAATCTATGGGAACAATGAATATCTGTGAATGTAGGTTCAACTATTGTTGTAATCCTTATGATCAACTCATAGTTTTCATAGTCCTGTATGGATATATTCTTCAATAGATGGGGTATTCTTCCACTGAAGAATTTATCAACCACCACATTCTGATCCAGGACACATATAGAGGTGTGAGGGGAAATTCATGTGAAATTCATCTCATAGATTTCAACGAATTAATTTTCCTTAAACGTCAACTATAGTATTTTATTCAACATTTTTGTTCTCATTTAACGGGGGAAATATTTTTTTGAAAAAGATTACCCTGAACTCTCCTACTCCATTACATCAATCTCCCATCTTGGATATGTATTTTTAATGTGTTTCCACAACTGCTCAGCTTCTCCCTCTATGTTTCACACATCTTGGGTGACTTTCTCTTATTCTAGAAAATAGATTACATAAAAGATATTTTCTATAGAGCTTATCCACTCTTCAAAATTAAATGGGTCGGTAGATCTACTAAAAGAATGTGGTCATTGATGCATAAAGGACTCAATGGAAAGCTTATCTATTCAAGGTGAATCAGGTCTCTCAAATTGATTCAAGTTATTCCTAAAAACATGAGTAAGTTTATTTATTATTGTCATGTATTTTTCAATTTTGGCATCTATCATAAGGCTGACAACACCTGGTCCATTACGGTCACCATTAACACAGTTTCTACTATTTCAATCCATTTTTTAAAAGAATAAAATCAGAGTGAGAAAATTTTTTCATTTAATATCCTTATAATTTTAATGTAATTTAATGTATTAAAACATCATTCTTAAATATTTTATTTTTTAACAACAATTAAATTTCCTATAAATACTTAATAAAGGTTAATAAAAATATTGTGATTAACTAAACATATCCCCTGGTAGTTTCAAAAGAGGTTCATTGTATTTCCCATTGTCATGTACTAGGTTACACTAAGCCAGTTCCAATGAACCTTCTCAGATTTTTCACCCCTAGGTATATCTATTCTAGAACCATGTCCACTTCTTTGTATAAAGATAGATATTTATTTACTTGGAAACCATTTACATAATATATCACTAAAATAACAGGTCATTTTCCTTTAATTAAAATTTTCACTAAGGTTATTTATAAAGTTTTTAAAACATAATTTTTATAAATAACTAAATAATCCTCTAATATAAACTATGGAATCCCACATTTTTATTACATAACTTTTCATTACATTATAAAAAATAGGATATTTTTAGGTTTTGTTTCATTAAAATAAGGTATATAATACATAAAAAATCACATTAATTTAATACACATGAATGGATTTTTAATTGTTTAATCATATGTAAAATTACTAAATCTTATGACCGAGGTACATAAATAAAAGGGGAGGGTGAGTATAAGTCCTAGTAAGGGAAAAATGGAAAGAGTTTACTTGTGATCTTGAGGAATATCAATAAGAACATGAGTCATAATTACAATGCATGAGAAAGAGGCATTTCATAATACTAAGAACAAGAATCATAAAATAGAAGGTTGGTTATTATTTTTAATTGAGTCATTCATAATCGTATCAACAAATTTTATCCCTAAGGTGTCAAAAATCTGCCAAGGTTAATCACCAAGATATAGTAAAACATTCCATCTCTAGAGATTAAATTATTTAACCAATGAATGGGAGAGATATCAAGTTGAACCATTAATATGTATTAATTAATTTGATTCAAATATATAATTATAATAAAATTTATAAATAGACCACGGAGAAAAAAATAAATGGGAATCATATCAAAATGATGGTGATTTTTTAAAAAGTACTCAAAGGCAATATATTTATGTCATTGTTAACCCATGAAAAAGGAATGTAGGTATTGTGTATGTTAATTCTGAAATAAAATAGTTAATTTTGAAATCAATTTTAATTACCTAGGAAAATAAAGAGTTTTAGGTATTCAGAAAAGATAATAAGAGAATTTCTTGAGAAAAAAGAGAGAATGTTTGATAAGAAAAATTTGTAGCATAATGGGTATGAAACATGGTTTTCAAAAACATTAAAAATAGTGTTTATATGGGTATAGCATTAATAAAATAATCGTAATACATTAAATTTATGTAATTACATATATAGAAGAAATTTTTTTGGATATTTGAAATACGTGCCGCATAAAAAATTAAATTTAAAGGAAATGAGAAGTTGAGAATCCCCTTATCTTGAAGGTCGACTCCTAAAATTTGAGGATCGGGAACTTGGGGTCTTGAAGACACCATAGGTGGATTCATTGGGAGGTAAAACTATTACATCATCATGTATTATTTATTTTTAATGAAATATAATGGGGAAATGGGAGGTATTTATATCAAAATAGGAGGATTTGTTTATTAATTTCTTTGGACACCTCGGTAGAGGTAAATGAAAAACCATTGTCTTGACCATGGTATTTTCCCATATTATTGGACACTTGGAACACCAGTTATGTTATTTTAATTAAAAATAGTCATATAGAAATTTTATTTTACTTATTACATAATTATTATGTCATTAAACTTATCAACAACCCAAAATTGTATTTTTACTATTCACAAAAAATAAAGTATTTTAGAAAATTCTCATAAATTAACCCTAAGCTAAATTAAAAAGGATGATTTTAAAATTATATTTATTTTTATATGATAATTATATAAATATTATAATATTAACTTTTTAATATAAAAATCCTTATTTATTACAAATGAAAGCGTATAAAAAATGCATAGTGAAAATGCATAGTAAAATTTATGATGCTTGAAAAAATAAAAATTATTTTAACATTTATAATTAAATAAGAGTGTTTTAATCAAAATATTTCATTAAAATAATTATTACTCATAAATGATTAAATTATTGTAATAATTATATCTTTTTTGAAAAGTACATTTTCAGTCTGAAAAATCAATTTATCAAAATTCATCACATTTTAATATTAAGAAAAACTATTATTAAAACAGAATTTATGGATTAACAATTTTATTTTTAAAAAGTTATTATATAGTAAGTAAATAAGTAATTGATATATAACCTATTATAAAACCAACATATGACCTAAGGGTGAGGTGTTTGATGGTGATAGACTCCCAGGGTTTCTCGACTAACATCACCTGAGTGGTAATTTCCACTTATATGAACTTCTACTGTATGTGATTTCATTCAAGCCTTGAAATTTTAAGATTGATTTGGGATTGGTCAAGATAGAAGTCCAATTATGCTACCTCCCTCCCATGTTCTTCAAAATTTTCTTTATATATCACAACTCTACTGCATGAGGTCGTAGACTCTTCTTTCGACGTTAATTTTCCATTTTCATTTCTACTTATAACCAGTAATTATATCAATAAAATTATTACTAAGAGTATATTTTCCACCGGTCATATTGACCTCTGATATTAATTTACCAATGGATAGATAACATCCAAAACATGATACTCATATTTCAAAACATAATTTCTTTATTATTATAGAGATATATATTAATTAGGTATAATATAATATAGCACACATTTTCAGGAAACAATTATAATTTAAAAAGGTTTGGTCATTACAAATAAATAAAATTAATATATCCCTTTATAATTTCATTATATCTTTAAAATGGATACATCCAATATTAATATATATCACTTAACATCTTTATCTATAATACTAAATAAATCTCTAGATGAACCAATATATTAAAAAATTATTGTTGAAGATGCATCTCCAGTTGAGAAAATATGAGTACTACTTCATTATATAACACATTTAACAAATTTGGATCAATTATTTGTTGAGCAATGTATTGTTTTTAAACAAATCAAAATAATGTTTTTTAAAGGGGGAGATTATTTTAAATAATACTCTGTCTCTTTATGATGATTTTGATGCTCACAAATACCCTTAATTATTTACTAATTATTTCGTTGAGTATTTTGCAGGAATTTATTTTATATAACGAGATTTTATACTTCATTTATTCTGAGATCAATTTTAGCGTATTCTGGAATCACTGTAGCGCGAGATCAATTTTAGCGTATTCTGGAATCACTGTAGCGCGAGATCAATTTTAGCGTATTCTGGAATCACTGTAGCGCGAGATCAATTTTAGCGCGTACTGGAATCACTGTTCATACCCTACGTTGATGAACGTAACGTATGGATGAAAAGTTTACTTTTTATGTTATTTTGAAACGTATGGTTAATGAACCTTACGTTGTTGAAAAGTATGGAAGAAGAACATTACGTTTGGAAGGAACCTTACGTTTTCATTGTTGAAAAGTATGGAAGAGAAACCGTACGTTAGTTTTCAGTGTTGAGTTTGTTTCTCAAAAGTATGGATCATCAACCTTACTTTTATAATCAACCGTACGTTCTTTGGAGAGTTGAAGCAAGACAAAGTATGGATGATCAACCCTACGTTTGAATACTGAAGAGAAAGTATGTATGTTCAACCTTACGTTCTGAACCTTACGTTTGTGAACCCTACGTTTGGAGCCACGTCATCAACCCTACGTTTGGCGTCGGGATATTTTTGACAGACGATATTTCCTTTTGAATTAGTCAATCAAGTGGATTATTAGGCGGATTTCGAGCTGATTCTTAAATACGACTTTGACTGACTCAAAGACGGTTTACAACGGATTAATGTTTGATTTAAACGGAGCTTTTTATGCCGATTCTTCAGGGGAGTTACAACGGCTCTGTTATTTCATTTAATATCGCGAATCTAAAGGAGATTTTCATGGATCTATTTATGCGGAAGATTTTCTCATATTTGAATATATATGTTCTATCTTGGAAACTTCGGATATATATATGCACGGGAAAGTGTGTGAAATATAGAATGATTTGATCTTTTTGACGAGCAAGAAAACAGAGACTGTGTAAAAGCGTTCTTTTCTGGTGATCGAGAAGAAGCGTAAGACCTTTATTACTGAAGGAAGATCTTGATAGCAGATTCACGTGTTCTACATCGACTACCTGTTGTGAATCTACTGCTGCTGAAGTTGTGAAGTTTCTGGTAATATCTATTGCAACTGGATCGACTCAGAACTGTTTTGATTACGGATCTTTATTTTCTGAAGACGACGATCTATCTACTGTCAATTGCATTCTGTTGCAATTGTGAAGAACAACTGGAGAAGTGTTTCTTTATCGAAACCCTTTTATTTTTTTTTTGAGTGATCAGCTTCTCGTTCTAAGCTGTGTGGGTTCGTGTTTGAACCAGGAAGGCTGTGTTTGCCTGAATCTTGTAAAGGTGTCAACTGCCTGTACTCAGTTGTGGACGGGTCTGTGGAAACGAGGACCAGATAGTGAAAATCACCAAGCTCGTGGATTTGAGCGTTGGTGGAGTGGACTAGGGGCCTTCTGTTCCCCGAACCACTATACATCCGTGTGTTCATGCTTTTACTTTTTCCGCTGCATATTTAATCGTGCAAAAGCATAGTGAACAGAGTTTGTCTAAATTGAAGAGATTGTAATAATTTGAAAAAGACACAATTCACCCCCCTCTTGTGTATAATCCGTAGATTCAGATCCAACAATTGGTATCAGAGGAGGAGCTTCTTATTTCTAAAGTCCTATCAAGCAAGAAGTATTTAAAGATTATACATAGTGTATCATGGCTGATATGAGAGAGGGAATGTCAATGGTCAGAGCACCTTACTTTAATGGAGATAATTATGGCTGCTGGAAATCACGTATGATTATTTATCTGAAAAATCTTGGTTACAGAGTCTATTCAAAGATTCTGACTCCCTATGAAATTCCTGAAAATCCCGATACATGGAGTGCTGCTACAGAGGCTGAGTATGACATAAATTCAAAAGCTATGAATGCAATCATCTGTGGTCTAGGACCAGAAGAATTTAACAGAGTATCTCAATGTCCGACTGCATATGAAATGTGGCAAACAATAGCTGTTGCTTATGAAGGAACAGATAATGTAAGACAGATGAGATATGCAACTGCTAAGTTAAAATTCGATACTTTCGGAATGATTGAAGGAGAGAGCATCACTCAGATGAATGGAAGATTGACAGAAATTGTCAATAATATAACAGCTCTAGGAGAACCAATCAAGCAGGCTGATCAAGCGTTGAAGGTACTGAGAGTACTTCCTACTCGATGGAATGGAATCTCTGCAGCAATCAGACAATCAACTTCTGTTAAAGATCTAACTATGAGAGAACTGATTGGTACACTGATGATGTACGAAGCTGAAATGCAAGATGAGGTAAATGAGCATAAAGTTTACATAAAAAGGGAAAATACTGCTTTGAAAGTGACTTCTAAACAAAAGGATAGAAAGATGAAGAACAAAGAAGTGAGTGCTAAATCAGAAAGCTCTGATTCTTCAAATTCGGATGAAGAACTGGCACAGCTAGCCAGAAAATTCAGAAAGTTCTATAGTAAGAATAAAGACTTCAAGAAATCCTTTAAAAAGGATAGCAAGGAAGTGAGATGTTATGAATGCAAAAAGATGGGACATATCAGACCAGATTGCCCAAAATTGAAAGATGCAAAGAAGAAGAAATTCTTCAAAAGAGATGATTATGAGCAGAAAGACAAGAAAGCTATGAAAGCTACTTGGAGTGTTTCTGAAGACTCAAGTAATTCTTCTGAATCATGCTCAGAGAAGGAGGAAGCCAATTTAAAAGCAAATATGTGTTTCATGGCTGAAACTGATGAGGTACACTCATACTATTCCTCTGACTCAAATAATGAATCAAACTCTGAAACAAGCCTCTCAAATAAAAAACTTGCAGCTTACTGCAATATGCTTGAAGAAAGGTATGACTCATTATTTAATAAATATAAATCTATAAAGAACTTGTACAAAGCTATTTCAGATGAGAGAAATACTTTGCTAAAACAACATAAGGAATTAATTGACAAATACAATTCTGCTGAATCAAATAAAGTTAATTTTGAATCAAAAATAAAAACTCTACAGGATGAAGTAGAATCTTATAAAACGGCTGCATTAATTTTTACAAAAGGAGAAAACACCTTAAATGAGATACTTGGAAAAACTGTAATTAAAAAGGAAAGGTTTGGAATTGGAAGTAAAGGAGAAAAACCTAAGTTATACAAAAATTATTTTGTTCCTAGCACTAAACAGGTTATTTGTAACTACTGTGGAACAAGAGGTCATATAGCTAAAAACTGTTTTCTAAGACAACCTCAGATATGTGGAATTAAGAAAGCTTATATTTCCAACGATCTATATGATTCAATCAATTTTAAGAAAACAAAGCAAATCTGGATACCCAGATCACTGCTTGCTAACACTCCTGGACCCAACAAAATATGGGTACCAAAGCAATTTGTTTAAATGTCTTTGCAGGTAGCAGGTCACCAAAGAAAGAAAGAAATATGGTATATGGACAGTGGCTGCTCAAGACACATGAGTGGAACTTCAGCTAATTTCTCTTCTCTTACTCGAAAGGAAGGAGGACTTGTCACCTTTGGTGACAATGCCAAAGGAAAGATTATTGGTATTGGAACAGTTGGAGATCCAGAGACAGTCTCAATCAACAAAGTACTTTATGTACAAGGGTTAAAACACAATCTGATAAGTATCTCTCAACTCTGTGATGATGGATACACTGTTGATTTTACTAACAATAGTTGTACTGTTTCTAAAGATAAACTGTTTAAGTTTAGAGCACCCAGAACTGATAATGTTTATACTTTGGATTTGTATTCCTTGTGTAAACAACAAGTAAATTGCTTAACTGCTAATATAAGTGAATCCTGGATCTGGCATAGAAGACTTGGTCATTGCAATATATATGCTTTACATAAATTATCTAAGAAACATTTAGTTTCTGATTTGCCTAGTCTCAAATTTGAAAATGACAGATTCTGTGATGCATGTCAGCTTGGCAAGCAACACAAATCATCATTCAAATCTGTTAATAAAGTTGCTACAACTAAACCTCTAGAACTTATCCATATGGATTTGTTTGGACCTTCAAGAGTAGCAAGTTTAGCTGGTAAATTATATGTTTATGTATTAGTTGATGATTATTCTAGATTTACTTGGATTTTCTTTTTGAAATTTAAAAGTGAAGCTTTTAGTTTATTTGAAGGTTTTTGTAAATCTATTCAAAATGAAAAAGGTTTTAATATAATCTCATTGAGAAGTGATCATGGTGGAAAATTTGAGAACCATGAATTTAATTCCTTTTGCTCAAACATGGGTATTAAACACACCTTCTCTGCTCCAAGAACACCTCAACAAAATGGGATTGTAGAAAGAAGAAATAGAACTATTCAAGAAATGGCTAGAACTATGTTAAATGAATATAGCCTACCTATATATTTCTGGGCAGAAGCTGTTAATACAGCTTGTTATATAATGAATAGAATTTTAATAAGACCTATTTTGAAAAAGACACCCTATGAACTATGGAATAACAGAAAACCTAAAGTAAATTACTTTAAAGTTTTTGGATGCAAGGTTTACATCCTGAATACCAAAGATAATCTTGGTAAATTTGATCCAAAATCTGATAAAGGTATTTTCTTAGGATATTCTGCAACCTCCAAAGCTTATAGAGTCTATAATAAAAAGTCAAGGATTGTTGAAGAATCAGTTCATGTGAAATTTGATGAATCTGATCCTTTTGAGAAAAGGATAGAACAAATAGATGAACCTGATTCTAATGAAAACATGAGACCTGAGAATTTAAAGAATGATTTTGAAAATGATATAAAAGAAATTCAGTCCAGTTCAGAAGAACATGATACTGAAGAGCCTTTGAATGTAATGCCTAGACAGTCTAGAACCTCAAAGAATCACCCTTTAGAATCTGTGATAGGTGACTTAGAGACTGGTATTCAAACTAGAAGAAACTTTGGAAACATAGTTGAATTCTCTGCTTTCCTATCCCAACAAGAACCTAAGACCATAGAAGAAGCCTTAGATGATGAGAGCTGGGTAATAGCAATGCAAGATGAATTGAACCAGTTTAAGAGAAATAAGGTTTGGGAATTAGTTGAAAGACCACATGATTATCCAGTAATAGGAACTAAATGGGTCTTTAGGAATAAACAGGATGATCAAGGGATAATAACTAGAAATAAAGCAAGATTAGTAGCTAAAGGATATAATCAAGAAGAAGGAATAGATTATGATGAGACCTTTGCACCTGTAGCCAGGTTAGAAGCCATTAGAATCCTTTTAGCCTATGCATCTTATATGAATTTTAAATTATTTCAGATGGATGTTAAATCTGCCTTTTTAAATGGTTATTTAATGGAGGAAGTTTATGTTGAGCAACCTCCTGGTTTTGAAAGTTCTCAAAAACCAGATTCTGTTTTCAAACTTACTAAAGCTCTTTATGGCCTTAAACAAGCACCAAGAGCTTGGTATGAAAGACTAAGTTCTTTTCTTTTGAAAAATGATTTTACTGTTGGACTAGCAGATCCAACACTCTTTAAGAAAACTGTGAAAAATAATGTTTTGCTGGTTCAAATTTATGTTGATGATGTAATTTTTGGATCGACCAATAAAATTCTTTGTCATGAATTTTCAGAATTAATGCAAAAAGAATTTGAAATGAGTATGATGGGAGAATTAAATTTCTTTTTGGGTCTTCAAATATTTCAAAAAGATTTTGGAAATGTTTTAAATCAATGCAAATACATTACTGATTTACTTAAGAAATTTGGGCTTGAAAACAGCAAGACATTTACAACTCCTATGTGTACTAATATAAAACTTGATTTGGATGAAACTGGAAAATCAGTGGACAACAAGTTATATAGAGGTATGATTGGTAGTTTGTTATATCTTACTGCTAGTAGACCAGATATAATGTATTCAGTATGTCTTTGTGCTCGATTTCAATCAAATCCCAAAGAATCTCATTTAACTGCTGTTAAACGAATTTTTAGATATTTAAAAGGTACTATTTATCAATCTCTGCTTTATCCAAAAACCTCTGATTTTAATTTAATTTCATATTCAGATGCAGACTTTGGAAGCTGTAGATTAGATAGGAAGAGTACTTCAGGAACATGTCACTTTTTAGGAAAGTCTTTAGTATCATGGTCTAGTAAGAAACAACACTCAGTTGCCCTGTCAACAGCCGAGGCAGAATATGTGTCTGCAGGTAGTTGCTGTGCACAGGTGTTGTGGATGAAAAACACTCTTATGGACTTTGGATTAAATTTCAATAATACGCCTATTTTATGTGATAATACTAGTGCAATTAATATTTCAAAAAATCCTATTAGTCATTCTAGAACTAAGCACATTGATATAAGACATCACTTTTTAAGAGATCATGTGTTAAAAAAGGATATATTTTTAGAATTTGTAAATACAGAAAATCAATTAGCAGATATTTTTACTAAACCACTTCCCACGGCAAGGTTTGAATTTATTAAGGGGGAGTTAGGTTTATTTAATTTTAAATAGTTTCTTTTTAATCTTATTCTGTTTTCGAATTCTACTTATTTTTTTTTTTCCCGCTATAAGTAATTTTATTTTGTTTTAAATAAAAGTAATGATTAGTGATTACACGGGAATCAAGGCTGTCAGAACCGTTTCACCTTCTAACCTGTTTTCACCTTTTTCGGAAACCCTTTCGAAAACCTAAAACTGCACATCTGCTCCAAAACCCTTTTCTGAATCTTCAAACCCTAAACTTACGAACCTTCAGAAATCGTTGTTGAAATGGCAAAGACTAAGCGTCCAGATGAAGCCGAGAGCAGTGCTGTAAAGAAATCTAAAGTAGTTGGTCGGAAGATACTGCAAGGTAAAGTCATCGATTTAGAATGGATGTTTGAAACTAATTTGCTGTTGAAGCAAGCGCTATCGTTTCAAGGCCTTGAGCAAGCTTTTAATAGTGAAAACTCTGAGTTTCTTTATGAGGCAGAAATGAGACTTTTCTTTAGAACTGTTCAGTTTAGCCTTGGAGATACGGAGGATAGTTTATTGGCTCAAATAGAGGATAAGGACTTTTCCATATCATCTGTAGAGATAAGTCAAATTCTTAACTGCCCTCATGAAGGAGTTTTTCATTTTGATTTACGGAATATTGGAGATTCTGTACATAAGTCTGAAGACATTATGTCTTTTCTGTTTGGAACCAAAGTGATAAAGAAGATGTTTATTAAAGATTTGGAGCCTGATCAGAAAATCTTGGTAAAGTTTGTTCAGACTGGTTTAGCACCAAGGATGGCTGAGATGGAGAAAATTCTGTACCCTGACATGTATATAATGTATCTTTTGATGAGTGATATTAAGTTTAATTTTCCTCGATTTATGATAAGATATATGAGATACTGCTGTCAGAGTGAAGCAAGAATGACCTTTTTCCCATATGGAAGGTTCATTTCTTTGTTGTTGTTTAAAAGAGGAATGATCAGATTGGTAAGTGCTGGGGTGAAATGTCACCACAGTAATGTTTTTAATGCTGGGACTTTGAGGAAAGTCGGATATTTCTGGAGCACTATTAAAGGAAAACTCTTACCAGTTGGAGCTGAGGAAGACTCGGAGAGTGCTCAGGCTCAACCTGCTAAGTCCAAGGAGGGACAAGCAGAATCAAGGGTTAGTACAGTGGCAAGGAGAATTCGCTTTGAGATGGAGGAAGTTGAGGAAGAGAGAAGTCAGGAAGGACTTCAATCTAGAAGGAAGAGGTCAATTGATGAAGAAATTATCTCTCCTGTCTTGAAATCTTCTGAACCTGTAATTTCTTATTCATTTGTGAGAGAAGCTGTTGTGGAGAGGACTGCACCGATAGAGGAACCAGTAGCTCAACCGGAAATTCAGCTAGAACCTCAAACTGCTGCTGTGGCTGTTGAAGAAGCAATTCCACAAGAACAACTTATGGAGGCAGTGCCTGGTGAAGAAGTGGCCCGACCTCAAGAAGTTCATGAAAATATTGTTCTTGATCATTCAGTAGAAGTCAGAGAGACTACTGTTCGTGATGAACACACTTCTGAAGTTAATACAGAAGTACTTCAGGAAGATTTTTCAGTGGACGAGTTTCAAGCTTCAAAGAATAGTTCAGTGGATCAACCTTTTCAGGACAAAGAACAATCAGATGCAGATTCTTTACCCCTTGTCCTACTTCGTCAATCTGATTCTGGACATGAGAATCAAGCACAGGGTGCCCCTGATTCGAGAAAAGAAGAAGTTGTTGAGTTATACAAGCGTATTTCTCAGTTAGAATCTGAGAATGTTAGTCTCAGAAGTTCTCTGAACTTGGAGCAGTTAAAGTTCCAGAAGCTGAAAGAATCTACTGTTTCAAGACAGGAAGTAGATTTGTTTAAAACTGATATGTTGCATGCTGTTGATCAGTTGAAATCAGAGATGGTAACGAAAGATGATTTGTCTGAGATAAAGATTTACATGGAGAATAAATTTGAATCTGTTGCAAACAATGCTGTGAGTGGATCAGGTTCTTCACCTGATTTGATTCGAAGATTTCAAGCTATTACTGGAGCACTGAGCAATATGAGTGACAGATTACACGATCTTCAGTGTAATAGTGCCCCTTTGTCAGTTTTGCTGGATAATCAGAAATTTTTGGTAGATCAGTTGACATCTGGAGAGCAACCGATTAGGATTCTTTTGAATCAGTTATCAGAAAAGCTGGCTCTTTTTGTTGAAAAAGAAGAAAGAATGCATGAGTTTTTCAGAGTTAATTTGATTGAAGATATTCATATGACTCAGGAGAATAGGGATCTTATAATCAAGTTAGGAGATGGGATGATGAAGAGGCTTCAAGAACAGTTTACAGAGATCAAGACCGCAATTCAAAGGAGATAGACACCTTTTTCCCTGTCTTATCCCCACACCTTGATTCCTCTGTATATCACTGTCGTTTTTATATAATAGCTTGTGAATGAAAATTCTTTTCTTATCTTTTTTTTTTTTTCGTTATTTATTGATTTATGATTAAGTTAGCCAGTATACAAAATTCACTTATTCATACCCAGTTAATTATAGCATTTACTTATAGTTCAGTGCAATATTGAATGTGTTCAAATCCGTAATTTTTCATTCTTTTTGATATCACAAAAAGGGGGAGAATTTGGATAAACACAACATTTAAATTCATTCGTTTCCTATGAAGAAATTTGGATATATAGGAGCATTTGGATATATACGACATTTATCTTTTATCTATTTGAAAATTTATTTTTATGTGAGAGTTATGGGGGAGAAATTTTATAGTTAAATATTGTTTTAATCCTTTCAAAATTCTAAAATTTTATAAAACTTTTTTTTCAATCAAGGTTGCAATTAAATTAGTTCTATTATTTTATGGGTTTTGTGATCATCAAAAAGGGGGAGATTGTTGAGCAATGTATTGTTTTTAAACAAATCAAAATAATGTTTTTTAAAGGGGGAGATTATTTTAAATAATACTCTGTCTCTTTATGATGATTTTGATGCTCACAAATACCCTTAATTATTTACTAATTATTTCGTTGAGTATTTTGCAGGAATTTATTTTATATAACGAGATTTTATACTTCATTTATTCCGAGATCAATTTTAGCGTATTCTGGAATCACTGTAGCGCGAGATCAATTTTAGCGTATTCTGGAATCACTGTAGCGCGAGATCAATTTTAGCGTATTCTGGAATCACTGTAGCGCGAGATCAATTTTAGCGCGTACTGGAATCACTGTTCATACCCTACGTTGATGAACGTAACGTATGGATGAAAAGTTTACTTTTTATGTTATTTTGAAACGTATGGTTAATGAACCTTACGTTGTTGAAAAGTATGGAAGAAGAACATTACGTTTGGAAGGAACCTTACGTTTTCATTGTTGAAAAGTATGGAAGAGAAACCGTACGTTAGTTTTCAGTGTTGAGTTTGTTTCTCAAAAGTATGGATCATCAACCTTACTTTTATAATCAACCGTACGTTCTTTGGAGAGTTGAAGCAAGACAAAGTATGGATGATCAACCCTACGTTTGAATACTGAAGAGAAAGTATGTATGTTCAACCTTACGTTCTGAACCTTACGTTTGTGAACCCTACGTTTGGAGCCACGTCATCAACCCTACGTTTGGCGTCGGGATATTTTTGACAGACGATATTTCCTTTTGAATTAGTCAATCAAGCGGATTATTAGGCGGATTTCGAGCTGATTCTTAAATACGACTTTGACTGAATCAAAGACGGTTTACAACGGATTAATTTTTGATTTAAACGGAGCTTTTTATGCCGATTCTTCAGGGGAGTTACAACGGCTCTGTTATTTCATTTAATATCGCGAATCTAAAGGAGATTTTCATGGATCTATTTATGCGGAAGATTTTCTCATATTTGAATATATATGTTCTATCTTGGAAACTTCGGATATATATATGCACGGGAAAGTGTGTGAAATATAGAATGATTTGATCTTTTTGACGAGCAAGAAAACAGAGACTGTGTAAAAGCGTTCTTTTCTGGTGATCGAGAAGAAGCGTAAGACCTTTATTACTGAAGGAAGATCTTGATAGCAGATTCACGTGTTCTACATCGACTACCTGTTGTGAATCTACTGCTGCTGAAGTTGTGAAGTTTCTGGTAATATCTATTGCAACTGGATCGACTCAGAACTGTTTTGATTACGGATCTTTATTTTCTGAAGACGACGATCTATCTACTGTCAATTGCATTCTGTTGCAATTGTGAAGAACAACTGGAGAAGTGTTTCTTTATCGAAACCCTTTTATTTTTTTTTGAGTGATCAGCTTCTCGTTCTAAGCTGTGTGGGTTCGTGTTTGAACCAGGAAGGCTGTGTTTGCCTGAATCTTGTAAAGGTGTCAACTGCCTGTACTCAGTTGTGGACGGGTCTGTGGAAACGAGGACCAGATAGTGAAAATCACCAAGCTCGTGGATTTGAGCGTTGGTGGAGTGGACTAGGGGCCTTCTGTTCCCCGAACCACTATACATCCGTGTGTTCATGCTTTTACTTTTTCCGCTGCATATTTAATCGTGCAAAAGCATAGTGAACAGAGTTTGTCTAAATTGAAGATATTGTAATAATTTGAAAAAGACACAATTCACCCCCCTCTTGTGTATAATCCGTAGATTCAGATCCAACATTATTTTCATTAAATTAGAATTTAAATAGTAAAAAAACATGGTTATTGATAATTTTATAGGCATCGACAATATTTAAAACTAAGCAACCAGTAGTATCTATTGCATTAATACATGATAACTGTGAGATTTCATACACATTAACTTTAAATGCTTCGCTAACACAAATTTTTTCACATTTTTATATTACCCACTAGGTACATTAATATGATATATAAATTGGAAAAAACTCTTCTCACACTTACTTAATGTGTGTCAAGATGGAGGTAAATATGTTCTTTTTTCCTTTCATAGTGGGATCTGACTTTAAATTTATTCCTATAGATATTAATTACAATCTTGTATGTAATCCATATTTTTCCTACCTTTAATGTCTAATAACATTCTGATTAAAGAAACATATATGATTTTCTCAACATGCATACCATCAATTTTATGATTCACCTCCAAAAATATCTAATAATATAGATTTAATAAGATGGAACATTTCATCCATTTATTTGTTTGATGACAAAATTGTTTTGTCTTGACAAATGTTACCTCAATGTTTTTCATATTATTGTAATATTATTTAGGTGAAAAAGTATTTTAGGGGAAACCATACTATTTTAATTCATTGAATTTATTTTTTAATCTCTAATAAGTGTATTCCATTTGAAAAAAACATTGATGATCTAGGTACATTGTCTTTATCTTATTCTGTAATTTATAATTCAAATTACCTTCTTTGAAATTTGGATATCTTTAAGTCCCATAACAATATAACTAGATAAATTTAAATATATAGTACAATTTTTACTAGTGATCATTAAAATATAATGAAAAATAAACTATACATTCTTCTATACATCATAAACCTAAAAACCTAACTCACATATAAATATTAAATTATCAATCAATGGTGATAAATAAATTCCAATATCATTTCTAGGATGATTTGGTATAGTAATCATCAATATCATCATAACATAATTTTCATTATGCATGTATATTGGGACATGTTTCAAACTACCAACATAAAATTCCATGAACAATGTTGTCTTTTTAGAATTTGGTAAAGATTCATTCAGTATGTGGACAGTACCATTTTGAGATTTATAACATCACTTCCAAATTCCATAAATTCTTTATTAAATTTCTTCTATTATAGTGAATCATCAGGGTAACATAAGCTTACATCATAGATTCATTAATGTATCTTACAAATGATCCACTATTCAATATTTAAATTTGTAAATAGTTGAATAAAAATAGAATTACGTGAATATTTCAAATTATCTATGTAGTAAAATTGGTTTCTTTTTTTAGAATGAATCACAGTTGGATATCCCATTTAATTTATATCAATATTCCCCACATTTAAGGCATTCTAATAAACATTCATATTATTTTATATATATTACATAGTCATTATAACATGGATGAATTTTTTTATACCCCAGTCCCATTGGACATAATATTTTTTGCATCATAATTCTAATCTAGAATCTCAATTCCTTCTAGATATGAATGTTTCAAAATATCAATTAATTCAGTGAAACTTTTTTCAATCCTATAATTTCTTAAATTTATTTTAACCAATATCATCACATATGAAAACAATTTAAAATTTTACAATGTATCAATATTTTTTTTTCACCAACACCATATTGTTGTTCAAAACTTTCTATTTTTCACTAATTTCAATGTCTATGTCATTAATTAATTCATCAAGACAATCCTATATCTCATACTGAAGATCTTCATCAGTATCAAATCATAACTTTATTTTAATATTTTAGTTCCAAATTCATTGTGTACAACTATTATTAAAAAATATCAAATCATATTGTCCTTCATTTTTTTAACACTAATTTTCTCAAATTCAGACAATTTATTCATGGAAAGAGAAACTGATCTCTATTTTCAAGATATAATTTAGAACACTCAAAAAATGGTCAACCCGTTTATTATTTGTGTCCCTAGTTCACATGGAATTTATCCAATCATGATGCATTAATTTCCTAAAACAACAAAAAAATATATAAATATATTTAAATATATAAAAACTTATGGATATATATAAACAGATAAATTTTAAAAAAATGAACATAAAAAATATATAAATTTTAAATAAATATATAAATATTATATACCCATATTTAACAAAATATATACTAAAACATATATTGTTATTAGTATAATACATATTAATAAATAAATTATATATATATAAAATTATTGCCCACACAAACACAAAAAAACTAAATTATAAATTGAATGAAAATAACATATATAAAAAATTAAACAAAAACTTATAAAAATATATTTTATCAACCTAAAATTTTAATCAATGCATACCCTTAAATATGTCAACGTTTTTGAAAACATTCTCCACACACAACACTGAACTAATGTCGAACCATGAAATATTTAAAAAAAATATAAATAATAAGAATGAATATTAAAATCAAGAAATTTAATTTGTGGGAATTGATAGGAGTATCTGATTAATGAAATATTTCATGAAATAAAATAATGGATACTTTTTATATGAATGAAAATCAATTCGTATGTGTAAACCAACTATGAAAATTATTTATACTTAGAAATATATTTTTCTAAAATTAATTTTTTCTTTCACAAATATGAGTATATTATCGAAATATAATAATATAATATATTGATAATATTAACATTAGTTTAAAAATAAAATATTTTTTAGGAAATAAGAATAAAAATAGGTTTGTATTTAAAAAATTTGTTTTTCAATATAAAAACTTTTCCACTATATTTTAGGATTTCCTTTAAATATTGAATTACAAAATTTTAGAAATATTATTTGATAAAATAATCTTTATTTTCTGATAAATTACAAGAATATAAGTATAAGATGAATGGTTTTAATTTTTATAAAAATAATGATTTTTAATTGAATAGTGAAAAAACATGTTTTTACTAATAACATGACTTTTGTGATACTATTAGTATATAAGATTAAATTAAAAATGTATGAAAATAAATTTATATTAAAAAATATGAATATTATAAGTAAATTTATAATTTTTTTTAAAAATCACAAAATAAAAAACACATAATTGATATTTTGAAACCTTTGTAAAATCTTCTCCAGAATTATTTTTAATGAATTATACACTTTTTATTTTAAATAATTCTTTATCACCTTTGTAAATTCAGTTAGTTGAAATTTATTTCAAATTTGAAAATTATTTTTTCCAAATTATATAATATGTAAAACATTGTTTTTAGGTGTAAATATTAAGTAACCTAAAGTCCAAACAAGTTTTCATGTTAAAATCTCAAAGGTATAAAAGTAAAATATTAATAGTGTATTGGGATTTAAAAATGATTAAAACATGTTCATAACTGTGTTGAGGAAGTTTATATTGAAATTATATATTACTCACTCAATTATTTCTCAATTTTAGACCCACTTAACATTCTTAATAGGTTCTTCCAATATATTAAGTGAACCAATTTTCAAAACTATCATTCTAACCACTTATAAAAGGGTCCTCTCGTCACCCCTTTAATGAACCCCTGAAAATTTGGTTCCCTATTAAACACCTACCCTCTTACTTCCCATGTAATACTTTATCACCCACTTTATATATTGGTCACACAATATTAGTCTATTTCATCCTTTCCCAAGGGGTCTTCTAGAAAAATCTCAAAGTTACCAAGATGAGTAATCATTTTCATTAACATATTTAATCTCTTTTTTTCTATCAAATTATAATTTTATAATATATATGTAATTAAATTAGTATTAGTTATATAATAAATATTTTTTCATTATAATAAACATTTATCACCTTTCCCATTATCTATTAAGAAAAACAATATTTTAATTTGTGTATTTTGTGGTCTATCGCATCCATGATGTGTTGTTTTTTTCCTTTTCTAACATAAAAGGGCGGTATAAAAGGGAAATTTAATAAATAATAATCATGTTTTAATTTATTTATTATTCTGAAATAATAACCAATATTACTCCATCCTCATGTCTTATGAAAATTAAATCATCATCCATGCATATATACACGTTACCCCCTTCATTGAATGATTGTTTTCAGTTTTTTGTTTAATTACCAACGTACATAGTTGTTAATGAGGATTTTATTACAATATAAGTATGATTTTTATGATACCATTAATATTATTTTATGGATAATTTTAGAAATTGTTATTTATATGATCAATAAACTATTACTATTAATTCATTATTTGAAAAAGAGAAAACCAAGAGGAAAATAATCTCTTCTTTATAAGTAGTAAATTTATATAAATTATCTTATCTTTATAATTATTTCAAATTTTTATATATCATAATAATAAAAACTAAATTAGATTATCAGGATTCTTCAATTAGGTTTTTAAAATTGATCCACCTCATAATCATCCATTAATCATGGTAGGCTCATGGTTGCCTCAATTTAATCACCTACTTGGAAAATACTATGATTTTTTATCATGGATGACTTTCAGAACATATTTATTGGTATAGTATGATATAAATATGTAGATATTTTTTTTTTGGAAATTTTATATCCATATTTTACTCATTAATTAAGGAAACTACATTCAATCATTACTAATTTCCAAAACATGATCATTACAGATTTCATCATCATGGTTTGTAACATAAAATACCAGTGAATGAAATTATACCTTTAGAAATATCATGTAATATATATTAAATGATTTTTTTTATATTTTACTGATTATATTTTCAATAATAATGAATTCCAATAACACTTTTATGAAACTATTTCAATGTGAAAATGATTAGTTACACCCAGTGCTGAAGATCAATAAAAACTATCTAATATATGTGTTTAACTTTATTAAAAATGAGGATTATAAATGGTATAATATATAAATAATTTTATTTTGTATATATTTAATGACTTAATTCAATTATTTAGGACACAGAGTGCATGTTCAGAAAGATTTAAGTCCAACTTAATGGTTTTCATCTCAAATCCTTCTCTTTGAGACATGTTTGGAATTATGAACCCAATTTAATTTATGTTTTTTATATATCTCATATTTGATATTTCATATAATGAATTATATTTTTATAGTTTTTTTTATTTCCAATACAATAATTCTCTTTCATGGTGTTTTTACAAAAATGTAACTCAATTCGTAAGGGTTTTCTTGGTCGTAATTATGATTCATTGAGACATGTTACATGTTATGAAACATGTTTCTTTTTTATGGTATTATATTAATATCTTATCCCATTAATGTTATATAATCAATTTCCATATAATTAATTAGATAAACAAGTCCAAACCAAGTTCTTTTCTTCAAATGTCTTTTGACTCAAATGTTACCCCAGTCGTAAGAGTTTTTTGTAATTAAATTTTAAGTACTTGAGTTGTGATCGTTAAATTGAAAGTATTTCCTATATTTTGGGAGCATGTATCATTTTATTTTGTTATTTTTTATTCTAAAATTGTTTTTATTTTTACCACATAAACCCATTTTCAATTATTTTATTCTTCATGGAGTTTGTTTCCTAAAATGGGTATTGAAATTTAAAATCTCATTTCCATGAGTTATAATGTTTCATCATGAACCATTATCTTCTATTACTGAGTTCTCCAACCATATTATTTTACTATATGGTAATTATCTACCTCCTTGGGTAAAATAATATTTGTATAAAAAATAATTTTTTTTACTCTTTTTATAATGTTATTTTAAATTTTTTTTTAAAAAATAATGATGAGAGGTTTTCCTTTCACTTTCACATGTTTGGTCTTGCTCTCCTATTTTCTCAAACATAATATTTAAAAAATTTAAGGGTTAATTATTTTAGAATATATTTAAAATTGTATTTTTTAAGTAGATTTCAATTAAACTTTTAAAAAGTTCCCTCTGAAAGAAACATGTAAATTTTTATTTTATGTTAATGGTACAAAAATGTTTTCTAAAAGATCTTTTATGTTTTGTCTTCCATTATCCATATAATTTTCAGAATGAGTTACCCTACTGGGGTATATTTATGATGATTTATCTTATAATATATATATATATATATAGATTTGTATACTATTTTTATTATGAAAGGAAAGAACACTTTATTTTATGTGTAGATGGAAACCCATTACATGACCCAAAGGCCATGTGGGCGTTAAATCCTAACATAATATTGTCATAATCCATGACTCATATTCCTATACCTTTACCCATGGATTATTCTAGTAGCCCTTGTCACACTTTCCTTCCTAGTCATATGACCACTGGTGTCTCCCCTTATTTTCAGTCCATGGGCCTACATCTATGAATTACCCCCCCCCAAGTAGGGGAACATGTCTATTGACTCTGAGACAACATATAGACTGATGGTAATGAAACTGTGGTATCAAACAATTTTATTCTTCATCCCTTCATTTTTCTGTTGATCAAATCAATATTTTATCTAGGGTTCTTTCATTTATGTCAAAACCCTTTTAGTTTTTCATGGATTTAACTGGGGTTACATTATTTTTTAACCATCCAAATATTTTTTCATATGGGTTATGATAATGTTATCCATTTTATAGATATGGGAAAATTATTAAAAAAATATATTGATATTTAACACAATTAGATCATTAATTGATATTTTTTATTCTTCATTAAATGGATAACTATATTTTTTATCACCCAAAGGTTCCATAAGAAATGGTATGAACATTCTCTTTGACTCATATGATGAATGTTTTGGACATGACCATGTTGCGAGTATGCCTGGAATTATATAGTCCCATGATGCACTGATTAGCCTTTTCAGACAAAACAACTTGGGTTTTTGTGCACACCTCTCACCATAAAAATATATTATATCTAAATAATTCCTTGATAATTTTTTTTAATATCTATCATAAAGTATTCCATAGCTATGAGATAAATATTGTTGATATCCATGATTCCATATATTATCATGGATATATCATGCTCCCAGTTTTAGTTGATTATGGAATTACTCCAATTATCTATTCCTACCATATTATTTATAACATGCTTATGTTTACTAAAACTTTATCTATATGTCTCCATTACTGAGAATTTTATCTCACCTCATCCTAAGTTTCCATTTCCCAAATTTATGAACAAAATCATTACACATGATATGAATAACAAGATATATTGTATAGAAATTTTATTGAAGATTTTGAAGACACATTATAGATTAAATAGTTTCTTAAATAGTGGTGAAAATATCCATCAATTAAGAAGGACTTGGGTTTGTTAGGTCCACAAGGCTGAATACCCAGAGAGGGCGGGGGGGGGGGGATCAGGGTATGAAAAATTTAAAATTAAAGCCCGTTCTGATCTTGTTTCACTGTTAAGAAAAAAACTCTTTTCTCTCTTTCCCATTGCACAATATAAATAGAAAGTAAATCATGCACAAGACAAACCAATTTTTACTTGGTTCACCCTCACTGGGATACGTCCAAGGAGCATACACCAGCAATGTGCCGATGTACCAAATCCACTATAAGCATACTGCTGTTTACAAGGGTCGGGCTAGATCACTTCTATGCCCAGTTTTACTGCCTTTATAAGGTTTAGGGTCAGCTCACTGCTTTACCAAGGGTCACTCCCTATTTATCTCTCTTGACTTTCTAGTGGTGGAGAGGATAACCTCTTTCCTCCTCCTTTGCTCACTGCTCTGGAAAGGTTCCACTCACAATTTATAGGCCTGTAGGTCTATTCATTATTACTAATGAATGCATCCTCTGTTGTATATAGATGCTCTGTTGAATTCCAACTTTCACCCATAGATTAATATCACTTTCCACTAAAGGTATCGGGAAATCTTCCAGCTTTCACGCAACCTGGAATCACTATCGTGAATCACCCTTACTTGTCACCCTTCTCTAAGTCGGCACACATGTCTCGACGCGCAATTCAAAACTGGCTCGCAATTCCACCTCAACCACTTGTGCGACAGAATATTATTCTACTCCAAACTTGCATGACTCACATCGTTCCTGGCCCAAACCACCTTAGGCACGCAACTATCACTTGACGCGCAACTTCCACTTGTGTGAACACACCACACTTGCGCGACCACCACACCAGTGCGACAAGAGCTCTGATTTTTCTAAGTGTTTAACTCTTCACCGAATGAGGAGGGTTCGATTTGTATTTATAGGCATTTGGACACCCAGCGCGACAGATCGCAAGTCTCCCCTCAGCACACAAGTCTCGGCGTGCAAGTCTTTGCCGCAAAAACCACTTGCATGACCAAACCCAAAACTTGCGCGACCCTTATCCCTTTTCCATATTTTGATGTTCTGATCTTGAAAAACATATGGCGCACAAGTTTCCAGGCCTCTAAGTCCTCGGCACACAAGTCCCTTTTCCAAAAACGGCGCCACCTTGTATCTTCTCTTTTTGTACCACCTACAGATCATCCATTCCTTTGTCGACGTTCATGAATCATACATGGATCATTAACCATAGCCCTTGAACTCAACATGTCACCATGAAATCCCCTTTCTCAATAAATTTGTACATTATGGTTTTCATTGTCAACAATCATAACACAGATGTCCACTTTGTCAGCAAACACAATTACCTCAAAAATGCTTCAACGATGCCTTGAAGGATTTTATCCCAATAGTGTTTTTATATAATATGTTTTATTTATAAATCTCAAATGATCTAAACCTAAAAGGTCTTGGGAATTTTTTTAGTAATATAGTTCCTTAAAATCATTTATTTTTTGGATAGACATGTCTGGGAATCTATATTTAGTATCCAAGCTATTATGTAATGAATGTGTTTATATCACCATATTCATGAGAGTGGATCTAGAGCATCATAATTAGTATATGATGAGGGTTTAGATTAAATTTTAGATTAGGAAATTTATTGAGTGTAATTTAAAGGTTGATTAGTTAAGGATGATCTTAATTTCAAAGGTATAAATAACCATTTGTGATAGTATATGATTTAATGATACAAAAATAATGCACATTTAATTTTTGGATTAGGATAAGATAAATTTAGTAAATACCCTAGGAAAAAGTCAAAGTGAAAAATCTATGTATAGAATAGAATCTTGAGAATTATTCATATTTTGATTATGTTGTTTTTTTAGTAGTTGCATCCATGTATAGATACTAGACAAGTGGATATATTCATTGTCATATATGTACCTAGGGGTAATAACCCAAAACATTGGAATGGTTATTAAATCAATAATCACATGGTTCAAGATAAATAGGCCTAACTATACACCACGTTTGACACTACTAGGGGATATGATTTGGTTAATTCACATTATCTTTATGAACCACTATGATGGATTTGAATATATTTAGTTTAGGTAACCTAATATGAAATTGGACATAAACAACATAGATTGAAATTTAGTGATTCATAAGTTAAGTTATACAATAATTAATAAGTTCTTTCCTAGATAAAAGATAAGTAAGCTTTTGAGAGAATAGATTTCAATGATTTTTGGGTTTAGAATTTATTATAAAAGTTCATAGTTATTTGGGATCTCTGTTTTTAGGGTTAGGTTTTGATGTTTGAGATAATCAATATAAATATAACATTGGTGGAACCACTAATGGTATTGGTCAAATTCAGAGTGATATAGGATGATCTAAGACTAATAAAAGTTGGGTTGCATGAACTATATGATCATATGGATACTTTATAAAGTGATATATCTTGAGGTTAAATATTCTATAGTATATTTATGATAATTTTCATATATTGATAATCATTCAACTTCTCTATTTAAGTTAATCTAATGGATGAATCCTTAATGAATTGAACAAATAATGGGTGCAAGGGTTAATGCAAATATTACCATAATTAAAAACCCATATTAATGGGGTGTTGAGTGAGAAACCATATTATAAAAATAAAATTATAAAGAAATATGATTAACAATGTGAACATAGTCAAACTGCAAAACACACAAATGAAGATAAAGATGGAGTCTTATGAAACATCAAGTGATAAAGATGTTGAAGGAGAGAAAATTAAATTTCATACATGAAAAAAAACGTTGAAGTTAATTGGGGGAAATTTCCAAAAAGGGATAGGTAAATGATATAAGTATAGAGATTAAGGTCCTCGGACTCAAAAGTGTAAGGGAAAGAGATAAGCTATAAAAAACTATTTCCTTTATTGTAAGAGAGTTTGTCATTATGTGACTTAAAAATCCAATATAAGGGTCAATGCATGAAATAGTCACCAAAAACCATGAGAACTAACAAAAACCAATGAAAATAATATTCATGAAGAAGATAGTGAGTTTTCACTCTTGATTTTATAGTGTCCTTTGTCATGTAAGTCTTCACCAACTATAATAAATTGAGTTATAAATAATAACCCCTTGTTGTATGATTATCAAAAAATCATTTTCATGGTTTTGGGATGTTATTCCTTATGAATCTAGATATTCTCACCGTAGTATAATTCTTTGATAAATTAGGAATGGGTTAACTCACTTAATCATGTTTATAAAATAACAATTTCCATATAGATAAAACTCTTTCCACGTCCAAAATAAACCCATTGTCAACTAGTGATTTATAGTTAATTATAATTTTCATAAATAAATTACTCTAATATTTTGGAGTAAATTCTGAAGATACATTTAATTTAATGTGGGATAATGTTACACCAAGAAATATTAATAAATGATTACCTTTAAATAAGTTAATGTTTTCAATATCTTCCTCCACATGAAACACCAAACTAAAACCAAACCGTGATATAATTTTAAAAAATATGAATATTAAGTATGACCATTAAAACATAGATGTTAAATTAGTAATAAGGGACAAGAGTGACCAATTTATTAAATAGTTATATAATGAAAATAATCGATACATTTAATATAAATTATATTCAATTAGTATAGCTAAAACAACTCAGTATATCCTTTAATGTTTGAAAATATATTTCTCTAAAACTAGTTTTTTATTTAAATAAACTATATATATTATTATTATATGATAATAAATTATGTTTATAATATTAATAATAGTTTACCGATAAATTAATCGACATAAATTTTGAATAAAGAAAAATTAACATTTTAAGAAGTTATTTTCCAACATGAATAGTTTCCGACTATATTTTATGATTTTATTTAAATATTAAATTATAAAATTTAATAAATTTAATTTTATGACTTGAAAATCATTTTTGGATTAATAATAATAATATAATCTTATGACAACTTTTTGGGATTTTTATATAAATGAATTTTAGGTGGATAGTGAAATATACGATTTTTATAAATAACAAGACTTTGATAACATTATTATTATATAAGTATTAATTGGAAATTCATGAAGAAAAATTTTAAATCCTAATATATATTTTATAATTTAATTTATAATTTTTAAAAAAATTAAATTTGAAACACATATTTTATATTTTACAACCAATGTAATACTTTCTCTAAAATTAATTTTGGTAAATTAAATATTATTATTTTCAAAATAATTTTTAGAACTGTTATAAATTTAATTAAACTAAATTAATTTTATATTTTAAATTAGCGGGTCTATATTATATAATATGGACAAATTTATTTTTATACATCATTATTTTTTTATCTCAGTTAAAAACTAGTAACTACGGTAAATTCTAAAAGGGTTAAAAATAAAAATTCAAGGAGTATATGGAATAAAACATGAAAAAATGATTATAATTGAGTGTATGATTATTTATAAACCTTATATAATCCCCCATAAAATTATTTATAAATATTTTAGCCACTTTACATGTTCTACATGTGATCCCTTTTTAATAAGTTGAAATATTTATAAAAATTGCATTACCATTTATAAAATGGCATCTCACCACCCCTTAAAGAACTCATAAAAAATTTCTTACCTCATGAAAACATATCAATTTTACATATTATAGAATAATATTTCACTATCTTGAGCTTATAATCAGAAGAGATTATCCTATTCTATCCATTCTCAAGGGATCTTCTAAGAAAATATGAAATTTCTCAAAGTTAGTAATTGTTTTTAATTAACTTCTTTATTTTTTTCATTTACAATTATAATTATAAAATTAATTTGTAATTACATTATTATGGGTTATATATTTAATTTTATTATGTCATGGGAATAATAATTTATCACTTTATCCATTTTTCTTATGAAAAATGAAACTACAATTCATGCGTTGTACGGACTACTGCCTCCATAATGAAAAGTGTTTTTTTGTCCTTCACTGCCTTTAAAGGATGGAATAAAATGGGAATTTATTAAATAATTAAGATATTTATATAATTATTATGATTCTAAAATAATAAATTATATTACTCCTTACTCACATTCAACGAAAATTAAAACATCATCTATATTCACGCATGGACTGCCGCCTCTATAGAACAATTTATTTCAATTTTTCATTTCATCAATGTCATACATGGTTTTTCAGGATGATGAGATTAAATCATTAATATGATTTTTATGATATAATTGTGGTTTTTAATGGTAAATTTTAGAAAATATTAATGATATGATTAATAAATGATTGTCGTAAATTGAACCATTTAAAATGGGTGAACTAAGAGGAAAAAGATCTATACTTTCTAAGTAGTAACTTAATATAAATTTTCATCTCATTATAATTCATTCCCATTATGAAATAAGAAAGTAACAAAAACTAAATAAGATCATGATTTTTCTATTATATTTATATCACTTCTAGGAGGCCTTATAACCATACATTAATCATGGTACCTTCATGTCTGGGTTGATTTAAAACCGACATGAACCACATTACGCATTTATATTATGGATGAATAAAATAAATTATTTAGTGGTATTATATGATATTATTATTTAAATAATTTCTTCATTTCATGTTTATATCGACATTTTTCTCATTAATTAACGAAATATCCTTATACATTTAGAAGCACTAAAATATGATCATCGATGATTTCAACTACATGGTTTGTAACCAAAACTACCATCGAATTAAATTATACCTTGATAACTATCATGGAATTTATATTCAAGTACATTTAATTATCTTTGAATAATAAATTATGAATAATTATTAATACCTACACCTATTTCACGGAACTAGTTCAACTGGATAAAGATTAATTACAGATGGTGTTGAAAATAGGTAAAATATAAACAATATATATGTATATAATGATTATAAATAAAGATTATAAATGTTTATAATCATGAATAACGTTGTTGGGTATGAAATAAATTAACTTAATTTTATTTCTCTATATCATTGGTGAATTTTAATAAACAATCGGGATTGAGGTAGGGATTTTTGTCTCAAATTCCTCTATTTGAGAAATGTTTGGTATTATGTACCAAATTTCATTAACATTGTTTAAATACTACCTATTTGAGATATCTATATTGAATTATATTTTAATAATTTTATATTAAGTTAAATATAAATATTTCTCCTCTAAGGTGTTTTTATTAAAATGATACTCAATCTAAAAGGTTTTTATGGTTGAAATTCTGATTCATTGAGATTTGTTACATGTTATACACCTCCTCCAAATAAATATTTTGGTATTTTATAAAATAAAATTTATGATATTATTTTAAATGAATATTTACCAATATAAAAAACAATATAGAAACCTAGAATTAAGAAAATCAAATCATAATCCAAAACCAGAAATAGCCAAAACTCCAAATTCAAATTTTGAAATTGCACATTGATCACTACACCACATAAACACCTTGGAATGTGAGACCAAAACCATGGAACCATGATCCAAACTTCCTGAAAAAAACTAACAATCATAAGTGAAAAAACCCATCACCATAAACTCATCACATCTTAGTTTTTCACAATGTATAACATCTAAACTCACTGGCAGGACCACTTATGGCTTAGTAAAAACCCAAAAATTAAAACCCCACAATGTAATATCATCAAGAAACATCAAAATTGATTAATTAGAAAATGAAAATTCATCGAAAAAAGAAACTAAATCAATAAAATGGAATAAGAAGCACCAACATGGGGCCTAATGGGAAAAATCCAATGTCAGATGCTTCTCTTGGAAACTGTTGGGCACCCAAACCGCACTTCCCAAAAATATCCTTAGAGACCACAACACCTGATCGATAGGGAAGGTCGTGATGAACCAAGATGTAAAATAAAAGATTATTTGAAGAGTCTATTCATGGGTCTACAAATTTACATGATAATCATCACAACCTTTAGAGACCCATACAACCGGCAAAATAGAAAAATCCTTAAACAATCCATAATAACCAAAAATTTTATGCATCATCATCACCATATAAGAGACCTATTGAGGGGACATCTAGAACCATCACCACTAGAGATGAACTAAAAGATATAGGAATGTAACTAGACGTGGATTATCCTCCATGGAATCCAATGATGTATCATCCCATGAAACCCAAACCACACTAAAGAAACCAGTGAACTGGGCCATGATGGGGTCAAGAACACAGTAATCAGGCAGTTAGAGTGGTCTAAGAACCAATGAAGGAATCATCAGAGAGCACAAATACTATATAAAGACAAGAGAAACAAATACCATAGAGAAATAATGGGAGATATGTGAGGAAGGAGAGATTAACCCTAAAATAGGACCAAAATAAGAGAGGAATGATGAGGGGATAGGGGGAAAATGGGGTAGACGACTTCACAGAAGCAACGCACATATATCTCCCCTTTGAAACTCTACCGAATGGAAACCATATCCCTGGAACATGTTATACACATTTTTTGTATGTTGTTATATTGATTTAATATAACTTGAATTTTGTATACTTAGATTCCCTTAAATAAATGGGATAAACTAATCCAAATCAAGTTATTTTCTTTAAATGATTTTTGAATCTAGTGTAACCCATGTCAAAACTATTTTTTGTAACTCAATTTTAATTCATTGAGTTATGATCATTCCCTTGAACTTACTTCATATAGGTAGGGTATATTGGACCATTTTGTTGTATCATATGATATTCTATAATTTTTTAGATGTTTACCACATAATTAATCTGTCAATTGTTTCATTATTCATGGATTATGTTTTTTCGTAAGTCACATTAATAAATAAAATATTATTTATTTGAGTTATAATTTTTCATCCCGAGATTTTATTTTCATTCCTGGGTTCTACAATAATAATTTTTTTGTATGGTAATTTCTATTCCTATATATGGATAAAGATATTCTGATACAAAATAAATCTTAATAACTTCTTTTACAAAGAATTTTTGAACAAAGGTTTTTTCAAAATAATAATAATGGATTTTTCCTTTCACTTTTACATGTTGTATCTTCCTCTTCTCATTTTTCAAAGATAATATTTATGTCTTTTTAAGGGTCTATTATTAGATATCATTTTAAATGTAATTATTCGTTAAATCATTCATATTACCATTTCAGGTGACCTTTTAAAGTGACACGTAAATTTTTATTGTACGCTATTGTTAAAAATGTTTTCTAAAATATCTTTTGTATTTTTCTTATATTTCCCTTATCATTTTCAAAAGTATTTTCCCTAATGGGGTTTCTTTTTTATTACTTATCCTATAAAACACACACACTAACACACACACACACACACACATATATATAAATATATGTATTATCATTTGGGGGATTGAACAAGAATTATCAATCAATTAAATTCTTGACACCTTCATTTGTGATGTTGATCAAAGCATTATTTTTTAAATAGGGTTTTTGCCTAAGTCAACACCCTTATATGTTTTACTTTATTTAAGTGGGTTTATGTTCTGTTGAATATATCTACCTTCTTTTTATGGATTGGTTATGATCATGTTATCTCTTTTATTAACAGGGGAAAAGTATTTACATTCTTGATGATTATTGACTGTGAACGAGGGTGGGTCATGTATTTGTATTATATATTCATCTTTATACTGATATCTATGTTTTTATTTAAACAATGGTTACTAATGGAATAGTATGAAGAGTCTCATTAACTCATATTGTGAGTCAATTATACTTTATCAGGTGATGGGGGGTCCATAATTTCATATCCCCTTGATGCATTGACCTACCCCATTAGACAAAAACTTGTGTTTTGGTGCATACTTGTCCTCATATAAGTACAATGTCTTGGAACAATGACATGAAAACAAGTTATTTCTGTATGTTATTATCCATTCCATTAGTAATAGATCTATTTTTTTTATATCCATGTCTTAATTTATTATCATGTATATAACATGTTCTAAATTTTAGTTTAATGTGGAATTATTCAAATTATTTATTCCATCCATATTTTGAAAACTTCAGTTATTTATTTCCCTTGGTGATTATTTGATCTCTCCCTTTATTATCTTTCCATTTCCCCTGGTTATGAAGAAAATCATAGCACATGATATGTCTAATAGGATAGCTTGTGTAAAAACTTTATAAGAGATATTACATAATCATTAAGGATAAAATAGTTTTTTATATAGTGGGATAAAATATCATTTCATTCGGAAATACAAGGTTTTTTATAGTTTATATTTTTTCATATTTCTCTATATCTATAAACATAAAAGGTATTGGAAATTTATGTAATTCAATTTTTGTTTTATGTCATATAATTATGTGACAGTTAAGACTAGTAATTTATATCTTGTATCGAAGCCAGTTTGTAAAGTATTTGTTTACCGAATTGAATTCGATAGTGTGGTCCTCATGTGTCACATATACAGACATGTAATCAAAAAAACAATCAATTAATAATGTATTCATAAAAATTTATTAAAAAAATTAACATAATCAACTAATAAAAAATTTAATATAATAAATACAAATAAACATTTATATAAACATCCAATCATGTATACCTATAAATATTAATAAACATTATAAATTTATAAACAATTATTAATTGAATCATTTGTGAAAATGAATAAAATTATAAAAATATAATCATTTAATAAAAACAATATATTATAAAATATAACCACAAGAATAATAAAAAATTAATAAAAAATGATGAATAAATACAACATTTATATCCTCAAAAAATAAATGAATATAATTTACAACTCAAAAACAACTGATAAATATTTTTAATAAGGTAAATAAAAAATTTAAATCCCAAAAAATGCAAATACAGGAAGTAGATCCATAACCAAGAGAAAAAAAATAGGGGAAGACGAATATCAGATTGAATGAAACAAAATTGGACTATAGTTTAAAAAAGTGATCGATAACCAAAAAAGTGTGGACTCATAGGATTGATACAAAACATGGTAGATGTTATCATAAAGTTACAAAGGTTCAAAGAATTAGAAAAAAGAATGTGGTAAGAAGGTGAGCTAGTAAAGTGAAATGTCCCGGTTCCGGATGCCTCCCAGAGGTGCCCCGTACCCCATTTGTCAAATGGCTTCACACGCATTTCCCCAAATTCCAGAGGATACTGACTAGTAGCGAGGGCGTTGGGTGTGATTGTGGGGAAACTATTCCCTCATTGGCAGAGTAACTCAGTGGAAATAAACAGATAACAACAATGGAATAAGTAATAACATGCAGTAAGTAAACATCAAAATACTAGAAGTGATAAATAACTCGAGCACTGATATATATAAATGATGCATGATATATGTATCTAGGAAAGTAGCCAAACAAGTCACAATGCTGGAAGACAGTACTAAACAAAAGTACAGGGAATGAAAATAAACTCCTGCAGCATCATAATCCTTAGCTTGGTCTCATGATATCTTGCTCCATATCTATCATGTACCTGAAGTAGAAGGGTGATTTCCCTTATCTAGACGTACAACAATATAATCTTTTTGGGCCCAAAATAATGACCCAAATAAGGTGTGAGACGAATCCTAGAAGGAAACCACCCAAAGATATATTCCTAACTGTCAGTGAATATATGTGGCAGGTAATCTGCAAAAGAATAATATCCAATGAAGTACTCAAAAGTAAATATTCCTACAGTTTCAATTATAATCATTTACATTTAACAATTTAACCAACCGAATTCATATACAAGAAACCCTCTTAGATGTTTTCACATCCATTCCCCTCTGGTTCAACCAACAATCTCAAGTAACCCTCAGGTTAGTTCTTATAGTCTAACCCCTGGTTTAATTTACAATAATGATATAAGGAAGACTCTATGAGAAAGAACTCATCATAAATTTCCCCTTTGGTCTCGTTCAAACAAATACTATCCGTGGAAGAACTCACCTTCAATTCCCCCTATAGTTTTTTAATGGTAAACTACAGACACTTTGAGGAAGAACTCAACGTCAATTCCTCACACGGTCTCATAATGCATCTATAGACACTCTGAGGGAGAAGTCAATGTCAATCCCCCCTATGGTCTCGCAGTTTGGTACTTATAACAGACACTCTGGGAAATCCCTCAATGTAAATTTTCACTATGGTCTCACTACAGTAGGTTCCCATAGCCCCATGTAAATCAATCATACACAAGCGATAATCTGTAGCCAAAGTAACCCTCAAGTACTACTTGGCTAATTAGCTACAAGGTATAACACAACATATCCGATAAATAATCAATCCATCCTAACAACACTAGGAATGGATAAAATATCCTAACTAGAAATGTTAGGCTAAATGGTTCAAATCAAACAAGCATGGGAAAACGCATCCATATCATGGAAAATAAACCCTATTCATAATACAATTTCCCAAAATAAGAAAACAAAACATAGAAGACATTAATAGGGTTAAAATCCCTAAACTCTCAATACCCCGAACTAGGCTATTGTGAAATGTTTCACATATAATTGAAAGACTAACTATCAAAAAGAAAAAACCACCTACCTTGGCATTGCATGAATGATATAATCTGGCGTCGGCCCTTGAATCAATCTAGAATGTGGTAGATCTAAAAAACATTAAAAAGTTCAACCAAGAATATCTTAGGAGAGAGAATAAATAAAGATATGAGGCTTTAGAAGATGTAAGAGAATACTATGGCAATTACAACAAAATCTATGGTGGTTGATTTGCAGAATGGATGGCGAGTCGGGGGCTCAGAGAATATTCATCGGCAACAAACTCTCTAGGATGAGATGTGCAGAGAAGAATATCTTTTTGTGAACGATACGTGACCCTGGTCCATTTAATGAAAATAAAGTACACCGAATGTACTTTCAGGGTACACAGTGTGTACTTGCTTTTACTCGATTCCTCTTTAGGCGGTCTCTAGGTCACCCCACACAGCCTTGTGTTCGGCCATTACACGGCCAGTACTTATAAACCCAATTCAACCAAGTACATAGCGTGTACTTATAAGTACACGACATATAGTCGTGATATTTCTAGAAACTTTCCTTTTTCTCAAAAACAACTAGAAAAGAAATACATACCTGAAAATAAGATTTGGATTCTTACAAACTTCCCCCCTTAAAGAAAATTATCCCTAAATTTACCTAGCAGGGCGGAGTAGAATAAGAATCATTGAGCAGCTCCGACCACTATGATCATACATCGACCTCCCTCTCCCAAGTCTCATCATATACCCACCCGTGCTACCATAGCACTCATACCAGAGGAACAGACTGACCACAAGGAACCTTTTCACTATGATCAACAATCTAGATAGGATGCTCCTCGAATGAGGAATACACCTCTAACTCAACCTCCTTGGATTGAAAGACGTGATACGGGTCTGAGAAGTAACGTCGTAGCTAAGAAACATGGAAAACATTGTGCATATCCAAGTATCTCTGAGGTAACTACAACTGATAGGAAACCGGCCCGACTCTCTCCAAAACCTCAAATGGCCCGACATTTCTCGGTGAAAGTTTGTTCTATCTCCTAATCCTCCTGTGTCCCAAACATGGTGAGTGACGCAGAAAAACCTGATCTCCAACCTCAAACTCCAGAGGTTATATCCGCCGATCTTCATAAGACTTTTTCCATGACAATGCAGTATCCATCCTCTTCCGAATCAACTCGATCTGCTCTGTGGTCTCCAGATCATGATGAGGTCCCAGAATAGCCTCCTCTCCTATTTCCAACCAACATAGCAGTGATCGGCATGGCCAACCATACAAATCCTCGTACGGTTCCATCTAAATAGTTACTTTAAAACTATAATTGTAGGAAAACTCAACAAGAGGTATGTGATTCTACCAAGAACCTCCAATATATATGACATATGCTTGAAGAATGTCCTCTAGAACCTGAATCAAATGCCCAGAAATGCCATCTATCTGGGCATGGTATGTCGTACATAGAAGTACCAGTGTACCCAAAGCCATCTGTAAACTCTGGATGACCCGAGAAGTAAAGCTAGCTTCCCCGTCTGAAATAACAGAGTGTGGAACTCCATGTAAACGTACAATCTCCTAGATGTACAACCTTCCCAACTCATCAACATTGAAGGTCTCCTATATTGGTAAGAAGTTAGAAACCTTCGTGTTTCTATCAATGATAACCCAAAATTGCATCATTCCTTAAAGGTGACCATGAAAAACCTGTCAAAAACTCCATCGCGACATCATTACACTTCAACTCGAGAATGGGTAACTTATGACAAAGTCATGACGGTCACTGATGCTCTGCCTTCACTTGCTAAAAGGTGGAACACCTCATGAAAAACCCAGAAACATCTCTCTTCATACCTGGCCACCAATACTGACGGTGCAGATCTTAATACATCTTGGTGACACCAGGATAAACTTCCCAAACAGAGGAATGAATGTCTTGAATCCACTCTTCACATATTTCAACTGACACGCATACACGCCTATGAAAATGCAAGATCTCATCCCCACCAATAGTCCATCCAAGAATAGGGTCCTCCCCTGACATGCTCTCCCATAGGACTAGGCCTCGAGAATTTGATAACTACCGCATTCACACTCGATCATGTAGAGTAGAGGTAACATCCATAGAAGAAAGAAATTTCTGCCCTTATCTATCATGTACCTACAAATGAATCTCAAACAATAGAGCCATAAGCTTCCACTCACTACTGGCCTCCGGAACTGCTTGTATCTGAGTCCTCCTACTCAACGCATCAGCTGCTTCGTTGCCTTTCCCAAGTGTGTAGGAAAGATCAAAGTGAATGGACTAAAGGTACTCAACCCACATTTGTTGTCTCAAATTCAGATCGCGCTGAGTAAAGATATTTTTGAGACATTCTTGATCAGTGAAAACCAAAAAATGATCTCCCAAAAGATAATTTCTCCAATATCATAAGTCATGAACAACTGTTTCCAACTCGAGATCGTGCATTGGGAAATTTCTTTCATTGGCCTCAACTATCGAGACCCATACGCAATGACTCCTTCCCCCTACATAAGCACAGCTTATAGCCTGATACCTGATGCATCATACTAAATAGTATAGCTCTTTCAAGGATCTAGAAAAACTAGTATTGGCATAGAATTTAACACCCCATTCAGCTCCTAAAAAGCTGACTCACAATAATATATCCACAAAAACTTCGCACACTTCTTAGTCAGGCCTCTCAGTGGTGCTAATAAGTGTGAAAAGTCTTTTATGAAATGTATGTAGTATCTATCCAACTCTATAAAACTTTTTACCACAAAGACATTCTTTGGCTGCTCTTAGGAAACTAATGCTCTCACTTTCTTTGGGTCTAATGAAACTCCTATCTCTGAGATAACATGACCCAAGAAGTAAATTTGGTCCATCCAAAAGTGGCATTTTGAGAGCATAGAATATAATTGATTCTCTCTTATTGTACTCAAAACAATCTCAAGATGTGTTTCATGGTCGTGTTGACTGTTAGAGTACACCAAGATATCATCCACAAAGACTACCACAAAAGAATCCAAGTATGGATGGAACACTCGGTTTATCAGTTCCATGAAAACCGTAAGTGCGTTTGTGAGACTGAATGGCATAACCAAATATTTATATAGACCATACTTTCTCAGAAAGGCTATAAGATGTATATCTGATGGTCTAACACATGACTGATGATAACCAGACTCAATCTTCTAGAACATCTGGGCTCTTCTAAGCTTATTAAAGATATCATCAATCCTTATCAAGGGATATCGGTTTTTTACCATAAATTGGTTCAGTTTACGATATTCCACACAAAGTCTGAGGGTACCGTCCGGCTTCTTCAAAAATAGGATAGGCAAAACCCAAGGATAAGTACTGGGTAAGATGAAACCCTTAGCCTGTAACTCCTCTAACTGCTACTTGATCTCTTATAACTCGGGTGTATCCATCCTATAAGTAGGAGTAGAAACTGATACTACTCCTGGCACGATCTCAATAGTAAAGTCTACATCTCGCTTAGGAGGCATACTTGAAAATTCCTCTGGAAATAAATATCTGAAATGATCCACCACTAGAGGAAAGTCTAACTGTGAAGTCCCCTAGTAATCCAGATATAAACTAGAAATCTGGGCTGTAAATCCTCCCAACCCATGATTCTCAGGTCCCACTCTGATTTCATGGACAACCAATTCTCCCTTATGAAGAAACGATCCTCCCTTGGGTGATGTGAAACTCACCCAATGATGATAGTAGTTGAAAAAAACCTAGTAGGAAACTAACCAGTCCATTCAAGGAATGACGTCATATCCCTTCATCTCCAAGACATAGATGTCCCATATGAAGTGAAACCTACTGACCTCAAGAGGGTACTCCTTGCACTGACGTACACTAGCCATTCTTATCCCCAACGGAGTGTCCAGTGTCAAGACATCAGCATAAGAAAAGATACATAGGAAAAGGATCTCCACAATAGCAACGAATACGAAACTATGGGAATCCCCTATATCGAAAAGTGCATAAGGTAAAACTAAGGCAACTAGGATCGTATCTCAAACTGTAGAGGATATGAGATCCTGCTCCTGCTCAATCTTCTCCACTGCAAAAGTATGGCCGGTACCATGACCCTCTGACCCTACTTGACCACCCTGAGCTGATCCACCCTGTTTTCGCTGAAAGCATGGAAACTAGCTACCACGACCACAACCTCCACCTTATCTAGTCGAACTCCAGTTCCCAGACTGATGAGAAACTAGTGGTCCTACTCCTAAACACGGAGCCATTGAATAAATCTGATCATTAGCTGATGCTGCGAGAAACTAAAATAAGTGCTGAAGACGTCCCATATTGCCGCAAGATCATAACTCGACTAGGTATCTTGGGCAATGTGTCCTCATATTCCTGACCATACCACACCAGTAGCATAATTTCTGGCTACTTGGAGGTGTATCTCACCAACACGGATCTCCACATGTGGACTCCTTGTAACACATCCTACTATCAGCTAGAAAATCACAAACTCTGGTTATGAAACTTTCAGGTCCCACAGATCCAGAATCCCTCAGATTTTGCTCCATGATCAGGGCCCAATTGACTTTAGAAGATATGGAAGTCAATATAAAGATGTTCACCTGAGCCTAAATGTCTTTTCTGAGACCATCTTGAAACTACCTCACAAGGAACACCTCATCTCCCTCTAGAAAGTGTTAAAAGTGTTGTAGATCTATGAATCAAGAAGAATACTCCCTGAATAAATTATGACCTTACTCCAAACCCATGAACTATTAGGCTTGATCGGCCCTCATAGTCTTGGGGTAGAAGTAATCATAGAAGGTATGTTGTAACTCCTCTAAAGACATACCCTGCTGGAATCCCACCTGTTAGATCACATCCCACCATATCTTGGAGGAATCCAGAAGAATATACGTATAAAACTTGACCCTCCTCTATGTATGCATCTCTAGATGCTCGAAGATCATTAGCACGGCTTCAAGCAATGACTCTACAGCCTGGGGTCCACTATCGATTGAGAAAGTTGGAGGATGTTGCTGCTGAAAAAACCATGTCAATTCTTCCAACGATGGGTTAGTAGGTGGTGCTCCCTAGAAGGTTTGAATCATTCACATAAATACCTCTCATAATTGTGCATCGAGGCCTATATTCGGGATAACAGTTGGTTCCAAGACGACCACAACTGAAGGATCTGTTAGTGGTCCCAAATCTTTTATATTCAGTATCTAGTCACTACCCTATAACTAGCGTACAACCGGAGGACATCTCTGTGGAATGACTCCGTAAGGTCAAGCACACACCGTAGTCCAAGATTATCATGGAATGAAAATTAAAAGTCTCAGAGAAGAACATGTGAAATAAAGAATTCATGTTCTTGAAAACATGGATAAATGGCATGTATGACTCCTACACGGCGTGTTCCTTTAAGCCTACACATGGGTGTGTACTCCTTCCAACCCTGGTCGCATAACACCCCTTACACACGGCATTTTTTTCCTAACACACGGCGTGTACTTAAATCATTTTCCTCTTCTAGTGTTATTTTACATGACTAACCCATTTGGTTCCCCTATAACAAGACTACATGATGTGTTTTTCTAGACAAGACATGTACTAGACAAACTTCACCAACTCGTGTTGTTAGTCACACGACCGGTTACACTGCTAACTCGACACAGTGTTTTTGTTCCATACACGATGTGTACAAGCTACCCATCATCCACCAGTGTCATTAGTCACTCAACCGGACACATGGCCTCTACAATATGGCATGTACATCCGATACACGACATGTCCACCCATGATTTCAAAACCCCGTGTATCTGCCCACACCGACAGTGACACAGTTAGAGATTTCAGGGCTTGTGCATACATTACATGGTGTGTACTTAAGAAAAAATATTTCCTTCCCAAACATAAGGATACATGGCATGTATTTATCATTACATTCTATGTATTTTGAGATTTTCCAGATATTAAGCCTCAAAAACAACTACAGAACCCATCAAAACACTAACACGAACATTAAAGTGTCAAATTCTGATCCGTGAGGGCCCATACTCCCCTTGAATCAGATCTTGGCATCTTCTACATGTCATATAAAACATAATAGAGCAATGATCCACAAAATTCTGGTCCATGAGGGCCCATAACACCTCAAGAATCATATTTTGGTGTTCATTAAAAAAACATTACATATTAGCAATACCCTATCAATGAGTAGGTATTCTATCAAGTGATTTATCACAGTAGCATTCATATCTAGCACAACATCTATAACAATAACATGCAATCAGTATTTCACCCTAAATGGAAAGGAAAGAATGCATGACTTGTGATCTATAGAAAGTGAATACATGATGCACGAGATGGAATACCCTCATCTCATTGGGTTTCAAAAGAAATAAAACCACAATAATTTCAAAAATAACAACACAAAACATTTGAATCAACCAATGGTGAAATCAAATCAATTGTAAAAATTGAAAAACCAGAAAATATCGAACATACAAGTTAAATTAGATTTTTCTTGTACATGGGTTAGCTACTCAAGGGCACATCTTATTACCAAGTACCTATTCCTCCCTATCCCGGGCTTTAAGATCCAAATAGTAAGTCAAGAAGAAAATAATTCTTCAGATACCACTTTGTAACATCTCGGTTCCGGAGGTCACCCAGAGGTACCCCGTACTCGGTTAGTCACATGGAATCAAGTGCATTTTCCCAAAAACCAGAGGTTGCTGACTAGAAGTGAGGGCCTTGGGTGTGATAGTGGGGAAACCATTCCCTCATAGGAAGAGTAAATTAGCAAAAATAAACAAATAAAAATAGAAAAAGTAATAATAACATGAAATAATTAAATAGCGGAAGACTGGAAGTAATAAATAACTAGAGAACACATATATATAAATGATTCATGATATATATGTTTAGAAAACCTGTCAAACAAGTCAAAATGCTGGAATACAGTAATAAAACAAAGTAAAAGGAAATAAAATAAACTCCAGCAGTCTCGCAAGCCTCAGCTTGGTCCCATGCTCTATAGCCCCACATAAATCAAGTACCTGAAGTAGAAGGGTGCTTTCCCTTATCAATACCTAAAAAAATATATTACATTTGGTACCAATATCATGAACCAAATAGGGAGTGAGATGAATCCCAGTAGGCAACCACCCAAATAATTGTTCCTAACAGTCAGTGAATATACATTACCACTCATACTTACCGTGAAGCAAACACAGTGGAAGATGGTCTTTCCAACAAAGCAATCAACCAACACACTACTTGTAATTATGACTTTCTGGTTGATCTTCTTCCCCTATATGTTAGAGATTGTAATAAAATCCCTCATTTTAGACTTTTGTAACTTCTGCTTTATTTTTAATAAATTTTGTCTTGGTCTTTGACCAATGCATTACCTTTAAAAAAATGGAAGGCAATGTGAAAAAGAAGTAATAAACAAAGAATTACTCAAAAGTAAATAGTCCTAAATTTCAATTATAATCATTTACATTTAACAATTTAACCATCTGATTTATAATACAACTCTCTAGGATGTTCTCAACGCCCATCCGCTCTGGTTCAACCAACAATCTCAAGTAACCCTTTGGTTAGTTCTCACAACCAAACCCCTCTAGTTAAATTTACAATAAGTAAATAACAAAGACCCTCTAAGGAAGAAATCACCATCTATTTACCATGTGGTCTTGTGTAAAAAAAAACTCTCTGAGGAATAACTCACTATCAATTCCCCCTGTAGTATTTTAAAAAAAAACTACATACACTTTGAGGCAGCACTCAACATCAATTCCTCCTATGGTCTCACAATATATCTATAGACAATCAGAGGGAGCACTCAATGTCACGACCCGTCCCAGTGGGGCCCGATCTGCAACTCCCCAAGCCCGCCTCCAATAAGCCAGGGGCTGGTGACAACACCGAGTAGGCATGCTACTAACATGGGAGGCATTGCCTATAAACCTGTACACACACACACACATATCCATGCCCACAAAGATGAAAAGTAAAAACTAATAAAAGGAAAATATGCATGCATATGCTAAAACCGAACCAATAGAGTACTACAGGAAAGTAAAGTACATGAAAGTAAAACCCTGGGCCAAAAGTACAAGCCCACCAAAAGAGAGTCTGTAACAAAGTCCAACCTATAAAGAAAGGTGATGGGACTGCAGTCTGTAGCCATAGAAACACACCTCATCATGTCTAATCTCACTGAGTACCGTCCAGTCATGGTCCGCCTAGAATCCTATTAAAGGCTCGCTCGTCTGCACAAGACACGACACATGTAGCCAAGGCCCGTGTAGGGGTGAGTATAACAATACCCAGTAGGACACCTCGAAACCACAAAGGAAATACAATGAGGGAAAAATACCAAAAAGGAAAGATACAGTCAGATCTACACAATATATTTCTACCGAACATATAACAAGAATATCCAGATACACTCATGCACGATCGACTATCGTGAATACCACCACTAAGATCCAGCTCGAAGATTCCACTAAGCACGTAACCGGGAGAACAGACTCCTAGGTCTGAAGAGTGAGATATGAATTACTCGTTCCGGGAGAACACACTTCACAAGTACTATGTGAACATGATGCTTTGATGAGGATCACAACCAAGTCATGGGGTGATTCCAACAAATTAGTCTGAGCTAATCCGTTAATCAGAGGATCGGTGCCTGGGTAAAGTTGGTCACGTCGATACCAAGAACTCTACCTGGGGCTCCAGGAATGAATAGAGGATCTGGATCTAGTCTCATAGAGGGGATTCCAACAACTCTATTTAGGAAGTCTTGCGGAAGGGATTATACTACTGTATGTAGGAAATGATACTGAAATCCTTTAGGAGAAAGACTAAGGGGACGAACCCTAATGAAACTAGCCCAAGTCATAGAAGGAAACTGACTCATTCCATGTAAGATTGGTTACACGACGTGTAGTATGGAAACACGTCGTGTTCCTTGACCCCGGGTAATTCCCATGTAAATGGCTTGTGTCGTCCGTTCAAACTGTGTAAAACTCAACTACACGGCATGTAGAAAAAGTACACATCGTGTTCTTGACTCCAGGTACTTCCCATGTAAATGGCACGTTTCATTCGGCTTGTCAAATAGAAAGTAACTAAATTGATTGTAGAAGAAACACACGTCATGTCCGAGTACCTGGGGCTCGCTCTGTGTACGCTGGCCATGTGCCTATACAAGGTCTCTACCTGTGTCGCCTGCCCGTGTGCTAGTACATGGGGTATCCTATGTATCTGGTCGGGTCTGGCTGAGGAGGGGTATACACGGTGTGTCCTTGGCCATGTACCCTTCCCATGTCCATGTACTCCTAGAGTACACGCCAGGTAATCCCGCTGACGAACACACACCGTGTAGCCCATACTACATGGCATGTAATTGGTATTTTTCCAGAAGCAGCGTCTTCCTCCTCATGCCTCGGCCGAATCTCTGATTCTTGATCCAACTGTCCGATCATCATGAAACTCCAGATTTGGGGTCGTCCCGCCCCTAAGAAACCGATTCCATCAGTTTCGGGCTCTCTATCAGCCTTGATAGCGTGTCCTGATCCGCCCGCACGAAAATTCTCGAAGAACGGGAATTTCTGAACCACATCGATTTGTCCGCCGTTGTCACTATCACACCTCCGCTAGGTCGTCTCGATGTAGGATATTTGATTTCAGGTTGTTGCGCCAACAAACTAATGTGCAACGATCGACTTCCTCCAAGAATGCGTAGAACACACACAAAGAACGCGTAGGGAAGAATTACAAATATTGAACAAGAGGGATGAACCTCGATCGTTGTTCGTGACGATCCGGGTTCGTCGCCGTAAGATCAAAACCAAAACAACCTCAAGAATCAAAATATCAAAATCCCCACAAAAATCAATCCCACAAGAACGATCGATCCTCGTGCAAATATGCTCGTGGATTAGTCTGCGTTCATCGTGGGAATCAAAAACGGGGAAGGAAATCAAAAACAAACCTCCTACCTGGATTCGCTGCGTTTTGCTGGCGAAGATCCGGTCGTCGTGTCATCGTCGCCGGTGAAGCTCGTCAAGAAAATCATCGCCGCGTTCAGAGGTTATCTCCAGAGCTCTCCAGGGAGATTCAAGGTTATGAGAAAAGTAACCCTTGACCCCCTTGTGAAATCTCTATTTAAAAGAAAAAATATTCCTCTCCAACAAGGATTTAATAAAATATTTTAATTAATTATTTTATTACGGTTACGTCCAAAAATTGGATTTCACCACCGACCTGAACCGGCTGATGTTAGGCCTCGCCTAAGGTAAAATCATTTTTCCGAACGCAAAGGTGACCTCGGATTTCTGATCCGAGCACCCATTCAGGGGTTATTCAAATTTTTCAGGAAAACCACACGCGTGCGTAATTTAATTTTTAAATTAAATTCAAACATTTGTTCTAGGATCACTGGGCCTTGGAACTACACACTGTCTCAGAGCCTGGTCTCGAAACAATTCCCATATAATATTAAAATAATACAAGGAAAAAATCTGGGACATTACATTACACCCACCTTAGGTATTTTACGTCCCCGAAAAGCCAAAACATGCGCTACTCAAAAAGATGTGGGTACTGCACGCGAATCTAAGCCTCCCGCTCCCACTTTCCCACTTAGAGATTCCTGTGCTGCCACCAGACAAAAACTAACTGAATAGCTCATCCACGAAGGATCTTCTCCTGCCGATCCTCGATCTCCACTGGGTACTCAGCAATGGTCGCTCCATCATCGATGTCCAGCTCACCCCAGTCGATGACGTGCAATGGATCATGCACGTACCTTCATAGCTACGACACATGGAAGATGTTGTGTACCTGGTCCATCTAAGGAGGTAGGGCCAAGGAGTATTCCACCTTGCCTACTCTACGCAGAATCTGAAAAGGGCCAATGAAATTCAGAGATAGCTTGACGCCTCGGCCAAATCTATGCAATCCCTGTCGAGGTAAGACCCAAAGGAACACATGGTCTCCCTCCTCGAACTCCAAGGGCCTCTGAATCCTATCAACATATGAATTCTGCTGACTATGTGCAATCGTCATCCACTCCTGGATGACATACACCTTCTCTGTAGTAGCTCTCACCATATCTGGGCCCATGAGTGCTGACTATCCTGGGTCAGTCTAGAAAATTCGTGACCTGTAATGTCGCCCATACAGAGCCTCGAATGGTGTCATACCAATAGTGGAATGATAAATATTATTATAAGAAAATTCCACCAGTGGTAGGTGATCCTCCCAGCTACGACCTAAGTCAAGTATTCAAGCTCGAAGCATATCCTCCAAGACCTAAATGGTCCGCTCTATCTGACCATCAGTCTGGGGATGAAACAATGTGCTCAAGTGTAACAAAGTCCGAGAAGCTTCCTGTAATCCCTTCCACAACCGGGATGTGAAACGATCATCATGATCTGAGATGATCGTGGATGGAACTCGATGAAGTCTAACTATCTCATGCATGTAAAGGCATCCCAAGATCTCTACGGAACTCTGATCCCATATGGCTAGGAAGTGGGATGACTTGGTGAGCCGATCAATGATCACCTAGATGGCATCATGTCCCCTGGATGTACATCGTAATATCGTCACGAAGTCCATGGATATATCGTCCCACTTCCACTCTAGCACCTCAAGGGGCTGAGTCAAACCTGTTTGCACCCGGTGCTCAGCCTTTACTTGTTGACAAGTATGGCACCGAGAATCAAACTCTGCCACACTCTTCTCCATTTCTGGCCACCAGAACTAACGTCGGAGGTCCTGATACATCTTTTTCGCACCTGGATGCACCGACAAAGGGGATGTATGGAACTCCCTTAGAACCTCCTCTCATAATGTCACTGGTACTACTATACGCCCTCTGAAAAGAACAACCTGCTCTCCACCTTCTGAATATCCATCAGCAGCATCACCTGTGGATATCTGAGAACGTAGAGTCTCATAGCTAGTATCTTCGAGCTGTGCTTCCCTGACTCGCTGTAAGAGTGGAGGGGTAACAACCATCGATTAAAGGTAAGCTCCCTCATCTCCATCCACGAAGGATAACTATAAGGAGGCCAACTGCCTCGTCGCCTCATCCAACAACTGCGAACTAGATTTCCAGCTGAGAGTGTCTGCAACAAAGTTCCCCTTCCCAGGTGTGTAAATGATCTCAAAGTCATAATCCTGGAGGAACTAAAGCCATCGTCTTTGTCTCAAATTCAGACCCTTCTGAGAAAAGATATATCTGAGAATATCGTGATCAGAGTAGACGGTAAACTGCTCGCCCATTAGGTAGAGCCGCCACATCTTCAATACGAAGACTACCGTTGCCAACTCAAGATCATGGGTCACGTAGTTATTCTCATGTGGCCTCAACTGAAGTGAGCCATAGTCAATCACTGCTTGCCTCTGCATCAAGACACAACCAAGCTCGGTTCCTGATGTGTCGCAGAACACTACCTACTCGACACCCTCCTCCGGTAATCTCAAGATTGGGCCGCTCGTCAAACTTTGTCTCAACTACTGGAAAGCCTGCTGGCATCTCTCGGTCCACACGAATGGCTGCCCCTTTCGGGTCAAAGCTGTCATGGGTTCTAAAATCTTATAGAAATCAAGAATGAATCTCCGATAGTAGCCTGCGAACCCAAGGAAACTCTTCACCTCCATCATGCTCCGGGGTGGCTCCCATGCTAGCACTGCCTCTACCTTGGCTTGGTCCACTGCTACACCATCTTATGAGAAAATGTGTCCCAGAAAGTGGACCTCCTATATCCATAACTGGCACATCGAGAGTTTCCCATACAACCGGTGCTCTCGGAGTGTGTATAGAACCATCCTTAGGTGTCCTGCGTGCTCCTCCATGGATGCAGCATACACAAGGATATCATTGATGAAGACCACTATGAACCGATCTAGATAGGGCTGAAAGATATGGTTTATAAGTCCCATGAACACTACTGGGGAGTTCATCATGCCGAAGGGAATTACCAAGTAATCATAGTGACTGTAGCCACATCTAAAAGTCATCTTCAGTACATCCACATCCCATACTCACAACTGATGATAGCCTGATCATAGATCAACCTTCGAGAACCATCATTCCCGTCTCAATTGGTCGAAGAGGTCATCAATCTTCGGTAGTGGATACCGGTTCTTCATGGTCACCTGATTCAAGCGCTGGTAATCCACACATAGCCTCAAGCTCCCGTCTTCCTTCTTGGAAAACAGCACTGGGGCCGCCCAGGGTGAAACACTGTGTCTCACAGAGCCCTTCTTCTGCAAGTCTTCCAACTGTACCCTCAGCTCATGAAGCTCTGCATGATCCATCCGATATGCTGATGCTGATATCGGCTTCGTCCCAGGTTGCAACTCAATGCATAAATCTATCTACTGATGGGGAGGTAGTCTGGGGACATCCTCCAGAAAGATGTCCTCGTACTCAGCCACTACTGCTGGAAAATGGAAACTTGTGACATCTGCTATGACAAGGGCTAGGCTAGCCAACTGATGTGAAATCGGTTGCACCTTCCTACGCATGAGTCCATCCTACACTGCCTGGGCGTCTCTTTCACCGACAAAAGAGAACCTCGTTCCATTGCTTCATACACACCGTACCCTTCACCTAAAACAGTCGATCTAGGCATGAACTGTGGATAGACAATCCATACCAATAATGGCATCGTAAGGCCCTGACGCTACCACCAAGAGGTTCTAACCGAAACTATCACCTCCAAGGGTCAGGTCATAATTTCTATAGAGGTGTTTGATCTCTGAATCCTCTCCAGTCTGTTTTTCTAAGTGTAAGGGTTGAGTCAACGGCTCAACTGGAATCTCAAGGTCTCGAACAAGATAAGCAGTGAGAAAGTAATGACTATAACATGTGTTTATCAGTATGGCAACAAAAGTAAAAGAGATATAGATTGTACCTCTAATCATTCTGGGAGTACATGGGTCGTAAGCCTCTGCCTCCTGCAGCTGTCCCGGCCTCTGTCCACTAGCTCCCCGAGCCTGGGGTGGACCTCCTGGGGGTGGTGGTGGTAAAGGGTCAAAACGTCGACCACCCCCAGCTCCACTACCGCGTCTGCCACCCTGTGGATCTATCTTCTCTTCACGTTGCCTCTACCTAAATGGTCCATCCACTGCTCCTGTGTCAGTAATATAGTGGGTAGGACAATATCGAGCGAGATGTCCCCTGCCATCACATGATTATAATCGCCTCTCTCGAGGATAGATGGATGTTCCTTTCGAACCCTGTACAACAGATCCCATGTCCTGGGATCTCCTCTAAAAACGTCTCCCATGCCTGGGTCTCTAACGTCAGCTCCCTGCTGCCGAGGTCTCTGCTCCAGCTCACCCACTACTAACAAATACTGGTTGTCTCTACTCTGCCAAGAAGCACTCGACCACCAAAGCCCACTTGAGCACCCCAGTATAAGTAGGAATGCTCATAGGGATGATGCTAGCTCTGAAATCTCTGCGCAAGCCTCGCTTAAAAGACGTACCTCTGAAGTACAGATCTCGGACCATATCCATCAAGTACTACGAGAGGTCGGTAAACCTCGATGAATAGTTAGCCACCGTCATGGTCCCATGCTGAATTTGAAGAAGCTCCTGTATACGTACTGCTCTCAGGGTTACCAGTGAAGACTCGTCTCTGAAGATACACTCAAACTCCGACCATTCAAGAGTCTCCTCTTCGTGAGTCTGGATAACCAAACACCACCATCGTCTTGTCGAGCCTTGCAGAAGGCTCGCTGCCAGGATCACCATCTAGTCTGCTGGTGTCCTAACCAAATAGAAGACTCTGGCCACTGCCTCAAGCCAGTCCTCTACTGATTGAGGGTCATGCATGCCTCGAAACCTGAGGGGTCTCTATCTCTAAAACACGTGGAGTGCGCTCAGCCTACGCTCCTCCTCCACTGGTACAGTAGGCACTAAACACTGCTCCACAGGTGGCAGAATAACTGGAACACCACCCGATGGTAAAACTGAGGGATCTGGTCCCTAAATCAAATCTTTGTCCCTGAGGGGGTCATCCTCATGATCGAGCTGGTGGATCCTAGCGGGTGCGCATCGCGGAGGAATCCTATAAAGAAACAAGATGTATCTCAGTCAGTGAGAATATCTGGAGAGCTGACTCAAGAAGGACATGGAAAAAACAACCCATTCCTATATGATGCATGTACCATTATTTTCCTCCTTGCAACTAGTCTTCTCATGCTCCGAGTCGAAAAGCAATTTATCAGAGTCCTGGTGTATGGATACGTCGGCTGCCCGCACCAACACTGGGGTCCCTGGCCTGAAAGCCGAACTCGAAACACTTAACACAGTTCCCCCAAACCAACTCACAGACTCTCAGTCCTGAGGTAGAACCGGCCACCTATGATACAACTCTGTCATGACACATCCCAGTGGGGTCCGAGCTGCAACTCCCCAAGCCCGCCTCCAATAGGCCAGGGGTCGGTGGCTAGCACCGAGTAGACATGCTACTAACAAGGGAGGCATTTCCTATAAACCTGTACACATGCACACACATCTCCAAGCCTACAAATCTGAAAAGTAAAAACTAATAAAAGGAAAATATGCTTGCATATGCTAAAACCTAACCAACAGAGTACGACAGGAATGTAAAGTACAGGAAAGTAAAACCCTGGGCCAAAAGTACAAGCCCCCCAAAAGAGAGTCTGTAACAATGTCCAACCTATAAGGAAAGGTGGTGGGACTGTAGTCTGTAGCCATAGAAACACACCTCAGCCTGTCTGATCTAACTGAGTACCGTCCGATCCTTGTCCACATAGAATCTTGTCAAAGGCTCACTCGTCTTCACAAGACACGACACGTGCAGGCAATGCCCATGCAGGGGTGAGTATAACAATGCCCAATAGGACACCTCAAAACCAAAAAGGAAAAACAACAAGGGCAAAATACCACAAAGGAAAGATAGAGTCAGGTCTACACAGTATATGTCTACCAAACATATTACAAGAATATCCAGATACACTCATGCAAGATCGACTATCGTGAATACCACCACTGAGATCTAGCTCGAAGATTCCACTAAGCACGTAACTGGGAGAACACACTCCTAGGTCTGAAGAGTGAGATACGAAGTACTCGTTCCGGGAGAACACAATCCACAAGTACTTTGTGAACATGATGGTCAGATGAGGATCAAAACCTAGTCATGGGGTGATTCTGACAACTCAGTCTGAGCTAATCCGCTAAGTAGAGGATCGGCGCCCAGGTAAATTTGGTCATGTCGATACCAAGAACTCTATCTAGTGTTATAGGAATGAATAGAGGATCCGAATCTAGTCTCACAGAGGGTATTCCAACAACTCTATTTAGGAATTCTTACTGAAGGGATCATACTCCTCTATATAGTAAATGATACCGAAAACATTCATGAGAAAGACTAAGGGGATGAACCCTAAGGAAACTAGCCCAAGTCACAGAAGGAAACTGGCTCATGCCATGTAAAATTGGTTACACAGCGTGTAGTATGGCTACACGCCGTGTTCCTTGACCCCAGGTATTTCCCGTGTAAATAGTCTATGTCATCCGTTCAAGCTGTGAAAAACACAACTACACGGCGTGTAGAAAAATTTCACGTCCTGTTCCTGACGTCGGGTACTGCCCGTGTAAATGGCCCTTGTCATTTGGCTTGTCAGATAGAAAGTAACTACACGACGTGTAGAAGAAAAAAATGCTGTGTCCGAGCACCTAGGGCTCACTCCGCGTACGCTGGCCATGCGCCCTTACACAGTCTCTGCCCGTGTCGCCTGCCCGTGTGCCAGTACACGGGGTATTCCATGTATCTAGCCGAGTCTAGCAGGGGAGGGGTATACACGGCGTGTCCTTGGCCGTGTACCCTTCCCATTTCCTGTACTCTCGGAGTACATTCCGGGTAATCCCACTGACAAACAGACGCCGTGTAGCCCATACTACACGGCGTGTAGTTGGGATTTTTCTAGAAACGGCATCTTCCTCCTCACACCTCGGTCGAATCTCCGGTTCTTGATCCAACCATCCGATCATCATGAAACTCCGGATTTAGGGTCGTCCCGCACCTGTGAAACCGATTCCACCAGTTTCGGGCTTCCGATCGGCCTTGATAGCGCGTCATGATCTGCCCGCACGAAAATGCTCGAAGAACAAGAATTTCTAAACAACATCGATTTGTCCGCCGCCATCATCGTCGCAACTTCTCTAGGTCGTCTCGATGTTGGATATTTGATTTCAGATCGTTATGCCAACAAACAAATGCACAACGATCGATTTCCCCCAAGAACTCATAAAACGCACACGAAGAATGTGCAGGGAAGAATCACAAAAATCGAACAAGAGGGACGAACCTCGATCATTGTACGTGACGATCCGGGTTCGTCGCCGTTAGATCAAAACCAAAACAACCTCAAGAATAGAAACCTCAAAATCCCCTCAAAAATCAGTCCTGCAAGAACGATCGATCTGTGGGCTAATATGTTTGTGGATTAGTCCGCGTTCGTCATGGAAATTAAAAATGGGGAAGGAAATAAAAAAAAACATCCTACCTAGATTCATGGCATTTTCTGGTGAAGATCTAGTCGTCGCATCGTCGTCACCGACGAAGCTCATCAAGAACACCGTCGCCGCGTTGGGAGGTTTTCTCTAGAGATCTCCAGAGAGATTCAGGGTTATGAGAAAAGTAACCCTGACCCCCCTTGCGAAATATATATTTAAAATAAAAAATATTCCGCTGGAACAAGGATTTAATAAAATATTTTAATTAAATATTTTATTACTGTTACGTCCAAAAACTGGATTTCACCACCGACCTGCGCCGGCCGATGTTAGTCCTCGCCTAAGGTAAAATCGTTGTTCCAAACGCAACAGTGCCCTCATATTTCTAATCCGAGAACCCGTTCAGGGGTTATTCCACATTTTCAGGAAAACCGCATGTGCACATAATTTAATTATTAAATTAAATTCAAACATTTGTTTCCGGATCACCAGGCCTTGGAACTACACGCCATCTCATAGCCTGGTCTCGAAACAATTCCCATATAATATTAAAATAATACAAGGAAAAAATTTGGGACATTAAACTCAATTTCAATCCCCCCTATGGTCTCACAGTATGGAAATTATAACAAACATCTGGTAAATATCTCAACGTAAATATCCCCTATGGTCTCACTACACCAGGTTTCCGCAGCCCCGTTTAATAAAATCACGCACAAGCGATAATTAGCATCCAAAGTAAGCCTCAAGTACTACTTGGCTAATTTTCTACAAGGTATATCATATCATATCATATAAATAATCACTATATACTGACAACACTAGGAATGGAAAAAAAATAGCCTAACTGGAAAGTTTAGACCAAATGGTTAAAATCAAATAAGCATGGGAAAACACAACCATATAATGAAAACTAAACCCTATTACACTCCAATATCCCTACTCAAGGAAAAAATAATTAGTAGGAATTAATATTGTTAAAATCCCTAAAAGTGCAATACCCCGAACTAGGTTATAGGAAAATTTTGCACATATAAATGAAATACTAACTACCGAAAGGCACAAACCACCAACCTCGATGTTTCATGATTGATATATTCTAGAATCAGCCCTTGAATCGATCTATAACATGGAAGATCTACAAAAATGTCAAAAACGTTCAACCAAGAATATCTCACGATAGAGAAGAAATAAAGATATGTGGCTCTAGAAGAAGAAAGAGCTTACCATGGAGATTACAATGCAATCGATGATGGTCAATTTGAATAACGGATGGAAAGTCGGGGTCTCAGGGAAGAATCGTAGGCTATGGATGCCTCTGGATGAGACAAGTAGAGAAGAAGATCTTTTTGTGAATGAGGCACAACCCCAGCTCAATTAATGAAAAAAAAGTACATGGCGTGTTCTTCCAGGGTACACGGTGTGTACTTGCTTTAACTGGCCTCCCCCTTAGGTGTTCTCCAGGTCACCCCACGCGTCTATGTGCTCAGCTGTTATAGATCCAGCCCACGTCTACCTGTGGAAACCTACTACACGACATGTAGTTATAAGTACACGGCGTGTAGTCCTAAAATTTTCAGAAATTGTTCTTTTTCTCAAAAAAATCCAGAAAAGAAAGGCGTACCTGAAAAAAAGATTTAGGATCTTACATAAAAAATGAAAAAGTATGAGGAATGCAGATAAAATAAGAACAAGGATAGAAATTATGACCCATGGAAGTTATGGTTTCAAAATATCAACCATCGATGGAATAATGAGAAAAAAAGGCCACGTGTAATGTTAGTTATATAATAAACAATGTTAAAAGTGAAATTTAGTGATAATTATTATATAAAATATGTTAGAACCCAAGTATGTTAATATCATTTATTTATTAACAAGCATTATAAGTCCAATTGATGGGTCTTTAACATTAGCTATTATAAAACTAATGTTAAAACCCTATCTATTTGGATTTTGAAATTGGTTATACTATTAAATAAGATTAAAATCATTCATAATGGGGTATTAATATTGGTCATTATATAATGGATATTAATGATTCAATATGAAATATACTTCTTTTATTAGTGTTCCCTCTAACTAGCATATATAATTCTCATAGAATATGACATCAATCCACCATGATTTCAAATTCATAGATTAAGGGAGGTATACTGAAAGTTTTAAAATATCATGTGTTTATCAAAGCATAAATTTGGGTATAGTTTAGATAAATGGTTCATCAAATGATATCAGGTCCCGCTAGCACCGATAAATCCATCACATGTAATTGCACACAATTTCCATCTCCTACTTTTCATCCCTAATTTCATGTAACACCTTTTCCATTGTAGGATCTAGGTTCATATGGATATTGAACATATTGGGACTTCTATATACCCACTCAATCATTCATATTATGTCCCAAATCTTCATTTAGAGGTTATATGGTTAGGATTAAGCTGTTTCTAAAACTATTGGTGTGTATTCACATACATACTAGAAACTCTATGTTGACCACTAAAAAATGTTATACACTAATACTTTCACTTTTTCACATCCTTCATAGAAATTAAAAAATGATTTTAGTGTTCCTGATGGATGTTTGAGAACTACCAGATTTAAAGAAACATGGGAAGGAATGTTGAGGTAGCATATTTCCAATTAAAACCTTAACTTCATATAAAAAATAAAAACCATTGTTTGCTAATCTACTCATCAAATAATTATGATAAATTCCCTCTTAAAATGAATCTATAAATTCTATAATCTTAACAATAACCTCATCCTTCCTCAACACTTTTATATAGGTTTGAAACATGAAATATATATATTAACTCTAAATCCCTAGATGAAAATCCTCCTAAAAATATCATTCCCTCATCTCATCATCCAGTAGAAAATTTGGAGAGTATAAAATAATGTGTATGAACCTCACTTTGAACTCTCATAAAATGTATTTATGCTACAAAATGGAGTGTAAATCATGATATCACACATCCTTTAACTTTAAGGATAAGAAATAATACAAGAATTTATTCATTATTTTTTCCAACCTAACCTTTGACTCATCATTGTTTTTAAGAGAGGTCCCAAAATTTTCAAACTAAACATATCAATAGTCTAAACACAAAAGGGATCCTAATATTCATTCCTTCATGAATCTAATGAAAATATATACAAATCTCCACCAATAACCTCTCTATCTATTGATCAAATATTTATCCTTCAAACATTTTATAATTTTCCACTAAAAATCCCAAAAATATTTCATCTACCAATCTCCATGGGATCGACCTATATACAATATATCACAGAATCCATAAACATGTTATTAACTTAAACTCGACATAGTCATCACCCACATACCATATCAATAATAAAATGTAAAAATATTAATCTAATTATATATATATTATTTAAATTATTTTTATTAAATTCATTTTAATTTCATTCAAATATTCTCAAACTCAATACACAATTGAAAATATGTTTATTGAATATATAATTCAAAGGTCTCTATGACACAATAAATTCATTATTTCTTAAACATATTTAGTTGATTATCAATGTCCTTAAATCATATTATATGGTTCCTTATATGTCCAGGATGCTCCCACTAGACTATGTCACATTCTATGTTTTAATAAACCATTTCCCTACCAAACCCAATAAAATCCTCACTAGTGCTTAATTCAAATACCACCTCCAATATTTCATGTGATGGAGACTAGCACTATGGTTATAAAACACACTAAATGGGAGGCATTACCCTATTTATCCCCAATAAAATTGGAAATCCCTCCCATTAGCAGAAACACTGTACATAAGGTAACCAAAAAGCTCATCCATAACATAAATATTCATTAAATTTCATATAACTAAAACATCATAACAAATTATACCAGAAATAAATGAATTCTAAAGGTAGTGACACTATTTTATACTTGGATGGAGTAGAAATGGGCTTGGTTGTGAGGGTCTGAGAATGGATACACAATCATCACGTTGATTCACTAATCATATCTCGAATGGTTTCTAATTGGGTTTATTAATGGAATGGAAAACACCCATCATCTCCCATGTCCAGGCAAAGCTGTGAAAATTTTTTAATGGAAGTAAGACATTAGGGGTTTCTTACCAATCATGTTAAGGAACACACATTGGTCTAAATAATGGGAGTTATAGATTATCAGATGCTGTTGGGGAGAATTATTGAGAACTATGGGGAACTCTTTGTAGTTTTAACTTATATTCATTAATCTTTCCATATACCAGTCTGGAATGAGTTATCCTAAATATTTGAATTGACTATTGACATTTTTATATGAGATTATCAATACATATCATAGGAATACACACTCTAGAACATATGTATGTATCAAAGGTTATCCACCACTAAAATAATCTATATATATTGAGGCTCTCAATCTTATTACTTAGATATGTTGGTCTACATGTCAAAATGTTTTAAATCCACATCTTAGTTTGCACTAAATTTTAACATTTTGTAGGAACATACTGAATGTTTGGGGTTTTGGGATTGGGATCATGAAGGGGATTTCTACATATATTTATAAAAGGAATAAGAACCCATAGTTCATCACCACTTAACAGGTAACATCGTACCTTTTAGGGTCATGTGTCAAGGACTGATACATACAGTTTAACATCATAATGTAATGAAAATAAAAAAAATATTCCTATCAAATAGTGGTGTGTGTCTTACATGTGATTGTCCCTTTCTAGTTAACCCTGAAGGAAATATAGACTAATGAGGATAGGTTGGACTCATAAATAATATATACCTATTAAGATAGGTGTGCCAAGGAATATAGCTCAATCAGGTTGATATGGTAAGACTTGAGAATAATATAGCCTTTTGGGTGGGGGAATGAATTTACTAGGAATATGGCTTGATGAACGATGGTTCACCTAGAATATACACCTAATAAATAGTACATCTAAACTCATGAAAACATATCCAAATGAGGGGATTGCATAAGTTATATCATTTAAAAAATATCCTAATGATAATGGAAATGGAAGATTAATGATGTTGGGTTTGAACCTCATAGAGGCATTCTACATATCCAATCAAAAAAGGAATCATATCTTATGTAGTTTAAATAAAACTATTTATGATTGGGTAACAATACCACCCCATGTTATTTAATGCCACTAGGTATGGAAGTTGTCATAAATTTTAATGTTGTAAGGCTAGGATCCTGGAAATATAGTTTAATTCCATCCTATGAGGATGTGTGTTTCCCCATGGGTGTGGAATCTATATAACATACGGGGGGTTTGAATTTTAGACATGGGGACATAAGCCTCGAGAAGGCCTATTAACCTATCTTATGCGAATGATAATAATAATAGCTCATGTAGTTTAGATATCCAAGAAATATTTTCCCTAAAAGTTAGGAAAAAGGAGATTTAGTGGATATTATGAATATGGGGCCACCCTAGAAAGCTTCATCGAGCATACTTCCCTTTTAACGAATGTTGCATGAGAGATATGGCCCTTTGAGAAGAGGATATGGTTGTTGGTTCTTACACCTTTTAAGGATCCCTAAGGACTTATTTTAGTGATGTTAATGGCCATGATGAACACATATTTATAAGATCATGTGATGCATGCTCATATTTATAGACCAGATATATTAGAAGATCATACACATATCATGAGAGCACGTGATTAGAATTGAATTGGAGATTATGCACTGTATCCTCCCAAATGAAATATGTCTTCAATATTAAACCTATGAATGAACCCCATAGTGTTTTTAGGACTCAAAATTAATATAACAATGTGAGGGAGAGATTGGGTATCACATCAAATTAGATACCCATTATATGGGTTCATTCTTTTTCCTCTAATGGATGAGTAATGTTTATTATGAGGATATTTCAAATATATCTTTTTTTCATGGATTACCTAAGCAGAAATGGACTTAGGGAAATATTCCAACATATACATGTGGGTTAGGTGATCACATAAATCTATAGGTATCCGATGATCATATAACTGGTATCGAGTTATTTGATCACATGGATGTCGGGATAGGTGATCGCATGACCGTGATAGGGGTAGGTGAACATCGTAATATATATGGCCAAGTATCATGTGGTTTTTTGTCAGATAAATGAAGTGGAAATAAGTGATCACATGAGAATATATATGAACGAGGATCATGCAATTTTTTACATGGTTCATTAATATTTGTCTTTTTTAAATGTTTAATAAATCCCCAAAAAGATATATGTCGAATCAGCAGGGGAATTTCTTCAAGTATCTGGATCTCCAAAATCCTTCTCCATTTTAACCACATTCTCATCATAGTAATATCTTCTATCATTATGTTTGGTGTTTCATTCTCTTCAATAAATTTTGGTTATAGACATAGGGGTCTTGAAATCTATGCTACATCATGTGGAAAGCAAAATAAGTATGGGTTTTAATGGAAATGGAATTCATTCATGTAAGTTTGGGTCATCACATAACATAGGTCAAGAGCACAATTATATTGTTGTGTGGTCCTATTAGGTCCATGTGATCATGTAACCCAACTATCACCAACTGTGTATCTCTAATAAATCCCATTCCCATCAATGAGATCAAGACAATTAAAAACCTACTATTTTTTCAAACCTTCATGTGAGATGGGGTGATCTTGGATTGGCTTTAATTGTGGGAACATAACTTGCAACATCGCATGACCAATAGCGAGTGCAGAAATTTCTGTTATTTATAATATTTTTGGCCACATCACATGGGTGGAATCCATCATGTTTCAACTTTATCATATGATTATTAACCATACAAATTTCATGATATGAAGTGATAACCTATATTTAAATCATGGATATCATATTTTTCATTCCTCATACGAATAAAGTTGAATTGTTTGATCCAGTTGATGTCACATGATCACACCACTCAGTAGAATGATCAAGTTTTAATTACGCAGTGCTCATGAATCCCTAGTCTAGTAGAATATTTGTTAAATATATTCTATTGGTCTCTCTATTCACATAAATTAATCCCTCCTTTCCACATTTTTTATCATCTTTTATTCACCCATTCTCATTATGTTTGCACTGACAAATCCAACCATAAAATGAAATATGAAAGGGAAATGGATGACTCATATCCATGGAAATAGAATCCCACTTTAGTCCCTTAATCTTTCACATGAACATCAGTATCCCATGTGTATTCCAGTATATAATGCTGGTAAATGGGTTTTTTACATACTTTTTACCTTTTTTATAAAACACAAATATATTGAAACAATCAATAAATCCATCATGTGTGTTAGCATCACATAACTCAAATACATGATTTCTTCACATGATTCATCATGTGATAAACTCTGTTTACTACTTCATGAAACCATTATTGCATAAATCTTGCTCTCAATCATCACTACAATTCCCCATTTTTTAATCACTTCCTAGGATTGTGTTTACTCCTTACATTTAAGAGACCATTTGACTGCCTCATAATGACTAAGAAATAATGAGAGTTCTTGATTCCATTATGACCACATGAACACATAAATCTTATGTAATCATGTGATCAATTGTCCCTATATTGATCATGTAATTACATGACTCTATTGTAGTCATGTGATTTCAGTTAAATTACATAACTTTGATTTCAAAAATGAATATCCCATCATTGATCTAGATAGATTCAATAAATGAAGTCGATGAGATTTTTTCTCAAGTCACATATATGGCCAATAGTGTGAATTCATACTATTATGAGACTATCGAATCTATTAGTATCCATCTTATCATCTTAATAAGGGTGAAACTGATGGATTAAACTCTCTATACCAGCTACCCCTATATAAGTTCAGTGTTTTAAATGATGTTCCAATTTCAATTCCTTAGTCAAGGAACAAACCTCATTATTGTATTATCAAGAATCATCACACATATCTATGCTTACTACTCATGATTATTGTCCAATAATTATGGAATACATAACAAACTAGAATCTAGGGTGGATAAATTTTTTGGATCTTTGATCATTTGGGGATTTTGGTATGGATTGGTGTTGGCCCTTCTGGGTGCAGCGTACTTATAAATAATTTGTAGTTGAGATGAATAAGGTTGGATTTTATGAGGGATTTTGGATTTCAAAATCTCTTCGATATTGTAACAGAGGAATTTTTCCATTCCAAGTCATCATGTGGATCCCAAATACTAATATGTTATACATGTTGCATAGACAAGTAGTCCTAAATCACTCAGATCCAGAGATTAGTGTTGCACCAATATTGGTAGATATGTATGATAAATACCTCCCTATTTCTGTCTAATAGGATTTTGAGAGTTATCCCATTATTAATAAGGATATTATTGATTTAGATAAATGGTAAATGAATATGTTTTGCGTCGATGAGTTTATGTCACCTTGAAAAATGGGCGGCATTATTCATCAGAATAACCAGATATGAGCCATTGATGAAGAATCCTAAGGCTTTCCGATCATATAAAACTCATGGGGAAGATGGTGGTTATTGACATAAACTGGAATAAATCCAATTTTACAACTAGGGATTAAAGTAAATCTATTATTTTTATCATCTTATACAAATGGAATCCATTCTGGTGATATTCTTTAGTGTCTATATACTTTCAATCCTTGATAATGGTGGGGGTAAGAGTGACTACATTCGCAATGGTGGCACAAATTTTTTTTAGAAATAAAATTGGTTTATTCATACCTATTCTAGATAATATGAATAACCAAATCCATCAAATATATAAGCAGAAGTCCCCATATAGGATTCCTGGCACCTTTCAATTCTTATTTGGTTGGATGGGAGCACATATGGGTGGTTATGAATTAATAAACACATAGGCAGTTTCTGGGGCTTGTTTTAGTGTATTTATATAATGGATTAGTGGGGTCAGGCCCATTTCATTAATTATATGGGAAATAAATAAATAAAAAATGAACATGCATTATCAAAACATATATATATTATTCATATATATAGCTAAAATTATCATTGATAGCAGTAATGATGGTTCTAAAGAGCATGCTTATTCTATGGATATCCATGAAGAAATATTTTCAACTTAGATAAGTTGAAAAATTACCTATAAAGGATATACGCCTCATGAATTTGGGAGGAATTTTGGTGTTTTTTGATGAAATATAAATCTCTTGCATATATTATTCACATATAGAAACATATGATAGTCAATCTCCAATTCTAGAATATGCTAACTTGAGAAGAGACCCATATCTTGGTGACCTTTACTTAGACCAATATCAGTATTGGTCTGTTGAAAATCGATATTAACCCCTAGAACTTGTCCTACCAAAATGTATAATTAGTAGAACTAGTAGAAAAGATCAACGGAACACCATTTATAGAGGTTGTTTTTAAAAGAGATCCAATGGTAATGGTGGGAAAGACTCTCCATTAATGGATTGAATCATAATGATCATTGGAATTACAGATACCTATGAATAAATTAATGTGTTTAAAGCTAGTTCCATAATTATGTGGGGTTAAAATAATTGAGTTACTATCCACACCATCCAATAGAGTTAGACCAGTGTTTCCAATTTCATTTTAGTAATGGTATGATTGGATGAAATGTATATATATCGTAGAAGTATAAAGAATACTCCTCTGGTTATAGGTGTAACTAGAGTGATTTGAAAATGTGACTATCATTAGGGATATCCCAATTGAGAAAGAGAATGTATAAACTATGTATTCACTCATATATTTTTATAATGTAATTAATTTTGTGCATGGTTATGTTCACTATACAGGTTTTCAGCTATTGATGATAGTCATCTGGATAGGGGATGATGAGTATAGAGAAGGATTAAAATAGAATTCTAAAGAAGGGGTGATATAAATCTCACTAGCACTGTCATATTTTATATTTTTTAAACACTACTAATATTTCTATGGGGTATTTTATTAATCTGGAAAGATTACGGTGCCTCTCACTTCTATGATATATTCTTTTTAATGGACGGTAGTCTTGGATGGTTCACAAACTGATGAAGTGTTTTGTGAACAAGTATATACTAGATTGATGGAGAATTTAGAGGTAGTTTTTTATCCTAATGTGATTTTTCTAGTTCCACCACAAATTATAGCTTTGGCTTATTTGGAATAAATTCTATCAGAGGGGCTTCCTATTGAAGATGTCACAAAGATAAAGTGAGAAGGGTTTCAAATAACATGATTCTTTCCTAATAAAAAGTATAATAAACTCACTTTCATAAATATCCCTTGGATCACCTTAGTACCTTATCTCAATCTATTTTTACTATTCAAGATCTCATCAAAATTTACCAAGGATAAAGGTGAACCCTCCTGTAGGATACACAATTTCTATTCCACTAGAAGGATCCTCAATGGATACAAAGATTGTTGGGGATTATGAAAAATTTTAGGTGACTCATTACCCATGTAAACCAAGAACCCCATCCACTAAAAATATTGACTATAGTTTATAGGGTAATGAACAAGAAACCTCAATTATTGATCTTACAAGTTGAGTGTAATGTGATGTGAGGGCTCCAACTCTTATACTACTTGAAGCACCCCTGATTCCAGAAGGTGATGTACTAAAAGTAGAAGTCTCTAAAATATGAGTTGTTTTAGACCCATTCAAAACTTCTGGCATGGAGACTCTTGTTACCATTGACCTAATTCATGCCCATTCACTCTTAATGTCCATATACATAACCACTTACTCTTCTTATGATATTTCCAGAGAAGGTGCATCATTGAAAGAGGGTGAGGAAATATTCTGGGATTTTAAATTCAATTGATAATGAATTAAAATATCATACCTATATCTATATTTTCATCTCCCTATGGTATTGATCCAAATGTTTCACAAGAAAATATTTATATCATTCATTATATCAAGGAAATGATAACAAAATAACATTCTTATAAAACCGATTCTAGTAAATATCCAAGTTTCCCTGGATCAACTATATTGTTTATCAAATAATTTACATAACTTACATGTTTGGTCTCAATGGATCCACCACATATTCTAGATAGCCAAAATCTATAAGCTTCAGCATCTCAAATAGCGGTAATGGTAGAGGAGCATGTTGGTTTAACCTCGAGCCTTCTAGTGTCGTACCTCTCGTTCCCCTCGTTGTTTGATTTTCATGATCACAATCACCTTATTATTTGTCTAATTTTGTTTGAAGTGTTTTTGAATGATAGGCACAAGGTTTCCAAGAAGTTGGCCCAAGAATGGACAAGAAGTGGACTGAAATTCAGTCCACCGGCCAACCGGTGTGATAGCACCGGCCAGCCGGTGGCTCTGTCACCGGCCAGCCGGTGGCACCCAGCAGAACAGTGTTTGCTACTGTCTTGCCACCGGCCAACCGGTGGCCTCACCACCGGCCAGCCGGTGGAGTCTGGGCAGAAGGCCTTCTCAACATCCAAGGCACCGGCCAGCCGGTGGCCCTGCACCGGCCGGCCGGTAGCCCAGTCAAACTAGCCGTTGGCTTTGACCAGTCAACTCCCATTTGGACTCCAACGGCTCCGAGGCCCTTTACAATGGCTCTGAAGACTCCCCAAGGGTTCCATGCCTATAAATAAAGGCCAAGGAAGCCCCGGACACCAACCCGGATCATATACGAAGCCAACGGACATATTTTGTATCATTTGGCGTACCTCTGGCAGACTTCCTTCAAGGAACCCATCTTGCTCCAAAAAACTTCCACATCCAAGGAGCTCCTCCAAAGAAGCTTGGAAGCGGCCTTCAACATCTCCAATCAATCAAAGGCGCCCAAGGCTTCTCAACATACGGGTTTTATTGTTTTATTTATTTTGAGCTTTAAATTTGGGTTTGTGCCTACAAACCCCAAACTCTTTCTTCATCCCTCTTTCTTTTGGGTTTCACATCACCATTAAGGTGTGAAGAGGTTTCTTCAAGCCTTTCCTTTTAAAAGGATTGTGTCATAGGTGAGCTAGCCTTCACCTGTAAGAAGGCTAGTGGGTTCTTGCTCAACCATTAAAAGCAAGTGGGTTCTTGCTAAACCAATTCAAAAGCAAGCTGTAATAGGTCCTAGTGCTACCTCAAAGCCTAGTGGGTTTCTTGCTAAAACCATTGAAAAGCAAGCGGTAGGAATCTCTCAACGGTTTAGTTGGGAGCGGAGACGTAGGCCGGGTTTTTGGCCGAACTCCGTTATCAATTGCGTGTCTTGCCTCTTTTATTTCCGCTGCACTTTCAACTTTGATTTTAAATTGTTAATCATTTTTTAAAAGGCAATTCACCCCCCCCCCCCTCTTGCCATCACTCCCTTTTTCTCCGCCCAACAATTTGTATCAGAGCCAGAATTTGAGTAATTCCCTAAACCGGTTTCAAATTAAAGAACCTTTTTGATAGCTTCTACCGCTTCTTCTTCTCCAACCCTCGAAGGTCATTCATTGGGTCGTGCTCCATTGTTTGATGGAACCGACTATTCTTTTTCGAAAACCCGCATGTCAACTTTTCTTAAAATCATTATCTATCCTTTTTTTAGAATTGTTATGCATGGTTTTACGCTCTCTTCTCTCGATGAGTCTAAATGGACCCCTGCTGACATTGCAAATTTTGAGCTTGATGGAAAAGCCATGAACGCTCTTCATTGTGGTCTTGACCGTAATGTTTTTAATTGCATTTCTACTTGCTCTACCTCTTATGATATTTGGAAATATTTAGAGCTAACCCATGAAGGTACTAGCATGGCTCAAAAGCAAGAACCCGCTCAAAAGCTAGAACCCGCTCAAAAGCAAGAACCCAATGCAAAATCCGTACCCGCTTGCCCACTTCACAAGAAAAGGGCCAAGAAGAAGAAAAATAAGAAGGCTTCAAAGGCAACATGGAGTGATAGCTTCTCCTTCTCCTCGAGCGACCAAGGTAAAAAATGCCTAATGGCAAAACATGAGGTATCATCTTCCGACTCTTCTTCCTCATCATCCTCTAGTTCTTCAAATTCTTTCAATCATTTGTCTTATAAAGAACTCCAACATGCTAGAGACCAATTAGAAAATGGTTTTCATGAACTTTCTTCTAAATTTGTTTCTTTGAAAAAGAATTTCAAAAAACTTTCCTCCGAAAAAGAACAACTTCTCAAAGAGAAGGAGGAACTCTCCCTAAAAATCCAAAATTTCCCAAATGTTGATTCTTTGGAATCAACCATCAAGGACCTTAGAGAATCCTTAGCCAAGTTCACCCAAGGTGAACAAAATTTGACCAAATTATTGGGTTCTCAAAGGGTTTCTAGGACCACTCAAGGACTTGGCTATACCAACCAAGCCTCCTCCTCCCATGCACCCACTGTTTTTGTAAGGGGGAGCTCTAGTTATAAATTTTTCAATTATTGTAAAAAACCCGGGCACCTAATTTATGAATGCGATTGCAAAAATGCCCGTTATGGTATGCCTAAATCTATTTACTTTTCGGACGAATTTTATAGGAGAAGACCCGCCATGAAACAAATTTGGATTGAAAAATCTCTTTTGGCAAGTCTCTCCGGGCCAAAATTAGTTTCGGTTCCAAAACCCTTTCCCCGATGATTTTTTGTTTTATTTAGGGGGAGCTAGGTTTGTTTAAGCATTTTTGTTTTGTTCAAAACTTTCTTTTCAAACTTTCTTTTTCAACTCTTGGTATCAAATTTTTCAATTCAAAATTTTCAATTCAATTTTTCATTTCAAAACTTCCAATTCAAATTTCAAAAATTTCAATTGGTTTAAAATCTCTATCTTGTTTTTCAATTTTCCCTCAATCAAGTTTTATGCCCCGTGCTATTTTGATAATCACAAAGGGGGAGAAATTCTTGATTGATTGGGGTAGAATCCTTTTGATCATGCTTAGCATTTACTTTCTTTATCCTTTAAGCATGTCTTTCATTTTTGTTTTTACTTTAATTGTTTTGGTGATTGTGATCATCAAAATAGGGGGAGATTGTTGTACCTCTCGTTCCCCTCGTTGTTTGATTTTCATGATCACAATCACCTTATTATTTGTCTAATTTTGTTTGAAGTGTTTTTGAATGATAGGCACAAGGTTTCCAAGAAGTTGGCCCAAGAATGGACAAGAAGTGGACTGAAATTCAGTCCACCGGCCAACCGGTGTGATAGCACCGGCCAACCGGTGGACCTGGCAGAGGCATTGCCCACTGCCAGGTTCCACCGGTCAGCCGGTGGCTCTGTCACCGGCCAGCCGGTGGCACCCAGCAGAACAGTGTTTGCTACTGTCTTGCCACCGGCCAACCGGTGGCCTCACCACCGGCCAGCCGTTGGAGTCTGGGCAGAAGGCCTTCTCAACATCCAAGGCACCGGCCAGCCGGTGGCCCTGCACCGGCCGGCCGGTAGCCCAGTCAAACTAGCCGTTGGCTTTGACCAGTCAACTCCCATTTGGCCTCCAACGGCTCCGAGGCCCTTTACAACAGCTCCGAAGACTCCCCAAGGGTTCCATGCCTATAAATAAAGGCCAAGGAAGCCCCGGACACCAACCCGGATCATATACGAAGCCAACGGACATATTTTGTATCATTTGGCGTACCTCCGGCAGACTTCCTTCAAGGAACCCATCTTGCTCCAACAAACTTCCACATCCAAGGAGCTCCTCCAAAGAAGCTTGGAAGCGGCCTTCAACATCTCCAATCAATCAAAGGCGCCCAAGGCTTCTCAACATACGGGTTTTATTGTTTTATTTATTTTGAGCTTTAAATTTGGGTTTGTGCCTACAAACCCCAAACTCTTTCTTCATCCCTCTTTCTTTTGGGTTTCACATCACCATTAAGGTGTGAAGAGGTTTCTTCAAGCCTTTCCTTTTAAAAGGCTTGTGTCATAGGTGAGCTAGCCTTCACCTGTAAGAAGGCTAGTGGGTTCTTGATCAACCATTAAAAGCAAGTGGGTTCTTGCTAAACCAATTCAAAAGCAAGCTGTAATAGGTCCTAGTTCTACCTCAAAGCCTAGTGGGTTTCTTGCTAAAACCATTGAAAAGAAAGTGGTAGGAATCTCTCAACGGTTTAGTTGGGAGCGGAGACGTAGGCCGGGTTTTTGTCCGAACTCCGTTATCAATTGCGTGTCTTGCCTCTTTTATTTCCGCTGCACATTCAACTTTGATTTTAAATTGTTAATCATTTTTTAAAAGGCAATTCACCCCCCCTCTTGCCATCACTCCCTTTTTCTCCGCCCAACATCTAGGATATGTGAAAAAAAAATTCTCACATAGTGATTTGGTTTCCCAATACATCCCTGTTTCAGGATTAGTCTTAGGTCAAGGCATAAAACATATAGAATTACAATAGTAGTCTAGGTGACATATTTTTAAATAGATCTAAACCATTATAATGGAGATCATATTCCAATAGATTAAAGATCGATGGAGTCACCTCTAGTATATGTTAACTACTCTTGGTTATGGAGTTTATTCTTATAAAGCACTCCCAACAATGTTAAAATAGGTTCCCACCATTAAACAGTGGAAAATTGAACTAGAATTGGATATTTTATTGATAAATTCCAAGGCCTTTTCCATACATCATTGCAATGAAAATCTTAGTAAATCCTCCCAATATGTGGTGATGGTTGTGGAAAATCAGTTCATGGTTACTAAAGGGTGATCTGATATAGATATGATTCAAAAATAATTTACATACATATATAGAAAAAGAAAAATGGATTTTCAAGGAATATGATAAGGCTGGATAAATGCTTCTACAAGAGAGGAATCATTTATATCCATTATGGAGGTATAAACCAAATGGTATATCAACGACATCAATCCATAACCATCCTGGGGCAGAAGATGGTTGAGCTTGTTGATTCATCCAATCATATTCTATCATATCATTATAACTTTAGGATCCTCTTATTTATTTAAACATGGGAGACAATCCAAAATATATAGGTTCCACCCTCTTTTTTTATCTATAAATTAATGAAGTTACATTCATTTTTGTAGTCATTGTTGTGATTTTTTTACCCATACTATCTTAATGACCCAATCTCTTGTACATCACTGAGTGAGTTGAGAACCATAAAACATTAAACAAATTGAAATAATATTCCAAATACTTGAACCATAATTATTTCCTTTGGGGTGTGTCTCACAAAGGAATATAGAGAGGAGGATTAATTCTATTTCACTAGTGTTATTCCATTTGGATGTGAATAATGAAGTACTCATGGGAATAGAAAAATGATGGTTATAGGTAGAAGAACCATAGAATAACAACCACCATTTCACTAGAGTTTGTCTATTGTAAATTGATAAACAATTCATATTAGGTGTGGTTCACAAATGGGTATAGTTATAAACGTCATCACTAATAGAAATGAGTTAGTCCATTTTGAAATTTATGGTGAATCCCTCTTGGGTGTGGCTCACGAATGGGTATAGGTATAGACACCATTAGTGATACACAAGATTTTCCCTATTTTGAAATTGATGATGTATTTTTCAACATAAAGTGATTATTTTTTTAATATGTTATAGAGATGTAATACATAAAACTTTTTCTTGGTTGGGGTCTAAGTGGGCATAGATTTATTTTTTATAGGGTCAAATAGTGGTCCCTATAAACTTTTTATTTTTTTCTTTTATTACCTACCTTTTTATTATGTTTCAAATGAGGAAGGATTAATAGGAAGCGACTTTTATTTTCCTTAGGACACCCTTCATGGAATTTATAATTTATATTATTTTTTCCTTTATTAATTTTAATGGTAATTGTTTTCTAAATCATGTGTGGTGTTTGCCCAGTGATCAGAGGTTAAAAAATTTCCTAGACATCTCATTATGTGTTTATAGACTCATGATTACCATGTTTATTTCCATGGGAAATTTAAGGTCATTAGATTAGGACCAATACAATAAGAAATTTAGGGTCACATGACTTGGATCATCAAAAATTTTAAGAAAGATGTACAAGATCCCTTCCCCTACAATGGTTATATTATATGGTGGTGTAACATCAAGGATATTGATTCCACTATAATAGTTGTATTATGAGTTGTTTAAATCATATTTCAAGGAGTTTTAACTGATTACGATGATATGGGGTGGGAACAAAAAGGATGAATACTAACCAAATTTCAATTAGGTGTTCCACTAAAAAAATTTAAGGGCATAAAATTTTTAGAGTCCTCGTTTTCTAGAGATGAAAAAACATCTAGTTGGAAATCTAGACTGACAGTTCATATAGAGGATCTAAATTTGGGCATGTATCCATAGCCAAACAGAGCCTTCCCTTGAATCTAGATGCACTCATTTCCAATATTTATGAAATTTTTTTGAAGACTTAAACACTAGATAAATAAAGTAGGTTATATAGAAAACGTTATTCAAGGAGGGTTTTAGTATCCTAAATGTTGTGTCCACATGTACTAAACCTCTTATCTAGGGGGAGGATATGGTAAATCATTGTTCTAAATTTTTCATAGACCATTGGATCTAATAATCTTATCTATGATTTTAATTTTTCATAATATGGGACCTCAGACCATTATTCCTCATTAATTTTTTATATAACATTTTCATAATATTTCTAATATTACAGTTTCTTAAGAGATTAATTCCCTTTTTATCATAATTACCTATATGATTTTTCAGTAATATTTTTTTTCACTTTTCCCAAAATTTTATGGTCTTAGTACTTAGACTATTCAGTTCTAGAGTATAAGGTTGTATAGACTTGACCAAGGTATATTAAACACAACTCTATAATGCGATGAAAAAGAGGGAACATAGTGTACTTTCATGAAGTATGGAACAAAACACACATAATTTACGTTCAACATGTAGATAACAAAATTCATATAGGTTAATTCCATGATTCATTTATCGAATTTTACATAGTTTAAGGTCATGGTTTGTGGACCAAATAAAATTAAATGTGTAATGAAACAACCAAATTAGGATTCCCAGTGCCTAGATAAATTTAATAACCATTTAAATGGAGTACAAGGATACCATATATCAAGGATCATGGTTATTGGGTTATGGGTAATTATATGGGATATACATGCAAGGGATGACCACTGACCATTTTGGAAAAATATATATTATATTTTAACATCTTTAGAGAATTCATTGATTGGAGGATCTCTTTTAATGAGATGAAAATTCTTCTAGTTAGTAGACCATATTAGTGGTGCATATACAATATACAAATTAGTCCATGTATAAATAGCTAAATATAGGTGTACCACAAATTTGGATGCACTTGTTATTGGTATCCCTGAAAGATTTGTAAAAAGATGAGGAAGTCAAAATGGGATATATGATTTATAGACCGAAATATTGATAAAAGGTGATAAAAGAATCCCAAACCTCAGTTTACCATGGTTATGATATCGTGTTCTCTTAATAAGTAATGATAATAGATGATGGATTATGTCATTGAATATTCAACGAAGTGTTATAAATTCCGGGTAATTTATTTTTATACCACAAGGACCTAGATGTAATATTGTTCAATGTATTTTCAAAATTAATTAAATGTTAAAGAGTTTACTATTGTATGAAAATTTCTTATATTCCCTACCCTTTATAAATGGAATATCACAATTGTTATTCTTGATAATATCCATTAGAACCTTTAAGATCATGTGATTAAAGATCGGATTAGAGACCTCTCGTGTTTTTTAAGGGTGTATAATAAAGGAGAGATATTAAATATTGTGGTTTTTTATAATTGAATAGGTATAAAAACATGTGACCAATTCTATAAATGTGTAATATCCATGATCTCTCATATCTCGATGCAATTTTATAAATGAGTTTCCAATAAATGATCATATACATTAAGGAGGAGTGCATCATGATTGATATAATTTGAGGTTCGACCTTGGATATAAGATCTAGGTATCAATATGAATCCTTTAAAAATAGGGATCAATAATCTTTTTGTTCATAAAATAATGTCTCATGCACCGACCTAAATATTTTCTATGGAAAATTGGTATTTTATAAGAATAATTTCATAAATGAGCAAACCTTTTCCAAAGACTATTTCACATATCTAGATCGAACAAAAGAGGATTCATTTTCAATTTTATAGTTTTTTTATGGATCTGATTTAGTCATGAGGTAAAAGAAACTCATCATAATTATTCAAAAAGGAAATCACCAATTATGAATAAATAGTTAGATGATCAGGTACCAAGATGAGGTAGGGGAATTTATGATTTCTATATCTAAATATAGTTCAATAATTATGAGAATAAGTACATATATTGTGAATATCTAAATCATTCCATGAATAGTTATTATATTTTAACCATGTATAACTATTATATTTTAATTATAACACCCCTAGATTCTTTGAGTTATTATATTTTGAATTAATTTATCATTTTGATATTTTTCATTTCACATGACACTAGAAATAGTTATATATATATATATATATATATTAAAAAAATAAGTCAAAAATTCCTTTCACAATGAACTAACTAGGCTTAAACTACTTTCAATACCAAATTTTCATTCCCTATACACAATACTGACTTGGATTTCACAACCCACAACATTGAGTTGGCATATGTTACACACAACACCAAGTTTATACAGTGAATCATTTTATTATAATTTTTTGAAATATATAATTATAATAGATCCATTAAACATATTTATATGAATATTAATAAATAATTTCCAAATATTTTTTATTATAGTTTTATAGAAATAAAACAAATTGTTAACGAAAAATATAATTTTTGGTAAAGTCCTTATCTGGTTAAAAATACTATGAACTACACTTCAGGTCATTCTATGAAAAAAAATTCATTTTAAAGACATTTAGAAATTAAATATATTAAAATAAACTTAATTATTGAATTTATAATTCATAAATTATCTTAGGGGAAATTTTTAGGTTTTTTTTTAAAAAAACATCTATTTTTTGATGAATAGTAAAAAATACAACTTTTTTAGTTAAAAACTACCTTTTCATTTAAATAATTATTAATGTCAGATTTTATTTTAAATTTGTTTTAATATCAAATTATATCAATTATAAATATATTATAATCAATTTCCCTTTGAAATTTATTATAAAAACTTAATAAAGTTTTTAACTTCTTTTGACTTTAAAAACACATAATTCCGTCTGGCCTGCGAGATTAGAATTAATCATAATTTTTCTTCTTATATGAATTGGATTTAGATATTAATGGAATAAACCATAGTAATCATTAAAATATTTATACCCTGATAAGAGTAAATTAATTTTTCACCAAAAATATTAGTAAAAGTGATTAAAATTAATTATAACAATTAATGTCAAATTAAGCTTATGTAGGTGCTAAACCTTAATCATAAGGGAAAAAATGACCTATAAACTTTTCAAAAACCAATTTTAAATCCATATTTCATATATAAACCTTTAATTATTAATTTATTTTGGTTTTGTATGACTTATCTTTGGAAATATCATGTGTACAACTAACCTGTTTTCAAAAATTTCAAGTGAGTCATTTTCCTTCCTTATAAAACGACACCACCTCTCCCACATCCTCAGACCTATTAAACCTATTAGTTTTAGACAAGATATTTCCAATACACTTTCCAAAATACCACACTTCCTTCTATAATCCTTCCCTTTGGAAGAAGGAAATCCAAGGAATCCTTTTGGCACAAACCAATAAGAGTTACCCGATTAAGAGGTAATGTTTTCAGTCATGTGATTTATTTTATTTTCATTATACAACCCATAAAATATATTTATTACATTATTTTATAACAAAATAAGTATCATAAATATATGATTATATTTTCATGATAATTATTTTACCTACACATACACACACCTCCATCTAATGGGTAATGAGCATACAGTTTACCTGTATGGCGAACTACCGCCTCATTAAATAATGATTGTTCAATTTTCCTTACCAACTATCGTGGTGGAAATTATGATGGAAAATATTTTTATATATTTAATATATTATATTTATTATTTATTTATTCTTCATCATTCATTATATAACACATATCTTTTTACTTTCCATTTAGCGTTAATATGATAACTTTGTTTGAGGAAGTGTGGACTACTGCCAGCTGAAAGCGATGTGGCTCGTTCACACACTACCTATAATGTATTAAGGATGTATTTAGTGAAATTACATGATATATAATTTATAATAATGTCACTTTAATAATGATATATATATATAAATATATTTCTTTCACTTTATTTCATTCAATATGACAATAAAAAAGGAAACAACGTTCATGCGTACGTATGGCTTACCATCTCCATGAAGGGTGTAATCAATTTCATACTACTATATTAAAATTATTATTATAATAAAAATATATTTCATATAGATGATATTTATATCATGGTTTACAATCTTGAATCATGATATAATTATAAGGACGAACAATATGACAAATTAAGACAAGTCAAAAGTATAAATCCAATATTATCTGATGTGAAACCTTAACATAGGATGGTTAAAAAGTGGGTTATATAAAATAATAATAAAACCATATATGGTATTATATATAATGATATGGTCCTTAAAAATATGTATTATAAATTTATATTTTTTATAAATGTTTTTTAACGAGTGTGACGAGAGTCAACACACAAGGTAAGGGGATTTTATCTCGCTTTTTATTTCTATGAGATACAAGATATGTTCACAACTCTTTCCTTTTGTGTGCTTTATATATTTACCATGATTGATTCTATGTATATTATACTTAAATTTATGGGTATTCCCATATCAATTTTATGATCGTTCTTTCAGGGGGATTAAATATCAAAAGTTACCAAATTCAGGAAATAGTTTTGTCTAAATTTTCCTTCTTTAAGACTCATGTTTTGTTATGCACCTAATTTCACTTTTGATATTTATATAATTCTATCTTAAATGTTATATCATGAATTTAATTCTTTTAATGATGTTTTTATTTCATGTAATTTCCTTTTCTTATAGGGATAGTATGATCCCAAGATACCAAGTTATAAGAGTTCAATAGGAAAATATCACTGCATTTCAGTATTGTTTATGTTTATGATACCTTTGAAGAAATATTATGATCTATATCTCAAGAAAATTCAGGAATTTTATTATCCTCTTATTATTAATGATTTATTTATATCATGGTACTATTTCTTCCACTCTCTGGTATATTAGATGGTTAAAAAATTATTTTTAGGAAAGCCCGACTTTACCCTCCCTTTAGTGAGAAATATGTGTTCCTTCAGAAACATGATTCTTATAAAATGTTTCCCGTAATATTCTACTAATTTCCCATGATCATTAAAATAAATATTTACCATTTTTATCTTTTACCAATGTGTTCAATGTAATATCCTTGTCTATTTCTGAATGAGGAAATTTTATAACCTTTTTACCAGGTAAAATGAATGTTCTTTATACCTCATACGACATGTATGGATTTACCTACCATCATTTATTTGAAACTTTTCATTTAAAAATATATAATTTTTAATAAAATGTTTTTAAAATTAATTTTCAAAATAATTTTTTACAAAATATTTTCAATTTTCTTTTATATGTTTTCAAGTAAATTAGTTTTCAAAATATACTCAATCCTTATTTATATGTTTTCAATGTATTTTCAAAGAAATGGTTTTCAAAAAACATAAGATAATTTCATATGTTTTCATGTTAAAAGGTTTTCAAAACAATTTTAATATTTATTTATATATTTTCAAATTGTTTTCAAAGAAAAACGTTTTTATAATTATTTTAATAATTTTTTTAAAAGTTTTCAAGGAAAAAGTATCTAAAAATGATTTCAAGTCTTCTTTATAATATTCCAAGCTATTTTTTTAGAAAATTATTTTCAAATGGTTTTTTGTTTTAAAAATACTTTTTAAAAAAAGACAGAATATCTTTCTTAGGAAACATTTTTGAAAGATATTTCAAAATTATTTTCCATCTAAGGGGAAATTTGTTTGGGTTACTCATTCCCTTCTAGGAAATGATCTATAGTTTTAATTCATATTTGTTCTATGAATTGGTTATTATTTATGTATTGATCTTTATGAAACCGATTTCTCTTTCGTGGGTTATATGTTTATGAAACTCTTTTCTCTTTCAAGGGTTATATGTTTATGAAATTAGATTATCTTTTATGGGTTATATGTTTGTGAAAACAGTTTCTATTTCATGAGTTATATATTTCTAAAATCCTTTTCTCCTTCATGGGATATGATTTTGATAAAATGATTATGAAACTTGTCTCTTTCAGCATGTTAGGATATGATCACATTTCTATAATACCCATTTAATTTCATGAGTTATGGTATGTTTTTTTATGATCTTGTAGTACATGTATGTATAAATTCACTATGAGATGGGTGGGACCTATATCCCCTTCCAATTCATAGGGTAAATATTTATATCTCATGAGATAGACATGGTTGGAACGAGAAATGAACTCGATTCAGAATTGCATGTCTAGAATGAGAAATGAACTTGGTATAATATTACACGGTTGTAATAAGAAATTAACTCAGTTCAGTATTACAGTGCTATAAATAGAAATGGACTTGATTCAATATTATAGGGATGGAACAAAACATTATCTCAGTTCTATAAGGCTGGAACAAGAAATTAACTCGGTTAAGTAATATGGGGTTGGAATGTGGTGTGCACTCAGTTCCAGAAAGTAAATTTTACACTAAGATAGTCTCAGTACAAATTCATTGACTACTATATATATCATTACATATTTTCATGTGTCTAATACAATTCAATATTTTATTCATATGCTATGATTTCATGGAATATGTTCTTAATTTCCTTATGATTCATGTCTTATTAACTACCAATCTTTATGCCATGATTCATTTATATGATCTTTGATATGAAGGTTATGATCTTAAAATGTTATTCCCATGTTCCAAACCATTTTATTCATTTTATGTTTATGAAATTAAGTTATTTAACCTTACATAGAATCTGACCTCACCTTTTTCTTATGCTTCCTTTCCCCAATTATGAATAATATTCTTATGTAGAATTACTAATGGTGGAGATATTTATGGAAGATTTTGAATATATTTTACCAGGATAGAAGAATTTTTTTAAAGTTTCCAAAAACACTAAACTATTTTGGTCCTCAGGAATATATTTTGTAATGTACATAATATTCATCTAAAATTATATAATATCCATGTATGTTAAACTTGGGTATCTATATTAATTCCCTATACAAATCAATATTTTACATTTGTGTGAGGTAGTTGTTTACATAGTTTTTTGAATAAAAAACTCAATGTTAAAGACTTGTGGATTATGGTTATATGTAAGAGAGATGACATTTTATTTAGTTTCTCCTACATGGATCAGATTCATGTGTGGGGGAAGAAACATGAATTTCACCTTAGTATAGCACTATCTAGAAAACAATAGTGTCACTGGAAGATCCATAATACCAAGGTGAAAGGGTTATTTTTTAAATTGAATATTTGACTAGGGTAAAGGATCCTTGAAATGTTGTATATCCTATAGAGATTGGAGTCAAGTTACTCATAGTTATTTGAAGTAAATATCATATATTGATATAACTTGTATGTAGAGGGAGGCCATTTTTTCTTAGAAATTTTAGGTAGTACCATATTAGGAGATCTGGGTGTCACTATATATCATGTGATTATAGGAATCAAGCCACATGTAGTTATCATATGTTCCTAACATGGATCAATAAAAAATTTAGGGAGAGGGGAATATTTTTTTTAAATTATGTATTGACCTTGGATAGAAAATCCTGGTTTCACTACATATCCTTTGGAAATAGGAATCCATCCACATGTGGTTCATTAATATAATTTCCCCTACATAGATCTGACTCATATACATTGGAAACAAGTATTTTGTTTTCAGTTTGTAGTTAAACCTTGGAAAGTAGATCTGGGAATTGATATATATCCTATAGGTATATGAATCAATCCACATGAGTTCTCATTTTTTGTTCTCCATTAAGATAAAGCTTATGTAATTAGGGATTTATTTTGAACATAGTTTCACAAATGAAAAACTCTTTAATGAAGACTCCAACGTATATATGAACAATACATAGGATAAGAGGCATTTATTAGTAACAAATTAAAGATATAAATTCATATTTGGTGGTTTAAATGAAAACATAGACTATATATATATAGATGAATTATTATTAAGATACAGAAAATATTTTGTGAGACCTATTCTTCAGAGATCTGGCTCATGTTTAGGGAATTAGAATTTAGTCTCTCCTTAGTTTGGTTCCATAGAGAAAATGATGTATTTCTAGAACAATAAAACACTAAGGAAAACAAGGGAACTATTTTCTTGAATATTTTAGTTAGGAATAGGATTTAATATTCTAGAATCACTATCTATCCTATAGGTATATAATTGAAAGAACATGTGGTTCTTAAAGAAAATGTTCTCTGAACAGATTGTACTGGTATTCAAGGGAAATTGGGTATTGATTGATATTTCTGAATCATCCTATGATGAAGGATCTAGGAATCATTGTGTATATTGTTAACATGGAAATCGTGATTTAATTAGTTATTTTAGAATATTATTCCTTGCATATATTTGGATTATATGAAATGAATAGGGGTTTTTGATGCTCTGAAGCACAAGCAGATTTTGTGATAAAGTCTTCTATATTGATCAAGCTCACATGTAGATGAGAAAGTGGTTGTGGGGAATGGCCCACTCTTAGAATTCAAGAGTCATGCATGATATACTTTTGGGTGCATTTAGTGTAGGTTAACAATGCTTGGACCAATTTTGGATTAATTTTAACGTAATTTGATGAGGACCAAGATGTTATGCAGTTTAAGGTCATGTGACATTGACCCAAAAATCATAGTTTTACATCATGTGGTTGGGATGTTATTGTTTAATTTCATGTCATCACACATGGAAAATGACGATGTATTTTAACGTAATATGATAATGATAAGGGTATATTGAAGTATAACACCTAACCTTTGGGAGTTGGATCCTTTAGTGTTAAAAATCCTTCCACACGGTCTTGGGTGTTGTATAGTTTAATGTAATTAGATGAGGACTTATGAACAATGTGATAATTATGAATATTATTTAATATGAAACCATTCATTGGTTAGAGGATTAATGCACTCACTATCCATCACATATAAGGATTAATAACTATTATAATAGACCTTATGTATTATGTAAGGTCCTTAAAACTTTGGTTCCAGCTTTGGATGATTCTTCCCTAGTATCATCAGGGTTTTGAGAACCAACACAAGCGTTAATTGAAAGAATGATAGGAGGAATATTTTCTTTTTTAAAACATCTATAACCCAATTATGATGGACATCTATAATATGCATTGAATGAAACCTATTCTCTTCAAGTCATTCTAACTCATCATGCCACTTCTATGATTGTTGATTTTCTGATAGAGGACTGCAAATAGTGATTCAGAGTGAGGTAAATTCTAAATTGATGGGAATCACTGCCACTATTCTGTAGATAAGTGAGTATGGGGTCTATTTTCTGGCAGTTTAGGTAGTGGTATGATAGAGACAAAAGTAATTCAAGATTTTTTCCGGACAAGATTTCCTTTCTTTATTCACTATTGTTTGGAGTTTATTTCATAGATTCAAGTTAAAATCCTTTATTTTTACCATTTTAAATTATGTGATAGTGGGAGTAATGGTTGAATTTATTGTTATACTCTTGATAAAACCTTTTAATATCAAAAGAATAAAATTTCATTCCATCTTCCATCAATATCATGGGGGGGACATCAAATCTGGTGATGATGTTAGAGATCATGAAGTTGATGATTTTCTTTATCATGAATTTTTAATGGGGTATACCCCATATAAATTGTAAAGTATGTCAGTAGAAGAACGGATATACTTAAACTACCTATCTATAAGTAGGGGATATATCCCCATGACATATACTTCACATATAGAAAATTTTTAGGAGTTTTTGGATGTATTAAAAAACATTTGGGGATGATGAATGATATTGGAATGTATTTGATAGGAATTTAACTTCCTGGAAAATTACATTTAATCTTGTATCAATTTGGTTAAAAAATATCCATGAGTCCCAATTTTTTAGGAGGGGATGGTCTCTTACGGATGATCACTATAGGTGCTTGCATAAACTTCCTGGAAGACAGTGAGGATCTCCCACTCTACAATGAATCAAAGGAGTAAACCATTTAAACTCTTCTTGTAGAGGACTTTCCATCCATTTGGGCCATCATAGAGGGAAAAGTTTTCTTCCCAATTTTAAATATGTTAATTCTTAGATCATTCCTATGGAACTGTTCTAGTTTTAAGGTGTTCCATTATGGGAGCCATCCATCTAGCAATGGTGTCATGTGACCAGAATTTCATATCATCAAACCATGAGGAAGTGCTAATATGAATGATTTATTCCATGTAATATTTGATGACTAGGGATACTAACCTTTAGTTTATAATGAGTAAGACAATCTCATCATAGTCAATGTCAGCTAGGTTTATGGATTCATTATCCAGCAGATCTATATAATCATTTTTGTGAGCAGTGGATGTGATTCAGCATCAGCTCAAATAGAAATTTGGCATCGGTGCCCTAACATAACCAAGGTGAGGGAATGACCTTTTATTATTAATAGAATAATAACTATTTATCTTATTAATCACTAGTTTTGAATAACCCAAAACATTTATATAGGGTATCTATTACTTCATGTATAATTCTAGGCCTATAATAAAAGCTTGGTATTTTACCTCATTGTTAGTGTAACCTTTAGATAATAAAAAGAATAAGGTATAATTTCTTTTCTACGGAGACAGGAACATAACATAGACTAACTCAATTGAGCTTTACAACATTCCATTATTTTTTAGTTGACCTTCTAAAGGATCTATCAAAATGCATCTCCCGCATTTGAGGTGTGTCCTAGGAATTGAAAGACTCTCCTTGCACACAATTTATCAAAAAGATTTGTAGGGAAGGATGTGTTGTGAAAAAAATAAACTAGCACATTCCCTTTGATTTCCTTTTGTGATATAAATTGTATGTCATATTATTTAAGAATAAATTCATAATATGATATATTTTTTGTTAGTATAAGGTGATTAGATATGTACTTGACTGAGTTAATGTTTGATAATTGGTGAACCCTGTGGACCTACAAGTAGTGGATAATCTTTTTCAGAGAAAAAATGAGTTCAAGTTAGTTCTTCTTAGCATCAGAATATCAAGTCTCGATAGAAAATATTTTCTAATTGATATAGTTGAGACTATTTTCTTTCCCCATATTATTTTCCTATAAAACAATTTCTTTGAGTGATCGCTCTATAGAATTCATATAAAAGATGAGTGGATTATCTTATGCTGGTGGAATTAGGATAGGTGGGTGTAAAATATATTACTTGGGGTTTTTGAGGGATTCTTGAGAATCCTCATCCCATCTGTAATTAACCCCCTTAATTGTTAAATTCATTAAGGGGAGTCATTTATTAGTTTTATTGGAAAATAAATTCCTGATATAGAAAAGTATTTTATCAGGTCCCATAAAGTGAATATAGTTTTTAATAGGATTCATTGTGGGGATTGAACATGTATTATTAGGGTTGAAAACATTTTCATGGTAGCATATGAAAAAACTAAGTATTTTTTCTGATGTTTCCCTAATTCACACTTCATAGGGAACATTTTTATATTATGATACTATAAGTTTCATAAAATTGTCTTTATATATTTGAGATGTTCATATAATTTTCAATATTTAACAACTAGATCATCAACATATCATTTTTTCATTCTTCCTAGAAATGGATTTATGATGTGATTCATGGCATGTTTGTGGGGGGTGATGGAATTCTCAAAATTGAAGGTAATGACCATGTAATAGAATACTCTTTGGGGTTCTTAGAAGGTCATTTCATCCTCATGTTCAAGGACCGTCTTGATAAAATTATACCTAGAGTACCCATTCATAAAAGAAATGGCTTGGAATCCCATATCCATATTAATCCGAAGTTTGATTATCAGAATAAAGAAATCATCCTTTAGATAATGTCGATTAGGATCCCATAAATTTCTGTTGACCAATATCCACTACTTCATTTTCTAAAAGAGTATGATATTAGTGGGAAATTTTGGGTATTTCACCTATTAAATGAAATTAGATTTAATAAATTTTTCAACTTTGTATTATAATTTCGTATCGTGAGAGGGATTTATTCTCCATGATGCCTTTTTAAAACCTCAATGGTCTTATCGTAGGCTCATATGTTGTGTGACCACATTAGAATCCATCCCCAATTTTTTTTTAATTACAAGGGAACATGTAATAGTGTTGATTCAATATAGAGATACATATCTCTTTCTCTTATAAATACATAGTGATAATGATCAATTTATTTTATGGGTACTTTTTGTATCTATGCTTACTTTTCTAAGCTCATCGATGGTGGTATATATTCCTTCCATAAACATTTGAGGGGTATCTCTAAGTTCATCCTATTATTATTCTATCTCAACATTTATGTAAGTGTTCTCAGGACTTGAAAATCATATTGGGTCATATCTATAACTTTAAAATTATGGGGAGTCATTCTTGGGACTTGAGAGTGTTAATATATGGTCATCAAGATTGGGATCACTCTAAAGATACTCACATTATTCTTCGTCATCATTAGGAGGAGAAGAAGCATTGAAATATCAAGATTTAATATATGTCATATTGTAATTTTCAGTTTTTTATAATGGTGAAGGGGAGTTATATAATCATAATGGAGGATTTTCAGTCTCCTCAGATTCTGTTGATGGAAAAGGAACACTCTGGGATGGGTATTTTCGACTTGTGGAATTAATATTTTCTAGAGAGACCTGAATGCCTCTAAATGAGACTTCTTCAGCCGATATGGTTGTTACTATATAGACATGGACCTATGAAGTTTGTGAATGATGGGATCTCATTGGAGTTGTAAATACTACCTCAATTGTGTTAATGGGAAATTCATAATCATTTACAAGAAATATCCAGTGATTCATAGTTTTAGTTCCCAAATAGTTGGGAGTGGTAACCCAGGTATTTTCCACTATCATTAGTTTTTTCCTTCTCCCTGGTAGAACCCACCTGAACATACTCAGATTCACAAGATTTGATAGTGGTGTTATCCCCACATAGCACTCCATCATTTCAATTTATGAGTTATTTAGGCATTTATGGTAGGATTATGGAACCATAAAATTACTATGAATCTAAGGTATTCTGAGTAGAACCTTATATTTTGAATCCTAAAACATAACCCTAAAATCAAAAGTAGACACCATGTATCTAAACTATGATTTGAATTTTATTTTATTGAGGGTATTTTTCTTATTTTCTTTGTACCATTGATTTGTAACCTTTGAGGATAAAAATAATTCTTACTACATCTCAAACATCAAAGAGTCTTTATTCAAATAACATTAATCCTGATACTGTTTTCTTTCAAATCCTATCAAGTTTCAACATTTTAAGTATTACCTAAAATATATAGGGGTCTTATATTCCCATGAGTGTTATCATATCAACCTTTCCATGTGAATGATATAGTTGCATGACATTATACTAAAGAGGTATCCACTTGATACACATCAGCTATAGTGACTTATGTCTCAAACTCATGGGGCTATAGGTGGTCATTGCTTCTATGAGCACTAATGAAATATGAAGAGCATCCAAAATCAATAGCTTGTCAAGTAAAACCACCAACAATTTCAAGATTTCAAACTTCTTCACTATAGTAATTTTCCTACCAATGTTTGCTTGATCCTTAAAATGTATATTAGAGTCTAAATAACTTTAGGTGTGTGAATTTGGTTCTTGGGTAGATTTTGAAGGCATACTTATCTTGAGTAAGTTGAGCCGAGATAGTATACCCACTCATCTTGGTTAACTAGAATGTTGTGCACTCACCAACCAGTCTTCCAAAACAATTGGTTTTGGATAACTCATAATGGATTCAAGGATGTCAACATAATCCATTTGCTCTCATTGAAGTGATTTTCTATGGGATTTGTCTATGTATATGGACCTGGAATGGATTTGGCCTAAATAGTGAGCTCTACCATGACTGTGTCACCCCATGTTCCATTGCCTTATTTGGTATCTTTCTCTTTCTCCATAATTAGGTATGAGTAACGTAGGTTTATATGGGTATTCATCATCAATGAAGGTGTATTCCAAGTAGATAAATTTATATAACTAAAAAGTGTCTATCTATCAGATGAGGATTCAAATTGGTTGGGTGTTGATCATGATCTGAATGATGAATTATTGAAATCCACAAGGTTTTGGGATAGAGTGGGAGTTGTATAACACTCTTCTTCCTACACCCTATTTTATTTCCACTCGTTATGTTTTCCTATAGTAGTTTCTTTTGATGGAATACCTTTGGATGATGCAAGTGCAGTGGAGGACTACTGGAAATAATCACCCAACTTTTTAATTATTGATTTTATATATAGAGATGATAATAATTCCACCATCACTCAGGGTTGTGGGTGACATGGTGATTCCACCAATGCTTCAAAAACCTATTGATGTTTTAATTATTCCAAGGGTGGTGAGGGTGGTAAAATTTCCCCAAACCCTATGGGTTGGAGTTTCTCTATGGTGGATTTTATTGTGGTTTATAGAGAAATCTTATTTATTTGGAACATTTTTACCTAATCATGAGATGATTATAGTGCCTCCTCATAGTGTGAGCTAATTACAAAATGGAGTTTCCCCATGCTCAAAGGTTTTAGTTGTCTCAGCTTATATATGCTCTTGACTTTTTAGGAATCCTATCTTATGAGCCTTCCAGCAACTCACTATCTCTTATTATGGTGATCTTGTACATTTTAGAAGGGAATATTATATTGGATTAACCAACTAGTGTGTGCACTGTTTGGACCTATAACCTATCCCATGATGATGATATTACATAATTCCATCTTCATGGGACTCTCGTGACCTAGTAATAAATTGAAGTGTGATTATATATACTCTCCCAATCCTCGTATCTATAGGATAGATAAGGAATCAATGGTTATTTTCTAGCTTGTCACTAGTGTATGTATATAAGCATGTTACAAGCTCTCATAGTGTTATTTTGAAATCAGGTTTCAATCCATGGAGAATGTAGAAATTTCTATCTTTTAGAAAATCTTTTTCACTACCTATAGATTGTTTTTATATCCCTAATAAGTGTGGTTTGTAGAATTTGGTTGATGTAGAGTTTCCCACATGTTCTAGTGTAATTAAGGAATAAATTCCTCCTTCAACTTGTCTGGAATGTTAGAACAAGAGGTGGTGATGGTCCACAACATTGTCTATAGACTATCCTCAACCAATTGTTTCCACATATCCATACCATAATCATTCTTATCAGTGGAATGTTCCTCTACTTGTTTAGAACACATAAGTCACTTTTTTAAGATGGTTCAGCATAACCTGTAGGATGTATGGATGGTGATCGACACTTGTTTTTATCTACTTCCCAAGGTGTAGTGATGTTGTCAATTTAAGAGGCTCCATATGAATTTCAAACTTGTTTTCCAAGACTCTATCTATATAAAGTTTCCTTGGAAAGTGGAGGGTATCCAAGAATTTGTGATTATAACAACACTATTATTTATTAAACACTTAGATATAATTTATTACATAAAATAATCATGTGATACAACATTGAAGATCAAGAGTTCTAGTGTCTTTGGGGAATAGGAACATTAAATAATAGCTTAACACATGAAATACACATCTTTATTGAAAAATTCTTTTACATGACCACACACATTCCTTCGTACTTAGCATTGTATGGGATAACCTGAGGACATGCATAAGAAAAGTGTGAGCTATAAATCCTAGTAAGGGATTAAATGAGGCATAACATCAAGAATACAGTACATGTTAGGATATAGGAATATCAATGTAACATAATATAAACATGAACCTAAAGGCATGATATAGCATGATTATTATATCATGGAAATGAGTCATCAACATATAACATGATATTAGCATGAGCCGAGACTCATTGCACATAGAGTATGATTAAACCCTAATTTCACTTGAATTAGAATTTGTAAACACTAATTTCACATAATGTATCATGATACTAATCTTTGACCAATGCATTAGAGCACTATCAGGGAATACCCTTCTTAATAATTTCATTTTATGCATAAGTGTTCCACATGGAACATATAACATGAAATCATTCAACATCATAAGTTTTTTCACGATTACAGAATGTGGAATACATAAAATTAAGTCCTAAATCAACAAGTACATGTGCATAATGGTGAATACCCTTGATAGGGAAATGGGTATGGTTATCACTTACATGGTGGTTTTTGAATGGGAAATGTTGGTGTAACTTCGGTAGCATAATGACGTCAAATAGAAATCGTAAAATGGGTTGGGGAGGGAGACAGTGGTCTCTCATCATTTATACAGGAAATTGATAGTAAGGGTGTCACATAACATAATATCCCAACATATCTAACAGAATTTAGATACATAATGTAAAATAATTTCATGATTGTAAATGAGAAGAGAGAAATTCTTTATGGAATTTCGCAATTTAACAGGTGTATATGGGAGAAATTAATAAGGGAGAAAGAGTTATCTAATAATTTAAACAAAATTATAACAGAATGGGGGAGGTGAAAATCATACGCGCAACATTTTTAATTGAAAAAAAGGGTAAAACAATATAATGAAATTTGGACAAAAAATGAGAAAGGAAGAAATCTCTTCTTGGAAGTATGATCCCAAAGGCTTGAGAGGGACTTGAGAGAGGCTTCTTTGGAGATTTGGGCACCTTGGGAGGATTTTAGAGAGAGGAGGTAAGAATAGGGATGTTCTAAATTGGTTTTCAGTGAATAGAAGTCAGAGCTTGGGTGGGTTTACATAAGCAAATGGTGGGAATTTTCTATTATTTATGTTTTCTACACTAAACATTAAACTAATCAAAACCAAAAACCAACCCATGGTTTTTCCTATGGTTATTTCCAAAGGTTGGTGGAAAACAATTATATGTAAAATGGCCGAACATGGTAAAATATTATCCACGCATATGTGGAGGTGTGTCACACTCTCAAGGAAATCATTTTAAAAAGTTAAAATGTTTCATATGTCATGGAGGGTCCACTAAGGCACCATAAAATTAATAAAATAAATATAAAATCACATTTTTTAATTTAAAATATATATTTTTCAGAAATAAATTTTACATTATTTTATTATATCATTATTGGGTCATTATGATGTCATAAAAGACATTATATATTTAAACAGTACTTAATTTTTACCCAAAAATTCGAATGTCTCAGAAAATTATGAAAAAATCACAGTAGGATAATTTAGGTTTCATGATTCCAAAAATAATATTCAATTTATCTAAATAATTTTCTTAATATGTGAATTTTTACTTCTAAAATAAAAACCGACATTTATAAAAAATTCATGGGTTTTGAAAACAAAATAGGTTTCATTCCTTATTAAAAATTCCTACTGTATTCATAAAAATTATACAATCATTTATATTTAATAAAAATTAATTTAGTAATAATATTTTATTAAAATATTATTTAATTCAAAAATACAGTAATTCATCGAAATAGATTTTTTAATTGGATATTAACTAAAAATACTATTTGGGCTTTAAAACTATTTACAAAGTAATAATAATAAAATGAATGTATATTAAATATAAAAAATAATGCACATAATCATAGTAATAGGGTCTTGTTACATAATACCTTATAACACCCGCATATGACTTAAGGTTAAGGTGTTTAATGGTGACAGAATATTGGAGTGGCTCGTATAACATCACTCGGGTGGTAATCTCTTTAGACTTCCACTTCTCCCGTGGGCAGTTCCGTTCAAGCTTGACGTGTTGATGATCGTCTTGGGATTGTTCAAGAGAAAAGCCTAGTGACACCTCTTTATTTATGATCTCATAAAAATGGGATTTTTACCGAGAAATTTTATTGGATTAAGCCATCGCTTCCTTTGTCTGAGTAAATTGGATTTGTTAAAGCCCTATATTTATACTAATCATGTGATCACTATTAAACAACTATATTATTGATGGTTACAATTCATAATGGTATTTTGAAATCCAAAATCATAAAATCAAGGAAGATCATATTTTATATAACCATTTTACATAATAATACATTTAACTAGATCAAGTGTAATTTTTATTAAAAGAAGTTTTGGTTGTTACAGTGATATATAATCATGTTTATTTCACATCATAAGCCAGGGGTAGTATGCCCATGATTCATCTATATGTTTCTAGTAGAAGAACAAATATGGATGGTATTTCTTTCTACTTCATATGAAGATTACAGATGTATTTGGGATACTATATATATAATCCATATGGCCTCAAGGAAACTAGCATTGAGAAGTGTGGTAATATAATCCTCCCGATGAATTGTCATTAGAATGTCTTGAACATATTTTGTTGTTGAGTAGTTATATGACAATGCTCCTTGGATACTAGAAAGGTATGTTAAAGGATATCTTTTCCTATTGTTGGAATAAGCACCCACTTTTGGGAAGCTTCTAAGATATTGCATAAATCTACTAAACTATTTTTATGAATATCATCCCACCTTTGTGTGTTTTTAGAGTATAATAAAGATCCATGGTTGAAACCAGGATTGTACCTTAATTCTAATGTTCATTACCCACTAATATATGTAAAAAGACCTATGAAATGGGGTAAGGGACATGTGTCTTCTTTTGTTTGGACCCTGGGCATTGTTGATATAGTCCTTCATTGGTCGGAGTTGGAATATGCCCCTTTCTCCTATTAGATTCCAATATGTGTTGAAAATTATTTAAATGTTTGTTAGGAATATAAGCCTACCTCAGGGTGAATGATGGAATATACCAAAAAAACCCTGGTTTATTAAATAATTATTTTAATAAACCCTATTTTCCATTGAAATATTCCACTAGATCTCTCTAATAGGGATATGTTCTTGTCCGGAGGTGACTGTCAAAATTTTTTATGAACCCCAATCAAAATGAGGATATGGGCATGATCATGTTCCTCTTCCTTTATTGCAATATGATGAAAATATTATTTAATTGAAGGATTATAACAGTCTTAATTCAATGTAGCTTCTTGGTTATGTTGAACATAATGATACAATCCTATGGTGGTTTCAATTAGAATGTTTTCTTATTAATATATGATTGTCGAAATATTTTGATGAATATCCTTTATCGCTACCAAAATATGTTTTCAGTTCAAATGGCTTCAATGTGTCCACTCAATTTTTTCCATGATATATTTCTAAATTTCTTCAATTTAAGTGGTAATATACACCCACTAATGTCCTCTATTTACTATGAGGATATGTCAAAGGTTTTCATACATATGGGTGGGAATATGAAACTTCCCCTTGCTTGCTATCAGTATATACTGGAATACTTTCTATGTGTGAATAGGTATATTATCTTGATTAATAGTTTCCATAATATTATACTGATGGTCTTCTTTGGAGGAAGTGGTGATATGAACTCGGTCCTTATAATTTGCTGCTTTTCACACCCGGATATATTTCCAAAATGCTCAAGTCTGAATGGTGGGAGAAATGATTTCTTGGATCCCATCCCTTGTATAATTTTGAGGCATTGATTCAGCACAAAACAGATAGAGATGGTTGATAGTATACCTCCTAGGTGACTCCTAAACTAGGATGAAGTCATAGTTGGATTTCTGATCCACATTCCTAAGATAAGGAATGCATTGTTTGTCACATTCTAGGGATTATATTCTGAAGTGTTTGTTGGGCGTGACAAGTGTCGTTTACTTCCTTATATCCCTCCTTGGATTGAATGTGCTTCTAGGATACAACGCATATATGCCCTTTCATGCATCCTTATAGTACGGTATGGTAACATGTTGATGGTAATCCCTTGATATCATTGTTAGGTCCACTGGGTTAGATACCCTGAGAGGGGGGGTGAATCAGGGTATGACAAATTAAAACAACTTCCTCTATTGATCTTACTTTTCTATTAAGAAAAACTCTCTTCTCTCTCTTTATTGTAGTAAAGTATGAATAGAAACTAAATCATGCATAGGACACAACAATTTTAACTTGGTTCACCCTCATTGGGCTTCGTCCAAGGAGAATACACTGACAATGTGTTGATGTTCCAAATCCACTAAAAGCACCCAGCTGTTTACAAAGTTCGGAGGGGACTCAATGTCCCTCCTATTTTACAACCACTCACAAAATGAAAGCTCACTTCTCTCTCAATTGAAGAGTGTGCACTTCTTCTTCAGAAGATCCACTCATATTTTAGAGACATTTAAGTCCCTTAATTATCAAAAATGAATGCATCTTCCTTTGTATATAGATGCTCTTTTGAAGTTCCACTTTCATCCAGTGATGAATACAACTTTACCACGGATGTACCGGGAAATATTACAAATTTTTGTAAAACCCTAGAATGACCAGAATGCTTCTCAATGCCTGGCATGATTCTCTAATACATGGAACTCTTATCCAAGATCGGTGTGCAAGTGTAACCTAACCACTTGTGTGAAACTCCCTTCTTCAACCCAAAAGTTGGGCAACTCAAACCATTTTATGCCCAAACCATTATTGGTGTGCAACTATCAATTGGCACACAACTTCTGAAAAACATTATACTTGAGCGACCAAACCACCACTTGCATGACTAAACTACCTGTGCGAATAGAGCTCTAATTTTCTTTAAGTGTGGAACTCTATTTAAAATGAAGAGTGGTATCCCTCTATTTATAGGCATTTTGGGTACCCAGAGTGTTGGTGTGCAAGTATCCTCTCGACGCGCAAGTCCAGCCGCCTGAGCATCTTTCACCCTAGTCACTTGTGCGCCCAAAATAAAACTTCTGCACCCCTCTTTCCTTTGACATATTTTGATGTTATGATCTTGAAAAACATATTAGGTGACTGTTTGCAAGCTTCCAAGAAAGTGGCGTGCAATTCCACTTTCCAAAAATGGCGCCACCTTGTATCTTCTCTTTTTATACCACCTTTAGATCTTCCATTACTTTGTCAACATTCTTCAATCAATCATGGATTGTTAAAAAAATCCCTTGAACATGACATGTCACCAAGAAAACCCCCCTTGTCAAAAATTTTTACATCTTGGTCTGCTTTGTCAACAAACACAACATGGAGGCCCACTTTGTCAACAAACACAATCACCTCAAAAATGCTTCAATGATACCGTGAGAGATTTTTTCCCAACAGTCATATTTTTCCCTAGTGATGGAGACACTAAGCATGTGAAATCATAATCTTTTGTGCATAGGTCATAGATCTCGTGAAAACCAGATAATTGGAATTCTTACTTGATGGCAATGCCATATATATGGATCAAAGAGAGATCTGAAGAGAAGGGTTCCTTAAAGATACATATAAAATATGAATATTTATCAGTACCACATCGCAAGTAGGTTCATATTCAACCAATTATTTTTACTGGTGTAAGATTCATGTTGGGATACCCACTTTTTACATAGAATATGTGAAACAAAATATCCCGACATGGGGAAGACCCAATTATTTTTTAACGAAATATTCATGCTAGGTTTCTCTTTTTTGGTGTAAAATATGTTAAACAAAATGTCTGTACATGTGATAACCCTAATTAATTTTTATAAATGAAATATTCACATTAGGTTAACCACTTATTTCATATAATAAATGAAAAAAATGGTTCAATATGTGAGGTAACCCGTTTTATTTTGGTTATTTAATGATTCAATTTTGGTTCAACATTTTTGTTTTGAGCCAGGGAAGGGTGGCCTAGAACTTATTTTTCAGGGCTTGGTCAAGGCTACATAATCTTCACATTAGGTCACTAATCCTGTATTGGATGGCTTCCAATTAGGGTTATTCAGGGAAGTAGAAACATCAAATACCTCACAAATTTGTGGAAAACTATATACTTTCTTTAAAAATGTAGGCATTCATTGGGGTTTCTTAATAATGATGGTTAGAAACTCGCATTGATTGAGAGGATGGGAGGTCAGGATCATCACAAATTATTGGTAGGAATTATTTTCTACTTTAGGAATCTCTTATAGATTTATTTCATGTTCATGGATCATTCCCAAATATTAGTATGATACTATTTAACATAATTCTTATAATCATTTATTATAATATGCTGACATGAATTTATATAAAAATATAAGGCATCCTTCAACATGAACGTATTAATATATCAGATTTGGTCAAATAGTGAATCCATTTATATGTATTATATGTTCTCTATCTTTTTTATTAAGTGATTTTTGTCTATAGTTCAACATTTTTTAAATCTACCTAATTGGGAACTCTATAGTTTTTCATCTTCCAGGAAGGCGTTGAATATTTTTTATTTCAAGATCAATCCCATGAAGGGGCTTCCTATATATCCATGTAAAAAGAATATAAACCCCCATTGTTTGGTTCCACTTAATGCCACATGTCATACCATTAAGTGTCTTTTCACAAGGACCAGTCCAAGGAGTTTATTATATTTTGGTAAAGATGACATAAAATATGTCCAAGAATAGTTAGTATGGAACTTATGCTTGAGAGACCCTTTCTAGTTGACCTTGAAGGGAATATGACCAAGTGATGATAGGTTTGTATCAGAATTTAAATGACCTTATAAGGATAGGTATCTTTGGGAATATATCCTTACAATGGTGATATGGTATAACTTAGAATGAATATATCCGCAAGGTTGGGGTATGAGACTACCAAGAATAAGGATTAATGAATAGATGGTCCATAAAAAACATGGCACTAATGAATGGGATATATGGACTCATGGGAACCTAGCTAGATGAGGGGGGGAGTAAATAATCTCGTGAGAAATATATCTTAATGTTGATGGATATGAAAGGTTGAAGATGTTGGATTTGAACCTAAGAGGGAAATCCTACATATCCCATCAAAATGGGAATCAAATACTTCATAGTTTAAATGATATAGTTTAAGATCATGTGTCATTATCATATCATGTAGTCGAACATCATCTTGTAAGGATGTTGTCATTCCATTTAACATCATGAGACTAGGATGTTGGCTATCCAATTTAATTTCATACTGTAATTACATGGGTTTCCATAATTTTTGGGAAGAAATATGACATATGGGGGGATTTGAATGTTGGATACGGGGATTCGAGTCTTGATAAGGAATATTACATATCCTATAAGATCATAAATCATAGTTCATGTACTAAATATATCAGGGACAAATATGTCATAAAATGTGTGATAATGTGGGATTGAGTAAGGATTATGCATATGAGATTTCCTTGATAAGATTCATCAAAAATGTATCCCATGGAAGGGATGTCTCATGGGGAATATATCCCTTTGAATATAGGATATGATTGTTGGGTATTAAACTTAGGAATGAGGAACATATCTATATGATTTCGTGATTAATTCTTTGTGTGAGAAAAATAGATAACATAAAATCATACACATTTCATAAGAGTGTAAAACTATAATAAGAATGGCTTGTGCATTGAGGATATCCAAATGAAAGATGTATTGAATCTTACACCTAGGAAGGAAATCCATAGTGTGGATTTGAATCATGAGGAATATAGATAAGTGAGAATGAGATTGGGGATTACACTTCATTGGATTCCCATTTAATGGACTCATTCCTTGTCCTATAATGGATGAGGAAAGATGATCATGAGGACCAGTTGAATTATATTATAGTAGAGTCCCCTAGAGGTCAAGTGAAAAGAGGAAGCTCCAAACATATCCATGATAGTTAGGTGATCACATGACGATATCGGTGTCATATGATCATGAAATTGGTATTGAGTTAAGTGATCTTTCGGATGTTAGGTTAGTCGATCAAATAACCACAAAGGGGTTATTAGATCATGTGACCATGAGGGGTATAGGTGATTTTGAGGCCATATATGGACAATAATCCCTATTTATGGAATACAATTAGTGGATCGTATGGATGTAGTTTCGATAGGTGATCGCATGAGAGTATATTTGACTGAGGCTTGTGCAATTTGTTATGCAGTTCATGAATTTTTTCAATTTTTAAATTTTTTCCAACATCCCCAAAGACACTTATCGATTCTCTAAGTGGAAGTATTAGAATCTCTGAATCTCTAAAATCCTTGTCCCTTTTGCATACCTCCTCTATAGAGTCCACTCATCTATATCTATGTCTGGTATTTCATTCTATTTGGGAAAGGGTTATAGAAATAAGAGGCCCAATATCTATGTCACATTATGTGGAAAGGGAAATATTTTGGGTGTGCATGGGTCATGGAATCCAAAGGTAGGAAAATTAATCCATGAATATAAGAATCATCATATAACATTGGTCAACAACACAATCATATTGTTATGGGGTCCTATTAGGGCCACATTATTTTGAAACCCTACCATCCCCAAGCATTGATCTCTGATCTGGTGCATGGCCAATATCAAGCATAGTCATGACTAACCTCAACTATATATTGAAAATCCTCATGTGCCTTGTGGAGATTATTGATCTAACTGACTCTTGATAGTGTATAATACAATTTCATACGAACAACAACAAAGGATACCTCTTCATCATTGATTTTGTTTTTTTTCTGGGTCATGTGATGTAAATCCATCACATGTCACCTTTGACATAAAGTACTTAACCTTTAGCATCGCATGCTATGAAACGATTTCCTATCTTTCCATACGAGATATTATATTGGTCCCTCAACACATGAATCAAGTAGTATCGTGTGACCTACTTAGTTCCACATGATCACACTACTAATTCACATGATATGGGGGCTTTATGTGGTGCTCATGAATCACTATTCTCAGAGCATATCCCCTATAAAGATTCCATTTATCTCTCCATCCCCCCAAAATGAGACTCTACTTTTCTTATTTTTCTACCATATCTTCCTTATACATGCTTATCCAAAGGGCTCCAACAGAAACCTTTAATGCCAAAAAAGATCCACACCATGGGGTAGTAAGGTCCAACATACTAACCAACTACATCTTTCAAATCTATAAAATTGTATATAGAAGTCATGGTGATTAAAAAAGTATATTCAATATGTTCCTCCCTATAAAATATGCGGCCAATGTGAAGATGGAATATTAATGCCTCAATAAATAAATAGAGAAACTATCTCGAGTCCAATCCTATGTCACTTAAAAGCTATATGACCACAATATCACTCTTTAAATTCCATATACAACATAAATATATAGTATGAATGAAAATTATAATTATCTTTCCTTGATAGAACCCATATTTAGATTGTAGTAAAGATGAGTGTGACCCTCAAAGCTCGCCTCCAATAGCTCAAGGTTCGGTGACTAGAACTAAGGGTATAAAACATACATAAGGTAGACATTAACCTAAAAATTCAAGAAATTATAAGAGAAAAACAACAATTAAATCCAATATAAAATATAAAATAAAACCCATAACCCTAAAAATGTATATAATTACACACACTAACAAAACCTCACATGTTAATACCACAAAAAACTCCTCTTATAAAAGTGAATCCAACCCAAAAAAAATTATAACATGAGTTCTAATTTCTATCTCAATCACCAACACATTTATAAAGTCATATAAAAATATTATACATATATATATATATAGTAGGATTGACCATACATGGATGCCTAGTATGTTCCTCCCCAGACTCTATCATGTAAACATGGAGGAAAAATACTAAATATCTGATAAATAAACAATAGAACAAACTCATTACCTCTATCAGTTTATCTACTTCCCAAATTTACCAAGCCTAACTCAGCTAAATTTTAATATAAGTAGGAAAATATAATAATCAGAAAAAAATATTAGGAAAGTTACCCTATATCCACTTCCATTCAAGATAAGTCACCCTCACCCCCCCCCCAAATGGTTTATGTTCTAGGGATCCCATACCTTCCATATCACCATGACCACATATAATAACCTTATAACAAAAATACAAACCAAAACCATATATCACATACCACTACCATGTATCACATACCAAAATATTATACCGAGTTGAGACTGAGACACATCATCAAGGAAATTATCCTCATTCCCTCTTCCCCATAAAAATATAATTTTTTTCATGTATATATATATATATCAATATATTTAAATCACATAACATAGACTCATTCTACTAATTCCTTCACTAAATATGGAATAATGGGTGAGAGAAAGAGCGTTGATTGTTTTAGAGTGTGTATTTTTAGTAAAAAGAACTAAAAGAAGGGGTGGTTTTGAAAATAGTTTTAAGAAAATTTCTAATTTAAAGAGTTTAATAGTTGATAAATAAATGTTATTTTTAATAATTATGAAAGTATGAGGTCATTTATATGCCAATACATAACTTGGATAGTTCATTTTTCTTAAAAGTTCACATGGTTTAATTAAATTCTTTTTTGAGGGTTGCCAAGATCATGATTCCCCTCTTACCTCTTAAAATGACACCCAAAGAACCAACCCTTGACACAACAATCATTTTGTCATGGATCAGACATAAAGCATAGAATAAGGGATACAAAATCACAATGAAAGCTCATTCCTATGAATGTGAAGAATAATGCTTTTGTTTTCCAATAGGATCAACCCCAGATTCCCACTTGAAATCTCAACCCAATTAGTGTTTCGATAAAAAGTGTATCACTTGATTAAATGAAAACAACACATTAAAAGAAGAAGAATGTCGATATAAAACTTTAATGAAATGTTTCAAACATAAATTACAAAAAACCAGTATCATAATAAGTGTTGAAACTCCCTCCCAAGAGTGTCTAGCTCCCTCAAAATAATTTTCCACCATTTATCTCACCATAAAGAGGATGAGGAGGCTCGGGTGGAACTTCACCTTCATTCCCGATCACCCAGTGAGGATATGGACCACCATAACTTCTTGGATGAGGATAGGATTACTTTGGGTATCCAAAATGGCAAATATTTTCTCCTTGTTCAAACTTGCAAATGGGGTGTCCAAGATTCCAATTTATAGGAAATGTGGATGCTGGTTTTCAACATCCTGATTTCGAGAAACCAAACAGACCATGGTTTTGAATAGATAGATAGTCTTATCTCACTTATAAAAAAACTATAAAGTTATATACACGCCACTTGACTATCTCCACAAAAAATTTGGCACCATTTGGACAATCACATCCAGAGATATAGACTAAATACAGAACCCACTTTTTGACTTCAAGCAGATTCAATCCCCTGGAAAGAAAAGTTCTGATAGGCCCCTTAATTAATGAATGGGGATTGGGTATCTTCCTATGAAATGTATCCCATTTAATTTCGGACCAGTCCACAAAATCTCAACCCATTTGGTTACACGGTTTTGTAGTAGTATGTTGTTGATTCCACCGGTATGCTTAGATCATACATAGTTTGTCCCATTTTTTTGAACTTCATCATGGACCCTCCAAATCATCTACACCTATAATGTAAATATCAAAAAAGTAACATTTAATTTTTTAATAGTTTAAAAAAAATAATTGAATCAAACATTAAGTGAAATTATTTATTAAATGTGGAATTTAAAATACAAAATCAATTTAACATAAAAGTGTAAGGGTGAAAATGAATAGTGAATCATGGTGCGATCACACCCCCACACCAAAAAAATTTCACTCCTAGGAAAAGTAACATTTTCAAATATGATGAATGGAGATATTCCCAACTTCGGGAAAATTTTGAATTAAAATAAAATTAAAAATGTGATATCAATGTGATCAAAAAAATCACACTAAGAAGTTATTCTTAGTGATCATGGAAAAGATGTATCATAAATTATTTTAGAATGAAATTATAAGAGATTCATGAAAAAAATATTAGAAAATAATTCATAGTTTAACAATGTCATTAATTATGCACCTGTGTGTGTGTGAAAACCATTCCATGAAATTATTTCCACTTTTAATCCAGTAATATAAGTTATTTTAAAATTTATCTATTTAAATGATTATGTCCACTAAACCCACTCAACATATTTTAAAATATAATTTCAAGACCGACTCACTTAATCATTCACAAAAGTAAAACCATAGGCTCCTTACCTATATATCCCCATACTTTTCACATATCTTACTCCATTCATTTATTAATAATATTATTGTTGTTTTATTTATGTTTCACTTGGAACAAATCTCTCGCTCTTCTCTCTACCCTTGTCTGATCTCCTCATGACAATAATTGCAAAAGTTATAACAATATAAATGGTTGAGGAAGGGATGTTTTTTACCTGAACAAGACAAAATGTAATGCCCCAACCCCAGTTACCTAGATTCAGTGCATTATTACATAAAATTGGCATGATACAAGGAATCATGTCCCGAAAGATCGATCAATTTAGTATCCTTGGAAGTACTAGATACACACATAAGTTTTACATTACATTATGAAATAAAAAAATACATTTTTCCCCTTTGTACATACTCATCTCCCATAGACTATCCCTGAAGGTCAGTAATAATATACTTCTTCACATGCTGGAAAAAATAAAACATAGAAAGGGGTGAGCTCAGGTGCTTAGTAAGGATAACAATATAGCGGAAACATTCATAAAAAATCATAAACAATTAAGGCAATGTATAAGGCTAATATATAATCCGTTTAAACATAAACATCTTCATAATAGGGCTATGATAAATCAAATAATTCTATTTACTTATCCACATAGATATTATACTAGTCAAATAATCACATTTAATATCAATAGCCAATTTCATAATGTTGGAATTCACAATCACGAGCATCATAAACATATAGTCACGGCCTCATGCCAAGACTAAAAATAAGATTTTCTCAAGGACTTGTGATAAAAAACTAGTTTGTCTCATGAGACCTACCGATGCATTGAGGAGCTATAGCTGGCTCCACCCGTCAGTTACTAAGCCCAACGTATTCCTCATATGAAAAGGTTGAAACACAACATAAGCATTTGTATTAAAACAAGCATATGAAATGTTAATACTTTAACCATAAACCAGGAATAGAATAAAAATAACACATCCACAGTCAAACATATCATAAAACCTTCAATACAATATGGAAGATTGTATCATAATAAATCAACTTCAAACAAGTGTAAAATCCATCATAGGATGTTAACATAGATGAAATCAAAACTATTTGAGAGAAATATCTCTTTCTATTTGGAAATTATTTAAAGTTAGAATAATCATAAAAGAAAACATTTATTTTAAAAATATTCTTATAATATTGTATGGGAAGCTTCGATGGTGTTATAATGGTAGAAAATATCCGCAGTCACCATATAAGTTAAAAAAACATTCTTTCCATAATTTGGTTGAAAAGGTCGTAAAAGACCTTATTTGGAAAATGACGGAAAGATCCCTTTATAAAAAATTTATAAAAAGTCAAAGAATGGTATAAATTAATTTAAACCATAGTCTTGGAAATAGTGAAAATATTTTGAAATATAATTTTAAGAAACACGAATGTGGATGACAAGGAGGTCCCGTTAGATACTCACATATAAAAAACCCTAGATAATGAAGAGATTATAGAATTAACTCTTACCTTTTACTTTTTTGTGGTAGAGGGTACATCAACGTCTTGTATAATACTTAAATTATTGTTATTAAATTATTAAATAACCACAAACAGAAATATTATATCACATATGATCTTCTAATATTTCTTTGTTAATAATATTTCAGTAGTATTGTTGTTTCGGGTGTTAACTAATTCATTTTCCATTATATGTTTTTTTACGTAAGTCATGTTTGTTATGGATAAGATGTATTTGATTCATATACAGGTTGATATTATGTTCTCAACCATTATTTTTTATCATAAAATGAATGTTATTCTTGAATGGTTATGAAGGGGAATGAATCTCATCATGTTCATAGAGACGGTAATCCGTATGTACACACATATGGTGACTTAGTCATTTATAGGATAGATAGAATATTTAATATGGTTGTACCATATTTATAATAACATCCTAGTATGTATATGGTACTATTGTTTTTATTTTGTTATGGAAACAACATATAGAGAGGAAGTGGAAGAAGAAAAGAACTTTGAAAAAGGTGGTGAAATTATTACCTTTTCTTTGGGTGCTTTCTTTTGATTTAATCAAAAGGTCTCTTTAAGTTGGCTTTATGATCAAAGTAAGGCCTTTAGTTTAATTTTATGGTAGTTGGTAGGATATTTAGCAGGGGTTGGCTGAGCCAAATGTATTTTGAGGTGATAAATTAAGAGAAGGGGAAGTACCCTTTTATAAGAGAGGTGAGGGTCACTTTAGGAAAAGCATGAAATATTATTTTATTATACAATCATTTTCAGTTTATAATGGTTCCAAAAGAATTTATTTCGAGGGTAAAGTGGGGATGGGTCGAAAAACTCTCAAACAATAGGTTTTATATAGGTTTAGTTCACCATATTAACCTTATATTTTAGATTTAACTCTTATTTAAATAGTTTGTCTTTTACTATGTATTATTCAATTATTATAATAAATAGTCAATAAAATTACTATAAAAAACTAAGATAACCCCAATTGGTTCATTATTGATATATATAACCTTATCTAAGTCCTTTTTCCAAACCATAGATTTTTATAAATATTATATCATTTAATAATATAGTATTTGTCTTAAAAACTCATTTATGTCAATTTTGACACTATTTGTTATTTTGTTTTTGTGAAAGTCATAACAACATTATCATGTTGAAGAAAATTTATTTAATCAAACCTAAAATTTCCTATTAACCTAGAAAATTATTTTAATGCATAAAAAGTCTCAATTTACAATTATATTAATATTGATAATATCAATTATTTAAATTTTTTATTAATAAGGTAATTACTGCATCATCATTGCGTCATTAAAAAAATCATTATTTAATGTCTAAAAATTATAAATAAAATAACATTATGTAGGAAATATTTTTATATTTCTAATGAATATTTGTAGTCGAATTTTTCTTATGTATAACTTTATATTAAAAATGGTTTAGTTATTAAACTTTGAATTTAACACTTTTAAATATTCTTTAAATAAAATAATAATAAATTTCCTAATCTAATCCAAGTGGGCCAAAAGAATCAAATTTTATTACTAAGGTTAATTTTGGTTGAAATACACATATCCAATAGAATTAGGACATGTGTTATCGTAATTATAATATCATTTTTACCTTTAATTACCATATTTACTTTTAACCGTGGTAAATAAAATTTAAAAGTTACTATTCACCAAAATTTATTTTCATCCTATTGAACCACATTTCACTTATGAAAACCGTGTCTCTCAGTGTTTTTAAATTTAATTCACAGAAGTAGTAAAATTATATTTTATGGAAATTTACAAATGTTTCTAGAAGGTGGATAAAAGACGTTGAAAAGTTCAATATTATTTTATACATCTAATATTGTTATAAAATGACTCCAATGAATTACATTGAAATAATATAGGTATTATGTATATATTTTTAATTAAAATAAATTTAAATAAAATAAATAATCATTTAAATAAAAAGTCATTTTTAAAAAATAATGCAATGTTTTTCATTATTCATCAAAAAATGAAAGTTTTCAGAAAAATACCAAAAATTCACCCTATTCTAATTTTGATATTCCGATTCCAAAAATGATGTCCATTTTGAACAATAAAATTTATTAAATTTCAAAAATCAGGTATTATTTTTTATAATGGCTAGTTTGATTGGTTGTGGTGTGTTAGAAATCAAAGTTGCATATAGTGCAAGCTATTTCATTATTCAAAGAAAAGCGTATCGTGGAAGCTTAGGGTGTTACTTTCATCCCTCCTTCAAATAATTTAATCCTTGAAATTTATTTAATAATACTACATAAAAAGATTCAATTGGTTCTTTATCATACGTTCATCGGGTTGCCACGTTTCCTCTTCCATCTAAGGGTTTCTCCATAGAACTTTTACCAGATGAGTCATCCGGTTTCTCAGCACTTGTTCTATGGTATCAAGAATCATAGCGGACTCCTCACAATAAGATAGATCAGGTTCCCATTATATTTCTTCATAGGTGAGTAAATGGGTTGGGTCAGGCATGTATTTTCTCAATAGTGATACGTCGAACACATCATGAACTTTGGAGAGACGTGGAGGAATTGCCAAACGATAATCTACAACTCCAATTTGTTCTAGAATTTCGAAAGGTCTAATGTACCTGGGACTTAATTTACCCTTCTTAACGAATCGTGAAACACCCTTCCATGGAGATATCTTTAAGGAAACATGATATCCTACTTGAAATTCCAAATCCTTCCTTCGGTTATCGGCATATCTCCTTTTCCTACTTTGATCTTCTTTGATGTGGGTTTGGATAATCTTCACCTTTTCCATTGTTTCCCCAATATGTTCTGGGCCTATGAGTTTTTTTCACCAAAATCATCCCAATAAGTTGGTGTGCAACATCTCTTTTCATATAACACTTCATATGGTGCCATTTGAATACTTGAATAGAAGATATTTTTATAGGAAAATTCTACCAGATGTAAATATTGATCCCATCAGTTTGAGGGTGGTAGGCAGTGCTCAAATGAAGGCCAGTTTCCAGGGCCTTCTGAAGACTTTTCTAGAATCTTGTTGTAAAATGGGGATCACGATCAGAAAAAATCGATAGAGGTAATCCATGAAGTCTTGAAACTTATTTAATATATATTCTTGCTAAAAGTTCAAGTGGTAAATCTTCTCTTATAGAAAAAAAATTTGCTGACTTGGTAAAACGATAAACAATTAACCATATTTCATCATTCCTTCTAGGATTATTTGGTATACCCATGAAAAAGTCCATCATAATATCATCTAATTTCCACTCAGGTATGGGAAGAGGTTGCATGAATCCTCTTTGAAGTTGTCTTCCATCCTTCACTTGTTGACAAGCCATTCATCTTGACACATAATCAGATATTTCCCTCTTCATGTTGTCCCACCAAAAATGATCCTTAAAATCTCCATACATATTAGTGCTACCAGGGTGTATAGAGAAATTGGAGCTATGAGCATAATCCAAAATTCCCTTTTTAGATCAGGTATATCAAGAACAAAAATTCTCTTCCCTAATTTCAAAATCCCATCTTCATATACGAAGTCGATCAATCTCCCATTGTTCAAAGCATTAATTTTCTTTTGATACTACTCATCATCCACTACTGGAAAAACAGGTATTTGCGACGGGCTATTTGCGACGGGATCCCGTCGCAAATAGCCATTTGCGACGGGGCCCCGTCGCAAATAGCCCGTTGCGGAAAACGCCGTCGCAACTAAACTTATTTGCGACGGGACCGTCGCTAAAGCCCTTTTTTGCGACGGGCATTCTCCCCGTCGCAAATAGTATTCCGTATTTTTGTAAAAAACTTTTTAAACAGTTATTGCGACGGGCCCGTCGCAAAAACTAATTGCGACGGGTCCCGTCGCAAAAGGTATTTGCGACGGGACCCGTCGCAATAACGTTTTTTTTTAAAAAATAAAAAAATTAATAATACTAGTATTTGCGACGGGAACCGGGACCCGTCGCAAATACTATTCATAGTAATTGCGACGGGACCCGTCGCAAATACTCTTTTAAAAAAAAAATAAAAAAATATTAATAATACTAGTATTTGCGACGGGCATAGTATCCCGTCGCAAATACTATAAAAAAAATAAAAAAAATAAATTATTAATAAATTATTTTAATTAATATAATAATAGAATTATAATTTACAAATGAAAATAATAAATTATTTTAATTACTATAATAATAGTAGAATTATAATTCAAAAATAAAAATAATAGAATACTAATAAATAATTTAATTAATATAATAATATTATAATTATAATTCATAAATAAAAAAAATATTAATAAGTTATTTTAATTAATATAAAAATAATAGAATTATTTTACATTCAAATATTAAAATAATTCAAGTATTACAAAAAAATAATTAAATTATAATATTATAAAATTTTAATATATATATAAAATTTTAATATATATATAAAATTTAATATTATAAAATATAAATATTATTATTATTCATATTAATATTGTTATTTAAAAATATAATATTATTAATATTTTATAATGAGACAGAAACTACGAATAGAAAAAAAAAATATTTTGATTTCACAAATTTTATAACAGAAATACAAACTCTAATCTGTAGGAGGGGGGAGGTGGGGGATCTGCAGATGGTGGTGGAGGAAACTCCATCCCTAAAGCATGAGTGAGTCGGCGCATGTACTCCATCTGCTCCTGATGCTGCTGCTGCCACCGACTCGTCTGCTCCTCGTACAGCTGCTGCTGGCGTCGACGCTCCTCCTCATGCTGCTGACGTATCTGCTCCTGCTCCTGTCGGAGACTCTCTATCTGTGCAGTCTGAGATCGCAACTGCTCCTCATACTGTGTAGAAGAAGATGCACGAGCTCCCCTCGAGCTGGACGCCGACATCGCAGCACTGCCATAATAATCTCCGGGAGTCAGTCGAGAGCCGATACCAACTACCCGGCCCTTCTCGAAGGCATACTGGGTGGCCTGCATCCATGCCGCCTCATCAAACTGACGGGCAGTTGTCTGATCTGATGACTCGGCCTGACTCTCAGGCCGGGCCTGTGCCGCTGCGGCCTCATATGACTCCTATAGTTGCAATTTAAAATTAAAATTGTGAATATATTATATGCAGTTAATTTTTAAACTTGAAAACAAATAATACTGACCACGATGTGATGCTGACGATCACCTCTGAGCTCCCCAGTAGCAGGATCACTATACATCCTCCGATATACGTCGTACTCTGTAATATCGGGGTGCTCGACAGCCTATAAGAATAAAAAATAAACTGTTAATATTTATAGTTATATAAAATATTTATAAATAATGTATGTACCAGATGCTGTCTATGAGTACTGAAAGAACGACTCCCAGCTCGATGAGTCACCTCCTGCCTCCCCCGATTCTGCCTCCCCACCGATGATCTCCTCTGAAAGGCACCACTCAACCAGTGCGCACATAATCCATCCCATACATGGGATGAAATGTACTCTGGTCGGTGTGCTCTACATGACTCCTCAAAATCTGACACTCCTGCTTTCTTCATCGCAGCTTTTCTTAAATTGTGCAAAAACTGACGAAGGCGATCACGCATGGCCACCTCCCATGCCTCGTGGATGGCGTCACGCATGGTATCCTCGATCGGATACCATAAACCCTACAAATAAATCAAAATATCAAGTTAGAAATGAAATAATTTTCAAAATAAAAATTATTTATTTACGTACGTACCAACCAATGGCCGAACATGGCCTGCTGCACATCAATGGGAATCTGCTCCCATGTGGTCCACGGCTGAGAGAAATAGTTGCGAAAAATAGCGCTGCCCTGTCCGACTGCTATATGCGAAAAACTGAAAAAATAATAAACATTTATTATGTGAATAGATTAATGAAATCTTAGTCAAATTCACAGGTTATTACACAGGTTATCACACCTCCGGGTGCGCGGATCAAACCCAGAACCATTTGGATTTCTACGTTGATTTATCCATATGCGGTCATCTAATAATGACTGTTGACGACCTCGCTGTTCCATATTTTTCTATAAAATATAAAAGCATTACTGGTTTTGAATAATTTGTTAGAAAAAACACTCAAGCAAGGATTACTAATTATTACAATTTATTACTAATTATTACAATTTATTGCTAATTATTACTATTTATTACTAATTTAGCAATACTTAGCAATACTTAGCAAAAGGAAAACTGCTTGAATAATGAAAGGAAATTTGATAATCATCGTTGTGGAGATGGTTATAAATTTTCCCTTCATTATCCAAGCAGATTTCGTGAGTATTCCTGAGTATTCCTGATTATTCCTAATTATTCCTAATTATTTGCAATTATTCCTAATTATTTGCAATTATTGGTAATTATTGGCAATTATTGGTCATTATTGGCAATTATTACTAATTATTCCTAATTAATCCTAATTATTCCTAATTAATCCTAATTAATCCTACTTATTCCTAATTATTACTAATTATTCCTAATTATTGCTAATTATTACTAATTATTGCTAATTATTTCTAATTATTGCTAATTATTTCTAATTATTACTAATTATTTCTAATTATTGCTAATTATTTCTAATTATTGCTAATTATTGCTAATTATTGGTAATTATTTCTAATTATTTCTAATTATTCGTAATTATTACTAATTATTGGTAATTAATACTAATTATTGGTAATTATTGGTAATTATTGCTAATTATTGCTAATTATTGGTAATTAATGCTAATTATTGGTAATTAATACTAATTATTGGTAATTATTACTAATTATTGGTAATTATTACTAATTATTGGTAATTATTACTAATTATTGGTAATTATTACTAATTATTGGTAATTATTACTAATTATTCGTAATTAATACTAATTATTCCTAATTAATACTAATTATTCCTAATTATTGTTAATTATTCCTAATTATTACTAATTATTGTTAATTATTCCTAATTATTACTAATTATTGTTAATTATTCCTAATTATTACTAATTATTGGTAATTAATACTAATTATTGGTAATTAATACTAATTATTGGTAATTATTACTAATTATTCCTAATTAATACTAATTATTGGTAATTATTACTAATTATTCCTAATTAATACTAATTATTACTAATTATTGTTAATTATTCCTAATTATTACTAATTATTGTTATTTATTCCTAATTATTACTAATTATTGTTAATTATTCCTAATTAATACTAATTATTGGTAATTAATACTAATTATTGGTAATTAATACTAATTATTCCTAATTAATACTAATTATTCCTAATTAATACTAATTATTCCTAATTAATACTAATTATTCCTAATTATTACTAATTATTCCTAATTATTACTAATTATTGTTAATTATTCCTAATTATTACTAATTATCGTTAATTATTCCTAATTAATACTAATTATTGGTAATTAATACTAATTATTGGTAATTAATACTAATTATTGGTAATTAATACTAATTATTGGTAATTAATACTAATTATTGGTAATTAATACTAATTATTCCTAATTAATACTAATTATTGGTAATTAATACTAATTATTCATAGTTAATACTAATTATTCCTAATTATTCCTACTTATTGTTAATTATTCCTAATTATTACTAATTATTGTTAATTATTCCTAATTATTACTAATTATTGTTAATTATTCCTAATTATTACTAATTATCGTTAATTATTCCTAATTAATACTAATTATTGGTAATTAATACTAATTATTGGTAATTAATACTAATTATTGGTAATTAATACTAATTATTGGTAATTAATACTAATTATTGGTAATTAATACTAATTATTCCTAATTAATACTAATTATTGGTAATTATTACTAATTATTCCTAATTATTACTAATTAATACTAATTATTGGTAATTAATACTAATTATTGGTAATTAATACTAATTATTGGTAATTAATACTAATTATTGGTAATTAATACTAATTATTGGTAATTAAGACTAATTATTGGTAATTAATACTAATTATTTGTAATTAATACTAATTATTTGTAATTAATACTAATTATTCCTAATTAATACTAATTATTGGTAATTAATACTAATTATTCCTAATTAATACTAATTATTCCTAATTATTACTAATTATTCCTAATTATTCCTAATTATTCCTAATTATTCCTAATTATTCCTAATTATTACTAATTATTCCTAATTATTGTTAATTATTCCTAATTATTACTAATTAATGTTAATTATTCCTAATTATTACGAATTATTGGTAATTAATACTAATTATTACGAATTATTTGTAATTAATACTAATTATTAGTAATTAATACTAATTATTGGTAATTAAGACTAATTATTGGTAATTAATACTAATTATTTGTAATTAATACTAATTATTTGTAATTAATACTAATTATTCCTAATTAATACTAATTATTTGTAATTAATACTAATTATTCCTAATTATTCCTAATTATTGGTAATTATTACTAATTATTCCTAATTAATACTAATTATTCCTAATTATTACTAATTATTCCTAATTATTCCTAATTATTACTAATTATTGTTAATTATTCGTAATTATTGTTAATTATTCCTAATTATTCCTAATTATTGTTAATTATTCCTAATTATTACGAATTATTGGTAATTAATACTAATTATTGGTAATTAATACTAATTATTGGTAATTAATACTAATTATAGGTAATTAATACTAATTATTGTTAATTATTGGTAATTATTACTAATTATTCTTAATTATTGATAATTATTAGTAATTAAATGAATAATTATCAATAATTAGAAATAATTACCAATAATTACAAATAATAACATTATTAATATATTTTATTATTAATATTAAAATAATATAATTTTCTAATTTATATACAGTTCTTTTTTCATCTGTGCGTTTTCTATCTCCACATACAAATAATACATGTGAAGACAGCAAACACACAGATGAAAAAAGAACTGTATATATATAAAAAATTATATTATTTTAATATTAATAATAAAATAAACTAATAATATAATAATGTTCTTATTCTTAATTATTGGTATTTATTACTAGTTATTAATATTTATTCTTAATTACTAAAAATTATTACTAATTATTCCTAATTACCATATAAACAATACTTATAATTTAAATTTATTAAATAATAAAACAATGTGAACATAATTAAATTACAACTAATTAATAATAATAGAAACTAATAAGAAATTAAAAATAAATAAAAAATTAAAATGAAGATAAATACCTTGAAAATTGATCTGTTCTGATCGTTCTTCAAAACTTTAATATCAGCTCCGGAGAAAAAACTTAAACTGGAGAAAAACTCAACTCTAGAAATATAATTCTGAGAGAGAGAGAAGATAAGGAATGAGAATGAAATGAGAAAAACGGATGGGGGTATTTATAGGTTAGATTATTTGCGACGGGCCCATTTGCGACGGGATTCCCGTCGCAAATAGTATTATTTGCGACGGTACCCGTCGCAAATACCTTAGCCAACATTTATTACGGTCAACCGGTAAATAATTATTTGCGACGGGTCCCGTCGCAAATAATCCCTGCCGACATAGTATTTGCGACGGGGGAATATTCCCGTCGCAAATACCTTTTACCGCCGCCGGTTATTTGCGACGGGAATATTTCCCCGTCGCAAATAAGTTTCCCGCGATTTGGCGCGCATCGCGGGAAAACTATTTGCGACGGGGAAAGCAATCCCGTCGCAAAAGCCTCCTTATTTGCGACGGGGAAATACCCCCGTCGCAAATAAGTTTTTAACATGACTATTTGCGACGGGATTTATTCCCGTCGCAAATAACCCGTCGCAATTGCTCATTTTTCCCGTAGTGATCAGTCTTATAACTTTTTTTCCTTTTTAGTGAAGATGGTTTGGAAACCATTAAAAAAAGTATCGATGTTTCACCTTCCATTATTATTCCCATATCCATATTTACTATATCCATGAACATAACATCCCTTGCAACTCTCATCTTGTTCAAAACTCCATGATCCTTTCTACTCAATGCATATCTCACCTTATTTTACTTCCTAAAGTGGTAGTGTATAGTGAAATCATAATCCTTGAGTAGTTCAAGCCATCATCTTTTCATCATGTTGAGTTCTTTCTGTTAGGAAATATACTTCAAACTCTTGTGATTAGTATACATCTCAAATTTTTCACCATAGAGATAGTTTCTATATATCTTCAATGGAAAGATTACAACTTCTAACTCAAGATCAAGATTGGGATAGTTTTTTGTGAATTTTTAGTTGTCATGATACATAGGCTATAACCCTATCGTTATACAGAAGGACACAACCAATTACTTTCTTTGAATCGTCACTATAAATAAAAAACCCATCATTCCCCAATGGTAGAGTCAAGATAGGATCATTGACTAGTATTTTCTTCAGTTCTTCAAAACCTTCTTCACAATCTTTTGTCCAAAAAAATTAACCCCTTTATGTGTGATCTTGGTTAATGGTTTATCCATTCGGCCCAAATTATGGACAAACCGCCGATAATAACCTACTAAACCAATAAAACTGTGTACCTCAGTTATACTCATCGGTGCTGGATATTCTTATATTGCTCTTGTCTTAGAGAGATCAATAGAGATCACATCCTTATAGACAATGTGGCCATGAAAAGAAATCTTATGAAGCCAGAATTCATACTTTCTAAACATCCCATATAATACATTTCTTCTGAGGGTTTTCAGGATAGTTCATAAATGATTTTCATGACCTTCATAGATTTTTTAGTATACCAAGATATCATTAAAAAAATACCACTACAAAGTCATCAAGATATTAATTGAAAAATCTATTTATTAGATCCATGAAAACAAAGGGTGCATTAGTTAGTCCAAAAGGCATTACTGTAAACTTGTAACGCTCATACCTGGTTCGAAATGCAGTTTTCGGAATGTATTCCTTATTCCCACACAACTGATGATATCCATATCAAAGTTCAATCTTTGAAAAATATTGAGCTCCATGAAGTTCATCAAATAAATCATCATTACGAGGTAGGGGATATTTGTTCATTATTGTTATAGCATTGATTTCCCAGTAATCAATGCACAATATCAGTGATCCATCTTTCTTCTTAACAAAAAGAATAGGGGATCCCAATGGAAAAACAATAGGGAGAATAAATCCTTTATTACTCTAGTCCTCTAGTTGTTTCTTTAGTTTTACTAATTCCATAGTGGCCATTCAATAAGGGGTCTTCGATATGGGCCTTGAAAAAATAATTAAATCAATGGAAAACTCAATTTCTCATTATAGATGATATCTAGGTAAATCCTCTAGAAACACATCAACATATTACTATCCAATAGGTACATCCTCTATTTGAACATTCCTTTCCTCAGCCATAGTTATTTAATTCTTTTACTTCCCCATTAATTGATTTTAGTAGATCTAATGGGGGTGGATCTTGAGAAGAATCAAATGGTGACATTTCTGCTCTAAAGATAAGGTACTCCTTATCATATTTAAAAATTATAACCTCCTTATTTTTACAATAAATTTTCGCATTATAGTCCAATATCCAATCCATACTAATGATTATATCAAATTCCATCATGGCTATGACGATGAGATCATCAGATAAAGAACATTTATATGCCTTAATGGGGACTGATTCATGAAACTTTGTTGCAATGATATGTTCTTTATGAGATTTGACTAACAACTTCATTGTTAAATCAAATTAAATATATCTAATTTTATTAGAAAAATGGGAATATATGAAACAATGCGATGATCCAGAATAAAATAAATCACAGGCTAAATTTGAGGAAACCATTAAATTATCTGCCACCATGTCATTCAGAGCTTCAACATCCACAGAAGTGATTGCATAAGCTTGGCCTTGCTCCCTTGGCCTGTTATGAGTTAAGTTTCATTGAAGATTAGGATATTCATTTTCATAATGCCCCATTTCTCTACAATTTTACCATTCAACATTGACAACCACTTTCTTTCCATTGCAATCAAGATCCTGGTGGTTTTTTTCACCACACTTGCAACAAACTCTCATTCCCTTCAGGCAAGTATCGGGGTGTTTCTTCCCACATTTACTACAAGATAGAAATTCATCTTTTACCTTATTCCCCTTATTTATATTTCTAGAGTGTTCAGCATATCTCTTCTTCCCTTTATTTTCTTTAATGTTGTTAGACTTAGAGAATTCATTTTCTGTCTTGATAGCACATGAGACAATATCATCGTATGATGAGAAGGATTGTGAGACTAATTCTCGACAGAGAAATAGTTTTAACCCATTGAAGAATCAATCAATCTTACTCTTGGGGTTACGTATATAATATGTTACATGCCTTACTAACCATGTAAAGATAGCCTCATACTTTGAGACATTCTCATCCTCCTTTGCCCTTAGACACAGAAATTGCATTTCCATATCTGCTTGATGTTCACGATGAAATTATTTTTCTAATAAAATCTCTTTAAACCCCCTATATTCCATATTTGGTAATTCATCATCTTCCTTGGTGTTTTAAATCAATGACCACCAATTATTTTCATCTCCTATTTGGTGATAAACTACCATGACAACTTTTTCTCTTTCGCTACTCCCCAAAGCATGAAATATTTTCTCTAAGAAACATATCCATTAATCAAATACAATTGGATTTTTAGTCCCACTAAATGTTGGTGGTTGTTGCCTCATGAATCAATCTAACATTGATCCTCCACGTTGTGGACCACGGTGCTTCATACGAGCGAGGTTATTATTCATAACCTGAGTGAGTTATCCCAATATGGTTATAAGTTGTTCAGCACTTGTTGCATCACCAGCTCCACTATAATTATCTTGAGTAGGAGGGAAATCCCTACGTGTATTACATGCATTGATACAGTTTCTATTCCTTCAACTAGGTTTCATTTCTAAACAATGGAATATAGTAGATTAGTTTATGAATCACAATACATAATTATAAACTAGTAAAATACCTAATATAAATTGAAAAGTTTAAGCATATAATCCATAAACATAAAAAAAATTCTTTGGGGAAGTATTTTCTCATAAATCCATCATAATTTTTTGTAAGGAAAATTTGAATTATCCTAAGGATATCTTTTAGGAGTTTCATAACCAAGAGTACAGCAAGACCTGTTGTCGTGTACTAGGATACCCCGGGTCAAGACCAAAACACCTTGTTGGATTTTTCACTCCTAGGTACATCTCTGCCAAAGCTTCCTCTACCTTCTTGTATCTAGATAGGGATGCATTTCTTGGAAAAAACAAAAAATATCTACATTACCAAAATTAAAAGAATTTTTTGTATACTAATCCTCAAATTATATCTTAGGGTAATGTTATCAAATCAGTGTTTTTCTAAATCTAGCTTCTAAGGTTTGTAGCAAACTTCCTTTGATACCAACTATAATGCCCCGACCCCAGTTACCCAGATTTGGTGCATTATTACATAACATTGGCATGATACAAGGAATCATATCCCGAAAGACTAATTAGTTTATTATCCTTAGAAGTACTAGATACATACATAAGTGTTACATTACATTATCAAATAGAAAACCAACTACATTGTGTCCCCTTTCAACCCACTCATCTCCCTTATACTATCACTTCTTGTTAGTGATAATATACTTCATCGTATCCTGGGAAAAATAAAAAACAGAAAGGGTTGAGCTCAGGTGCTCAGTAAGGATAAAAATATATGGGAAACTTCATAAATAAGTATAAAAACTTAAGGCAATGTATAAGACAAAAACACAAGCCTTTTAAACATAAACTTCAGTATAATATGCAAAGATCAATCAAGTAATTCCATTTACTTATTCATAAGGATATTATACTTGTCTAATAATCACATGTAATATCAATATCCAATTTCATAATGATGGAATGTATAATGTCGGATATCATAACCATATAGTCAAGGCCTCATTCCAAGACTCAAAATAAGATTTTGTCAAGGCCTTGTGCCACGACACTAGTTTTTCTCATAAGACCTACCGATTCATAGAGGATATATAGCAGGCTCCACCCATCACTTACTAATCCCAATTCTTTCCTCATATGTAAAGGTTGAAACATAACATAAACATTCATATTAAAACTAGCATACGAAATGTTAAAAATTTAAACATAAACCTTTAATGTTATAAAAATAACAAATCCACAGTCAGACAAATCTAAAAACCTTAAATACAATAAGGAAAATTGTATCATAGTAAATCAACTTCAAACAAGTGTAAAATCCATCAAAGGATATTGAAATAGATGAAATCAAAACTATTTGAGAGAAATATATCTTTCTATTTTGAGATCATTTAAAAGTCATAGAATTATAAAAGAAAATATTTATTTTAAAAATATTCTTATAATCTTGTAAGGGAAGCTTCGAATGTGTTATAACAGTGGAAAAAATCCACACTCTCTGTATATGTTTAAAAACATTCTTTCCTTAATTGTGTCAAAAACGTCATAAAGGTCCTTGTTTAGAAAATGAAAGAATGATTCCATTAAAAAAAATTATAAAAATTAAAACAAAGGTATAAATGAATTTAACCCATAGTCTAGGAAAGAGTAAAAATGTTTTAAAATACATTTTTAAGAAACACAGATGTGGATGATAAAGAGGTCCCAGTAGATACTCACGTATAAACAACCTTGGATAATTAAGAGATTATAGAATTAACCCTTACCTTATAGTTTTCCACGGTTGAGGGTAAGTTAAACTCCTTTATAATAGTTAAATTGTTTTTATTAAATTATATAATAACCACATACATAAATATGGAATCATATATGTTCTTCTAATATTTCTTTGTAAATAATATTTCAGTAGTATCATCGTTTCGGGTGTTAACTGATTGGTTTTTCTTTATATGTTTTGTTATGGAAGTAATGTTTATTATGGATATAATGTATTTTATTCATATACAACATTATATTAAGTTCTTAAAAATTATTTTTAATCATGAAATGAAAATTATTCATGAATGGTTATGATGGGGGATGAATCTCATTGCGTTCGTGGAGATGGTAATCTATACATACGCACATATGGTGACTTTTTCATTAATATGATGGATAGAATAATGAATATGGTTATACCATAATTATAATAACATCACGTTATGAATAAGTTACTGGAGTTATTATTTTATTATGGAAACAACAAAGAAAGAGGAAGTGGAAGAAGAAAAGAACTTTAGAAAAGTTGGTGAAATTATTACCTCTTCTTTTTGTTATTACTTTTGATTTGTTCAAAATGGCTCTTTAGGTTGGATTTTTGATCAAATTAAGGCCTATAGGTTGAATTTAGGGTATTTGGGAGGATATTTGAATAGTTTTTGGCCTATTAAAATGGTTTTTTAGGTGTGAAATTTAGAGAAGGGGAAGTATCCTTTTATAAGAGAGGTGAGGGTCACTTTAGGAAAATCTCGAAATATTATTTTATTATACCATCATAATAGGTTTATAATGGCTCCAAAAGAATATATTTCGAGGGTAAGGTGGGTATGGGTTGAAATAATCTCAACCAATATGTTTTAGAATGGTTTATCTCTCTATGTTAACCTTATCTTTTAGATTTAACTCCTAGTAAAATAGTTTAACTTTTACTATGTATTCTTGTATTATTAAAATTTATGGTTAATAAAAGTACTATAAAAATCTAAGAGAACCCAAATTAGTTCATTATTGATATAAATAACCTTATCTAATTCCTTTTTTTTGAATATTAGGCTTTTAGGAATATTATATCATTTAATAACACAGTATTTGTTTTAAAAAATCATTTATGTCTATTTTGACACTATTTGGTATTTTGTTTTTGGAAAATTCATAACAAAGTTATCACTTAGAAAAAAAATAATCAACCCTAAAAGGTAATATTATCCTAGAAAATTCTTTTAATACATCAAATGTCTCAATTTACAGTTATATTAATATTTATAATATCAATTATTTTAATCTTTCAATAATATGGTAATTACTGCATCCTCATTGTGTAATAAATAAATTCATTTATTTAATGTCTAAAAATTATAAATAAATTACCATTATTTAGGAAATTTTTTATCTCTATAATTAATATTTATATTAGAATTTATCTTATGTATAACTCTATATTAAAAATGGTTTAGTTATTAAACATTGAATTTAACACTTTTAGCTCTTCTTTATATAAAATAATAATAAATGTCCAGATCTAATCAATGTGGACAAAAAGGATCCTATTTTATTTCTATGGTTGATTTTGGTTGAAATAAACTTATTAAATAGAATTAGGACATGTGTTAGGGTAATTATAATATCATTTTTACCTTTAATTACCCTATTTACATTTAACCGTGGTAAATAAAATTCAAAAGTTACTATTCACCAAAAATTATTTTCATCTTATTGAACAACATTTTACATAATAATGTCAACTATGTCTCTCATATTTTTAAAATTAAATTCACAGAATTGGTAAAATTACGTTTTATGCAAATTTACAAATTTTCCAAGAAGGTGGGTAAAAGACGTTAAAAAGTTCAATAAAATTTTATACATCTAATCTTATTATAAAATGACTTCAATGAATTAAATTGAACTAAAATAGGTATTATGTATCTATTTTGACTTAAAATAAGTTTAAATAAAATAAATAATTATTTAAATAAAAAGTTGTTTTTAAACAATAACGCAATGTTTTTCACTATTCATCGAAAATTGATTGTTTTCAGAAAAATAAAAAAAATTCATCCTGAGCTAATTTTGATATTCCGAATCCAAAAATGAATTCCATTTTGAAAAATAATATTTATAAAATTTCAAAAAGTGCGTATTAATTTTCATAACAGCTAGTTTGATTGGTTGTAGTGTGTTTGAACTCAAAGTTGTGTACATCGCAATCTATTTCATTATTCAAGGAGAAGAGTACCGTGAATGCTTAGCGTGTTATAAGAAACCTAAATTTTTTGTTTTTTTTTTATTTTTTTAGTTTTTTATATTTTTTTAGGGTGTAGAATAGTCGAATAATAGGTACACATGCATAGTTCAATACAATACAATACTGAAAAATATCAAATAAGTAACAAACATATAGAAAACCTATTTTAGAAAGTAGATGAATATTAACCTATCTTATATTTACCTTATATTGACTAAACAAATAACACTTCATGGTTGGTTTAAAATATTTGTGGATATATTAAGTGATAAAATTTTCCCATAAACTACTCACACAATATGTACTATTCTTCTAAAAGTTTTCTAAGTGATACAACCATTTATATCTTCAACACACAACAAAAATTCTATAAAAAGGAACACCTCAATGTAAAATTCATACTAAAAAAACACCCAATTATTAAAACAATTTTTCTTTTGTTTTCTTTTTGAAAATGTTAAAAAAATGAAATGGGGAGATTCCTTATTATTTTTCAATAACCTCTATGATTAAGTGGGCATCATTTCCCATGATCAATTTGGCATAAAAAATTAACATTCTAGCCCAAAATTGAGGGTGAAAATGGGGGAAAGTGAAAATACTATTCAGAAAGCTAAAAAATAGAAGAAAGATGAATGAGAATGAAAATTCCTAACTAAGCCTGGAATATACCCACCCACCCCCCCCCCCCCACACACACACCTTGAGAGTATAATGATCTCATTATAATAAAAAATAATGTGGGAATAAAGGATAAAAATTGGTGAGTGCTATTGGTAGGATGCTTGTTGAACTTAGATTTCCTCCATCGAGGACTCTAAAAGGTCTTTGTAAAAGTACTTATGATACTTCCCATTAATATTAAAGGTTTGCTTCATTTCATCATTTGTAACCCGAACAACACCATTTGGGTAAACATTTGTAATAGTTTATGGACCAAACCAATGGTAATGAAGATTACCTAGATGCAAATTCCACCTTGCATTATAAAGGAGGACCTTCTACCTAATGTGTAATTGACTATAAAGGATAAGACAATTTTGGGAATCCTTGGTTCTGTCTTTATATATCTGGGATTTCTCATATGAATCTCAACGTATTTACTAAAAATCATGAATCATCATCTTCTTTTGAGAACCTACTCCAGAAATATTATAATTACATTGTTTAATGTCCTATTATTCCCGATGCTCTATCTCAATAGGGAGGTGATAAAAATTTATGAAAACAAGCCGATAAGTTGACATTACAATGAGAGATTTAAATATAGTATGGTAATCCCATAATGAATCATCGAGTCTAAGACTCCAATATTTTCTATTGGGTTGAACAACTTTTTCTATAATTTGGTTTACCTCTCTATTTGAAACATTAGCTTGACCATTGGTTTATGTGTGAAAAGTGGTGAGCACTTAATGCCCGCCCCCATACTGAAAATATGTGTTTTCATTGTATGGTTGTAGAAACGAGAACCATGGTCACAGACCTGGAACATAGTTAATCCAAAGCTACAAAAAAATGGGTTCTAAAAAAATCCACAATAGTTTTGGAATCAACATTCTTTGTGGCATTTTCTTCTACCCATTTTTTCACATAATCCACTTCTATAATAATGTACAGGTTGCCGAAGTAATTGGGAAATGGACCATCAAATTCAATTCCCCAAACATCGAAAATGTATAATAAGAGAAAGGGATGTTATGTCATTTCATTTCTTTTGAATAAATTCCCCATTCTTTGATAGTGAGGACAAGATTTATAGAAATCATGGGCATCCCAAATTAATTTTTCCCAAAAGAGACTAGAATCGAGGACCTTGTGAGCAGTCCGTTGGGGACCAAAGTGGCCCCCACAAGAAAGAGTGTGTACAAACCTAAGGATGGACTGAAACTCTCTATCAAGAACACAATTCCTGAGTAATTGATCACTACATGTTCACCAAAGGCAGGGGTTATCCCAAATGTAACAAAGAGACTCATGTTTTAGACATGCATCTTGGTTTTTGTTGAAATTTGTATGAATGAAAAATGCTACCAAATAATTTACAATTTTTGGAATACCAAGGAATAACATATTACACTCGGAACAATTTCTCATTAGGAAACATGTAATTTATGGGAATATAGTGAGATGTGTTAATGTATGAGAATGGGAGGATCCTAATAATATGGTGATCAAACACATTAATTGATCCTTTTTTATCTCTAATTTATTGATTACATTCATGAAGGAGGAGCATCCAATGAATGAGTCATGGTTTGGATTTTGGTTTCATAAGGAGATACCATAGGGATGCATGGTATGATAACACAATGAATCTAGACCCTAAAAGATATGACCTGAATTTATCAAAAGAAAACACAATGGAAAGTAATTATTTTTTAGTTGTGGTGTATTTTTCATGCAAATGGTGCAAAGTATGTGAGGAAAAGGCTATGAAATGTGGATCTAGATCGACCATTTGTGATAATACTTCCCCAAATACATAGTTAGAGGCATCACACATGAGGTCAAATGGTAAATCCCAAAACGTGGTTGGATTATTGGGGGTGATTTCAGACTCCATTTCAGTTTATTAAAAGCACCCTCACATTATTTATCAAAAAAATTATCTTTTTGGAGTAAGAAGAAGAGGGGGAGTGTAATTTTTATAAATTCATGAATGAAATGAAGGTAAAATTCTGCATGACCTACGAAATACCGTAACATACCACACATTTTTTAAGAATGGTAGGGATGAAATGACATCTTCTTTTGATTTATCTACATAGATACCATCTCCATAAATGAAATGTCTATATATTATACCTTGTTTCACTATGAAATGGAATTTATCATAATTTAATAAGATATTATTTTCAATAAAGTGGTGTATGACTTAACCAATACTAATAAAAGATTCATCAAAAGAGGATCTATAAACTGTGTAATCATCCATGAATAATTCCATGCTATTCTTCATGTAATGAAAAAAAATACTAATCATAAATCACTGGAAATTACATGGAGCATTGAACAGAGCAAATGGAATCCTCCTACATGAAAATGTGTCAAAGGGGAAAGTAATGGTTTTATTTTCCCTATCCTTAGGGAAAATATTGATCTGAAATTATCCAGAATACCCATCAAGGAAACTATAGTGGGACTTCCTTGCTAGCCTAAGTGGAATATGATCAATGACTGAAAATGTGAAATGGTCTTTCCTATTGTGTTTTTTAGTCGCTGATATTCTATATATACATTCCAAAAATTCTATACATGATTTTGAACCAATTCGTTTTTTCTTTTTTTATTATAGTTAGACCATTTTTTTGAACAACTTGCACTGGAATAAACCATTGGCTATCAGATATTAGTTAAATGATTCCATCAGCCAATAATTTTTGTACCTCCTTTTTAACAACATCTTGGAGATTTGGGTTCAGTTGACATTGTGACTACCTCACTGGTATATCATCATAATTTACCAATATATGATGTGTCTAAATTGATGGGATAATACCAGAAATATCTACAAGTTTCTATCCCAAATCTTGTTTATACTCCCTCAAAATTTCAAGCAGTCTCAATTCATGCTTAGGTGGGAGTGAAGTAGAAATGATTAAAGAAAACTTATTTCCATTCTAAAGATAGGAATATTTAAAATCTTGACACAGTTTTTTTAGTTTTAATTTAGGAGTATTTTGGATTGATGGGATTGTGTCTGAAATTGAGATGTAATTAATATCATCTAACTACTCAATGCTATCATCCTAAAAAGAGGAATGATATTTTACAAGATTAGTAGTGCCATCGATGGTAATGTGATCCTGAATGTTAAAGAAATCATAAATTAACAAACATGAATGAAATTTCCCTATACCACTACAAAAATAAATGAATGATTCATTACTGAGAATTTTAATCATGGATAAAAACTCAGAAAGGGGATTGGGGAAAATGAAAAATGTTTTTCTGGGGAAGTGAGTGCAAACATTTAATTGATAGAAAGAGAGAGAGGAATGTTCTTTGGAAGGGTGCTTCATAGAAACAAGGATGTTGAAGTAGAAAATTCCACCACCAAAATCCATATATAATGTACAAATGTGGACATTAATTATGGTTTTGGATGTTTTCATGAAGGGAATCCCCAATATTATCAGGGAATGTCCATTTATCCTATAATCATCCCTTTTTAGGATATAAAAATCAGCAGGGAAAATTAAAATTTTCTCCATAAAAAGAACATCCTCTATCACACTAGAAGTGTGTGTTGTACTCAGATTTTCTAGCTAGACCAAATTTCTATGGGGGATTTAGTTCCCCGTCCTACAATGAGGAGAGAAATTAGTGAATTATCACATTTACAGAAGCACCTAAATCAAGTATAGCATTAGAAAATAAGTACTCTATATAATGCATAGAATAAATAATGTTCTAGGATCGTTACATTTTGTGGGAAGTGATTACTATATCAATGTTGAGACAATCCTCCCCAAGATCACCTTCTCATCACCTAAAAGTATCCTTTGGTGTGTACACATCACCTTCAAAAACATGGGGTATCATGAAATTTACTTTATGACATCGATTAAAGGAATATTAACCAATACCTTTTTTATGGTTTACAATATTTCCTTATCAAGTTCAGTTTCCTTCCATTTCCGAGGTTGGGTGACCCTTTGAGGAAATGGAAGAGGAATGGTTAGGATAAGTGACTCATCAGAATACACACTCTTTCCTTTTGAAGGTATTATCTCATGATAAGGTACGACCGGATTTTGATCATTTACAGTGGTTTGGATGGTGGTTTCCTCGAAAGGAGATGACTCTAATGGAAGATTGATTTGGATTTTAGGTTGCATTCTACTGTGAAGTGTTATATAACTAACATTTCCCTTATCCCTAGAGTTGACTAGTGTTTAAGAGGGTAGTTTACCCGACCCATGACTTTGAATTTACCCCATCGAGTTAGGGAGTTATCCTAAATGGGATTCTATGTAATGTATGGAATCTTGGGTGGTTTTTTGGAATTTAAGGTTGTTGGATGCTATTTATTTAATCATATATTCTAGGCTAGGATTAGGTTTGGGGGGGTTGGAAATTCTTTTTTGGAGGTTGAGTATTTTTGGGTAGTGGGGGATAGAAACTCTTCCCCAAATGGTTCCATAGTTTTTTGTAATTGGTTTGAATGTCCCCTTTCCTATAGTCTCAGTTTCCTTTACACCTAGTGTTGGATGGATATTAATGTTCTTTCTTAAAGGGTTTGTTATAGGGGAATCCCGGGGAGATTGCCTCACAACTCTCTAAAGTTACTCTTAGTTTAAGGAATTTGTTAGAATAGTGGGTGTCTGAAAAATAGATACCACAATGGATGGGAGGAGGAGAATGGGAATTCCCTTAAGAAAGAGAAATTTTTCTAAGAATGGTACTTACCTCTTCAATTTTTTGGTCTACAATTTTTTCGAACTCATAACTCTACACCTCATGGACACATTGAATGGGTACATTGGTACTTGAACCGAATTATTGAGTGGTTTGGGCCATGTTCTCAATGAGGTTTTTTATAGCAGGTAGGTTTTTTATCAACTAGTGCATCACCTAAATTGGCAACAATCATATTTTGATCAATAATAATTAAACCATCACGAAAATACTATATTAAAACTTGATCACTTATTTGGTCATGTGGGAAACTTGAACATAGCCTTTTAAATTTTTACCAATATTCATGAAGTGTTTACCATTATGATTTCCTTATTCCGTACATTTTTTTTATTATGGTTGTAGTTTGAGAGGCTAGGACGTATTTTTCAGGAAAATGTCATTTCATGTCTACCCACACTCTAATTAGGTAATTAGCATAATATATCAAATATTTTGCAGTATCTTAAAATGAAAAAGGGAATTCCCTAAGAATTACTTATTAATTATCCACATTTACAGGTTTTACTTTTGAACAAGTAATATGAAATTATTTTATTCTTTTATGTTGGTCTTCTCCATCCGGCCCATGGAATCTTGGTAAAAAGTGAATTTGATTGGATATTAGTTCAAAATTGGGTGCCTCGCCGTATTTCCGTATATAAGTGGGTTGGATCTCAAAATCACGTGAGGTAAATTCATTTAGTTTTTTCTTATTTTCAGCCATGTTATGCAATTTTTTCCAGTTTTTATGTTGGTTCCAAAAGAAAAATATGATTAAGGATTAATAAGTGTGTCAATTCTTTTTGTGTCCACCTTCATTGGATTGTTTGGTGCTTCTTAGTGTTGATGATGTAAGATCCACTATAGTTTTTGTTTGAATGAAAGTAGTTTATCCAATTAATACCATGGAATAAAAAAGGCCTAAAAAGGGATTATTTTATAAATAATCTTTAAAAAATTAAGGAAGAAATGAAGCGAAAAAATAATTACAAAATACACAATACTTTTATAGATAAAACATACTAATAACAATTGGGCTCTCCATAAACTGTGCCAACATTTGAACACGTTTTAAACCATGTCAAATTGATTATAATTTAAAGATGATTTTATAGTCTAGGATAGACCCTAGGTCATATTTGAAGGAGCATTGATAGGTTTAGTGTGTTTATTTTTAATAAAATGTACTAAATTAGGGGGGTGGTATTGAAAACAGTTTTAATAAAATAACTCATTTAAAGAGTTTAATAGTTGATAAATAAAGATGGTGTTTCAAAAATTATGAGATAAGGTGTTAATTTAAAGTTAAATACACAACTTTTATAGTTCATTATTATGAAAAGTTCACATTGTTTAATGAAATTATTTGGTTGAGGTTCTCAAGATCTTGATTCCCCTCTTTCCTTTTAAAATAATACATAAAGAACCAACCCTTGACACAAAAATCGTGTTATCAAGGCTTGGAAATAAATAATAGAATAATTTATTCCAAATAATAATTAAATCACATTCATGTTAATGTGAAAAGGTATTCTTGTGTTGTCCAATCGGATCAACCCAAGATTCCAACTTGAAATCTCAACTCAATCGGTGTTGAGATAAAACATGTTTCACTCGATTAAATTAAAACAAATGATTCAAAGAAAAGGTAGTTAAGATAAAACCTTAATAAAATGTTTCAAAAAAATAAACAAAACCAATAGCCTAACAAGTGTTATAACTCCCTCCCAAGTGTGTTTATCTCCCTTGAAATAACCATCCACCGTTTAGCTCACCATCGAGAGGAGTAGGAGGCTCGGGTGGAACTTCACCTTCATCCTTGATCCCCCTGTGTGTAACGCCCCGACCCCAGCTACCCAGAGCCGGTGCATTACTTCATAACATTGGCATGATCACAAAAGATCATGTCTCGAAAGACCGATTAGTTTAGTAGCCTTGGAAACACTAGATACTTTCATAAATGTTACATTACATCATAAAGTGAAAAACTAATAACAAAGTCTTCATAGTCCACACTCATATCCTCTTCTGACTATCCCTGCAGGTCATTCATAAAATACTTCTTCACATCCTGGAAAATATTAAAACCTTGAAAGGGGTGAGCTCAGATGCTCAGTAAAGATAACAATATTGCGGAAGCTTTCATAAATAAAAACTAACAATTAAGGCAGTGTATAACTAAACAAAAGCCTTATTAAACATGAACTTCAGCATAATATGGCAAAATTAAAATCAAATAATGCCACTTACTTACTCACATGGATATTCTACTAGACGAATAATCACATGAAATATCAATAACCACTTTCATAATGAGGGAATGTATAATGTCGGACATTCTGAAACATTTTGTCAAGGCCTCGGCCAAGACATCTAAAATGATTAAGGCCTCGGCCAAAACCATAAATCAAATTGGGAAAGGGCCTCAGCCAATTCCATGTCTAGTTGTCTCATGAGACCTACCGATGCATCTAGGAGCTATAGCGGGCTCCACCCATCACTTATTAAGTCCAATACATTTCTCATATGAATAGGTTTAAACATATCATAAACCATAACATAATCGTATCACATAAAACATGCATAAAGGAAACATAACATTTCCACATTTCAATCACAAGATATCAATACAACACGTTGATATAATAAAAATGCTTTCAAAACCATTTTCAATACCAAAATAAAATAAAGTTAAAACTTTGTATTTATTTTTCCTTAAAAAAAATGATGGCTTGTAGAGGAAGCCGAAACTCAAATAATGGTCACGACGGTGGAGAAGTCATTGTCGCCGCATAAGTACAGAAGGAAAAACATTCCCTTTTGTCGTTTAGCAAAACGCTTCATATAAAAAAGATTAATTTTGAATAAACGTAAAAGCCAAAGGGGTTTATACACCGTATAAAAGAAAGTTGTGTATAAAACCAAATATGCCTCAATGAAAGGGGATTGAGACGAAGTCCTTAAAAGATCATTTTTAAAATAAAATAGATCTATTATGTGTATTCACTATAGGTACACATAAAGAAAGTAAAAATACAAAATAGGACATAATAATATCATGACATAATTTGAAAGTAGGAGATTAACCCAAAGAATGGAAGTTGGGTTAAGAAATTCCCCTACCTTGCGTCTTGTCCTGACTCGACCGTTCTTTAACCTCCTGAATAATAAACTAGAGTTAATTTCTATTTACATAAAAACCTTTTTCAGGTTCATTATTACATTTATATCACTTATTACCATGTTATGAACATTATTTAATTATTTAAGTTAATAACGGTCGTTTTGTCGATCTTTGGTACTTGAGTCAAAAATAAACTTCTTATAATTACAAGTTGTTCATGTGGTGAAATATCCATTATATCCAGAATTATATTCATGATTTAGATATCATATATATCATATATATACAGTATATACATTCATTAATAATGTCACGTAACATTTAGAGGTAAGAAATGAAATGCACCGTTCATGGAGACGGTAAGCCGTACGTACGCATGAACGCTACTTTCATTTCTATTTCGTATTTAATGGAATGAAATCATAATGATATAAATTTATAATATAATTAAAGTATAATATAGTGTATAATACCATTTAATCCATCCTTTATACATCCCACATATGGCATTAACGATTCAAATCACTTTGAGGGGGCGGTAGTCCGCACATCCTAAAATGAAATTATCGCGTTTTACCAATAATGGAAATCATAAAGTATTCCATAAATGAGAAATACAGAAGCATAAGTAAAACATAAACATATTATATATCATATATAAATATAGTTACATCTTAATGGCCACCTATGAAGGTGTTATATGAGTGTTGAACAATCATCGTTTCGTGAGGCAGAAATTCGACATCCACATGAACCGTATGTTCTTTACCCATTAGATGTAGGTGTGTGTAAGTGTAGCTCGAATACTTCTTATAAAAACATCCTATCATATTGAGGATACTGGTTTTGTTACAAAAGAAATGAATAAAAAGAGTTTAGGGGGTTGGAGAAGAAAAATAAAACAAAACAACATTAGAGAAGACATTACCTCAAAATCGGGTAACTCTTTTTGATTTGAGCCAAAGGCTTCATTGAGAAGCGTTATGACCAAAGTGAGGCTTCTAGGAGTAAGAGGGGGAAGTTGGGAGAGTATTTGGGCAGAGTTTGGACGAGCCAAATGGCTTGAAAGTGTAAATGATGTGGTAGAGGTGGAGGCCTTTTATAAGAGGAGAGGAGGGGCTCTTTTGGATAGATTGAAATGTTACATTATTATACAATGCTTTTCGGATTCTAAAGGTCCAACACTTATAAAATTCGTGGATAAGGTGATAAGGGTTCGAAATATCCTCATACAATAGGCTTTGGACAAGTGTATGCTTTGGATTTTGCATTATCTTCTCATTTTATTTAAATCGTTAAATAATGAAGTCATCGCTGCATCATCATGATGTCATAAATAATTTAATTTATTTAATGTCTAAAAATTCTAAAAAAACTACTATGATGTATGAAATATTTTTAGCATTCTAATGAATATTTATAATCAAAATTTGGACTTGTGTAACCCCACTTAAAAACTGTTTTAGTAAAACAACTCATGTTTGTGTCAATTTAATTTTAACATTAAATAAATATATATTAATGTCATTTTCCAACCAAAGTGGCTCCATGGGGTCCCCAAGTTGACCCATGGGTTGTCTTGGTCGGCCATTACTCATCCAATAGTAGTAGGACAAGTTTCAAGCTCATATCATATTATTAAAACATTGTTTTTACCTTAAACTACACTAATTAACTCTAATCGCGATTAAGAACTTAAAAGATACTATTCACCAAAAAATTATTTTAATCTCAATGAACCACATTTTACTTATTAATGACAACCATGTATGTCGGATTTTTGAAAATCAAATCACAGAAGTGGTAATATTTCATTTAAACAAAAAATCAGTTATTTAATTACCACTTAGTGGTTTCACTATTCATCAAAAATTGAAGTTTTTCAGAACAATGCCAAAATTTCACCCTAAGCTATAATTGATATTCCGAATTCAAAAATTATTTCTATTTTAAAAAATTCCAAACATATAAGTGGCATTAATTAATTTTATAATTAATTCCTGTTGTCACAACAAATAGCGTGTTTTTAAGAAACAATTTATATCAAAAGATTGGCAAATTTTTATGTCCAATTTCAATGTTAAATTAATTCTAATGACCACCATTGGATAAAATGGTAAAAATATATTCTAATTATTCTTTAAAACCACTAAATAGTATAATTTATCACAATAAATTATTTTGATTAAAAAAGTTGTTTTAAGTATTTTTCACAATTCATAAAAAAATTGGAAGTTCTCAGAAAGATACAAAAAATTCAACTTAGGATAATTTCGATATTACGAATAAAAAAATAAAGTCCATTTTGAAATATAAAATTTATATAATTTTAAAAAGGGGTCATTACTATTCATAACGGCTACTTTGATTAGTCGCGGTGTTTTAGAACTCGAAGTTGCGTACAATGCAAGCTATTGCATTATTGAATGAGAAGCGTATCGTGGAAGATCAGGGTGTTACATTCTCCCCTCCTTCAATAAATTGCGTCCTCACAATTTGAAATTTTTCTTTGAAAATAAAAGGTTGAAAAGAGAAAATACCTTTGAGGAAAACCCACATCGGAAATAAGATTAATAAAATTTAGCCTTAATAAGAGGGAAAGGGAAATGAAAAAGTCACCACCCAATTATGATCTCAATTAGGAGAACATTGGTGGCAATTAGAGACATATAATTGGAGGAAAAACCTAAATATTTGTAGGGAGCGATTGAGGTCATCAATTACAATCAACTGTCAAATTGAGGGCCTCAAAGCCTTCAATCTATGTTGATTTAAAATATCATCAGTTCAACAAGACATAAGGTATTAGGATAACACATTTTTTTGTTTTAATATCCCTTTAATAAAGTTTAAGAATTAATTTATTCATTGAATAAGAGATAGGTATATATATATTTATGCTTGACAATTAGAGTTTCAACCTTCAACTCATCTTTCACTCAAAAAGATAATAGAACTAAAAAATATTATACTTATCCTAATTGTATAAGGTTCCAAATGTTAACACATACCACTTAGATTAGTAAAATTATTTTGTAATAACCAGGGACTTCCTGTAGGCTAGTGGTAGGAAATAAGGGCCTGTCGCACTATGATTGTGGGTTCGATTCCTGCAGCTTTGTCCAACGCGACGGGTTATGCCCCACCCTGCAGGTTGTCCTTTTCCTAAAACTATAGTATCATAATATTCCAAAAATAATCTTCATAAATTTTTTAACCTTAAACAATACTATCCAAAGATCAACATAATCCACTCCAACCATTATAGTTATCCAAAATACCTCTATCCAGACTTTCTCTAAAAGGTCTCTTAATTCCAAAATCAATTTATCAGATTCCCCAAACAAAGTAAAGTTTCTCTTATTGTCACATACTAAAAATATAATTACCTTCATCATATTAAAACCTTACTGAAATCAACCAGTACTGCAGTACAATCCTTATATATATATCACATTATTCTAATAACCAAAATATAATCCATGAGTCCAAAAGCACCAATACATTAGTTATTCTGCTTCAACTATAGTAACAGCATAAGATTGTCCTTGATCCCTTGGCCTTTTCTGAGGTAATTTTCCCTGACGCTTAGGACATTCATTTTCATAATGACCCAATTCTCTACAATTATAGCATTCAACTTTGATAGCCTCTTTCTTTCCCTTGCAATCACGAGCCTGGTGACCCTTTTCTCCACATTTATAACAAACTCCCATTCCTTTTAGACAAGTAACAGGGTGATTCTTCCCACAATTATCACATAATGGAAAATCCTTCTTTCCCTTTTTCCCTTTATCTGTCTCTTGTTCCACCGTTCTCTTATTCTCTTGCTTTACTTTGTTGTCATAAGACTTAGAGAATTCATTTTCTGTCTTGATAGCACACGAGACAATATCTTCGTATGATGAGAAGGATTGTGATACTAAAGCTCGACGGAGAAATGGTTTTAACCCATCAAAGAAACGATCAATCTTACTCCTTGGGTTACGTATATAATCTGCAGCATACCTTGCTAACCTTGTAAAGTTAGCCTCATACTTTTCGACATTCTCATCCTCCTTCTACCTCAGACTCAGAAATTGCCTTTCCATATCCGCTCGATGGTCTCGAGGAAAGTATTTTTCTAGTAAAAGCTCTTTGAACTCCCTCCATTCCATATTTGATACGTCATCATCTTCCTTTGTGTTTTGAATCAGCGACCAACACTGATCGGCATCTCCGGTGAGGCGGTAAACTACCATGATAACTTTCTCCCTTTCACTACTCCCCAAGGCATGGAATATTTTCTCTAAAGAATTTATCCATTGCTCAGCTACTATAGGATTTGTACTCCCATTGAAGTTTGGTGGTTGTTGCCTTATGAAACGGTCTAGCATTGATCCTCCACGTTGCGGATCAGGGTGCTCCATACGAGTAAGGTTGTTATTCATAACCTGCGTGAGTTGTCCCAGTACGGTGAGAAGCTGATCAGCACCAGTTGTATCACTAGCTCCACCATAATTATCTTGAGCAGGAGGGCAATCCCTACACGGAGTGCGTGCATTGATACGGTTTCCATTCCTTCCACTAGGCGCCATTTCTAAATAATGGCATAAACTAGATTAGTTTATGAATCAAAATACATAATTCCATACTTGTAAAACACTTAACATAAATTGAACTAATTATGGATATAATCCATAATTATAAAAATGTTTTCTTTGAGGAAGTATATACTCGTAACCCTTCATAGTGGTTTGTAAACAAAATGGGAATTATCCAAAGCATATCCCCCGGGAGTGTCGTAACCAAGAGTGCAGCAAGGCCCGTTGTCGTGCACCAGTTCCCGTTCGAGTCTAGCTCAAAGCGGTGTTTTCGGGTTTTACCCCTAGGTACATCTGTGCTAGAACCGCCTCTACCTGCTCGTATCCAGACATGGATGTATTTCTCGGAAAACTCACAACATCTCTACAATACCAAAATTCTAGGAAGTTCTTCTATACTAATCCTCAAAGTCTATCTTCGGGATATGTGCTCTAATCAGAGTTTATCTAAATCTAGATTCCAAGGTTAGTACTAAACTGCCTCTGATACCAACTGTAACTCCCCGACCCCAGCTACCCAGAGCCGGTGCATTACTTCGTAACATTGGCATGATCACAAAAGATCAAGTCTCGAAAGACCGATTAGTTTAGTAGCCTTGGAAACACTAGATACATTCATAAATGTTACATTACATCATAAAGTGAAAAACTAATAACAAAGTCTTCATAGTCCACACTCATATCCTCTTCTGACTATCCCTGCAGGTCATTCATAAAATACTTCTTCACATCCTAGAAAATATTAAAAATTGAAAGGGGTGAGCTCAGATGCTCAGTAAGGATAACAATATTTCGGAAGCTTTCATAAATAAAAACTAACAATTAAGGCAATGTATAACTAAACAAAAGCCTTATTAAACTTGAACTTCAGCATAATATGGAAAAATTAAAATCAAATAATGCCACTTACTTACTCACATGGATATTCTACTAGACGAATAATCACATGAAATATCAATAACCACTTTCATAATGAGGGAATGTATAATGCCAGACATTCTGAAACATTTTGTCAAGGCCTCGGCCAAGACGTCTAAAATGATTAAGGCCTCGGCCAAAACCATAAATCAAATTGGGAAAGGGCCTCGGCCAATTGCACGTCTAGTTGTCTCATGAGACCTACCGATGCATCGAGGAGCTATAGCGGGCTCCACCCGTCACTTATTAAGTCCAATACATTCCTCATATGAATAGGTTTAAACATATCATAAACCATAACATAATCGTATCACATAAAACATGCATAAAGGAAACATAACATTTCCACATTTCAATCACAAGATATCAATACAACACATTGATATAATAAAAACGCTTTCAAAACCATTTTCAATACCAAAATAAAATAAAGTTAAAACTTTGTATTTATTTTTCATTAAAAAAAATGATGGCTTGTAGAGGAAGCCAAAACTCAAATAATGGTCACGGCGGCGGAGAATTCATTGTCGCCGCATAAGTACGGAAGGAAAAACATTCCCTTTTGTCGTTTAGCAAAACGCTTCATATAAAAAAGATTCATTTTGAATAAACGTAAAAGTCAAAGGGGTTTATACACCGTATAAAAGAAAGTTGTGTATAAAACCAAATATGCCTCAATGAAAGGGGATTGAGACGAAGTCCTTAAAAGATAATTTTTAAAATAAAATAGATCTATAATTTTTATTCACTATAGGTAAACATAAAGAAAGTAAAAAATACAAAATAGGACATAATAATATCATGACATAATTTGAAATTAGGAGATTAACCCAAAGAATGGAAGTTGGGTTAAGAAATTCCCTTACCTTGCGTCTTGTCCTGACTCGACCGTTCTTTAACCTCCTGAATAATAAACTAGAGTTAATTTCTATTTACATAAGAACCTTTTTCATGTTCATTATTCCATTTATATCACTTATTACCATGTTATGAACATTATTTAATTATTTAAGTTAATAACGGTCGTTTTGTCGATATTTGGTACTTGAGTCAAAAATAAACTTCTTATAATTACAAGTTGTTCATGTGGTGAAATATCCATTATATCCAGAATTATATTCATGATGTAGATATCATATATATCATATATATACAGTATATACATTCATTCATAATGTCGCGTAACATTTAGAGGTAAGAAATGAAATGCACCGTTCATGGAGACGGTAAGCCGTACGTACGCATGAACGCTACTTTCATTTCTATTTCGTATTTAATGGAATGAAATCATAATGATATAAATTTATAATATAATTAAAGTATAATATAGTGTATAATACCATTTAATCCATCCTTTATACATCCCACATATGGCATTAACGATTCAAATCACTTTAAGGGGGCGGTAGTCCGCACTTCCTAAAATGAAATTATCGCGTTTTACCCATAATGGAAATCATTAAGTATGCCATAAATGAGAAATACAGAAGCATAAGTAAAACATAAACATATTATATATCATATATAAATATAGTGACATCTTAATGGACACCTTTGAAGGTGTTATATGAGTGTTGAACAATCATCATTTCGTGAGGCAGAAATTCTCCATCCACAGGAACCGCATGTTCTTTAACCATTAGATGTAGGTGTGTGTAAGTGTAGCTCGAATCCTTCTTATAAAAACATCCTAGTATATTGAGGATACTGGTGTTGTTACAAAAGAAATGAATAAAAAGAGTTTAGGGGGTTGGAGAAGAAAAATAATACAAAACAACATTAGAGAAGACATCTCCTCAAAATCGGGTAACTCTTTTTGATTTGAGCCAAAGGCTTCCTTGAGAAGGGTTCTGCCCAATGTGAGGCTTCTAGGAGTAAGAGGGGGAAGTTGGGAGAGTATTTGGGCAGAGTTTGGACGAGCCAAATGGCTTGAAAGTGTAAATGAGGTGGTAGAGGTGGCGGCCTTTTATAAGAGGAGAGGAGGGGCTCTTTTGGAAAGATTGAAATGTTACATTATTATATAATGCTTTTCGGATTATAAAGGTCCCACACTTATACAATTCGTGGCTAAGGTGATAAGGGTTCTAAATATCCTCATACAATAGGCTTTGGACAAGTGTATGCCTTGGGTTTTGCATTATCTTCTCATTTTATTTAAATCATTAAATAATGAGGTCATCGCTGCATCATCATGATGTCATAAATAATTTAATTTATTTAATGTCTAAAAATTCGAAAAAAAATACTATGATGTAGGAAATATTTTTATCTTTCTAATTAATATTTATAATCAAAATTTGGACTTGTGTAACCCCACTTAAAAACTGTTTTAGTAAAACAACTCATGTTTGTGTCAATTTAATTTTAACATTAAATAAATATATATTAATGTCATTTTCCAACCAAAGTGGCTCCATGGGGTCCCCAAGTTGACCCATGGGTTTTATTGGTCGGCCATGACTCATCCAATAGGAGTAGGACAAGTTTCATGCTCATATCATATTATTAAAATATTGTTTTTACCTTAAACTACACTAATTAACTCTAATCGCGATTAAGAACTTAAAAGTTACTATTCACCAAAAAATTATTTTAATCTCATTGAACCACATTTTACTTCTTAATGACAACCATGTATGTAGGATTTTTGAAAATCAAATCACAGAAGTGGTAATATTTCATTTAAACGAAAAATCAGTTATTTAATTACCACTTAGTGGTTTCACTATTCATCAAAAATTGAAGTTTTTCAGAACAATGCCAAAATTTCACCATAAGATATAATTGATATTCTGAATTCAAAAATGATTTCTATTTTAAAAAATTCCAAACATATAAGTGGCATTAATTTATTTTATAATTAATTCCCGTTGTCACAACAAATAGCGTGTTTTTAAGAAACAATTTGTATCAAAAGATTGGCAATTGTTTATGTCCAATTTCAATGTTAAATTAATTCTAATGACCACCATTGGATAAAATGGTAAAAATATATTCTAATTATACTTTAAAACCACTAAATTGTATAATTTATCACAATAAATTATTTTGATTAAAAAATTTGTTTTATGTATTTTTCACTATTCATAAAACAATTGGAAGTTCTCAGAAAGTTACAAAAAATTCAACTTAGGATAATTTCGATATTACGAATACAAAAATGAAGTCCATTTTGAAATATAAAATTTCTATAATTTTAAAAAGTGGTTATTACTATTCATAATGGCTACTTTGATTAGTCGCGGTGTTTTAGAACTCGAAGTTGCGTACAATGCAAGCTATTGCATTATTGAATGAGAAGCGTATCGTGGAAGCTCGGGGTGTTACACTGTGAATATAGGATCCTTTAGAACTTATTGTATGAAGAAAGGACTCATTTGGGTCTCGAAAATGGTAGATATTTTCTCCTGGTTCAAACTTTCAAATGGGGTTCCCAAGGTTCCAACTTATTGGAAATGTGGAAGGTGGATTTGGGTACCTCGATTTAGAGAATACACTTGGCCCATGGTTTTAGATGGAAATAAAATCTTATATGACTTTCGAAAAAACTAAAAAATTGTATCCCCACCACCTTAATATCTCCACAGAAAATTTGGCACCATTTATACAATCATATAGACTAAATTTACAACCCACCTTTTGACTTTGAGCATATTCGATCCCTTGGACATATCAGTTTGGATGGTCCCCTTAATGGACGAATGGTGCTTGGTTTTATTCATATGAAATGTATCCCATTAATTTTTTGACCATCCCACAAAATCCCATCCCATTGGGATTCACGTTATAATAGCAATGAGTGGTTGAGTCTACTGGTATGCTTGAATCTTGTGCAGTTTTTCCCATTTTTCTTGAACTTCATCATAGGACCTCCAAATAACCTCCACCTACAATGTAATTACCAAAAAAAGTAACATCTAACTTTTTAAAAGTTATAAACAAAAAATAATTGAATATAACATGAAGAAATTTTTTTTATTAAATTTTTAATTTAAAATACAAAATAATTTTAACATAGTGGTGCAAGGATAAAAATGAATAGTGGATCACGGTACGATCAAATGATTAGTCTTCTATATCACCCACGTCATACATGTGGGAAAAGAACCCAAAAACAAAAAACAAATACAGTTTTCAATCAGGTTATATTACTTGGGTGGTGGTGTTTATAAAAAACTATACTACAGTCATTATATTATGTACACACAAAGACTATCCAAGGGTCCACTATTTAATATAAATTTGTTACAACCATAACTATCTAATAATTATTAAAACCTCATAATGGAAATGACATATAAATCTAACAATGACACATTACACTTTTATGTCACTGCACAATAGCCATGATAACCCTAAAACAACTACATGAATCCCTTTTATAATTAATAACCTATTTGAAATTTTTTATTTATTAAAGAAATTTATATTTACTTGAGTTATACCCAAGTGATAAATAGATCATTTTTTAGATTTAATGTCTCGTGATCTCTCAATGGGTAAAATGGTAAATTTACAATAGCAGACAACCTTGTAAAACATATCATATTTTTTAATTGAATCTATTGGGTGGTGTTTACCCGTGGTTTGAGAAAACATTGAATTATGAGCATGAAGGGGTTGAGATAAAAATATATTAAGACAACAAATGTTATTTTTAGATAATTTATGCCTATTTCTGAATAATTATTTAATATATTGAATAAATAAATGGATTAAAATATTAACATCTTGGATGAATTTATAATGAGGGATTTAACTTAGGAATTATGTAATTTATTTTCAAAATGGATACCGTGATAGTTCACAGTCGTGGGAAGAGTTAAAGGAATAAATTAAATAACTAATTGAACTGTTTATTTAATTCCTTTAACTACTTATTCCCCTATTTATATCTCTTTTTTGAAAATCCCTAGGGTTCGCCACATTATCCTATGATTTAAGAGAGTTCATCATGGGAGAGATCTCAAAAAGAAATTATAGTGGATTTGATGTATCGATGGAAAATTCTATGGAGATCTCCAGCAATATTGGAGGGAACATATTATTCATCAATGATCAAAATGTTGATAAGATATGGATTTTTAATTATTTTAATTGATATGTTCTTCATGATTCTCAATTTAGATTCATTATTATACATCTATTTCCCTATTCAGTATGGCATAACACCGTCAATTTTTTGAAATTCCTATTTGGCATGGATTATTTGGATTTTACCTCATTGAGGATTATTCAATGCTTTATTGAATTTTTAATGTGCGGTCTAGCCTATAGTGTCTATCATGAATATTCACATTTATAATTTTATATTTCTATCACTGTCATTATTTATGTTTTAATTGATGGCCTACATATGTATAGGAATTTCATTCTAGATCCATTTCGAATCACGATTGAACCTATGCACATGTGTGTTTATTTTAATATCAATTTTTGTTGCGCAAGGGTGAAAAAATTAATTGTAAAAGAATATAAATGGGGTCATGGTTCTTGAATGATGATATAGGATGATGGTATTCAAAGATAATTATAATTCCTAAAGAGAGGTGGCTTGACACTGAATTCTTGTGACCCTATTACCATGATCGATGTGGTAAATTAGGGTTCCATTAGGATTAGAGGCAGATTTAGAATGCAGGGAGAGAGAGATCAAGAAAATACTTGACATTCCATAAAATTCACAACAAGATAGTGTGTAGTGTAGAATAATGCATGTCATGTACATTGGTTGTTATAATGGTTAGGGTTGAAGGAGATTTAAGTTTCACACATTGTTTAATTGACCCACATGTCAAGTACCCGTAGTTAATTACACGACACGTACAAGGCTTAAAATACTAGGAACCCATTTGGATTTACAAGCATTGCAGGTTAGGACCACATTTCTTGTCCATCACTTTCACATGACATGGGAAAATTATGGTTCATGGTAGGTACAACCCTCAGTCTCACATGATCTGCATTATGGATTATCCCAAAGTATTTGATTAAAGTTTTTATGAATATATAAATATGTGTTTGCTGATGGATGTAATGTTTCTTTGAGGATTTTAATGGAATTCATCCATAATAAGTAACATAATGATTGAAGTTATAATATTCAAGGAAACAAAATAAAAATGTTGGTTGATATAGAAACATTATCTACAACATCCTAGAAGATATTTTTAGTTTACTAAGGAAGGATAAATATTCCTTCAGTTGACCATCATTTTAAGTGAATAAATTTTTTAATTTTCAGAATATTATTTATTCGCTCAGATGATAGTTTCATCCTGTGGTCCTTCCACCTCTATGGTCAATTTATTTCTTCTCATGGTCTATCAACATAGTCAGTGAATTTTACAGGCATTCAACCCAAATGGTTTTGTCAATACTTGTAGTTGGTCTATTAGTGTTTTCTTCTCAGAGTTTATTTTTAAGACTCATTCAATGAGTTATACATGCGGTCGATATACACTAATACATGTTTTTGATTCATTGAGTTTTACATATTGTCAATCCATACAAATAAATACTTCCAATATTCATGATTTTTGGTCTCCCTCATGGTTGATCTTGTATTTATATATTTTTGAGAGTCTAATGGGTGGAAATATTAGTTTTAGAATTTAGTTATTATAGATAAACTTGTATCAGAATATTCTTATGATGTGGTTCATGGATTCAAGTATCTTGATTCATAAAATTGATCATGATCAAAGTTACTAAGAATTAAACAATCAAAATGGAGGTGATTCTTTGATATTGATGTTGTCCTAGTTAAATTTGGATTTGTGATATAAAAATCTCACCATTCCATAGTAATTTTTCTATGTTATTAGTTTTTTTAATGGTATAAAGAAATTACTAAGTATCTTTACACACCATAAGAATATGATCTCTCTGAAAAATATGCATGACTCCATGCACATGAATATTTATAATGGTGTAAAGAGATAGATATTGTAGAGACTTATAAGAAGTAAATTTAATGAGTTTTTATGATATTTTAAAAAATTAATTTGAATTGAAAAGAGTGTGAATGATGAAACAAATCGATAATATATTTAACTAAAATAAATTTGAAGATCACACCTGCATCTGAGGATCATAGAGTTTCCATATTTTGAATATGGAGAATTGAATTCCTATTTTTTAAATATAAATATATTCATGTATCAAAGGATGTCAAGAGAGTATAATTTATAAATCTTTCCCACTGAGTGAAAATGAATTCTGAGGACCTGATACTATAGAGTATTAAAGATAAACATAAAGATGAAGTCAGTTTACATTCAAATAAGATGAAATATTATGTGAATAAAAGTGTTTGAAGTGTTGAGGAAAACCTATATGCTATAATGATCTAGAAAAATATGAGAAATTTTTTTGTTCGGGTTCTGAAGACCTGAATATAAAAGAATTGAATCTATACACTACTACATCTGATCATGTACACTCATAGAAGATACATCATATTTCATTTAGTGGTATAGAATATTACCAAAGAAAAAATGGATATCTTTATATCACTAGATAAAAATTGAGAGAACTTGTAGTTGAGGTAGTAATGGAGGATTTTTATAGTTGGGGTGTACAACTATTCTATTGAGGTTCTCAGTTGGTGTGTCAACCTATTGTTGGATTATTGTACTAGGGGTCTGACCAACTATAGGAAGATTGAAGTTAGGTATTCTAACCGACTATTGGGTATCCACTTTTTATTATAGTAAAGAACCCATGTTGGGGTGTCTAAATAACATGTAAATGAGTAATATTTTTCCCAAACCATTAAATATTGTGTTATTTTCTCTCATTAATTACTATTACAAATGAATTAAGGCTATGAGATATATTTTAGTTAAAATAGAACATTAAAAAGTTCAATAAGTTGAATTAAAAGAAACTAATTTGTAAAATAAAACCACTAATTCCCCCTAGTGGTAAATTGTTGGGACCAATTTGTGTTTGAATACTGTATTTGTTTTCAATAGGTGTTAGTTTATGTCAATAATGATCAACATGAATCCCCTAAGTGAAATGGGGAATAGAATTCAGATGATCGAGGCACTAATCTTAATTATTCTTTGGATGAAGTAAAAGAAAAGGAGAAGAAGAGGATGTGGGGAGGCTTGGAATTCCATGGTAGCCATGCATTTCAATGCATAATATGTTTTATACTAAGTAATTTTATTAGCCTTACCTAAAAAGAAGGGTCATCCCACTAGCCAACCAGTCAGCCTCAACCCGAGGCTCATGCAGGACCACAGTGGTCGACCGCACCCATAGGGAAGCCAACCAGGACAGCCAGTAGGAGGTGCATACGGGCCATGTATAAGCCCACATGGGATGCATAGTGGGATCTAGATGCATGCCCAAGGAGGCATAGTAGGTGCTAAGAGCATGCCAATAGAGAGCTGCTGCGGGGCGACATTGGAGGTGGGAAAGGAGTAATCTGGGATGATGTTGCGGTGAATTTTTATTTATAGACACTGAAAAATGCACCACATTTTGATGTGGTACAAGGATTTAAAAACACGGACGCATTCCCAACCCTCTATTGGATATCACTGAATATATCATTTGCACATCGTATCCCGCTTCTAGGGATATAATCCGAGCCATTCATTATTCTCGCACCATGTGTGGTTAAATCGCAGTCGTCCGATCCTCGACTGAGGGTCGTCTTCAACCTCTAGCCACCCGACATGAACTAGTGCACTAGAAAAGCTACTGAACCTCCATGATCTAGTCTCCGACCATTATAGAAGAGAAACACCATTGTATGTGCATCGTCTGAGCAATACGATACATTGCATGAAACTTAATTTTCATAAATTCATAGAAATATCGAAGAACGAGCATTGGCCAAGGAAAATGAAGTTGTTCGAGGAAATTCCATGTCGATTGCTCAAGGAAAGTAGATCTTCATGCATACATCTTCGCATACGCATGTGTCTGATTACAATGTGAAATCAAAAAAAATGAGAAACTCAGCGTATCTCATGATTGTGGTATGAAGATTTGAAAACCGAGGTTTTAGTGAAATATCTTGATTATTTCGGATGAGGAAATGATCCGATATCTATTATAAAATGAAATCCACTGATTTGAGTATAGGTTGCAACTCCAAAGGTTTCAAGGGATCCTGTTTTGAGAAACATAGTCTCTCTGGTCTTCCAGTTTGCAAGGGGCAAGGGAGAGTTGTGAACTGTTTTGGGTTCATGAAGAGTAAACCACAAACAACATTGGTTCTGTAAAGAGAAGGAGTTCCACGTACGTCATGGTTTTGTGAATTAAGGAACCACGTACTTCTTCGTTACGTGGGGTAGGAGAGCTTCAAACTCTTCTTACTTTATGAAGACAGTTCTCATGAACCATTCTAGCTTCGTAAGGAAATAGTATCACATTCTATTTTGGTTCTGTGAAGAGGAGGTCCCATGAACAAATAGAACTGTGTACCACTTGGTAAGTTAAGGATGTCCAAACTACATGTGAAATTAAATCCCATGCATCCCTTATGCAAGGAGGGGCCATGAACCATCCTGATTCATGAAGGAGGCTTGCACACTCTTTCAAAGAAGAACTCTATACCCTTGGTGTCTAAAAGGTGAAAAATAACACCATACCATACCCAAATACAAACATTGATGTTTGAATAAAATCACAAGCTTATAAATAAATAAAAGTAAAAAGTGTGGGTTTAGAAAGGGTGGATAAAGAATGTGCATAGTGGTGAAAAGTTCATGTATATATTCTTGGGCGTGATTTGAAGAAGAACACAAATAAGGTCTAAGAAAAACCAAGACAAGTGGTATGAAATGAAAAGAAATAGAAAGGGAAAGGAGGATGGATGTGTGCTTAACAAAACCATACCCATTTGGGCCTTCACACAAGAAAGTAGAAGATGATGTGCATAAGTGAATATTTTGAAATGAATCATCCTAAAAAGAAGGTGCACATGTGTAAATAAGTGAATAGAATGAGAAAATCTAACTTGTCACATGCATGGTAACATGGACACATGGAATAATAAGGGATGATTCTGATGATGCCTAGTGAGCTACTTTTCAGTGTTTGAAAAATCAAAAAATAATTCGTGATTCTGGCCATGAAGGATAAGAAGACTTAGTACATCTGGTTGATGCACTGGAGAATATGATTGAATGTTTAAGATCATCAACTCTGGACCTTTATGTAAGAAAAGTCTCATGTTGAACCAGAGACAATGACTTCCACGACTATCCATTGAAGGACCCTTCACGTCCAAAAACTGAGTGTGACTTTACCTAGGGTAGTGAGCTAGGGGAGTCAACGGAAGTGGTCTGGGGGAAGCAGTGAGATGTCCCTAAATTTTTGTAAAGGAAGTGTACCTGGGATAGATTTACTGTACCCAAACCTTGTAATCCACAACTTGTGATTATTAGTGAAATTAGGCACGACCGGAAACCTACCAGCGTATGCTCCTTAGATAAAGCCCTTAGTGGTGAAACAATTAAAAGCGTTGTTTTTCCTTCTGCATGTGAATGTTTTAATTACTGCACATATCCATCATATAGGTTCAATTAAGTTCTTAACAACATGGGAACAATATTAAATAAAAAGAATAAATGTTTGATACCTTGATTGCTCACCCCCTCCCATAGGGTGACCTAGGGTCCTTGAATTGGTATCATATCCAAGGGTTTACGTATGTTGGATATTATTCAGTAATTCTATTGAGAAGAGGATTTGAGTATTGTTTCTTGAGTCAACAATGAAGAGAATTCTTTATGAAAGTTCAATTATCTCCGAGAAGAAATCTATACCAAACAAGACCATGATGAATAGGAAAAGGATATAGAAGAAGCTGTTGAAGAAGTCACCCTAGTCCAAAGAAGATACAATTTCTGGTTATCTATTCCCTTCCAATAATGAAGAAATATCAGTCTTGGTATGTAAAGAGAATGTGGATTAGGTTTCTACCAGATAAAAGGAAGACACTTCTATCTTTTTTTTCTGGTGATCATTATAAATTAAGAACCTATCTACATGATATTCATTAAGAAATAGTTGTTTTCATTTGTAGTATATTTCAATGTATGCAGGAAAATATCACTCGACTGGGGAGACAAGATGATAATATGGAGGAACGCTTGAAAAAGAATTTTTCAAAAAGTTAATAGCTCTCCAGAATAATTGAAGCCTTTGAAGATAAACAGGAAGTCAATAAGACTCTATATGAAAAGATCTATGCATTTAAGGGTGAGATGAAAAAGATAATTGATGTCAATGTTCCAAATTTGGAAGAAACTTCCAATAAATTCAAGGAACATGACTCGTTGTCTCAAACCAAATTCAATTCACATGAAGATGGGGTTGAAATATTGAAAAAGTCTTGTGATGAGAATATGATCATGATTGAAGATTATAAAATCATCCTCAATATGGAATGTCTAAAATTGTAATCCCAGTTGACCAATCTTGAGAAAAAACATATTGAGATATTAGAAAAGAATGAAATAGTTGATTCTAGTACTCAAGGATCATTGGAGGATTCTAAAGCTGAAAAACCAACAACATGTGACAAGAAGATTATGAAAACTCTTGATTATCCATCCTAAGAAAGAATTTATATTTATATTCAATTATTACTAGAGGATTATAAAGCTAAAATACCTCCAACATGTGATAAGAAGATCATGACTTCACACATTGATCTATCACAAGCTGTTGAGAAAGTAAAGGTACCATCCATACCAACATGTACTATTGTTTCTAAATATGTTTCTACTAAAAGTGAAGGTTGGAAGAAAAATTCTAAATAAGTATGGATAAGGAAAGGTGAGGAGAAGAGATCTACCACCATTTGTATGGTGGATATTAAGAAGAATATGGAAGATGGTTCCCCAGATAGATAACATAACATTAAGAAGGAGGCCCAACAACCTTATACATAAGATATCAACAAGATAAGATTTGTGGGTCAATGTTGGTGCTGCAACAGATTTGGGAATTGTGCACTGTATTGTTGGTAAAATCCGTTAAATGAAGAATCACAAAGAAAGCCTATGTCAAAAGGGAGAAAACCAGAGAAGAAAAAGCAACATCAACAGATCCCAAACCATATGTACACCACAAACAGATTTGGAACACAGGAAAACAGTTGTGATGCATGAAATGGGAGTGGTCACAAGAATGGAGCATGATTATCTCAACATATGTCTAGATCTGATAAGAACAATAGATCACATAATCTAGCTAAGAAATAAGAATATACCTTGGAAAGAAATCATAAGAATGTTGTAAAAAAATTCTCCCAAGATTTCTTCAAGAAGTAAAGTTGAGAAGTCCTTGGATTCAAAATCCAATAAGTTGAAGAGTGGTACATCCAAAAGAATTCCCAAAAATGATGACACTGTGAAGAGTTCATGAGGAAAATCCAAACATACTTCCATTGTTCCCAGATAAATATTGGTTATCTGGACCGAATATTTGGAAATAATGAGAATTAAAGGAGATGCATAGGCTAAGGCTAGTGCAACCGGAAATAAGAATATTCCACATGATAATAGAAAATAAATGTGTGTGAGGTGCAACAAGGTAGGTTACACTGTTATGAATTACAATGCATTTATTCTAGGTCAAGACGAATACCTCAAGAATATTAAAGTTACACCAGGATATTCTAGTGCTTTTGAATCTCTTGAAGAAAGAAGACTCACACAAAAAGAGATAGAAGATATATTGAGATACAAAAAAACAAATTCTTAACTAAATATTAAATGTGCATGTGTGAGGGGTGGAGAAAACAAAGCATCTTGGTTGAGAAAAACATCTCATGTTTCCTATGCACATTGAAGAAATCAAGGATAATCCACCTTATTACCTTAACACTTTGTGTGTTTTAATAATTTTATATTGAATTGAAGGTGAAGAAAGCACTCAATGGTAGAAATTGAGAAGTTTTCCCTTGAGGGGGAGACACATAAAGAAATAACCAGATTTATTATTTCAATTAGTATCAACATCAGTTGGTATCAAGTTCAATTACTCTGAAGATTGTATAAAGATCATGTTATTAGAAAATCTATGTAATTTCTCAATCTCTAATCCTTAGTGACTCAAAATAAAAATTATTTTACAAAGGGGGGGTAACTAAATCAAACAGTGACATAAGAAAATTGGTAAGTCCCTTGAAGACAAGTATATGAGTTCTCATCACATGAGGTATCATGATCATGCGATAATGGAAAGCTTTGTTGTCTAGATCAAATACTCTTATTTTCTAAATTGTGAATTACTCAAGTAGACTTAGAGTGAAATGATTGATGGCATGATTTATTATGTATGGACTGATACCCTCTCTACCATAAAATTTTTATTTCTTGTCAATAAGGGGGAGAGAAAGTGAAATGAAAGTTGATAAGGGAAAGGGAGAGAGCAGATAGAAGACTCTCATTTTGAAATTTACATGCTCATTTTAGAGAATGTTTAATTATTGAAAACAAACACAAAGAGGAAGATTTTTGGGTCTACTTTTTGTTTGAATATTGTATTTTTTTTTCAATGGGTGTTAGTGGATGTCAATGATGATCAACATAACTCTCCTAAGTGATATGGAGAATAAAATTTAGATGATTGATGCACTAATTCTAAGTGTTATTTGGAAGAAGTAAAAGAAAATCAGAGGAAGAGGGTTTGAGGAGGCTTGAAATTGAAAGGCGGCCGTGCATTTCAATGTATAATTTGTTTTCTACTAAGTAATTTTATAAGAATTACCTAAAAAATAGGGCCAACCCACTAGCCAGCGAGCCAGCCTTAACCCGAGGCTCTCATGGGACCACAGGGGTCGACCGTGCTCATGGGGAAGCCAGACAGTACATCCAGCTGGAGTCATATGGGGTCCATGTATAAGCCCCCATGGGATTCCTAGTGGGCCTCAGATGCACGCCTGAGGAGGTAGAGTGGGTGCTAAGAGCGCGCTTGCAGAGAATCGATGTGGGTGATACCGGAGGGGGAAGAGGAGTAATCTGGGAAGATGTTGAGGTGGATTGTTATATAAAGAAACTTAAAAATGAATTGTGTTTCGATGTGGGAAAAGGTTTTAAAAACGTGGATATAATCTCGACAGTCCATCTGATCTCGCTGAAGATCCTGGTCGCACATCGCATCCTGTGTCCAAGGATATAATCTGTGCCATTCCTTATCCATGCTCCATGTGGGGTGGAATCGGAGCTGTAAGATCTTCGACCAAGGGTCTTCTTGAATTTCTAGCCACCCGACGGGAACTAGTGCACTAGAGAAGCTACTGAACCTCCATGATTGAGTCTACGACCATTGTAGAAGATCTAACCCACTTCATGTGCATCTTATGATCAACATGATATCATGCATGAAAATAGGTTTTCATGCATGCATATAAATAAAGAAAAACAAGCATTGTCCAAGGGAAAAGAAGTATATGGAGGTCATACCATGTTGAGCACTAAAAGAAAAAATATCTCCATGCATACCCCTTCAGATACACATGATGATGATTACAATGTGAAATTAGAAACAACTGAAAAACTCAGTGTATCTCATGACAGTGGTTTGAAGATGTTAAAAGTACGATCTTCATGCAACATCTCGAGAATTTATGATGCGTAAAATATTTGATCTCTACTTATAAAACTAGATCCCCTAATTCAATTAGAGTTTGATACTCCCAAGGTTTCTAATGATCCTATTTTGAGAAATAGAGTCTCTCTAATCTTCCAGTTTTCATGGGGAAAATAAGAGCCATGAACCGTTCCGGATTTGTGAAGAGTAAACCGTGAACCACTCGAGTTCCATGAAGAGAAGGAGTTACACATACCTCACAGGTTCGCAAAGCAAGGGATCGTGTACCGCTTCGGTACGTGAGGCAGGAGAGCCACAAAATGTTCTTTGTCTGTGAAGAGAGTTCCTGTGAACCATTCTAGGTTTGTGAAGAAACAGTATCACTTTCCATTTTGGTTCTATAAAGAGGAGGTCCCACAAACCAATAGAACTTTGCACCACTTGGTACGAGAATGGATTATGCACTTCGTGTGCGAAGGATGCCTCTGCATCCCTTACGTAAGGAGGGGCCACAAACCATCTTGGTTCACGAAGGAGGATTTCACACTCTTGAAAATAATAAATATATAACCTTGGTGTGAAAAATGAGAACAAGAACACCATACCATACCCAAATACACACATTTATGTTTGAATAAAATCACATACATACAAATAAATCAATTTGAATAGTGTTTGTCGAGAAAGGGAGAAGAAAGAATGTGCATGGTGGTGATAAGTGCTTGCATATATTCTGGTGCATGATTTGAAGAAGAAAAAACATAAGTTCCAAGAACAACCGAGCCAAGTGATAATAAAATAAAAGAAAGAGAAGAGTAAAGGAGGCCACATGCATGGTTAACAGAACCATACCCATTTGGGACTTATCACAAGAAAGTAGAAGATAATGTGCATACATTAATATTTTTAAGAGAAGCATTCTAAACCGAGGGTGCATGTGTGTAAATAAGTGAAGAGGAATAGCACATCTAAATTTTCTAATGCATGGTCACATGAAGACATGGAACAAGAAGGGTTGATTCTGATGATGTTAAGTGAGCTGCATTTTAGTGTTTGAAGAATCAAAAAAGAATTTTTGATTCTGACCAAGAATAATATGAACCATTAGTAAATATTTTTGTTGCAGTAAAGAAGAAGATTGAATATTAAAGAGAATCAACTCTGGACCTCGATGTAATAAAATTCTCATGCGGAACAGGAGACAAGGACTACCATTCCTATCCTTTGAAGGGACTTTCACACCCATAAACTGAGCATGACTATACCCAGAGAAGTGAGCTAGGGAAAGTCAACGTATGTAATTCGAGAGAAGTAGTGAGCTATCCTTGAACATTTTTAATGGCAGTGTGATTGGGACAGAGTGACTATACCCAAACCTTGTAATCCAGAACCTGTGAAGATTAGTGTAATTAGGTACAAACAGAAAACTATCAGCATATTCTCCTTGGACATAGCCCTTAGTTATGAACCAAGAAAAAGTGATGTTTTTTCCTTCTTCATTTGAGTGTTTTAATTACTTCACATATCCATCATACAGGTCAAATTATGTTCCTACTAACTTCGTAATAAGATCTAATAAAAGGACAAAAATTTGACACCCTGATTCACCCCCCCCCCCACTCAGGTTAACCTAGGTTCTTTAAATTGGTAAAAGATCCAATGGTTTACATATGCTGGATATAATTCAGTAATTATATTTAGAAGAGCATTTGAGTTTTGTTTCCTGGGTCGACAAGGAAGAGTAGTATTGATGAATGTTCAGTTATCTTCGAGAAAAAATCAATACCCAAGGAGACCATGATGAACATGAAAAAGACAGAGAAGAATCAGTTGAAGAAGCCTTGCATGTCCAAATAATATGAGGTTTCTGGTTCTCTATTCCCTTCTAATAATAAATAAATATTAATCTTTGGAAGTATAGACCAGGTGGCTCTGGTTTCTAACAGAGAAAAGAAAACAACTTCTATCTCACTTTCAGGTGATCATGAAAAATTATGAACCTATCTACATGATATTCTTGAAGAAAGTGTTGATTCTATTTGTATAATACTTCAATGTATGCAGGCTAAGATCACCCTATTGGGAAGGTAACATGATAATATGGAGGAAGGATTGGAAAAGAAAGTGTCAGAATGTTATAAGATCTCTAGATGAATTGAATCCTTTGAAGAGAAATAGGGATTTAATAAGACTCTAAAAGAAAAGATCCATGCATTTAAAGATGAGATAAAAAATATCACTGAAGTTAAGGTTTTAAATTTGTAATAAACTTCCATGAAATTCAATGCACTTGACTCATTGTATCAAACCAAAGTCAAGTTGCATGAAGATGGGGTTGAAAGATATAAAAAGTCTTGTGATGAGAATATTATCATGATTCAAGATCAATAGATCATCCTCAATATGGAATTTCTAAAATTGGAATCGCAATTAACCAGTCTTGAGAAGACACATATTGAGACTTCACAAAATAATGAAATAGCTGATGCTAGTACTCAATGATCATTGGAGGATTCTAATGATTAAATACCTCCAACATGTTACACGATGATTATGACAAATCTTGATTATCCATCTAAATAAATAGTTTCTGTTGTTATTCAATGCTCACTAGAGGATTATAAATCCAAAAGACCTCCAACATGTGATAATAATATTAGGACTGCAGGCATTGATCTATCATAAGAAGGTGAGCATGTGAAGGTACCATCCATACAAACTTGTAATATTGTTTCTAAATATGTTTCTACTAAAAGTTCAGGTTGGAAGAAAAATCCTAAATAATTAAGGATGAGGAAAGGTGAGGAGAAGAAACCTACCACCATTGCTAGGGTGGATATGAAAGAAGAAGCTGGAAGATGGTTCCCTAGATAGATAACATCACCTTAAGAAGGAAGCCCAACATCCTTATACATTAGATGTCAAGAAGACAAGATTTTTGGGTCAATGTTGGTGATCCAACAGATTTATGTATTGTGCACTGAATTGTTGGTACAATCCTTTAAATAAAAAGGCATAGAGAAAGCCAATGTGAAAAGAGAGAAAAACATATATGAAAAGGCATCATCAATATATCCAGAAGCATCTGTATACTGCAAACAGACTTGGAACGCTACACAACATCTGTGATATATGCAATGGGATTGGTCACAAGAATGAATCATGATTATCTCAACATATGTCTAGAGCTGATAAGAATACAAGATCACAGAATCCAGTGAAGAAAGAATATGCTACCTTGAGAAGAAATTAGTTGAAGTTTTCAAAAGAAAATTCTCTCAATAAGACTCCAAGAAGGAAATGTGAGAATCCCTTGGATTCCAAATAAAAGAATTTGAACAGTGGTACATCCAAAAGAATTCCTAAAAATGATGACACTATAAAAAGTTCATGTGGAAAATAAAAACCTACTTCCATTATTCATAAATAAAAATTGGTTATTTGGACTCAAGATAAGGAAAGAATGAGAATTAAATAAGATGAACAGACTGAGGCTAGTGGAACAGGAAATAAGAAGATTCCACGGGATGATACAAATGATATGTGTGTGAGGTGAAACAAGGTTGGTCACCCTATATGGAATTTTAGTGCATTTATTCCAACACAACAAGAATTCTTCAAGAAGATGAAAGATGCACCAATATATTCTAGTTCATTGAAAGCTCTTGAACAAATAAGACTCACACATAAAGAGATGGAATAAATATTGAGATCCATACACAATAAGTTAGAACTGAAGATCAAATGTGAAATTTTGAGGAGTGCAGAAAATGGTGCATCGTGGTAGAGAAAATCATCCAAGCCTTCCTTTTCACACTGATTAAAGCAATGAGAATCCACCTTATTCCCTTAACACTTTGTGTATTGTACAACTTTTAATGGGATTTAAGGTGAATAAAGCACCCAATGGGAGAACCTAAGAGGTATTCCCTAGAGGGGGAGACACATAAAGATGTTTCCAGAGTTATTATTTAAATTAGTATCATATTCAATTGGTTTCAAATTCAATTACTCTGAAGATTGTCTAAAGATCATTTCATTAGAAAAGGTATGTCATTTCCTAATATCTCATCCCCTTTGACTCAAAATAAAAATTATTTTATAAAGTATGAGTAACTAAATCAATCAGTGACATAAGAAAATTGGGAATGCCCTTGAAGACAAGTACATGTGTTCTCATCACATGAGGTATCATGATCAGGGGATAATGGACATATTTTTTGTCTAGATCAAATCCTCTTGTTTTCTACATCGAGCATTGCTCAAGTAGTCTTAGAGAGAAATGATTGATGGCACAATTGCTTATGTATGGACTGATACCATCTCTACCATAAATTTGTTTTTCTTATCAGTAAGGGGGAGAGAAAGTGAAATGACAGTTGAAAATAGAAAGGGAGAGATCAGATAGAAGACTCTCATTTTGACATTTACATACTCATTTTGGAGAAAATTGACATATTGACATCAAACACAAAGGGGAGATTGTTGGGACTACTTTTTTATGATTGTATTTGTTGTCAGTGGGTGTTAGTGGATGTCAATGATGATCAACATGACTCTCCATAGTGAAATGTAGAATGGAATTTAGATGATTGATGCACTGATCCTAAGTGTTCTTTAGAAGAAGTAAAAGAAAAGGAAAAGAAGAGGGTGTGAGGAGTCTTGGAATTTCAAGGTGGCCATTCATTTCAATGCATAATTTGTTTTATACTAAGTACTTTTATAAGACTTACCTAAAAAATAGTTCCATCCCACTAGCCAACCAGCCAGCCTCAACCCAAGACTCATTCTGGACCATATGGATCGACTATGCCCACAGGGAAGCCAGCCAGGCTAGCCAACATGAAGTTCATGGGGGCTGTGTATAAGCCCACATGGAATTCATAGTGGGTGCTTGATGCGCACCCGAGGAGGTAGAGTGGGAACTAAGAGTGCGCCCATGGAGAACCAGTGCGGGCGACACCAGAGGGGGGAGAGGAGTAATCTGGGATGATGTTGAGACAACTTGTTATTTAAAGAAGCTAAAAAATGAACTGTGTTTCGATGTGGGACAAAGTTTTAAAAACATGGATGCAATCCCGACCTTCCATCTAATCTCATTGTAGATCTTTTCCGCCCATCGCATCCTGTATCCAAGGATATAATCTGAGCCCTTCATTATCCCTGCACTGCGTGTGGTTGAATCGCAGGCATTCGATCTTTGACTGAGGTTCATCTTCAATCTCTGGACAGGAAACGCGAACTAGTGCATCTGAGAAGATACCAAACTTCCATGATCAAGTCTCCGACCATTTTATAAGAGAAAACCCACTTCATGTGCATCGTCTGAGCAATATGATACCATCCATGAAACTAAATTTTCATGATGCATTGAAATAATGAAGAACAAGCATTGGTCAAGGGAAACGAAGTTTCCTGAGGCCGAACCATGTTGAGAGCTCCAGTAAAGTAGATCTGCATGCATACCTCTTCACATACACATGAGGATGATTTTTAGAGTATCTCCTTACCGTGGTTTGAATATTTCAAAATTTCGATCTTCGTGTAATATCTCTAGGATTTTGGATACGGAAAAGATCATATCACTACTTATAAAACTAGATCCACTAATTTGAGTAGAGGTTGATGCTCCCAAGGTTTCAGTGGTTCCTGTTTTGAGAAATTGATTCTCTCTAATCATCCAGTTATCAAGGGGAAAGCAAGAGCTATGAACCATTCTGGGTTCCTGAAGAGTAAACTAAAAACCACTCTAGTTCTTTGAAGATAAGTATTTACACATACCTCATGGGTTCGCAAAGAAAATAACCACATACTGCTTCAATACGCAAGGCATGAGATCCATGAACTATTCATGATTCGTGAAGAGAGTTCCTGCGAACCATTCTGGGTTCGTGAGGAAATGGTACTACTTACCATTTTGGTTCTATGAAGAGGAGGTTCCGCAAACCAACAGAACCATGTACCACTTTGCATGTGAAGGAGGTCTGTACTTTGTGTGTGATGGAAGCCCATGCATCCATTGCACCATGAGGGGCCACAAACCATCCTAGTTTTCAAAAGAGGCTTGCACACACTTCTAAAGAAGAACTCTATACCCTTAGTGTGTAAAAGTAGAATAAAAACACCATACCATACAAAAATACACACATTGATGTTTGAATAAAACCACATTTTTATAAATAAATAAAAGTGAATTGTTTGTGTTGAGAAGGCGAGAAGAAATAATGTGCATGGTGGTGAGAAGTGAATTCATATATTATTGTGCTTGATTTTAATAAGAACATACATAAGTTCCAAGCACAACCGATCCAAGTGGTAAGAAAAGAAAAGAAAGAGGAGGGTAAAGGAGGCCCCATGCATGATTAACTGAACCATACTCATTTGGGCCCTCACACAAGAAATTAGAAGACAACGTGCATACGTGAATATTTTGAAGAGAAGCATCCTAAACCGAGGGTACACGTATAAAATGAAGTAAAGAGGAAGAGAAAATCTAAATTGTCACATACATGGTCACATGCACCAATGAAAGAAGAAGGACTGATTTTGATGATTCCAAGTGAGATTATTTTAATTGTTTGAACAATCACAAAAGAAATTGTGATTTAGGCCAAAAATAATAAGAAGACTTAGTACATCTATTTGTTGCACTGGAGAAGAAGTTTGAGTGTTAAAGAGCATCAACTCTGGACCTCGATGCAAGAACAGTATTATGCTGAATAGGGTACAAATACTTCCATGCCTATCCATTGAAGGTAAAATCACATCCATAAACTAATTGTGACATTAGCCAAGGCAGTGAGCTAGGGGGAGTCAACGGAAGTGATCTAAGGGAAGCAGTGAGCTATCCCTGAATGTTTGTGAAGGAATTGTGCTTGGGATAGAGTTATTGTACCTAGACCTTGTAATCCACAAATTGTGAATAATAATGGAATTAGGTATGACCAACATCCTATCGGCGTATGATCCTTGGACGCAGCCCTTAGTGGGGAACTGAGTAAAAGTGATGTACTGTCCTTATGCATGTGAATGGAATAATTACTGCACATATCCATCATATAGGTTTAATTGAGTTCTTACCAATGTGGGAACAATATCCAATAAAAAGGAGAAAACGTTGATACCCTGATTCACTCCCCTCTAAGGGTGACCAAGGGTCCTTCATAAATCAGACCTAGGGTTTTCTCACATACCAACCCACATTGACCCTAAAAGAGTCACCCATCACTACTAGAAAACAATACTAAATACACTTTTTTGGAAGAAATCGTGTGTATATCTCACCCATTTACCCATGGTTTTCCAAAAACTATGGGTATTGTGTTTAGTTCATACTCATACCCACTGTTTTCTAAAACAATAGGAATAAGGTTAGGTTCAAGACATATACCCTTATTTATTCCAAAAACTATGGGTATTGGTCAACCCTATACCCACAGTTTTGCAAAAACGTGGGTACAAGGTTTGGTTCAAGACATATACCTATGGTTTTCCCAAAACTATGGGTATAGTTCATCCCTACAGCTGCAGTTTTTGTAAACCATGGCTATAGCCTTCTAGCATAAGCATGGGAAAAAATTCCTACAGGAATACCTATTCCCACATTTGGTAACTTATATACACTATTATATTAAAAATATATAAGTTAATATATATTTTTTTATAATAATAATTTTATGTGGTGTAGTGGTTAAGTGCTTGTTTCTACAACGGTGGTCCAATCTTTGAATCTAGAGGCAGGAATTTTTTTTAAATTCTGTACCCATTGTTTCAGAACCTTGTGTATAGGGTTATTGAGACAGTGGAATAATATTATTTCCATATTTCATAAATGTGGAAATATTATTTTAAGACCATGGTTATAGATTATAGTAATACTAATGGATTAAGCTCCCACGGATCTCTGAACCGTTGTTATAACCTATAACCATTGTATTAAGGGCTATACCCACAGTTCCAAACTGTGGGTATAAGTTAATTTTAAAGTACTGTGATCAGTTCCACAATATGTCTAGAAAGTCATTCACAATCTTATTGGGCTAAAAACTAGTGAAGGGATCAAGAATAACTCAATTATGAATGATTTCTTACAGTGAAAAATAGATAAATAAATAAGAATGGAATAAATAAAACATACACCAAAAGCATAAAATAATTGAAAAATTAAACATAACTTCGTGTGACATCATGTGTCACCACCATCTAAATAACTAAACTCTCTCCATTAGATAATCAAACCAAACCCAACATGAAACTACAAATGATAATACAGTCTTGCGCATCGAGATGATCAGTAGGGATTCTAGGAGATAAATCACATCCTATTCCTTACCTTTATAGGGGAACCCATTTATTTCTAGTTTTAAATTACTAATATATAAAAATAATTTTTTCCATTATTTTCAAAAAAAGTAGAAGGATGATACTTCTTCAAAACAATTTTTCCTTTTTATTTCAAAAATAGCTTCCAAAGAAAGAGTTTTTTTATAAAAAAATAATTGTGAGAATAAAATAGTCATAAAGAAGACTTTTATTAAGGTAGAATAAATGTAGAATCATTTACTATAAGTGAAAAAATATACGAAAGTATCATACATGTAAAAAAAATCATGGGAAACTAAGAGTTATCCAAGATGGTCTACAAAAGATCTATCAATATTGAAATGAACAATAATCACTAATTCTAGATAAAAATAATTTTCCCCTAACCCAACATTCAGTGTCACCCTCACAAGTTCAACAAATGTTCACATACCATAAGTAGACGAGTGATATAACTCTTGGATAGTAGTCATATAATGATACTAAACTAGTTAAACCAAAGTTCTTATAGCTTCTTCCTAACAACCCATGGCTTCACTAAAACAATAAATCCACTTTTTCACCTCCAAACTCCCTTATAAAATGATTCCCCTTTTCCCTTTCCATAATACCTAAACAAAGAATAATATCCCTTAGTAGTCATACTTCACATACATTCCCCACAATAAACACATATCCTAGTTCCATAAATAAAGGGAATGCCTTAATATGGGTTGTTATTTTCCATGAAATGTTTCAATTTTACAAACAGACCTCATCCATTGGAGGAAATGTCATTCATTTGAAAACCCACTTTTACCCAAATCATTCAACTTTCAAAACAACTCTTCACACATAAACACTTATAAGCCTTGATATATAAATAAGAACCCCCAATCCCAATGTACATATTCTTACAACCATGAGGGAATATGGACAAAGAGGGTTCCCATATATATATATATATATATATATATATATATATCTTTGTGTGTGTGTGTGTAAGTCACGTGTAAATGATTAGAAATTGAAAATTTCTTTAATGATTTTTTGGAAATAAAATAATTCCATCAGGCCTTTAGTAAAATCTTATTGAAATGAAAAAACAACTGTTGGTGTTCATATATCACATTATAAGAATCATTTGAAAAATAAATCATGCACTTAGGATGCTTTAATTTTCAAAGAAATCTTTAAAATGTTATTTGGGAAGGAAAGCGCATGGTAGAAACTTAGAGAATTTATGAGAAAAAATGTAGTGCCCCATTGAAAACTTAAAAACCAGTTTTACATTATATATTATTCTTAATCTAATAGAAACACTAATTTAAATGATAAATAAATTATAGTTTACAAAATAAATGCCTAAAAATAAGGAAACCTATGTCAAATCAAAGATAAATTCGATGCCTTCGATATGTGAGGCCCAAATCCATCACAATTGAGGCTGAGGAACACCACAAAATGAAAAAGAAACCATAGGTGAAAATAAATGTAAAAAATAAAACTATAATAAATCCCTATGTTATGACTAACCGCACACCATAGAAAGGAAAAGGAGGATGTTGGAGAAGAAAGAGATGGACGATAAGAAATGATCAACTTAGATGAACTCACTGAGATTAAAAGTGGAAAATGGTTAACAAATGGGGTAGGAGGATTTCATGTCTATGATCCCCCATGGGTATGTTAAGAAAAGGGGATGAGGGTAGGGTTGAAAATTAAAAATAAAAACCCGTTTTGCGGGATAAATTCATTATGGTAAAAATAGTAATTTTCAAAGTTTTAAACCTCTTGACAATGTGAACAGTTTTGATGAATTATTTCCCAAACCATGAACCAATCATTCACCCCACACTATAAGATCTAGATCACTCTAAATAGTCAGGGTATATAGTTATAGAAACTTTCCCTGACTGTGTGCAGGCACTATAAAAATTTAAAATTCCCCTTCATGGTTTGTGCATGGTTTCTACTTACAATACGCTAAACATGAAAATGTACTAGAAATATATATTTTTAAAATTTTATTCCAGTTTTTCCCAAAATTCAATATCAAGACTAACTTTAATTAGATAAATAAAAATTATTAATAAATTAAAATCGGGTTGGTAAAGGTTCTATAAGTGGTATCCAAGTAAGGGTTCCTTCTAAGGATCAATGATTTTCCTAAATTTATTTTAATATATTTAATGAAAAGAAAATTTTTCTAGGTTTATGAGATATGTCATATGAATAAAAACGAAAATACTTTTGTTGGTATAAACACAAAGGTTTTTTCAAAGTCTAATAGAAACATCATGAAAATATTAGAAAAGAACCAAAAAAAAAAGAAAAATGTAATGGGATGAACTTAAATAACTAAAGGTAATCAGAGTCATATAAGTTGTAACAATTATTTTGTGTATTATTCTAATAATTATGCTCTTCCAATCTATGATGATGATGTATAAATTAGTGATATACATTTTTAGATTAAAAATCCTATAAATAATGTACCCAAATTAGTGTTAAATTTTATTTTTTTTAATATCAAGGGACTTCTTGTTAATAAAGAACAACTAAATGAAGAAGTTAAAGAATTGAACAAAGATATAAGTAAGAAATTTTGACAATTTTTACTCCCAAAAACCTTTTGGAAGCTAATGGTAAATTATATCCACTTTGAAATGATATATTTTCCCAAGATGAAAAATAATTTCAAAGGTGTGTTTGTGAGGAATTTGTTTCTAAGATAATATTTTTGGAGTTTTTCCTTGCACTATAAAAATGGAACAAAATATATATGGATGTCATAGATGCTCAATTAGAAGTCAAATAAAAAAGGTTAATATATCTTGATAAATAATCATAATAATTAAGAAAATTACATTAATAACAAATCAGGAACATACAATTCAACTCATAAGACAACCGAAGATAAGTTGATGATGATAAGAACTCCACAAAAATAAATTTCATTGAGCTTGAAGTAAGGCTAAGAAATATAGAATCAATATATGATGTAACATCCCATTTTATTGAGAAGAAAGATATTTCCACAGAAATTTTCACTGATAATCATTGTTCCAAGAAGACTCACATTAGTGGAAGTAATTTCTTTATGTTATTCCCTAGTCACAGATAAAAAGGTACCATCCATTTCAAATATTATTGATTGTACTAAATCAATTTTTATAGAGGCAGAAATAAAGAGATAAAAAACTATAAAATTATAGATGAATAAAAATTATCATTTTTTTTATCTCTATATTTGTGGTGGATACAAGAGAGTGTTCAATATCTGGTTCCCCAATAGGATACCAAACCAGGTGACAAGAATGCCCAAAATCAGTAAGCTATTAAGTCTGGACAACATGAAAATAAGAGAAAAGGATCGATATTATTTGGGAATTATTTGTGTCCATATATGTTTTTTCCCAAGGAACATTAATGTTTTAATGACATTTCAATTCATGAAAATCATATAAATATCTAATCAAGGGGTAGAAAAGATAAATATAGGAGAAAAACTATGGAGAAAAAAGAAGAAGTTAAAATAAAAATAACATGATCAAGCCTTGAAGAGAATAAAAAAATAGAAGTATTCCTAAAACCATTCCCATTAATCCAAATAAAAATTAAAGAAGGGGATATCATCATCCCATATGAAAAATTATAGGATTATAAAAACAATGGAAACTTGAGACGACTGAGGGTTTTTTTGTAAGGTAAAATATACCATGACATATTTCCAAAAAAATTATTCTCATAGATACCTAGATATTTGGAGATATTTAAGAAAAAAATTAAAGAATATAAATAATCCCATTCTATAATGGATAACGAGGAAAATGGAGTTTCACACAAAATATAAATGGATGTGGAGAAGACAGACCCACATGAAGAAGTTGTTCACGGTAATAATTCAAATATAAAATCTGTTATTGTTGTTAAAAAAAGAATTTTACTCCACATATAATAATAGAATAAAATTAAAGATTAGTTTTAGGGAAAACTCCCAAACTTGGTGTTAATTATTTGAAATAAATAAACCCTCCTTATTCTATTATTATTGGTTATCTTTAAACTACCACATAGGGAATTGAAGGATAAACTTTTGAGGTTGTCACTCTTGGATAGTATAATGAAATTTTCCATCATAAAGTATATTAACCACAATGAAATAGAAGAATATTTAGTACATCCCTATAGGTGGATTAAAAATATGGAATTATTAATAGATCACAAGATGTGTGAATCATGAAAGAATAGAAAATCTGGACAATATCATTAAATCTCAAGGATAACGTATTTCAATCACACTTACCATCCTTATTTTTGAATTATTTAAAATTTTCTATAAAGGTGTGTTATTAGTTAAAATAAATGTTTAGAATAAACAATGGTTCATATTTTTTTTACTTTATCTTTTGAAAGTTTTTGTTAATATGGTTCTATTAAAAAATAAATTTATTAATAAATTTGTGAAGATCATACCCATATATTGAGTTCTGATAATTTTATCACATGTATGGTTATTTATGGATAACATTTAAAACTTTTTTTTATTCACTCTTGTTTTATACAATGGTTTTTCCCTTATATATATAGTTTCTTGACCTAATAATATTTTCCATGAAAATCATGTGGTATCACATTTTTCACAAGTGGATCAAGTTGTTTTTCTAAAATGAAAAAGGAAAAGGAGAATGGTCTTCCTTGAAAAAAAAGAAGTCATTGTGATAAGACCTCCCCATAGTCTTGTTGAATTTATTCTAGTAAGTGGGAGAAAAATAATCTCATATATTACCATAAGTGTTTAGTGGTATTTATAGTAATCCAAAATGGGTATATTGTTGTTCCTAGAGTGTTTGATTGTATTTTTTCAATATGTCATTGTGTTTTTGTTGATGGAAGTGATGATTCTTGGACGATTTTTATTCAATAAATCCTTAAGAAGTAATATGATTATTGATTCACTGCTCTTCATGGAAAATAAATACAAGTGTTAGTAGGTCTATAGACACTGTATTCAACATATATGAAGAGGTTTTGAGTTGATTAATCAAGTGAGAAGATAAATTGAGGATTATGTAGTTTGAAGTGAAGAGAGTCATTAATTTAGATAATACATTTTATTAATGTGGTCAACACTTTTTTAATGTGTTCAACCATTCTTATGGTTGATTATTTTCTTCTCAAAATCATTCATCATTATCATTAAATTGGTCATGTGGTGAATCCAAATAGGCCAGTCTCTTCATAAAATATATCTATCAGTTCTCTCTTCCGTAGTATATCCCCACATCTTATTCATGGGGTTTTATATGTGGTTGATCCAAACTGATGCATTACTTTCATCCATTTAGTTATAAATATGGTTAATCCAAGATTGTATATACGACTGATCTTTATATTAGATCACATATATAGAGATTTTTCAAAAGGCATAATAGGTGAAAATTTACTTTTCTATAATTTAGACATTGTAATGAAATTAGAATTAGAAGATGATTATGATGTTCCTAAAGGATTCAATTATCACAATTTATCCAAACTATCATGATTCAATCTATTAATAATAAAAGCATCAACTTAAAATTAGTTCATTGATATTGAAGAAGTTACAAGAAAATTTGGAGCTGTGATATGAAGACTCCACCATGCTAGAGTGATTTTTCATTGTCCATAGTGTTTTAAATGAGTTCAATAAATTTATTATTTTAGTTTTATACTATAATTATGAGATAAAAATGGTAATGATTCATGTTTATATTCTCATGGGTATTTTTAATTGTTCAATGAAGTAGGTTTTTTATAAAATTAAAAGAATTAAATTTCCCAAGTCTTTAGGAGATTTAAAAGAAGGAAATTTCCTAATAATTTTAGTGAAATAAACACTAGTTGATAATCCACCGGAAATTCAAATTTTATGATGTACACATTCTACCCACTAAATATTGTTTTTTCTACTCTGAATGATATAATAGTTCCTTGAATTTTCAAATTACAATGAACTTACTCTTGTACTTATAGAGTCTTCAAAATCCCAAAAATAACCCACTTAAATTTTTTTCCAAGTATATCATTGAAACCTTCAATGATTTGTAAAAATACAATATTAAAATGAAATTATACTGTATTAAATTCATTAGGATTTTCAATTATCGTTCAACCAAGTCCACATAAGGCTTGGTGCTTCCTCAAAATCTCATTGACCAAATCATTTTTGAACATATTTTCCCTAATATATATTCCCAAATATCTTTTGTAGAACTTATAATTCTTCTCACAAAATATTTTAAATATAATAGTACTCTATTTTAATGTTCTTCATCCTCACTTGAAACACCATATTGTTAAAGGAGTTTATTACACTCTAAATATCACAATAGAGTAATGTACCTTCATTGAAACATCTAATCTCCTCAATTTAAATTTTCATCCACACCATTTCCATTATTTTATTCATTACTTCCACATACTCAAATTCTATTACAGATATAGAAATTTTTAGTTGCAGCCTTGATATCTAGGTGATTTTTGTTCCACAAAATGTAAGGAAAAAACATATTGTGAATTTCTATGAAACTAAGTCTCCCCCAAAGTATGCATCAACATACCCAACTAATGGACCATTATCTCTAAAGAAAAGGGGTTTATGTTCTATTACTTTATGATTTCTCAGAATACCCTGAAAATATTCCCAACATTAATTCCCTAGATTTTAGATCAACGTATAGACAACTCACACTACTAGGGAAATATTTGTCTGATTTCACACCATAGTGTACAAAATACTTCCTAACACTGATGTATATGGTATTATATCCATGTTACTATCTGATTATTGTATTCATGGTGCATCTTTATTTGATAGTTAAAAATTTCTATGAAGAGGATTGGAAATATATTTTCATCTGATCGTAAAAATAATTCTATAATCTTCATATATACTATTTCTAAGATAAAAATAAATTTATGGCCTTCCTATATTTCTCAATCCTTATGTCTAAGATATCCTTTTCTTCCTTGAGATATTTCATTTTAAACTTCCTCAACTAATCCTTCTTAATCTCTTGAATCTAGTGAATTGATATACCTTTTAGAAGTATATCATCTGCATATAATATTAAAATGATGACATCACCACCGTTGTACTCAATATGGAAACAACAATGATCTAAGTCACTTCGCATGGTATATTTCTCCACTATAAATGTGTCAAACATTTGGTTTTACTATAATGAAACTTATTTCATCCCATAGACACTTTTCTTGTGTTTACACACCATGTCCTAATCCCATTGAACCATGAAACCAGCATGTAACTTCGTTTAGATTTCTAGTATAGTATCTGTATTAAGAAAGGAAATCTTGAAATCCATCAGTTATATGTTTAAACCTATGGAAGAAACCAAATTTGTAAATTTTGTATATTATTTTGTTTACCTACCTAATATAAAAATTTACAACACATGAAACTCATCTTTTTCTAAAACCCTTTAACCAATATCCTTACCTAATACGTTTTACTTCTATCAACATCATCTTTTATCTAGACAACAAACAGGTGTTTATATTCTCTATTTCTAGGTGGTATTTTTGATAACCCCCATGTGATCTTTACAAGTTGTGAATCCAACTAATCCTTTATAGCTAACTACCACTTATTGTAATATCTTTTTTTAGCCACTCAATTTATGATTTATGGTTTTCCTAAAACTATTAAAATTATAATGTTTAATTTACCTTCAAAACTTTGTATTGGTTATCTAACTCTTGTAGATCTCTATATTCCAGTATGAGTTTCTACTCTGTATCTCTAAAAGTAAAACCGATGAAATTCCATCCACAATAACACCAGAACAAGCCTCACTAGTTATTGAGATTTCATGTTTATTTTCTACAAGAATCATCCTCGATCATTTTTGCTTCCATGTGATCTTTAATCCATGATTTTAAATTTTTTGGTAGAGGTAGATTCATCTAAAATATCCATAATTTCTGAACTTATGGTACTTTAATTCAGATTAACTTGAACTAAAGTATATTATATACCTTTAAAATACTTCTCCTTTATGTTCATGTATTTAAAAAGGACATGATCGCATAATATTTCATTTCTAATTAAGATGAAACTTCGTTTCTAATCAACCGAGAGTCAGAATCCAAGTTCTTCATCTCTATATCCAGTGATGAAACATTATCACGATTTATCTTATAGTTTATCTCTATATTTGGAAGCCACATGTGCATAATCTAAACTTTTGAATACGTTAAGAGGTAATATTTTGTGTCTTTTATATATATATATACATATTCTAGTAATTCCTATCCCATTGGTACTGAGGGACTCTTATTTTTTATGAATTCCATACTACCAACTACTTCATCCCAAAAAGGCCATGGGAATTCCCTAATAAAATTTTATACTTTTGAAAACACATGTCCCATATACAATTTATTTCATGATTTATTATATTAATATAGACATAACACAATACAAAAATATCAAGAGGTCCAATGTTTTTGGGTGATAAGAAACATATCACAATAACACGGAAGAGAGATACAATTATATTATTTAAATACTCTATAACATGACCTTATATTCCATTGATCTTCTAATACTTCTTGGTATAACCTAGGGATGAATTTAAGAAAGGGGGATCTATAAATCCAAATAATGAAGTAATCAAAGTGTAGCATAAATTAATGCAGTACATGTGAGTTAGGTGTGATAACTTGGGGATGTAAATGGGTGAGAATCATAATCCTGAACAAAGATGCATGATATTGTAAGATAACCTCAAGGTATCATAGGAATGTGGAATGAACATAAAACATGACATCATAGGAAAATGTTAATGAAAAATTTTGAGACATCATTGCAAAGTCTTCTTAGTCAAACCTCTTGTGTACCATACATGGTTTCTCATGAGATAAAAATATTACCCAGTGCATTTGAGGTCTATATTATTCTAGTCCCACCCATCACAATCATATCATGGACATGAATTTGTGGTCCACATAGATCATACGACATAACATTGTATTTCATAATGTTTAATCCCATGATTAAGGAGTTTGAGTTATATACATGGAATTCCCCAATAAATGAAGCATGGGTACATCTAGGTGAATTCCCTTGAATGAAAATGGTATTGCATATTCACAACACAAAAGTTTAGCATGTAAAATCATGAAATAACGGGTGTAAAAAGGTTTCATTAAAGGGATTAATGAGAGTGAAAGGTGGTATATCATTACTTTGGCATCATAAGGTTAGAAAATGAATGTGTTAAAATATATTCCAGCATAATAGTTTGTAAATAAAAAAGTATTAATGCAAAGAAAGAACATGAATAAATAGGTAGAGGAAGAAAATCCCTTAATAATTTCCTTCTAAAAATATAGGAGACGATTCATAAGATCTTGGGAACCCATTAGGAGGAGTTATTTCCAATATATTATTATTTTATGAAACAATATAATTAAAATAATATCATTTATGATGTTTAAGTGTGTCGTGTTTATAAATAATGTTTTTTAAAACCATAAAAATAAAATATATGTTTTTGAGGATTCATTATAGGTTTTTCGAATTAATAAAATACCTTTAAAACACATTATTTTAAATGTAAAATCCATTTTTGATAAGTCATTCCTTTTAAAGTATTTATTACATCACTTTTAGGATATAATGATGTCATAATACATTTCGTATATTTATGTAGTATTTAATTTTTACCTAAAAATGTGATTGCCTAAAAAAATATTAAACATTCACCTTTGAATAATTTCAATGTTTTGATTTAAAAAATTATATTTATTCTAACAAAACTATTTTCTAAATATAGAAATGTCCTCTTTTAAAAAAATCATTCATTATTGAAAACTAATAGTTTTTATGACACAAAATACATTATGATCCTTATAAAAAATTATAAAGTAATTAATTAAAATATATTACAATTTATATTTAAATTAATATTTAATAATAATATTTCACAAAATTAATATTTATTTTAAAACTCTGGGATTTATCAAAAAGATTCTTTTAATCGAAACTGTATATTTCCTTATAATAAAATTTTTCTTCTTCATATAAAAATCTAATTTTTATCAAAATAATTATATAATAATGTATATATAAACAGATAAAGTTTTTTTAAATGGTTCAATATAATAATTATTTTATTAAAAATAAAAAATATAAAAAATCATATTATTTTGGTCATGATTCATAACCACTTATTACATCAGTGTATGCCCTAAGGGTAAGGTGTGCAATAGTTGTAATTTCATTGGGTAGTTTGGAAAAGATGTTTTAGTAGGTGATCTATATGAGTGTAAATTTATACCATAAATAGTTTTTCTTGGGTTTTAGTTATTGAATATCACCATGTTCTTGTTCAAGGCCAAATCCCAATGATTTCGTGTCCCTCAAAAACTCTGATAAATGGGCATCACATGGTATGTTCTTAAAATTTTAGGTCATCTCTTGTTCCTTCAATGTCAATTAGATTTAATTATATCCCTTATTATATACTAATTATAATGGTCACTATATAATAACTATATTAAAAATGGTTATGATTGTTAATAGTCTTTTAATCCTGATACAGAAATTATTTCTATATTTTATAATGGTCCAAAATAACTATTGAAATATAGTGAATGTGTTTTCTATAGCTATATTACATAATAAGTGAATTATTCATTAAAAATGTAATTTAATTTTTAAAATTTTCAGCCATGACATTATTATCCCATTCAAAAAATTTCCCCTCAATCATTCATTTTATACACTGAAATATGTGAGGTTTCTTTTTTCAATAACATCTTCAGGTTCCCATGTTGCCTCCTCAAACAAGTGGTTATTCTATAGTATTTAGACTTGGAGAGTTGTATTATTCTGTATAAATTTATCTCCATGTTCTAATATCTTCACCAAATTATCCTTATATTAAAGATAATTATCTAAAGGTATCACCTCAAGATTCAGTACATGCGACAGGTGTGGAATGTACTCACTTAAGAAGGATATATTGAACAAATAATGTACTTGATCTAGGTTATGTTGGATTGTTAGTCAATAGTCTTCAACTCAGATTTGATAAATAATATCAAAGGATATGATGTATCTATGACAAAAATTTCACTTCATCCCAAACCTCATGAATTTCTTCCATGTTGATATATGAAAGGATCACCTTATCTATGACCTAAACATCTTGGTATCATCAAGGATTATCTGTATAGATTTTCTATCATCTTTTCATAGATTTCATATGATTCTGAATGTTTTTTACCTTCTCGTTCATCTCTTGGATAGGATAAAGTCCCATCATATTCTACTCTGCAAATTCATCCCAACTTATTGGAGTCTGAAACAGATTCTTATAAATAGCCTCATAAGGTTCCATTTTAATACTAAAATGTAAACTATTTTTATATGAGAAATACACTTAGGGTAGTTTTTTATCCTAAAATCCTTGGAAATCTGTTGAACACGATCTCAGAATATAATCTAGAGTTTGAATTGTTCCCTCAGACTAAATATACATCTGATGAAGATAAGTACTGCTAAAACCCAGCACTCTATCCAAATATTGATTAAGAATTATCTAGAACTATGAGGTAAATATCATATATTGATCAGATATAATGAAGAGTGACGCTTCATAAAGGCTTACTAATTTCCTTTTTTATATCTTGGTGAGTTGATAAATTGAGAAATTTTCACTGTTACTAATGAAATTCACTTTTTTTAATGTGATTTAAAACAACCCAAATGATGTTATGGCGTTTATATATCCTTGGGAGTCCAATGAAAAAATCTATGGTTATGTTTTCACGTTTTGATAGAGGTATGAGAAATGGTTGCATCATACCCTAAGAATTTTACCATTCATCCTTGACATGTTGACATACCAAGCATCGAGATGAAAATTTTGTAATATCTCTCTTCGTGTTATCCTATAATAAGATTTTCTTTAGTTCTATATACATCTTATTTCATTATAGATTAATATAAAAGTATGAGTTATTAATGTAATTAAAAAGTTCCCTCTTTAGTTATTGTATTTTCTAGGACATATATCTTGATTTTAAACCTCATAAATCCATATTTATCAACGTTTAATTCCAGAATACCCTCAATCATTATTTGTAGATCCTAATAACCTTTTTGGGCCTCCTTGATCCTCTTACGAAGAGATGGTCTGGAATTTATTTTAGCATAGTAGTATTATGTTCCTTTTATGATTCTCATGTTCATACATTTCATATCTAAGAAGATTAATCCCTTTCAATCCTCATCATGGATAGGATTGTGAGATCCTTTCTACTCAGAAAAACTACAATATTATTCACTTTCCCAGGATGGTAATGGATTGAAAATTCACAATCCTTAATCATCTCTAACCAACTTCATTGGTCCATAATGAACTCCTTTTTTGTGAATATAGACTTGAGGCTCTTATGATCTATTTGTATATGACAAACTACTCCCCATAGATATAATGTCATTAAATCATTAATGTGAAGATCACTACAGCCAATTCAAGATCAAGTGTCTGGTAGTTCTTCTCATGGATCATTAATTGACTGAAAATTCATTTTTTTATTACTAAACACTTTTTGGATAAGTGAGAACCGAAAAAGAGAAACAATATAAGGTCGTGCCAAAGGGAATCCATCATTGCAAACACTAGCCAAACCAATCCAAACAAACATGAATGAGACAACGTGCCTAAGGGGATCCACTGTTACAAACACGATTCAAAGAAAACCCAAAACAAAAAAGCACCCCAATTCTCAACCTTCACCTAAGTCACCAACATGATCCAATGCTTTGTGGGGTATATCCCACCCAACCGAGAATGGGTCATGCACCAAGGAGCACAAAGAAATGGCAGAGGAAACAAGAAGAAAGAGGGCAATCAGGGCACAGGATAGACCAGCAGGGAATTTTGAATCGATTTGCCAAGGAGAAGAGCACCACGGGCACTGAGCGTTCCTGCGACGTCCATCTACGTCCACGTACAGGATCGGGTTGTTGATGATGACCCTGCCACAATTCAATTCCAACAAAACCAAACCAGTCGCACCGCAACTAGTCCACAAAAAACACCACAAACAGTATGACACATCATCAGATCCGGGACCAATGGAGACCGGAAACCCCTAGATCTAATGTCGATCCATATCCAAACCACTCTAACCCGTCAGTGGAATGTCGAGTCATCCTGGAGATGTGGAAAGAGCAGTAGTGAGAACAAATCGAGGCGGGAATACAATAACACATATGAAATTACCAGATCTGTGAAATCCAAGTTTGATGGTGCGATACAGTGAACTCGGTGGGGGAGTCCAGTACACCATCGCCAACCGGGGAAGGTCATGTGGTCGTTTCCTCCAGGCTTCATTTCCAACAGCCTCGCGACGACGGGATCTGGGGGGGAGGATAGAGTCGTGTGTCGTCTGCAACGCGCGAGGGGAAATCCAGACGAGGAGAGAAGCCAAGGAGTGGCAGCGCTGAGGTAGATACCCTAGTCTGAACGGGAGTGACATCGGCTAAACCCACGAACAACGAGGCAGGGGGTCGACTGCGTCGCGCAAGGCAGTATCCGGACAGAGGTGGGATGAGAGCTGAAGAGAGGGCGACACTGATTCCCTCATTCATAACTAAGTACAAAACTTATTTCGAAACTCAGGTTTTCTATTGGGGTTTCAAACCTACTGATACTTGGGGACTCAAATTGGTTGAGATGATGGGAGGTCGGTCTCATTTCATCCTTTTGAGGGGAATTATTTCCATCCTCATGAATCTCTTATAGATTTCAAATATATTCAATAATATTCTCCTTAACCTAATACGAAATTAGTTAACTTCACAAAAAACATTTTGGTTAAATCTCAATTGCTTCAAAAAGAAATAGGTAATATCATAATTGAATAAATTTGTATGTATCTAAGGTTATTCATCCATTTCCCATTAATGAATATATGATTTATGTACTAAAGTCTTCAAACTAAATACTTTGGAATTTTCTAACACGCATGGAGGTGGTTAATATTCTGAGAGGATTGGGCCATTATGAGGTGTCCTATATATCCTAATTATTGAATGAATAAAAACCCATATAGTTTGGTAAAACCTAGGATGTTTATCATCATGAAGAGAGGAAATATGTGTGGGAATGTGGGAACCAAATATTTGAGCTCAATCCTTGAGGAAAAATTCTATATGTCCTAGTTATATAAGGAATCATAGTTACCATAGATTGATCACGCACTTGGAACTAGCCCCAAGGTAGATGTATTCATAGAGGGTAGGTTCATATCATGCCACTCAGTGGGGCTTACATGGTGAGATTTCCCTAGATGGTTGAAAATCATGTTTCTAATGATATGACCATTATAACTCCCTAATCCTACATGAGATAAAATTATTGTGGAAAACAAGGTATATCGAGTAATCCGTCTCAATACATATGGTTGTCGGACTTATGTGTTGGGAATGCATTTGTGATACTTTGATATGGACCTTATTCCTTAGTAAGGCATCCTACATATCCTTATTATGGTAGGAATCAGAGTCATCATAGTTTATTAGTTTTCTCATTCCACTGGGAGATATGGTAATAAAATCAGACCATGGAAATGATTGGGTCCCAATGGTTGAAATTTCATTGACATGGTATAGCTTAAACTGAGGTGGACACTCGTTTGAGCTTGGGATTGGACCTTAAGAAAATGTGCTACATATCCTGATTATGGAAGGAATCAGATTCATCATAGTTCAATATGAATAGGGCTTACACACTTACATTTCTCTTGTCCTTGTAGAGGTTTATGATGAAAATGATATGATCATTACAACTCCCTAGTCCCACATGATCTATGCTTGTTGTGAGAAATAATGGATGGAAAATAAAAATTATCATTTCTTATGTGTGTGGGACATATGTTTTGGAATAGACCTTGGGGTGTTTTAATGAGTTTCTCGAGCCTTAATAAGTACTCCTACATATCCTGGTTATAGAAAGAATCAGATTCATCATAGTTCAGTTTACTAGGGCTTACAGACTAAGGTTTCCCTTATGATTGGGGCTTACACACTAAGGATGAAAAATGTTATCAAGTCCTAGGATTCCCTTGTGACATGGCCTTCTATCCATCCTAACACGCATTGATTTTTCTCTCAACATTCCATGATTTCCTACTTGACATGTTAGAGGATGTTTTCCCGACACGCCACAGGATGATAACATGATCTAATTGAATTTTCCAAGGGACATCACGATTCATGGATGGAATGTCTGAGGATTTTCACATGACCTTGGCTGACTTGTCCAGAGGTCATCGTAAGTCTCGAATGGTTTTCTCAAGAATCCATCGCATGACCCTGGTGGACATGTCTAGAGTTTTTCTCATAATCTAGCAAACTTTTCCTGGTGTCATCTTAAAATATGACTAACACACATAGAGGGAGTCACGTGATTCAATGTGACTTGTCTAAGAGGGTTCTGAATATCTAGAATGACATGTGTAGAGGACATCACAAGACATAGAGGCCCTAGAAGGAGTCGCAGGAGGCAGTTAACAAGCTCAGGTTCCATCGTAAGAATCGGCTGACATGAACTGACATTGATATGTGGGTCATGAGAAATTTCTAAAGATCACTACAAGAATAAGATGGAAATACCACAGGTCTCTTAGATACTTACATGGAATGCCTAGGGGTACCATATGACTTGATTTTACATATCTAAAGAACTTTTCATGATCTGAATTATAGATCAAAGGAGTGTCTCATGATATGGAAAACATGTCTTGGTACTGTCGTATGACCCAGGCAGTACATGATAATCACATTCAGATTAGTGTATAGGTTCATAACTTAATCCCCCCATCTTTTAGTCTTTGTTATAGTCTTTTTATTGTGAATTTCTTAGATTTGTTTTGTGTCAGCTTATTTTAAGTCTCACGTGATCTACAAGGTGTGTGATATTTCCTCCACATGTCCTTTAATATGTCCTTTTCATGATCTATGATGATCACGTGAAGTGTTTATGCATGATTCATGGTCACATATATTGTTCCTTGAATCATACACGATGGGAATATTTTCCAATCATGAGATTATCCACTTCAAGAAATTATTTCTACCATCTGTAAAAGGTTCCAAGAAAGAATATGTATGTATAGAGCCTAAGATCCCCGTTTTTAATGGTGGATTGGGAGATTTATAGGTCTCTCATCCCTAGTTTTTCTCCACCTTGAGTGGAATATGTCACATGAATCTAGGATAGAGTCAGTGAATATCTTCTGCATCAAAGGTCTTCATGAGTGTCTTTTCTGGATTGCTTTGGGGGAATCACCTAATTTTCAGTGACCATGATTCCCTCCCCTCAATTCATACATCATTGTTTTATCACCAATTAATGGGGACTTTTTAAATTATGTGGACATTCCAAGGGACTTTCAAATTGTCATGTCATCATGTCCAAGGGATTCAATGATATCAGAGCACCTGTCGAAAGGCCTTCATGTGATCTCGAGTAACTTGTTTGGGACTTTCTGTTAAACAAGGATCAATTTTCAAGGGGCCTTCATGGGATTCAGAAAAATTTTACAGGGGTATTTCAAGACTATGTTGTGGGTGTCCTTAGCATGTTGCGAGAGTTGTATGACCATGAGAGGCTCCAGCCTCCTCCCCATTTTATTTCCATTATTTTATTGTGTAATGGTTGGGGGTCTTGAGATGTTTCATGAGCATTGTAAAAGATATTATCTCTACCTCTTGGTGATGGGTCATGAAACCAATAATGGTTCTTGTCACATAAATGAAATATTTTAAAGGTATTCTTAATTTAATTTACATTCTTGCTTTGTTTTGGGGGTTTTCCATGCATTTTTGGAGGAAATGGTGGGTTTTCAAAATTTGGGCCAACCCGAGAGCCCATTTCCAGTTTTAAAAATAAATTTTGTTTCTTTAATCACTCCTTTGTTTGTCAACCTTTTTCACCCATTAAACTTCTAAAATTACCTTAATTAAACTATTAAACCCACCAAAGAAATTTGGTCTCCTTAAAAATTCATTAGAAACTTTGATTTGTGTGATCAATTTAGGTGTTGGGCCAACCCAAAAGCCCATTTCTAGTTTTAAAATGTTGTTTTAATTATTTCATAAAATATTCATTTTTTATCCTTTTTTTGTGATTCCACCTCTCAAATATTCCCACTGAATCCAGCCGCACCCCCATGTTCGTTTTCCCATATTTGAAGCTCGGATTCATTGCAAATTAGGGCCGAACAGCTCCAACTCCAAAAAAAACGTCCAGATTTCTCAAGTAAGATGGTTCCCTTCCTTCCTCTTCCATTTTTCTTACGGTTTCTTCTTTTTTTATTGAATACCCAAATTCCCAGAAGGTAGTTATTCGTACCTAGGGTTTTAGTTTTGAGTTTTCTTGGTCTAAGCCTCTGGTTTTAGGTTCAATCCTACTCCGTTGCGGTGCGGCGAAGGTGCGGTTGAAGTGACGCACAAGGATTTGGGGGTTTTGACTCTTTTGGTAGGTGATTCCATATGTATGTATTGTAGAATGAGTTGAATTTCTGTATTTATTATTCCATTATGTTCCTCCTTAATTATTTTGAGTGCGAAAATTTATTTGGTTAGCATTTTCAAAGCAGCTGATTTTTAAGTGCCAATTTTGTGCGAAAATGGGTATTTTACATGTGCAACCCATGTTGTGCCTCTTGGGGTTGTTTTATAATTCATGTATTGGATTTATAAAAATGATTTGATGCTTAATTTTATGGTTTGGTTTAATATTTGTCTCCATTGGCTTTTAAATGTGGGATTTTAGATGAATTTAATGTGCAAAATTTGATTACTTTTCTTGAAATTGTTTTATGGAAATTATAAGTGGTATATTGAGTTATATAAAAGGTGAAAAGAATGTGTAGCTACTGTTTTGAATGTGTGTGACCAGAACTGATATTTATATGTGAAAATTGATTATGGTAGCATGTGGTAACTATTTGATCACAAGACGGGAAACCCGGGTAACTAGGTGGGTTAACGTGTACTAGTACGCCAGTGAACGGAGGGGTTTTGACCATTGTTCACTTAGTAAGTCCGACATGGATAACACTAAAAAAACTATAAAAGAGATTATTGGAGACCACTAGGTTATGGGTATGATACCTACTAGTGGCTCATGCACGAGAATTAATTTTATTATGGTTACTTTCACCGAGGTACGAGGTACTTGGGGATCACAAATAACTAGTTCATAGGGGTGTTCCTATGCTTGGTGCTCATGGCCTTTTTGGTATTTATCTTTTCCTTATGGTACTTTGGGATGTGAAAACCAGTATATTTCATGTTTTATTAAAATTAAACCATTCTTTAATGTTATGCCCATTGATATTTATTTTCATTTCAAAGATACACTTTTAGAAATAGATGCTACCTTTTTCTGTTTATAACTCTCACAAGATTTTTATTTTATAATGCCTATAAATTAGAATCATTCGGTTATATCCTATTGGGATTATTATCACACCCTACTTACACCTTTGGTTGTAAGTAGACTTGATCATTTTTGACACAGGCAAAGGCAAGGCCTTGGGCGATGGCAGTTCGGGTTGCTAGTTTCTCTCAATGGTGCAGTGTTGTGGAGACGGCTCGTGGGTGATGCCCCCTTGTCGTCGGGAGTCTATTGGGATGTTTTTATACTACTTTTATTCAACTTTGGACCTCTTGTGTATTCTTTAAACCCATATACTCTGTTCTGAATTTTATTGAGTCTTGTTTGGCATTATTTTTCAGATTTGGATTATTGTTTGTTTTTGGTTATTTTATGAATACAAACTTGGGTATATCGTTCCCAAAATGAATTTTTATGATACCCAAGAACTTGTGCCAGCCCTTCGGGATAGGGAATGCCCTTCGATCCTTGCCATGAGCCAGGTTTGGTGCCGGTTTGATGGATACCAAATTCGGTTCGTGACAAAATGGTATCAAATGGGGTTAACATTTTTGAGTTATATTATTATTTTGGGATGAGTCGGGCTAGACATGAGATATGACTATCAGGGCTCAGAGTTTTGGTCATGAGTAGGGTTCTTGGTCCATACCCCTCGTGAGAGACCGTGAGTCACCATGGGATGTCCGAATTGTTTGTTTATCTTCACTTCCAGGTGAGACGTGTGGGCTGCAGACTGCACGTGGACATCGAGGGTGGTGAAGTAGTTCTTTATTTTACTGTTGTAATGTGTTTGGATGATTTATATCTGATGTTATTCCTGAAATATTCTGAACTGTTGTACTGATTTTTTCCTTGTGACTGGTTCCTTTTGTAGCAACATGCCTCCTCGAAAAGCTCCCATGCACCCACAGGATGAAGCCGGAGAGAATTCTCCTACATCACTCGATCAAAGGATGATAGAAGCCATGGTCTGAGCTGTCCAGGATTTGGGACAGGGAGGGGTTCTGGCTCCTACTCTAGCCAGAGAAGATGAGTCTAGGCCTAGGAAGGATAAGGCTCAGGAGTTCATGAAAAATAAACCTCCTTGTTTTCGAGGTAGCTCGGAACCTCAAGTGGTAGAGGAATGTCTTGAGAAGATAGAGCGTATGTTCGATTTCCTTGACACACATGAGGAGGTATGGGTGAAATGTTCCTCTTTTCATCTACAGGGTCCCAGTCGTAGGTGGTGGGAATCAGTGCTTTAAATTGGGAAGCATGAAAACATGAGCTGGAGTGATTTTAAGGCCATCTTCAATGAGCATTATTGTCCAGAGGTTCTATCCTATGCCAGATCTCAAGAATTCATGGTTCTTTCCCAGGGAGATCATTCGGTAATGGATTATGCTAATCGTTTTGCTGAGTTAGTGTGGTACGCGCCTGAGATTGTTTCAAGTGAATACTTGAAAGCTCGGAAATTCGAGAAGGGACCATGACCAGAAATTTACTCACAGGTCTTCCTATTCAAGTTGGGAACTTATGATGAGGTGGTAGATCGTTCTTGTATGGTAGAGATTGATCAAAAGGGGAAGTTTGGGATCTTTGGAGGGGTATGTACTATGGGTACTGGTAGCTCTGCTGAAAAGAAGATCAAGCGGGAAGAGTAGGGAAAGAAGGGAGGTGGCAGTTCAAGCCGCTCTTCCAGGCAGTTTTCATCAGTGGCTTCAGATGTGAGGACTACCATGTGCCACCACCGTGGGAAGATATGGCACATCCGTCCAGCATGCCCTCATCCCTCGAAGACTTGTTTTCATTTTGGAGGTATGGGACACGTGCAGTGATTTAGTGGGATAGCGTGTCCACTTTAATGTGGGGCAGGATCTATTCCTCCCAGGGGAGTTCCAGCGCAGTCCAAGCCATCAAGGATAGGGGGATCTTGGTCAGTGGTCATGGTGGTAGGGATGGATCATCTTTTGGGAAGAGCCAATTTAAGGCAGAGCTACAGGCTGGTGGCCATTCTCGGGAAGGGACCAAACATTTTCATGCTGTGGATTAGGCACCGGTGGGATCTGATACAGGACATTCGACTGTTCGAGGTACCATTCTCATTGCATCTTCTATAACTTCCATTTTATTTGATACTAGTGCTTCAGTTTATTTTATATCTGCCCATATTGTGAACTTGTTGAGCCTTCCAACCAAGATTTTATCTATTGCAATGGAGTTAGTAACACCACTGGGTAAGAAAAAGGAGCAGGGTATTAGGTACCCATCGTGCACACTCTCTGTGTCAGGAGTCGATATGGAGTGGGATTTCATGGTCCTTTATATGGACCTGTTTGATGTGATCCTCGACATGGAATAGGTGGTGCGCTTCCAAGAGAATATTGACTGATATCGGCGTCGAGTTAGCTTTATGGCACCAGATGGGAGTCCTTAGTTATTTCATGGAGAATGGGATCCTCGGTCGAGTTGTGAGTGACCTCTACTCCCTGAGTTGGGGAATCTTTATTATCAGTTGTCGTCGCTCACACTAGAGTATGATGGTGGTGTCTCTCAGGGCGGGTTACCTCATGTAGTAGATGAGTTCCCAGAAGTCTTCCGAGATGATTTTTCAGGCTTAACCCCAGAGCGGGACATGGAGTTCTTGATTGAGTTGCTGCCAGGAACATAGCCTATATCTCTTCCCACATATCGCATGGCCCCCACCGAATTGAGGGAATTAAAGAGATAGCTGGATGATTTGGAATCCAAAGGATTCAATCACCTGAGCATCTCTCCTTGGTCCACCCCAGTCTTATTCGTGATGAAGGCTGATGGAACCCTCCGGTTGTGCATAGTTTATCAGAAATTGAATAAGGTGACCATCAAGAATAAATACCCTTTGCCTCGGATTGACGATTTGTTTGACCAACTAAAGGGGCAAAGTGGTTCCCCCAAATCGACTTGCATTTGGGATACCACCAGCTCAGGGTAAGAGAAGCATACATTCTGAAGACGGCTTTCCGAAACAGGAATGGTCACTTCAAGTATCTAATCATGCCTTTTGGATTGATGAATGCCCCGATTGTTTTCATGGTACTCATGAATAGGGTGTTCCACCAATATCTCGACTCATTTGTAGTGGTATTTTTGGACGACATCCTGGTTTATTCTGGATCTAAGGAGGAGCATGAGCACCACCTGCAGGTTGTTTTGAGCACCTTGCGGGACCATCTCCTGTATTCCAAACTGTAGAAGTGCACATTCTGGATTAGGGAAGTGAAGTTTTTGGGGAATGTCATCTCAAAACATGGGGTTTTAGTGGATCCTGAGAAGATTAGGGCAGTTATGTCATAAGAACAACCAAGAAATGTGTTTGAGATCAGGAGTTTTCTTGGCCTGACAGGTTATTACAGGCGCTTTGTCCGGGAATTCTCGCGGATCGTCTCCCCCATGACCGCACTCACTCGAAAAGGGGTGAAATTTGAATGGAGCCCACAGTGTCAGGAATCCTTTGAGGAGTTGAAGTGGCGGTAGACCAACGCACCTGTGCTGATTTTACTAGAGTCTGGGAAGGGCTATGTGGTTTATTGTGAAGGGTCAGGTATGTGCCTTGGGTGTGTACTGATGCAGGATGACCATGTGGTGGCTTATGGTTCTCGCCAGCTCCGACCGCCTGAGAAGAATCATCTTACTCACGACTTGGAGTTGGCAGCGGTGATTCATGATTTAAAGACTTGGCCACACTACCTCTTTGGGGAGAAATTTGTGGTTTATTCTGACCATAAGAGCCTAGCCTACATTTTCTCTCAGAACGATCTCAATCTGAGGCAGCGTTGTTGGATCGAGTACTTGAAGGGATTTGACTTCGATGTTGTCTATACCCCAGGCAAGGGTAATGTGGTGGTGGATGATTTGAGCAGGAAGGTACCAGTGCAGGCATTGAGGAAGTACAACGATGACTGGACATTGATGGGGCTCTTTGCCCGGATGCACTTAGAGAGCAGGGAGAATAGCAGAGGTACTTTCTTGTCTAGAATTCAGTTGACTCCCACTCTTCTGGAGTTGATTCGGTGGGAGAAGACTGGTGATGAGCTATGTCAGTGATCTATGCAGTTGATTCATGGTCGGGAGACTCCTTCTGATTGGTCTCTGTCTCCTGAGAGGATCTTGTGCTTCAAGGGTCGTGCAGTGGTTCCTTTGTCTCTATGGAAGGTGGTGAAGCAGGATAGACACCAATCATAGTGGTCCGCCCATCCTGGTGCAACCAAGATGTATTACGATGTTCGTCGCCAGTTTTGGTGGCCATGTATGAGACAGGACATGGACGACTTTGTATCAAGATGCCACACTTGTCAGCAGGAGAAAGCAGAGCATCAGAGACCATCTGGCCTACTTCAGCCATTACCCATTCCTTCTTGGAAGTGGGATGAGGTCTCCATGGACTCCATTATTGGATTTCCTCATACACCTCTAGGGAGGAATGCTATCTGGGTAGTGATTGACCGTTTGACCAAGTGAGCTCACTTTATCCCGATAAGAGATACAACAATGGTGGAGGAGCTGGGCCGTTTGTATGTTCAGAAAGTGGTCAGACTTCATGGTGTTCCATCAGAAGTTGATTCTGATAGGGACCATCTCTTTACATCTCAGTTTTGGGGAGGTCTTCAGAAGGAATTGGGGTCGCAGATTAAGATGAGCATGGCATATCATCCTCAGACGGATGGCCAGACGGAGCGAGCGAATTAGATTCTGGAGGACATGCTTCGTGCATGTGTGTTGGATTTCAGAGGTTCATGGGATATCCATTTGGGATTGGTCGAGTTTACTTATAATAACAGTTACTAATCCTCTATTAGAATGGAACCCTTTGAGGCGCTCTACGGTCGGCCTTGTCGGTCTCCTCTGTGTTGGGATGAGGTTGGTGAGACATCACTGTTGGGACCGAGCCTTGTACAGGAGCCATCAAAGAAGGTCAAGTTGATCAGGAAGTGTTTATTGACAGCTCAGAGTCACTAGAAATCATATGCTGATAAGAGGCGTCGTGATCTAGAGTTTTATGTGGGTGATTGGGTATTTCTGAAATTGGCCCCTCGTTTGGGTCACCGCCGCTTGGGGAAGCATGGAAAGTTGACGTCGCGGTATGTCAGACCTTTTGAAATCACAAAGCGTATTGGTAAGGTGGCATATAGGTTGGATTTTCCTTCTCAGTTGACATCCATCCAAGATATTTTTCATGTCTCCCTGTTGAAGAAATACAACTCGGATCTGTCCCATGTGCTGAATTGGGAGGAGTTGGATATAGAGCCAGATTTATCTGTTTTTGAGCGGCCAGTGCGAATAGTGGAATCCCAAGAAAAGGTTCTTAGGGGAATGTCTATTTCACTGGTCTAAGTTCTTTTGCAACATGGGAGTGATACACACGAGACATGGGAGAGAAAGTCATGGGTTGAGGAAGAGTACCCGAACCTGTTTTCCAATCAAGCATCGGGTTGACTTTCTGGGGCGGAAAGTCCTTCATGGTGGGAAGAATTGTCACATAAATGACATATTTTAAAGTTATTTTTAATTTAATTTACATTATTTTTTTGTTTTGTGGGTTTTCCGTGCATTTTTGAAGGAAATGGTGGGTTTTCAAAATTTGGGCCAACCCGAGAGCCCATTTCTAGTTTTAAAAATAAATTTTGTTTCTTAAATAACTCCTTTGTTTGTCCAAAACTTTTACCCATTCAACATTCAAAACGACCTTAATTTAACTATTAAAACCACCAAAGAAATTTGGTCCCCTTAAAAATCATTATAATCTTGGATTTGGGTGATCAATTTAGGTGTTGGGCCAACCCAAAATCCCATTTCCAGTTTTAAAATGTTGTTTTAATTATTTCATAAAATATTAATTTTTTATCCTTTTTAGGTGATTCCACCTCTCACATGTTACCATTAAACCCAAAAAAAATCCCCATATTCTTTTTTACCTCTTTAAAGCTAGGATTCATCGCGAATTTGGGCCGAACTGCTCCATCTCCAAAAAAACGTCCAGATTTCCCAAGTAAGTTGGTTCCCTTCCTTCCTCCTGCCTTTTTCTTAGGGTTTCTTCTTTTTTATTGAATCCTAAAATGTCCAGAATATATTTCTTCGTACCTAAGGTTTTATTTTTGAGTTTCTGAATCCAATACTCTGGTTTTAGGTTCAATCTTACTTCCTTGCGGTGCGGCGAAGGTGCGGTTGAAGTGACGCACAAGGATTTGGGGGTTTTGACTCTTTTGGTAGGTGATTCCATATGTAGGTATTGTAGAATTAGTTGGATTGATATATTTATGTTTTCATTATGTTCCTCATTCATTATTTTGATTGTGAAAATTTATTTGGGTTTCATTTTCAAAGCGGTTGATTTTTACGTGCCAATTTTGTGTGAAAATGGGTGTTTTACATGTTCAACCCATGTTGTGCCTCTTGGTGTTGTTTTATAATTCATGGATTGGATTTATAAAAAAACATTGATGCTGAAATTTCTGGTTTGGTCAAATATTGGTCTCCATTGGGTTTTAAATGTGGGATTTTAGATGAATTTAATGTGCAAAATTTGATTACTTTTCTTGAAATTGTTTTATGGGAATTATAAGTGGTTTATTGAGTTATATAAAATGTGCAAAGAATGTATAGATACTGTTTTGAATGTGTGTGACAATACCTGATATTTGTATGTAAAAATTTATTTTGGTAGCAGGAGTTAACTATTTGATCACAAGACAGGAAACCCGGGTAACTAGGTGGGCAAATGTGTACTAGTACACTAGTGAATGGAGGGGTTTTGACCATGTTTCACTTAGAAAGTCTGACATGGACAACACTAACAAAACTAGAATGGAGAGGATTTGAGACCACTAGGTTATGGGTATGCTCCATACTAGTGGATTGTGCATGAGAATGAATTTTATTATGGTTACTTTCATCGAGGTACGAGGTACCTGGGGCTCACAACTAACTATTTCCTAGGGGTGTTCCTATTCTTGGTGCTCGTGGCATTTTTGGTATTTATCTTTGCCTTGTAGTATTTAGGGATGTGAAAACCAGTATCCTTAATGTTTTATTAAAATGTACTCATTCTTTAAATTTATCACCCATTGAAAGTTATTTTCATTTCAAAGTTTCACTTTTAGAAATAAATGCTACCATTTTCTATTTATAACTCTCACAAGCTTTTTATTTTATAGTGCCTATAACATGGAATACATGGTTGATATCATATTGGACTTATTCTCACACCCTAGTTACACCTTTGGGTGAAAGTATACTTGATCATGTTTGACACAGGCAAAGGAAAGGCCTTGCGCGATGACGGTTCAGGTTGCTAGTTTCTCTCAATGGTGCGGTGTTGTGGAGACGGCTCGTGGGTGATGACCCCTTGTCATGTGGAGTCTCTTGGGATGTTTTTCTACTACTTTTATACACATTTGGACCTCTTGTGTATTGTTTAAACCCATATACTCAGTTCTGAATTTTATTGAGTCTTGTTTGGCATGGTTTTTCAGATTTGGATTATTGTTTGTTTTTGGTTATTTTATGAATCCAAACTCAGGTAAATCGTTCCCAAATGAAGTTTTATGATACCCGGGCACTTGTTCCAACCCATTGGGATATGGAACACCCTTCAGGATTTTCCATGAGCTTGGTTTGGTACTGGTTTTATGGAGACCAAATTCGGTTCGTGACAGTTCTATTGGATATTCACAAGCATTTTATGAAAAATTCCATTAGTTCATCCTTATGAAGACAAAGGGGGAGTGTGTGGATCCCTATAAAATCCTGAGGAATTTCATGTGGCGAGGCTGATAGGCTAGTGGGATTCTGTGATATGATGTGGGCATGTCAGCGGTGTCTCATGGTGTCTTTCAGATCTCCAGGGGCACATCACCTGACTTTTACAACCATGAGTGGCTCCTACATCTTCCCCATTTATTTTCTTTACATTATTCTTCAAAGTCTCTGGGGTCTCACAAGTTCATCTTAATGTTGTCATGGAAAGAGATTCTTCTCATCTGTGATTATTCATGTGATAATTATGTCCAAAAGGTGTATCCTCCTTTTAGGAATTTTCCCCCTATTTTAGAAGGATATTTAGATGGGTTGGCAGGGACTGATCAATTGAAAATCTTTAAGGCATGGGGGAGCTTAACTAGTTTCCCTGGATAAACACTCGTTTTCAGAGCACTTTCATGAGAGAAGAAGGATTATCAAAAATAATTTCACGGGACATTAAGTATGATGTCCATTATTCATGGAGACTTCATTTGACCTCGTGATGGTCATGCTATAATGCATCCCTTGGATTCTCACGCGATCTACAGGTCTCGGTCACCTTCTTCTTATTTTTCTTTTGTGGAAGGGATAATACCCATATTCACATATTTATTCCTTTGTGAATTTTTTTATTCTCATTTGTCGGGCATTGAAAAATTTCCACCCCCCTCAGAAGCAACTTCTGTAGTGACAAGGGCTTGGTTCTGAGGAAGGTAATGGTCTTCCGGAGTCTTAGGTGATGTCATTAGTCGGTGTCATGGGTGATGTTTGGTCTTTCAGATGATTCTTGGTATTATATGAAATTATCTATTTATAAGGGAGTGGAGATAAATTTTATTCACCATCTACTAATTCCCATAGTGCTCTCAATTTTTTGTCATCTTGTTCCCCCGCCTCTAGACTGTTCCTTAAGTCCTGATCGTAAGATATCACCACAACTATATTTTTGCAAAAACTATTCCACAAGACATATTTTGATCAGGTTCTAAATCAAAAAAACTATGAACTATATTTTTTTAACTATTTTAACATTTTTCGTGAGGAATATTATATCTTTAAGTATTTCATGTAGTATATTGACTTTATCATATGATTGATCTTCTATCATGCAACTTCTGTGACCATGTCCATGTCACATGATCATGAGTTTCCAAGGGGTCATATGGCTATGTGATTCCTTTTGGGGTTTATGCAACCAATAGGACTTATAGTGTTCAAGAGATTCATGATCCCCTTATGTGATTCAAAATGATTTTGTAAGTTTATGTGATGCGAAAAGTGGGTCACTTCATGTCTTTATTTCGAAAAGATTTTATTTTATCTATCTGACATATGTCGCTTACTTCAATTAATATGGCTTTCAGTTCTTATCATGGATCCTCTGTTTTGGCCAATAAAATTTCATTAATATCTATAAATTGCAAAACTAACCCCTGATAACATGTGGATTTTAATAAAGATTTTTTGAAGATGTTTCTCTCATCCGAGTTTTAGGATTATCCTTTATCAAATTGACTCACTCTTTATGGGTTTAGATTTCTAGATAATGTTAAATTCTTCTTTAAAACATTAATTTTCTATCTCACAGGATGTCAACTTCGCTAATCTTTTATTGGAGGGAAATTGCTTAGGATGGCTGGTTGGTTATAGTAATATCCCATGGTTTGTCTTACATATTTTAAAACACTCCATTGGGCCCCAATAGTGGTGATTTCACTCATCAGCCTATTTCCCAGAGCTAATCTATTATACTTTCTTCTTCTCTAAACTATCTGGGTAGTGGATGGATCTTGGGAAAGGATCTCTATCCCGGTGCTAATTGTTTTTTGACAAATGGGTATGGCCTTTCCAGGTCATAGAATGTTACTTGTAATTTGCTGATGATTTATACAGATTTTGTCTTTATGAATACTTTTGGATCCCCCAATTTGTCATCTATCACCGGCCTGATCATCTTCAAGGAATGATCCATTTTTGGTTCCTTGTAACCACAACATTCTATTTATCCCATGGTGAAGTGGCAATCATCCTATGCTACATCTATCAATTGGTTGTGATCTACCCCCCTGCTTCGGAGTGATGTACGATGAGTTCCCCCCGGCCACAGATATCAGGGATGATCCCATGCAGACTACAATCTTGGAAAGGGATATGATCATCATTGTGAAGGAGAATCAGATAAAGGATATGAATATGTTCTCTCTTATCTCTTTCAAGTACAAGATCATTATTTTCCTCTACAGTAGTGGAGTTAAACCAACCATCATACACCCGAAATCAATTCCCTTCCCAGTAAGTTTGTGACAATTTTGGCTCGTATTGTTCCATTTTAGAATATGGATATTATACCTCATTGGGATATAAATAAAACTTGGACATATCCTTGAATCTCAGGTTGGTGGGATTTATGTCCATGTTCTTGAATAGATGGCTCTCCCCAGTGGGGGATGAACATTCCAGATAATGAGTTTGTACACTTGTTATGGTAATGCGATTGGAGGAGGGAAAACGTCTCAATATAGATGTATCGATCCTTACACATGTTAACCTCTCCTTGGTCATTTTAAATAAGGTAGTAGACCTCCATGATTAGTGGACCCTTCCAATTTTTATTTGAATGGATATGGGATCATTTCTGTTACTGTGACTATTACAACACCACCAAGATCCCTATTTCTTTATCCTGTCCTAGATTACTGAACATATCTTGGGTCGGAGATTTGTCACTATGCTCTGACAAGGTTAAAGGTACACTACATTGATCTAATATCTTATATTTCACCCCTTATAATTCATAGTATAGTTTAATCACTGATAATGGTAGTGGCTCCATCTATGAAAGGTTTTATATGATCTCCTTTCAAGATGGGGTTCTTGTGTCAGGATGGATGAGCTGATCATCTGTGATCCAAACACACCTTCTTAGTTTTCTCATCATTTTTACTATACCTAAAGGCTCTCACCTAATCATTCCATCAATGTATGAGGATAGATACACCTTGAGATCATGTTCCACTTTTGGAATATATTGGTTCGTGAAGATATTGATAATAAAATCATTCTTCCACCTATCACCGCTTCTGCCTTTCTTACTCGAGATCATGCCTATTCATGGGTTTCAACCTATTCAGGTGGAATGATAAACCAAAGTTTCTATCATATAGGAAATCTATTTTCTTCACTAACCCCCCCTGAAAAAATTTATTTTACAGAATATTTGGGTGATACATCGAGGGAGTTACCTTGTTAAAGTGATGGCTACCCTGATAGAAGGTTAGAATATGTTGATGAAATTAGTCCTCTATCATAGGTTATGGCTGATATGTCTATTTCACTAGTTGCAGAATTCCCTAAATAGAATAGTTTAATCTTGAATAAAATACACACCCATATTACTAAGACTCCCTAGGAAACATTATGTGATCAAGAGGATCTCTTTCATAGCTTTTTGATGACTTGGGGGTGGATGGTTTTGGCTTCCAACCACTTTATTAAATTGTGAAGAAAATAATATTGATTAAAAAATATTTTTTCACAAATGAGAGTGTATTGTATGATATAGAAGAAAAATCATCCATTTTTTAGCAGATGGAGGAGGCCTTGGAGATATTGGAGCTGAGTCATCAATTCATATCCAACTTGAAATCCTATATGGATACCTGGACCATGAATATATGGAGGCATAAGGAAATCATAGTTTTCATGATATTTGATGTAAAAACATCACCCTCCTTATTGGAATCCTCTCAAAATTAGGTTAAATATCTGAATACTTTCATCGATACTCTTAGTCCTATGGTAGAATCTGAGAAGGCAGGGTGAGTGGGACTTCAACATTCAATTGACACTTTTCACTAGGATCTTTCTGACTTTACTATCTTAGTGGATTGAATATTTTTTTAATTTAGCCATCGATATATAATCTGTCTCCTTTTGATATCCTAGTGGTGACTCTAAAATGTGGAGGATCCTATAGTGGAAATATTTATCAATAAATATATTTTCTTCAAATTATATGTTTATTTCATTTTATTTTATTCATGATGTGTATGGAACTTTTCTGATCTGATATTATGTGAATCACTAATGATACCCATTATTTTCATAACATCAAGTAAACCTAAATGCCTAGATTTTGAATTCTTAAATTCTACTATATTATTTTCAATAAATGATCATGAATTCCCACTATCACGAGATTCATAGTTGATATATTTGTTTTAGTTATCTTGAGATCACATGAGTTACAGGACAAACAGGTAGCATATATGTGTCATGGAGAGATAGGTCTCTTTATTTTTCCAAAGATGGTAGGCTTGGTGAGGAATTGATTTTCACCAAGGACATATAGTGGTATTTTCTCCATTATTTTAGGTTAAATAATTGATGTTCTATATTTTATGGTCTTTTATCCAGATTCTTCTATTGTTTCAGTTTAGGGTCTTTTAACACGGACCTTCTATATCATTAGTTTAGGGTCATTTGGCTTGGATTTATTAATGTTGTAGTTTAGGGTCTTTTATCTTGTACCTTATTTTCATTAATTAATGGTATTTTACCTCAGACCACCTACGTTTGTAGTTTACAGTATTTTACCTTGAACCAAATTTTTCTTTAGATTAGGGTTAATTAGCTCAGACCTAAAAAATCTCCAGTTTAGGTTCATTTAGATTAGAACTTATATTATTGTATTATAGGGTCTTTTATCATAGACATGATATTCCTTTAGTTTAGGTTCTTTTAGCTAGGACATGATATTGCTTTATTTTAGGGTCTTTCAGCTCGAACCTGATTGATAATCATGGAATTTTGAGCAGACATTACAGGAATGATCCAAAACACTCTGGGGTGTCGAGTTTTATCATGGTGTTTCTTAGGATCACAAGGAACAGAAATTGCTTTTTGTAGTGTGACAAATTTTGTTGATGAACATAAGCACATATATAGGAGCCATAGGAATACATGAATAGTCAATCAAAGGGTCCCTTAAAGACCTGTATCTTTTTCAAGGACAATGAAAGAATTACAGAGCTAGTATTGGTTAAGGGAGAAATACTAGTGATGTTAGGTCTACCTGGATAGTTAGAATATGGGTGACGTAAGTCATAACCCAAAATATTGAGTCTGTGAATATGGTATGGGGAAGATATACTGGGTCTGTCCTGTGACACTCTAACATGTCAAGTTCCACCATGGTGTTGTCAGGGATCACATAGATTGAATCTCCTTAATGCTAGGGAGGTGATTCTATTCGTTGGTGGGTCAAGGCCATTATGCTTCTATAGCATGGTAAACCAAAATATGATCTCCACTCATGTTTGATGGCCATGAAAGATTTGTAAAGACTCTAATGTATAGATGATGTGGTTGGGAATGTGGTGAAATATATCCATGAAGGATTTTGGATCCCCAGGGAAGTAAAAAGTTTTTATCATGAATCTCAAGACCTACACCCTATGGTTTCAAGTCATGAGGTGTGGGCCATCAAAGATTTGGGAATGGATTTTTGTATTCTGACCTTTAGAAAGAGTACAAAACACAGTGTCGTAACGTCACAGATGTCATACCCACTTGGATAGTTTAGTACAGAGACTGTAAGTCATGTTATAAAGTTATCGAATCAAGAGGATTGTTTGGGATAGTAATATAGGGATTAATTCATACACAATGAGGTGTAGAGTGCATCATCATTAGTGTTTGGGCTCACAATGATCATGATGTTCTTTTTGAAGAGTGACACATTTTTTTGATGACCATAGACACATATATAGGATTCATAGACCTACATACATAGTCAAGAAAAGGGCCCCTTGAAGACAGATACCTTTTCTAGGGGGCATGGAAGGTTTACAGTGATCTGAGGCACCCAAATCATGAAGTGTGATTTTCATAAAGTGCAATATACAAGAAGGGTTTCGACACCCTAAAAACTATTTTTCCACCAAATGAGTATATTCTCATGGATAATAGATATTTCAGATCATTAATCTAATTTTTTCCCTAAACCAAGGTATCCAATGAGCACAGATTGACTTTTACTAGGTCTAAAGAGTAGTCCCTGTAAGATTTATGCCTTATTCATTTTCACACTATTTTTTCCTAAAATTTGTAGATAAAGAGTTTAGAGATAAAATACTTGAATTTTTTTTAGGATACCCTTTATGGGTTTTCAAACTGACAAGTATTGTATCTCTTTCAGTAGCAGTTTAAGGTCTTGTGATTTCGACCATTACCGACTGGAGTTTAAGGTCTTACAACTTTGAGAAAAGTGTAGGCAGTTTATGGTTAGGATTCACATGGACCTAATATAGGGAATAATAAAAAACTAATTAGGATACCTAGGTTCAAGAGTACTCCCACATCATTCTAATAGTGATATGAAAATATTTTAAATCATGTATCTAGGTTCTCAAGTTGCGATCAATGGTAAGGGATAATCGTATTAGGAGTGGTTCATATCACACCAAGGTGTTGAGGTTCTACCATGATGATCTCAGGGATGACATGGATTGGAATGTCATTTTTACAGAGTGATGAATTTGGTTTATGACAATAGGTGTATAAACAGGATCCATAGCCATATATTCATAGTCATGAAAAGGTTCCCTTGATGTCGATTATCTTTCCCAAGGACCATGGATGATTTATAGAAACTTGAGGCACTTGAGGGATGAAGTATGATTTATGGATAGGGAACATAAAAGGTTATATCAGAACCCGATACTCTCATTGACCTGGGTAAGGATCTTGTGGTCCTTTGATATGGGATGATGATGAGATATGGTCTATGCAGTTTATCGTTATATAGGAGGGACATACATTCTTCTTAGCAGTTCAATGTCCCACGATAACAACATTTTCTGTGCAGCTAATTATAATGTGGAAATGGCGTGTTTTATATAGTTTATTTTCATGTAGTAATGATGTTTTCATGTAGTTTAAAATAATTCGACAAGGATGTCTACCATGCAGTTAATTTTCATGTGGTTAGGATGTGTTTCGTGCAGTTTACTATCATGTGCTTATGATGTTTTCCATGATTTTTATTATCATTCGGTAAGGATGTGTTCCATGTGGTTTATTTCCAAGTGGTAAGTACATTTTCTATGAAATTTAACGTCATGCAGTAACGAAATAGGGTCCAATGTTAAATTTTTTGAAAGACACATAATATTTGAAAATAGAATATGCATAGAACTTATTCATATGTAGGAAAACTGGTCTTTTATGTTTTATCCCCTATGCAGTTGGGGTGCATTCCTTTTCGTGGTTTTTTTTATTTGGGCCTATGATTGGAGATCCAGACATCACTGCGTATCATATAATGAAAGAAATCAAGATACACATATTTCTTAAGAGTCTGTGCATTTTAACATCATGCAGTAAGGTTGTGGACTCCCATACATGAAATCGAAATGTTGTGGTTGGGCCTATGAATATAATTATAAGTGTTGTTATATATCCCATAGTGATTGGAATCAAACCAAATGGAGTTCTAAAGAAAGATCCCTATGCTGGTCTAACCCATATGTAGAGTGAGGGAAAATTTTATATTCACTTGTTATGACTATACATGGAACTAGGGATTCAGGAATCCCTATGTATCATGTAAAGACATGAATCTAGTTAGATGTAGTTATTGGATTGGAAAAACTCTATTTAGGTCTAAAAAAATGCAGTGGTGGGAATTCTTTTCATTGATTATGGTAGTTGGGCCCAAGATTGAAGATCTAGATATCACTATGTTACCTGTGTTGATAGGAATCAAGACACACATAGTTATTTAATGGTGGTGTGGTAAGAGACCAACACAAAAAAAGTGGCCCTATCAGTCAAGTTCCATGTGAATGTGTACTTTTATCTCTTGAATGTGACACCAACCATGTTGTTTAACGTCATACATCAAGGAAATTTGGTATGCCTTTATTTTCATACATTTAGGACCATGATGAACCTATCATGGGCCTTCATGACTTATTTGTGCAGGGAATACCTCACGAAAATTCCTAAACTCATGTGAGTGTTTCTCAATTTGAGAAACAAGGAGTGGAATGGTTTTTTCCTATCACACGAGGGAAGTTAATGATAGGATATGGGCATTTTATCATATAGTGGATGGACCAAGATACAGGATTGAGGCATCCCTATGTATCTTATTGAAAATTAGAATGAAACCATACATTGTACTAGAAAACATGTGATGTTTAATTTCATGTGGAAAGTAAATCAGTCGTGTAGTTTTAACATCTTACAATAAGGAAAATTGTAACACCCCAAGCTTCTGCGGTACGTTTCCCATTGAATAATGTAATAGTGTGTGTTGTACGCAACATCGAGTTCTAACACACACCACAACTGATCAAACTAGCCGTTATAAATAGTAATACCTACCTTTTGAAATTATATATATTTTATATTTCAAAATGGACTTCATTTTTGGGTTCAGAATATCGAAATTATCCTAAGTTGAATTTTTGGTATATTTCTGAGAACTTCCAATTTTTATGAATAGTGAAAAATACTTAAAAACAACATTTTTAATAAAAATAATTTATAGTGATAAATTATATTATTTAGTGTTTTTAAAGTATAATTAGAATATATTTTTACCATTTTATCCAATGGTGTTCATTATAATTAATTTCACTTTGAAATTGGACATAAACAATTGTCAATATTTTGATATATATTGTTTCTTAAAAACACGCTATTTGTTGTGACAGCGGGAATTAATTATAAAATTAATTAATGCAACTTTTATGTTTGTAATTTTTATAAATAGACATCATTTTTTGAATTTGGAATATCAATTATATCTTAGGGTGAAATTTTGGCATTGTTCTGAAAAACTTCAATTTTTTGATTAATAGTGAAACTACTAAGTGATAGTTAAAAAACTGAATTTTTTTTAAAACTTAATTTTACCGCTTCTGTGACTGGAATTTCAAAAATCCGAGAGACATGGTTAATATCAAGGAGTAAAATGTGGTTCAATGAGATGAAAATAATTTTTGGTGAATATTAACCTTTTACTTTTATTTACCACGGTTAAAAGTAAATATGGTAATTAAGGGTAAAAATGATATTAATATTACCCTAACGCATATAATAATTCTATTGGACAAGTGTATCTCGACCAAAAACAACCTTAGCAAAAAAATATTATCATTTAGGTCCACTTGGATTAGATTAGGACATTTATTATTATTTAATTCAAAGAAGAGTTAAAAGAGTTAAAATCAAAGTTTATTTACTAAAACATTTTTAATATAGGGTTATACATAAGATAAATTCTATTGTAAATATTAACTAGAAATCTAAAATTATTTACTACATAATTATAGTTTATTTATAATTTTTATACATTAAATAATGTAATTTATTTATGACACAATGATGATGCAGTAATTACCATAATAGTGAAAAATTAAAATAATTGATATTATAAATACACAAATAAATATAATTTGAGACTTTTTATGAATTAAACTAATTTTATAGGTTAATATGACATGTTAGTATTGACTTAACTGACTTTGTTCAAAGTAATAATCCTGTTATGAGTTTCACAAAAATCAATTATTGAATAGAGTCAAAATTGACATAAAAGAGTTTTTTAAAGAAATATTATATTATTATTTGATATTAAATTCCTAAAAATCTAAGGCTAGGCCAAGAGACTTATATCATGATAGGTGTATCATTAATGGACCACTTGGGGGTCTCTTGGATTTATATAGTATGTTTATTAACCATATAATATAAAAATACAAAGAGACATTGTAAAAGTGAAAGTAATTAACTAAGAGTTAATACATAATCATAAGGTTAATATAGTAACTCAAACATGTCTAAATTCTATTGGTTGAGTGTTTTTCGACCTATCCTCACCTTAACCTTTAAATAATCCACTATTGAGCCATTAAAAACCGAATATGAATTTATTATTAAATAATATTTCTAGCTTTTCCAAAGGTGCCCCTCACCCCTCTTATAAAAGGGCACTCTCCCTTCTCATTAATTCACACCTTCAAAGCCTTTTGGCTCGGCCAAATTTTGCCCAAATACTCTCTCAAAATCCCTTACTTCATCCTAGAGGACTTTATTTAGTCAGAAAGCCAACCTATGAACCCTTTTGATCAAATCAAAAGGAATAACCCGAAGAAGAGGTAATGATTTCACCACCCCTTTCCAAGTTCCTTTCTTCTTCCACTTCTTAATTCATTGTTATTGCCATTCTAAAATAATAACTCCAGTATCTTATATATACTGTGAAGTTATTATAAATATGGTACAACCATATTCAGTATTCTATCCATCCTTTGAATAACATGTCACCATATGTGCGTACGTAAGGCTTACCGTCTCCACGTCGTGGTGTAATTGTTATTCAATAAATTATTATTTGGATGGGTATAATAATGATGTGTAACTCATGTAAATAATAAATATAACATGATAATGATTCGGTATATATGATATACCATCCAATTATATATTATTTTAATATCAAAATAATGATATTGTCGCTCGTGCGTATGTACGGACTACCGTCTCCACGAACGCGATAAGATTCATTATCCATTGTATCCATTCAAGTATAATTCTCATTTGATGATTAATAATAGTATCTAAGGACTTGATATCATTTTGGATATGAATAAGATACAACCTATCTATGAAAAAAATGGCTTACGTAACAAAACATATAAAAGAAAACGAGTAAGATAACACCCAAAACAACGATAATACTAAGATATTATTAACAAATCAATGTTAAAAGATCATATATGGTATCATATTTTTGAATAATTTAATAAAAATTATTTCACCATTATATAGGAGGTTAAACTACCCCATCCAAGGAAAATTACAAGGTAAGGTTTTATTTCTCAATCTCTTCATTATCCGAGGTTGTTTATACGTAATAATCTACTGGGATATCTTTATCATCCACATCCATGTTTCTTAAAAATGAATTTCAAAAAAATTTTAATATTTACTAGAATATGGTTTAAAGTCATTTATACCCTTGTTTGAATTTTTATAAGAGGTTTATAAAGGAATCTTTTTGTCGTTTTCCAAACAAGGTGCTTTTTAACGTTTTCGTCAAAATTAAGGTAAGAATGTTTTTTTAACTTATACGGAGGGTGCAGATATTTTCCGCTGTTATAAAATTGTTGAAGCTTCCCTTAAAAGATTATAAGAATATTTTCAAAGAAAATGTTTTATTTTATAAATATATGACTCTTAAATGATTTCAAAATAGAAAGAGATATTTCTCTAAAAAGAGTTTTGATTTCATCTATGTCAACATCCTTTGATGGATTTTACGCTTATTTGAAGTTGATTTATTATGAAACAAACCTTCTATATTGTATTGAAGGTTTTGTGATATGTTTGACTGTGGATGTGTTATTTTTATACCATTCATGGTTTATGGATGAAGTATTTAAATTTCGTATGCTAGTTTTAATAAGAATGTTTATGTTATGTTTAAACCTTTTCATATTCGAATGCATTGGACTTAATATGTGACGGGTGGAGCCCGATATAGCTCTTTGAAGCATCGGTAGGTCTCATGAGACATACTAGAGTCTTGGAACACGTCCTTGACAAAATATTATTTGTAGTCTTGGCACGAGGCCTTGGCTATGTGGTTATGATAGTCTGGCATTATGCATTCCATCATTATGAAAGTGGTTATTCACATTGCATGTGATTATTAGATTAGTAGAATATCCATGTGAATAAGTAAATGGAATTATTTCATTTTATTTTTCCATACTATATTGAATTTATAGTTTAAAAGGCTTTTGTTTTAGTTATACATTGCCTTAAATGTTTATTCTTATTTATGAAAGTTTCTGCTATATTTTTATCCTTACTGGGCATTTGAGCTCACCCCTTTTCTATGTTTTATTTTTCCCAGGATGTGAAGAAGTAAATTATGAATGACCTGTAGGGATATTATGAGGGGATAATAGTGTGGACTATGGAGACAATATGTTGTTGTAGTAGTTTTTCACTTCATGATGTAATGTAAAACTTTATGAATACATCTAGTGTTTCTAAGGTTACTAAACCAATGAGTCTTTCGAGATTTGATCTTTCTTATGATCATTCCAATGTTATGTAATAATGCATCGACTCTGGGTAACTAGGGTCGGGGCATTACAGTTGGTATCAGAGGAAGTTTAGTACAAACCTTGGAAGCTAGATTTAGATAAACTCTGATTAGAGCACATAGACCTAAGATGGACTTTGAGGATTAGTATAGAAGAACATACTAGAATTTTGGTATTGTAGTGATTTTGTGAGTTTTCCGAGCAATACATCTCTGTCTGGATACGAGCAGGTAGAGGCGGCTCTTGCACAGATGTACCTAGGGGTAAAACCCGAAAACACCGATTTGAGCTAGACTCGAACGGGAACTGGTGCACGACAACGTGCCTTGCTGCACTCTTGGTTATGACACTCCCACGGGATATGCTTAGGATAACTCTCATTTTCTTTAAAAATCATTATGAAAGTTTTATGAGTATATACTTCTTCAAAGAAAACATTTTTTATGATTACGGATTATATCCATAAATATTTCAATTTATGTTAAGTGTTTTATAAGTATGGGATTATGTATTTTGATTTATAAACTGATCTAGTTTATTCTATTGTTTAGAAATAGCAACTAGTGGAAGAAATGGAAACGGTATCAATGCACGCACTCCATGTTGGGATTTCCCTCCTGCTCAAGATAATTATAGTGGAGCTGGTGATGCAACTGGTGCCGATCAGCTAATCACCATACTGGGACAACACACTAAGGTTATGAATAAAAACCTTACCCTTATGGAGCACCCTAATCCGCAGCGTGGAGGGTCAATGTTAGATAGATTTATGAGGCAAAAACCACCAACGTTCAACGGGAGTACAAATCCCTTAGTATCTGAGCAATGGATAAATTATCTAGAGAAAATATTTCAGACTTTGGGGAGTAGTGAAAGGGAAAAAGTTATCATGGTAGTTTACCGCCTCACTGGAGATGCAGATCAATGGCGGTCATTGATTCAAAACACGAAGGAAGATGATGAAGTATAAAATATGGAATGGAGGGAGTTCAAAGATCTATTTTTAGAAAAATACTTTCCTCGTGACCATCGAGCAGATATGGAAAGACAATTTCTGAGTCTGAGTCAAAAGGAGGATGAGAATGTTGCAAAGTATGATGCTAACTTTACAAGGTTAGAAAGGTATGCTGGAGATTATATATGTAACCCAAGAAGTAATATTTATCATTTCTTTTATGGGTTAAAACCATTTCTCCGTTGAGCATTAGTCTCACAATCTTCTCTTCGTACGAAGACATTGTCTCATGTACTATCAAAATAGAAAAGGAATTCTCTAAGTCTTATGAATTTAAAGAAAAGCAAGAGAAGAAGAGATCTGCTGATCAATCGGGGAATGTAAATAAAGGGAAGAAGGGAAAGTTTGAATATCCAACCTGTGGTAAATGTGGGAAGAAACACCCTGGTACTTTCTTGAAGGGGATGGGTGTCTGTTACAAGTGTGGTGAAAAAGTCCACCAAGCTCGTGAATGCAAAGGGAAGAACGAAGTTACCAATGTTCAATTCTACAATTTCAAGGAAATGGGACATTATGAAAATGAATTTCCTAATCGTCAGGGGAACTTACCTTAGAAAAGGCCAAGGGATCAAGGCCAAGCTTATGCTATCACTACTGCTAAGGTTGAAGCTCCAAAAGACATGGTGGCAGGTAATTTAATGGTTTCCTCAAGTTTATCAAATGCATTATTTGATTCTGGATCATCACATTGTTTCATATCTTCCCAGTTTGCTAAGAAAATTAGATATTTACAATTTGATTTAACAAGGGAGTTGTCAGTTAAAACTCCTAAGGGAAGTATCATTGCAACAAAGTTTTGTGAATCAGTCCCCATTAGAGCACAGAAATGTTCTTTATCTTCTGATCTCATCGTCATACCTATGATTGAGTTTGATATAATCCTCGGTATGGACTGGCTTTCGGACTATGATGCAAAGATTTATTGTAAGAAGAAAGAGGTTACGATTCTTGATGATGATGATAAGGAACACCTTATCTTTATAGTAGAATCTTCACCACCTAATTATTATCTAGATCCACCCCTAGTAGCTCAACTAAATTCAATTATTGGGGAGGAAGAGAATGAAATTACTATGGGTGAGGAAAGGAATGTTCAAATAGAGGATGTCCCTGTTGTGAAAGAATATGTAGATGTGTTTCCGGAAGATTTACCTGGACATCCTCTAGAACGATAAGTTGAGTTTTCCATTGATTTAATTCTTGGATCAAGGCCTATATCAAATACCCCTTATAGAATGGCCACTGTAGAATTAGTTGAACTAAAGAAACAAGTAGAGGAATTGAGTAATAAGGGATTTATTTTCCCTAGTGTTTCTCTATGGGGAGCCCCTGTTCTTTTTGTTAAAAAGAAAGATGGATCTATGAGGATATGAATCGACTATAGGGAGATTAATTCCATAACAATAAAAAACAAGTATCCCCTACCTCTCATTGATGATTTATTTGACCAACTGCATGGAGCTCAATACTTTTCAAAGATTGAGCTTCGATATGGATACCATCAGTTGTGTGTAAAGAAGGAAGACATTCCGAAGACAGCATTTCGAACCAGTTATGGGCATTACGAGTTTACTGTAATGCCCTTTGGATTGACTAATGCACCCTCTGTATTCATGGATCTGATGAATAGAGTTATGAAGGAATATCTCGATGAATTTGTGGTGGTATTTATTGATGATATCTTGGTATACTCTAAAAGATATGAGAATCATGAAAGTCACTTGCGCATTATCTGGAAGACTCTGAGAAGACATGAATTATATGGGAAGTTTAGCATGTGTGAATTCTGGATTCATGAGATTTATTTTCTTGGCCACATTGTCTCTAAATATGGAATCTCTGTTGATCCTTCTAAGACCAAGGCAATCCAAGAATTGCCAGCACCTACGAGTACAACTGAGGTACGCAGTTTTATTGGTTTGGCAGGTTATTATCGACATTTCGTCCAAAAATTTTCTCGATTGCAAAACCCATTAACGAAGCTCACACATAAAGGGGTTAAATTTTTTTGGACAAAAGATTGTTAAGAATGATTCGATGAACTGAAGAGAAGATTAGTCAATGCTCTTATATTGACTCTATCATCGAGGAATGATGGGTTCGTTATTTATAGTGATGCATCGAAGAAAGGACTTGGTTGTGTCCTTTTGCAGAATGATAGGGTTATTTCCTATGCATCACGACAGTTGAAAATTCATGAGCAAAACTATCCTACTCATGAACTTGAGTTAGCAGTTGTGATCTTTGCTTTGAAGATATGGAGGCACTACCTCTGTGGTGAATAATTTCAGATTTATACTGATCACAAGAGTTTGAAGTATATTTTCTCACAAAATGAACTCAAAATGAGGCAAAGGAGATGGCTTGAATTACTCAAGGATTATGATTGTACGATACACTACCACCCGGGGAAAGCAAACAAGGTGGAAGATGCTTGGAGCAGAAAAGATCATGGAGTTTTGAACAATATGAGAATTGAAAGGGATCCAATTTTCTTGGATCTAGTGAAGATGGACATGGGAATACCCAGGGAAGGTGAAACATCAATGCTTTTTCAAATGGTTTCCAAACCATCTTTACTAGAAAGGATTAAGATTTCTCAAACCGATGATGAAGAATTTTAAAAGAAGATTAAAGTTGTGAATGATGGGAGATTGAGAGACTTTATGTATAAAGAAGGAATTTTGAAATTCGGGAAGAGGCTTTGTGTTCCCGATATACCTGATCTAAAAAGGGATTGTTGGATGATTCACATAGTTCCAATTTCTCTATACACCCTGGGAGCACAAAAATGTATAGAGATTTGAAGGAACGTTTTTGGTGGGACAACATGAAGAGGGAGATTGATGATTTTGTGTCAAGATGTATGGTTTGTCAAAAAGTGAAAGCTGGAAGGAAATAGCCTGGTGGATTATTGCAACCTCTTCCCATACCGGAGTGGAAATGGGACAATATAATGATGGAATTTTTCATGGGGCTACCAACGACTCCTAGAAGGAACGATGCAATATGGGTCATTGTTGATCGTCTTAATAAGTCAGCACATTTTCTTGCTATAAGAGAAGATCTACCACTGGAACGTCTAGCAAGACTATATATTGATGATGTTGTGAGACTTCATGGAGTACCCCTATCGATTGTTTATGATCATGATCCCTGTTTTACTTCAAGATTCTAGAAAAGTCTTCAGAAAGCCTTGGATACTGAACTTCATTTGAGCACTGCCTACCACCCTCAAATAGATGGACAATCAGAACGAACTATTCAAACCTTAGAAGACATGTTGAGATCCTTCTCACTTGACTTTCAGGGTATGTGGGATCAATAATTACCTATGGTAGAATTTTCCTATAACAATATCTTCCATTCGAGTACTCAGATGGCACCATATGAAGCGTTATACGGAAAGATATGTCATACACCAACCTGTTGGGATGAAGTTGGTGAAAGAAAACTTGTAGGCCCAGAACTGGTGGAGGAAACGATGGAAAAGGTGAAGGTAATCCAAAATCATATCAAAGTAGCTCAAAGTAGGCTGAAGAGCTATGCCGATAATTGAAGGAAGGATTTGGAATTTCAAGTCGGTGATCATGTTTTCCTGAAGGTATATCCATGGAAGGGAGTCATACGTTTTGGTAAGAAAGGTAAATTGAGTCCCAAGTACATCGGACCTTTCGAAATTCTAGAACGAATTGGGGTTGTAGCTTACCGATTGACAATGCCGCCAAGTCTCTCCAAAGTTCACGATGTGTTCCACATATCTCTATTGAGGAAATACATGCCTGACCCAATGCATGTACTCAGCTATGAGGAATTAGAAATGGAACCTGATCTGTCTTATTGCGAAGAGCTCGTCAATATTCTTGATATGAGAGGACAAGTACTGAGAAACCGGATGACGCGCCTGGTAAAAGTCTTGTGGAGAAACCATAAGATGGAAGAGGCAACGTGGGAACCCGAGGAAATTATGATGAAGAACCACCCGAGTCTTTTAATGAGGTAGTATTCAAGAAATTTCGAGAACGAAATTATTTGAAGGAGGGGAGAATGTAACACCCCAAGCTTCTATGGTACGTATCCCTTTGAATAATGTAATAGCGTGTGTTCTATGCAATATCGAGTTCTAACACACACCACAACCGATCAAACTAGCCGTTATGAATAGTAATACCTACTTTTTGAAATTATATATATTTTATATTTCAAAATGGACTTCATTTTTTGATTCAGAATATCCAAATTATCCTAAGTTGAATTTTTGGTATTTTTCTGAGAACTTCCAATTTTTATGAATAGTGAAAAATACTTTAAAACAACTTTTTAAATAAAAATAATTTATAGTGATAAATTATATTATTTAGTGGTTTTAAAGTATAATTAGAATATATTATTACCATTTTATCCAACGGTGTTCATTATAATTAATTTCAATTTGGAATTGGACATAAACAATTGTCAATCTTTTGATATATATTGTTTCTTAAAAACACGCTATTTGTTGAGACAACGGGAATTAATTATAAAATTAATTAATTCAACTTTTATGTTTGGAATTTTGTAAAATAGATATCATTTTTGAATTCGGAATATCAATTATAGCTTAGGGTGAAATTTTGGCATTGTCCTAAAAAACTTCTATTTTTGATGAATAGTGAAACTACTAAGTAGTAGTTAAAAAACTGAATTTTTCATAAAACATAATTTTACCGCTTTTGTGATTGGAATTTCGAAAATCTGAGAGACACGATTAATATCAAGGAGTAAAATGTGGTTCAATGAGATGAAAATAATTTTTGGTGAATAGTAACTTTTTACTTTTATTTACCACGGTTAAAAGTAAATAGGGTAATTAAGGGTAAAAATGATATTAATATTACCCTAACACATGTCCTAATTCTATTGGACAAGTGTATCTTGACCAAAAACAACATTAGGAATAAAATATTATCATTTAGGTCAACTTGGATTACATTAGGACATTTATTATTTTTTAATTCAAAGAAGAGTTAAAAGAGTTAAAATCAAAGTTTATTTACTAAAACATTTTTAATATAGGGTTATTCATAAGATAAATTCTATTGTAAAAATTCATTAGAAAGATAAAATTATTTCCAACATAATTATATTTTATTTATAATTTTTAGACTTTATATAATTTAATTTATTTATGACACAATGATGATGCAGTAATTACCATAATAGTGAAAAATTAAAATAATTGATATTATAAATACATAAATAAATATAATTTGAGACTTTTTATGAATTAAAATAATTTTATAGGTTAATATGGAATTTTTTATAGACTTAAGTAACTTTTTTCGAAGTAATCATTCTTTTATGAGTTTCACAAAAATCAATTATTGAATAGTGTCAAAATTGACATAAAAGGATTTTTAAAACAAATATTATATTATTAATTGATATTAAATTCATAAAAATCTAAAGTTCGGACAAGAGACTTATATCACGATAGGTGTATCATTAATGGACCACTTGGGGGTCGCTTGGATGTATATAGTAAGTTTATTAACCATATAATATAAAAATACAAAGAGACATTGTAAAAGTGAAACTAATTAACTAAGAGTTAATACTTAATGATAAGGTTAATATAGTAACTCAAACCTGTATAAATTCTATTGGTTGAGTGGTTTGTGAACTATCCCCACCTTAAATTTTAAATAATCCACTTTGGAGACATTAGAAACCGAATATTAATTTATTATAAAATAATATTTCCAGCTTTTCCTAAGGTGCCCCTCTCCCCTCTTATAAAAGGGAAGTCTCCCTTCTCATTAACTCACACCTTCAAAGCCTTTTGGATCGGCCAAACTCTGCCCAAATACTCTCTCAACATCCCTCACTTCATCCTAGAGGACTTCCTTTAGTCATAAAGCCAACCTAAGAGCCCTTTTGTTCAAATCAAAAGGAAGAACCTGAAGAAGAGGTAATGATTTCACCTCCCTTTTCCAAGTTCCTTTCTTCTTCCACTTCTTCCTTCTTGGGTATTACCATTCTAAAATAATAAATCCAATATCTTATATATATTGTGATGTTATTATAAATATGGTACAACCATATTCAGTATTCTATCCATCCTTTGAATAACATGTCACCATACGTGCGTACGTACGGCTTACGGTCTCCACGTCGTGGTGTAATTGTTATTCAATAAATTATTATTTGGATGGGTATAATAATGATTTTTAACTCATGTAAATAATAAATATAAAATTATAATGATTCTGTATATATTATATACCATCCAATTATATATTATTTTAATATCAAAAGAATGATATTGTCGCTCGTGCGTACGTATGGACTATCGTCTTCACGAACACGATAAGATTCATTCTCCATTGTATCCTTTCAAGTATAATTCCCATTTGATGATTAATAATATTATCTAAGGACTTGATATCATTCTGGATATGAATAATATACAACCTATCCATGACAAACATGGCTTACGTAACAAAACATATAAAAGAAAATGAGTAAGATAACACCAGAAACAACGATAATACTAAGATATTATTAACAAATAAATGTTAAAAGATCATATATGTTATCATATTATGGTATAATTTAATAACAATTATTTCACCATTATACAGGAGGTTAACCTACCCCAACCAAGTAAAAGTACAAGGTAAGGGTTTATTTCACAATCTCTTCATTATCTGAGGTTGTTTATACGTAATAATCTACTGGGATCTCTTTATCATCCACATCCATGTTTCTTAAAAATGAATTTCAAAATTTTTTTACTATTTACTAAAATATGGGTTAAAGTCATTTATACCCTTGTTTGACTTTTTATAAGAGGTTTATAAAGTAATCTTTCTGTTGTTTTCCAAAAAAGGTGCTTTTTAACCTTTTCGACAAAATTAAGGTAAGAATGTTTTTTAACTTATACGGCGGGTGCGGCTATTTTCCGCCATTATAAAATCGTCAAAGCTTACCTTACAAGATTATAAGAATAATTTCAAAGAAAATGTTTTATTTTATAAATATATGACTCTTAAATGATTACAAAATAGAAAGAGATATTTCTCTAAAAAGAGTTTTGATTTCATCTATATCAACATCCTTTGATGGATTTTACGCTTATTTGAAGTTGATTTATTATGAAACAAAACTTCTATATTATATTAAAGGTTTTGTGATATGTTTTACTGTGGATGTGTTATTTTTATACCATTCATGGTTTATGGATGAAGTATTTACATTTCATGTGGTAGTTTTAATAAGAATGTTTTTGTTATGTTTAAACCTTTTCATATAGAAATGCATTGGACTTAATATGTGACGGGTGGAGCCCGCTATAGCTCTTCGATGCATCGGTAGGTATCATGAGAAAAACTAGTGTCTTGGCACAAGGCCTTGACAAAATCTTATTTGTAATCTTGGCATGAGGCCTTGGCTATGTGGTTATGATAGTCTGGCATTATGCATTCCATCATTATGAAAGTAGTTATTGATATTTCATGTGATTATTCGATTAGTAGAATATCCATGTGAATAAGTAAATGGAATTATTTCATTTTGTTTTTCCATACTATGTTGAAGTTCAATTTTAAAAGGCTTTTGTTTTAGTTATACACTGCCTTAAATGTTTATTCTTATTTATGAAAGTTTCTGCTATATTGTTATCCTTACTCGGCATTTGAGCTCACCCCTTTTCTATGTTTTATTTTTCCCAGGATGTGAAGACGTAAATAATGAATGACCTGCAGGGATATTATGAGGGGATAATAGTGTGGACTATGGAGACAATATGTTGTTGTATTAGTTTTTCACTTCATGATGTAATGTAAAACTTTATGAATACATCTAGTGTTTCTAAGGCTACTAAACCAATCAGTCTTTCAAGATTTGATCTTTCTTGTGATCATTCCAATGTTATGTAATAATGCACCGACTCTGGGTAATTGGGGTCGGGGAGTTACAAAAATGATCACTTGATGTGAAATAGGGAAATGAGTACTATGAATCCATGTAGTTTTACATCATGTGGTAAGGATGAGGATCTCCTGAAATGGAAGATCATTGAGTATGGGCCCACAAATAAATGTTCAGGCTTCATTACATATCTTGTGATTATAAGAACCAATCCACGCATAGTTATTGGAAATGCGTGCAGTTTAATGTCATATCGAAGAGACATGGATCACCCAACGTGACTAAAGATGGATGTCCTGGGCACATTGAGTTTATCATCATGTGGTAAGGAAAAAAAGGCCATGTTGTTTAACATATTTATACTAGGAAGTATCCATACTATATAATTTCATGTGTGTAGGACAAGCTCATTCAGTTTAATGTCATGTAATTAGGATGAATCGATATAGTTTAATGTCATGTAACTTGAACGAATGGTGGGTATTACACTAATGTGAATGCCCAAGTGATGGAAGTTATGAAAATTATTTCTTGAAAATATCATATTGGTGGGTAATGTAACACGCTCCTCATCCATTGTGGGAAATGAGTAATCCCCATTGTCATTGACCTTACATATGATGTAAAGCCCTTTCCATTTGGGTTATGGATTTAGAGGCTTCTTCCTTTGTATCATTAAGGTTATAAGATCCAGATCTCATTCTCTATAGTGGAAGGAATGAAGTTTATCCTTTTCATTTAAGGCTTCCATGATCCAATTATAATGAACTTAAAGATTGTTTAGTGTACGCAACCAATTATCATCGAGTTTCTCCAACTCATCCAGACACTTTTGTGATTTCTTGTAATATGAGAGATGTAAACCAATGGATTTCTAGAGGGGAGGAAGATAGAATTCTTTGGGTAATTCTACATCAGTATTGTACACCAATGAATATGGAGTTACTTTTGTTGAAGTACGAGTGGTGGTATAGTAGGACCATAAGGCATGAAGGAGCTTATCTGTACAATGCTGCTTATCCTTTTTAACCATATTTTGGAGTATATTCAACAAGGTATTATTGAAGTAATATTTATATCAATTACCACTACATGATATGAATATGAGTTATTAGACTTGATATTGTACTCATGGAATAGTTACTTCGACTCTATAGAACATAAGTTGGTTATTTTGTCCATCAATATTGTGTGAGGGACTCTGAACTGGGTGATGATATGTGACATTATGAAGTTGATGATTTTCTTCATCTATCCTTATTTGAGGGGTGTCTCCTTAGCCCATTTGTATAAGTATCTAGTAGAAGTCAAGATCTACTTGAACTTCTTGGTTGTGGTAGGGGGATACGACCCCATGACATCCATTCCCCAAATAAAAAACGACCAGGAATATTTAGGTGTATGTAGCAATTATGAGGGCTAATCTATGATGCTTAAAAGGATCTGTAATACATAAAATTTCTCGATGAATTACACACAGTCTTGTGTCATGGTCTTCCAGAAATATCCCAACCTCTTAATTTGGTTGGAGAGAAAGATTCACGATTGACGAGTGTCATAGGAGCCTGTATTGACTTATTCCATGATGGAAAGAATCTATCCATTTTCTTTGAATATTAGGAGGACTCAATAAAATCCATTCTTGTAGAGGGATTTCATCTCATTTGGACCCTTTTGTGGGGTAAAGTTCTCTAATGGCCAAAACATTTTGAAAAATAATTGGTTCTAGAATCTTTATGTCATATTATTTTGTACTCAAAAAAACTGTATACCTTTATTAATGAAGTGAGTATAATTGAAATGAGACCATTGGGTTTCGAATGTTATATAAATGTTGTCCAATATGACCATTGGAAACTATAATCATAACATTAATATTAGTGATTATAAATAGACATTATAATGGTTATTATTACAGAAAGAATAGTTGATGGCCTTATATAGTAGACATGGTCCCTACGAATTCCATTTGAAGGTGCTTGAGAAGGAGGTGGCATCACTGAGCTTCGCTCTAGACCTAGACCAAGATGAACTTCAACACGTTAAGCTTCAACAGAATCACCAACAGGAGAAGTTCTAGTTGATATAAATCACCACTCTGTTAATGTTTTCAAAGTTATCCACGGATTCTATCACCAATGCACACCTTACACTTAGGTTTTATGCGGCTATTATAAGGGGTTGTGTAACAAGACCTTAGTTAATTCATGTAATCACTTGGTATAAATAAAATTATTATTTCATCATTTCTGTTTTAATAATATATTTTCTTAATAAAATATAATTTTTATTATGAAAAATTTGATAAAATGATTTTAGAAGAAAAAAATTTACTTTTCAAAGATTTCTCATACATAGAAAATTATTTTAGTAAAAGAAACATCAATCTTGAATTTGAAATGTCAAAATTAATCTCGGATTAATTTTTAGAATTTTTCTATGAAGATACAATTTTATAGTATTTCATGAATATAATTTGATGAATAGTTTTCTTTATGAATTGTAAAAAATATTTTTTTTATTAAATAACTTTTTCTGTGACATGATTTTCAAAAATAGGACATACATGGCTGTAATCAGGGTGAAAATGTGGTTCAAAAATATAGAAATAATTTCATAGTGAATAGTAACTTTACCATTTGTAATTGTAATTTTACCCTTGTAAATGGTAATTTGACAAATAGAATAGTAACCTCACCTAATAAAGTATAAATATGTTTTAGTCATCTTAAGTGGTTATGTGATATAATTATATCATAGAATAAGTAAATAAATGTTTTAGAAAATACTAGTTAATTATTTAATTTTATTTATTTAATTAAATTTAAAATGAAATTAATTTTTATAAAATGGTGTTCTCTTTTCAATTCTACACATCAAAAAATGGTAAGGGTGAATTTTTGGGATTTTTCTAAAAGGTTGGTTTTTTATTCAATAGTAAAGATATATTTCGGAGTTTTTGTTAAGTTTACTGACATCATAGCTATATAATAATGATGTAATCATAATGAAATAATGTTTTTAGACTCTTAAGGATTAAAATACCGTATGAGTGTCCCATGTGGCCATTACCACGGTCAAATTCCATGGGAAAGCCCATGGTTTTTCAAATACCACGAACGAGGTGACCTTTGAAATTAATAAATTATTCCCACAATTTTTCCGTTAATACCCACCCATTACTTCATTTACATTCCTTCCAAAATCATTTTCAATAATATAATGATAGTCTAACTTCCCAAGGAGTCCACCCATGGTGTCTTCAATCTCCCAAGGTCCTGATTAAAGGGTTTTAGATGTTACTCTTCAATGTAAGGGAATTCTCAAACTTCCCTTTTCCTTTCAAGTTCTCTTTTATATGGTATGTCTTTCAAATTTCCATACCATGTTATTATTTTCATTTTATTATTTCCCTCTATTATATTATGATTCATTTATGAATGATAGACCATTGTACCTTCTCTTTTTATTGTTTTCTAAAACAATGTTTCATAGTCATTATGTTGTCGACTTTTCATCTCAAAATATCTCTCTTCTTACCAAGAAATTCATTTTACCTTATATGAATACCCAAACCTATTTCATTTATAAGGGTATTCATCAAGAAAAAAAATTATTTATTTTTTTCTGTAATTGACATACATAAAAACTCCATTCCCTTTCCATGGGTTTTTCATAATTTTGATATGAAACCCATTTATTTTATTCTATTTTGGTTACTAATGAAATTTTTTTATTGTGAACTATGTGGCTCACATGAATATAAATACATATTAAGGGTGTGCCCTGATATCTCTCCAATGCACTGGGTAATGAAATTAACCTCTAGAGAAAACAAGTTTTACCATACCTTGGTGAATAACCTTGGTAATTTTTATGACACCTTGGGGATAGACCTTGATGATATGATTATCAATTTCTAAATTAAATATTGTATCCACATTTTAAATAAATTTCTCATGTTCTTTTTATTATTATATGCCTGCTTTTCCATTTCCCATGTCTTTATGTATTTCATCAATTTCTTATTGATTACACAAGTAAATCGTTTCCCTTGTTCACCATTTCCATTGATTTATGTCTCTAGTTTATGTGATTTAGTAATTGTGCTTATAATGAACCTATTATGAAGCCTTACTATTGGATTTGAATAATTATTTATGTTTTCATGTATTATGTACCATATTTCCATGACACTAAACTTTAAATATCCTCTATTTATAAAATCTAATGAAAAGTTATGTAATAAAAGGTGGGATGCCATAGTTGGTATCAAAGGATATTTTAGTTATTTGGGGAAATTAGGATATGAAAACTTTAGGAAGATCCCTATAGAAAATTTTAAATGTAGGAAGAATTCCTAGTATTTTGGTGAAATATTAAGTTTGTGGTTTCTAGACAAATAAATCCTTATCTGGATAAGAAAAAGTGGCTGTGGATCTATCACAGATAGGGGTAAAACCTGAAAACACTACTTTGAGCTAGAGTTGAACAGGAACTAGTGCACAATAATGGGCCTTGCTGCACTACTAGTTTGACATCCCTGTAGGATATGTTTGGTTAATCACGAGCTTTTTATGAATCATTATAAAGTATTTATAGGAAATTCAGTTGTTGATATTGAATAACATGTTTAAGCATAATGTTTTAAGATGTAAAAATATTTTAGACTTATAAGATTATTAAATGAAAAAAATTTATCACGAAGGTTTTCTTATTTTAGAAAATGATAGGAAATAGGAGGAACCATGAAAATGGTGACCGCAATGGACCATGTGCTAGAGGCTCTCTAAAGGAATCCAGGGTGGAAACTTTCATGAGAATGATGAATCAAATCACTCAAGTTATGGGAAATAACTTGAATCAAGGTGAGAGACTATTGTCACCAAGAAGGGAATAACATTCCATTTCAACCTTTTTGAGTAAATGGACACCAACATTTAGTGGATCTACTGACCCATTGATTTAGGAATAGTGGATGATCTGTATGTAGAAAATATTTTCTGTACTTTGTAGTTCCGAAAAAGGGAGATTCACCTTGGTTGTTTACCGCTTAGAGGGAGAGGATGATCAGTGGATGGAACTGATTAAAATCATGAGGGAAAGAGAGTATATTTATGCTATGGGGTGGGAAGAGATCATGGGGATCTTCTTAAATAACTATTTCCCTCCTATGATGAGAACAAAAATAGATAAAGAATTTTTTGAGATGATGTAGATGGAAAACAAATCTGTGGGAAGCTATGAGATGAACTTCACAAGGCTTTCAAATTACACCTCTAGATTTTTCATGGATCCCAATGGGAAGTTTGATAGATTCTTTAGTGGACTAAGACCTCATCTACGAAAGAATCTAGCCAACTAAGACTATGACAGCTATGAGGAAATCATACGAAGTGCTATGAAAGGTGAGCTTGAGTTTGGGGATACACAATGGTCCCACAAGTCAAATGAAAATATGATATCCTTAGATCCAAACATGGGGAGGATCTTTGACCAATTAAGAGGTGTAAAGGAAGTGAAACATTCCAAATTCAACAAATTTGGTAAGAAGCATTCGGGGAACTTCCTACCTGGGACTGGGAAATGTTAATGGTGTGGAAGAGAATTCCATATTGCTTAGAATTGTCTTAGTGAGGTGAAGGGTAAACTTCTCAACACTAATGAAAAAGGTAAGATAGTTCAATCCATACCTAACATCCAATGCTTCAAGTGTGGACATCTTGGGAACTTTTCCAATCATTGTCTCAATCCAAGGGTAGTGTAGGGGAATCATCATCTGCCTCAGCATAGGCCAAGGCAGTAATGTCATTTTTTTGTTATCACGATGGCTGAAGTTGAAGCTCCAAATAATGTGGTGGAAGGTACTCTTGTTGTTCTCTCAAATCTAGTCAGTAATTTGTTTGATTCGGTATCTACACAATCCTTTATATCCTCCATGTTTTCATAGAATATAAAATCAATCCCAAAACAGCTAAAATTAGAGTTATCAGTCAAGACTCCTTAAGGGGTTATACTAAAATCAACAGGTATTTTGAAACTCTAGTATTTACTTTAGTGAGCACAGTCTTCTCACAAATCTAGTAGTCATTCCCACGTTGTAATTTGAAATTATACTAGGGATGGACTGGCTATGAAACTATAATGCTAAGATCAAATTCCGAAACAAGGAAATATCAGTAGTCCGAAATAGAAAAACTATAGTTGTCTTCCTAGAAGAGATATATCAACCTGATATTTGTCTAGAAGAACCTCCTATAGAATTATTTATAGAGTTCATCAGTGAATAAAAACAAGTAAAAGGGGGTTCAATGATAGAAAATTTCCCCATAGTTCAGGAATACATTGATGTATTTACTGAGGAGTTACATAGGCCTCCCCAAGAAAGAGAGGTGGAGTTATCCATTTAACTCGTTCCTAGATCACATATGATATCAAAAACCCCATATAGAATGAAAAATCAGGATATGGATGAATTAAAGAAACACCGCCATGATATTTTGGAGAAAGGTTTTATCCGACCAAGTGTGTATCATTAGGGAGCACCTGTTTTATTTGTGGATAAGAAGGATTGATGAATGTAGCTATGCATTGATTATAGAGAATAGAACAGGATCACAGTGAAGAAAAAATATTCTCTTCCAGGAAATGATGACTTATTTGATCAGCTTTATGGGGATCAATTCTTCTACAAGATTGATCTTCAATCTGGTTATCATCAGTTAAGGGTAAAGAAAGAATATATTCCAAGAATAACCTTCTGATTCAGATATGGTCATTAAGAGTTTGTTGTTATGCCCTTCTTATTGACTGGTTCTCCTTTTATATTTATGGATTTAATGAATATTGTCTATAGGGAATACCTTGATAACTTGGGGGAAGTTTTTATTGATGATATTCTAATATATTCTAAAAGTCATGAGGAGCATGAGGATCATCTAAGGGTTATTTTTGAAAAATCTACTGAAGGAGAGGATTTTTGGAAAGTTCAAAAATGTGAATTTTGTTTACAAAAAGTTACTTTATTGGGGAGCATTGTAACCAATGAAGCAATATTAGTTTACCCTGCCAAGACAAATGTTGTAGAGGAGTAGCCTCAGCCGACATCAATAACTGAGATTCGTAGTTTCCTTGGTTTAGAAGGATATTATAAGAGGTTAGTGAAAACCTTTTCACGGCATACTAATCCACTAACCAAGTTAACTTGAAAATGTGATAAGCTCATCTGAAAAAAGGAGTGTGAGGAAAGTTTCCAAGAGATGAAGAAGATATTGGTTACTACACCCATGTTAACTCTTCCTTCAATCAAATAAGGATTCATTATTTTTAGTAGTGAATATCTAAAAGGGATTGGGTGTGTTATCATGAAAAATAGCAAGGTGATTTCTTATGAATCTCAATAGTTTAAGACTCATGAGAAGAACTATCCTACACATGATTTAGAGCTGGTTGCAGATGTTTTTTCTCTGAAGATATAGAGGCACTATCTTAATGGGAAGAAGTTTGATGTATACACTGACCATCAAACATTGATGTATATTTTAACACCAAATTAATTGAACGTTAGAATGAGGAGATGGTTGGAAATTCTTAAATACTATGATTTTTCAATCCATTATCATCCCAGAAGAGTAAAAAATGTCACTAATGCATTATGTAGGTAATACCCTATTGTGATGGAAATGATGAGGATTCAAAAAGATTCATCAATCAATTTCCTATTAAATATAGAAAAGGTAATTTTAAGGGAAGGGGCATCATCAAACCTAACCCAAATGACTTATCAGCCATCATTACTAGAAAATATCAAGAAATTTCATAAAAAATCCTTTGTTACAGAAGAAGATTGAGGCTGTGAAAGATGAGAGGTTTCCTGAGTTCAATATTGATCAAGAAGGTTTATTGAAATTTCGTACAAGACTGTGTGTACTTTCTATTTTGTAAATAAAGGAGATGATGGATGAAGCTCATAGCTCTATATTCTCTATACATCCTGGAAGCACAAAAATGTAGAGGGACTATTGTGATCATTATAAGTGGGATAACATGAAAATGGAGATTTCTGATTGGACTACAAGGTGCCCAGTGTGTTAGGAAGTGAATGCAGAGCGACAACTTCCTAAAGGGGTATTATAACCACTACCCATACCATCATGGAAGTGGGAAAATATCACTATAGACTTTTTACCTGGTCTCCCATGAACTTTTAAAGGAAACAATGTGATATGGTTTATAATGGACCATCTCACCAGGACTGTGCATTTTATCTATTTTCAAGAAATTATCTCTCTTGATCAACAGTCTAGGATTTACATGAGGGAAGAGGTAAGGCAGCATAGGGTACAAATCTCTATCGTATCTAATTGTGATATAAGTTTCACATCAAAATTCTAGAGAAGTATTCAAGATGCATTGAGTATTGAATTGAATTTCAGTATGGCCTATCAACCCCAAACTCATGGACAATCTAAAAGAACTATTCACACACTCTAGGATATGTTGATAACATGTTAAATGGAATTTAAATGTGGTTGGGATCAACATATCCCATTAGTTGAGTTCTCTTACAACAACCGCTTCCACTTGAGAATTCAAATGGCACCTTATGAAGCTCTATATGGAAAGCGATGTAGAACTTCTAATTTTTTGGGATAATGCGGGTGAAAGAAATATTCAAGGGCCTAATCCTTTTAAAGAGATGATAGAAAACGTTCATGTAATCCAACAAAACGTTAAGGGTGCTTAGTGTCGACAGAAGAGCTCGCTGATAACCATCAAAAGGACTTGGAGTTTGATGTTGCTGACAAAGTCTTCCTTAGAATTTATCCATGGCAGGGAGTCATGCAGTTTGGAAAGAAAGGTAATCTCAGACCCAGTTACATTGGCCCATATGAAATCCTTGATCTCGTTGAAGCAGCGGCACATCAGCTTTCACTTCCTCCAAATCAATATCAAGTTCATGATGTATTTCACTTATCCCTATTAAGTTAGTACATACATGACCCTTAACATTTTTTGAATCCTGAGGTGGTGCTACTAGAACATGACCCCTCTTATGAGGAGAAGGTGGTGGCGATCATGGATCATAGAGAAAAGATATATGCAACAAGACTACCCACTTTGATAAAGTGTTGTGGAGGAATCAAAAATATAAGGAATCCATGTGGGAACCAAAGGAGACTATGAGACAAAAGTACCAGCACCTTTTCTCTTATAAGGGTAAGAGTTGAAATTCCAAGGATGAAATTTCAAAAGGGAGGAGAATGTAACAACCCACACTTTTTGAAAAATAATTGTTTCTTGAAAATGTATGCTATTTTATTATGCACACAACAAAACTATATCCTTTTATTAATTAAGTTAATATGATTGAAATGAGACCATTGGGTATCGACTATTATATGATCGTTGGACAATATGACAGTTGGAAACTATACTCTTAATGTTGTTATTAGTAATTATAAATAGAAATGACAATGGTTATTATTTCAAAAATAAGAATCAATGGCCTCATATAGTAGACTCAGGCCATACAAATCCAATTTTTTGAGCTTGGGAGGGAGGTCGCATCGTTGGTCTTCACTCTAGACCAAGCCCAATCCAAACATCAACATGTTAAGATTGAATGGGATCGCCTATGATATAAGTTCTAATTTATTGAAATCACTACTCATGAAATGTTTTCTGAGCTGCCCCAAGATTCTATCACCATTTGACACCATGATCTTAGGTTATTTACAGGTGTTATAAGGGGTTATGTAATAAGGAATTAGTTACTTTGTGTAATCCCTTGTTAAAAATAAAATTGTTATTTCATTATTTTTATTTTAAGAATAGCTTTTATTAATAAAATATATGATTAATTTAGAAACAGTTGACCATTTATTTTCAAAGTAAAAAATTGTACTTTTCATAAATTTATCATACATATATTTTTACTATGGAAAAACAAACATCATTTTTGAATTTAAAATTTCAAAATTAATCTAGGATGAATTTTTAGAAGTTCTCTAATAAGTGACAGTTTTGTAGTTTTTTTGAATATTATATAAGGAATATTGTTTTTTTTATAAATAGAAAAAAAATAATTATTAAATAAATTTTTTTGTGAAATTGTTTTCGAAAATCAGACATATATGGTTGTAATCAAGGTGAAAAATGTGATTCAATGAGATCAAAATAATTTTTTGGTGAACAGTAACTTTACCCTTTGGAATAGTAATTTCACCTTTATGAATGGTAATTTCAAAAATGGAATAGTAACCTTACCAAAGTAAGTATAAATATGTTTTGTCATCTTAAGTGGTAATGTGATATAATTGTACCAATGTGTAAGTAAATAAATGTTTTAGAATATATTTGTTAAGTATTAGCATTTTATTTATTTAAATTAATTTAAAATGAAATTAATTTTTATAAAATGGAGTTTATTTTGGAATTATACAAGTAAAAAAATGGTTCGGGTGATTTTTTGGGATTTTTCTGAAACATTTGATTTTTTAGTAAATAGAAAAAATACAGTTTTGAGTTTTTTGGTAAGTTTAATGAAATAATAGCTAAGTAATAATGATTTAATAATGATGTAATAATTATGGTAGACTATTAAGGATTAAAATTTTATATAAGGTGTCCCAAGTGTCCATTACCATGGAAAAATACCATGGGCAAGCCCATGGTTTTGAAAATACCACTAATGAGGTATCCTTTTAAATTAATAAAATATTGCCTTTGTTTTCCTATAAATACCCAACCATTCCTTCATTTCCATTCATTAAGAAATCATCCTCCAAGATTTAATGATAGTATTACCTCCCAAATAGTCCTCCCAAGGTGTCCTCAATCCCCAAATATCCCAATCTTATAGTTTTATAAGTTACTCTTCAAGGTAATGGAATTCTCAAACTTCTCTTTTCCTTTCAAGTTCTCTTTTATGTGGTATGTCTATTAAATTTCCATACCATTTTCTTATTTTCATTATATTATGTCTATATACCGTATTACGATTCATTTTTAAATGGTAGACCCTTGTTTCCTATATTTTTAATGTTTTATAAAACAATGTTTCATAGTCATTATGCTGGAGAATTTTCATCTCAAAATCTATCTCTTTTTTGCAAGAAATTCGTTTTAACTTATATGAATACCCAAACCACTTTCATTTATAGGGGTATTCATCATGATATAAAAATGATTTATTTGATTCTGGAATTGACATAAATAAAATCCCCATTACCTTTTCATGGGTTATATATGACATAACGATCATGTTTTTAAGCACTTTTGAAAATGCCATGATTTTGATATGAAACCCATTTATTTTATTCTCTTTGGGTTATTTATGGAATGTTTGATTATTATATATGTGTATCAAATGAATATAAATACAAATTAAGGATTCACCAAAATAGTTCTCTAATTTATTGTGTAAATTAATTAATTTTGAGTGATGACAAGTTTTATGATAACATGGTGAATAACCATGGTAATATTTATTACACCTTGGGGATGGACCTTGGTGATATGCTTATGAATGTCTAAATTAAAGGTTGTATACACATTTTCAAGTTATTATTCATGTTATTTTTATTATTATATGACCATTTTTTCATTTATCATTTCTTTATTTATTTTATCAAGATTGTATTGATATCACAAGTATATTGTTTCCCTTGTTTACCTTTACTGGGCCTTCTCCTCACCCTTTCCTTTGATGTGTATCCCCAGATTACGAGATGCAGTTTTTATACTTAGGATGAACCTATAATGAATATTTAAAAGTGAATTATAATAATTCCTTATGTTTTCATGTATTATGTTCCTTATTTCCGAGACACTAAACTTTAATGATCCTCTGTTTGTAAAATGTAATGAAAAATTATGTAATAAAAGGCGGGATGCCATATGTTCGATGCACAGTGCCAAATCAATTCTTTTCCAGCTCTATCCATTGGAAGAGTCCCAATTTAGAGAAATCTAATTATGGGTTCCATCTATTATGGGGTGGATGGTTGTTCATCATGCTCTAGAGCGGTGCTAACCAAATGGATTTATTCTATATAACATATGATGCTCAATTAGACCATTATATAATATATGATATAGAAGATTTCTTCCTCTTGATCAGGTTTGGCTTGGACTGTGGATGGATTAGCCAAGGAGTTGGTGAGAGGATTCTGTGATTGGGGAATATGATGCAAAGTATGCTCAAAAGGGAACTCTTCCAGTAGTCCACTGACATAGATATTGAGAGGGGATAGGTCTTCTTTCTAGATGGAATATTTTCCACTTATTTGATTTATCACTATCTATGAATCTCCATAGATATTCATGTGGCTATTTGAAGTTGAAGAGAAAATTCCAAACTAGAAATCTGGGCTTGGTATTCTTTCTCATTATTCTTGCAGCCTTCGGATAGTAAGAAAGTGTAGGTAAAAACAGCTTTGTATGGGGAGACAAAAACAATCCCTAAGCCATCCCATTTGAGCTTTGGGGTTTTCATCCTTTTGACAACATGACTTTGGGAGGCTCCATCAAAGTACATATCCCACATGAGGCGAGTGTCATGGGAATAAAATACCTCATTATATAGAAGATCAGTGTCCACTAGTGTATTTTTAGGATAGGATGTGCTCTGAGGAAATAATCCAGGGCTTTCCCTTTCAACAATTTCTATGATATGAACTCAATGTACAATTGCTGGATAATGACAACCCATCAGGCTAGATGCCTAGTAAACATGGGATAGACACGGATTTACTTGAGTGAATCGATATGAGAGACCAAATAGACTTTCTGGTTCTATGAGTAATGCCTCATATTTAGTACTATGTTGTAAAGTGCAAGGCAGTTCTTCTCAACATTAGAGTATTGGGTCTTAGTACATATCATGGTTTGGTTGAGGTAGTAATGACTGTTGTAACACCCCAAGATTTCATAGTACGTTATTTTTTCAAAATAATTCAGTAACTTGCGGTACAGGAAACACCGAGTTCAAGCGTACCATGACTTATCAAACTAGCCATTCAAAAGAGGTTATGAATAGTATTAACTGAATTTTGAACTATATATAATCATTATAATTTTAGAATCTAAATTATGAGTTTCTTAGAAATAATGTAAGAACTAATTCATTTGTTTCGAATAAAAGAATAATTTTTAAAAATATATATACTTTTACAGCCTTTTAATGGTGAACCCTTTTTAAATACAATATTTGAAACTTTTATATATTCAATTTGACAAAATAAACTTCTTTTTTAGAATCGGGACATAAGAATTTAGTTTCAATAAATTTTTGGTGTTTTTCTGATAACTTTCATTTTTGGGTGAATAGTGAAAAATACTATATTTTAACTGAAAATAACTTTTTTAATAAAAATATTTTATAGTTTTAAATTATACATTTTAATGGTTTGGAATTATAGATAGATTATATTTTTATCATTTAATCCAATTCTGGTCATTGTAAGTAATTTCACTTTGAAATTCGACATAAACAAGTGTCAAACTTTTGATAGTTATTATTTCTTAAAAATACATCTTTTGGTTTTGACAAGAAGAATTAATTTTAAATTAATAAATTCAACATCTATGTTTTGAATTTGGTAAAATATACTTCATTATTCAATTTATAATATCAAAATTAGCTTAGGGTGAATTTTTGTTATTTTTCTGAAAACATTTAATTTTTGTTGAATAGTGAAAATACACTCAGTTATTATTTAAAATCGACTTTTTATTTAAATTATAATTTATTTTATTTAAATTTATTTTAGGTCAAAATATATACATAATACCTATATATTTTCAATGTAACTCGTTGGAGTCAGTTTATAAAAATTTTAGATATATAAAAAATTTATCGAACTTTTTACCATCTTTTTTCCACCTCCTATGAGCATTTGAAAATTAACATAAAACTTAATTTTTCCGCTTCTGTTAGTTGAATTTCAAAAATACGAGAGACACGGTTAATATCAAGGAGTAAAATTTGGTTCAATAAGATAAAAATAATTTTTGGTGAATAGTAACTTTTTACTTTTATTTACCACGGTTAAAAGTAAATAGGGTAATTAAGGTTAAGAATTATATTATTATTACCCTAACACATGTCCTAATTCTATTGTATAAGTTTAATTAGACCAAAAACAACCTTAAGAATAAAATATGACCCTTTAGGTCCACTAGGATAAGATTAAGACATTTATTATTATTTTATTTAAAGAAGAGTTAAAAGAGTTAAAATTGAAGCTTAATAAATAATCCATTTTTAATATAGGGTTATACATAAGATAAATTCGACTATAAATATTCATTAGAAATCTAAAACTATTTCCTACATAATGTTATTTTATTCATAATTTTTAGATATTAAATAATTATGTTTAATAATGACAAAATGATGATGCAGTGATTACCTTATTAATGAAAGAATCAAATAAATGGTATTATAAATATCAAAATTAACATAATTTCAAAGTTTTTATGACATAGAATAATTTACTAAGTGAATATGACATTTTGGTATTGATTCAATGTATTTTTTTTTGAATTAATCATGCTGTTATAAGTTTATCAAAAAACAAATACCAAAGAGTTTCAAAATTGACATAAAATAGTTATTAAAAAAAATATTTTATTATTAATTGATATAATAGTCATAAAAATCTAAGGTTCAGCCAAAATACTTATATAATAATATATATGACATTAATTAACCAATTGGGGTTCTATTGGCATTTTATAGTAGGTTTATTAACCATATAATATAAAAATACAAAGAGACATGGTAAATGTCAAACAATTTAACTAAGAGTTAAATCTAAAATTTAAGGTTAATATGGTAACCTAAATCTACCTAAAACCTATTGGATGAGTTTTTTAGAAACATCCCCACCAAAGATTATAAATAATTCATTTTGGAGACATTAGAAATCAAAAATGATTTTATCATAAAATAATATTTCTACCTTTTCCTAAGGTGCCCCTCACCCCTCTTATAAAAGGGCACTCCCCCTTCTCTCTAATTCACACCTTCAAAGCCCTTTGGCTCGGCCAACCCCAGCCCAAATATCCTCCCAAATATCCTACCTTTATCTTAGAGGCATTACTTTGGTTGGAAATCCAATCTAATGAGACCTTTTGATCAAATCAAAAGGAACAACACGAAGAAGTGGTAATGATTTCACCACCCTCTTTCATGTTCTCTAATTCTTCCACTTACTCTTTCTTTGTTGTTTCAATTATAAAATAATAAATCCATTATCTGTGATGTTATTATAAATATGGTACAAATATATTCATTATTCTATCTATCTTATGAATGATAATTTCACCATGCATGCGTACGTACGACTTACCGTCTCCACGTCGTGGTGTAATTTGTTATTCAACACTATGTTATTTGGATGGATATAATGATGATTAATATGTATATAAATAGTGAAAATAACATGATAATTTCTCTGTAAAATTAATATATCATCCATTTACACACCTTTAAGTAAATTATATTGTCATTCGTGCGTACGTACGGATTACCATCTCCATGACGTGATGAGATTCATTTCCATGTTCACCATTCATCGACGATTAGAAAAATATATATTACTAATAAGTACGTAATATATGAAATAATAATGCTACTTGAGATATATATATTAATATATATATATATATGTACTTATATATAACTTATTCCCTTATTTCCGTTCAATGAGATATGAAAACAGAAACAACGTTTATGCGTACGTACGGACTACCGTCTCTATAAACAGTGTTTTTCATTTCATATATATATGTCTATTATACATATTTATATTATAAATATATATGATATATAAATCATGTTTTATATTCTATAAGTATTTAAATCTTGATCTAAGTGATACCATCAAGAGTAAAAAGTTAAAACACGTACGATAAATAAAGTGATTATTACCCGAAATGTTAATTTAACATTGAAATTATTATTAAATGGGTAGTATAAAGTCATAAATGAATAATGTATGATATCATAAATATTAATATGGTTCTTGTATAATTTAATAACATACTAATATCTTCATACACGAGGTTAAACATACCCTTGACTAAAGGAAAGTGCAAGGTAAGTGTTAATTCCCCAATCTCATTATTATATGAGATTGTTTAAGTGTAAGTATTTACTGGGACATTTTAATCATCCAAGTCCATTTTTCATAGAAATTGTTTCAAAATTAATATTTTAAAGATTAATGAAAGGTACTATTTATCAAGATCATAATTTTAAATGTTTTAAAGATTTATCTTTCTAAATCTTTTTAATTAATATCCATGTTTTCAAAATGATTTTAACGATTTATTTATATGGACATGAATGTTCTGAAATGATAATTCTTTTCAAAAGTATCAAAGTGGTATGGGACACATTGATTCAAAAATATCTTTTAAATTACTTCCTTTATAAATGTGTGTCTTTTAAATGATTTTACAAAAAGGATATTTCTCTCAAAAAGTTTTACTCATCATTTTCAACTATGTCAGCATCCTTTACTTGATATTATTTTTGATTGAGGTTGATTTATTATAATACAATATTCTATTTTGTATTGAATGATTTTTTATATGTTTTACTGTGGATGTTCTATTTTTATACCATTCATGGTTTATGGTTAATGTATTGACATTTCATATGCTAGTTTTAATACGAATGTTTATGATATGTTTCAACTTTTCATATGAGGAATTCAGTGGACTTAGTAAGTGATGGGTGGAGCCCACTATAGCTCCTCGATGCATCGGTAGGTCTCATGAGACAAACTAGTGACTTGGGAAAAGGAATTGAAAAAAAAATTATTTTTAGTCTTGGAAGAAGGCCCTGACTATGTGGTATTGATGTCCAGCGTTAGGCATTCCCTCATTATGAAATTAGTTATTACATGTGATTATTCGACTAGTAGAATATCCATGTACCTGTTTATATGGTAATGTTTGATTTATTTTTTCCATATTATGTTCAAGTTTATGTTTAAAAAGTTTTTTGTTTTTATCACACATCTTTCCTAAAAAAGTTTATAGCTTTCTCTAAATTATTTACCTTTACTGGGCATCTGAACTCACCCCTTTATTATGTTTTATTTTCCAAGGATTCCAAGAAGTGTATTATAATTGATATGTAGGGTTAAGATAAAGGGAATAATGGAATTATCAAAGAACTATCTATGTTGTGTTTTATGTTTGAAATTGTAATGTAAAGTTAATGTATGTAATCTATTTTCCAAGACTGCTAAACTGATCGGTCCTTCGGGACATGATTCCTTGTAATCATTCCAATGTATTAAAATAATGCACTGGCTCTGGGTAAATGGGGTCTGGGCATTATATTTTGTATCAGAGGAAGTTTAGTAATAACCTTGGAAACTAGATTTAGATAAACTTTGATTAAAGAACATTACCCTAAGATAGACCTTGAGGATTAGTGTAGAAGAACTTCCAAGAATTTTGGTAATGTAGAGATTTTGTGTGTTTTCCAAGAAAATACATCCCTGTCTGGATATGAGTAGGTAGAGGCGGCTCTTGAACAGATGTACCTAGGGGTAAAACCCAAAAAAAAAGCTTTTATCTAGACTCGAACGGGAACTTGTTCATGACAATGAGCCTTGTTGCACTCTTGGTTACGACACTCACGGGGGATATGCTTAGGATAATTCTCATTTTCTTTACAAATCATTATGAAGGATTTAAGAGTATATACCTACTAAAAGAAAATATTTTTATGGTTTATATCCATAAACTGTTCAATTTATGTTAGGTATTTTACATTTTTGGAATTATTCATTTTAATTCATAAACTGACCTAGTGTATACCATTGTATAAAAATGGAACCCAATAAAAGGAATGTGAACTCAAAAAATATGTATGGTCCAAAGAGTAAGAAGGATCATATATTTCACGGTATTAAGCCAACATTTATATGGGAAATAGTCTCCCATATATTCTCAACATATGAAGAAATAGTATCTTGTGTTAATAAGAGAAGTAAAGAATTCTCTGAGTCCTATGGCTTTGAAGGGAAGAAAGAGAAGAAAAGGATGGAAGAGAGAAAGATGGATAAAGGGAAGAAGAAAAAGAATGGTTTTCCAATATGTGATAACTATGGGAAGAATCACCATGGTAAATGCTTCAAGAGAAATGGAGTTTGTTATATGTGTGGAGAAAAAGGACACCAAGTACATGATTTCAAGGGTAAGAAAAAAAATTCAAATTTATAATGCTTCATCTGTAAGGCATTAGGACACTACGCGAATCAATGTCTCAGTCATCAGAGTATATCTTAAATGATGTTATAGGATAATAATCAAGTTAGGATACAACCTCATGTGAAGAGGAATGACTAGTGTTCTTATGTTTTTAATATATAATTATTTCATTTGAGTGTTGTATCAACAATATACCAGTTATATGAATTATGGAGATAAATAATGACTGTACTGCAGTACTATTTTATTGAGGATTTGAGATTATATGGTTCTAAGAAAATTGTCTTAATAGTAAGCTATGATTTTTTGGAAAATACATGGTTGAAGGAAAGGTAATCCTTAATATCGTTCTGATAATGAGGGAGTGATTTTGGAATAAAACATGGTTGATTTTGATTAATTATATTGGATATTCTTGACTTCCTTGAAAATGATTAATGATTTTTCTATTCCATCATTGTTGGAGTTTACAACATTTTTTGATAGAAGGAGTATATACAGTATTCTATAAAGAATAAGGGAGAATTAATATAATCAATAAGGTTTTATGGTAATTCAGGATGTTGTGGGGTTTTAAAAGAATAAATAATGTAGGCATTCACAGGTTATATAACTGGCAACAAGGATCTTCATTGTGTTTAACTTCCTTATAAATTTTGGACTGAGTGTTTGGATATAAGTATATTGGATAAGTCTAAATGTTGGAATGGATTAAGTTTGAAATTTAATGCTATTGTTAAGGTTATTTTTGGATTGTTATAAAAAGGACAACCCAGAGGTTGGGAGACTACTAGTCTCATAAATAAAGGCATCAAGACTTGAACCCGCAACCGAAGAGCGACAAGGGTGCATCACCTACGACTGGACTACATTATGTACTGGTTGGTATAATTTAGCTTTGTTTAAATAGTCTGATAAATGAATTATAAATTCATTATTTTTGGAACCCTATACGATTAGGATAAATACAATTTTTCTTAAATCTTTTGGAGTGAAAGATGAGTTTGTGGTAGGAGTTATTTGAAGGATGAAACTCTACTTGGCAAATATATATATATAATTTTTGTTTCCTCTTATTAAGACTAAATTTTATTAGCCCAATTTCTGATGTGGGTTTTCCCACGAAGGTATTTTCTATTTTCAACCTTTTATATTCAAAAAACTATTTCAAGTTGCGAGGATGCAATTTATGGAAGCAGGGAAGAATGTAACACCCCAATATTTCATAGTCTGTTATTTATTCCAAGTAATTCAATAACTTTCACTACACACAATACCGAGTTCAAGCGCACCAGGACTTATCAAAATAGATATTAAAAAGCGGTTATGAATATATTTAACTGAATTTTTATCTATATATAATCCTTATAATTTTAGAATCCATATTATGAGTTTCTTAGATATAATTTAAGAACTAATTCATTTTTTTCAGATAATAGAAGTATTTTAAGAAAAATATACTTTTACCGCCTTTTAATGGTGAACCTTTTTTAAATCTGATATTTGAAACTTTTATATATTCAATTTGGAAAAGTAAACTTCTTATTTAGAATGAAGACATAAGAATTTAGTTTCAATAAATTGTTGGTGTTTTTCTGATAACTTTCATATTTGGGTGAATATTGAAAAATACTATATTTTAACCGAAAACAACTTTTTTAATAAAAATATTTTATATTGTTAAATTATACATTTTAATGGTTTGGAAGTATAGATAGATTATATTTTTACCATTTAATCTAATGCTGGTCATTGTAAGTAATTTCACTTTGAAATTGGACATAAACAAGTGTCAAACTTTTGATAGTTAATATTTCCTAAAAATACGCCTTTTGGTTTTGACAATGGGAATTAATTTTAAATTAATAAATGCAACTTCAATGTTTTTAATTTGGTAAAATAGACTTTATTATTTAATTCAGAATATCAAAATTATCTTTGGTTTAATTTTTGTTATTTTTCTGAAAACTTTCAATTTTTTATGAATAGGGAAAATACACTGAGTTTTTGTTTAAAATCAAATATATTTTAAGTAATTATTTATTTTATTTAAATTTATTTTAGGTCAAAATAGATACATAATACCTATATAAATTCAATGTAATTCATTGGAGTTAGTTTATAATAATTTTAGATATATAAAAATTGTATCGAACTTTTTACCGTCTTTTACCCACCTTCTATGAGCATTTGTAAATTTACATAAAACATAATTTTACCGCTTTTGTGATTTGAATTTAAAAAATTTGAGAGACAAAGTTAATATCAAAGAGTAAAATGTGGTTCAATAAGATAAAAATAATTTTTTGGTGAATAGTATCTTTTTACTTTTATTTACCACGGTTAAAAGTAAATAGGGTAATTAAGGGGAAAATGATATTATTATTACCCTAAAACATGTCATAATTCTATTGGATAAGTGTAATTAGACGAAAAACAGCCTTAGGAATAAAATATGACCCTTCAGGTCCACTTGGATTAGATTAAGACATTTATTATTATTTTATTTAAAGATGGGTTAAAAGAGTTAAAATCAAAGTTTGATAACTAAACCATTTTTAATATAGGGTTATACATAAGATAAATTCGATTATAAATATTAATTATAAATATAAAACAATTTCCTACATAATTTTATTTTATTTATAATTTTTAAAGATTAAATAATTAAATTTATTAATGACACAATGATGATGCAGTAATTACCTTATTAATGAAAGAATCAAATAAATGGTATTATAAATATTAAAATAAATATAATCTCAAATTTTTTATGACATCCACGAATTTTCTATGTGAATATGACAGGTTAGAATTGATTAAATGTATTTTTTTTAATCATGCTGTTATTATTTTATCAAAAAACAAATACCAAAGAGTGTCAAAATTGACATTAAATGGTTTTTAAAACAAATATTATATTATTAATTTATATAATAGTCCTAAAAATATAAGGTTCTGTAAAAAGACTAATATAATAATATATATGACATTAATGAACCAATTTGGGTTCGATTGGAACATTATAGTAAGTTTATTAACCATATAATTTAAAAATACAAAAAGACATGGTAAATGTCTAACTATTTAACTAAGAGTTAAATCCAAAAGTTAAGGTTAATATGATAACCTAAACCTGTATAAAACCTATTAGTTGAGTTTTTTTCGACCCATACCCACCTTATATTTTAAATATTTCATTTTGGATCCATTAGAAACCAAAAATTATTTTATTATAAAATAATATTTCTAGATTTTACTAAGGTGCCCCTCACCCCTCTTATAAAAGGGAACTCCCCCTTATCTGTAATTCACACCTTCAAAGCCATTTGGCTTGGCCAAACCCTACCCAAATATCCTCCCAACTATCCTTACTTTATCATAGAGGCCTTTCTTTGTTCATAAATCCAACCTAATGATCCCTTTTGATCAAATAAAAAAGAAGAACCCAAAGAAGAGGTAATGATTTCACCACCCTCTTTCAAGTTCTCTTATTCTTCCACTTAATCTTTCTTTGTTGTTTCAATTCTAAAATAATAACTCAGGTATATTCTATATACTGTGATGTTATTATAAATATGAAACAACTATATTCATTATTCTATCTATCTTATGAATGATAATGTCACCATACGTGTGTACTTACGACATACCGCCTCCAGGCCATGGTGTAATTTGTTATTCAACACTATGTTATTTGGATGGATATAATGATGATTAATATGTATATAAATAATGAAAATAAAATTATACTGTCTCTGAAAAATTAATATATCATCCAATTCCACACCTTTAAGTAAATGATATTGTCGCTCGTGCGTACGTACGGATTACCGTCTCCACGACGTGATGAGATTCATTTCCACGTTCACCTTTAATCGACAATTATAAAAATATATATAACTAATAATTATGTAATATATGACATAATAATGCTATTGAAGATATATATATTTATCTATACATATTTATATGTACTTACATATATCTAATTCACTTAGTTTCATTCAATACGATATGAAAACCGAAACAACGTTTATGCGTACATACGGACTACCATCTCCATAAAAAATGTCTTTCATTTCATATATATATGTCTATTATACATATTTATATTTTAAATATATATGATATATAAATCATGTTTTATATTATGGAAGTATTTAAATCTTGATCTAAGTGATACAATAAAGAGTAAAATGTTAAAACACGTACGATAAAGAAAGTGATTATCATTAAATGGGTAGTATAAAGTCATAAATGAATCATGTATGATATGATAAATTTTAATATGGTTCTGGTATAATTTAATAACATACTATGATCTTCATATAGGAGGTTAAAAGTACCCTCGACTAAAGGAAATTGCAAGGTTATGGTTAATTCCTCGATATAATTATTATCCGAGACTATTTATGTGTAAGTATTTACTGGGTCATTTTTATCATCCATGTATATTATTCATAAAAATGATTTCAAAATGAATATTTTAAGGATTAGTGAAAGGTACTCTTTATCAAGATCAGAATTCTAAATGTTTTAAAGATTTATCTTTCTAAATCTTTTTAATTAATGTCCATGTTTTCAAATTGATTTTAAGGATTTATTTATATGGACATGAATGTTTTGAAATGATAATTCTTTTCAAATGTTTCAAAGTGGTATGGGACACATTGATTCAAAAATATATTTTAAATTACTTCCGTTATAAATGTGTGACTTTTAAATGATTTTAAAAATACGATATTTCTCTCAAAAAATTTTACTCATCATTTTCAACTATGTCAGCATCCTTCACTGGATATTATTTTTTATTGAGGTTGATTTATTATAATACAATATTCCATATTGTATTGAATGAATTATGATATGTTTGACTGTGGATGTTATATTTTTATACCATTCATGGTTTATGGTTAATGTATTGACATTTCGTATGCTAGTTTTAATACGAATGTTTATGATATGTTTCAACTTTTCATATGAAGAATGCAGTGGACTTAGTAAGTGAAGGGTAGATCCCGCTATAGCTCCTTGATGCATCGGAAGGTCTCGTGAGACAAACTAGTGTCTCTGCACAAGTCCTTGAAAAAAAATTATTTTTAGTCTTGGCACAAGGCCTTGACTATGTTTTAATGATGTCCGGCATAAGGCATTCCCTCATTATGAAATTAGTTATTACATGTGATTATTCGACTAGTAGAATACCCATGTGCATGTTTATATGGTAATGTTTGATTTATTTTTTCCGTATTATGTTCAAGTTTATGTTTAAAAAGGTTTTTGTTTTTATAACACATATTTCCTAAAAATGTTTATAGCTTCTGCTAAATTATTTACCCTTAATGGGCATCGGAGATCACCCCTTTATTATGTATTATTTTCCCTAGATTCCAAGAAATGTATTATGATTGATATGCAGGGTTAAGATAAATGGAATAATGGCGTAATAAAATAACAATCTATGTTTTTTTATGCTTTAAATTGAAATGTAAAGTTAATTTATGTAATCTATTTTCCAAGACTGCTAAAATGATCGGTCCTTCGGGAGTTGATTCCTTGTAATCATGCCAATGTGTTAAAATAATTCACTGGCTCTGGGTAATTGGAGTCGGGGTGTTACAAATGTTCTCAATCCCCACACACTTTTCTATGTAAGGAGGTCACCCAATGATAATTCCTTGGTGGATACATAAAAGATGAGTGTCCTCCCTTCGACTTGAGGAATCATAGTCGATGGGTGATGAAGATACTACTTGAAAATTTTAAAAGCTTATTGGCAGTCATCATCCCATTGATAGGTGATTCCATTCTTCCCTAGACTGGTGAAGGGAAGAGATTTTCTGTTTGGTTTCTCTAAGAAATTTCAAATATAAGAAAAGTTACTTTGGATCCCCCTTAGTTCTTTGAGATTTATGAGGGTGAAATTTCTAGAATAGAACTAGTCTTGTTTGGGTCAACCTAGATGTTTTGGTGGAATACCACAAAGCCAAGGAACATCCTTAATGTTACCCTGAAGGAACATTTCTGAGGATTCATATTAATACTCTACTACTGCATCTTATCAAAGACTATTTTGAGATTCGTGAAGTTATCACTTCTCTATCAAGATTTGACAACCAGGTATTCGACATAACATTCGGCTATATTTCCTTGTATTGGATTATATATATGATGAATGGTGCATTGATATATGACGCTAATTTTCTTTAATATAAAGGTAATGACCTGATTTTCGAAGATCAACGAAGTCACTCTGAAGTAAGTGTCTTTGTAACACCCCGAGCTTCCATGATACGCTTCTCATTCAATAATGCAATAGCTTGCATTGTACGCAACTTGGAGTTCTAAAACAACGCGACTAATCAAAGTAGCCATTATGAATAGTAATAACCACTTTTTAAAATTATAGAAAGTTTATATTTCAAAATGGACTTCATTTTTGGATTCAGAATATCGAAATTAGTCTATGTTGATTTTTTGGTATTTTTCTGAGAACTTCTAATTTTTAATGAATAGTGAAAAATACTTAAAAACAAATTTTTTAATAAAAATAATTTATAGTGATGAATTATTCTATTTAGTGGTTTTAAAGTATAATTAGAATATATTTTTACCATTTTATCCAATGGTGTTCATTAGAATTAATTTAACATTGTAATTGGACATAAACAATTGCCAATCTTTTGATATAAATTGTTTCTTAAAACACGCTATTTGTTGTGACAGCATGAATTAATTATAAAATTAATTAATGCAACTTATATGTTTGAAATTTTGTAAAATAGACATCATTTTTGAATTCGGAATATCAATTATAGCTTAGGGTGAAATTTTGGCATTGTTCTGAAAAACATCAATTTTTGATGAATAGTGAAACCACTAAGTGATAGTTAAATAACTGATTTTTCGTTTAAATGAAATATTACCACTTCTATGATTTGATTTTCAAAAATCCGACATACATGTTTGTCATTAAGAAGTAAAATGTGGTTCAATGAGATTAAAATAATTTTTTGGTGAATAGTAACTTTTAAGTTCTTAATCGCGATTAGAGGTAATTAGTGTAGTTTAAGGTAAAAATAATGTTTTAATAATATGAGATGAGCTTGACACTTGTCCTACTACTATTGGATGAGTAATGGCCGACCAAGACAACCCATGGGTCAACTTGGGGACCCCATGGAGCCACTTTAGTTGGAAAATGACATTAATATATATTTATTTAATGTTAAAATTAAATTGACACAAACATGAGTTGTTTTACTAAAACAGTTTTTAAGTGGCGTCACACAAGTCCAAATTTTGATTATAAATATTCATTAGAAAGATAAAAAGATTTCCTACATCATAGTATTTGTTTTATAATTTATAGACATTAAATAAATTAAATTATTTATGACATCATTATGATGCGGCGATGACCTCATTATTTAACGATTTAAATAAAATGAGAAGATAATGCAAAATCCAAGGCTTACACTTGTCCAAAGCCTATTGGATGAGTAGATTTCGAACCCTTATCATCTTATCCTCGAATTATATAAGTTTGGGACCTCTAAAATCCGAAACTCATTTTATAATAAAGTGACTTTTCTTTACTTTCCAAGAGTGCCCCTCCTCTCCACTTATAAAAGGCCCCCACCTCTCCCACCTCATTTACACTTTCAAGCCATTTTGCTCGGCCAAAATCTTCCCAAATACTCTCCCAACTTCCCCCTATTACTCATAGAAGCCTCACTTTGGGCAGAAATCTTCCCAAGGAAGCCTTTGGCTCAAATAAAAAAGAGTTACCCGATTTTGAGGTAATGTCCTCTCTAATGTTGTTTTGTTTTGTTTTTCTTCTCCAACCCCCTAAACTCCTTTTCTTCATTTCTTTTGTAACAAAACCAGTATCCTAAATATACTAGGATGTTATTATAATATGGATTCTAGCTACAATTACACACACCTACATCTAATGGTTAAAGATCATACGGTTTCTGTGGATGGCGAATTTCTGCCTCACGAAATGATGATTGTTCAACACTCATATAACACCTTCAAAGGTGGCCATTAAGATGTCACTATTTTTATATATGATATATAATATGTTTATGTTTTACTTATGATTTTGTATTTCTCATTTATGGCATACTTTATGATTTCCATTATGGGTAAAACGCGATAATTTCATTTTAGGAAGTGCGGACTACCGCCCCCTCAAAGTGATTTGAATCGTTAATGCCATATTTGGGATGTATAAAGGATGGAGTAAATGGTATTATACACTATATTATACTGGAATTATATTATACATTTATATCATTATGATTTAGTTCCATTAAATATGAAATTGAAATGAAAGTAGCGTTCATGCATACGTACGGCTTACCGTCTCCATGAACGGAGCATTTCATTTCTTACCTCTAAATGTTACGTGACATTATGAATGAATGTATATACTGTATATATGATATATATGATATCTACATCATGAATATAATTCTGGATATAGTGGATATTTCACCACACGAACAACTTGTAATTATAAGAAGTTTATTTTGACTCAAGTACCAAAGATCGACAAAACCACCGTTATTAACTTAAATAATTACATAATGTTCATATCATTGTAATAAGTGATATAAAAAGGATAATGAAATTGAAAATGGTTCTTAATAATGTATATATTAACTCTAGTTTATTATTCAGTAGGTTAAAGAACGGTTGAGTCAAGTCAGACACGAGGTAAGGGAACTTCTTAACCCAATTTCTATTCTTTGGGTTAATCTCCTACTTTCAAATTATGTCATGATATTATTATGTCTTATTTTGTATTCTTTATGTGTACCTATAGTGAATACACATAATATATCTATTTTATTTTAAAAATGATCTTTGTAAGGACTTCATCTCAATCTCCTTTCATTGAGGCATATTTGGTTTTATACACAAATTTCTTTTATACGGTGTATAAACCACTTTGACTTTTACATTTATTCAAAAGGAATCTTGTTTATACGAAGCGTTTACTAAACGACAAAAGGGAATGTTTTTGTCGTACGTATACGGCGACAATGACTTCTCCGTCGCCGTGACCATTATTTGTGTTTCGGCTTCCTCTACAAGACATCTTTTTTTAATGAAAAATAAATACAAAGTTTTAACTTTCTTTTATTTTGGTATTGAAAATGGTTTTGAAAGCATTTTTATTATATCAATGTGTTGTATTGATATCTTGTGATTGAAATGTGGAAATATTATGTTTCCTTTATGCATGTTTTATGTGATACGATTATGTTATGGTTTATGATATGTTTAAACCTATTCATATGAGGAATGTATTGGACTTAATAAGTGACGGGTGGATCCCGCTATAGCTCCTCGATGCATCGGTACGTCTCATGAGACAACTAGACGTGGAATTGGCCGAGGCCCTTTCCCAATTTGATTTATGGTTTTGGCCGAGGCCTTAATCATTTTAGATGTCTTGGCCGAGGCCTTGACAAAGTGTTTCAGAATGTCTGGCATTATACATTACCTCATTATGAAAGTGGTTATTGATATTGCATGTGATTATTCGACCAGTAGAATATCCATGTGAATAAGTAATTGGCATTATCTCATTTTACTTTTTCCATATTATGTTGAAGTTCATGTTTAAAAGGCTTTTGTTTTAGTTATACATTGCCTTAAATGTTAATGTTTATTTATGAAAGCTTCCGCTATATTGTTAACCTTACTGAGCATCTGAGCTCACCCCTTTCAATGTTTTAATATTTTTCCAGGATGTGAAGAAGTATTTTATGAATGACCTACAGGGGTAGTCAGAAAGGGATATGATTGTGGACTATGAATACCATGTTATTGTAGTTTGTTTACTTTTTGATGTAATGAAAGATTTATGAATGTATCTAGTGTTTCCAAGGCTACTAAACTAATCGGTCTTTCGAGACTTGATCTTTTGTGATCATGCCAATGTTACGAAGTAATGCATCGACTCTGGGTAGTTGGGGTCGGGGAATTTACAGTTGGTATCAGAGGCAGTTTAGTACTAACCTTGGAGGCTAGATTTAGATAAACTCTGATTAGAGAACATAGACCAAAGATAGACTTTGAGGATTAGTATAGAAGAACTTCCTAGAATTTTGGTATTGTAGAGATGTTGTGAGTTTTCCGAGCAATACATCCCTGTCTGGATACGAGCAGGTAGAGGCGGCTCTGGCACAGATGTACCTAGGGGTAAAACCCGAAAACACCGCTTTGAGCTAGACTCGAATGGGAACTGGTACACGACAACGGGCCTTGCTGCACTCTTGGTTACGACACTCCCGGGGGATATGCTTTGGATAATTCCCATTTTCTATACAAACCACTATGAAGGGTTACGAGTATATACTTCCTCAATGCAAACATTTTTATAATTATGGATTATATCCATAATTATTTCAATTTATGTTAAGTGTTTTACAAGTATGGAATTATGTATTTTGATTCATGAACTAATCTAGTTTATGCCATTATTTAGAAATGGTGCCTAGTGGAAGGAATGGAAACCGTATCAATGCACGCACTCCGTGTTGGGATTTCCCTCCTGCTCAGGATAATTATGGTGGAGCTAGTGATACAACTGGTGCTGATCAACTTCTCACCGTACTGGGACAACTCACGCAGGTTATGAATAATAACCTTACTCGTATGGAGCACCCTGATCCGCAATGTGGAGGATCAATGCTAGACCGTTTCATGAGGCAACAACCACCAACCTTCAATGGGAGTACAAATCCTATAGTAGCAAAGCAATGGATAAATTCCTTAGATAAAATATTCCATGCCTTGGGGAGTAGTGAAAGGGAGAAGGTTTTCATGGCAGTTTACCGCCTCACTGGAGATGCCGATCGGTGGTGGTCGCTGATTCAAAACACAAAGGAAGATGATGACGTATCGAATATGGAATGGAGGGAGTTAAAAGAGATTTTCTTAGAAAAATACTTTCCTCGTGACCATCGAGCAGATATGGAAAGGAAATTTCTGAGTCTGAGGCAGAAGGAGGATGAGAATGTCGCAAAGTATGAGGCTAACTTTACAAGGTTAGCGAGGCATGCTTCCGATTATATACGTAACCCAAGGAGTAAGATTGATCGTTTCTTTGATGGGTTAAAACCATTTCTCCGTCGAGCTTTAGTATCACAATCCTTCTCATCATACGAAGATATTGTCTCGTGTGCTATCAAGACAGAAAAGGAATTCTCTAAGTCTTATGACAAAAAAGTAAAGCAAGAGAAGAAGAGAACGGTGGAACAAGAGATAGATAAAGGGAAAAACGGAAAGACGTATTTTCCATTATGTGATAATTGTGGGAAGAATCACCCTGGTACGTGCCTAAAAGGAATGGGAGTTTGTTATAAATTTGGAGAAAAGGGTCACCAGGCTCGTGATTGCAAGGGAAAGAAAGAGTTTGTCATAGTTGAATGCTACAATTCTAGGGAAATGGGGCATTATGCAAATGAATGTCCTAAGCGTCAAGGAAACTTACCTCAGAAAAGGCCAAGGGATCAAGGCCAATCTTATGCTGTGACTACAGTTGAAGCGTAATAATTAATGTATTGGTGCTTTTGGACTCAAGGATTATATTCTGGTTATAAGAATAATGTGATATATATATATATGGATTGTACTGCAGTACTTTTTGATTTCAGTAAGGTTTTAATATGATTAAGGTAATCATATTTTTAGTATGTGACAATAAGAGAAACTTTTCTTTGTTTGGGGAATCTGATAAATTGATTTTGGAATTAAGAGACCTTTTAGAGAAAGTCTGGACATAGGTATTTTGGATAACTATAAAGGTTGGAGTGGATTAAGTTGATCTTTGGATAGTATTGTTTAAGGTTAAAACATTTCTGAAGATTATTTTTGGAATATTATAATACTATAGTTTTAGGAAAAGGACAACCTGTAGGGTGGGGCATAACCCGTCGCGTCGGAAAAAGCTGCAGGAATCGAACCCACAATCATAGTGCGACAGGCCTTTATTTCCTACCACTAGCCTACAGGAAGTCCCTGGTTATTACAAAATAGTTTTACTAATCTAAATGGTATGTGTTAACATTTGGAACCTTATACAATTAGGATAAATAGAATATTTTTGAGTTCCGTTACCATTTGGAGTAAAAGTTGGGTTTGTGGTAAAAATTTATTAACGAATGAAAGTATACATAACAAGTATGTATATTCCCTTACGATCTTAGTAAATCTTCTAAATAAATTCCTCAACATTATAAAAGGTAACTTAAAACAAAAATGTTGTCGGTTAACTTTTCCAACTGGGGATTCAATGACCGTTTAACCAATCACAAGTTTGTGATTTTCTTGTGGTTAAAATTTCTCCTAATCCTGTTTTCTATAACTCTCCATCATACCTTGATGGTTTGTTTCTCCCCCATATCCATATTTTCATATAATCCTAGAATGGGCTATATCGGGTGACCTTTGTACTTATCTTGCTTTCTTTTAATGTTATATATTTATTAACCTTATATCCGATTTGGGTTTTCCTCAAAGGTATTTTCTCTTTTCAACATTTTATTTTCAAAGAAAAATTTCAAATTGCGAGGACGCAATTTATTAAAGGAGGGGAGAATGTAACACCCCGAGCTTCCATGATACGCTTCTCATTCAATAATGCAATAGCTTGCATTGTACGCAACTTGGAGTTCTAAAACAACGCGACTAATAAAAGTAGCCGTTATGAATAGTAATAACCACTTTTTAAAATTATAGAAATTTTATTATTCACAATGGACTTCATTTTTGGATTTGGAATATCGAAATTAGCCTATGTTGAATTTTTGGTATTTTTCTGAGAACTTCTAATTTTTTATGAATAGTGAAAAATACTTAAAAACAACTTTTTTAATAAAAATAATTTATAGTGATGAATTATACTATTTAGTGGTTTTAAAGTATAATTATAATATATTTTTACCATTTTATCCAATGGTGCTCATTATAATTAATTTAACATTGAAATTGGACATAAACAATTGCCAATCTTTTGATATAAATTGTTTCTTAAAACACGCTATTTGTTGTGACAGCGGGAATTAATTATAAAATTAATTAATGAAACTTATATGTTTGAAATTTTGTAAAATAGACATCATTTTTGAATTCGGAATATCAATTATAGCTTAGGGTGAAATTTTGGCATTGTTCTGAAAAAATTCAATTTTTGATGAATAGTGAAACCACTAAGTGATAGTTAAATAACTAATTTTTCGTTTAAATGAAATATTACCACTTCTGTGATTTGATTTTCAAAAATCCGACATACATGGTTGTCATTAATAAGTAAAATTTGGTTCAATGAGATTAAAATAATTTTTTGGTGAATAGTTACTTTTAAGTTCTTAATCGCGATTAGAGGTAATTAGTGTAGTTTAAGGTAAAAATAATGTTTTAATAATATGAGATGAGCTTGAAACTTGTCCTACTACTATTGGATGAGTCATGGCCGACCAGGACAACCCATGGGTCAACTTGGGGACCCCATGGAGCCACTTTAGTTGGAAAATGACAATAATATATATTTATTTAATGTTAAAATTAAATTGACACAAACATGAGTTGTTTTACTAAAACAGTTTTTAAGTGGGGTTACACAAGTCCAAATTTTGATTATAAATATTCATTAGAAATATAAAAAGATTTCCTACATCATAGTATTTTTTTTATAATTTATAGAAATTAAATAAATTAAATTATTTATGACATCATTATGATGCGGCGATGACCTCATTATTTAACGATTTAAATAAAATGAGAAGATAATGCAAAATCCAAGGATTACACTTGTCCAAAGCCTATTGGATGAGTATATTTCGAACCCTTATCATATTATCCTCGAATTATATAAGTGTGGGACCTCTAAAATCCGAAAATCAGTTTATAATAAAGTGACTTTTCTTTACTTTCCAAGAGTGCCCCTCCTCTCCACTTATAAAAGGCCCCCACCTCTCCCACCTCATTTACACTTTCAAGCCATTTGGCTCGGCCAAACTCTGCCCAAATACTCTCCCAACTTCCCCCTATTACTCCTAGAAGCCTCACCTTTGGCAGAACTCTTCCCAAGGAAGACTTTGGCTCAAATCAAAAAGAGTTACCCGATTTTGAGGTAATGTCCTCTCTAATGTTGTTTTGTTTTGTTTTTCTTCTCCAACCCCCTAAACTCTTTTTATTAATTTCTTTTGTAACAACACCAGTATCCTCAATATACTAGTATGTTGTTATAATATATATTAGAGCTACACTTACACACACCTACATCTAATGGTTAAAGATCATACGGTTTCTGTGGATGGCGAATTTCTGCCTCACGAAACGATGATTGTTCAACACTCATATAACATCTTCAAAGGTGGCCATTAAGATGTCACTATTTTTATATATGATATATAATATGTTTATGTTTTACTTATGCTTCTGTATTTCTCATTTATGGCATACTTTATGATTTCCATTATGGGTAAAACGCGATAATTTCATTTTAGGAAGTGCGGACTACCGCCCCCTCAAAGTGATTTGAATCGTTAATGCCATATTTGGGATATATAAAGGATGGAGTAAATGGTATTATACACTATATTATACTGGAATTATATTATACATTTATATCATTATTATTTAGTTCCATTAAATATGAAATTGAAATGAAAGTAGCGTTCATGCGTACGTACGGCTTACCGTCTCCATGAACGGTGCATTTCATTTCTTACCTCTAAATGTTCCGTGACATTATGAATGAATGTATATACTGTATATATGATATATATGATATCTACATCATGAATATAATTCTAGATATAATGGATATTTCACCACACGAACAACTTGTAATTATAAGAAGTTTATTTTGACTCAAGTACCAAAGATCGACAAAACCACCGTTATTAACTTAAATAATTACATAATGTTCATATCATTGTAATAAGTGATATAAAAAGGATAATGAAATTGAAAATGGTTCTTAATAATGTATATATTAACTCTAGTTTATTATTCAGGAGGTTAAAGAATGGTTGAGTCAAGTCAGACACGAGGTAAGGGAACTTCTTAACCCAATTTCTATTCTTTGGGTTAATCTCCTACTTTCAAATTATGTCATGATATTATTATGTCTTATTTTGTATTCTTTATGTGTACCTATAGTGAATAAACATAATATATCTATTTTATTTTAAAAATGATCTTTGTAAGGACTTCGTCTCAATCTCCTTTCATTGAGGCATATTTGGTTTTATACACAAATTTCTTTTATACGGTGTATAAACCACTTTGACTTTTACATTTATTCAAAAGGAATCTTTTTTATACGAAGCATTTACTAAACGACAAAAGGAAATGTTTTTGTCGTACGTATGCGGCGACAATGACTTCTCCGTCTCAGTGACCATTATTTGTGTTTCGGCTTCCTCTACAAGACATCTTTTTTTAATGAAAAATAAATACAAAGTTTTAACTTTCTTTTATTTTGGTATTGAAAATGGTTTTGAAAGCATTTTTATTATATCAATGTGTTGTATTGATATCTTGTGATTGAAATGTGGAAATGTTATGTTTCCTTTATGCATGTTTTATGTGATACGATTATGTTATGGTTTATGATATGTTTAAACCTATTCATATGAGGAATGTATTGGACTTAATAAGTGACGGGTGGAGCCCGCTATATCTCCTCGATGCATCGGTAGGTCTCATGAGACAACTAGACGTGGAATTGGCCGAGGCCCTTTCCCAATTTGATTTATGGTTTTGGACGAGGCCTTAATCATTTTAGATGTCTTGGCCGAGGCCTTGACAAAGTGTTTCAGAATGTCTGGCATTATACATTCCCTCATTATGAAAGTGGTTATTGATATTGCATGTGATTATTCGACCAGTAGAATATCCATGTGAATAAGTAATTGGCATTATCTCATTTTACTTTTGCCATATTATGTTGAAGTTCATGTTTAAAAGGCTTTTGTTTTAGTTATACATTGCCTTAAATGTTAATGTTTATTTATGAAATCTTCTGCTATATTGTTAACCTTACTGAGCATCTAAGCTCACCCCTTTCAATGTTTTAATATTTTTCCAGGATGTGAAGAAGTATTTTATGAATGACCTACAGGGGTAGTCAGAAAGGGATATGATTGTGGAATATGAAGACCATGTTATTGTAGTTTGTTTACTTTTTGATGTAATGAAAGATTTATGAATGTATCTAGTGTTTCCAAGGCTACTAAACTAATCGGTCTTTCGAGACTTGATCTTTTGTGATCATGCCAATGTTACGAAGTAATGCACCGACTCTGGGTAGCTGGGGTCGGGGCGTTTACAGTCTTTCTCATCTTTGGGGGACATCATTATCTGATTGTACCCTGAGTAACCACCCATGAAGGAAAGGTCCTTGAAGCTAGGAGTTACATCAGTCAAGAGTTATGTGATTAGAAATGGGAATTCAACATTTGGGAAATATCTATTAAGCTCTCTAAAATCTATTCAAACTCTAATCTTCCCATTATATTTATTGACAAATAAGATGTTTCCAGACCATCATGGGTATTAAACTTGTCATACTAAGTTGGATTTGATCAACTTTTCAACCTCTACCTCTAAATTTGTGGAATGAGATTGGTTCATCCTCTTGGCTTCCATCATGAAACCTCAATTCTCATTGGTTAATCCATGATTGTGAGTATCCATATATAGATTCAATTTGAAAACTTCTGTATTGTTCTAATAAAACACATATCAGTTCTCCTTCAGAAATACAATATACATCTCTTTCAATTCAAGGGGCATGGAGGCACTAATTAGTGTAGGTCATGGGTCTACCTCTATTCCCATATTTTCCTACCTGAGCTCATAAATGTTGGTAGAGAAACCTTCCTTGAATGTGGGAGGGGTGTTCTTAATGTCATCCTCATCTTCCCCAAAATCATGGAATGTGGATATATATTCTATTGATGATGAAAATCTGGGGGACTCTCTATCACTATTGGGGTGAGAGAGGCTATGAGAAGAGACATTATCATCCCCTATTTTCTAAGTTAATAAAAAGATATATCTAAGCTAATTATATTTTTCACTATCACTAGGGATAGAAGGGTATTTTAAATTTTGGGTCATGTTTATCACTGTTACTATATTTATCAGGAAAATATAGTCACTATCGAACATGCTCTAGGTATTTTTAGGGGTGATTACCAAACTATTGGGGGATTCAAACTATATATCATCATTAAATATTTTTTGTTTTACTCCCATTTTATAGAAATATACATTAGCATATCTAGCTCCACAAGTATTCAATGGTTAATTGTAACCATATGGTATGCTGACCTTTCCGCTGATGGGGTATTTTAAACACTGATGGAATGTTGAAGGTACAACCATATGACTATGGAGCCAGGTTCCTCTGAGTATTTTATTGTATGTCATGTCTTGCTGGATAACCATAAACTCAGTTTTATATTTGAGGTCCCCATATGGAAATTTGAGTTTGATATTCCTAATAAGTATTTTTTTTGATCTTATCATACCCTTGAATGGTCGTCTTTGTTGGAGATATGTCCCCTTTTCCATATCCCAATTTTCATTGGGTTCAAACTAGGTTGATGTTTATCTCATAACCATTATCAGTCATATCCCTCAGGATTTTGACATTATTGAGTCTACCCAAAAACAAATAGGGGCCTGATGTGTCCTTAAAGGACCTTTTATTGATCCTGGTCAGTAAATGAGATGGAAACATGGCATTCTTCTAGCATTGTCTACACTCAATAGACCACTACTACAAATAAATCAATATCAACTTCATTTGGGCTCTAAAGGGCTTCAAAAAGTGTCTCCCTAAGTTATTTTGAGAGATGGAGTGCATCCAGGATTCGGATCTTTGCTAGAACAACCACCAGCTATTTCCTAACATTGTAATTTTATGCCAGAGGTCGCTGCTTCTTGATGCGGGTTTCTAATAGATATCTGACTCAAGATATAGGGAATTTAATGTGTAAAGGCATGATGCTTACATATAATTTGATGTAGGATCTTCTTTAATTTTAATGGGTTGTTCTCACCTTCCTTATTAACTATGTTTATTAGATATTCAAAACCTCGCTAAGAGGTAATGAAAGACAATTGGGTGTGGGTGACCTATGGATGGTTTTAGGACACCTCACACCTCTTTTAGTCCTACTGTAATGATTTCTCATGAGTCTCAACTATATATATGTTCTCTATGGGGATATTACTAGAATATTGTGTCTAGTTATTCCCACAATGTCTCATGTATCCTTGGTTATTATGAATGTGGCCTCTTGTTCCCCATTTATGTGTGGGAAAGTAATATTTATAGATATAGTCATCATATAAGAAGTTTTATTACTAGTTTATCATGTTTATAGAACTAAATATGAGTTCTTAATCCGATGAGGATTTTGTTTGGTTGGGCGGTTGTTTCTAACGCTTCTATCATGGTGTGCCACCCATGCGTGTTGTTGTCGCTAATGGTGCATTGTTACCTCATATTCTATCTTTATAAAGGTGGTTGTAATTCATAAATTTTTTAGATATGACTTATCCATGATTGAAATGGGGTGATGGGATGCCTTTTCCTCCTTCTATGTATTCCTCCTCATAATTTTTCACCTAGTCTAGGTCTCCCTTATAGATTAAGATGTTTTTTGTGAAACTTGTTCCATGTCGATCTCTTCGTGGACACCAGTTAATTACAATTCTTGTCTATGGACATTCCAAGTGGTATATTCAGGGAAAAATTTCTTCATTTAGGAGTGTAGTCACATTTGGAATCAGTGTAATGTCTGGACGTTGGAAAATTGATCACACATATTCTTCCTCATAGAGGGATTCTGAAGGGTGTGGAAACCCAAGGAATTCTACATTGATCAAGGATTATGTTTTTTCAGAGGAAAGTATTCTAAGGTTTTCCAATGGGAAATAATTTTTAACATGGGGTAAGCTACAAGTTTAATGTCTAGCAGAGATGGAGGGTCATGAGTTTTACATCTTGTGGAGAAGAAATAGACTGATCAGAACAATTGCAAAGGTGTATCAAATGGGTACATCCACAAGAAGTATCACCTTGAATGTTTATCAAATGGATAGATGAAAACACCCTATGAGGATGGAACTGAAATTTGTGTGTACTATAAAGGGAAGGTTTCACACTGTGAAGACTAATCTGGACACTGCCGACAGAGGATCAAGGTGGTATACCCTAATGAGGGGGACACCATGGTTTACCTTTGGTTGGGATTGAACCTATAGTAGGTTTCCTAAATAACCTATTTAGAAGATGGTATCAAAACCCACATAGTTCATTGGGTAAGTGGGGATTACACAAAAGATTGTCCATCGGAAGAAGATTTATCTTGGAAAGATTTTCTGGGGCTTACGTGCTGACACTGACTAGGTGCTACTGAGAGCAGGGATTGGGTGAATGGGGCCTACACACTGATATTGACTGGATGGATGGAAATTTTTTACTAAGATCTTGTTGCCTAGCTAAAATCAGGAAGGATTAATGATGTATTGGTTGAAATGGATGGAATAGATGAGATGGATGGAGTGTTTAACTTGAACCTTAGGGAGGTTTCCTATGTATCCCAATTTGTTGGGAATCAAATTACACATAGTTCTAGATGGAATGATAAGGATCATACCTATCATGAACCAACCTAGGTTGACCCTGAACTGGTCACTCGAACCGATCCGCAACATGGCTCGAGAGGCATTCCCGATCCTCCCGGGCTGGCGACAAGCGCCAGGGCATCAACAGAGGCTGTGGGAACAATTTCACCCAATATAAATAAATAATGCAGTAGAAATATTACAGAGAAACATAGCACAAATAAACCAAGTAAAGTGGCTAAATGAAAACAAAAGAAAATAGAACTGACCAAATACAATGTCCGAACTAACTCTGTGTGACCCCACGGGTCACTCTCCAACTCAATGGTCAATCATCTCCCAAGGCGAGCACACTCAAGTTTTAGCCCGCACAAGCACTAAAAATAGAAAAGAACTATAGACGTGAGTATTAAAACTTAGTAGGATATCCTGATATCTATTCCCAATGCACTACCTTTAAAATCAAAGAAACACCATTTCATGTTTGAACTACAATTTATAAAATTAAGTTTTTCTACATGTTTCTCAAAAACAAAGTACGAGTCATTGCCACTACTCATTTCTCAAAAACCCAAGTCATTATTTTAGTGAGACATTGGCATTTTTCAAAGAGGAATTTATGTTTACATTTACAATTTGCAAAAAAAATTATAAAACACTTTTCATTGAAAACATTTTTCATAAACCAATTTAAAACCACACAACACTTTCTAGTAAAAACACTACATATGGAAATGTAACAGTAGTTACACAGTAAGGGTAATGAAAAGAAAATATATACAAGTACTATATTTATCAAAACAATTAACTAAAAAGTCACAGACATGTGTGAACCTAGGAGATCGAGAATAAACCAGAAGACATCAATACATGAGAACTCATCCTCATTGATATCTCACACACAATGAAATCAAAACACTCAATACGCTCGACTATCCTTTCTCAGAAAGGTCGAGGGAAAATCCCATAGTAATAACCCCAATATATCCACCTACTATGGGCCACTGGTCAGTACCATAACCTACCAGTGCAGCAATCATTCTTAGAATATTCTCTTAATATGCCAGATTCCCATATATCAAGTGTTTGGAAATAGGGTGGGCCAACCAATGCCAATTGAGAATCCAATCAGATATATATAATGCACAATGGGCATCACCCCAAGTCACTCCATGGGACAACCTCTTGCCTTTAAACTACTCAAGTACCCAGAAGCCTCTAAGCGCGGCCTCCCAAACAGTCAATTCCAACCAAGGTGGGAGAGTTATCCTAGGATGGTTTTTCTCAAAACATTTTTATTATTTTTTATAAAGTGCCAAGCGGGCATTAAATACATTTCACAATCACCACTTTAAAAATAACCAAAACTCTTGTTCATACTTCAGAAGAAATAATTTATCATTAAAACCAGAACCATAATTGAAATTCGGTGAATTATGTTTAAAAGCCAAACTGGAATTCTTTCACTACTGGGTGTCCGTTTATCAAGAAAATATTTCAAGTGTCCTGTATAAAATAAACGACTCTTTTTACACCAAATAATCATTTAAAAATTAATTGTCTTATATTATCTCAAATTTATTAAAATTAATAAAACATTTAATTTGAACAAATAGTGTACACAAACGGCAGGAAATAATGTAACTTAATTTTTTTTTAAAAACTGTGCAATGGAAACCTACCTCAACTCGCATCTCGAACGCGACAACGCAACAATGCGACATGCCTCCCACATGCACACAAGCACACACAAACTGATGATCGCGGTAACAAGGGGTTACCCCGCCAACGTGCTGAAATAAATTTACAACAACAAAAGTACATAAACACAGACCCAAAACAATTCAAATGAACAAACAATGCAAAATAACTAGCTCGACATGTTTTGAAAAAATCACATCAAACCCCGTATCAAAACACAACCAAACTCTTAACTAGAATCCAATCAAGACCTTTAGACACACCAACCACTTTCCAAACACCATACGTACCACAAGATTAAAGTAATAAACCATTTGAATAATTTATAAAACATCTTCCAATTGTGAAACCAAGGTTCACATCGAAACATACTCAATTTCACATAAGAAAACACTTTAATACAAAACACACAACATAATCACACCAAAACATGTCTCGCACCTAACAACCAACCCATAGAACATTTTATAAAATAACGCACCCGTTTGCACACACACAAAAATCACCGCTTTCCATTAAAAATTATGTTTCCAACAGTTAAACATGTTCACAACCTTAAAAATATAATTCACACCCAATAAATAATTTATTAAAAACATCTACAAAATAACCAAAAGAAAACCAAAATGAAAAACACACCATTTCTAATAGAAAATACAATTTCATCATGCACGCATGTCAAGACAATTGTAAAATGTATTTCACCCCACAAAATTTGATCATAAATCACATTTATAAAACCAAATAACATATTGAAATAATAAATTGATGTAAGGGTATGTAACCACATAACATGAGGTAGAAAACATCAATATCTCGGTGTCAAACCAAAAACACACATCTATCGCACTGCAAGAAAACACTAATAATCCCTAAAACAATGAACCGAACCAAAATTCTCAAGAATCAACACTAAATTTGGAAACTATTCCCATTAGAAAACCAAAACTCCAATTAAAAATAACTCAAACCTTGGGAGGAAGAAAGAGGAGACTACTGGGGGATGACGCACCGAAAGAGGAGTCGGCGGATGGGGTCGTGGTTGCCGGAGGTGGGGCTCACTGGAAGGGCTGGTAGGGGTGGAGTAGGGGGCCGGAGGGCACTGGCCAGCGTCGGGGATCGCCAGAAGGGCTGGAAGGGGGTGCTAGAGGGGGCCAGAGGTGGATTTCCGGCAGTGGGGATCGCCGGAAGGGTGGCAGCTGGGTGAGGTGGAGCAGACGAGGGTCGGAGGAGGGCGGGAGGCGGGGCAGCGCGGCAACGGCGAGGGCGCGGGGGCCGGTGAGGAGCGACCTTGTGCTGGGGAGCGTGAAAGTGGTGAGGGAGGGCTGGCGACGGGGTGTTGGGCGCTGCGGGGGTCACGTGGAGCAGGAGCGAGGCAGAGCCGGGGGGTCGCGTGGAGCAGGGGTGAGGTAGAGCCGGGTTGGTTAGGCCGCGTGAGTGCGGGAGCAGGGAGCATCGGCTAGGCATTGGGCTAGAGTGAGGAAGAGCTGTGGAGGGGGCGGCTCGCGAAGGTGGAGGCCGAGGGAAAGCGGGGTCGTTGTGGGGGTTGCTTCGGGCTTGCGGGTAGATCTAGGGTTTCTTGTTTTTTCATTCTATTATATTAATAATAATTATATCAATAATATTAATAATATTGATAATAATAATAATTCTAGAATAATAATATTAATAATATTAATAATTAATATTATTATTATAACATAATATCAGTATTATCAACAACCATTTTTTTTAAAACATAATAAATTTAATTATCAAATTATGAAAATCTGGTACCCGCATACTCATTGCATGGCCTAAAGAAAACACGCACCCAGAATGTGGGCCTCAAAACGGTCCACTTGGGCACTTGCACAAGCACATGGGGCGACCCCACGGTCATTGCTAACCATGCAGTGCCCATGCATGGGTCTGAAACTCACCAAAAACATTAAACGTCAGAAAATTTAACATCGGGACACAGACTGATCCTTGACACAAGAATGTGGAGCCCAAAAATAATAAAATAAAAATAAATTCAAATTTCAGGGTGTGACAATACCTTTGGAGGTGGCCCATTCAAAATGGGACATGTGGTTGGGGCATATGTACTGAGGCATCCCAAATAAAAACTTATTGATGGGGGCTTACACAAGGATGGATGCCCATATGATACCTAGAGGATATCTGACCTCTAGAATGGGGAATGATATCACCAGGATAAGAGTGAGGTGAAGCAGTGGATACTAGGATACGATAGATGCACCCCTAGTAGGAGTGAACCAATGTTTACCTTTGGCCATGATCAAAACTCATGGGGGCATCCTACATACCCTGTTTAGAATACTGGGATCAAAACCCACAAATTTTGGAAGGGGTGATATGGTGTCGTGGTCACTATGAACCTCTAAATCCACATGACTCATTCTTGGTGTGAGAAACAAGAGGAAGCAGAAGACTTGGCCAACATGTCACATAATATGCATTCATGGGAGATAGTGTGGGTATGATTCATAGAAGCTTCCAGAGGAAGATGTCTTTCTATACAAGTAGGATCTAATTCCATAGGAAGAATATCTCATTAAAGGTTAGTCTCACACATATCACCCTATCAAATGTGTTTCAGGGGTTACATGGACTCTACCTGAGGTGCACATGGAAACAAATCCCAAATAGAGAGGGACGTGAGATTGAAAAGGTGAGAAGTGAAAGTTTTCCGGTGCCCATCCCCTCTCTAATCCTCTAGGACTTTCCAAACATGGGGAAACAAAAATTTCATTTCATTTTCTGAGTACATTGTTTCTAGGAAGATCAATGTTCTATAGCTTGGATGGGATGGTCTTACTCCTCACTGATTGGACTAACATAACTAATACCCACACACACCTAGGGAAGGGAAGGCACCGGTAATTCCTGGAGGGAGTGGGGTATAGGATTGGTTGATAAAAGGGTACATTTTAGCATAACAACGTGAAAAATAAATATAAATTAGTCTACCTATGTGAGAAACCCACCAGGTAGTGAAACCCAACATGGGACACCACATGAGTGACTAGGAAATCACTACGTGAAAACCTAGAGAGAAGCATGGAGGAGGTTCACACAAGATGTGGGAGTTTCAAGAAGGAAGGGATCAAACATGGTTCTTCATAGTAAAGAAAACCAATGGAGCCTAAGGGAAGGGTTTATCATAATATTGGAGTCTTTCATGAAAAACGAAGGGGGTTATCAGAATAGGTTACGTACAAGAGAAATTCTTGCAGACAATATGGGTCTTTTGGGCGTTGTTTTCTAAGCAAAAATTCATGGGTCAGTGTCAAGCCTTTCTGGTCCCACTCAAAGAGAAACACATAGGTTTATATTCATGAAAGATCCTATACAATGAGTGATACATGGATTGGGAATTTTTTTGGAAGGGGATGTCTTATGCTTAAGGGAGTGATAGTTCGACATTTGGATCATTACATGAAGAAAGGGGGAACCCTTCGATATATTGTAAAAATAATAGGCGGTGGCATGCAATAATCATGGTGCGTAATTGGGCATTTGACGTCACATTGGGGCACATAAGAATCATATCCACAAGTTAGTATTTTATGCAATGAATTATCCAATTTCACACATCTACCTTGGGAAATTTAGGTGATCATGGTGCAAGATGACCCTTTTACATTGCATTGGGTGAGTAAGGCCTTTTCTTGAAAATTGAGGTATTGCGCATGGCTCTTGAATACTACACGTGGGTTCCTTGTCCACCTTAGAGTGTTCCATTAAGTTAGAGGATGTCTTTGGATTCCTAAACATTGACCATTTATGGGATCGAGAAGAATTCAAAACCAATATATTCCCCCCTTGAAATCTAAGCTGAAAGGGGGGAAGAAGGTCGGGTTCTGAGGGAAACTCTAAAAAGAATGTTTCATTATAATATGTGCATAAAAAATAATAGAACCTGAATGGAAAAAACATTTTTTGTGTGTCCAATACTTGGCATGTGCATATAAATATGTGGGGCCAAGGCATAGTACTTTTACTTACTCTACGATGGGGGATTTTTCACTCAGGCGCATAAGTTTCTGATTCTTGCATGAAAACCAAAAATTTGGTCACTAATTTATTCGCAGCCACTAAATCTTGAACACATTGTACTTGGTTTTATTTTCCATGACCATCATTCAAAATTATGCATATAAAATCATTTTGTGTTCCAAAACTGAATCCATCATGCCCCAAACTTGGGGCTTTCAAAACTCAATCGAAATGGTTGATCAAAAAACTGCTGATGAGAGGGATGATGACATCGTTTCATGGAGGGAAGAGATGACCAGGAATCCATAAATACATCATGCTAGTAGATTTAAATTAGACATCCATATGATCTTGGGAATACTAATGAAACCTCAAAAAGATTATATACAAAGTGATAGTCTGATGCTATGGAATACTTGGATACTGGATGAAGTGGCCATCCCAAGCTTAGAAACTGATTCACCATGGTTGTGGATCATGCATGAAGATAATATTTAGGGGTTAAATATCACTATTAATACACATACTACTATAGATATTTGTGATATGTTTATCTATTTTCTAAACCCTAGGACTATGACGATCATAGGAGACGAGCGAGTGTTGGAGGAATCCCCTGCTTACTGTGCAAGAACCTTCTGAAGAAATATAATGGATACAATTATGGGATAGAAGAAGGGCTTGGAATTATGTTCTTTATTTAATTTCAAAAATTAATGTGAGTAGTCATACTGGTTGTTCCAAACATGTGATAAGTTCATAGAAGAGATTCCCCATATTGGGCTATTTGAAGTCGTATGGACAACACAATTCCCCATCTACTGCCAATAAGAATAGGTATCATATTTGTTTATTTGGTGGTCCGCTAACACAAATAAATTCCACCTACACCATGGGGAGGTTGTTATTATCCTCTAGGACATTCATTTCATCAGGTGAATTTCTCTAGAGGGACTTCAGTATGATGAGTTCCTACTGATGGAGAATAGCTAGATGGATATATCTCAAACCCCCATCATGACAAGGCATCTCCTAGATGTGGAAAAGGAGAAGTTGGGGATACACTACATCCTGAAGGATATCCCCTACTTGACATGGTTTGGAATATTTTTCAATAGGGATAAGAAGCTGAGGGTTCCAAGCTAAGGTAAGTAGTTCCCAAACGTGTTGCAGAGGGGCAAGGCAGGAACATATTGAGTAGTCCTAGAGGAAGGTCAATATCAAACATGGGGGTACAACATGTATGACAGAGAGGACCCATGGATAAACTATTCTAACTTTCTCACTACCTTCTTGTGTGGTTGGATATTTATAGTGAGGGGCACAATGATGAGGGTCAGCCTGGGGATGCTAGTGATGGTTGGGATCATGGCAGCTTGTAATAAGGTCAACCAGGGAGTTCCTGTCCAAGAAAAGCTTTATAGTATTCTGGTGTCCATCTCAAGGAGAGGCATGTCCGAGATAATCTATGTACAATTATAGATCCTAAATATCTAGATTGAATCCCATATTGGTGGGTAGTACTTTTAATTCCATCCAAACACTATGAAATGGTTTACAACCATCCCTTCTGAAAATTTTCGGGGTCTGACTACTGATTCTCAATGATTAAAGGGTCATGCTCCGGATCAGTAATCATGAGAATTTCAACTTCATACCCTTTTAAATTATAGTAGGAAATATGGTGGGTGGCTTTTATGTTTCACTATAGCAGATAAACTATTTTCAGAGCACCCAGGGAGAATTCCTAGTGTCTCAAATTGATGGAAAGATCTTTTGTGAACCCTGCATTCCCTCTCCTTTTTCTATATAGTTTGTAATACTTCAGGTGTTATCGAATAAGATGTATATAGAGGTTCACGAAGAGTGAAACCCCTTCTTTATTTGTCATATATGGTGTATTATAATGACCACTGGATCAAGAAAAACCATCACAATGCTGCTTACAGATGTTGATGTTGACCTATCAAAAGAATATGCAAAGCACTGGGTTGTTTCATACCCAAAGGTAATCCAGTGAAGTTACATTCAAAAAATTGTGGTAATAATTGTAGGGTCAGAGTAGTGAAGAGATAGACAGGCTTCCACCCAATTGGAAATTCAAGAAACAGGGATGGAAAAAACTGTAATCTCAGTAGGAATAACATCACAAGGTGTGGCTACACATCTTCTTTCTGAGGAGGGGTGGTCACGAAGGCAGCCTCAAGGATAATCTAGAGATGATCCTAGGAAGAAAATAATCTATTTCTTATATCCAATTAGATATGTTATTTTCCTTACTATTTTTTATTTTTAGAGTATGTTTTGTGAATCATTATCAACCAAGGACCTGTAGTGAATACTGACACGCACTGGGCATGAACCTCTATAAGTAAGGCATATCTATGTGGTGGGCATGGTGGAATTTCACCAGCGACTTGCATACCTAACATTCCTGGAATTATATGAATTCCAATGAGTTCAATAATAAGAACTGTATCATCTAGTTAAGGTGATTCTTGATCAAGATCACGATCTAGAATAGATGCCTTCTGAAAATGAGATTGATGCTAAATTAGAAGAAGAAGTAGAGGAAGAAGAAGGAGAGGATATAGAATATGAGGAAGAATAAGAGGAAGAGGTTGATATTGAAGATACTGGTAGTGGGGAAGCCCAGGGATAATGGATCATCTAAGGATTCCCCAAGAGATCAGTGATATTGTAGCCTCTAACAAAAGGATTGCCAAACATCTCAATGTAAGTCATAACATACTTCTTCTCAGTACCTATTTTCAAAACACATATCCACTAATCAAATAATGAAGTTTATAATATCACATAGATGTTGACCAAGATTCCCCAATATAGGAAGATATGATGTGTTGATGGTTGTGTATGGATGTTCCCATGATCCTATATCTAGAGCTGAGCCAGGCAATGAGATGGTCATGGCCAAGGCGGCCAGAGGTGGTCCATCCGACGGGGTCAAGGTGACAACCTTGGAATCATAGGTTGGTCCTTCTATTAATGGGTATCCAATGATGGTTATCAAATTAACAAGCATCAAAGGATCCCCAGTGGCAGAAGCTCCTATGGTGGCTCAAGAACATGATGTGACAACGCTCAACTCTCGTAAGTATCTACCTTCATAGACCCATATATATCATCTGAGGATTAGGATGACTGAGGTTCTATATTCAATGGAGGGATCTTCAGAATATTAAATCAGAAATTTGAGGATCCTAGGACATCTTTGGGAGCTCGTCTGATGAATATATCTATCTATAGGGAGATGATCATTCTAACTGATCTGGCCTTGGTGACAAGATGGAATCAGGTTGCAACCATTGATGATGCCACTAACAATGTTGTCAAAGCTATACTAGGGGATTCTACAAAGGAGTAAATGGGTGAAGACGGTTTTACACATGTTATAGAGACCATCCTCTCATATTTTATACTAGAGTAAGACCATGCCACTAAATTTTTTGTCGTTTTCCCTAAATATAAACCCACAGACCCTAAGAAGCTTGATAATTCTGATCCTGATGTAGCTAAGGAAAACCACATGACCTTACAAAGAGAATTTAAATGCATAAATCATTTACTTAAGGCATTTAAGGAATAATGGGTTAGCCCAATTGGGTCACTATGCACCCCGATTCTCTGTCTCTATGTTGGAGTGGTGGACACTAACAATCTTCACGTGCTGATTAGTGACTATCTACATTAGAAGATGCGGGAAAGCAGAAATCACAAGGACACTGCTTGGTGAATGAGGAAATATTAAAACATACAAAATATATAGGATGTTGAACAAGAGATCCAGTGCCTAGTATAACTTATGAATAAATGTTTATCCTTCATTATCGATTAATCAGAACTTGTCGTACGACTGAAGGTCCATCTAGTGGAGGCGCAGGAGCATCTGAAGTAGGCAAGCCATCAAGTGTATGACCTCCAAGCTGGAAATGATCAAGCATGCATCAGGGTTGATGAGATTTTCTCTTTGGAAATTTATTAAGTGAGGTAACTCATGCAGTAGAAGAATACGATTTTGGCCACATGTCGAAAGGTGGAAGAGCAAAATTATTTCGTCGAAGGGTCCAATCCATAAGGATTATTTTTCTTTCCAAACCTATGAAATGAAATTTCTTGTTTTCTTACATTGAACTGTGTGCACAGACACATTATTACTCACTTTAATTATTTAATATAAATCATATCTAGAATAATAGTGTCAAATATTTATTTAAAACATGTTTTATGATATTTTTGACTAGTTTCCAAGAGCATTTGGGATGAGAGAGGTTTTAGCTAGAGAATAGTGTTCTTGGATAATTTTTTTTTCCATTCTCCATGTCCTCTAGTGAAAAAATAGGATAATTACATGGGAAATGGAATCTATCCAAACAAAGGGGATTGATCAATGATAATCATGACCCCAAAAAAATCAGAACAAAATGGGAGCGGCGTCGCGATAAAAGATAACTTTTGACCATGTTTGAAACACAACATCTATACTACTTAGCCTGAAATGGGGAAAAAAAATGAGAGTCGGCTACTGACTATGCTCAAAACATGAGACCTATCTCAAATTTTAATCCAAATTATTTAGTAACATTGTCTCAATATGAAAGGTGAGCCAAAGTGTCATGGGATCATACCATTAGGGGGTCCCTTTAGACGTGAAATAGGATGAGGATCCAAATAAAGAGTATGCGAAGAGTGGAAGTGGATTGATGGAATGTTTGAATGTATTCCAACACTCTAATGGTTTTTCCACCATGATTTAATAAAAACTATTGTGAGTGTACTATTTTTAACGAATATCATACCCATATTCCCTAGGAGTGTCATCTCAAATGTCGAGTCATAGTTGAAGATGTGAAAAATGTGGTAGATAACCAGCATCAAGGGAGAAGACCACTCGACCGAGGCCCGGGATGCTTTGTAGTTTCATGTCATGAAAGTGAGGATGATGAACATGTAGTTTAAAATGTATGGTAAGAACAATGCATGGAATTGTTTAACATTGTGTGATCAGGACATGCCGCACAGTTTAAAATCATGTGATTATGATGTTTCACATGGTTTAAGGTCGTACTATCTAGAGTCTAGTCAACAATTTAATGTCATCTTTCCTAGAATAAGATGTCTATTCATTGAATGTTTACCTGGCATGGATGAGATGAACCCCACATGAATGAGCTAAAGGAGGGTTGTGCACCATAAAAATACCAAGGAATGGGCAGGAATGAGGCATATGTGATGCGGTGAGATACAAAACCCGACAAGAATAAAGGCCAAGGAGACCCAATGCCACACCACATATCCTTATTAGGTTCCTATTTTAAGGTCATAGAGTTCATACTAAGTACCCTCATGTAGCTGAAACACATGTGTACCCACCTTATCCAAAAACCTAAGCCCACATGAGCCTTTGTAAGTTTAGGAAACAAGGATTGGTACAAGGGGTTTTACCTGATATTTGGGAGCACACATCAAAGGTGACATAAAGGATATAATCCCACCACAATACATAAACATGGAAAAAGGTAAGTGCAATCATTAAATGTTTGGATGAAATGGACACTGGCGAGTAAGGGTGGATTGTTGACCATATTCAAAAAATAGGGACCAAAACCACACCAGGAAATAATGGGTTGAGAAAATGTAGGATGAACACCTAGGTAGTTTTGAAACACCTGATCTTCTGCTTGATGAAAAATATTTATTATTGTGTTGGCCCATGATAGGAGGTAAGACGAAGCACCACGATACCATCTTCGTTATGGGGTCCATCTAGATTTCAGGGATGATGGAAAACCCAAAACAAGATAGACAGAAACTGAGGTCTAAATATACTAGAGAGTTGGATTTAGACCCATGTGTGAAAATAGTTCAAGTTCATATTCCACTAACCCAGAAAAATAGTTTAAAGTGATGTTTCTTTGACTATGGAGAACATTTTATAGTTGTGCTTCTAGGACTTCCGAAATATGCTGAGTCTTAGGGTGTGTGTATATAGCACATGGGAGGTAACACCTGACATAAATAATGCCAAAGAGGCTCAATTGTTTTGTAAACACCTTAAGATGAATAGATGTAAAAAGGGTGAAAAGAGATAATGATATAGTTTTGGGACCCAAATGAAAAACATTTGGGTGTCGATACATATCCCATAATGGTGGAAATCAATCCATACATAGTTCGGAAATGAAGCATGGAAGAAGACCAATGCCTGAGGTGACATCTTCTCAGGTGAGGACATCATGGTGTAACTATACAGTTTAGAGTTATATAGCTTGGACTTTCTGGTTCTAAGTTTAAGTTCATATAATTTGGACCTTACATGCATACAGTTTAAAGTCATGATAATTAGAGTATAGAGACTAAAGATAGATTTATGTTCAAAATTCTTGGACCAACTATAAATTGTTTAAGTTCAGGTTTCCTAGAACAAAAATTCTTGGTTTAAGGTCATAGTTTTTAGACCATAGTGGAAGAGGATTCAAGAGGGTGTTTGTAAAGAGGTGTTATTTAAACGCTGATGCGAATGAGTACCAAGGAGGCCCCACACCACACAACACTCAGTCCAAGGGTCCAAAAAGTTGAATCTATAGATGGTCCAAAAGAAAATATTTCTGGGTGTTGGTATGTATCCCATAAGGATGGGAATAAATCCATACATACTTCTTGATGGAGGGTGGGTATCTATGATGGAAATATGAAGTGTGGGGAACTAAAAAACCTGACATGAATGTGGACCAAAGGGTCCCAATTATAAACAAAATATTCATTAGAGTACCATGGAGATTCACTTATTTTATGGTCATAGATTTTCGGCCTGATGAATTGTGAAGCTCCTCTATGGGTTAAGAACATTACTAAAACAGATAATCCCACATTATCCATGCTCGATGTGGGAAATAAAGAGTGATGTTAGGATTTCCCTATCACATATAGAATCATACAACAAGGGAAAGGAAATGTCGAGCTGTGAATCTCATAGTGATACTGTCATTCTCACTCAATGTGTGCAGATGCATGAAGGGCCAACAACTAGGGGTAGTAGAGTTCCACTAAAACATAAGGAGGTGGAAAATTTGAATTCGAGAGCCTAATATATGGAACACAATGATGGTGGTGTGATGATGGAAGATAACTTCATACCATGTTCGAAACATAGCATCCATATCATGTTACGTGGTTTGGGGACAAACAAATGAGGGTATACCACTAGTCATGTTAGAAACATGGGACCTGTCTCAAAATGTCATCTAAAGATTTTTTTTGGAATTAGCCTATAATGGTAGGTGAACTATCTGTCTATACACAATTCTATTTGGGTGTCCCTTAAGAAAAGGAAGATTATGGAGACCCAAATAAAGGGACACGTGAATCATTGAGACGGAATGATAGCATGTCCCTTCTAAATTCAATGACCTAGGTTCTACCCCATAGTGCATATGATCACGTCAATGGGGAATATCAGTTATATTTTTTCAAACCCATTCTCAAGGATAGAGAACCTAATGTAACTCTTGGATATGGACTGGTAGTTCCCCAGTTCCAAATGGAGATGATGATGAAGAGTGGTAAAAAGGTTAATGAACATGTGGTTGGACCCAAAGAAAAATGTTTGGGAATCACTACATATCTCATAAGGATGGTAATCAAGCCATAAATAGTTCTTGATTTCTATGTAATTTAACATCATATGGTAAGGACTCTAGTTTTCATGCTATTTATAATTGTGTAGCTAGTAAGATGAGTGTAATTATGTCTATCATCATGTGACTAGGAAGTTGAAGGGGGTACCTCTCAAGGGATATGTATGATGTGGCTACTATAAGTAGACATGAATAAGGGAATAGGAAATCCCATGTTGTTCCATACATTCCCAAGGAAGTCTTGTTGTCTTTTTTGAGTGGTTGGACCAGGAAAGAAAATCATCGAATCACAACATTTACTATATGGATGGGAATCATGGATTATGTAGTTCTTGATCATTGTAGGGTGGATTACCAGTACTGGAAGTGATGTCCTTTTAGATGAGAACACTACGGTGATGTTTTGAAGTTTAAATTCATTACAGATCAAACTATACAGTTCTTAGTTTTAGGTTGTATAATTCATAACATAATGAGTTGTGTAACTCTCTTATGTGTGTACAAACCCTTCCAAAACCCCCCAAACCAACATGAGTCATTCTGAGTGTGGGAGAAAAGGAATAAATTCATAATTTTCCCATCATATGGAAGTTCATAGCATGGGTGAGGAAATACCATTGGGGAAAGTCCCAAAGATACTGACCATCCCACTCAACATGAGCATATTCATGAAAGAGAAATATTGGGGTGTTAGAGTTCCACTAGAATATATTGAGGTAGAAAATGTGAATCATGGCATCTGATATCTAGAAAATAATGAGAGTCATGTGAATATATAGGATAACTTATTACAATGTTTGAAACACATAATCCATATCTTGTTAGCTGGGATGGTTAAAAACAAATGAGTACGGTACATGCCTCAAAATGTCATCTAAATCCTTCAAGGGAGTTATTCCAGGTGGTGGGTGAGACACTATGGCTAGGAACCAAACCATTAAGGGGTCCCTTCATACATGGAAGATGATGATGTTCCAAATAAATAGATATGTGAATCATGGAGATGGATTAATATAATATCCATACAGAATCTAACACTCTATGTCTCACATCCTGGAACAATAGATCATGTCAGTGGTAGGACATGGCTAGACTTAGGGTAAAATAAGATAGTATTAAAAATAGTTTAAGGTCATATTTCATGGACCAAAGGATTTTAATTTATTTTTCTAGAGTTCAGACCATTGGTTCCTAGTTTATGTTGTGTTCCCGGTATACACCCATGCATTTTGAGGACATGAAATAAGGATGTTATAGAACTGTTTAATGTCATGTTGTAGGGATAGAATAGGAAGGGAGTTTAGAGAAAGATATGTGTTATATGACAATTATAACCAAATGGGAATGAGAACCAATGGGTCGATGCCACACAACACAATTTCAGGGGGAAGCTATGCATAGTTTAAAGTCATGACATTTGGACTTGGGTGCTCAGTCTAAAATCATTTTCCGAGGATGTGGGGAATTTTCCTTTTATAGTAATGCAGAAAGTACCATCAATGATGTGTAGTTTAGAACCATGTAGCTGGGATACTAATGGTGTTATGCAGTTTAACATACTACAACTACGTAATTTTTTATAGTTTAACATCATTTTGTAACGACAAAAAATTATGTGTAGCTCAACATCATGTAGTGACTAAGAGGGTCGTTACGTAGTTTAACATCATGCAACTGGGATGTTGGCTATGCTATGAAGTTTAACATCCTACAGATAGGATGTGTCAGTAGTTTAACATCATGAAGGATGGACACTAGTTCTTATTCAACGTACTGATTGAGGAACTTGGCATTGGTTGGTGGAGTGATGTTCTCCCCATCCATAGTGACCAAAGAATATACACTATTGAGATAAACCTTATGAATAATGTAAGACCCTTACCATTTGGGATCCAACATTGGTGGAATCTTATTTGGTATCATTAACATCCTTAGATCTAGTACTATGTCACCCTGAAGGAATGATAGGATACAAAAAATCATGTTGAAATCTCTATCTATCTTATTATGGTGCCTCTCATGATTATGGAAGGCTCAGATCCTGTTCTCACTGATTGTTTCTAGTTCCTCTAGATGGACTAGGACTACCCTGTCTGATATTTGCTGATCATAGAGATTTTTTCAGAGTGAAGGTATCTGAATCTAATTGGGAAGGATTTCCTCTCTTCCATACCCCAAGGAATATAGGGTCACTAGGGTGGAATTTTGAGTCATTGTTTGAAAAGACCAAGGAGTTTTTAGGATATTGTCTTGTCAACTTTTCTTATTCTGACCAACCATCTTCTATGGAATTTTCGAGAGGGTCTTGTATAATGGATAGATCTACTCATTTTCTTTCAAATGGTAATGGGAAGTATAGTAGGACCAGATATTGTACTTAGAATACAATTTAAGCAGCTCAACTACTTGGAAATTGGTATCATTATCGATGAGAACTGTGTGAGGGACTTCAAATCGATGGATGAATTTTGAGATCATGAACTCAAAAATAGAATAGTCCTTGACTTCAATGATCATAACCTCTTCTTCCCACTTGGAAATTAAAACTGTTGTGGTCAGAATGAACCTACACAGGTGAGATATCACTGGTGGATATGGTCTCATGATGTCGAGTCCCTAGACCGAAAAGGGACAAGAGTACTTGGTAGTTTGTGAGGTCTTTGGTGTCCAATTATCGAAGTTGGGATGGATCTAAAATCTATGGCACCTTTTTTTGTGCTCAATATAGTCATGGACTATGGTGGTACAGAAGTTTCCCAACCTTCAAATCTTATGGGAGAGTTTCAACCCATCTTGATCAGCTCCACAAGAACTAGAATAAAATTACTATATAACCAAGTGAATCTCATATCCTTGAATGTGGTAGAGGATAATTCCATTGTAAAAAATGTTTTAAGAGAGTCTACTAAAGGTTGGGACCACTCTAGAGGCTTAGTTGTACTACACGCCGATAGATTTTGTAATCATTGGCTCTATCTGAGGGAAGATTGTCATGTTGGAAGTACTCGATGAAAGGATTTTTCCAATTAGAAGTATTTTCTACTAAAAAGGGGGTCTGAAGGTTATGAAATGGAATCCCTGATGGTAATATGACTTACCTACTAGTTGTAATCATCATTTGGCTTAACGAGAGTGATGAACCTTTGATGTACGGTGTGGATAAACAGATCATCATAGTCATGCTATATGAGGGATGAGGCTACACTATCCAAGACATCATATTTACCATTCTATGACCTAGAAACATTTGTAAACTTTGGTTGATAAGGAAACTAGTCCATCAACTAGTGACTACGCTCAAATTGGGGAATGATCTCTGGCTTCTTGACAACATAGTCACCATCAATCTACATGATGAATAACTTGAAATCCCTATTCACTTGTAAGTGAGGGAAATAAATATCGAGAGCCGTCTTGAGACCAGTGATGAGATCCTGATACTCTACCTCATTATTGGTGAAACATTCTGAAAGAAAGAACAAATACGTGAGAACAATCTATATAGCCATAATAACGAAGATCCCCATGCCCACTATGTTGTGTCTGGGATCATTGAACTTTCTACTAGTTGGGCACTAGGAGGAACCATCTATATGAATCTTCCAACACGTAATAATCAGATTTAGTGAGGCAATGGACTCATCTAGAATATCAAGATCTAGAGATAGGTCTATGGTAGCTGGATGGATGGTGATAAAATCTTCCAACACCTGACCCTTGATGGACTTATGTAGAATGAACCTAAAATTGAAATTCTACAGAATCACTACCTAATGAGATAGAAGACCTGTGAACATAGTGCGATTCAGGATATATTTTAGCAGGTACACATGTTACACCATATTTATCTCATAAATCTACAGCTAGTGCTATAACTTCTGCATTGAAAAAACCAGTGAGAGGAAGCTCTTCTCAATAGGAAACTATTTTGACTCACTTTTAAGGAGTATGAAACTGAGATAGTAAAAAACTATCCTTTATCCCTTCGTTGTTCTTATGAGTGAGAAACTTCTCATGGGATAGTTATAGGCTAGTCGCATAGAGGACTGAAGTCTTCCCGGAGATGGGTGGTATGAGGACCAAAGGTTGTAGCATATACTGCTTGATTTCATCAACTGGTTCTTGGCACTCTTCATCCAAATGGTATACAACACCCTTATTAATGATAGTATAGAAGAGATTACTGGAGAGCTTTTTAATGAATTAGTGTATATAGGATATGTGTCCTTCAAAGACAAGGAGCACTTAGAGGTTGCTCTGAGGAGGCATATGGATGATGTCCTTGATATTCTCTAGGTTAATATCAATACCTCCATATATGAAAAAATGATGAGAAACTTCCAAGAGGTAACCCCAAAATAACACTTCAAGGGTTTCATCTTCAGATGGTGGGAGTGTAATAAGTTTAACACTTTCTCAAGATCTATGATATGGTCCTAACGTTGGAGTTATTTGACCATCAAATCGTCTGTGTAACATTCCACTAACATCCAGAGGATCGGTTTGAATATGTGGTGCATGGAATGATGATTTTATTATACCCATAATACCCATCCATGATAGAGAGATCCTAGGATCCAACAGTGGCATCGATCAATAGCTCTATTATCAAAAGAAGAAAATCGTCATTCAGGTAGTGTAATTTGAGATCCTAGAAGTCGATGCAGACATTGATATCCCTTTCCTTTTTCCTTAAGGGAATAATTTTGGCTAAAAATATGGGGTATTGGACATCCTTGAATAAGTTGTTCTTGATGAGCTTGTCAACTTTGACCACGACCATGGCACCATCAGAGTGGTGCATCTTCCTAGAAGGATGTTTGAACCTATGATGACTCACAGGGAAACCAAGGTGATGGATGGTGACCTGAGGGTCTAGTCTTGGAATTTCATCATAGCTTAGGAAAATAAATCACGATTCTACTTCAAGAAATCAATATGCTGTTATTGTTTCTCTATAGAAATTGATTCACTGGTTATTGTCGGCCTTAGGTCTATCTCAGTGCCTAGATTCACCTGGACCAGGTCATCACTAGTGGTGGAAAAACGTTCTTTGAATATGGGAGGAGGATCATCCAAGTATACTTTATCAACTGAGATAGTGGAATCAATGAGGGGAGATGGTTCATCCACACTAGATGATTCTATAAGAACATTGGTTCTTGATTTAGCAGATGCATAATCTTAACTAGGAGAATATTTCACTACTGAAACCATGACAACAATGTTTTTAGGCCCAATTCCATTAGGTCTTCGATCGAGGGGTCCATTATTGATGATTTTAATGTAGTTTTATGGGTTTTCCTATGTCGATTCAACCTAGATTAGAATAATAGGAAATATTGGCATATAGGTTTGGCCATAGGGTGAACATCCCTATACCACATAGGATTGAGGGGTGTTAGTATCACTTGATCCTAGCCTTTATAGATGTATGAAGTAATATTCTAGTGTTCTGTGTACCTGGGAACATGTTTTCCCCTATTCTCAGACAAAAAGAAGCATTGTACCAAGTCTAGGGTTGTGGCCTCCAACTAATGAATCGAGAGGATGAAAGCATCATCCAAGTCTATCCATGGGTCGACTATAGTGGGAGTGTTCTCAACCTCATTGTCCAGAACTCGTTTGACTCTACACTTGTACTATTCATCATCCTAATAAAGGGATTCATAAGAGGGAAAGGGAGATGAATCTCCTTGGAGAATGACCACTCAACCATTGGGGGAGTACTTGAGGAATTGGTGATACAAGGAGGGGACTACTGCATGAAGATGAATTTGGGGTCTACTCATCAATCCATTGTATGTGGTATCCTTCAAGATAACCAAAAAATCATTTCTTTCAATCAAGCCAATGAACTGGGTCTTCAAGTGGATTTTTTCACATGATATCTACTCAGACCTATTTTGACTAAAAAATGATGGACATCCAGGCCATTGAACTAATTCGTCATGTACAGGGGATGGATATTCCCCTATACAAGAGATACTTAATCTTATACTATGAACAATATGATGTATTGGAATTTCACTCACTCATCTTTCTCAACATGGAAGGCTTCTAAAGCTATGACCTCTATCTCAAACTAGAGTGGGCTCCTCAAAGCTTCTTTGAGAGATTCTTGCATGTCTTCTAATCGGAGAATGACCTCAATAATTAATGTATTCTTTTCAATTCTTGTAAAATGTTTAAGAATATCATATATCCATTATATATTCACTTTTCTATTGGTAGAAAGTATCTCTTTGGTAGGAGGTATGATAGGTGTTACTAGCCGAACTGGAGGATTATGGCTAGTTCTAGGGATTTCCTGTTTCCCACTAACTGAAACTTGAAAAATTACTATCAACTGACTATTGTATTATTGATTTATGGCTATATCTGGGTGAATTTGATCACGATGTAGTCCCTTTGTCTCTTCTTGATCAAGCAGAACAAATAGAAGTGGGAGGGAATCTATTGAGACAGACTGAAATGGTGGCACCTACTGAGATCCATGAAAAACCTACTATCTTGTCTCTTAGATTGTATGTTTCGGCTATGAGCACTAGCCTAAGAATTATTAATATTCACCTGTATATGGCCCCATCAAGGATTTCATCAACCAAGGACATTAGGATGACCTTCCTGATACTCCTCACTATCTGGAATCATGTAGGGGTCCACCATCTTAAAGGTATTCACTGAGGTATACTACTGGACATCATAAAATGAGTCTTCCAATGATAGACAGTCTCTAGGATAAATTCCCATCTCTGGAGGCATGAAATAACCGAGAGTGTGTGATGGTTTAGGCATTGGCACCGAATACCTAGGACCAGGGACACACTTGTCTACTAATGTCTCAAGTTCTTATAATCCCCATATTGAGGAGAAGATTCATGTTGGGTTCACTATTTCTATTTCTAATGCTTCCTCCATGGTTCACCACCTGTGTTTGTTGTTATCATTATTGGTGTATTGTTACCCCACATTCCCGATTTTTAATGGTGGGTGGAATTCATCAATTATTTCAAGATGTCATCTCATTGATCAAAACAGGATTATGGGACGTTATTTCTTCTTTCCATGGATTCATCCATGGAATTAAATGCCTAGTCAAGGTCTCCCTTATAGATTAAGTCATTGTTTGTGAAACTCATTCATGGTGGAATATCTTTGTGGACACCAGTTAATTACACTAATTCTGTATAGACATTCCAAGGGGTCTAGTCAGGGTAGAAACTGTTTTCCAGGAGACTAGTCATGTTGGGCATCAGTGCCATGTTTGACCGCTAGAACATTAGTCACCTGTATTTTTTCCCATAGGAGGGATTCCCAAGGGTTTAGAAACTCGAGGAATTCCACATTGATCATGGAGTATCCTATGTCATACGAATGTCTTCCTATGTTTTCTTCATGTATCCCATATTTAACATAGGGTAAGCCATGAGTTTAATATCCAGTAAATATAGAGGGTCATCAGTTTAACATATTTTGGAGCCAGAATGGAATGTTCAGAACACTTGAAAAGGTGGATCAGATAGGTACATCCCTAAGAGGGATTACCAGGAAGGTTTATCATATGGATGGATCAAAACGCCCTATGAGGATGGAATTGAGAGTGGAGTGTCCCATAAAGGGATGGTGTCACAGTGTGAAAGCTGATCTAGACACTACTGAGGTCAGATCAGGGAGGTATACCTTAATGAGGGGGACACTAAGGTTTAACTTTGGTAGGGATTGAACCTAAAGGAGTCCTCTTACATACCATATATAAAAGATAGGAATCAAACCCCATGTAGTTTCTTTGGTGGATTGGGGATTACGCACTGAGACTGCATGTCGCAAGATGATTTCTCTTGGTTGGATTGTGTGGGGATTGCATATTGAGACTACTCAGGTGCTATTGAGAGAAGTGTTGGTGTGAGTGGAGCATACCCACTGATATAACCAAGATGGATGGAATGAGTTTACCAGGATGTGGTAGAACATGTAAAATCAGGATGAATTGTGGATGGATTAGATGGAAGGGATAGAATGGATGAGATGGATGAATTGTTGGGCTTGATCCTTAGAGATATTTCCTATGTATCCCTGTTGGTTGGGAATCAAAGTCCACATAGTTAGGAATGAAATATTTGGGATTATACCTAAAGATGAGGTCTATTCAAAATGGGACATGTGGCTTGGGATCATTCATTTAAGGAGACCAAATGTAATGGGAATGATAGAGCAATACACTAGGATGGATTCCCACATGAGACCCAAAGGAGATGTGCCCTCCGGACCAAGGCATGATCTCACTAGGATAAGAGTGCGGCGATGGAGTAGATACTAGGATCCAAGAGGTCCATCCCTAGGAGGAGGTAACCAATGTTTACCTATGGTCGGGATTGAACCTCATGGAAGTCTCCTATGTACCCTATTTAGATGATAGGGATCAAAACACATGTATTTTGAAAGGTGAGATATCGTTTCATGGACATTACTTACCTCTAAGGCCATGCGAGTTATACACATTATGAGAAACAAGAGGAACTAGTAGACATGACCAACGTGTCATGGAAGGTGAGTGCACAAGAGATGGTGTGGGACATACATATAGAAGTTTCATGGGGGGGGGGATTTCTTGTTGTATGGGGGGGATCTCATTCCATGTGATAAAGTTATCACTTCATGACATACATTAAAAACACCCTATCAAAGGTGTGTTGGGGATTATGTGGAGACTGTCTGAGGCGAAAATGGTGGAAAAAACCATAGGAAAGGGATGGAAGTTTGAGATGGTGTGAAGTGAAAGGTTTCGGGTGCCCATCCCCTCACGGATCCTTTAACACTTACCACACATGGAGCAACCACAGTTTAGAATCAAGTGGTGAGGACGTTGGTTTTAGGAATTTTAATTTCCTATAGCTCAGAAGGGGTGGGCTCACTCCTCATCCCATGGATGTACATAAGTGATACCCAACCACACATGTGGGAGGGAAACACAAGAAATTCTCAACTAGAGTGGTGTGGAGGAGTGGCTTATAGTGGGTTCTATGCTAGTATAGATATGAAAAAAGAAATATAAACTAGAGTACCTATGTAAAAATGCACTAGTTTGGGAAACACAACATGGGACACCAGAAAAGGGATCAAGAAATATCTAAACACAAAAATGGAAGGATTCACAAAGGAGGTGTGCACAAGATGTGATAGTTTCTAGCCAGAGGGGATAAAAATGGTGATTCAGAGTAAAGAAAACCAATGGAGCCTAAGGGAAGGGGTGAATGCATGATTTTTGGATTTTATGAAACAGGAAGGGGGATGACCAGTGGTGTCATACAAGGGAATGTTTTTTTCACAAGATGGTTCTTTTGAATGCACATTCCATAGGAAAGAAAGGAAATGGGTGAGGGTTAGGCCTTTATGGGCCCACTCGAATGGGTCTTATAGGGAACCTTTCATTCAATATCATGTACATTGAGGGTTCCATGGATTTTTCACTGTTATAGAATAGGTGGTCTTGTGTGTGCGGGAGTGACGGTTTGATCTGGATCATTAACCAAAGAATGGGGTATCCCATCTATATATAGGAAAAATCACTAGCTGGAGTATGTAATAATCATGTTGCAAAGGTGGGCATTTGAAATCACATTGGATGTGTATGAAACTTACATGTGGGCCAGTCATTTTAGTCCTGAATTCTCCACTATCATACATCTGCCTTGGTAGTTTTAAGGTGGTCAGGGTACAAGATGCCCCTTTAAAATTGAATTGGGAATGTAAGGCCCTTTCATGAAAATTGAGGTATTGTGCACATCTCTTGAATATTATACATGACTTCCATGGACTCCTTGGAATGTTCTGTTGAGTCAGAGGGTGTCTTTAGCTTTCTCAATGATGACAATTTGTGTGATCGAGAAGAATTTGGATCCAAAAGTGATGCTCGTTCTGCAGATGTCACAGGGAAGAAATCTTCAAGAGTTGGAGTTTGCATTGGAGTAGAATATGATTCCTCCCCTTCAATGTCTTACTAATTCTAGTGGTTATTCCTACCTTTGAGTGGTATATCTAATGTTACCATATTGGGTGGTGGAGGTATTGTGGGTTTTCAGAGTAATGATCTCAGAGTGTAATGAGCATGATAAAGTGTTTTTTGAGTCATCCAGTCATTGAACATTCTCTCACACATAGCTGGAACTTTCTTCCAATCACCTTATTCTTCTGACTAAGCTATGGTTATGCAAGAAACTTTCTCTAAGGATTTATCTCATACCACATGTCTATAATTGATCATTCTTTTAAGGTCATATTTGAAGATGACGTAGTTTTGGATATTATGAACTAGCCTTCTATGAAAATGGTAGTAATCAGGATAGTCAGTGAGGTTTACCTCGTCGGTCTTCCTAGTATGTGGAAGTGTTAGCAGGATTTTGTCTATGGCTACCATGAAATAACTAAGGACCTTTTCATTCAGAAAGTAGTGTAATTTATTAATCTATTCCTCAAATATTGGGTGACATTGATTTCAATATTTTTCTGGATGAGGGTGATTCTATTATTTTTGTTTCTCGATTGGAGGTGTTGGGTGGTTTTGGACCAACATGGGTTCTAGGACAGGCACTACTATAGGCTTGAGAGTGACAATTGCAGCTTCTTCTTTGTTTGGACTTTTCCCATGTGTTGTGGGCATGGTAAAAGTTTTGAACAAGGTCCACTGAATGGATTTCTCAAGACTTTGTGTCATTTATACAAACTCACGGAATATTCCTAGTTACTTCATTAGGATCATAGGCATCTGTAACTCATCAAAGATATTTTTATAATGGAGTTACAATATTTTCTCCAAAAATTGAGGGATTTTGAGAGAATAGGTTAAACCCTTCCATCTGGAATCTAAGTTATACATACTCTCATTTTCGTGTTGCTTGTACTTCTTTAGGTCGATGATTATCAATTTCCTCTACATGGAGATGAATTGATAAAGGAATTAATGATGAATGTATTCCCATCCTACAATAGAACCTTTTGGAATGATTCTGTACCAAAAAAAGCTGGACATATGATATTATATCCTATTGATCTCTAGAGCCCATCATCCTCCCACATTTGAATAAAAAGTGTGTGAGATGTTTATCAGGGTTACCTACACCATCAGAAGTGGAGAAGGTAGGACTTCCAAAACAAATTGAGGAAGAGTGTCTCCAACACACTTGGGGCATGGATTCCTCTCAGGTTACGTAGGTGTGTGCCACACTTGCATGGATTCCATTAGAATATTCAGGGACTCGATGATGTTAAGTGGCTCTGGGGGCACTGATGTATGATCCACCTCTTTTATATAGGGAATGGTTGGATTTCGATGAGGTGGCACTGATTTCATCTCCAACTGATTCTTGATTTGTCCTAAGAATGAATAATTACCCTGGTGAGGGAGAGGTTATTGCTGGAATAGAGGGAATTCATGATTATTTATGACTCCCTTATTTATTTAGACTGGCCACCTAGATCTCGAGCCAGTCTGATGCTCAGACACCCCACTTGTGATTAGATCGGCTATTGGAGGGAGAATATTCCTCTCTGCCTGAAGACAATACCCAATGAGAATATTTCCACTGAGTAGCAGCCGTTGAGTTGTCAGATAGTTTTTATTTCAATATCATATTGCGAAATATGTTCTTCCATGGATGGATCCTCAACTCTTATGGATAGTGATCGAGATGTATCCACATCTTTACCTTTTTCTTTGGTAGTGATCTATTAGAGATGTGGTAACTCATTATTTGGAGGATCCATATTTTGGATCCATCTCAGGTTTTGGGTGCATGTATCCTCAATTGGGGTATCCAAATCATCCTCCTTTAGAGGTACATTTTCCATGTTGCAGCCCTCTACATTTGCATCTTGGAAAATCTATTTCATATTGACATTAATGACATTCACAAAGGCTTATCGAGAAATAGTGGTTATGCCATTACTTTCAAAGGAAATAAGGTTATTCTAGATAGCTTTCATCAGGGTCGTTATTAAAACCCTTCGCCATATTGGGTCATTTTGTCTTGTGACACCAGCAGGGTCTGATTGCCTTTTCCATAGGATCCTCCTGTCTGGGTCTAAGAATAGTGACCTTATGGGAGTTTTTGATCGTGGTTGTTGAGTGAGCCCAGGCCAGCAGATGTTTGACTTGTGATGGGAGAAACATGAGGGATGTTGAGGATTTATTGTTTCCACAAAAACTAGAGAAGGTCAATTATCTCTATGGTGATGATGATGATGAAAATTTCATGAGCCCTGTGGGGTGGGGGTTCTCACGGCCTCAATTTTGTTGATTGGTCCAATTTTTGAGGATCTAGTGATTCATTTAGTGGATTTGATGACTCCCTTGATGAAAATCAAGATATAAATTCCCCCAGCCTAGCAGGGTGGGGTGGATCTGGAATCACAATTGATTTTTTCAATACCCTATAAGGGGATGATGAACTAGGTGATGGTGATTGATATATAATTTGACCCATCCCACTGGGTTTAGTTTTTTTCAGCTGTTTATGGTATGTACAGAATCCTCTAGGTATTTGATAATCCTTTATGTGGAGGTGGTTATGGATATTCCCCCAATATGGTGTGTTGATTTTTATCTTAGACAGATGGTATAGAAGCTGATACTATGACTTTTTTGGATGTGGTTCAGCTATTCTTGAATAGGATCTAGGTGCGATGGTATCCCATGATGGGAATCATTCTTTATGGGAAGTTGTCTGTTTGATCCCAACATTGGTCTCTGTGTCTAAAATGCATTCCAATTGTATTGAGGGGGCTTGTTTAACTTCATTTTTGTTATCCTCTTCCTTTTTTGTGATGTTTGGGTATCGTTGAAGTGGGGGAATTCAATTCTAGTGACTAAATGGTTGGATCGTTACCTAGTCCCTTGATTTCATCAGGGGCTATAACACTACAAGACTCTATATCTGATGGGTTCTAAAATCACAAGGGTGTGGAAAAGTGTAACACTCCCTACTATCCCTATCCTCAAATACAGATTTATAATGTTACTTCAGATGTCATCTATTGAATAGTATTGATGCAATGACAGAAACTGTGTTTCAAATTTGTGTTGTGGTTTTCTAGTTTTGAATCCAGGGCCATGGAGATATCAGCTAGATTTAGCTGACAATAGAGTATCTTGATAATGGGAAGGTGAACCTCTCATTTTGGATAAGGTAGGTTTCTAACACTTATCCACTGATGAGTAGCCCGTATATTTTTTCATATATAATGCATGAACTCCTTTTTCTAGCTCATCTGGGATCTCATAGTTAGAATTAGGGAGGGGCTAGAACATGATTGGGTGGTTGTTTCTAGATAAATCTCTCCATATATCAATATCATACTCATCTTCATCTGACTTACATACCTCCATCTAGTTCGACCATACAAGATGCTTTTAAAGGTTTCATGTTTACTGGAGTAGAGTGTTTCTAGAAGTTGATGGGGGGACTATATGAGGTTGACCCTAATGTTTCGAGAAACACTCTATATGAAGGAATCATATATTTGAACAAATCTCTATATGATGTTGTCTAAGATTTTAAAACCTCTCTATATGAATGTTTTTGGGCAAGGGGATAATTTCCTTGTCTGTGGGATATATCTCCGTGGGGAGGTTGACCATGGTGGATGTACGAAATAGAGTACCTTCGATCAATATCCACAAAACCACAAGGAGTAATATCACGGTAATGATCATATTATGCTTCAGTGGAAGAGTTAATAGATCCTTGTGGTGTTCATAATGTGTCTTGAATTAAATCAAGGACACTATCATTGAGAAAAATAGATATATGGGCCATGTTCTACGTTGTGGTAAGAATATATCGATCTTACTTTTGGGATTTGTAGAGATATGATCCAGTTGTATGATGACTGATAGATCCTACTTATAAATATGTAGTGCTTCATAAGTATAATATTGTTACTAATAATTTGATTGAATATACCAATGAGATATCTCATTATTCATAGAAATATGAGTCTGTCTCAAGGCATGTGTCGCTCCCACTTCGTGAACCTATGTATGGACATGAGTATGATCCTAATACTAAAACATTGTAATATGATGCTAGAATTTCTTGCAAAATATATGAGCCTACCCCAAGGAATGTTCTTCTTTCACTTGTTGAGCCCCATTTGGAGCAGGAATATGAGTCTAGTCAAAATGTGAATTTCCCTTCGGAATATGCTGATGATCGTCTGAAATGGAAGAAGGGATATGTGAATCCTCCCATGTTTCCTATGAATGATGTAGCTTTAGTTGTTTATTGGTTGAAGTAGGAATATGAACTTGGATTCTGTGATCTCATAGAATATTATATGTACATTCACTGATAGGATTATGAGCCTTTCATGAGGCCTGTTCCATTTTCACTTGGTTAGCCCTAGCCAAAATAGGGATATATACCTGACTCTAGGCCTTTGGAGTATACCACTAGAATTATTCAATATAAATATGATCTTTTCCTAAGGAATATTCCCCTCCCACTTAGTGAGCCCCTACTAGAATGGGGATATGAACCAGATCCTCGACCTTTGGAATATGCTTTTGGACATTTTCAACAGACATGTTCCCCTATCTCGAGGCATGCGCTGCTCCCACCTGGTGATCCCCAGTTCAACCATGAGTTTGATCTTGGTATGATTCCTCAACCTTTACTATAATATATTGATAATCCTCTGACAAGGGACAAAGAATGTGTGATTACTCCATCACAACCACTTGTTCATGATGATCAGAGTGTTAAGCTGCCCTAGCTCTAGGGATAGGAATATATGTATGTACCTTTATCTGAAACAATATCGGAATATTACAGAAGATTTATTCTAATTTTTCTAAAAAATATTTCCATATTATAAAATTAATTGTAGGGATATAATCCTTCAAATTTTTCATATCCACTATATACTAGAAGACATATTTGAATGAAGTGGGGATATTATCCTACATCAATTCTCCTTGCGCCACTAGAATATGTCAATAGACTTCATGCTTGGGGGTAGAGATATAAGCCTCACCCATTACTGCTATAGGAATATACCTAAAAAATTGTACAAAGTGAGGAGGGATATGAGCCTTCTTATTAGATACTTCCAGAATATACTGGTAGGCATCATTAATGTGAGTGGGGATATGATCCTACCCCTTAATATCTAGTGCCTTCCTCACTAGATGAGCATTCCTTATTTCTAATTCATGGGCGTAATGGGAATCATAATTTTGGGTAGTATCCTTAGAAGTTGGGTGTTTAGTACCAGTAGGATTGTGTTGGAAATAGTGGCTGATAGGTGCCCCACTTGGAGAAACCCGAACTTGAAGGGGGGGGTATTTGACTCCCTAAAACCCCTTCATATGAGACTTAAGGTGGTAGTTTTCTTACTCTGGGAGAAAACTCTTGAAGTGGTTTCTAGTGGAGATGAGGTCCACTAGGTTAGCTTTATTTTTACTATGTGGTGTGGACTCAAAAGTTTCCATGCATAGAGAAACTCACGGGAAGCTTCCATTTTCAGGATTTTACCACGTCGATGGTACTCTCAGACCATCGTGTTCTCCACCAGATGTTGGATATATCAAGAAGGATAGTTTGTTTTGTGACCCTCGGGGGTTGCTACCATAGGTGATTTACCATAGTGGTTTATGAATGAATAATACATTATTTGGGATTTATATTCTCTCGATGAGAGAAGTATCTACAGTTATACAGACAATAAGGAACAAGGTTATCGATTAGTGAAATATAATAGGCATCATGTGCTCAATTATATATGCATGGTTAATATAATTTTCCTATTATTACGGATCCATGAATTCTTCTCATGTGGAATTTTTAATGTGGGTATGGACTTATTTCATAGGAACCCTAGTTAAAGAGGATCGACTATAAGATTCATGCCGATATTGCTAAAATTTTTCATGTAGGATATGCAAAAAAATGTTCCTTAACGCATGATTGACTAATAATTTTTTTATTGGAGATCTTCAGGTCGGGTTCACTATTTTTGTTTACATATAGTGGAAAAAATGGTCTGACGGATTATAACCCAATAATTTTTTATTAGAGTGATTTGTGTTTGGTTCAACATTTTTTTTCATGTTTGTGGGAATAAAATATGGCCCGATGGATCACATCACAATCACTTTTTCATTTGTTATATTCATGTTTGGTTTAGCATTTTTGTTTCAATGGATAAGAGGTGACCACATTGAATGTTTGTTTTGGTCTTATGGTTGACACTTTTGGGTTAATTTCATACAAACTCATTATCATTGGGTTTCCATTTCCATTCTTAATGTAAACTCACAATGGTTCACTCATCCATAACTAAGTATGGACCTGTTTGCAAAGGAAGGTGGTCAACTGGGGTTTTAGATCCAGTGACACTTAGGAACTTTCATTGGTTGATATGATGGGATTTCATGGTTATCGCACCCTTTTGAGGGGAATTATTTCTTACATAGGGACTCTCTCATTGATTTAACATATGTTGGAGAATCTATTCCTAACCCCGATATGGGACCATTTACCCTAACATTAAAATTATAGTTTAAATGTCCTTTATTCACAAAATAATTAGGGAATATCATTATTGAATCTATCTGTATGTATCTGGGGTTCTTCATCCATTTCTTAGTAATGAATAGATGCTTTGTATACTAAATTTTTTCAACCAAATACTTCATAATTTTCTTCCACAAAGAGAAGTGGTTAATATTACGAGGAGGGGATTGAGCCATTATGAGGCATCCTATGTATCATGGTTATTATAGGAATCAAAACTCATGTATTTTATAAATATCTATGAAATTTAACATCATGCGAAGAGAACATATGTGTCTGAACTTGGGAACTGAATAATTGATCTCTAGCCTCAAGGGGACTACATACGTATCCTGGTTATAGCAAGAGTCGGAGTTATCATAGTTCAATCACTCCCTTTGGACTAGCCCCAAAGTAGATTTCCTCATACTAGGGAGGTTCATATAATGACACTCATTGAGGTTTACATTCTGATATTTCCCTAGATATATGAAATTCATGTTTCTAATGAGATGACCATCATAACTCCCTAGACCCACATGAGCTATGTTTGTTGTGAGAAATAAAGAGTATCGAGTAATCTATCTCAACGAATATAAATGTGGGGCATAAATGATGGTACACACTTTGTGGTTCTTTAATATGGATCTTGGGAATTAGGAAGTCTTCCTACATATCATTATTATGGTAGGAATCAGATTCATCAAAGTTTAGTAGTTTTTGCAGTCTGCTGAGGGATGAGGTCTGATAATCAGCCCATGGGAATGATTATGTCCCAATGGTAGATATTTTAGAGACATGGTGGGGATAACACTGAGGTGGGATCCCATTTAATCTTGGGATCATTCTTTAAGAAGGAATCCTACATATCATGGTTATTATCAGAATCAGATTCCTTGTAGTTCAATGAGGTTGGGGATGACACACTTATGTTTCCCTTGTCCATGTAGAGGTTTATGATTCGAATGATATGATCATTTAAAATCCCTAGTCTCATGTGATATAAGCTCTATGTGAGAAATATGGTATGGAAAATATCCCTTATCATCACTTAATGGTGTAAGTGTTATGTGTTAAAACTTCCCTTGGGGAGCTTTAATGTGGTGCTCGAGCCTTAGAAAGGTGTCCTACGTATCCTGGTTATAGAAGGAATCAGTGTCATCATGGTTTAGTTTACTGGGGATTAAAAAATGGGTTTTACCATATTATTTGGGCTTACACACTAAATATGAACAAGTTTATCATGTTCTATGATTCCCTTGTTACCTGGTCTGCGTTCCTTACTGATACACGTTGATTGTCCACTCAAAATGCCTTGATTTTCAGCTTGACATGTTGAATGGTTTCTGAATAACATATTCTAGGATAATCACATGATCCAATTGAGCCTTCCAAGGGATTTCATGTATCCTAGGTAAAATGTTTGAGGTTTTTCGTATCACCTTGGTTAACTTGTCCGGAGTCCATCATAAGACCCGGATGGTTTTATATAGAAGCCATCACAGGACCTTGGATTACATGTCTAGAGGGTGTCTCAAGATCCAAATGACTTTTCCTTGTGTCATCACAAAAGATTCATAACACACTTGGAGGGAATTGTGTGAGTAAGTGTGACTTGTCTAAAATGGTGTCTCGTGTCAAGAATGACTTGTCTAGAGTATATCATGATACCTATATGGAAAGCCCAAAAGGTGTCATGAGTACCAGTTGAAATGCATGGGTTCCACCTTGAAACTTGGATGACCTGAAATGACACATCAATTTGGATCTGGTGACATATCTTAAGAGAACCACAAGGCAAGAATGGTGAACCTAGAGGGCTCCATGAGACCTGGGCAACATGCCCAAGGGGTGCCATATGACTTTCTTTGACATGTCCATGTTACTTTGTGTGATATGAATGTGATCTGTCTGACATTTCTTAGTGATGCCTCATGATCTAAGTGGTTCATGTGAAGTGCATTTAGATCAGCATATATGTTCTTAGCTTAAAACTCCCATATTTTAGTCTTTATTCTAGAATTTATATTGATAATTACTTAGATTTTTTTAGTGTTAGATTGTTTTTTGTATTATGTGATCTAGTAGGCATGTGGGATGTCCATCGCATGTCCCACCAGAGTTAATTCATGTGATCTATGAAGATCATTTGAAGTGTTGATGCATTTCAAATTATCGTGTTGATTATTCCCAGGATCATACCAGATAGGAATCCTTCCCATAAATGAGATTTTCCACTCTAAGAAATCCATTATAATGTCGGTTATGAGGTTCCAAGAATTCTTCCTTCTTCATAGAGCTGAATATCACCCTTTTTCATGTCGAGGTGGGGGATTTATAGGAATCTTCGTCCTAGTTGTTCACCACTTTATGTGGTGTATCCCATGATGATCTAGGATGGAGTAAGCGAAGGGATTCAATGTCATGAGTCTTAGTGAGTATTTTCTAGGGATCTCTTAGAGGGTGTCCCTTAAATTTTAGTGACCATGTGTCCCTCTCATAAAAAACTCCTTTACTAGATTATTGTAGATTAATGGGGACTAGTTTCATTATGTGGATACTCCAAGTTACTTTCATATTTTCATATGGACATGTTCAAGGGATTTAGTGAGATCAGGGTGCCTATCAAAAGGCCTTTGCGTAATCTCGAGTGACTTGTCTGGGAATTTCCATGAGACAAGGAAGGATTTTCAAAGGGCCTTTATGGGATAATGATGAATTTCCAAGGGTTCTTGCAAGATTATGTTGTGGTAATCCTTACCATGTCATGAGAGTTTTCAGATCGTGGGAGGATCCCACATCCTCCACATTTTATTTTATTTTTTTTACTGTTTAAGTGTTTGGGTTCTAATGGGGTTGCATGAGTTTCATAAAATACGATTACTCTACCTCTTGGTGATGTTTCACATAACCAATAAAGATTCTATTAGATATGTGTGGGAATTTTATGGACAATTCCAATTGTTTTTCATTAGGGAGCCAAACAGATAGCTTGTGTTTTCTTGGACATACCCAAGTCCTTTTGCATGAAAAGGCTAAAAAGCCAGTGGGATTTCATGAAATTAGGTGGTCATTTCATCGGGGTCTTATAGTTTCTTATAGATCATCAGGGGCACATTATATGATTTTTAGTAATGATAGTGTCTCCCACCACCTCCCCTTTCATTTACATTTTTTATTCTACAAAGGCTCGAGGGTCTCATTAGTTTAATTGAATTTTTTTGAGGAAAACCATTCTCCTCATCATTTATGAGTTGTGTGAGCTTTATGACTACAAGGGGCCTCCACCTTTTGGACATTTTCCTCCTATATTCCATGTATGTTTGGATGGATTATCAGGAGCCTACAAGTTGACAATCTCCATGGATTAGGGGATCTTATCGGGCTTCCATCGTATAACCACTAGTTTTTTGAAGCATTTATGTGAGAGCATAGGGATTTTTAAAAAGATTTTTGGGGTTCCTTTCTCAATTTATTCATTATACATGGAGTCCTCAGGTGACATCATGATGGTCAGATGATCATGAATCACTTGGAGTATCACATGATACACGGGTCTCAGCCACATCATTCTTCATTTATTTTTGTGGAGAGGGTAATACCCATATTCAAGTATTTCTTCCTTTGTGAATTTTATGATTCTCATTTGGTGGAAATCAATAATAGGTAATGACTTTTTCATTTGGAAAGAGTACACAACACAATACTTTTTTTGGATGAATCACTATAGATAAAAAATCCTTTCCCATTAGCGGGTAATATGACCAAAGCTATAGTAATTATCCTTTTATTAACTATTTAAATCAATCCTTATATTACTTATACTATAAGAACTTCACACCCTTCTGAGTTAAATTGGATTGCGGGTTTTACAATTGTGAGAATTTTATCGAAAAATAGTGATGGTACCCAATTAATCCAAGTAAGTTATAGATTTCAGTTTGGTTTATCATTAAATTTCATTTACCTTTCAAAGATCCATATATTTCCCTTTGTTAATGATAACATTCCCCATTAATGTTACTTTAACCATTGAAAACTTTAATTTAATGCATTTCACAAATTACTTTTCCTTTCATAAGGACTTCAGTGCAACATTAAAATACTCCGCCTGTTCCTCCTTGATTTTGGAATATATAAGAGTATCATCTATAAAGACATCTGTAAATTTATCAATGTAATACCCAAAGACTATATACATTATGTCCATGAATATTTTTTGAGCATTAGTTAGTCATAATGGAATCAATATGACCTCGTAGTACCTGTATCATTTAAAATAATTAGTCTTGGGAAGATCATCCTTCATCACATTTACAAAATAATATCTCAACTAAAGATCCACCTTGAAGAATTAATGGTATCTACATTTCTTATCAAAAAATTCATAAATCTATGGTAAATAATTCTTTTTATTTTTTATGATCTTATTGAGATCACGATAATCAATTCGATGTTTTATATACATTACTTTCTTCTTGATGGAATGGACTGTTTCACCCCCAGGTGAAGTACTTGGGTGTATATATTCATTATCCATATTCTCTTAAATTTTCCTATACATTTATTAAAGTTAAAAGTGGTCATTCTCTATGGATTCTTGGATATTGACAAAGATTCGGCAATAATTTAAATTGATAACTCAACATATCTATTAGGAGAAAGTCCAAGAAATTACATGGGAAGCACATCATCATATTCTCTTATAATGGGAATTTCATCAAGGATGATAATTTACTTAGTCTTCATCTTTATATCTAGATACTCTTTCTCATAAGTAAATAATATTTTTTGGACCAGAAGGAATGTGTTGATTCTAGTTTGGGGAATCGTTAACATTTTTTGGTAGTTTCCAATGAGGATTATTCATGACACTATGAACACCCAATGGCACGTGAATCTATGATATTCTACAAACCTTGTTTCCAAAGGAAGGTGATCACAAGGGTGTCTTACAAATGATAATTAGAAACTCATATTGGTCGAGAAAATGGGAGTTCAGGCACATCACATATTATTAGGGGGAGTTACTCCCTACTATAGGACTCTCTTATATATTTAAGATAGGTTCATGATTCCTTCCTAAATCCCAGTATTGCACTAGTTATAATCATTTTAGTAACTAGTTATTAGCATGTATTGACATGAAAATATATACATAATAGAGGTAAATAATTGATGATAAAATCATTATATATTAGAGTTTACCCATCAATGGAACCATTTATATGTATCACAGGTTATCCATATTTTTACCTTATTGCTTTCTGATGCCTGATTTTAAGTAACCATGTTTTAAATCCACATAGTTGGGTGCTAATGAATTTAAAAGTTTCTAGGGGGGTCATGATTATTTTGTATGAGCGTCGGTTCCATGATGGGGATTCCTACATATCCTTGTAAAAGGAATCAACACCCCGTCGTTCATTTCTACATAATGGATCACATCATATATTTTTAGGTCATGTGACAAGGAATGATCCATACAATTTAAAGTTATATGGAAAATAATACTAGGTGATATGTGTCTAGAAATGATCAATGTATGACTTATACATTAAGTGATTTTTCTGTTTTATCTCATATGGAATGTGTCCCATTGATATTGAGTAAGTATTAGAAGGAATGTGGACCTATGAAGTTGGAACCCTTCAGAATTATGTCTTGATGAGGGTGAGATAAAACGACCCAAAAGGAATATAGCCCTCTAAGTGGGGGTGTGATTTTATCAAGGATATGGTTCAATAAGGATTGTAATGGGTCGATTATGTTAGGTTTAAACCTAATGTAGGAATCCTAAATATCCCATTGAGATGGGAATCAGATCACACATAGTTTGAATGAAAATGTTGAGGGTCATGTGATAGGACCATGCCATGTAGTTTTACATCATTTAGTAAGGATGACTAAGACACAGGCCAGGAAACTTAACGTCACATTGTGGTGATGTTATTTTCATTAAAGGTACAGTGATAGAGAACAAAGCGAGGATTATGAATTGAATATTACTTTTTGAATGGAGCCAAGTCTTATAACTAAGTAGGATGCCCAAAATGTGGTCATATTTACCATGTTGTTTGACTGATCATCACAGATCTATTATCCCATGTGATCCATGCTTTGTGTGAGAAAAGGCAGCTAATAAAAGCTCAATCACATCATATGATTAGGTTTAGACTGGAAATACACATGAATAAGAAGCCTAGAACATAATTTCCTCCCTCATTTGATTATGGATAAGCGAGGGGATGTATATGGAAGGTGGGATATGACGTTTAATAAAAATGTCTAGGGACTCACATCATGTGTGATTCCATGTTTTGTCTTATAATGTGTTTCTAAACCTTGGATTGGGGCATGAAACCTGTAGATAGGAAATGAGTGATATCTATCATGAAATAATTGGGTTTTACTCTAGGAGGTATTCCTTTGACCATTCCACTCCACATCTTTATACCTATTTTAAAACCCAGTATTTGGGCTTATAGATCCACTAATTAGAAATAAAATGAAAGGATTTTGTTGATCTCTCTTTACATTTTAGGTATTCTGTAAGAAGTATGTTTTGCTACCTGGTTTGGGAATATTCCCCCCAATGACTCCAGGATTTGGGGCTTCATTACCAAAGGGATCTGTGATCACAAAAAAACTAGAGCATCCCATCAGTTTTGGAGGAAAAGTGGTGGAAAACATTTTCAGATTGAATTTATAGTAAAAATATGGATTATCTGTGTGACATATACCCTAATAATATGAATATTTTGATCATATGGGAGGCCTTAATGAAAATATTCCCAAATGGGAGACTTGGGTAAATAAAAATGGAATTTTTAATGATGATCAAACCCTATGGGGATGGTTTCACAAGTGGGAATCCCTAGGTAGATAGTCACCCTGGTGAGGAGCTCCAGGAAGTTTCTCACGAAAGTGAGAAGCCCCTGGTGGTTGGTAGCCTCGATGAGGGCCACTAGATAGATAGTGTCCAAGGTGATGCCTTTAGTCGTTTGGTATCCCTGTGATAAGACTCATGTTTTTTTCCTCATTATTTATATAATTCCTTAAGACTACTTAAATTAGTTTCTTGATGTATTAGATTGCAATAAACTACATATGATAAGCATGGAGGCCTTATAAAAGTATCTGGATGAGGCTTTCCCTATATTATAGAAGTCGTAATGTCATCCTATATACAATGTAAAAGGGGTATAATTATATTAAAAATAGGGATTGGGTGGATCATTCTGTTGATTCAATAAGGTTTTCCTTATGACTTTTCCATTCTTTCATACTTGGAGGAGATTGGTGAGTCATTAAGGTTTCCCTGTGACATTACCATTCCTTCTTGTTTTGAAAATCACAAACACATTATCTCAAGGAAAAACTCTTTTTACCCTATGTTTTACCTCTATAAGGGAAAATTTACTTCTTCAAGGAAATTTATCCTTACCATGTTTTCAATGCTCATATCATAGTTTTTCTAAGTGTAAAATTCAGTTTGAAACCAAAACGTCGGAATCATATAATTACCTAGATATGAAGAATTCTGTTTTAGGATCTGAATTCTTAGAATTCTGGTTACAAACTCTTATGAGTTCTGACTTCTAATCCTGATTACGAATTCTGGATAAGAATTATCCTGATTTCTGTCTCCAAATTCTGATTACGAATTCTAGATACAAACTCTTATGAGTTCTGACTCTGAATTCTGAATACGAATAATGTTTACGAACATTCTAAGTTCTTACTCCGAATTATGAATACGAATTCTGGTTATAAACTTTCTGAGTTCTGACTTTGAATTCTGATTACGAATTCTGATTATGAATTCCGGTTACAAACTTTTCTATGTTCTGACTCTGAGTTCTCTGAATACATACTTTGAACTCTTATGAGTTCTGACACTAAATTCTCATGAACTCTGACTCTAAAGTTTTTATGTTATGGTTCCGAATTCTTGTGAATCCAGATTCCTAATTTCTTTCAAATTCAGACTCTAGAATTCTATAGAGTTCAGGTTCCGAAATCTAAAAAAAATTCAGAATATCCTTGTATTATAGACTCTGAATTCAATTTTTGTTAGACTCTGAACATTCATTTTCTTATATTCCGAATATTGGATTTCTAGTTATGAAACCAAATTTTTGTCAACAGTTGTTTTGTTATAAAACGATGTCTTGTTTTCAATTAATAAATAATCGTTGGTTGAGTGACACATGTACAAGTCCCTCTGAAATTCAAGGAAAAATATGACCATTGGAGGAGGGAGCAGACCGTTGAAGTCGTGCCTATAAATAGGAGCTCATTTGAAAGAGCTCAACACTGTTCGATGAATCTAGATATTACATGTTGATGAAGTGATTTCTATAGAGAGGCTTTCATTTTTTTGTGCATACTGAACTACTTGTTCAGATTTGATTTGTGCGACTCTGATTGTTGCTCTGTACAATCGAGGGCTTCCAGGGATAGGAAGATAGAGGTGTCGACTAACTTGAAGTTGAGGGCTTGCGGGGATAGAAAGATAGACTCCAATCTTCGTATCGAGGGCTTACCCTGGTGTGGGTAATACAGACTTTCTTGAAATCATAAATCCAAGGACCTTTATCCAAGTCTGTTGGATACCACTCACTTAGGGTTAAAAGATTAACTACTTGTTACATGTTTTTTTACATGTTTTCCAATGCATTTGTATTGTTGAGGAAAATATAACTATCTTATACTTCCTTATACTTGTACTCTGATTTAGTAAGATTCCATATGCTTTCATGTAGAATCTTTATTGTTGTAAACTTTCATTAAGTTTCATTTCAAAAATCACTTTTCTAGAATTGCTTTCTCGGAATCATATTTCATGAATCAAGCAACTGTCTAGATCTTAGAGATGTTGTGAATTTTGGTTATGAAAAAATTTCCTTAGAGATTTTTAAAGTATAAAATTCACCCCCCACCCCTCTTTTATTTGAGCATCTCATATTTACATATTCGATCCTACATTTGTTTTTATAGAGTATATCATTCTCAAATACCATCTCAACATATTCCTCAGAGAGTAAGGTAGTGTGTGCAGGTGATATAGGAAATGTGGGTAGGGCAGCCAAAGGAGACATTACTGAGGCAAGCTGGGTGACCATAGGGGATCTAGGTGATGTAGGCCTAATTACCATAGGTAACCATAATGAGGAATTCCTAGTGAGAAAATGGTTCCCTATTAATTTTATACACATCCCCTTTTCGTAAAAATGAAGAACCAATGAATACCCCCTCCCCCATCTGACAAGAAAACTAGACAAAGATATTGATAGTCTAATCACTGAGGTGCTTGTGGAAAACTATGCTAGCCAATATGGGTAATTCGTTATGGCCATGCTTATAAAACCTCACTAGATGGGTTGAATTATGTGACAGTATACCTTATAAGTAGGGGTGGTCCCCCGATCGCATTAGTGTGTAGTCATTTATTCATCTCTTTACCTTGTTTATTTCACTCCTCTAAGGCGAGTTCTGGTCGCATTCCCTTTAGCGGGGCCTCCCTAGAGAGGGGACCTTACTTGGGTCACCCTAGTAAGGGGGCCTTAGTGGGTCCACCAAATAAATGGGAATTAGTGGGGTCACCCAATCAGGGGGCCTTAGCATGGCCACTATAGCAATGCTATCTGGGAGAGGTAACTTGGGAGAAAACATTAACCTTGTAAAATTCCCACCAATTTTCATTCTCACCAAAATCATCCTCATTCAAGGGTACCTCTTATTTTTTCCTTATTTATTCTTTTAAAATATTATTTTACAAACCCCAATATAGGTTTTTATCATAAAGTTATCCTCTATTAAAATGTTGTCTTAGATGTAAAATTAGTTGCTCGAATCAATCTTATAGTTTCTATAGATGATAATGGGTTCCTTGTTCAGCAAGAACCCTCTCTATCGATTTTTTTACATGTTCTTGAAGATATGTCAACAGGAGTACCTAACTTTAGACCTTATACACTTATATGGGAACAAAATACTAATCGAAATGCATATTCCTTGCCCCAATACCTTTATATGTATATCATGGATCTTTGAGTATAACAACTTTGTTGGGGAACATATTTTAAAAGGTTACATATATTCCTGAAGGAACCAACCACTTATCATGAGTTTTTCACCACAAAAATACTACTCTAGATAGTAGTGAGTTCATAAAAAAAATCTAAAATGAATTTTTACTCCTCCACCATTGGTCTCTTTGTCATTGATCAGGTCGGGGACTAGAATGATGTGTGGGACCTTCATCTCAGGGGAGACGTCAATGTTTAGTGGATGTGGGACTATTAGGTCAAGGTAATATGTGTAGAGTTAGAAACATAGATCAATGAGGTTTATGTTACTGAATCTATATTAGTTTCTTAGACATTTTCATATAAAAACATCAAGTTGATCCTATAGATTTTGATCTCTAGGAGTCCTCAAACCAACACCTTCCATCTCACTCATTGTGAAGTGGGAATTATTTTGGGGACACATATAAATTTTCAAGGGAATTAATCCTTAGGGATATGTATAAAGAGTTTATCCACCATTGGGATATGTGTGGATATATCATATGAGCCTTATATTTATTCAAGGAGTTAATGAAATTACTCCAAAATTTCATAGAGAAAGAACCCAATTCCCTAGTCGACATAAATTTAGAGGCTTTGGATGAATGATTTCTTGGACCCACATTAACACAAGCTTACATGTAGGTATCCAATAATATTTCCTACCATCAAGAAAAGTGGATTACCTAGTACATATTGTCCATATCCTGAATGGGGATAATATGAGAAATGGGGATATTGAATTATCCCAAAAATTACAGTGGAGACTTGTCTGGTAGGATTTCTATCAATTTCGATAAGTTGGTATCTACTTCCAGTATTTTACCCATTAACTAAAGTCATTTAGTTTTGATGGATAATCAAAACTACCAGTGGGGGGATGTTGGTTTTGGTCTCACCAATATTATAAAAGATCCATTGTTAACTTTTTCATGTCCATAATTAGAAGAATCCTTTTACAATCTCATGGAAACTCTAGATTTTATGGGGATAGATAGTAGAAAACATTAATTCCTAAAACATCCTTAGAGTCATGTGGATTCCATGATGAATATTATAATTATTTATATAGGTTTTTCCTAAAAACAGGCTCTTTTTTCTAACCAGTGAAGCCACCCTCAATTTCCTAAGCATTTCTAGGGAATTCAAATATTTTACATATAGAATACCTCATGTAGGCATAATCACTTTTGATGGAATTGAATTATATGATTTTATGTCCTACATGGAATCATTGAGGGATAGTGTGTGGGTGGTACAGATTTACTGTGATATAATTTTCAATACTTATGTGCCTTATCACTTTTCACGTTAGTTTAGATGAATTCAGGATAAAATGTTTTCGCCTTTAGTGGATGTTTGGAAAGAGAAAGAAACCATGGTAGATTGGAAAATTTCGGTGATGATGGCCTGGGAGTAGACAAGTTTGTTGATCAACCTTTCCATCTAGGGCACATTATTTTAGCTATTCATAGATTATTCTTGTATATAGACATCATCATACTCATGGGGGTATTATCGTAGAACACTCCCCAAGTCTCCATCAAATATTCTTCTACCATGGATAAAAAATTGACCAAGAAGTCCTTAAAGATTCTTTCAACGAATTAGGTACCTGAGTCTTTAAGGAATATTGAATGCCAAGCTTTCTCACTGCCAAGAACTAAACTCATTCATTAAGAGGTTATGATAAGGCAGTATAGTAAAAATCAACTGAAAGACCCCAAAACCATGGTTGAAATACCTAAGAAGAAGCTTAATATGAAGGGGCATGAATCCTCTTCTGATAAAAAAAATAAATTGGAAGATTATTTAGAAGTGATATATCTAGATGTTCTCAATTTTGACATATTAGAAATTACTTTTCAAATATTATGGAAGTATGATCCTTTATTCAATGTGGAGTTTATATTATCTAAATTGTAAATGTAAAGGTTTCCTAAAAATTGTAATATGAGACCTACCCCCTATAATTATGATAAACATTCAAGGGTTGGATATACTTATCCATATTAAATATTCAAGGGTTTCTATCACTTGGAGAGTACAAGACATTAAAGACAGGGGAATTCTTGAAGTAATACTTAACCAGTCCATAAATGAGGAGTGGGACCCATTTAATAACATTAAGGATGTAAGTTTACTTCTTTAACCTTCATAAAGTTTCATCATGGTGTATTTTAATCATTCATCTTTATACATTGTTTATAGGAAGACTAAGAAGGAGAAGAAGGAGCAATGATAGCAGTAGATGAATCCCCTGATTATGTGGCTAGGACCTCTTCTAGAGATGAATAAGAAGAGGAGATTGTGTAGGGTAAACTTACACCTAAAAAATAGATGATTCATAAGGTTTAACATGAAGTTATTTCTTATATTTTTCCTCCACTAGAGTTTGACCAATCAGCATCCGAGCCTGACCCTGCATTTTTTAAGATCAAATTCCATCAAGGGTCCAAAACAATGGCCAGGCGTATTTTCACTAAAAAAAGTTGTAGGATTTTAGTCTCTCACAATTCAATATACATGTGAGTGATCATGAATACTTAAAGAATAACACTAAGGTTTCTCGGTCATGGGATCACACTCATAAAATATATTTAATGTAAAACTCAAGGATTTTTATAAGAATGACCCAGGTTAGGCTCAAATTCCTTCTATCAGAATGGCCACACCTATCATAGAGTACATGTCAGTGGTATAGGGCCCATAATTGTGGAAATAATTTTTTTGGAAGAAATGAAGATGTCAGTGGAGGGGGTATCGTTGGTATCCATTATTTTTTTGAGTCCTCTCACAACATGTAATACCTCATGGAAGTTGTTGACACCACAAGTATATCATCTAAAAATTGACAAGCCAATTAGAAGTTGGAGTAGATTGAATTCGACCCTACATATCTTCTGAGAGGATCATCTGTACCAGAGGTTTCTCTTTACCCTACCCAAGAGGTGGTTTTCACAAAGGGAATTCAAGGCCTAATAAGTGGATAGGTTATGTATGAAGATGAAATTTCCCAATTACTTTCTTCATGTGGGGATAAATCAATGGTTGATACCTCTATCTCCATTTCTAAAGGGAAACCTTCTAGAGGATATGCCAAGGTAGTTTTTTCCATCAGGTTGACACACACTGTAGAAGACAATATGGATTTTGAGAAGGTTGAATTAATATAATTATTTAAAATCCAAAACTATTGGTCAAATATATATATTTATTACATACTTTTATTGTATTTCCATCATAATCAGGGGTTCCCAAAGTGATCAGGTCTTTATGTTCATCACCCCATAGGAAAGCACCCTGGTCTATCTAAGTGAAACCATTTCATATTATATTATGGATTCAAGGAGTGACTCTAATATATACTAGGAGACCCTCAATTATTATCAAACCATCTATAAACATTCTTGGAAGATCATATAGAATTTAATTTCTTATACTCCTAGAGATGATCTAAATAAATATCTGCATCAGACCAAAAACTACTTAATGATACTTGGTATTGTGGGATTTGATTATCAAAACTTAAAATCCATCATAAAGGATTTCATTTAGGAATGTGAGTGAGGAGGGGCATTCGAGGGATCCCTTCATCAAGAAGAACTAAATGTGTAGTCATCGAAACTTTAAGTTGTGGCATTTCAACATGATTCCCATTATAAAACCAGGTAATTAGGGAAATTATTACTCATTTATGAAGAATAATCATGAATAATCCAACTCCAATATTAATTGTATAGTTCTTGGTAAAATATAGTGTAATATCAAAGACCTAAGGATGACACCCCTACTAAAAGAAAAAAGGAAACTACTAAGGTTGAGTGCCTTCCCCTTTTGGAATAATTCAAGATTACATAGCCAGATGAATTTCATAAAAACATTTCAAAGGCCTAGAATATCTTTAGTGATCTTTAAGACTCAATGATGAATATCCAAGAATAGGGATTTTTTTAATGGAGAGAGACTCCATATTGGGGATTTCACCCTTATTTTGACCCAAAAATGAATAAAATCATTTGAATTTCAGGAATTATTATCATGTTTTCTCCCCCTTTTGGCATTTTGATGATCTATTATCATATATATCACCCAAAAAAATTAATATTATCTGAAATATTAATTCAACCTGAATCTAAATTTAAATATTGGAGCCATAATAGGTTCTTATTGGTCTTGTCTCATAGATGAATGTAAACCCCACCACTAGTGCACTAGAGTTGGCACATAATGATGAATTGTTTGGATCAAAAGAATGAATTGGAATAAAACATCATCTAAAGAGATGTTCTATAACTTTTTTCAAGGTCATGGACCTGGTGATCGTAACTTTATTATTATTGGGGTCATATGATGGGACCAAAAATATTTGTCTTCTTTTCATTTAGTTCCCTTAATTTTTCCCAAATTCCTCACATGTAAGACTTAGCAGGTTGTATTTTTATTTTTCTTAGACTTCCATTTCATGGTTTTTTGCCAAAATTTTTTTGTTTCCTTCCAATTTCAAGTTCTCAATTTTTCCTACAGCATGAAAAATTCATGTTTATCAAGTAAAAACTTGAATTTTATTAGGAATTCCCTTTGTAGTTTTTCATTAAGACAGATCCTATGGTTTTTTCCTTAGACATTATAAATTCATTCAAGTCAGAGAAAAATATTCTAGGTTTTATGGATGTATATATTTTACTTTGTTTTTTTTAATATCACATATCTTTGACTAGATTATAGTGCAGTGTAAGGTAACATAGCTTTGACCAATAGTATTGTTGCAGTATAAGGTCACATATATTTGACCAACTATTATTACAATTTAAGGTGACATAGAATTGAAAAAGTGTACCTATAGATTATATTTTTATAGTTTTGACAATGTCTTTCTAATGTTTAAGGTTACATATCTTGTAACAATAGTATTTTTGTAGTTTAAGGTCACATAGCATTGACCACATACTGTTTCAGTTTATGGCCATGTAGCTTTGACCAGGTGTCACTTTTATTTAAGGTCACATATCTTTGACTTTGTGTTACTATAGATTAAGGTAGCATAATTATTACCAATGGATGGAGGTAATTTATTGAATTACATGTATAGGATAGACCTGATGCAAATTGATAAAGTTTGATGGGTCCCATTCCGATTGACCAGCGCCTTCGACAATGAAAATTTTCATTCTCCATGAGTGTTCCAGAACATGAATATTTGAATTCAGGAGAAAGACATGCTATGGTCCTTTCCAATAAATAGAAAAGATAATTCAATTCATGGTCGTGATGATTATACCATTTATTCATACGGTTCAAGGTCACAATACTATAACCGATCAAAGTCTCCATAAGGAAAATCTAATTCTTACCTTGAAAATTAGTAGGATATACAAGTGTTTATTTTTTAGGGTGTTGAATCTACCTGAATAGTTAGATTATCCAATAATTAAATCAAAACACTAGAGGTTTGAATCAATATAGTTGGAATGGGACACACATTTTAGTGATAAAAACGGATGAACTTTTTATTATGATTTATACTGTAAGGGTTTCACGGTGCATGAAGATAAGTGAAATTTCTTTTCAATACACATATTACTCTGGTTGACGAGCCATGCATGGTGAACATATATAAATCCCTATTTGGGTAATATTATTCATAGTCAAAATAGAAGTTTATTTCTAATTAAGATTCTCTTTTCATCAATAGTTGTGAAAAGAGTTCATGGATTTGAACACTTCTATCATGAAGTTGGTTTATATATAAAGTATTATCCAATAAGAGTTAAAAGAAATTGGTAATTACATCACTATATATTGATAATATTTTCAAGGTGGTAAGATGTCACATGGTACTAATTCCATAGAGTAATGTACATAGTTTAATTTCATGAATCTTGGACTAATGAGATGGTAATAATGATATGAATGGGGCTTAAATGCTAAGAATTCTACAACACATTTTGAAAATGTGGAGAGACATTAAAAATATTAACTTTAGGCTATCAGATATGAATTGATGGTATAGAATAGTTATTTAATGGATGCTAATGAATCTTATTAGATAAAATTGGCTTCAAAATGATATCCTTAGGAAGTATGGATGTGAGAGGATTGTCTCCTCGAGATGCAGATGCCTCTGGTTGAAGGGCCCTTTTGGGGGGAACATATATAGTGCCATGTCTCATTCATAGTATTCATAGTCAAGTAGATGTCTCCTTCAGAGTTACATACTATTTTCAACAATATTCATGGAAGTTTTGTGACAATATAAGTTTCTCTGGAAATGATGAGTGGTTTACTAAATCAGAATGTTATAAATTCATAATGGAGTAACTTAGACTTGGGATTACCAGGATCTTATAGTTGTGATCTTATCGAGTGGTAAGGGATAAACCTCATTTGGATCCTAAAGGAATTTCCTTTTATAGATCTGTATTATATGCAACGAGATATGTAACATCCCAGGTAAATAAAGAATAAAGAATTTTCATATTTATTAATATTTACGAATTAAATATTAATTTTATTTTAAAGGGGTTTCTATGTTCGATAGCGTACCCGATACGCAACGATGAGTTTCTTCGAAACTTACGTAGCACACTAGTAATAAAATAATATTATTTTAAATGTTAGTTAACAAGTAGTCGTTGTACTGGCGGGAATGGATAGAAATAACTAAAATATGATTAGATATGTTTTTAAATGTTTATACATTTACCCAATAAAAGATAAAGGCTTAAAATATGGAAAGAGTTCAATTTTAGGCATTTATACCCTAATTTTCACGAAAGGTCCACTTATCACCTTTTGATGGAGAACCGTCATTAAATATAGTTTTGATCACTCTTATACTTTATTTTGGACCAAATATAACTCTTCTTTAGAATCGGGACATCAAAATTTACTTTGTGTAAATTTTTGGTACCTTTCTGATAAAGTTCATTTTTTATGAATAGTGTAAAATGTTGTATTTTAATTCAAAACATCTTTTTAATCTAATTTATTTATATGATTAGATTATCTTTTTAATTGGTATTAATGTGTAATATGAATATATTTTTACCATTTAATCCAATGGTGGTCATTGGAATCAATTTCACTTTGAAATTGGACTTAAACTAGTGTCAATCTTTTGATACTTATTGTTTTGTAAAAACACGCTATTTGCTCTGGCAGCGGGAATTAATTATTAAATTAATTAATGTGAATTATATGATTTTAATTTTGTAAAAAAGACTTCATTTTTGAATTCATAATATCAAATATAGCTTAGGGTGAATTTTTGGTAATTTTCTGAAAAACTTCAATTTTTGATGAATAGTGAAACCACTAAGTGGTAATCAAGCAAACTGATTTTTCAGTTAAATGAAAGTTTACCACTAATGTGTATTGAATTTTGAAAATCCGACATACATGGTTGTCATTAGTATGTAAAATGTGGTTCAATAAGATTATAATAATTTTTTGGTGAATAGTAACTTATTAAGTTCTTAATCACGATTAGTGGTAATTAGGGTAGTTTAAGGTATAAATAATACTTTAATAAAATGAAATGACCTAGACACATGTCCCAACCTCATTGGTTGTGTCATGGCCGACCATGACATGCCATGGGTAAACTTGGGGACCCCATGGATCCACTTTTGTTGGGAAATGACATAAATTACTTTTTATTTAATGTTAAACTGAAAATGACACAAACATAATATGTTTTACGAAAACAATTTTTAAGTGGGGTTATACAAGTCCAAATTTTTATTATAAATAATAATTGGAAATCTAAAACGATTTCCTATATCATAGTATTTTTTTATAATTTTTATAAATTAAATAAATTTAATTATTTATGACATAATAATGATGCAGCGATGACATCATTATTTGATGATTTAAATAAAATAGAAAGATAATGTAACATCTATAAACTACACATGTCCAAAACCAATTAGATGAGTGTATTTCGAACCCTTATCACCTTATCCACGAATTATATCAATGTGGGACCTTTTAAAACCGAAACACATTTTCAAATAAAGTAATATTTCTTTACTTTCCAAAAGTGCCCCTCCTCTCCTCTTATAAAAGGCCCCCACCTCTACCCCATTTAACACACTTCTCAAGCCTTTGTCTCGGCCAACCCCTGCCCAATTACTCTCTCCACATACCTCTCCTCATCCTATAGGATTCCCTTTGGGCAGAATCCTTTCAAAGGAAGCCTTTAGGCTCAAATCAAAAGGAGTTACACTTTTAAAGGTAATTCATTCTCTCTTGTTCATTTGTTTTATTTTGCTTCTCCAACCCTCTAAACTCTTTTTATTTACTTATTTTGTAACAACTCCAGTATCTTCAATATACAAGGATGTTTTTATAATATTTACTTGAGCTACACTCTCACACAACTACATCAAATGGTTAAAGAACATACGGTTTCCGTGGATGGCGAAATTCTGCCTCCCGAAACGATGATTGTTCAACACTCATTTAACACCTTCAAAGGTGGCCATTATGATGTCACTATTTTTATATATGATATATAATATGATTATGTTTACTTTAAGCTTCTGTATTTTTCATTTTTGGCATACCTTTATGGTTTACATTATGGGTAAACACGATATCTTCATTTAAGGAAGTGCGGACTACCGCCCCCTAAAAGTGATGTGATTCGTTAATGCCATATGTGGGGCGTGTAAAGGATGGATTTAAAGTTATTATATATGATGTTATACGGGAATTATAATATACCTCTATATCATTATTATTTCTTTCCATTAAAGTATGAGATAGAAGTGAAAGTAGCGTTCATGCGTACGTACGGCTTACCGTCTCCATGAACGGTGCATTTCATTTCTTATCCCCAAATGTAATGTACTATTAAAAGTACATGTATATAATGGATATATATAATTAATGATATATATAAGTGATGAATATAATTCTGGAATTAAAATATACATACCACTCATTTAGTTTAAATTCCATTAATATGACAAAGAAATGAAAGTAGCGTTCATGCGTACGTACGGCTTACCGTCTCCATGAACGGTGCATTTCATTTCTTACCTCTAAATGATTATGTAATATTATAAATACATGTATATGCTGGATATATATGATATATATGATATCCAAATCAGGAATTTCATTCTGGATATAAAGAACTTTTGACCACACGAACAACATGTAATTGTAAGAAGTCAACTTTCGACTTAAGAACCAAATATTGAAAAAACAAACATTATTAACTTAAATGGTTACATAATGTTTATAACATGGAAATAAGTGATATAAAAAGAATAATGAACTTTAAAAAGGTTCTTAATCAAGTATAAATTAACTCAAGTTTATTATTCAGGACTTAAAGAACGATCGAGTCAAGTCGGACCCAAGGTAAGGGACTTCGTCTCAATCTCCTTTCATTGAGGCATATTTCGTTTTATACACAACGTTCTTTTATACGGTGTATAAACCCCATTGACTTTTACTTTTATGAAAAAGGAATCTTTTTCTATGAAGTGTTTTACTAAACGACAAAAAGGAATGTTTTTTTAACATACGCGGTGACAATGACTTTTTCCGCCGCCGCGAGTATTATTTGGTCTTTGGCTTCCTCAACAAGCCGTAATGTTTTTAAAATAAAATAAATACCATATACTCTTTTATGTATTTTGGTATTGAAAATGGTTTTGATAAAGGATTCTATTATGTCATTATATTTATGATATATTGTGATTAAAATGTGGAAATTTTATCTTTCCTTTATATTGGTTTATGTTTTATGATTTTATACTGGTACTTGGACATTTTAACGGGTGGTTACGTTATAAACCATATGACGGGTGGTTCCGTGAATACCAGGACGGGTGGTTACGTTATAACCTCCAATGCATTGGGTATGGAAGTCGGCCGTATGGCTATTCCATTAAGTATGTATGGAAATTGGCCGTATGGCTATTCCATTAAGTGATATGTGTGGAAGTCAACCGTATGGTTATTCCACTTAAGTAAGTTTATGTCCCAAGTTACCTTTATATATGTTATGTGTTCTTTTTATGGATTTTATGGTAATCCTTTGGTTACAAAAAGGTAAGTAATGATACTTTATTAAGTGAATATTTTTGTTTACTAATTCATGAAGGTGAAGGTATTACTTTGATATAGTATACATTGTTTACTTGATGTTTGAAAAACTAACAGTTTTCATTCTTTTTGTATCCCTTACTGAGCTTTTTATGCTCACCACAAGTTTTTCGAAATGTTTTTCACAGGACTTAAAGTGGAATAAGGTCAAGGATGGGATCAAGGGAATTTCATGCTATCTAAAACATGGAATCTAGACATCTTTCTTTTTAAGAGTTTTTATTTTATGGAGACTTAGTAGAAGTGTCTACTTTGTAATCTTTTAAGATGTAATAGTTATGTTCTAATTCTCTAAAACTCTAAACCTGAAAAGATCCTCAATGTGAATTATTAATTTAATTCAATATTAAGTAAGGTTTAAGGCTGGGGCCTTATAGTTGGTATCAAAGGTCGGTTTAGACAACTTTAGGAGTTAGAAAAGTGTTAAATTATAATATGATTGAAATGATATAGCATTTACAGATTACCATGTTGCTTCGCCTAAGATATTTCTGTGTTCAGAATGGTTTTCCGCAGAGGAAACAAAGCAGCTATGTTGGGACGACATCAGGAGGAAGATAACCTTCCAAATCAGCAACCTGAGATGGTCGGAATCGGAACTGAACAGTTTGTTGCAGTGATGGCACAGTTGACTCAGGCTATAAATGGTGGTGGTATCCATGCACGAGATCAGCCAGATCAACCGCAGAGGAACATGTCAGTGGTGGAACATTTCATGAGGCAACATCCCCCATCATTCAGAGGATCATCTGACCCTGTGCAAGATGAAGGGTGGATTAAAGCACTGGAGAAGATTTTTGATGTCATGGGGTGTTCAGAACATCAAAAGGTTAGTCTTGTTGTTTACCGTTTTGAAGGTGAAGCTGATCAGTGGTGGTCGATGGTAAAAAATATAAGGGATAGTGATGAGATTGAGGATCTTCACTGGGACGAATTCAAAGGTATGTTTCTTGAGAAATATTTTCCTAAGGTGGTTCGTCTTAGGTTGGAAAAACAGTTCCTAGAATTGAGGCAAGAGGATGATTCAGTGGATGCTTATGAAGAAAAGTTCACTCAATTGGCAAGGTATTCTCCAAACTTCATACGAGATCTTGAAAGTAAAATAAACCGTTTTTACTCAGGGTTAAAGCCAAAGTATCGAAGGTATTTAGCTTCTCGTGAGTTAAAAAGTTATGAAAAACTTGTTCGATGTGCGGAGAATGTGGAAATGGAGTTTGCCGAAGATCAGGTGTTCTATGAAAAACAACAGAATAAGAGGTCTAGTTGGCAGGAAAAGGGGAAGAATTCATCAAGGAAGCAAGGAGGTAAGAAAACCAAATATCCATCCTGTGAGAAGTGTGGTAAAATTCATCCTGGATAATGTTTATCCAAGTCTGGTAAGTGCTTTCGGTGTGATAAGTCTGGTCATATTGCTCGTAACTGTAAGGAAGATGATCAAGCAGGAAATGAAAAGCCAACGGTAAGATGTTTTAAGTGTAATGAAATGGGTCATTATGCAAACGAGTGTCCAACGAAGAACTCAACCGGGGGAATGCAGCCAGACTACAAGCAGAAAGGGGTGGTGAAATCCTTTGCAACAACTTCAGCAGATGTTGGGCCATCGAATGAAGTGGTATCAGCTCCAGGGAGCTCAGTATTTTTCGAAGATTGACTTGAGGTCGGGGTACCATTAGTTGAAAGTAAAAGAAGCAGACATTCCGAAGACTGCGTTATGTACTAGATATGGCCATTATGAATTTGTAGTTATGCCTTTTGGGTTAACCAATGCACCTGCTGTATTCATGGACCTTATGAATAAAATTTTCCATGAGTTCTTGGATAAGTTTGTGTTTGTGTTTTGAGGTTTGGGAAGAGATTATGTGTGCCTTGTGATTCACAGTTGAAGAATGAGTTGTTATGTGAGGCTCATAGTTATTCGTTTTCAGTTCATCCTGGCAGTACTAAGATATACAGAGATCTGCGGGAGTATTACTGGTGGGATGAAATGAAAAGAGATATTGCTGATTTTACTGTGAAGTGTTTAACATGTCAACAGGTTAAAGCAGAGCGGCAGTTACCGAAAGGGATGCTTCAGCCTTTACCAGTGCCATAGTGGAAATGGGAAAACATATCCATGGACATTGTTGTTGGATTACCGAAGACATCTCGAGGTAATAATACAATCTGGGTTATTGTTGATCGCTTGACCAAATCTGCTCATTTCCTTGCTATACGAGATACTTCCTCTCTTGATCAACTTTCCCATTTGTATCTTAAAGAGATAGTCAGGTTACATGGAGTTCCTCTCTCTATTGTATCAGATCGTGATCCCAGGTTTACTTCTAACTTTTGGAAGGGCCTTCAGAAGGCTTTGGGTACTGAGTTAAATTTTAGTACAGCTTTTCATCCTCAATCAGATGGGCAGTCAGAACGAACAATTCAGACATTGGAGGATATGCTACGATCTTGTTCTATGGATTATCAGGGAAGTTGGGACCAACATCTTTCTTTGGTTGATTTTTCATATAATAACAGTTTTCATTCCAGTATACAGATGGCACCATTTCAGGCATTATATGGGAAGCGGTTTCGAACTCCAGCTTTCTGGGATGAAGTGGGTGAAAGGAAGTTGATGGGACCAAAATTGGTAGAAGAGATGGCAGAAAAAGTTCAGCTGATTCAGAAACACATGAGAACAGCTCAGAGCAGGCAAAAGAGTTATGCGGATAACCAGAGGAAGGATCTATCTTTCGAGGTAGGTGATCATGTTTTTCTCAAGGTTTCTCCTTGGAAAAGTGTGATGAGATTTGGTAAGAAAGGAAAGTTGAGTCCAAGGTTCATTGGACCATACGAAATTATGGAGAGAGTTGGATCAGTTGCATACCGAGTGGCTTTACGTCCGAGTTTATCTCAGGTACACAATGTTTTTCACGTTTCGATGTTGAGAAAGTACATGCCAGATCCATCTCATGTTTTGAGTCCAGAGGTAGTTCAGCTAGAAGAGAACCTATCTTATGAGGAACAACCGGTCCAGATTCTTGACCACAGGGAGAAAGTGTTACAGAATAAGGTGATTAAGCAGGTAAAGGTTTTGTGGAAAAACCACATGATTGAAGAGGCAACATGGGAATCTGAAAATGCAATGAGGGATAAGTACCCCCATTTATTCGATAAGTAAATAAATTGCGGGGACGCAATTTTCTAAAGGGGGGAAGGATGTAACATCCCAGGTAAATAAAGAATAAAGAATTTTCATATTTATTAATATTTACAAATTAAATATTAATTTTATTTTAAAGGGGTTTCTATGTTCGATAGCGTACCCGATACGAAACGATGAGTTTCTTTGAAACTTACGTAGCACACTAGTAATAAAATAATATTATTTTAAATGTTAGTTAACAAGTAGCCGTTGTACTGGCGGGAATGGATAGAAATAACTAAAATATGATTAGATATGTTTTTAAATGTGTATACATTTACCCAATAAAAGATAAAGGCTTAAAATACGGAAAGAGTTCAATTTTAGGCATTTATACCCTAATTTTCACGAAAGGTCCACTTATCACCTTTTGATGGAGAACCGTCATTAAATATAGTTTTTATCACTCTTATACTTTATTTTGGACCAAATATAACTCTTCTTTAGAATTGGGACATCAAAATTTACTTTGTGTAAATTTTTGGTACCTTTCTGATAAAGTTCATTTTTTTATGAATAGTGTAAAATGTTGTATTTTAATTCAAAACCTCTTTTTAATCTAATTTATTTATATGATTAGATTATCTTTTGAATTGGTATTAATGTGTAATATGAATATATTTTTACCATTTAATCCAATGGTGGTCATTGGAATCAATTTCACTTTGATATTGGACTTAAACTAGTGTCAATCTTTTGATACTTATTGTTTTGTAAAAACACGCTATTTGCTCTGGCAGCGGGAATTAATTATTAAATTAATTAATGTGAATTATATGATTTGAATTTTGTAAAAAAGAATTCATTTTTGAATTCATAATATCAAATATATCTCAGGGTGGATTTTTGGTAATTTTCTGAAAAACTTCAATTTTTGATGAATAGTGAAACCACTAAGTGGTAATCAAGCAAACTGATTTTTCAGTTAAATGAAAGTTTACCACTAATGTGTATTGAATTTTGAAAATCCGACATACATGGTTGTCATTAGTATGTAAAATGTGGTTCAATAAGATTATAATAATTTTTTGGTGAATAGTAACTTATTAAGTTCTTAATCACGATTAGTGGTAATTAGGGTAGTTTAAGGTATAAATAATACTTTAATAAAATGAAATGACCTAGACACATGTCCCAACCTCATTGGTTGTGTCATGGCCGACCATGACATGCCATGGGTCAACTTGGGGACTCCATGGATCCACTTTTGTTGGGAAATGACATAAATTACTTTTTATTTAATGTTAAAGTGAAAATGACACAAACATAATATGATTTACGAAAACAATTTTTAAGTGGGGTTATACAAGTCCAAATTTTTATTATAAATAATAATTGGAAAGCTAAAACTATTTTCTATATCATAGTATTTTTTTATAATTTTTATAAATTAAATAAATTTAATTATTTATGACATAATAATGATGCAGCGATGACATCATTATTTGATGATTTAAATAAAATAGAAAGATAATGTAAATTCTATAAACTACACATGTCCAAAACCAATTGGATGAGTGTATTTCGAACCCTTATCACCTTATCCACGAATTATATCAATGTGGGACCTTTTAAAACCGAAACAAATTTTCAAATAAAGTAATATTTCTTTACTTTCCAAAAGTGCCCCTCCTCTCCTCTTATAAAAGGCCCCCACCTCTACCCCATTTCACACACTTCTCAAGCCTTTGGCTCGGCCAACCCCTGCCCAATTACTCTCTCCACATCCCTCTCCTCATCCTAGAGGATTCCCTTTGGGCAGAATCCTTTCAAAGGAAGCCTTTAGGCTCAAATCAAAAGGAGTTACACTTTTAAAGGTAATTCATTCTCTCTTGTTCATTTGTTTTATTTTGCTTCTCCAACCCTCTAAACTCTTTTTATTTACTTATTTTGTAACAACTCCAGTATCTTAAATATACAAGGATGTTTTTATATATTTATGATATATTGTGATTGAAATGTGGAAATGTTATCTTTCCTTTATATTGGTTTTATGTTTTATGATTTTATACTGGTACTTGGACATTTTAACGGGTGGTTACATTATAAACCATATGACGGGTGGTTCCGTGAATACCAGGACGGGTGGTTACGTTATAACCTCCAATGCATTGGGTATGGAAGTCGGCCGTATGGCTATTCCATTAAGTATGTATGGAAATTGTCCGTATGGCTATTCCATTAAGTGATATGTGTGGAAGTCAACCGTATGGTTATTCCACTTAAGTAAGTTTATGTCCCAAGTTACCTTTATATATGTTATGTGTTCTTTTTATGGATTTTATGGTAATACTTTGGTTAAAAAAAGGTAAGTAATGATGCTTTATTCAGTGAAGATTTTTTTTACTACTTCATGAAGGTGAAGGTATTACTTTGATATAGTATACATTGTTTACTTGATGTTTGAAAAACTAACAGTTTTCATTCTTTTTGTATCCCTTACTGAGCTTTTTATGCTCACCCCAAGTTTTTCGAAATGTTTTTCACAGGACTTAAAGTGGAATAAGGTCAAGGATGGGATCAAGGGAATTTCATGCTATCTAAAACATGGAATCTAGACATCTTTCTTTTTAAGAGTTTTTATTTTATGGAGACTTAGTAGAAGTGTCTACTTTGTAATCTTTTAAGATGTAATAGTTATGTTATAATTCTCTAAAACTCTAAACCTGAAAAGATCATCAATGTGAATTATTAATTTAATTCAATATTAAGTAAGGTTTAAGGCTGGGGCCTTATAAGATAAGTATTTTTGTATTTACAATTGGCCCTAGGATAAGGGATCTAGATATCACTACATATCTTGTCAGAATAAGGATCAAGCCACACAGAGTTATATATAAGAAACTCTCTACAGAGATCTTGCTCATATAGAAGGATGAGAGAATTTTATAGGCATTGTATCTAGGCCTAGTATTACGAATATGGTTATTACTAAATATCCTATATTGATAGGAATAAACTCACTAATGGTTATTTTAGAGAAATGCCTCTGCTTATTTTAGGATAATGTATAAGAGGGGGCATTAATGCTATGAGGCAAAAGTGGGTTGTGTGTCAAAGACTTATACATAGATTTACATATAAGGTAAAGGATAAAGAGTCCATGAGAAATATAGTTCCCTAATCATTTTAGAGTTATGTTTGGTATAATTCCACCCCAAAGTTTAACGTTGTGTTATAGGGATAGCATCTATGCAGTTTAACGTCGTGCGGTGAGGATTTTTTGTTGTGGTTTAATATCATGAAACTAGGATATGGGTGTTATGAAATATAATTCATTATTTCCAACACTTTTTCTAGGAGGTTTAAATTCATACATCTTGGACTATAAGGTGTTAAATTTATACAATGTGTTTCTTGAGAAAAAGTTCGTTAGTGACTGATGTAATATACTTCACATATATTGTGATTAAAGAATATGATCCATTTATGTACACCTTGTGTTTTAAATAAGGTCCTTCCCACCTTGGTTCATGTTTTGGAGGTTTCTACCTAGGTATCATTGGATTTTGGAGATACAATACAAATTCCCATTGGATGAATGAATTGAAGTGAATTTTATTGTTGAACGCTCAAGATACACAATTTTTCTGAACTTCCAAGTGGTGTAGGGTATAAACTCTTTTCACATAAATATATTACAACTCATCCAATCACTTTTGATATCTATTTTCTATTGATAATTTATTTAAAATGGTAATTTAGTGTGATTTTAATTATACCTCAATGGGTAGAACCGCTTTTTTCCCATATATAGGTAAATATGAGGTTTCTTGTATATTCTTAGGGGTTATGGCGGGATAATCCCACAAAAAATGTATAAGTTTATTAGGAAAAGATTTGTGGTCATTTTCTACCATCATTTAATGTAGATTAGATATGGTTTTATTAAAATCCCTTATCTATCCATTTTTCATTTCATGGTAGTGGGATGACTATTTAGAATGAATTTCATATTGCTAATATACCCTTTTCAATTCAAAAGAGAAGTCGTTAGTTCCATTATTCGTCAGTATTGTATGAGACACACCAAATTTGGTTTTGAGGTTTTTATTCACAAAAATTATGATATAATTTTTTCAAACCTCTTTAAGGTATATAGACTCATCCCACATGGATAATAAGTATTTGGCAGAATATATATAATTAGATTGTATGGTTATTTATGAGGTATATGGCCCCCCTATATCTATTCCCTAAATAAAAAATGGCCATGATTATTTAAAGGTATAAAATATTATGTGGTTTGATGAATTAAGTTTTCATGTATCTGATAGGCATGAAATATCATGGTAAATTCCATATGATACTATGTCATTGAAGTTCATAAACATTTGAGCCTCCTGGTATAATGGAAAATCTTGGCTCCAAACTGATGGGCACCATTGGAACATACATGGACTTCCTTCAAGGTAGTGAGACTTTACCCTCCTTGAATGAATATGAGGATAACCCTATAAAATCCTTATTTATAGAGAACTTTCTAATAATTTGGGCCATAATAAAGAGTAAAGTTGACTTCCCATCTTCAAAATTTGTCTTTTTATTCTCTTTCTGAAGGAAGAATCCCATTTTAGAGGTAGTCCATTACGGGAGACCTTCATTAATTCATGAAATAATCTAGTTCAAGGGTTGATATGATCTTATTTAACTCCTTTGTTTTATTGATAATGAATGGTTTCACTATCCTTTTATGTGCAATACTAATGAATTTTTCATCACGGTCTAGATCTTCCAAGGTTAGATCCGCATTGGCCAATACATCTACGCATTTATTCTAGGAACTTGTTATGTGGGTCAGTGTTATATCGGAAGGGCGATCTACTATCAACCCTTTTATATTTTCAAATAGGGTAATAAAGACTTCCTTTTTTATGGAACATCCACTATTAATTATCTTGATTACCAAAACTATATAACATTTAATTATTAGGTGGGCTACAGGTATTCATATTAAAAATTAAAATTTGAAAATTAGGGAATAATATTATGACTCATTATTGGTTCATACATCTAACAACAAGAAGGAATAGATAAAAACAACCTTGGTTGGTAAGATAAGGATGACCACTAAACCAACTTTATTGAGTTTGGGGTCTTCTATTTTTTCCCTTTTTGGATTCTTGAAGTTCCATCAAAGTAAATCTCCCATTTATTGGGAAGTCTTGAATATATAATACTTCTTTATCATGAAACATAGTGTCCAAATGGTGTGTTTTCTATAGATGAATGTGTCGTTGTGAAATATGCTAATTCTTTTCAATTTACTAACATTTTTATTTGAATCGAATGTCAAACTACAACAAGATTATCAACCACTGTACCAAGAATACATGTAACAAGGTATAATTGATGATATATTTGAGGGTTTTATTACAAAAGACCAATTGGACATCATGGTGATATGATTATTACATCAAATTCTTGACTTTGAATATTAATACAATGTAATTGTTTCAATATCTGAATATTGATTTTTAGTACTAATCATAGTTATAATAATATAATAGAGATTATTATCATTCCCTCCAACATTCTTATACAAAAAAAGGTGAATGGGGATTAATCAAAGGATGTTACATATAAAATGAGTTTCTTTTCTTCAACATGTGGTATCAGTATAGGTGGAGACAAAAGGTATTTCTTGTGACTATCAAAAGCTTCATGATAATCATTATTTCATTGATATCTAACTCCCATATTCTTCAGTTTAGTGAGGGGTAAATACATTCCCGTAATATTTTCCATGAATCATCAGATGTAGGTAAAATATCCATGAAGTCCTCTTAATTCGTTGAGGTTTTGAGGGGATATATCATGGATAATCTTGGATTTCCCAAGATCTACTTCAATGCCACAGTGACATGCTATGAATCTAAGAAATGTTTCTAAGGTAACCCTAAAAGAGCATTTCAATGGATTCATATTAAAGTTATAATTCGATAGATTGATTAAAATACTTTTAATATTAACATGATGACTAGAACATGGTATGATTCTACCACCAAATCATCGATCTAATATTCTATAGTCTTCGCAAAGAAGGGATTGACAATACGGAATATGGCAAGTTGGTATATGATCCCATTATTCTTTTTTCTAAAAGGAATCACTGGATTGTTTTATATTCCTTATTTTATTTGAAAGTAGTGGACTCTTCATCACCAAGAGATATTTGGATTTGTTTATATCCTAAATATCAACCTCTAAATTAAAGTTCTAGGTATTCGGTGGTTGCTTAGATCAAAATATCTATGATGGGGATTGGGGGATCATATTTTGGATAATGCAGGTTGATATACCTGAATTCAATGACAATTATGATATCATCATTATTATTTTTGATTAGGATGATATTGGAGAGACACATAGGATATTGAAACTCATTAATGAAGTTGGATTAGATAGTCTAATTAACCTGAGAATTAAAATTAGCAACATGATTTTGATTCATTCTTGTAACCACAATGAACCTCTTGAAAACCCATATAGTGGATGGATATATTTGAATCAAGGCTAGAAATTTATATATAATTCCAGGAAAATACGTCTCATTACCACTTCAGAAAATAATTATACACCTCTTCTCTTTGGAATACATGATTGCACTGAATAATGTTGGTCACATATTTTCATCTATGCCAAAATTTGTTTTCCAGAGCTCATTGATAGTTTTTGAGGCGCCTTCCTCAAACACAAGATGGGAAACTTTGAGACCTTATTTTTCTCCTTTATCTACAAAAATATCAAGAGAAATGGGTGACAAAGGGATATATTCATATCATGAAGACATTATGTGGTAATTTGTTTCTCCTAATAGATGTCATGGTGGATTCCAAGGACTCTAACAGTTTCACTATATCAGCAGCACAATTTGAGAGATACTAGACGAAATATCCTTCTCCATCATCTTTAGTTTAATTATGGGTAAAATAGGTTTCTACATCCAAAAATTCATAAATTAAATTAGGGTAACTCTCACTCTCTATTGGTGATATGATAGTCTCTTTTGATTCATCCAATGATGTGGGGGGTTGAGACTCTATGGACAAAGAGATAGAATTTTCACTTAGGGTATTTCCACTATTGTGAGGATTATGGACTTATTTAATGTTATTTAGTTAAGTTTATGTGAATGATATCATGAAAAGTGATGAATACATTATGAACTCTAAACATTTTACTTGTATTTAATTGATCGGAAGAACATATTCATTACCACGAAAAGTAAATAGGTTAGTCAAGTTCATTACCAAACTGTTTGGAGTAGTAACCATATAGACATCATCAATAATGGGATATTTTCATTCTCCTTAGTAGAAATATACATTAATGTATTGATACTCACTTAATTAAAATGGACCCAGACACTGTGTAATGTCCCAATTTATCCATCAAAAATTTATTTGAGACCTAAAAGGTATAATGAGGCAACTATTTCATATTGATGAAACCAAGGTACCCCTAATAGGACATTGAAATCCATATCATTTCAAACAAACAAGAGTTAAATATCAACTATGAGGTTCCCCAATTTAATTGTGATCTTGATTCATCCAAGAGGTTTCTTCTCACTTTTATCATATCAGTGTTAACCCAAATGGGGATAATTATCTTTATTTTAACCAAAACAATAGGGAATTTATACTGGAATGATGGTTATTCCTAATCTATTTCCAAAAAAATATCATTGGAATTATATTTAATTTGGTTTTAAAGAAACGTATCAGGGTAATATATGTCCCTATATAATATTTTCGTTGTCATGTTTTGTGAAAGAGAAGACTATGAAACACTCCATAGAATGGATTTATTCATGATATAATTTTTCCTTAGTGGCCTCAGATTCAAACTCTTAAAGGATTAATAGGGACTCTATAAGTTCTTCCCTGAGCTATTTTAATAAATTGTGGGTTCCTGGGATTGGGATCTTGGTTAGAACCACAACCAACTATTTCAATATTTCATATTACTAATTCATATGTCAATGCTTCCCAACCAGAAGTTACTCCTTGGAATACACCTTAGGGGTTTACGTGTTTGAGGTGGAAATGTTAGGAACTATAATAGGATTTGAAACCACACCTATTTCTGATAGATCAGTCTGAACTTGTATGCCAACATGACTAGGGTAATCATTCAATTGCATAACCATTATCCAGTCTTTGAAAAAAATATGTTTAAATGAGTTTGGTAGATTTTGGACTATGTCCATGATTCTTCTACGCAAACTAAATTTATTTCCCATGACATTCAACCATTTTTATTACCCTAGTGGGGATGTGGATGGGATATTGGGCTCAACCATGACTGTGTCTCTCCCTATTTCCTTGGATTCTACAACATTTACCTATAACTCCCTAGTTATGTATAAAGAAATCGAATTCATAATAATACTAGTTATCATAGAAAGGGTATATTAAATGAATAATATTAATATAAATAAAGAGTATATCTTCCTCTAATGAGGGTTTTGTTTGGAAGGTTAGTGCCCAACCTCTCTATATAAGAGGCCTGAAATATGAGATGATCAGAAGTGACTAAGACATTGATAGAGGTTCTTTTCTTATAATTCAATCTTATAATTCTAGTTACATCGAATATCAGAAGACCAAGTCTTATAATACTGGTGATAATGAATTATGTTGTACCATAATAGAAGAAACTAGACACACAAGTAGATTTTTTAGTTTTTACTTGAGGATTCCATGTGCTAAATTGACCATATTTCTAGTCATCTAGTTATTAAACTTTTGTGTACCTTTACTTTTAACTACTTTTCATTCATTTTATTATGAGGTAGAAACAAAAACACAAGCCACTTATGTTGTTTTCCTTCCTAATTTCACTTTTAGAGAATCAACTTTATTATATGCGATATATTTAAAAAATGAACTCCAAGATGTTGTGGCCTAATATTTGGTGAAATGTGAAATAATTTAGGAATCACTAAGGTCAAAATTATTAGTCCTTAAAAGTTTTATTAACCTCAAAAAATCGTTATCCATAACTACTATAATGTATTTAGGGACCTTATCATCTCATAAGAAATAAAACTTATTCTTTTTGTCCTCATACAGTGAGTGCTTGTACTATTACTCACATCTAGATGAGGATGTTTCTGATGTTTTTTCCATCCACCGGTAGGTGTTTCATGATATTGTGCAGTCTTGGGAGATATAGATAGTATCGGAGTTGGATTAAGTGTGACAATTTTAATTCATACTTTACCAATTATTTTCCATTAGGATGTCAACATCGACCATGACTTGGATCTGATCACCAAATAGAATCTTCTAATATTTTCACAACTATGGAAAGTCCATGGAACCCACCTAGATGTTTCATTGTAATAAGCGGTGTTTGCAGCTCTTCATAGAAGTTCTCTATACATAAACCTGAAAACTCTTCTTCAACAAGTTATAGATCCAAAGAGTATGTCAAAACCTTCCAATTAGTAATGAAATATGAGACAATTTCGTTATAGTATTGTTTTAATTGGAGATATGAGGTATTTTTTCACATTTTATAGCTTAATTAATATAGTAATTTATAATAGAGGTATTCTCATAATATGACTAGCTAGGATAAAAAACTAGTATACCAAAAAAATACCCCTTGAAAAGTATGCATAATGCTTCTAATTTGGGATTCTTCTTGATTCTTTAGCATTCCCTTCATGGCACCATAGTAATCAATTAAATTCCTCTGGTGATTCTATTGATCCCCTAGGATATTAAAAGTTGGGAATGTGGGATTCCAAAAATTGGGTGGGGGAGTTTCATCTACTTATTCAATGTAAGGATTTATTTCTAGCTTCACTAGTTCATGCCAACAATACAAAGATTCTAGTTCTAGTTTTAGTGACTAAATATTGTTAATGAGTTTTTTTGGGATAGCTAATTTATGAGGCACTTGAGTAGGGGTAGCGATTGATACATCATGGTATGGTGGGATTGTATGTGTTCATGGTTCATAACCATTATGGGTAGCTGAGGTTAATTCACTAGACATGGTCCTAGTTTATAGCCTATTTTATGGAACCCCTGAAATCCTTACTCCATTGGATATAAAAAAATTGGTTTTATAGATCTCACATAGAGAGGATTACCTAGTTCTAATTTTATTGGTATAATAGGATCTTATTTTTCAGGGAGATATATTGAAAGATTAATTTGATGCTATTCCTAGAGAATATACCCAATGGGGATATTTTACCGGGGTAACTCAACATTGTGCCTCCAAATATCCTTCATTTACGCATCATACTAAGTGGATTTTGAATAAACTATAGGTTTTTAACTTCTTTATAAAATGGTTGGGATGTAGCTGCACATTTTATCTTTTCTTTTTTTGGGTCCTTTTAGAGAGGTGGAAGATAATAATTTTATATATCTCATAGTTTTTATTCTTCCTTTGGTTTATGGTTCAGACAACTTCTTCAGTGATTTTGGTGTGGATCATATTTCAAAAAGAAACATCCTTCTCATGCTCCCATACAATGAACTCGTGCTCTATGTCATCTATAGTACTGGTACTAATGATGTTTATCAAAACATAAAATGTTTCTTCTATCTCCTTTTCATCATAAGGATGAAAAGATTTATTTCTATTGAAGAATCTTTTCAGTAATGATTTACGATCTTCCCGAGTGATATCTATTGTAAATGGTTGGTTTCACTAGTGACCTCTATGGGACTTCATCTTTTCCATCCAAGATTCTCCACAAAATAAATTTTTAAGGGTAATTTGAAGGGAGTTTGGATAAAACCTTGTTTTAAGTGTTTATAAATAGAAATATGGGTCATAGTGCAAGAAAAATTGTTGATACTTATCTTTTGATGTATCTCCAAACCTGAAAAAAATAACTTCCCTAGGGAGATGAGGTAAAAATTCCACCAGGCCTTCCAGCTGGGGATACTCATGGATAGTTTTTATTTTCATTATCATTATTTCCCTCTTTATATTTGATATTTTCATATAATAATGTACTATATTTAATGCATGTTCTAAATATGAGTATTTTTCTACTAGAATAAATTCTTCCACTTGAGGTTTGGATTTTCTCAAATGATAATCTTGTAAAATATTTTTATATGATTCATGAGAGTGTATTTTGATGGATCACTCTCATCAGGTCCAACATTTCTATGATTTGTTCAAGGATGATCCCTGCTAGGCATACTAGATATTTATTTATAGCCTGTTTTTTATATTGTCTCCAAAGTAATGACATTTTAAGAAATCAATTTTGGGAAGATTTGCTGGTTCAAGAGATAGGTTAAATGAAATTTTCCATGTTCACTTCATAATTTGATATAAACACCATATAGTGCTTCAACAATCAATAGATGTAGATTGATCAAAGAATTAATTCATGTTCATTGATGATTCTTTCACTTATTTCCCAATTTTGAATTTTGTATAGTTGAAAGGGATTCCAAGTCAATATTCTGGAAAAAAATATTCGATCTTATTGACATGATTTTCATATTCTTCATAAGAAAATATATTTTCATTTAAAATAAATAATTTTTAATTATATATTCATACGAATATTATGTATGAATTCCCCTTAAAAGTTTTTGGAATGATATATTGAGGGGTGTCCAAAGGCTAGAACCTTACGTGTATATTTTCATAAACCAATTATTTCTTCATAATACATGTATTATCTTTATCATCTATGAGATATTATTTAAATTATTGTGACCAAAGTGATTTTTTCCTAGCTTCCTTATTGTGGAGAGTGGGATTAAATACAATCTCCTCTATTGTAGTGGAAGTTAATTAGTGAGAGTGTTGTTTAGGGAATTATCATTACCTTGGGATGACTTTATATTGAGAAAGGATATAAATTTTCAAATACAAGGTTTTAGTTTTATCTAGCCCCATCATTTAAAGAACCTAATGATATGAGGGTTTTCACATAATTGGTATGGAAATGGGAGCACCTTCCTAATGAAATAAAATATTAATACATGGAGGAACTTCACAATAAAAACCATCATGGGGAGGAATATCATCATGGAATATAGTTTGGCTAGAGAGTGGAATTTTTTAGCATATAGCTTAGGGCTGATCCTCTAGTTGGACAATGGTAAGGGAAGGACCTTCTATTCGTTTAATCTTCTGACTCTGAGGAGGGTTTCTACAAGGCTCATCATGAGAAAATTTCTTATGATTGATATTTATATAAAAAAGAATATAAAATTCATGGTGAACATTATATGGTGGACATCCAAATATTTTAGAAGTAAAATAATTCATAGGAGCATTACAACTTCATTTACTGCTTCCTTGATTAGAACAATATTAGTGATATATTGGGAAACCACTAATAAATTTTTGTGGGCCTAAAGAATTCTAAAATTGATCAGAGATGGAATATGGTCCATATTATTGACATCATATTACCATTTTGGATACTTCTTCTTAGTTCTTCTATAATAATTTGTTTGAGAGTCATGCTGTGAAGAGTAAATTTTATGTATGGGTTCCTACCTGGGAAACAACCATTTTGTTGCTAGGATATACCAAAAAATTTCTATGGTTTTTGTAGGAATGTTTTCTTTCCCTAAAGTATCAATTAAAGTGGTCTAGTGATCTCCAATTGGAATATTAATGTGTCCCATATATTTTTGTTCATTCATAATCTATGTTTTCCAATAATCCTCATGAATGGGAGTATGAATTTAGGCCTGAAGATGGGTAACCTCTAAAGCGTGCTGTTGAGATAGTCTAGTGGTGGGGTGGGGATATGTTCTTTACCCTAGTATAACTCTTATTCCATGATATGTTTCAAGATTTTTAAAAAGTTTTAAAGGTTTTATTTCTGCCCAATCATTGCCTCAAATATGTGATGACAAGCTTCTATGGTAGAAATGGGAATGGACACCCATTCCATGATTCGTTCAGGAATGTATTCCAGAACCTATCCCTCAGTTTAAACAAGGATATTCCTATTGGTTTCATATATTGTATATGGAGTGTGTTTGTCTCCCATATTCATTGTTAGAGTGTTTCAATAAGTTTCTCCTAATTCTTCCATAATATGATTCTAGGTTTAGTGGGTTCTAGAAAAAATTCATTCTTGCTCGTGAGTTTACACCACAATATATTGGTGGGATTCCATGGTGGTAGTGGGTTCATGGATTTGATCCTAATTATTGATTTTTGAAAAACCTTGAATAACTTTATTGGGATCTTGGGTCTGAGTGAACTATGTTGGGACCCATGGCATAGTATCCTCAGTGAGCTTCTGAGGGACTATTTTCCCACAATATTTTCCTTAGAGATTGTTGGAAAGAGCCCTATAGGGAGACTCCTATCATTTGGTAAGGTTTTTTTCAACCTACTGGCCCTCTAACCAATGTTAAGGGATGTATTTTCTTCTATTTTTGGGTATATTCTCACAAAACAATTCAAAATGGTGATAGGTATCATTTTACTTTTCACCGACACTCGTCATTGGGAAGATGGTTGGTGGGGATTCAAGTCCTAGAAGGATTTATGTGAAAAATACAATATTGAGATAGTATCATTCAAAATTTACTCATAAACTAATGTATTCTCCACCTAACTAGGAAGGCTCTAGATGGTTTACAGTATCCTCATGTTTGATGAGGACCCATATTTCATTACTATCGATGTGTAAGTTTGTTGTGCTTGAGAATATTCCATTCATATTGAAGATATTTGTGTTGTTTTGAATGATAATTAACACAAATAAACAAGAAAAACCATCATCATAGCATCACAATTAAAAAAAATTGCATGACTAACTTCTTTCATTATTAAATGATTCACATCAGGTTAACCATTTTTGTATTCATGGAATATGAAAAAAAAATCTTGATGTGTGGTCATCTCATTTTTTTTCTTAATAAAGATTTATATCGATTTATCTATTTTTTAGCCTATAACGAATCACTACGGGAAAGGGGATCTCTCCCCACACATCTATCCCCACAGTTTAGAAAAACCATGGGGATATATATTTTTTATTATCGATTCCCACAGTTTTAATAAAACTATGGGAAACCAATACCCAGTTCCCTGAATTCCATTTCGCTCCTCATCCCCCTTCCATCACGCTCCTCCATACCCTCACTTTCATTTCCCTCTTCCATCGCGCTCTTCCTTGCTTCCCCGTTTCTCGGCCCTCTCCTCCCCTCCTTGACCACCGCCTCCTGGCCCTCTGACCTTCGCCGCTTGGCCCTCTCCTCCCCTCATTGTCCTCCATGTCTCGTCCATCCGACCACCGTGTCCAGACCATCTCCTCCCCTCCCTGGCCTTCGCCTTCACTCCCTACCTACCTCCCAGCCTTCAACTAAGCCTCAATGTCCCAGACTCCAACTCCCCTCCCCCATCTCCAGCGATGTACCCCCTCTCAACTTCCTCTCCTCCCGGCCTTGGCCTTCGCCTCAACTTCCCCCAGCTCTGACAACATCCTGTCCCGGGCTCTGCCTCCCTACCCCCAGATCTGGCGTCTAGGTAGGAAATTTATTCTTCTTGTTTTTCATTCTATTATATATAAATTCAGTTGAGACTTTAATGAACTGAAAATAGATAAAAAAGACTAAAAAGTACTAAACCCTTATTTGGAATATTGTTTCCATTTTCATCATCATGTTCCCTACAGTGAATCTAAATATATTTTTTCTTTTAGTTTATTTTTTATATGAGTTATAATTGTGATAGATATCAATGAAACCTATTATTGTTTCATTTTTTAAACATTAAATTTCTGATTTGCAAGATTACTAAGATTCTGATTATGAATCATACACGTTTGATCATTGTGATTGACCAGAATTTGAGACTATGGGTATGTTTCTTACAAACTATAATGTTAAATGAATAATAGTATACTTGGAATTTATATAAATGAGTGATATTGGATATGTAATCAATACTTTAGGCACATATTGTTAATGTACATTTAAAATAAGTTCCTAGTTTGGAAATGTATTGTGATAATTGAATTATTTGAAGGACTATTAGTGTTCCGAACATATTTATATATTAGATTTATCTTTGAGATATTGGAACCAATTTTGAATAAATTTGATTCCTTTCCCTTATTAGAATATTTGATTATATAATAACCCTTGAAATTGGATCCTATATGGAAAACAGTGATGGAATTCTAAGGATAAAATAATGAAAAAGAATTCTTTGGTTCCCTGGACCCATGAAAATATAGTCCATCCATTACTTATAAATAGGTTGAGGTTTTACCATGGGGAAAATGATTCATTCATTTAATATTGGTTTCTTCCCCTCTTTTTTGAAACTCAAACATGCACGACCATCCTATGACCAAATTACTTGGCTCCCAAAAAATAAATTATTTCAAGGGAAAACATTTTCATGAGTGATGTTTAGAAAATCAATTTACTTGAAAAAAGTTGTGTGAAGGATAAATATAGAATTCTCTCTCAATAAAGCACATAGGTGAGCCTTTCCATTCTTCCTAATCCATTCTTCTAATCTAAACTCTAGGAACCATCCTTGACATTTATAAGAATAGAAGTATTATAACCCATAGCTTATGATGGAGGTATTCCAACCAAATAGATCAAGTCTAATCCAGTTAACTCATAATTAAAAATAAAATGAGGGTACACCATAGGAATCCAAAACAATAATCAATGACATTTGATATATAATACATTACCTAAATCCCAAGGGAGATTCCCCTGGTCATTTCACATCAATTTCCCTCATTTTCATTTCTTATGAGAACCCTAATCATAGTGTGTGTTAAATTTAGTGCTCTATATTAATCCAATAATGTGTATTTAATTTTTCAATTGATTTTAAATTCATTTTTTTAGCAAAATGACCTTTTATTGTTTAAGAGTCTTGCTGTTACTTGTTCCACTTTGTATGTAGTAGATGTTTCTTGGTAATAATTTTTTTAAAAAAATTCATGAAGTGATTTAGTTTATTAAATTCATCTTCTAGTATATTTATAAAAATATTTTATACCCATTATTGTTTTATATAAATTATATAAATGATTTTCATTAATTCTTGGAGATGAAGTGTTTTTCTTTAAAAAAACTCCCTCTTTGAATTAAAATTTTACCCATGGAAAATATTAAATTACATGAATATGGGGATCATTTTAATTTTTTTATGATGGTTGAATGTTTTTATCTCTCCCATTATTTTTAAATTAAATAACCCATGTTTAAGGGCATGTTTTAATGTTAAAAGTTTATTTTTTTTATATTACACCTAAGGGTGGACAAACTTTTTTTATTTCTCCCTTAGTTCAACTATAATGACGCATACCACTCTGTCATAGACATGAAACCTTTCTTGGACCATTATGTATTACCTTGAGGATAATAACTTTATAGGATAGAGGTAATAATTTTATCTCTGATACTAAAAGTGTAATTCCCCGACCCCAGTTACCCAGAGTCGGTGCATTATTACATACATTGGCATGATCACAAGAAAGATCAAATCTCGAAAGACCGATTGGTTTAGTATCCTTGGAAACATTGGATATATTAATAAAGTTTTACATTACATCATGAAGTGAAAAAATACTACAACAAAATATTGTCTCCATAGTCCACACTAATATCCCCTCATAATATCCCTGCAGGTCATTCATAATTTACTTCTTCACATCCTGGGAAAAACAAAACATAGAAAAGGGGTGAGATCAAATGCCCAGTAAGGATAACAATATAGAAGAAACTTTCATAAATAAGAATAAACATTTAAGGCAGTGTATAACTAAAACAAAAGCCTTTTAAACTTGAACTTCAACATAGTATGGAAAAATAAAATGAAATAATGCGATTTAATTATTCACATTGATATTCTACTAATCGAATAATCACATGCAATATCAATAACCACTTTCATAATGATGGAATTCATACTGCTAGACTATCATAACCACATAGACAAGGCCTCGTGCCAAGAATACAAATAAGATTTTGTCAAGGCGTTGTGAAAAGACACTAGTTTGTCTCATGAGACCTACCGATGCATCGAGGAGCTATAGCAGGCTCCACCCGTCACATATTAAGTCCAATGCATTCCCATATGAAAAGGTTTAAACATAACATAAACATTCGTATTAAAACTAGCATAAAAAATGTAAATACTTCATCCATAATCCATGAATGGTATAAAAATAACACATCCACTGTCAAAAATATCATAAAACCATCAATACAATATAGAAGTTTTGTTTCATAATAAATCAACTTCAAATAAGTGTAAAATCCATCAAAGGATGTTGACATAGATGAAATCAAAACTCTTTTTAGAGAAATACCTCTTTCTATTTTGAAATCATTTAAGAGTCATATATTTATTAAAAAAAATTCTTTGAAAAAATTCTTATAAACTAGTAAGGTAAGCTTCGACGATTTTATAACGGCGGAAAATAGCTGCACCAACCGTATAAGTTAAAAAAACATTCTTACCTTAATTTTGTCGAAAAGGTTAAAAAGCACCTTGTTTGGAAAACGACGGAAAGATTCATTTATAAACCTCTTATAAAAAGTCAAAAAAGGGTATAAATGAATTTAACCCATATTCTATTAAATAGTAAAAATGTTTTGAAATTCATTTTTAAGAAACATGGATGTGGATGATAAAGAGATCCCAGTAGATTATTACGTATAAACAACCCCGGATAATGAAGAGATTGCGAAATAAACCCTTACCTTGTACTTTTCCTTGGTTGGGGTAGGTTAACCTCCTGTATAATGGTGAAATAATAGTTATTAAATTATACAAGAATATGATATCATATATGATCTTTTAACATTGATTTGTTAATAATATCTTAGTAATATCGTTGTTTTGGGTGTTATGTTACTCGTTTTCTTTTATATGTTTTGTTACGTAAGCCAAGTTTGTCATGGATAGGTTGTATATTATTCATATACAGAATGATATCAAGTCCTTATATTCTATTATTAATCATCAAATTAGAATTATACTTGAATAGATACAATGGAGAATGAATATTATCGCGTTCGTGGAGACGGTAGTCCGTACGTACGCACGAGCGACAATATCATTCTTTTGATATTAAAATAATATATAATTGGATGTTATAACATATATACAAAATCATTATCATGTTATATTTATTATTTACATGAGTTACACAACATTATTATACCCATCCAAATAATAATTTATTGAATAACAATTACACCACGACGTGGAGACGGTAAGCCGTACGTACGCACGTATGGTGACATGTTATTCAAAGGATGGATAGAATACTGAATATGGTTGTACCATATTTATAATAACATCAAAGTATATATAAGATACTGGAGTTATTATTTTATAATGGTAATAACAAAGAAGGAAGAAGTGGAAGAAGAAAGGAACTTGGAAAAGGGTGGTGAAATCATTACCTCTTCTTCGGGTTCTTCCTTTTGATTTGATCAAAAGGGCTCTTAGGTTGGATTTCTGACTAAAGGAAGGCCTCTAGGATGAATTGAGGGATGTTGAGAGAGTATTTGGGCAGAGTTTGGCCGAGTCAAAAGGCTTTTAAGGTGTGAGTTAATGGGAAGGGAGAGTGCCCTTTCATAAGACGGGTGAGGTGCACCTTTGGAAAAGCTAGAAATATTATTTTATAATAAATTCATATTCGGTTTATAATGGCTCCAAAGAGGATTATTTAAAGGTTAAGGTAGGGGTAGGTCGAAAAAAACTCAACCAATAAAATTTAGACAGGTTTGAGTTACTATATTAACCTTATCATTAAGTATTAACTCTTAGTTAATTAGTTTCACTTTTATAATGTCTCTTTGTATTTTCATATTATATGGTTAATAAACTTACTATATACATCCAATAGACCCCCAGGTGGTCCATTAATGATACACCTATCATGATATAAGTATCTTGGCCGAACCTTAGATTTTTAGGAAATTAATATCAATTAATAATATAATATTTGTTTTAAAAAAACATTTTTATGTCAATTTTGACACTATTCAATAATTGATTTTTGTAAAAAAATCATAACAGATTGATTACTTCGAAAAAAAGTCAATTAAATGAATCCTAATATGTCATATTATACTATAAAATTAGTTTAATTCATTAAAAGTCTCAAATTATATTTATTTGGGTATTTATAATATCAATTATTTTAATTTTTCACTATTATGGTAATTCCTGCATCATCATTGTGTCATAAATAAATTAAATTATTTAAAATCTAAAAATTATAAATAAAATATCATTATGTAGAAAATCTTTTTATCTTTCTAATAAATATTTACAATCAAATTTATCTTATGTATAACCCTATATTAAAATTTTTTTAGTAAATAAACATTGATTTTAACTCTTTTAATTCTTATTTGAATTAAACAATAATAAATGTCCCAATCTAATCCAAGATGACATAAATGATAATATTTTATTCCTAAGGTTGTTTTTGGTCGAGATACACCTGTCCAATAGAATTAGGACATGTGTTAGGGTAATATTAATATCATTTTTACCCTTAACTACCCTATTTACTTTTAACCGTGGTAAATAAAAGTAAAAACTTACTATTCACCAAAAATTATTTTCAACTCATTGAACCACATTTTACTCCTTGATATTAACCATGTCTCTTGGATTTTTGAAATTCCAATCATAGAAGCGGTAAAATTTAGTTTTATGAAAAATTCAGTTTTTTAACTACCACTTAGTAACTTAACTATTCATCAAAAATTGAATTTTTTCAGAGAAAATGCCAAAATTTCACCCTAATATATAATTGATATTCCGAATTAAAAAATGATTTCTATTTTAAAAAATTCAAAACATAAAAGTTTCATTAATTAATTTTATAATTAATTCCCACTGTCACAACAAATAGCGTGTTTTTAAGAAACAATATATATCAAAAGATTGACAATTGTTTATGTCCAATTTCAAAGTGAAATTAATTATAATGAACACCATTGGATAAAATGGTAAAAATATATTCTAATTATACTTGAAAACCACTAAATAATATAATTTATCACTATAAATTATTATTTTTAAAAAAGTTGTTTTTAAGTATTTTTCACTATTCATAAAAATTGGATGTTCTTAGAAAAATACCAAAAATTCAACCTAGGATAATTTCGATATTCTAAATCCAAAAATGAAGTCAATTTTGAAATATAAAATATATATAATTTCAAACGGTAGGTATTACTATTCATAACGGCTAGTTTGATCGGTTGTGGTGTGTTTTAGAACTCGATGTTGCATACAACACACGCTATTGCATTATTCAAAGGGAAATGTACCGTAGAAGCTTGGGGTGTCACATTCTCCCCTCCATCAAATAATTTCGTCCTAGAAACTTCTAGAATACTACCGCATGAAAAGACTCGGGTGGTTATTCATCATAAGTTCCTCGGGTTCCCACGTTTCCTCTTCCATCCTATGGTTTCTCCACAAGACTTTTACCAGACGCGTCGTCCGGTTTCTCAGTACTTATTCTCTCGTATCAAGAATCTTGACAGGCTCTTCTCAATAAGACAGATCGGGTTCCAGTTCTAATTCCTCATAGGTGAGTACATGCGTTGGGTCAGGCATGTATTTCCTCAATAGAGATACATGGAACACATCGTGAACTTTGGAGAGACTTGGCGGCATTGCCAATCGGTAAGTTACAGCCCCAATTCATTCTAGAATTTCAAAAGGTCCGATGTACCTGGGACTCAATTTACATTTCTTACCAAAACGTATGACTCCCTTCCATGGAGATACCTTCAGGAAAACATGATCACCGACTTGAAATTCCAAATCCTTCCTTCGATTATCGGCATAGCTCTTCTGCCTACTTTGAGCTGCTTTGATGTGATTTTGGATTATCTTCACATTTTCCATCGTTTCCTCCACCAGTCCTGGGCCAACAAGTTTTCTTTCACCAACGTCATCCCAACAGGTTGGTGTACGACATCTCTTTCCGTATAACGCTTCATATGGTGCCATCTGAATACTCGAATGAAATCTATTGTTATAGGAAAAATCTACCATAGGTAAATATTGATCATATATACCCTGAAAGTCAAGTGAGCGGGATCTCAACATGTCTTATAAGGTTTGAATAGTTCGTTCTGATTGTCCATCTGTTTGAGGGTGGTAGGCAGTGCTCAAATGAAGTTCAGTATCCAAGGATTTCTGAAGACATTTCCAGAATATTGAAGTAAAACGGGGATCACGATCAGAAACAATAGAGAGGGGTACTCCATGAAGTCTCACAACTTCATCAATATATAGTCTTGCTAGGCGTTCAGTGGTAGATCTTCTCTTATAGCAAGAAAATGTGCTGACTTGGTAAGATGATCAACAATGACCCATATTGCCTCGTTCCTTCTAGGATTCTTTGGTAGCCCCATGACAAAGTCCATCGTAATATTGTCCCATTTCCACTCCGGTATGGGAAGAGGTTGCAATACTCCACTAGGTTGTTTCCTTCCAGCTTTCACTTGTTGAAAAACCATACATCTTGACACAAAATCAACAATCTCCTTCTTCATGTTGTCCCACCAAAAATGTTCCTTCAAATATCTATACATTTTGGTGCTCCTAGGGTGTATAGATAAATCGGAACTGTGAGCATCATCCAAAAATTCCCTTTTTAGATCAGGTATATCGGGAACCCAAATCCTCTTCCCGAATTTCAAAATTCCTTCTTCATACACAATGTCTCTCAATCTCCCATCATTCACAGCTTTAATCTTATTTTGAAATTCTTCATCATCGGTCTGAGAACTCTTAATCCTTTCTAGTAAATATGGTTTGGAAACCATTTGAAAAATAATTGATGTTTTACCTTCCCTGGTTATTCCCATATCCGTCTTCACTAGATCCATGAAAATTGGATCCCTTTCAATTCTCATATTGTTCAAAACTCCATGATCTTGTCTGCTCAAAGCATCTGCCACCTTGTTTGCTTTCCCCGGGTGGTAGTGTATCGTACAATCATAATCCTTGAGTAATTCAAGCCATCTCCGTTTCCTGATGTTGAGTTCTTTTTGTGAGAAAATATACTTCAAACTCTTGTGATCAGTATAAATATCACATTTTTCACCATAGAGGTAGTGCCTCCATATCTTCAAAGAAAATATCACAGCTGCTAACTCAAGATCATGAGTAGGATAGTTTTGCTCATGAATTTTCAACTATCCTGATACATAGGCAATAACCCTATCATTCTTCATAAGGACACAACCAAGTCCTTTCTTCGATGCATCACTATAAATAACGAACCCATCATTCCCCGATGGTAGAGTCAATATAGAAGCATTGACTAACCTTCTCTTCAGTTCTTCGAAACATTCTTCACACTCTTTTTTCCGAACAAATTTAACCACTTTACGTGTTATCTTCGTTAATGGGTTTTCCAATCTGGCAAAATTTTGGACGAAACGTCGATAATAATCTGCCAAACCAATAAAACTGCGTACCTCAATTATACTCGTAGGTGCGGGCCATTCTTGGATTGCCTTGGTCTTAGAAGAATCAACAGAGATTCCATCTTTAGAGACAATATGTCCAAGAAATGAAATCTCATGAAGCCAGAATTCACACTTCCTAAACTTCCCATATAATTCATGTCTTCTCAGAGTCTTCAAGATAATGCGCAAGTGACTTTCATGATCCTCATAGATTTTAGAGTATGCCAAGATATCATCAATAAATACTACCACAAATTCATCGATATATTCCTTGAAAACTCTATTCATCAGATCCATGAATACAGAGGGTGCATTAGTCAATCCAAAGGGAGTTATAGTAAACTCGTGAGGCCCATACCAGGTTCAAAATGTTGTTTTCGGAATGTCTTCCTTCTTTACAAACAACTGATGGTATCCAAATCGAAGGTCAATCTTTGAAAAGTATTGAGCTCCTGCAGTTGGTCAAATAAATCATCAATGTGAGGTAGGGTATACTTGTTCTTTATTGTTATGGCATTAATCTCCCTATAGTCGATACATAACCTCATAGATCCATCTTTCTTTTTAACAAAAAGAACAGGGGATCCCCATGGAGAAACACTAGGGAAAATAAATCCCTTATTACTCAATTCCTATAGTTGTTTCTTTAGTTCAAATAATTCTACAGTGGCCATTCTATAAAGGGTCTTCGATATGGGCCTTGATCCAAGAATTAAATCAATGGAAAACTCAACTTCTCGTTCTGGACGATGTCTAAGTAAATCTTCCAGAAACACATCTACATATTCTTTCAAAACAGGTACATCCTCTATTTGAACATTCTTTTCCTCACTCGCAATAATTTCTTTCTCTTCCTCCCCAATAATTTAATTTAGTTGAGCTACTAGGGGTGGATCTAGATAAGAATTAGGTGGTGACGATTCTGCTCTAAAGATAAGGTGTTCCTTATCATCAACATCGTGAATCGTAACCTCTTTCTTCTTACAATAAATCTTTGCATCATAGTCTGAAATCTAGTCCATACTGGGGATTATATCAAACTCAATCATAGGTATGACGATGAGATCAGCAGATAAAGAACATTTATGTGCTCTAATGGGGACTGATTCACAAAACTTTGTTGCAATGATACATTCCTTAGGAGTTTAACTTATAACTCCCTTGTTAAATCAAATTGGAAATATATAATTTTCTTAGCAAACTAGGATGATATGAAACAATGAGATGATCCAGAATCAAATAATGCATTTTCTAAACTTGAGGAAACCATTAAATTACCTGCCACCACGTCTTTTGGAGCTTCTACCCCAGCAGTAGTGATAGCATAAGATTGGCCTTGATCCCTTGGCCTTTTCTAAGGTAAGTTCCCCTGATGAGTAGGACATTCATTTGTATAATGTCCCATCTCCCTGCAATTGTAGCATTGAACATTGGTAGATTCCTTCTTCCCTTTGCATTCACGAGCATGGTGTCCTTTTCACCACACTTGTAACAGACACCCATTCCCTTCAAGCAAGTTCCGGGGTGTTTCTTCCCACATTTACCACAGGATGGATATTCAACCTTTCCCTTATTCCCCTTATTTCCATTCCCCGATTGATCAGTAGATGTCTTCTTCTCTTGATTTTCTTTAAAGTCATAAGACTTAGAGAATTCCTTTTCTATTTTGATATCACATGAGACAATGTCTTTGTACAACAAGAAGGATTGTGAGACTAATGCTTGATGGAGAAACGGTTTTAACCCATCAAAGAAACGATCAATCTTACTTCTTGGGTTACATATATAATCTTTAGCATACCTTACAAACCTTGTAATGTTTGCCTCATACTTTGCAACATTCTCATCCTCCTTTTGTCTCAGAATCAGAAATTGCCTTTCCATATCTGCTCGATGGTCACGAGGAAAGTATTTTTCTAAAAATAGATCTTTGAACTCCCTCCATTCCATATTTGATACTTCATCATATTCCTCTATTTTTTGAATCAATGACCACCATTGATCAGTATCTCCAGTGATGCGGTAAACTGCCATGATAACTTTTTCCCTTTCACTACTCCCCAAAGCCTGAAATATTTTCTCTAGAGAATTTATCCATTGCTCAGCTACTAAGGGATTTGTACTCCCATTGAACGTTGGTGTTTGTTGCCTCATAAAGCGATCTAACATTGATCCTCCACACTGCGGATCAGGGTGATCCATACAGGTAAGGTTATTATTCATAACCTGAGTGAGTTTTCCCAATATGGTGATTAGTTGATCGGCACCAGTTGCATCACCAGCTCCACTATAATTATCTTGAGTAGTAGGAAAATCCCTACATGGAGTGCATGCATTGATACGATTTCCATTTCTTCCACTATGCGCCATTTCTAAACAATGGCATAAACTAGATCAGTTTATAAATCAAAATACATTATCCCTTACTTATAAAACACCGAATATAAATTGAACTATTTATGGATATAATCCATAATCATAAAAAATGTTTTCTTTATTGAAGTATATACTCATAAACCTTTCATAATGATTTGTAAAGAAAATGAGATTTATCTTAAGCATATCTCTCAGGAGTGTCGTAACCAAGAGTGTAGCAAGGCCCATTATCTTTCACCAATTCCCGTTCGAGTCTAGCTCAAAGTGGTGTTTTCGGGTTTTACCCTTAGGTACATTTGTGCCAGAGCCGCCTCTACCTGCTCGTATCTAGACAGAGATGTATTGCTCGGAAAACTAACAAAATCTCTACAATACCAAAATTCTAGGAAGTTCATCAATACTAATCCTCAAATTCCATCTTAGGTCTATGTGCACTAATCAGAGTTTATCTAAATCTAGCTTCCAAGGTTGGTACTAAACTTCCTCTGATACCAACTGTAATGCCCCGACCCCAGTTACCCAGAGTCGGTGCATTATTACATAACATTGACATGATCACAAGAAAGATCAAATCTCGAAAGACCGATTGGTTTAGTATCCTTCGAAACAGTAGATATATTCATAAAGTTTTACATTACATCATGAAGTAAAAAACTACTAAAACAACATATTGTCTCCATAGTCCACACTATTATCCCCTCATAATATCCCTGCAGTTCATCCATAGTTTACTTCTTCACATCCTGGGAAAAATAAAACATCGAAAAGGGGTGAGCTCAAATGCCCAGTATGTATAACAATATAGCAGAAACTTTCATAAATAAGAATAAACATTTAAGGTAGTGTATAACTAAAACAAAAGCCTTTTAAACTTGAACTTCAACATAGTATGGAAAAATAAAATGTAATAATGCCATTTACTTATTCACATGGATATTCTACTAATCGAATAATCACATTCAATATCAATAACCACTTTCATAATGATGGAATGCATAATGCCAGACTATCATAACCACATAGACAAGGCCTCGTGCCAAGAATATAAATAAGATTTTGTCAAGGCCTTGATCCAAGACACTATTTTGTCTCATGAGACCTACCAATGCATCAAGGAGCTATTGCGGGCTCCACCCGTCACATATTAAGTCCAATGCATTCCCATATAAAAAGTTTTAAACATAACATAAACATTCGTATTAAAACTAGAATAAGAAATGTAAATACTTCATCCATAAACCATGAATGGTATAAAAATAACACATCCACAGTCAAACATATCACAAAACCTTCAATACAATATAGAAGTTTTGTTTCAGAATAAATCAACTTCAAATAAGCGTAAAATCCATCAAAGGATGTTGACATAGATGAAATCAAAACTCTTTTTAGAGAAATATCTCTTTCTATTTTGAAATCATTTAAGAGTCATATATTTATAAAATAAAACATTTTCTTTGAAAATATTCTTATAAGCTTCTAAGGGAATCTTCGACGATTTTATAATGGTGGAAAATAGCCACACCCACCATATAAGTTAAAAAACATTCTTACCTTAATTTTGTCGAAAAGGTTAAAAAGCACCTTGTTTGGAAAAAAACAGAAATATTCCTTTATAAACCTCTTATAAAAAGTAAAACAAGGGTATAAATGACTTCAACTCATATTCTAGTAAATAGTAAAAATGTTTTGAAATTCATTTTTAAGAAACATGGATGTGGATGATAAAGAGATCCCATTAGATTATTACGTATAAAAAACCTCGGATGATGAATAGATTGCGAAATAAACCCTTAACTTGTACTTTTCCTTGGTTGGGGTAGGTTAACCTCCTGTATAATGGTGAAATAATAGTTATTAAATTATACAGGAATATGATATCATATATGATCTTTTAACATTGATTTGTTAATAATATCTTAGTATTATCGTTGTTTCGGGTGTTATCTTACTCGTTTTCTTCTATATGTTTTGTTACGTAAGACATGTTTGTCATTGATAGTTTCTATATTATTCATATACAGAATGATATAAAGTCCTTAGATACTATTATTAATCATCAAATGAGAATTATTCTTGAATGGATACAATGGAGAATGAATCTTATCGCGTTCGTGGAGACGGTAGTCTGTACGTACGCACGAGCGACAATATCATTATTTTGATATTAAAATAATATATAATTGGATGGTATAACATATATACATAATCATTATAATGTTATATTTATTATTTACATGAGTTACACATAATTATTATACCCATCCAAATAATAAGTTATTTAATAACAATTACACCACGACGTGGAGACGGTAAACCGTACGTACGCACGTATGGGGACATGTTATTCAAATGATGGATAGAATACTGAATATGGTTGTACCATATTTATAATAACAACATATTATATATAATATACTAGAGTTATTATTTTAGAATGGTAATAACAAAGAAGGAAGAAGTGGAAGAAGAAAGGAACTTGGAAAAGGGTGGTGAAATCATTACCTCTTCTTCGGGTTCTTCCTTTTGATTTGATCAAAAGGGCTCTTAGGTTGGATTTCTGACTAAAGTAAGGCCTCTAGGATGAAGTGAGGGATGTTTAGAGAGTATTTGGGCAGAGTTTGGCCGAGCCAAAAGGCTTTGAAGGTGTGAGTTAATGAGAAGGGAGAGTTCCCTTTTATAAGAGGGGTGAGGGGCACCTTTGGAAAAGCTAGAAATATTATTTTATAATAAATTCATATTCGGTTTAAAATGGCTCCAAAGTGGATTATTTAAATTTTAAGGTGGGGATAGGTCTAAAAACACTCAACAAATATAATTTATAGAGGTTTGAGTTACTATATTAACCTTATCATTAAGTATTAACTCTTAGTTAATTAGTTTCACTTTTACAATGTCTCTTTGTATTTTTATATTATATGGTTAATAAACTTACTATATACATCCAAGAGACCCCCAAGTAGTACATTAATGATACACCTATCATGATATAAGTCTCTTTGATGATCCTTAGATTTTTAGGAATTTAATATCAATTAATAATATAATATTTGTTTTAAAAAAACTCTTTTATGTCAATTTTGACACTATTCAATAATTGATTTTTGTAAAAAATGTTAAAAGAATGATTACTTCAAAAAAAGTCAATTAAATCAATCCTAATATTTCATATTATCCTAGAAAATTAGTGTAATTCATTAAAAGTATCAAATTATATTTATTTGTTTATTTATAATATCAATTATTTTAATTTTTCAATATTATGGTAATTCCTGCATCATCATTGTGTCGTAAATAAATTAAATTATTTAATATCTAAAAATTATAAATAAAATATCATTATGTAGTAAATGTTTTTAGATTTCTAATTAATATTTACAATCGAATTTATCTTATGTATGACCCTATATTAAAAATGTTTTAGTAAATAAACTTTGATTTTGACTCTTTTAACTCTTCTTTGAATTAAATAATAATAAATGTCCTAATCTAATCCAAGTGGACCTAAATGATAATATTTTATTCCTAAGTTTGTTTTTGGTCGAGATAAACTTGTCCAATAGAATTAGGACATGTGTTAGGGTAATATTAATATCATTTTTACCCTTAATTACCCTATTTACTTTTAACCGTGGTAAATAAAAGTAAAAAGTTACTATTCGCCAAAAATTATTTTCATCTCATTGAACCACATTTTACACCTTGATATTAACTGAGTCTCTCGGATTTTTGAAATTCCAATCACAGAAGCAGTAAAATTAAGTTTTACGAAAAAATCAGTTTTTGAACTGCCACTTAGTAGTTTCACTATTCATCAAAAATTGATGTTTTTCAGAACCATGCCAAAATTTCACCCTAATCTATAATTGATATTCCGAATTCAAAAATGATGTCTATTTTACAAAATTCCAAACATAAAAGTTTCATTAATTAATTTTATAATTAATTTCCGTTGTCACAACAAATAGCGTGTTTTTAAGAAACAGTATATATCAAAAGCTTGACAATTGTTTATGTCCAATTTCAAAGTGAAATTAATTATAATGAACACCATTGGATAAAATGGTAAAAATATATTCTAATTATACTTTAAAACCACTAAATAATATAATTTATCACTATAAATTATTTTTATTAAAAAAAAAAAATTTAAGTATTTTTCATTATTCATAAAAATTGGAAGTTCTCATAAAACTACCAAAAATTCAACTTAGGATAATTTCGATATTATGAATCCAAAAATGAAGTCCATTTTGAAATATAAAATATATATAATTTCAAAACATAGGTATTACTATTCATAATGGCTAGTTTGATCGGTTGTGGTGTGTGTTAGAACTCGATGTCACGTACAACACACGCTATTACATTATTCAAAGGGAAACGTACCGTAGAATCTTGGGGTGTTACAAAAAGGGTTAAAATTGGTTATAAAAATAAAGGCACTTTCAATAAAAATGTGAATTAACTATTAAGTTTTTATGTTCTAATAGTTTTATTTTCTATAGTACATATCCCTTTTTTAATTATGGTTTATATTGTTGATTGGAAGATAACTTTTATTTTTCATATTATAGAATGGATAGAAGCTGGATGTATTGTACTGATAGGATTTCAAATGCATTTCAAAATAAATTGGATAATTTTTTATATTTTTCATTTGACAATGCTTCATATAGAGGTTGTATGTAGTGTCCATGCTATAAATTTGTTGGAAGAACATGGTTAATCCAGGAAGAATTTAGCTACCATATAAAGAAATATGGATTTCAAACAAACTATTATGTTTGGTATCACCATGGAGAGGAAATTCAATGTTCAACTGGTCATAAACAAAATGAAATAAGTGGCTTGTAGAATTTGATATTCGATCGGTTTCCATTTTTCCATCATCCCGAGATAGGTATTATGCATGTTCAAGAAGACAATGATATCAATAAACATGTGGAAGATACTGAAGAAAATGACGAGAGAGTAAAAAAATTATTGGATGATTCAAGAACTCCAGTATATCAGGAATGTACTAAAATGACCAATTTGGAATAAATAATGCAGTTATATCATGGGAGAACCATGTATGGAATTTCTAATACAATTATTGATTACGTTCATACATTTTTTAATGACTTGCTTCCTGATGGTGAAGATATTCCCTCAAATCGTTACAAGGCATGGAAGTTAATTAAGTTGCTTCGATTTGATACTAACAAAGTTCCTGCTTTCTCAAAATCTTTCAGTTTATTTTTGGAGGAAACAATAGACCGTAATGACTGTAAAGAATGTGGTACATCTCTATGGAAGACAAATACAGATGGAACACCATCTCTTGTGGCATAGAAAGTCATGTGGTACTTTCTATTGATTCCCAGATTTCAAAATCTATTCAAGTATGCAGAAATTATAGCCAATATGTGATTTCATGATGCTGAGAGAATTAAAGGTAATGATGAGTTGGTTCATCCTGTATATGGATTATCATGGAATACATTTTATGCACAACATCCAGATTTTGTGGCTGAGGTGCGTAATGTCTGGTTGGTTCTATCCTGTGATGGTTTTAATTAGTTTGGTCAGATGGTTACTTCTCATACCATGTGGCTAGTTTTTATTCATTTTTGTAATCTTCCTCAGTGGATGTGTATGAAAAAACCATTCACTTTCTTTATTATACTGATATCTGGACCTTATGATCCTGGTAATGATATAGATGTATACTTATAGCCTTTAATAAGAGAGTTGAAACCACTATGGTATTTGGGTGTGCGGACATTCGATGCTTCTTCAAAGAATACGTTTCAGATGCGTGGTTCCATTCTATGGACCATAAATGATTTCCCTACTAATTCAATGATGTCTGGGTGGAGCGCAAAGGGAAAACTATCTTTTCTGGTTTGTATGAAGAATACACGGTTGAGAAAGCTTAAATATCGTTGTAGTTTCAGTTTCATGGGGCATCGACAATTCTTGGCAATGGATCATCAATATAGGAAGAATCATTGGAGGTTTGATAATATCGTTGAGACTGAACAACCACATCAATGTTTTTTAGGAAGTGATGTGCGTAATTAATTAAAATATTTATGTATTTAATTAGTTAAAGGTCGGTTGAAATCTAAAAATTGGAAGAATGTTGACACTTGAACCACTTAAAATTGGAAAAAGAGAAGTATATTTTTTGAATTTCCATATTGGTCTACCAATTGGTTGTGTCATTGTTTATATGTAATTCATATTGAGAAAAATATATGTGAAATGTTGCTTGAAATTCTTCTAAATATCAAGGGGAAGACCAAAGAATACTTCCGATATCATCGAGACTTGTTGGATTGGGGTATTTGACCAGAACTGCATCCTTTGTGTATCAATGAAAACAAATGGAAAGTTCCTTGTGCTTCTTATGTGGTGGCACCGTCAGAGAAAGATCAATTTCTGGAAGTATTGGAGATTATCAAGGTTCCCGGTGGCTATTCCAGAAACATATCTAAATTAGTCAAGAGAAGAGATGTGAAACTAAAATCTCTGAAAACTCATGATTATCACATCCTTCTTCATGAATTGATTCCAATAGCAATTCGTCATTTTCTATCCAATAATGTATGGGTGATAGTGCTTCGCTTGTGCCATTTTTTTAGAGACCTTTTTTCTAAAAAGTTATCCAAGTCATTCTTGATAAAAATGTAGAAGGAAGTGCCATTAATTTAATGTGAGATAGAAAATATTTTTCCTCCATCCTTTTTCACTTGCATGTTGCAGTTAACTGTTCATCTTCCAACTAAAACACTTCTCGGGGGACCAGTTTCTTTTCAGTGGATATATCTTACTGAAATAAATATGTTCACAATTAAATCATATGTTCGAAACAAGAATTATCCTAAAAGTTCGATTGGGAGGGGTTATCTGGCTCAAGAATGTATGGATTTCTATTCAATGTTTTTGTCTGATGTCACCATAAGACATAATCGGCCAATGAGAAATGAATATGAATAGTATGGGGAAATTGATCCCTTATTTCCATCTCTTCCCCAAACAAGAGGAATTGTTGGGTCTTATACATTGGCTACATTGATCCTTGAAGAGCGAGAGATGGAACATTGCACAGTCTTCTTTAACTACGGTTTTTTTGATAACTATATCAAGTAAGTAATTTGGATATTTATATGTTATCTCATATTATGAAATTTCACATATATCTTATACATTTATTATCATTTTATGTTGGGAACATAAAAATTTATAAGTAGAGTTCATCTATCTTTGTCTTTGAGAAAGAGATAGGCTTTGAATAGCCTAGAGTTTCCTTCTTTGTTGAAATCAAAGGTATTACCATTACTTTAATTAGTTTAAAAAATAGATATCCATTTAATTGTCTTATTCATATATATTTTAGGTGTTGAGTTTACCTATTGACTCTATTTCTCGAGAATTGAGAGGTTTTTCTTTTGGTCCTAATTCTTTGGTTCGTGAATGTATATATTTAATAATCAATGGGTATAAATTTGTTACAATGGATCGAGCGGTGAAAATGAGAACACAACATGATGGCATTATGTTAACAGCTACAATGGATTTTTATGCCGGTTTATCAAATAGTCAGCCACAATATGAACATGTGTATTATTATGGTCTAGTTAATAAAATATTGTTATTGGATTACTACACTCTAGGTAGAGTCACAATGATGAAATGTAAATGGTTTTATTCAATGAGACAACATAGTACATTTATTGATGACTGTGGATTCAGAGTTATTGTTATGAGTCGATGCCTACGTATCGATGAACCATACATTTTGGCATCAATGGATAAACAAGTGTTTTATGTGAAGGATCTTATGATACCTGATTATGGTTTCATTAATTACGCAATCCCCATACATATTTTTCATGATTCCGGTGATGAAATTTCCACCATTGACATCCCTGTTGGTGTTAGCCAAAATATTGCATTTGATGAATCAAATTGTCCAATTGTGAGAGTTGATGTTGAACCTGAAGTAGTGGTTGTTAATATATAGAAGAAACCATATATGTTCACTATTTATTTAGTTTATATTGACATGAGTTTCTTAGGTTAGTATTACTATAATTACTTTAATTATATTTCAGTTTGGAATGAAATGTTTGTTTTTGGTATTTTCTAGTGTCGTTTCATTAAATCAGATTTATTTCAATGTAAAAAACATGGTTTAAATTTTTTTTAATGTATAACCTGGTAATGTAAATTTAAAAACTGTGTTAGTCATTTCCTTGTAATCATTTGTACAATTAATAATTAAATGAATTCAAATTGGCTCTTATCATGAATTGTTGATAGATGTAAGTTGAATGCATGATTTGTAAAAAACTATTTCTAAAAACATTAAATTTCATTCTTATGTAGATTATTCCAAATACAACAGAAGGTATAATAAAGTTATTATTGGATCCCGATCGACTAGGGAGTGAGTGTGTGTTGCCTTCACTTACATTCTTGAGTATTATAATTGAAATGTTTTTTCTGCATTACATATAATTTCATGTTAAAATTCGTTATCAATTTTTTTTGGGACATTCAGTTCCACCAGATTTGACTCATAATATGGTTAGCATGGGTATGAGTTGGGATGCTCCTAGACCTAGACGAAGCACCAGTCATAACCATTTCCACACTAACCTACCATCGGGCACCCCTTCCACCACACCTTTCCATCTTCCTATTGAGTATTCGTGGATGCTTTTATCTATGCCTCCATCATCATCTCAGCTACCCTCTTATTCACATGCCATGTCTTTTCCACCTTCTGGGATGATCCCACTGAAGCCTCCATCATCTCATTTTTCCTATTCTTCTTATACTATGACTACAGTGCCTCCACATATTTTTATACCTTTTCCATATCTATATCCGAGGATGTATCCCCCACCCTACTACCCAAATGATACCAAGTCTACACTGCCTCCAATTCCTACCATCCAGCCAGTATCTGATGAGTTTGTCTTATTAGCTTCCACTCCAATGCATGAATGTCACCTAGAGAATGCACTGGAACAGACACTTACTACAGAGGCTGCTGAATCAGGAAACCCACAGATCCATCACAGTCTATTGAGTAATTTGAAAATGGTTTTTATTATAATTGTTTCAAATTATATAACTTTATTTTTTTCATTTCGTACCATGACTTAATTCTTCTTTCCCCCCTATTTTTCTTATTTAGTTGGATCTTCTACTAGGAGACATGGGTGCACTCGGATGAAGGGAGTTTAGAATCACCAGAAACAGCTAATGGTGGATTACAATCAACAAAATCAGATGGTAGGTCCAACTGCAACGCAATGTATAAGTTTCTTGGCCACTTTGGCCAAGTATCACGATATCATTCCGATGGAACCAATTTCATGGAGACGTATTATTAAAGATATTAAGGAAAAATCATAGGAGAAAATATGGGTAAGAAAATTATATAAAGTCATATCTATCTTACTAGTGTATTTAAATGAAATAAAATGTTCATTGCATATTCGGTTTAACTTTCTCAATGGAAAAGCTGTTAAGACTGCAGGGTTGATGGATGTTGGGGAGTTTTGGCACTCATACAAGCATGAGTTGTATGTTGGTTGGAATATAAGGGTTGGTATTGACTTAGAGGGGGTACCCATATTCCCCGACTGTCCAAAAAGTCAATATGAAAAAATGATTGCACATTGGAAGACTGCTAAGTTTATGGTAATCTCAATCTTTAATGGTTGACATATAAAATTTAATTCTTATTACTTTTATTTAAATTTTTGTATGAAGTGTTAGAGAAAAACATAAAGAATAAAGATTCAATGACATATTTTCACACATTGGGGCGCACTATAATGCTTGATCATAAAAATCACCAGGTACTTTAAGCGGGTATTGCGATGTTATACAAGATGTTCTACTGAAAATATTATTGAATAGAAATATGCCATATTTGGGCATCTCTCATATATGGTACTAATCTAGATTTGTGTCTTTATCATTTACTGCAAGATAAATTGGGCATCGAAGTTCATGTACCTCGTGCCAAATTATTTTGCACCAGTAGAAAGAAAATGGATGGAAGTGTAGTAAATTCACAGACACTAGATAAAATTGTAAGGTTTTTTATTTATATTTTAAATATTTATACAAAATTCATAATTTAATATGTTTATAATTTCAACATTCTACCTTGGAGGCCCTCGATGGTAAAGAAGAAGAAAACTTTTGGCCACATGATCATTTAAGCCAGGTATTAGTTGAGGAGCACCCGGGGAGAGTATGATGTCGACGATGGAAAAACATCATCCCCTCTACGTATTGGTCATCATAGGGCTCCTCTCAAGCCTCCCAAACCTCTGATCTGAAAATCACTCTTGCTAAAGGAGTTGAGGAAAAGAAAATAGTTTTAAAGGAGCATGAAAGAATTAAGCTGATGACCAAACATTTATTTAAAGCTATGGTAGTTTTGATTCAGTCACTTCCATCAGTGGTGGTCGATACTTTTGAATCATATATGTCATCAATGCGCTCTTTAAATGATGCATCAGGTGATGCCAACGATGGTCATTGTGGAAATGAAGGTGGTGGCAGTAGGGTTTTTGCTGGTGAGGATGTTTCTGATGCTACTATTTGTGATGAGTATGGTGACAGTGTTGTTGATGATGATGATGATGTTCATTATGATGGGCATGGACATGGGGATGGGGATGTTGGTGATAGGGGGGATATTAATCCCCTCCATTTTTACTTAGTATAGAGACTTATGTGTGTACTTTAAGAACTTGAAATTAATTTTTGTATGGATGAGAATGGTTAATTTTTTTTCTTTTGAAAATTTCTGCATAAATTTTTACATGCATTAACATAATGCTAACATTAGAATCCTTATTCATCCATATGGGTAAGAGATTCCCTTACTAACATAGAATACTTACCTCTAGATTATATCACATATAGTGACATCGGGTTCCATTTATTATCTCTTTATTTTTCATAAATTATTGAATTGACAAGTCTAAATTAATGTAGGTAAAAAAGGAATATATTCCTCAATTGTTATTTCTAAAATTTTCATTGTGTGAAATATGAAGTTGTTCTATTGATTGAACTGGTTTGTTTTTTTCAGATCCCAAATCCCTGAATAATATGGTACATGTTAGAGATTTGTTTGTGGGTTTATAGGTATCCTTGTAAGAAGGGTGTAGGGGGGAGGGGGAGGGGTCTGCGTGTAGCGGGGGTGGGGCTGGGTGTAGGGGGAGGGGGCCGGATGCTGGGGGTGGGGCTAGGTGTCTGTAGGAGAGGGGGCTCGGTTCTGGGGGTGGGGTTGGGTGCAAGGGGTGGGGTTGGGTGTAGGGGGAGTGGAGAGGGGGGCTGGGTGTGGAGGGAGGGGGAGGGGGGCTAGGTGTAGGTGGTGGGGGTACTGGGGGTGGGGATGAGTGCAGGGGGTGAGGTGGGGGATAGTAGGGGTGCATGTGGTGGGGTGGGGTGGGGGGTGCATTGGGTGGGGTAGGGTGCATGGGGAGGAGGGAGGGGTATGGGTGCTGGGGTGGGGCTAGGTGCAAGGGGGGTAGGGGTAGTGGGGGTGAAGGTGGGGGGGGGGGGGTAGGGGCTTTCCCACTGCTAGAAGATTCAGTGATGAGGTTCTATTGAATTGTGAGACCCAGGTTAAAACTTAATCAATGTGGAACAAGATCTAAGATTTGTTTTATATGATTATTGTAAAGTTATTTCTTCAATATGTCTTAAGACTTATTGTCCTGTTGATAAAGGCGATCACAATACTTCTGGTGAAGAGCAGGTAATCCATATGTATATTTTTCTTTCAGTTTTTGTGCAGATGGATTTTTTTTCTTAATTGGGAATTTCTGAGCTACTTGAGAATTCATCAACTTTTTGTCTGTATGCCCCTCTTATACCCCCCACTCCCTACATTTGTTTTCTATTTAAATGTTGATAAAAAATTTTAGGCCATGTTTGTAAGTTTTCATTCAATGAGGTAGAATGATCATTAATGGAACCTTATGTAATGAAATGGCATGTAAAGAAATTGAATTGAATGTTCCATTGTATGGTTGTTTCATGATATAAATAATTGGCCTAACCTGATCAATATATAAAATTCATCATAAAGTAAAATGTAGAAGATGATATATAATGCCATTACTATCCTTGCAAGATTAATTTTTTGTCTACACCTTCCCAATATAAGGCTTCTTTTCATTCTATCTTGGTGCTAGCATACATGTGATCTCAGGGAGAAACGTGGAAGGTGTTATGCACCAAATGTTTTTACATTGTATTCCAAGGCATTATGAGGGGAATGAATAGAACAATATTGCATATCAGACACCTTATAAATGATAATTCTTGGCTTCAACATAATGCGTGTTTTGTTTTAAAAGCCAATGATCAATAATAATAAAGTTAGGCCAGGTCACTGCATTATTGCATGTACTCTGGCATTTTTGATACTCTCCATTGGCTTTTTTCTTGGTTTATAAAGTTACACAAGATATTGTTTAAAATAATTCTAGATCAGATGTAATCCCACACTTTGTGTAAAACATGGAACATGTTATATGACTGAAAGTGGATTTACCATAGGTAGTATTACATGTAATAATATTATAAAATGTCTCTAAAAACTGAATCAAATTGTAGTGGTGTCATATTTCCTTCTATTGCTTCTATCTGTGGGTCGAAAAACTAAATTTTCTTTCATTTACTCTGTTGACTGCTACTTAGTACAATGAAGGAAGGCTAGATCAGGCTCTTGTGTATTGGCCTTGAATGAATTTCTATAGGATACTATTGTCAAGCCTCCTATTTCAACTAAGCCATCCCACACTGGTGGTAAAAATGTCATTGTTTCTTCTGATAATAAAGTTAAGCTGAACAGCAGCTTTGATTCATCAAGAACTTCGGAAAGTGATTCCAAAGGAGTGAGCATTTATCAACTATGTTAGGAGTCTCATGCTAGAATGGGTGTCTACTCTCTAAAAAGTCGTTTTTTCTGCTGCCAAGGTTTCTGAGAGTGATTCCTCGGATGTGTCTAAAGTGATTATGATGAAGATGTTAGGGTTTTGATTAATTATCGCACATTATATAAATAGTTTTAGTGGTTTTTAGTTTGATATATTTTATATAATTATTGTAATTCTGGTCACTAATTGTGAATTTGAAGTTTTGTGTAGGAAAAATTTCCTAAGAAATTACTTAGAATTGTAATAAAAAGTAAACCATCAGGTCTTCTTGAAACAAAAGAGGAGTCCAATGATGAAGCAGATACAGATAGATTTGATGATGATGCTTAAAAGACTATGATTACGGATGATTTTATCTTTATGTGTACTAATATTTCATTTAAAGAAATCATTCTCATTATTATTACACTTATATGGCATGGATGTTTAAGGGGCGTTTTTATGAGTGTTTTCAAATACTTATCATTGTTGTTTTCTATATATTATTTTATTTTGTAAGATATGTGTTTATATTTTTTAAAATACAATGAATATTATATTCAAACTCCTCATATAACAATAAAAGAAACACCATTCAATTTGTAATCAAATGAATGAGTATGCATAACGAACTCTACATCCAGTTTAAACTATAGAAATGAATTATGAATACAGTTTAAACACATTTCAATTTGTATTCAAATAATATTAATTCTATTCTATAAAAGAACATTGCAATAAGAAAACAAGGGTCTGCTGATATAAAAATATATGACTATGTCATGCAAGATTTTCTTAAAAAGGGAAAAGATGACCATGGATTTAATTTCCACATATTGATGACTGAAAGTGGATTTACCCCAAGTATTATTACCTATAATAAGATTATAAAATTTCTCTGAAAACTGAATCAAATTGAAGTGGCATCAGATTTCCTTCTTCTGCTTCTAACTATGGTTCCAAAAACCAAATTTGCTTTCATTTACTCTGTAGATTTCTTCTTACTGCAATGAAGTAAGGCCGAATGAGGCTATTGTGTATTGGCCTTGAATTTTTTTCTCTAGGATACTATTTTCAAGCTTGATATTTCAACTAATACATCCCACACTGGTTCTTAAAATATCACTCTTTCTTGTGATAAGAAAGTGAAGCCCAACAGCAGCTCTGATTTGTTAAGCTCTTATGAAAGTTATTTCGAAGGAGTGATCATTTATCAAATATGAATAGGAGTGGTATACGGTCCTCATTGCTTGGTATGCTGCTAAAAAACCATTACCAATCTTCAATTTTTTTGTTTCATTCTTTTTTAATGATTATTAAAATATGTTCAATTTCAGGAGCCTCTTGTTAAAGCTTCTCCTACTTTGAATGGGCAACCTACTCTCTAAAAAAATCATTTTTTTCTGCCTCCAAGGTTTCTGAGAGAAGCAATTCCTCCAGTTTAACTAAAGTGATTTTGATGGATTTTTGAGGGTTCTAATTAATTCTCGTGCATTATATAAATAGTTCCAGTGGTTTTTAGTTTGATATATTTTATATAATCTTTTCAATTCTAATCATTACTTGTGCATTTGATGTTTTGTGTAGGAAAAATTACCTACAAAATCACTTGGAACTGTGATAAAAAGTAAACCATCAAGTCTTCTTGAAACAAAACAGGAGTCTAGTGATGAAGCAGATACAAATAGATTTGATTATGATTCTTATAATACAGTGAGTACTGATGATTTTATCTTTATCTTTATTGTTCAACTTCAAGCCACACGAGATGAAGGGTGTACCAGTGGACTAGATTCGAATGAAAATTGTTTTGGGGGATGTAAGGTTATCACTATTCTCCATTAGATTGATGTTTAAAATATATTAAATGTTTTTTTCACATAATTTTCAATTGTAATACTAATTTTTTCAGAGGTTCCAAAATTAATTTCATGCTTTGGGATTATTTTACAAGACAAATGAGTACATTTTTGACACAGTCATCCATTTTTTTGGTATTACAACTTGTGAGAACTAAAATATTAGGTAGTTATTACTCCATATTATTTAATATTTTAATTTCTCTAACATAAAAAATCTAATAATTTCAACAATCCAATTATGCAGGTTCTATTATTTTTAGTAACAGCATTAAATTCAAGGAAATTGATGATCAATCCCAATATTCTAATATTTGAAACCATAAAAAATAGGTTTGTATACATATTTACATTATTATCACTAGAATAATACTATAAGTGGTTAATTAGCATTGCCTACATTAGTAAGGATTCTACTGTAACCTTTATATTATGAGTGCTTACACTAGAAGCCCATACTAACAATAATGTTTACACTGGAAAAGTTCACATATTTACACATTTGGCTTCATTCGTAGAAACATTACACTTGAATTTCTTACAAGAGTAGTATTCACACTAGCAATGTTTATACTAACATCATTATAGTAGTAATGGTTACACTGTTAGTTCTTAGAATAGCAATGCTTATACTGGAACTATTCGTAGAAAAATTACCTATACAAACACCTTTTCATAATTCATATGTCTGTGAAATAAAAGGGTGACCAATCTGGGAAACATGGGAAGAATCCTTCTGAAGCTCTGTCTATAATGACATGAGCAACCCACCCACTGGTGTTGGGGAAGATGATAGGGGGTGTTTCCGGGTGGGGGGGGGGGGTTGTGATGGGGAAGAGGGCATGGGTGTGTGATGTGGGAAGGGGGTGAGTGGGGAGGGGGTGTGCTGGGTGGGGGGATGGTGTAGGGGAAGAGGGTAGGTGGTACTGGGGAAGAGGGAAGGGGTGTGTTTAGGGGGGGTGGGCGGAGATCGGCAGGGGGTGTGGGGGTGCAGGGGGAGGGGGGTTGTCCAAAAGTGTGCAAGGGGAAAGGAGGGGGGCAGTCCAGGAGTTACAGGGAGGGGGAAGGGTGTAGGTGGTGGGGGGATGTCCAGGAAGGTGGAGTCACAGGTGGTGCAAGGGGGTTCTGTCCATAGGGGAGAATGGGGGTGTGAAAAGGGGGAGAGGATGTGTTGGGGGGGTCTGTCCAGGGGGAAGGGGTGTGCTGGGTGGGGGGGGGTTTACAAGTATTCATGGGGTGCTGGGGAATAGGGAAGGGGTGCTGGGGTAGAGGTCAGGGGTGTGTGCAGTGGGGCGGGGGGCAGGGGTGTGTGGGTACAGGGGGAGGGGGCTATCCAAGAGTGTGCAGGGGGTAGGGAGGGGGAAGGCCAACAGTGTGCAAGGAGAGGGTAGGGTACAGGGGGGCGAGGGTGTCCAATAGTGGGGGGTGTCAAGTGGGGGTGTTAAAGGGGGTTTTGTCCCATAGTAAGATTGGGGGTGTGTAAAGGGGGAGGGGATGTTCCTGGGGGTTTGTCCGGTGGTAAAGGGTGTGCTGGGTTGGGAGGGTTACAAGTATTCTGGGGGGGCTGGTGTTGGGGAAGAGGGAATGGGGTGTTGGGAATGAGGGCAGGGGTGTGTGCAGGGGGTGGGGAAGGGGCAGGGGTGTGGGGGTGCAGGGGGAGGGGGGATGTCTAGGAGTGTTCAAGGGGCAGGGAGGGGGGAAATCCAGGAGTGTGCAGGGAGAGGCAGGGTGTAGGGGGAGGGGGTTGTCTAGGAGGGGTGTCAATGGAGGGGTGCAAGTGGGTTCTGTCCAGAGGGGATAGTGGGGGTGTAGAAAGGGGGAGGGGATGTGCTAGGGGCTCTGTTCAGTGGGGAGGGAGGGGTTGTAGGAGAAGAGTGGGGGTGTGCATGGAGGGTCTATCCAGGGGAAAGGTATGGGTTTTAGGGGATGTCAAGGGGAGAGTGGGGGTGTGCAAGGGGGGAGGGGTTTGTTGGGGGTATGTCTAGGGGGGAGGGAGGGGATTATGGGGGAGAGTGGGGTGTGCAAGGGGGGAGGGGGTGTGCTGGGGGAGGGTCTGTCTGTAGGATCAAAATATGATGTAAATGCTCAGTATACAAGGGGGGGTTAATTGTATCCTTCAAAAATTCTTTTGGAACTTTTAAAGATTATATAAAACTTTCTATTGTTTAAAAAAGTTAAAAAAAAGTTAATTCACATGACCTCTTAGTTCTAAAAACTTTCCAGATTCTTGAAATATGGTTCTAAAAATGAAACTTAACAAAAGTTTACAAGGACAAATATTCTACATTAAAGCATATAGAATCTTAATAACCAGAGTATACAAGTATGATAAATTATAAAATAGTTATACTTTCCTTAATAATCAAAATGCAGTGGAAAACAAACTTGAAACAATACAAGTAACAAGTATGAAATATTTTAACCCAAAGAGTAGGGTATCCAACAACCTTGGATAAAGGTCCCCTGATTTATACTTTCAAAAAAGTATATATTACCCACACCAGGGTAAGCCCTCGATAGGAATATCAGATTCTATCTTGCTATCCCCAAAATCCCTTGAACTTCAAGGTAGTCAGCACCTCTGTCTTCCTTATCAAGGAAGTCCTCGAACATTAAGGTAGTCGGCACCTCTGTCTTCCTATCCCTGGAAGCCCTTGATTGTACATAGCCACATTCAAAGTCGCTCAAAGAAATATGAACAAGATGTTCAGTACACACAAAGCATGAGAGTATCTCTCTCAAGAAATCACATCAGCATCATGTAATCTCAAGAGTTGTAGAACAGTATCTTGGGCTCATTCAAATGAGCTTCTATTTTTAGGCACATCTCCAATGGTGGGCTCCCTCCTCCAACAGTCATATATTTCCTTGAATTTCAGAGGCACCTGTACATGTGTCACTCAAACAACGGTTAGTTAGAAATAAAATGCACGACAATGTTTTATAACTATAACAAGGGTAAGTAAAATATTGTTGCTCTATCAAATAAATTTTTCTAAGTCTAAGGAAAAAATAAAGTTTGGAGTCTAAAAGGAAAACATTTGGATTCCATATTACATGTATATTCGGATTCTGTTTTCTGAGGAATTCGAAATCAGAATTATGTAGACTTCAGAGTCTGAATTATGAGGAATTCAGAGTCTGAATTCAATGGAATTTAGAGTCTAAATTTTAAGGAATTTGGAACCTGAATTTAATGAATTCAGAGTCCAAATTCTAAGGAATTGTGAGTTTTAATTCTAAGGAATTCGGAGTCTGAATTTCATAAAATTCAGATTTTGAATTTCATAGAATTTTGAACTTGAATTTCAGAGACTTCAGATTCTAAATTTCAGAGAATTTGGAGTCTGAATTCTAAGGAATTAAGAATCGAAATTTAGAGAATTTCAGAGCCTGAATTTAGATAATTCAGAACCTGGATTTCAGAGAATTCGGAACCTGAATTCTTATCTTGAAAACATAATACTCTATATCAAAGTATTTATAGAATTATAAGGTTTTAGATGTGAAACCGAGTTTTTCACTTAGGAATAAAAAGAGTTATATTTAGAGAAACTAAAATATGAACAATGAAAAACAGGTAAGGATAAATTTTCATCAGAAAAGGAAAATTTTCCTTATTAAGGAAAATCTGCATAAAGAGAAATTTCCTTATATAAAAAACTTAAGGAAAATAAAATTTTCCTTGAGATAGAGTGTTTATTATTTTCAAAACATAAAGAAATGGGAATGTTATACGAAAACTTTATTGACTCAACAATATCCCCTTTTTTGGAAAGCACAAACATCCTTACTAAAAAGAATATAAGGACTTTGAAATTTTTATGAACCTGAAAATTAAAATTTATCTCCCTTTACTTATGGATCTTAATGAATATGACTAACTCCCCCTTAGGATTTGAAATCCCTAAGGATCATATTCTTGATTTTCTGAATGAGATTCTGTAATTTATGGCATAAAAAATTATTCATCATAAAAACTCCCCCTTAAATTAACTTCCCCTTACTTAGGAAAATTTCTTCTTTACTAAGTTCTTTTTGTCATTCATTTCTTCCCCTTTGTTATTTTCAAAAAAAATTAAGGGAATGGAAAAGAAAATATGGAACCTGAAATATTAGTACTAAACAACCAAATATATGAAGTGTAACAAAAATTTCACTAAGATTGAAAGAATTTGTACAACATAGAAATACAACAAAAGATCGAATTTTAATGAAATTATCTCTCTTTCTATTTTGGCATCAGATTATTCACAATTTTCTTAAGCTTTTTGAGTTCCTTGTGATCATCATCTATGCAAATTAGTAGCTAATATTGATCTTCAATTTTCTTTTCTAAGGATTTAATTTTTTCTTCCGGAACCTTAAGCATGCTAGCCTGAGCCTTCAAGGATTCTTCTTGTTTAAAATGTTATTCCTCAAGTTCTATTCTAAGATCCCTTTCCCTCTTCCAACTCTGAGAAATTGAATAGATTTTCCCATTCATGTCTTTCACTTCTTGCTTCCGAGTAGTTTCTTAAAGGGATAACTTTTCTTCATAAGACTTGGTGAGATATTTGAACTTAGCATCTTTGGTTTCAAAAGCTTCCTTGAAATTATCTTGAAACTCATCAAGAATTTTAATCTCTTCAATAATTTTCCTTGATTAACTAGTAATCTTCTTGAAAGATCTTTTATGGGCTTCATAATTAATGAAAAAAGTTTTGAAATCGGCCTCAAGTTTGACACATTTATCCATCACCATGGTTACTGAATCTATTTTCTGATTTAAGGAATGCTGAAGCATTTGTCATCTTGAATATATGCTTGGAAATAATGGAATAGTACCTACCATCTTCTTCAAAGACTGAACAACAAAGTCATGGCCAAGAGAAGATGATTCTGAATTTGAATGCTTTGTTGATGAGGATTCCTTTTCAAGCATATCATATTTCCTCTTCGATAAATCACCAACATCTTTCTTACTGACCAAAGACTTGGTAGGAGTATCAACCATCACTTTCTTTCCCTTATCTATTCTTGAAATTATTTCTTATTGTTTAGGTGATTCATGCTCACTATCTGATAGCTGAACAATCTTATCGTCATCAACTTCTTCCTTCTCAACTCCTGCCTCAACATCCTCTGGCTGTATGAAATCATGATTGGTACTTTCTTCTTCAGACAATTTATTTACTTCTTCCTCACCCTTCTCATCATTTCTTGGGGTAGAATGTTTTGAAGACTCAGCTTTAGAGGTTTGTATTGATAACTTCTCAAAAGGACTCTCCTTCTCATGATAATCTTCTACTTGCTTTATCATATCTTCGAAATCACCACTCCCTTATTCTTCTTCTTCCACTTCTTCTTCTTGCATTATTTCTTCTACTTGATCTCGCTCCAGAATCACCAACTTCTTTCCTAGAGTCTCTAGGATTGATTCAATTAAAAATGATTTTGGTACCGGAATTTTCTCAGAATAATTCTTATAATCCTTATGAAGAGGTTGTACTATCTCAGCCTCAGACATATTCTTCTCTTGCTTCTTCTATTTTTATTTCTACTCAAGATCTTCATCAGCCTTTTCCTTAAAGGTTTTTGCCTCAGTAGGGTCTAATACAAACTTAGGCTCCCCTTATTTTTTGTTTTTATTATCCTCTCCCCATTTTGAAACTACCTCATCAGGATAAGATTTTTTCTTCTTTGACTTGGGCGGTGTAGATTGAATTTCCTTGGCAACAGAAACATTTTCTATCTCTTGAATTTCCTTCACTTTCCTCTTCCATCCACCTTTCTTGGAGGTTTCATCTCCAACATAATTCTTTGATAAAGCTTCATCTTATTCATTAGATAAATCATAAAACTCTCCATATTCACCAAAAAATCCAATTTTAATTCTCCTTAGAGTGTCATCACTTAGCAACATTACCCTACAATTTCATGACTTCGATTTTTAGGAAATTTTTATTGATTATAAACAAGAAAAAATGATCTTAGATAGAATTTCCACATACATGATAATCTGAGACTTCAGATTTCTATTCTTGATACTCTCAATCATAATCAAAATATACTTAACCAGATTCACCATCTGAAGTTTCACTAAGAAATCCAAAACATATATATCACTTTTCTTCAGAGTATCATTATCTCCTTTCCACGGAATGTTAAATCCTTGAACCCAAAGTTCAAGAATCCGAAAATTTGAAGAAAGATGAAGAATCTTTGTAGTCTTGACTCCAACCAAACCAAGTCACTCTATGGCCTTCTCATTTCCAAAGCTTCCTCCAACATCATGTAACTTATGGGAACAAAATTCAACTTCTTCTTCATAAGGTATTCCAATCAGACTAGCTGGCTTAGAATAAGAGAATAAGTCTTACCATAACTTTTGAAATAAAATTTCTCCTTTCCTCCTTGATTGAAAAATGATATGGATTTATATAACTCTACTAGAAAATCTGGAATCACTGGATCCTCTACGTTGGTTTTAGATACATTTATAATCTCTCATCTATTTAACTTGAGGTTCTTTGAGATGATTGAATCATACTTATTAAAGAAGTCTGGGTCTACCAACCTTTCACGATAAACCTACCATTCAAATATTTCCTTTACAGTTGACATTTCTATATGAGGAGAGTATTCTTTAGACATTCAGAACTATGGAATACCATAGAAATTCAGAATGGTCTTAAGTAGGTAGGGCAGAGCTTCAGCATGCAAGAGCTTGGGATTCGATGTGGGATAACCATTTGGGGGTCCTTTATATAGTCAATTGAAGTGATGTTTCGACTTCCCTGATTGATCCAACTGTTGAAAAAATCTAGAGAATATATAATGGTTGAGATAATAGCTGAAGATGGATTTTGATAGATTCTAATCTTTTGATGTTTTTAAAAAATCATTCGAATTTAAGGAAAAGTGAATCTAAAAAATTTTGAAAAAAATAATAATAAATCCAATAAGTAAAAGATGATTACAAAAATTTAGGTAGGGAAACATACCTCTCAGATTTATATGAAGATTATTCATAATATGGAAAATTCTTCTTGAAGAATTTTAGATTCTGAAAATTTTGATTGCAAATATTTTTAGATTACAAAATAAATTAGATTACGAAAAAATTGGATTATGGAAAATTTAACTATGAAAATTTTATCTATGAAAATGTTGACTGAAAATTTTGATTATGAAAATTTTAACTAACAAAAAAATGTACTCCCCTTATGAAAAAGAGTTTGTTACTGTAATGAGATAGGTTTCAAAAAGAAGTTAATAAGAAATATTGCCTTATAATTACCATTCCTAACTTCTGTTTAATGTATTCAAATATATCGGATGGTAAATATTTTGTGAAAATATCAGCAAGTTGATCATGTGTTATGATAAATTGAAGAATGATATCTTCTTTTTGTGTGTGATCACTAAGAAAGTGATGCCTAATATATATATTTTTTCATAAGAGTGATGTGGAGGGTTTTTTCTTAAGGCAATGTCACTAGTATTATCACACAAAATTTGGGTTTTGGTAAAACTCATACCATAGTCAGTGAGTGTGTGTTTCATCCACAATACATGAGCACAACAACATCCAGCTGCTACATATTCTACTTTAACAGTGGAAAGTGTTATTGATTGTAGCTTTTTTCATAACCAAGAAACTAATGAATCTCTTAAGAAATGACAAGTTTCGGATGTACTTTTCTTATATATTCTACATCCACCAAAGTTAGCATTGAAAAATATTTTTAGAACAAAATCATTTTCATAACTATAAAAGAGTCCTAAATTCACTGTTCCCTTTAAGTAGTGAAAAATCATTTTCACTGCCTTTAAATGAGATTCCTTAGGATTGGATTGATATCTGGAACATAAGAATACTGAGAACATTAATTCTGAATGACTATCTATCAAGTAAAGTAGCTTTCCTATCATAACTCTAAAGGATGTTTTATCTACTGGTTTCCCAACTTCATCAAGATCAAGTAAATTTTAGGTACTAATAGAAGTACTTATACTCTTACTATTTTCGTATCCATACTTTTTATGAATATGTTTAATATACTTATGTTGGGATATATAGATTCCTTCTAGTTTTTGAGACATTTGAAAACCAAGGAAAAATGATAACTCACCCATCATACTCATTTCAAACTCAGATTTCATTAGATTCACAAAGGAATCAGTTAAAGATTGCTGAGTAGAACCAAATATAATGTAATCAACATAGATTTGAACAATTAAAAAAAATTTCTTACCTTTCTTTATAAAAAGGGTTGGATCATCATTTCCTTTGACATAATTGTTTTGAAGCAAAAATCATGTAAGTCTATCATACCAGGCTCTAGTAGCTTGTTTAAGTCCATACAGAGCTTTCGTAGGTTTGAAAACATGTTCAGGATGTTTTGTATCTTTAAAACAAGGTAGTTTTTCAACAAAAACTTCCTCTTGAACATAACCATTAAGGAAATAACATTTAACATCCATTTGAAAAAGTTTGAAGTTGAATAATATTGAAAAGAAAAGTAGAATACAAATGTATTCAAGTCTAGCTACTAGAGAATAGGTTTCGTCATAGTCTATTCTTTCTTGTTGATTATAGCCTATAGAAAAAAAATCTACCTTTATTTCTTACTATGATTCCATTTTCATCACACGTATTTCTGAAAACCCATTTTACTCCAATAATAAAAGTTTCATTAGGTCTTCTAACCATGGTACAAACTTTATTCCTTTCGAATTCATTTAGCTCATCTTACATAGATTTTATCCAATCATCATCACCTAAAGCTTAATTAGTGCTTTTTGGTTTAAATTGGGAATGAAAATCTAGATGTTCTATTTCATTTCTTAAGTAACTTCTAGTCCTTATAGGTTGATTTACATCAAAAATGATACTATCAATAGGATGATTCTTTTGAAACAACTGATTTGGGTTTTTTAAAACTTGTTCATCAATATAGGGTAGGAAATCATATGGGGTAAATGCTTTAGAAATATTTTCTTGGAAATTTTCCTTATCAGAAGGATCTTTTATCAAGGTTTGGTAATCAGTTTTTGAAAACACATTTAAGGATGTAGGTTGAGGTTTTTAAAAATAAAAGAATCAGTTTCATCAAATTTGACATGTACATTTTCTTCAACAGTACAAGTGTTTTTATTGAAAACTTGATATGCCTTAGAGGTTGTGGAGTAGCCTAAGAAAAATCCTTCATTAGATTTGGGTGAAAATTTACGTAAATTATCTTTAGTATTCAAGATGAATACTTTGCATCCAAAATACGTTAAAGTTGGAAAGTCTAGGTTTTCTACCATTCCATAACTCATAAAGAGTTTTATTAAGAAAAGTTCTAATCAAAACACAATTTATAGTATAATAAGAAGTACTTACAGCTTCAGCCTAAAATTTTTTGGCTATCGAATATTCACTCAACATGGTTCTTGTTATCTCTTGAATAATTCTGTTTCTTCTTTTAACAACACCATTTTGTGAGGAGTTCTTGGTGCAGAGAAGTTATGAGTAATTCCTTTTCTACTACAAAAAGTTTCAAAATCAGAATTTTGAAATTCTTCTACATAATCACTATGAATAGTTATTAATGGAATGTTTTTATAATTTTTAACATGGGCTCTAAAACATTTTAAATAAGAAAAAGATTCATATTTATTTGCTAGAAAATATACCCCCAAAAATCTAGTTTATTCATCATCAAAAAAGTACATAATATTTTCCTCCAATGCTTCCAGTTTGTGTTGGACCAAAAAGATCCATATGCACTAACTGTAATTCATATGTAGTCAAGACTTCACTAATTGATTTATAACTTGATTTATGTTTCTTTCTATATTGACAAGGATAAAAAACTTTTGAAGAATCAAATCTAAGATCTGGTAGATCCTTAACTAGTCTTATATTAGAGAGTTTACAAAGGATCATAAAGTTACAGTGTCCTAACCTTCTATTCCATAACCAAGATTGATCTTCCCTTGCACTGAGACAAGGTAGATCTTGGATCCTAAGGTCTCCTATGTTTAGTGTGTATATATTCTCTTGCCTATTGGATGAAAGAATAAACTCTTCCTCAGAATTGTGTACTAAACACTTATCATTCCTAAAATTCACAAGGTAACCTTTATCAGATAATTTACTTATACTAATAAAGTTTTTCCTAAGACGCTTAACAAATAAAACATTTGAAATTAATGTTTTTCCAATAAGAACAATGTTACCTATACAAATATTTTCTCCCTAAACATTATCCCTTAATTTTAGTTTTCCTTATTTTGTCTCGATAATCTTTTCAAAGAAGTTTTTATTACCAGTCATATGTTGGGAACATCCACTATCCATGTACCATGTATTGTTGTTGGTACTTTATTTATTTTCCTAAAAATAAGAGTGTTAGACTTTCGGAACCCAAAATTTCTTAGATCCAGAAACTTCAGAAAGAAAAATTTTAGAAATCCACATTTTCTTTGAAAAATAAGCTTTATGAAAACCTAAAGACTGAGTTTCGTATAAGGAACATTTTTTTGCCCAATGCCCACCATGCTGACACAAAGTGTAGAATGGAGAACTTTGAGTTAAAAAATAATTATTACTAATAGTTGGTTTTGAAAGAGTATAACCAAATCCAAAATTATTCCTTAGAGGTAGAATTTGAAAATACATCGTATCAAATTTTCTTTACCTAAGGTAGAGTTTGACAAACACTTCCTCAAAGAAAATATTTCTAACTTCAGTTTAATAACTAAGTTTTTATCCACCAAAACATTAGTTTTATCACTAGAGTTATTCTTTAAAACATTTTTCATAGAAATTAATTTTTCTAGATACTTATAAATTTTATCCTTCTTAGAATTAACTTCCTAAATTTTTTTTAAAATAATTTAAAAATAAAGGTTTTTCTTATCAAGATATTTAGAAAGATAGGATATTTTCTTAGTAAGAATAGTAATTCTAGAATTTTTTTTATCAACCTTTTTCTTGAATTTTGAATTTTCATTCTCAAGGAGCTTAGAAAACCTAGACACTTCTTCATAAGTTGGTAAAGTATTATCTTCATTAGAAGAAGATTCTTCATCTGAGGATTCATAATATTTAATATCACTATAATTAGTGTTCAAGGATACATTGGCAATAGATCCATCATTGATTACCTTAGCCATTAGAAAAAAATTTCAATAGGTATCTTGGCTAATTGACCAAGATTCTTCTGTCTAGAAGATTCATACTCAGAGGATTCTTCATAAGAGTCACCACCACTAGAACTCCATGTATCATTGGTTTTAAAAACTTTCTTAGATTTATCCTTGTAGTACTTCTTTCTGTTCCTCTCAGAATGATTTTCCTTTCTATTTTTTCTCTTAAACAGAGGACAATCTAGCCTTATATGTCCTGCTATTTTGTATTCAGAGCAAGTAACTTCTAAGTATTTCTTGTCCTTTCTTTATTTTTTCTTGTATATAGATTTAAAGTTCTTTTGTCCAACAATCTTGTTCATCCTTTGGGAAATATTGGCTAACTCGTTTACTGAAAATTCACTTCCACTGGATTATGATAAAATAGAGACCTTCTTCGAATTGGATCTAGTAACCCTCTCAGGAGTCCTGGATTTCATATGATTTGAAGTAGTTGTAAAAGAAACACTTCCATTTCCATTATTCTTCTTATTTAGATCAGTATCTCTTTTCATTCTTGTCTCATGTTGAATAAGAGTTCCAAAAAGCTCATCAAGACTAATCTATGATAATTTTCTATTCTTATCAATTTCTATTCTCTTTGATTCCCACTCATTAGGCATGATATCTATAATCTTTTCCACAAGAGCTTCATCAGATAATCCTTTTTCAACCATATATTATAAACTATTAACAATATTCATAAACCTATATTGTACCTTTAACACTAGTTCTCCAAAAGGAAATAGAAATCCATGATATTATTCTCAAAGCATAGCTCTTCTAGTTTTGATAACTTTGGAAGTTCAAAAATGAGTAACCTTCAATTTCTTCCAAATACAATTTGCAGCTTCACAATAATAAATCTGGCTATATATATTCCTGGTCATGGAACACAAAAAATTATTTCATACCTTGTATTTTAGTTGATATTCTGACTTTTCTTAATTAGTAAAAGTTCGGACTTCCTGATCAGAATCTTGTATTCTCCAGTAAGCATTACAAAGTTGTCCACTCCAGTGTTAATGACAAGAGTCTTCATAAGATCTTTCCAATATTCAAAATCCTTCCTATAAAATAAAGGTGGTCTAGTAGGATTAAGATTTTCAATTGAACCAACATTCATTCCTGCCATCTAAAAAAATCTTTCCATAAAATCTTTTTAAAAATAAAAGTTTGTAAACAAGGGTAAAAATCCTAAGCAAGGAAAAATAGACCAAAGGAAACTTGAGAAAGAAAACTTATATGTGAATATAAGTATTTTACATACCTCTTATGATACCAATTGTATGATCGAAATATGATTTAGATTCTCAATATACAAGAGGGGGTGTGGATTGTATCCTTTAAAAAAAATTGGAACTTTTAAAGTTGATATAGAACATTCTATTGTTTAACAAAGTTAAACAAGGTAAATTCAAAAGACCTTTTAGTTCTACAAACTTTCTAGATTTCGGAAATATGGTTCTGGAAATGAAATTTAAGAGAAGATTACAAGGACACAGATTCTACATTAAACTGTATAGAATCATACTAATCAGAGTATAAAAGTATAAGAAAGTATAAGATAGTTATACTTTCCTTAATAATCAAAATGCTGCAGAAAACAAACTTGAAACAAAACAAGTAAGAGGTATGAAATATTTTAACCCAAATATTAGGGTATCCAATAACCTTGGATAAAGGTCCCTTGATTTATACTTTCAATAAAGTCTTTCTTACCCACACTAGGGTAAGCCCTCGATAGGAATATCGGAGTCTGTCTTTCTATTACCACAAGACATCAAACTTCAAGGTAGTCGGAACCTTTGTCTTTATTATCAAGTAATTACTCGAACTTTAAGGTAGTCGGCACCTATGTCATCCTATCCCCAGAATCCCTTGATTTTACACAACAACAATCAAAGTCGCATGAAGAAATCTGAACTAAATTTTCAATACGCACAAATCATGAGAGTCTATCTCTCTCTATAAATTACTTCAGCCGCATGTAATATCTATAATTGTAGAACAATATCTTAGGATCATTCAAATGAGCTCCAATTTATAGGAACATCTCCAATGGTCAGCTCCCTCCTCCAATGGTCATATTTTTCCTTTGATTTTAGAGGGACAAGTACACGTGTCACTCAAACAATATTTAGTAAGAAACAGAATTCATGACATCGTTTTACAACTATAAAAGGTTAAGTAAAATATGGTTTCTCTATCAAATATATTTTTCAGAGTCTAAGGTTAAAATAAAGTTCAGAGACTAGGAAGAAAACATTTAGAGTCTATATTACATTGATATTCAGATTCTGTTTTCCACGGAATTCGGAAACAGAATTCAGTAGACTTCAGAGTCTAAATTCTAAGGATTTCAGATTCGAAATTCTAAGTAATTCGGAGTCTGAATTCTAAGGAATCCAGAACCTGAATTCTAAGGAATTCTATGTATGAATTCAGAGGAATTCAAAGTCTGAATTATAATGAATTTGAAGTATGAATTCTAAGGAATTCAGATTCTGAATTTTAGTGAATTCAGATTCTGAATTTCAGAGAATTCAGAACCTAAATTTCAGAGAATTCAGATTCTAAATTTCAGAGAATTCGGAGTCTGAATTATAAGGAATTCGGAATCTAAATTCAGAGAAATTCAATGTTAGAATTCAGAGAATTCAGAACCTGAATTTCAAGGAATTCAGAACCTAAATTATGATCTAGAAAAAAATACTCTATATCTAAGTATTTATAGAATTCGGAGGTTTTAGATGTGAAACTGAATTTTTCACTTTGGAATAAAAAGAGTTAGATTTAGAGAAACTAAAATATGAACAATGAAAAACACAAAATGATAAATTTTCCATGGAGATAGAAAATTTTCATTATTAAGGAAAATATGGGTAAGGAGAAAATTTCCTTATATAAAAAACTTAGGGAAAATAAAATTTTCTATGAGATAGAGTGTTTGTGATTTTCAAAACATAATGGAATGGAATATTCATAAGGTAACCTTATTGACTCAACATTGTACAGTGGGGAATGGAGGGGTTGTAGTGGGTGAGTGGGGGTGTGCAAGGGGGCGGGGGGTGTGTTGGGGGTGTCTGTCCAGGGGGGAAGGGAGGGGTTGCAGGGGGTATGTCCATCAGGCAGCTTCTATTTATGGGAAAAGAATCTATACCCACAGTTTGAGAAACGTTGGTAAATATGCTGCTATATAACTCTCTATACCTGCGGTGCTTAAACTGTGTGTAAATATGCTTCTATAGAACTCTCTATACCCACGGTTCTTAAACCGTGGGTAAATATCTGTTGTAGAACTCTCTATACCCACGGTTCTTATACAATGGGTAAATATGCTGCTGCAGAACCCTCCATACCTAGAGTTTACTTAACCGTGGGTATCTAATTTCTGCTGTAAAAATGTATACCCATGGTTCTGTATACCATGGGTATCGATGTATACCCACAGTTTACTAGAACCATGGGTAAGTTGAAATTTTAGTGGGCTATACCCACAGTTTCTATAAAACCGTGGGTATAGGGAAATATCAACGCCTCAAGAGCCCACGGTTCATGAAATTGTGGGTATAGCCTATACCAATTATTTTAAACTGTGGGTATAGGGAACCTTTCCAGTACTTATTGTGGTGAATAATTTATAGGGAAACATTCTAATTTTGGATGTTTTGTGATGGGTTTTATTAAGGGAATTAGAAACACCCTATGGATCATGTATCTGTGACAAGATACAATCCTCCTTTCTAAAGGTATGTGCTCACTGGGTTGTCTTACCAATTATACATAAGAACTCACATTAATCAATAATATGTGAGGTCATGATCATATCATCCAATTGGTGTAGATTATTTATTACAATATAACTCCCTTATAGATTTTATTCATGTTCGTGAATCCTTACCAAATCCCAGTATGAGACCGGTTACACCCATGTTATCAATTAGTCATTAACATGTTTGGATGTGAACATTTGTTATTTTTTGAGGTAACTCATCGATGTGAAAATATATGTGTATCAGAGTTTCTCCATCAATTGAACCATATCTATGTATTATAGGTTATCTATATTGTTCCATTATTACTTTGCGATGATTTATTTTAAGGAAATACATTTTAATGCCACATAGCTAGACACTCTAGAATTTACAATCATCTATGAAAATGGTGATTATTTTAGTATTGGAATTAATATCATAATAGGGATTCTAACATATCCTTATAGAAGCAATTAGAACCCTCATACTTCAGTGTCACCTAATGAGAAATGTTGTACCTCTTAAGTTCTTGGTACAATGACCAATCCCTATAGTTTAATGTCATACAATAATAAAGACTATATAAAAGGTTCTTAAAAATTGTCAATATGGGACTTATTCATGAAAAAACCTTTCTATATGATCTCTTGGGGAATGTTTCTAAATAATATTGACTTATTAATATAAATTATATGGTCTTGTGAAGATGGAGACCATCAGGAGTATGGACCAATGAGGATGATATGAAAGGACTTAGAAAAAAATAAATCCCTCTAGGCGGAGGTATCATTTTATCAATCATATAGCCCAATAAAGATGGTAATGGGTTTATGATGTCTATTTTGAACGATGTGTAGAAAGTATATGTATCCCATTGAGATGGGAATCAAATCCCACGTAGTTCTAGTGATTTATTTTATGGTCATGTGATAGGACCGTTCCATAGAGTTTAACAGCACGTAGTAAGGATGAATAATACATTTTCCATGATTCTTAGTGTTATGTTATGGGGAAACTTGTATCATTAATGGTATAAAAATGATGAATAAATAAGATATTATACATTGATGAGGTAATTTTGGATGGATTTTGGGTTTATAACTAATGAGGGGCCAAAATGGATACATCTTCATCATGATAATGGCATGATCTTCACTGATCTCTAATACCACATGATTCATGCTCAGTGTGAGAATCAAGAGATAGTATTAGATGAATCACGTCACATGATTATATTTTCATGGGACAAACTCTAGAATAGGAATCCCAAATAGGAATTTTCTTCCTTATCTGTTGATGGACAATGGTGGGGTTACATCAGACAAGAGGGATATAGCAACCTGTAAAAAATGATTGGGGATCACTCCATGTGGGAATCCCTTTTTCATCATCCATTTTTTTTCTAAACCCAGGTTTGGGGTTTGAAACATGGAGTACGGATATGAGTAACATAAGACAAGAAATAAAAGGGTATTACTTCATGAGTTATTCCCTTAATGATTCCACTCCTCATCTTCCCACTTATTTCAAAACCACTGATTTGGGATAATAGGTTTATTGATTTTGAAATAAAATGCATAGATACTAGCGATATCACATTACATTTCAAGAATTCTATAAGAATTAACTGTCAATGACTGAGCCCAAAATATTCTCACCACTACATCCTAGATTGGGTACCTCATTACCAAGGTTATGCATGATTTAAAACAACCTAATAAAACCACCAGTTAGAAAGTAAAAGTGTTTCACAACCATTTCCCAGGGAATGCATGATCAAAATAGGGAACGATAGTATGACCTATACTCTATTAATGAGAATTTGGTCGCTAGGGGGAGTCCTTAATAAAAAATTTAAATGCTATAATTGGGTTAAAATGAAGGAATTTTTAGTGAAAAAGCAACTTGGGGTAGCTGTTCATGCTAGTGAGAAGCCCTTAGTAGCTAAAATCCAAGGTGAGGAGTCCCAAGAAGTTGGTCACTCCAGTGAGTAGCCTTAGGAGGTTGGCTCCACAAGTTATGAGACCTAGGAATTTATTCACCTTGATGAGGTCCTCAAGTGGTTTTTTTCCCAGGTGAGTATCCCCAAGTAGTTTCTCACCAAGATCAAGGGGAAATCCCTTGCTACTTAAATTAGTTTTCCTAGGTATTTGGGTGATATGAACTGCCTATGGTATGTGTTAGAGGGATGAGTGAAGTGAATTAATGAGGATATCTCTCTCTTAAAGAAGTAGTAATATAATCCACTATACAATGGCTAAGGGGATTAATTTATTATCAAAAATAGGGGCCTGGGTAAAGTACGCTTGAGAGAGTAAGGTGGTGTGTGTAGCTGACATGGGCGATTTAGGTTGGGTGGCCGATGAAGAACAGAATTATGTAGGATTGGTGACCAAATTTGAACAAAGTGAGGAATACCTAGAATCTGTAGGGATCCTAATTAAAGAAACCTGATAAACTAGAGGATTCCCTCAACATTTTCTCCTCATTTCCTTTTCCTTATAAAGGGAGAACCAACTAATCCCCCCCCCCAAATGGGATCTAAATGGAATTATAAGGAATAGATTATAAGGTTAACCCTCCTACACCCTCATTTAGTGTGACAATTGGACATTTATATCCATATCATACTCACTAAGGTACTTGGGATGAACCACACTGGAAAGTCTGTGGAATTCGTGCTTTCCATGCCAAATGAGTCCCACTAATAGGGTCGAGCGAGGCCACTAAATCCCTAATAAATAAGGGTGGTCCCCATGTAACCTTAGTGCATGATAATTTCTCTATTTCTTTTCCTTTTTTACCTTTGTATATCCTAGGTGAGAAACATTTACCTTCCCCTTAAAAGATCCACAATAGATATAGGCCTTAGTGTGGCCACCCTAGTGAGGGGGCCTTAACAAGGCCACCCTAGTGAGGGGGACTTAGTGAGGTCAGTCTACTAAAGCCATTTGGGTGAGGTCACCAAGGAGAAAAAATTTCCTTTTTCAAATTATTTCTTTATTTCATTCAAAACTATCTCATCACCATTGATGGTTACCTTTTATTATTTCTTGAATTATTGTGATGGAAAATAAAATTTTGAAATACTTAAATGTTTTGAACATAAAATTTCTATCTCTCCAAACATTGTCTCAAATGATGAAGTAGCTAATCAAATCAAGATTTTGGTTTCTGAAGTTGAAAAAAGGTAAATTGTTCGGCAAGAACACTCTATGTCATATTTATCCAAGATCATAAATAAAACTCATCAGGAGTACCCAGTGCTAAAATTTCACCCTTATATAGGAACAAAATATTGACCTTCATGGATATTCATCACCTTGATACCTTTATCTAAAGCTCATGGATCACTGTGTATAAAAAATTGGTTTGGGATAACATATTATAAAAAGGTTATTATATTCTTAATGGAATCAAACACTTTTATTTAATCATTCAATACAAAAACACGTTCCCAAATAATAGTAAGGAAAAAATAGAATCTGAAACACACTATTACTCTTTCATATTCCATCTCTCTATCATTGATCATAGAAATGGAAGGAATGATGGGTGGGACCATTTTCTCATGGGAGGCTTTAAACCGATGTGTATGTGGACCTACAAGGTCTGGGTAAAATGTGCAGAGTTCAAAACATGACTCGACAATGATTCTATTTACGAATATTTCGATGTTTCCCTAATGTATTTCAATATAAACAATAGGTTGGTCTCAGATATTTTTAGCCAATCGAGTACTCAAACCAACCCTTTATATCTCATTCATGAAGATGTGGGAAATAATTTCTGGAATATCTATAAGGTTTTGGGGGCACTGATTCTTGTGGCCTTATATGAATAGTTCGTCCTCCCTTAGGTTGTATGTGGATATACCTGATGAGTTTCATATTTAGTTGAATTGTTAATGAGAGTATCCTAAAATTCCATGGAGAAAGATCCCATTCCCTTAGTTTACATCATCTTCAAGGTTAATATTAATTATTTATTGGTCCCCTATAAATAGAATCTTACATTCAAATTTCCAATAGTGTATCCTTCCATCCAAAAAATAGGACTGCATGGGACAAATTATCTAGATATTGAATAAGAATAAAATATTAAATTGGAATGTGAAATTATTCCAAAAATATGAAAGGAGACTCATTTTTAAGGTTTCTTGGACATGTGGATAAGTGGGTATCTCCTCCTAATATGTGACTCAAATAACAGAGTCAATCTAATCACTTTTTTTAAGGTGTCCAAACTTGCAACAGGGGATCTGTTGGGTGTGGTCATGCTACTATTGATGATGATACATTGGTTCTTATTGCATACCCACCACAGGAAACCTTTGTTTCACATCTCATGGTTATCCTAGATATTGTGGGGATGGATAGCATCATAATATAATACATATGACCTCCTCATTATCATGGGGACCCATTAATAGTGGTTCTAACTATTTATATAGGTTCTTTATGGCATTAGGTCATTATCGTTGACTTCTGAAGCTTCTCTCAAGCTCTTTAGTATCTTTAGTGAATTAAAACTTTTTACACATAGATCACCTTTTATTAGAATAATCACTGATGATGGAAATTCCATATATGAGTTGTCGTCCTATATGATTTCACTAAGGTATAATGTGTTGGAGGCTTGGATATATTATGATATCATTTTAGAGTCTTTCACACCTTACCACACTACAAGTTATTTTTTATGTATTCAATATAAAATGTTATCACCTTTAGTGGACATGTGATAGGAGGAAAATTCTATCTTAGAATGAAAAATCTAGGTGATGATGGCACATGAGAGGATAGGTGTTTTGATTAACCTTCCCCATGAGGGAACATTCATCGGGTTTTTCACTAATTATTCCTTCACCTATTCATCATCATACTCATTGGGGATATTATCAAAGATTATTCCCCAAGCCCCCATCTAATCTTCTTCATTTAAGGGGAGAGAGTGGGAAAGAAGTCCTCCTGGATGTATTCCATGGATAAGGTACCTGAGCCTTCAAGGCATGTTGAAAACCAATATTCATCACCAATGAGAACCAAACCTATTCATTGAGAGTCTGTGATATAGTGGTCTAGCTATAATCGACAACAAGAGTACCTAACCATGGTCAAACGACCAATTATGAGGCTTAAGTTGAAGGGTACTGAATCTTATTTTTTTTCAATAAAATAAATTGACAGGGCATTCAGAAGTGATATATCCTAAGGATCTCAAGTTTGTACATCATGGGGATTATTTGGAAAATATTTTGGACTTATAGGCCATGATACAAAGTGTAATTCATATTTTCAAGATTGATAATATAAATTCAATCTAAGACTTTGAATATAATACCATATTTAGGAAGTATGAAAAAATATTTGGGAGTTGGATGTGATGATATGGATCACTGATTCAAGGGTTCCCATCACTCAACATGTATTATCCATGAAGGACAACTGAATTCTTGAAGGAATACTTAAATAGTATTGGAATAAAGAGTGGGACCAGTTTTTTGATCCTGAGGATATAAGTTCCGCACTTCAGGCTTCATAAAGATAAATCATGGATTCTATTTATCATTTATCTCTATGAATTGTTTGCAGGAATATTGAATTGGTAAAGTGGGAGTGATGGTAGCAATTAATAGCTCCCCCATGTATATAGTCTAATACTCCTTTATAGATAACCTTGAAGAAGAGATCAAGGATGGGAAATTTAGACATTGATAAGTGATGATTTAGAAGGTAGAATGTGAAGTTATTTCTTCAATTTTCCCTCCACCAATGTTTTTCCAACTAATATATGAAGTTAAACCTCCATTGTCCAAGGCCAATGTCATCATAGGGCCAAAACACTATCCAATCATATTTTTTCCAAATAAAATGGTAGGATTATAGTATCTCTCCATTCAAAATACATGAGGGAATTCATGAATACCTAAATACCTACACCAAGGTTTCTCAACCGCATGATCTTTCTCTTATGAAAGGTCAATGTAACAACTTGGGATGCCGATAAATTTTCCTTAGGTGAGGTTTGAATTCCATCCTTCAAAATAGTCACACTTATCATGGAGTGGATTATAGTGGTGGAGGGATCATAATTTGAGAAATAAGTTCCTTTATTAGAAAGGAAGATATCAATGGAGTGGAAATTGTCAGTGTATTTTACATTATCTATGTTCGTGCACACTATATAAGACCTCTTGACTGTCAATGAAAACTCAAATACATCAGTCATACTTGGAGAGGCTAGTTAAAATTTGGAGTATCCAGATTCCAAACTTATATCTCTTTTAATTGGCTCGAACATACCATAGGTTTATCTTTACTCTACCCAATATGCAGCCTCTATAGAGGTAAATTTAGGCCCGATAGGTGTCTAGGTTGTGGTGTAAGATTAAAGTACCTCAATGGTGTCTGTAATTAGGGATACATCAATTACTAATGTCGCAACCACCCTTGATAAAGGAGCACCTGCTAGAGGACATGCTATGATTTTTCATCTGTCAGGTTGGCACACACCATATAATCCAATTCAAGTGCTGATAATGGTGTGTGTCTATAATATCTCCCAAATAAAAAATTACAAATCAGATATATATTTATAAAATTATTCTATATTATTATCATAATGAATAGGTTTCCCAAGATGGAAAATCAAGTACCTACATCCACATCCCTATAAGAAAGGACCTTGGTCTTTCTGAGTGAACTCATTCTAGATTATATTCTTGTTTCTAGGAGTGACTCTAATTGATACGAGGAGACCCCTGATTATTAAAGTACTAGACATCAGTGTGCTTGGAAGAGCATATGGAAGCGAATTTTTAGAACTCCCGGTGATGCACTAAAAGCACATCTATATCTGTTTGGAAAAATACATAAAGGAGTCCCCTCAGAATGTTTTGGCTGTGATTTTGTTGATTCAAAAAGTTAGATGATCACGTACCTTTTCCCAGAAGAGTACATAGTCGCGTACAACACAGCAGAAATGGTACGCAGTTGCAGTTCACAAAACTGAAAACAGGTTGTGACGGAAGGTAGTGTAGTGTGTGAATGAATTGACACCGATGGAGGATATCGACCACATAGGAGCAAAGGCAGTACATGGAGCACATATGGAAAGTAGTTCATGGTTGTCTTGCGGTTCGCAGTGGAAGTTCACTTGAAGGCTTGTGGTTTGCAGCAATAGATGCTAGATCGAAGATTTCAAAAATCTTGGGTCACTGGATTTTGTGGATATCTTTTCCTATATAAAAATATCTTATCCCAACGATTAATGCAGAGATAAAATATCCTTAGAGAACATATTTTTGATCCATGACTTCGGAAAAGGACGAAGGAAGTTCGCGAAGGGAGGTTATTGAAGGCTGAAGGGGTTTGCAGATAATTAATTTTACCGATGGTGTTTGTGGGTATTTTTTATCGACAAAGGAAGTCTTGTATGCAGGGGAGGAATTCTGGTATGCATAAGGAGTTGATTCGGTACACAAAGCAGGAATATCTGATACACGAGAGGGAGAGTTCCAAAATTGGTACGCGGAGGGGGATCTCAGTTATGTGGACGCAAAGTCAGTCCGTGAATAGAGAACAATTTGTGTATAGAGGGAAGTTCACAGAGTTGTAATGAAGGAATTAGTATGTGGAGATGATAGTGGTTCATAGAAGTGTCATTAGTATGCGGAAGGGTTGATCCACATACCAAACTCAGTACTCAATATGTGGGAGAGCATGTGGTTCGCGATTTTCACAAGGAAGATTTTGAAAGAATCAAATCAGTTTTCCAAAGTATTTTATGTTACCTATCAGTACTCAGGAAGGTAGAATTCATCTATGAGTGAAAAGTGGACTTCAACAGAGCATCTACCTATAGTTAAAGAGGTATAAATTCATGCAAATGAAGGGACCTACATATCCATAAAATGTTTTTGACCTATAAGTCTATAAACTATCAGTGGATTCTTTTACAAGAGCAGTGTGCAATGTAAGAGGAAGATGGTGACCCTTTCCACCAGTAGTGAGCCAGAGAAATAGGCATAGGGAGTGACCCTTGGGAATGTAGTGATAAACCTTAAACCTTGTGAAGGCAGTGAACCTGGGTATAGATGATCTTACCTGAACATTGTACTCATTATTGGAAGTGAGCCTTAATGAAGTTGGTACATCAGCACATTGCCATTGTATGCTCCTTAGATGTAGCCCAGTGAGGCTGAACCAAGTAAAAAAAATTTGTGTACTATGTATGATTTCATATCTATTTGTATATTGCTATTGGAGGAAGACATAATTGATTTTTTCCTAACAATGAAACAAGATCCGAACAGGAGAAAGTTTTAATCTGTCATACCCTGATTCACCCCTCCCCCCCCCCTTAGGGTATTCAACTTAGTGGACCTAAAAATATAATATTAAATGATACATTATGATCCTAAGTATTAGGGGATTATATTATTAGAACCTCCATTCCATCATAATGAGATTCATTTAGGCCTGAGAGAGATGAGGAGCAGAAAAGGGATTCCTTCGTCTAAACCGAACTAAAGGCATAGTCATCCGAACTTAAGGTTGTGGAATTTTTAAATTATTATCATTATTTATCGATGGAACTAAGGAAAAAAATGATCATTAATGATTAAGAATCCAAAATAATTTAACTCCAGCAAGAATTGGAGAGTGTTAGGGTGAAACTGGTGGAATAAAAATGACTTGTGGAGGACACCCGAGTTGAGAGGAAAGATAAAACAGTTGAGGTAGAGAGACTTCCCCTTGTGGAATATGTTGATTCTATACATCTAGAAGAATTTTTTTGTGTCATTTTTAATACCTAGAAGAACCTTAGTGATCGTCCATCCTCAGCAGAGTTTCTCTTATATTAGGGATTTTGTTATAGAGATAACTCCAGAATGTAGATGTTCCTCTTATTATCAACTAGTAATGAATTAAATCATTTGAATTCCATGAATTGATATTATATTCTCTCCCCGTTTTTATTATTTTAATGACCAATTATCTTACAAATCACTGAAATGATTTAATCTTCTCTATAATGTTAAATAAACCCAAAACCGACTTTAAATATTAGAACCATAACAAGTTCCTCCTGGGATTATCTCGTAGATGAATGAAAATACCATCACTAGTGCACTAGGGATGGTGTATAATGATGAATTTTTTGGCTCAAAGAAATAGCTTTTTCTAACACATTACAGAAATTGGATTTCACTTACTTTTACCAAGGTTATAGGCCTGGAGATCATAGCTCTACTATTGTTGGGGTCATAAGGTGGGACTCATAGGCTTTGTGTCTTTTCTCTTTATTTACCATACTTTTTCCTAATATCCTTACATGTAAATCTTAGAATATAGTATTTGGATTTTTCTTAGGCTTCCCTTTATGGTTTTTCAACAAAACAAGCCTTGTGCCTTTTCAATTTCAGGTACTCAATTGTTTCTCAACCATGAAAAGGGTGTTTCTAGAAAGAAGAGTTTTGAATTTTATATGGAATATCATTTGAGAATTTTCATTTGGGTAGGTCTTATAAATATATCCTTAGGTATTTTAAAATTTTGGAAGTCGTACCAAAATTTTCTAGGTTTTACGGTTGTACAGATTTGAGCAGGTGTTACTGCATTTTACGGTCGCATAGCTTTGATTTGGTGTTGTGTGTAGTTTAACGCCACATAGAATTGACCAAATATGTTACTTTACTTTAAGGTTAGATAAATATTTTCACGTGTTATAGCAGTTTAAGGTCACATTGTATTTACTAGGTGTTTATTTATCTTAAATTCAAATCTATTTGACTAAGAGTTTTTGTAGTTTAAGGTCACATAACAGTGACCAATAATATTTATGTAGTTTAAGTTCACATATATTTGACTGGGCATTGTTTCAGGATAAGGCCATATACCTTTGACCATGAGTTATTTTAATTTAAGTTCACATAGATTTCACCAATAGTTGGAGGTGATTTATTAAACAACACAGGTAGGGTAGACCCATTGTAAATTGATAATGTTTGATAGTTCCCAATCTGAGTGACCATCACCTTCGATAATGAAGACTTAAATTCACCAAGAGTTTTTCAAGAGATTGATAAATTAAACTCAACCAGAAAACATGATTAGATGATTTTTGAAGACATAGAAAGGGGAATTCAATTCATGGTCATGATTCTCATATCATAGTGTCATACAGTTTAAGGTCATGGGAACGTTATATTTTTCCCTAGAAATGAGTATGATATACAAGTGTGTAATGTTGAGGATGTTGAATCTATTTAAATAGTTGGATTAAAATAAAGAAAATCACAACTAAAGAGGTTTAAATCAAGATATATGGTATGGAAGATAGAAATATCGTAAAATCTCATACCAAATTTGAAATATGTATTCCACTTCAATGGTGTCATGGAACACAGAGATAAGTGTACCTTTTCCTCCGAACATAGATGCCTCTATTTAAAGGTCCTTGTCATGTGTACATGGTCAAATACATGTTAGAGGAGTGGTATTCATAGTCAAAATGGATGTGTATTTTAGATTTGAATACTCGTGTCACTAATATTCATGAAAGGTTTGAAGTTATTTACACACCTGCATCATGCAGTATAATTATAGAGAAAGGATTATCTAAGAAAAATGTAAAAAACTTGGTAATTACATCACTTTGTATGGAAAATTTATTCATGGTGGGAATATTTCACATGGTACTAATTCCACAAGGATGTGTACATAGTTAAAGGTCATGAATCTTAGACTGATTAGATGTAAATAATGGCAAGTATAAGTCTTATAAAAAACAATTCTCCAAAACATTATGAACATGGAGAGATTCATTATAAATCAAAAATTGAGGATCTTGGATCTTAATTGGTGGACTAAAATACATAAGTGATGGATGATCACAAACTATATTCGAAAAAATAGGTTTCACTATGACTATATTAGGGAATATAGAGATACGAGGATCTTCTCCTCGGGATACAGATACCATTTGTTGATTGTCCATGCCAGGGGTACATATATAGATCCATGCAGAGGGTGTACTAAGTATAGTTAAGAAAAAGTATCCATCATAGTTAAAGAATCTTTTTTCACTAGTAGCCAATAAAGGTTTGTGACAATATGAGTTTCTCAAGACAAGAAGTTTGGTTTATGAAAGGTTGATTTTTAGAAGGTAGCATGGAGGCAATTAGAATTTTCTTATCATTATTGGGTAATTTTGATCTTATCAAGAGGTAGGCACTAAAACCCATGTGGCTCTAAGAAGGATTTACTTGCATAGATTTTTCTCAGATACAATGAATGGGGGATTTATTTGGTTTTTATATGGGCCTTGGATAAGGGATCCAGGAATCACATCATTTCTCATTGGAATGAGATTCAAGATCCATGAATTTATCTATAATAAATTCCCCTCATAGATCTGGATCATATGTATAGAGGTGGGAATTTTTTTTGGAATTATTGTTGGGCCTACTGTAGGAGATATATGGTGTCATTGTGTACTCTATATTGATATGAATCAATCAACATATATCTCTTTTAGAGAAGTTCCTCAACATAAATTGAGATAATATATAAGAGTGTACATTAACACTTCAACGTAAATATGGGTTGTGCTCCAATGACTAATACATGGATCAATATTTCATGTAAGGGATAAAGAGGTCATTATAAATGGGTGTTCTTGAGAAGTTTAACATCACACAGGATAGAATTCCACCTCACATTATAATTTCATATGGTGGGGATGATAGATTTATAGTTTAATGTTCTATGATGAGAAGTATTTTATTCATTTTAATATCATGGGACTTTGATATCGGTTCTATATAGTTTAAATTATTACTTATAGTACTTGTAGTAGGAAGTTTAAGAATGTGAAACTCAGAAAATATGGTGTTGAATTTAAGAAAAGTATTTCTTGAGAAACTATGAACTGTTTATCATTTTAATACAATTTAAATATATTATGATTAATTAATATTATCCATTTATGTAGACCGTGTCTATAACATATGGTCCTTCCTACTTTGGTTCATTTTTTTGAAGTTTCATCCCTGGTATCATTGGAGTTTTGAGATCCAATATCAATTCCCCTTAGAGGTATGAAAAAAGGTTAACTTTCTTGTGGAATCATCACACTAATAAATCTTTATGAAACTCCTTTTCGGGTAGGGTACACAACCCTTTATCATTGAGCCATTCCAAATTGTCCAACCACTTTTTAGATTTCATATCTGTAGAAAATTGATCACAAATGGAAATGATGTTACAAGTTAACTAAACATTAATGGGTAGAACTAATATTTTAAAATATATATCTGAATAAGGGTTTGTCTATATAGTTGGATAGGTTGTTGTGTGATAATCCCAAAAATCCTGAAAATTTTATTTCAGGACAATATTTCTCATTATTTTACACCATCTTCAGAAGTATACTAGATAGGGTTTTATTAGAATCCTTTACTTATCCATTTTTATTGTAAGGTTGAGGGATGTTTAACATCTTGATACTTTAAAAGATGAACATAATTTTTGATAAAATATAGAAAATAAATAAAATCATAATAAGATAATGTAACACCCTGATACATTATGATTTATTTCTTTCCAAAATAAATTCAATCTCTCTGATAGCTTGTGGAGCATGCAACCCCGAATCTAAATGAAATGTTATAACCTAGACATTAAATTGGATTTTATGAGTAGAACTAAATAAATTATTGAAATTATATGGTTTACACATTTATAAAATAAAATAAATTATAATCTATTGATTGGAAATAAGATGATAATCGTTTAAATGAATATGAAGTGATTTATGAAAAATTGTGTTTTTATAAAAGGCGGTATAGTCGAACGTTGTTCAAATAATTAAAAATTAATTTTTACGAATTTTTAAAAAATTATTTTACAAAATGAAATTAATTTTTAAATAATCATTTCAAAATTATATTATGGTGATTTTTTGGGATTTTTTGGAAGGTTTCATTTTTTGATGAATAGTGAAAATTTATGCTATTAATTAAAAATTGTATTTTAATTTAAGTAATTTTACTAGAATTATTTTATTTTAATTTCATATTAAAAGTAAAATTAGTTAAATTATATATTTAATAATCTTAATTAGTTCATTGAAATAAACTTCATATTGAATTTTGATATAAAAACTTTTAAAACATTTTTAATTTGTTTTGGAAAGTCATCTACAAAACTACGGGATTAATTTTAAGTTATATTATACAATTTATAATATTTCAATGTAAAAAATGCATTAAATATTTTCAATAATCATAATTTATATTATCTAATAATTTTAAAGTAATTTTTTATTGAAATAAATTGTAAAAACAGTAAAAATTGTTTACCGCGGTTGAGGTAAAAATAGGTTTAACATGGGATAAAAATGATAAGTGTTAAAACTGGCCTAGACACTTTTATAATTACTATTTTATGTTCATATTTTTACATTATATCTTATATGGTTAGAAAATTTCCAATTTTGGATACTTTTGACATAAGAAAAATGTGTTTGTAATTATTTATTTTTAAAAATACCTTATGTGAGCTCACCCCCACTTATAAAAGGCCAACTCCAATCCTATACTTATAAAAAATTCCTAAAACCTTTGGTTTGAATAACAAAATGATAAAATAAAATCTTTTCATCCATAACATCGTCCAAGAATTTTTTTATGGTTATAAATCCAACATATGAATCCATTTGGTGCAAACCAAAAGAAGTTTTCATATAAAGAGGTAATATCCTAAACCGAGCATTTTATTTTATTTCATCCTTCACCACCTCCAAATAAAATTAAACCAGGATGATAAAACAAACTTAGTATATAACATATACTTATATTTTTTTAGGTTCATTTAATTACCAACAACCATCTCCTCATCTCTCAAATGGGAAATGAAATTATTGATCGTGTTTAAGGCAGACTACCACCTCACGAACCGACATAATTCGTTATCCATCAACACTTATCAAAAATAGATATAATGATGTATATAATATTTATATATGATATTTATAATATAATTATACTTTTTAAATTTTAATATTAAATATACCCACTAAATTTCTATTTCTTATAGAATGCGATAATGTAGTTCGTGTGTATGGCGGATTACCACCTCACGAAGCGAAGTGATTCGTTTCTCACTAACACTTTACATGGAATGTAATAGAGAATAAATTTAATGAATATATTTTATATATATGACATGATATTTATTCTATAAAATTAATAAAAAATTCACTTCCTTACCCTTTAACCCAATAAATAAATTGATAATGCCACTCGTGAATACGTACGACATACCATATCCACAAAGAGATGTGATCCATTATCCATATTCAAAATTAAGTAATGATTATAAAGATGAATATATTTTAAAAAATTATATTTATAAAATTTAAATAATTATTTATATTATTTAAATACGTCAAATTTTCAGTATCCAGAACTTTTAAGATGAAACATGCAAAATAAAACAAGGAAATTAACACTCAAAACAATATTGATAATGAAAAATTATTAATGAAAGAATAATAAAATAATATAACATATAATATACAATATGATAAATAATAATTTTATTATTTGATAAGTTAAAATATTTTTAACACCGCTATAAAGGAGGTTAAATAGGACTCAACTAAATGTAATCATGAGGTAAAAGGTTTCTTTACTCAATTTCCATTCATTGGGTTATATGTCTAATTTGTTGATTATATTATGCCAAGATTATTTGAAAAATTACCTTTGATTTATTTATGATTGTATTTACAATTTTATTTTTGTGGATATACATGTGTTACATATAATCACTATATCGATTCACCCTCACTTCAATAATGCAAACATTGTAAAGGTTTCATTTTAAAACTTCCTTCTTTGAGACGCATGTTATTTTACACACCTAATACTTTTTAAATGGTGTATATACTTCCCCATCACAAAATATATCATTACTTAGAAATGTTTTTTTCAAAAAATTGACTTCATTTCTCTCTTCAAATGAAAACACTTTTTTCCACATCCATGTTTCCTAAAATTGTTTTAAAAAATTGTTTTTAATATTATATTATAATTGATAAAATTAATTTTTACCTATGTTTTAGTTGTTGAAAAATTGTTTAAAAGGAATCTACCAATCATTTTCTTAACAAGTTGTTTTCAAATATTACTGGAAATGTGAAAGGAATCTTTATTTTAATGTGTATGACATGAACGATGTTTCCCTCCATCTTGACCATTATTTTTCTTGAATAAAACATTATAATCTTCAAATTATATTTTCAATTAAAATTATTTCCATTTTTTTTTTGAATTTTTCGATTTTCAAAAGTGATTTTTAAAGTTGAAAATTAATTTTCCTCACAATTTTTTAATATTTTTAAATGTATTTCTATTCATCATCAACAAAAACCTTTGATGGGGTAGATTGATTTTAAATTTGGTATATGTATCTTAATTAAATACCTAGTTTATTCTCCATCTATTTTATAGGGTAATACCTTCCTTATGATCATTTGAAATTCATTCTTTAAGGAAATACTAATGATTATGTTCTGATAAAAGATTAAGAAACCCATTTCTTTCCATGGGTAATTATTATTATTTTCATTAAAATTGTTATCATTATGAGGCACACATATTTATGTACATGAAATTAATGTGATTGGTGGGGCCATAATTATATATCCCTCAAATGCATTAGGAAATGTTTTGGTCCCATGGTTGGGATTAGGGAGTGAACATAATCCATTATGGGACTCTATCCACCATGTGATTTTTTTGATATTTATCTTTGAATTATGTTTATTTCATGTTTTTTTATCATTTTCATGTTCCAATTTTACCATGATATTATTATTTCATGCACTTTATGTTGTTATTAAACTTGATTACTCTTGTACCCTCTCTTTTATGATATCAAGTTATACCTTGGACTCACAAGTTTTACTTCTTTATCATTTCTATTAGCTTAATTTTATTTTTAGCTAACCCCTTTTTTCTATGTAGTCCCAAGGTTATCCCATGCATTTTAGGAGATGAAAATTATTTAGGATCTTTTTATAAAAAATATATTAAAAAATAAATTTTAGTCTCGTTTTGATGTATTTAGGAACTTATTCTTCCAAAGACACCATGAATTTATGATCCTTGTGTTTTATTAATGGATATTTAATTTTATAAATCATGTAATGGAATATGTAAAAGGATTGGGTCACCATATTTGGTATTAGAGGAATGTTTCAGTTAACCATTGGAAGCTTGGATGAGAAAACCATATTGAGTAACATAAGGATATATTTATGGAGAAGACTAAGAATATGTATAAGGATAATTCTATGTATAGCAAAATATTTTGTAGTTTTAGTGAATTTTAGAATAATTTTATTTTGAGGAATTACGTAAATTTTTGGATATTAAATGTAGATATGGTTCTGGAACAATTGTACATGGGGGTAATAACTCCAAAAAAGGTGTGTCGATCTTGAATCGGGTGTTACCTAGTACAAAACAATGGGCCTTACTGTTCCCTTTCTTTAACAATCCTAAGGGATATGATTTTGGATTTCATAAACTATTTATGAACCATTATAGAGGATTTGAATTGATAATACCCCTTAATAGCCTAGGATAAACATAAAGTGTCCTAGACATAAAATAAGGTGCCATGATTTTTACATCCTATAAATGATTTTTCATTATTATGTGCTTTCCTACTATGATTATTGTTTCTTAAACTAGGCTTTTTTATTTTAGTCAATGGAGGGAACTCGAAGGAAATGGGTTAACATTGAATGTGATACACAATGTTTTGATGAGAAACTAAATCGTACAATGATCAGGGTACAGGTTATTAAGATTATTCCTAATATGTTATCATGATATATGGTTAACAACATGCACATTAACCAACACTCGGAATATTTAATGAAGATAATGATAGAGTTATCTAAGAGTTCGGGTGTTGCAGACCATGGAGGAATGAAGAGCAGGTTTCCTATAAGTTTAAAATAGAGGAAGAATAACTCAAGGGAATGTCTCAATGGAACAAGAAAAATGTTGGACAAGTGTAAAATAAAGTAATTAAGTACATAATTTCTAAGGAAAAATGAAATTTTCACTTAATTCAATAGATAAGAATAATTGTTTCCCTAAGGAATCATCAATGGTTGAATGTTTTCGATGTGTAAAAAAGGGGATTATAAAAATTGTTGTCCTAGGGGGAAAGCTCAAGATTATTATCAATAAGGCTGTATGATTAAAGGTTCTCATGTTGATGATGAAGAGACTACAAATGAAATTTGAAAGTAAATATGCATTAAGGAATAATATTAAAATTTCCAGTTAATGGTTTATGAATGAAGTGGAATGATTGAAATTTTTATGTACTAAAATTCATGAATTATGTGAATCATGAAATATATATATGAGGATTGTTTTGTAGAATTTTTTCATTAAGGATTTAAAAGAATATGTTGAATAGTACTAGTAACCTTGAGAGCTAATTTAGTGTTAGGGTAATACTGTATAATAAAAACACATTACTAAGTAATGGATAATGATGGATAGGTTCATGATGTTGATGTAACTAGTTTATTTTTTGGAAAACAATGGCCTTTATAGAAAACCATAGTTATTAAAAAAATGATTTGATGACTCATGTTATTTTTTAAGATGATCATAATATTATTTACAACCTTATAGGATCATGGATAATTATGAATACGATCATCAAATAATATTTTTAATAGTTTCAAAAAAAGGACAACCCATAAGCCATGTGATAACTCATCATATCTGACAAGGTGATAAGGCTTGAACCCACAGTCAAAGGTCAAAAAGGGTGTTGGACTTACTACTGGCCTATGTGATTTACAAATAAGTACAACATTGTTTTCACTTAGATAGTTTGAAGGTAAAATATTATGTTTATTTTTGGAAACATATTATGAGAAAAATTCATTGGATTTTTGGGTGACTAATGATATTTTAGTGGATTTTTATTAGGTTTCAATATATATAACCTCTCGATTTAACATAAGTGATTATTTTTTTATAATGCTATTTTGTTTTTGAGATGTAAGGTTAGAGGGTATGATATTAAATTTTAAGTAAAATTATTTTTTCATATAGATTTTATTAAGGTTAATTCATATATAGGTTCATTTATTTAATGAAAGATATATGTCAAACAAGTTGCTTTATTGTTTAATTTTTTATATTAATATATTCATATTCATTTTGGTCATTATCATACTCTGTGGTAACATTTCTTGTTTAAATAATTAAAATAGGAATACCTTTTTACACTTTTATGGATCCAATGATCTGTTAAAAGTTAGTTTCAGTGCTTTAGGAAAAATCATTTTTTCGGATATTTTTTTCTCATAGTAAGAGATTAAGTGGAAATTGATTGAATCAACACCAAATTATAAAATTGTTCTTATGAAATAGAATGATATCAAGTAATTATATTTCAATATATTATGAGATGGTAAAAAATTTAATTAACTTTAGGAAACATATATTTAAAAAAATTCATATAACCTTCGTATTCAATGAATCAAATTATCTTTTAAATCATAATATATTAATGGTTTTGAGGTCCTTTAATTTTCTTTTATTATTTGCATTCTTGCGATCAATGATATCAATCAATCCCTATAATTATTTTTGGTTTTCTTTTATGTCTATATATTTACTTGTAACCAATGTTATCCTATGTGGAAACATATTTATATTATTATTTTTATATTTTCTTTTCCCTATTTTTAATATAGGTTTTTTATTAACCCTTTTTTGATGTGGTTATTAAAAAAATAAATTTTTAAAAACATTAGATCATAGATTGTGATAAAATTAAGATGATACAATTTATTTAACGGGGTAGAATTTAACACCCTTAGATTTTAAAATAGGAACATCATGTTCTATAGTGTATATGACATGATACACCAATAATATATTATATTGTATCACCATGAGAATTTATGGCATATTTATTTTTTAAACAAATTCAATTTCTTCAATAACTTGCGTAACACGCGACTATGAATCGAAACGAATTGTAATAAAATAACTGCTAAAATGGTGGGGGAAAATGGGACTATTAAATTTTTAAAATTAAATTGTCTATATTTATGTAAAATCAATTCAACAATTATATATTTATTGGAAGTAAAATAATAAACATTAAAATAAAAAGAAGTGTTTTCTAAAAAACTATATTTCTCTAAAAGGGGTTTTAGCCGCACTTTCTGCATTGAATTTAAAAATAATTTATTCCATGTTTAGAAAATTTATTTTAAAAAATGAGATTAATTTTTTAAATTACCATATCAAAGTTTTATTAGGCTATATTTTTGATATTTTTCGAAAAAGTTTCATTTTTTGATGAATAGTGAAAATTACTTCTTTTTAATAAAAACTTCATATTTGTTTAAAGTATTTTAATAGTACTGTTTTATTTTAATGTCTACGTAAAAGTGAAATTATTTCAATTATATATTTATTAAACAATATTAGTTCATTGGAATCAATTTAAAATTGAATTTTTATATAAACACTTTTTAAACATTTTAAAGTTTTCTTTTAGAAAAAACAATTTTTAACATGAATACAATTTTAATTTTAAATTAAATTTTTCCACTAATGTGAGATGAATTTTGAAGAATTTATACCATATTTGGAATGAAAATAATTTATATTATATAGTAAATTCAACTTAATTTTTTACAATAATGAATTGCTAAAAAAGTAAAAAATATTTACCGCGATTAAGGTAAAAACATGTTTATTGGGGGTTAAACTTAAAATATAAGGATTAAAATGACCAAATAATTATCTAATTCCTTTTTTATTGTCATATATATAATTTTTTTGTTGTTTTTTTTGGAAAATTATCCATTTTTTATCCTATTTCTATGAGAAAAACATTTGTTTAGTTATTTCTTTTCAAAAATACCAAGTGTGGCCTCTCCCTCACTTATAAAAGGTCACCCCTATACTCTACTTTATACACTTTAAAATAAATATTTTAATCCAATACCTATCCAAATAACTTTATTAATTTCATACCATCATCTTATAATCCTTATTTTTGATATTCAACCTAGGAATGCATTTCATTCGAACCAAAAGAAGTTGTTCGAAGAAGAGATAATGTCCTTAACCGAGGATTTTATTTTATTTCATCTTCCACCACCTAAAAATGTAATTAAACCACTAAAATATAATAAATTATTTATATTCAATATACTGATTTTTTTTAATTTAATTACCTATAACAATCTTCTCCTCTCTCAAATGGTAAATGAAATTGTTGATCATATGTACATTGAACTATCGCCTTGCAAACCGACACAATTAATTTTACATAATATCTTTTAATAGATGGATATAATGATTTATATAATATTTATATATGATATGTATGATATAATTATACTTTTTTAATAATAATATAATATATACCTTCTTAATTTTTATTTCGTTGGGAATACGATAACGTTTTTCGTTTGTATAGGGGACTACTACCTCACAAAGCTATGTGGTTTGTTTTTCACTAATATATTACATGTAAGGTAAAAAAGATAAATTTATTTAATATAAGAGATATATATGAAATTATATTTATAATATAAAATTAATTTAGAATTCAGTTTCTTACCCTTTTACATGTTATGGAAATGATAACATTGCTAGTGCGTATGTATAACCTAAGGTTTCCACGAAGTGATGTGATTCATTCTCCATGTTCCAAATTAAATAATGATTATAAAAAAGTATGTAATTGAAAAATATATAATATTAATATAATTATAGATATTATGTCACTATATTCAATGTTCAATATCCAGATCATTCATAGTGATACATGCAGAAGCAAATAATGCAATTAACACCTGAAACAAGAGTGTTAATGAAATATTATTAAAAAATGGGTAATAAAATGTTATAAAAATGTCATATATGATATTATAAATAAGAGTAAAATTATATTTATATTATAATAAAATGTTTAAAACCACTATAATAGTGTTTAAATATCTCTCAACTAAAGGGAAGTGTGAGTTAAGGTGTTTCTTTACTCAATTTCCATTCATTGTGTTATATGTCTACACAGTTGATTATATAATGACAAGATTATGTGTGAAATGAACTTTTATTTCTATATTAATTTATTTCAACTTGTGTTTTTTTTCATTTATTCTTTTTACACATAATAACTTCATTAATTAACTCAAACTTCAATGATTTGAACGTTATAGAGGTTTCACCTCAAAAATTCCTTCTTTGAGACACATGATCTTTTACACAAATAATCACTTTTAAATGGTGTATATAATAAACAATTACATATTATATAATTAATAATTACTACTTCCTGAAATTTTATGTTACAATTTATCTACTTAATTCCTTGGAAGTTATGATTCAAATGTTACCAAATCAGTAAGGGTTTATGTTTCAATATAATTTTAATCAGGATTATTTATGATTGAATTTCCATTATTAGAAATTATTGGATCATTGACTAATAAAAACCTTCATTTTTATTATTCTATATTTATTAATTAACGTGTAATGTAATAATACCATTTTCCTCTCTTTGGTACTTAAAATTATTGAGAATTTTTTTTAATAAAATTGACATCATTTCTCTCTTTGTCTGAAAACCCTTTTTATTTTATATTCATTTTAAAAATTTATATTTTCAAAAGTGTTTTTAAAATTATAATATGATTGATAAATTCATTTTTATCCATGTTTGATGTTTTTTAAAATGGTTTAAAATGAATCTACCAAATGTTTTCGGAACAATTTACTTTTTATATTTTAGTAAAAATGTTAATGGAATCTTAATTTTAACGTGAATGAAAGGAATGGTATTTTACATAGTCATGACCATTATTTTTCTTTAATATTACTTTATATGTTTCCATGGATATTTTCAAATAATATTATTTCCACAATATTTTTTGAATTTTAGTTTTTCAAAAGTTATTTTCAATGTAGAACATTTATTTTTATCAACGATATCTATAATATTTATAATGGTATTTATATTCTTCAATGAAAACAACCTTTGATTTTATGGATTGATTCAAAATTAAGTATATATGTATCTCACACATATACCTAGTTTATTCTCCCATACTTTGAAAAGGTAATACATACCTTTTCTCATTTCAATTTCATTCTTTAATGAACCAATTTTGATTATGTTATGAGACAGGATTATGAAACACATTTAATTCCATGGGTAATTAATATTTTTATGCCTTATGATTGATATACTTATGTTTCACACATATGTGTGTACATGAAATGAATGTGATTGGTGGTTCTATAATTATATAGCCTTCCAATTCATTGGGAAATTTTTTAATCTCATTAGATGTCATGTATAGGATTAAGGAGTGAAACTAATCTACTATGGGAATATGTCCACCATGTGATGTTATATTTTAATTTATCCTTAACTTATATTTATTTAATGTTTTATATAATTGATACTTCCCTATGTTACCAAGATTTTATCATATCATCCCATATATTATATTCTTCCACTTTATTAATCATTTACCTTCTATTTTATGATATCAAGTTATAACTTAGACTCACAGCTTATTCTTCATTATCATGCTTATTCCCTTAATGGTATTTTTATCTCACCCATTTTCTCTTTGTATTCCCTAGGTTATCCCATATATTTTAGGAGATTGAAATTATTTACTATCTCTTAATTCATAATAAAATAAAAAATATTTAGTTTTATTCTCACTTTGATGTACTTATGAACCTAGACTTCTATATACACTAGGCCTTTGTGAACCATTTGTTTTATTATTGGATATTTATGTTTATATATCATGTATTAATATATTAAAAATTCTCATTTCACTATAAAATGTGTGGTTAGACCAAATTAAATATGATAGATCCATCATTTTTAGTTCTAAAGAGCAGAATTTGGTGACATTATCCACCAACACTAAATGAGAAACACCAAATCTTATAACGATGTTTGTCTTCAAAAAAATAATGATAAGATTTGTCCAAACCTATTTGATGGATATATATTCTCATCCCACTTGGATAAAAAAGTTAGTGGTATTAAGGATATACTTAAACTATCAGGATATTTCTGGGGGATGTTTCCCCATTATATATATTACCCAAATAGAAAATGACCATGATTATTTAGAGGTATAAAAAAAATTACATGGGTTGATGAATAAATTTGACATTTATCAGACAAGATTGATATATCCTAGGTAACTCTATACAATCATGTGTTATTTAAGGCCTGAAATATCTGAGCCACCGAGCCTGAAGGGAAATATTCGTTCCACTTTATGGACTTACTATATAAACATGAGAGTTTACCCTCCTTCAATTCATCCAAGGAGAAATATATCAAATCCTCATTTATATTTATATTTTTGGGAATTTTGATTTTCATAATGAGTAAATTTGAACTATCATAATCAAATTTTCTATTTTTTCTCTATATAACAGAATAAGCCCATTTTAGAGGTATTTAAATATTGGGTACATCCATCCATTCCCAAAATAATCTTTTTCAATGGTGGGGTTGACCTTATTGATATCTTTTATATTATTTCCAATGAATTTTGACACCATCATGTGATGTAAAATTCAGATGAATGTTTATTCCAATTCAGGATCAACCAATTTTGTGTCCATCTAAGCCAATGCATCTTCCCAATCATTTTGTAAACATGGGATGTGATCTAGTGTTAGATATGAATGGAATTATTCCATCAACCATTATATATAGTCAAATAGGGGGATAAAATATTACTTTTTATAGAATAATCATTATTGATCTACTTGATTAAAAACTCCGAATAACCTTTTATTTTTTTAGATTCTGGTATCTTCAATTCTAACTTCAATACAGTAATAATGGATTGATATTCTGAACCATTAAAGGTTAATTCTTCCAAAAATAATTAGGAATAGGGAAAACTACCTTGGATAGAGAGATGAGGATATCCCCTTAACCTAATTTTTTTATTTTGAGGACTTCTATTTTTTTTGTTAGGATTCTATAAGTTCCATCAGATTATATCTCTCATGTATGGGGTATTCATGAATATAGAATAATTATTCATCATGAAACTCATTTTCCAATGTGTATTTTCTATATTTGGATGTTCTATAAAGAAATACACTAATGAATGTCAATTTAATGCCTTTTCTTGTTTGAACAGAATGTCAAACTATTGTAAGATAAACACACACCATGACAAACATATATTTAAAATGGGATGATTGAGGATATATTTGAGTGGATCATTACGAGAGACCAAGTAGAACTGATGGGGATGTAGGGATTTTCTCACCATATAGATTTTTAAGATTAAATGAAGGTGATTTTTCTCGATATATTAATATCATGTTTTAGTAATAAGCACAGAACTACTAAGATAATAGAGACTATTATCATTCCCAACAATATTCCTTAGTTGTTTTCGATAGTGAATTATTCACATTTGGTTCACCATTTTTGTTTCAATATGAAGGAATATATCTCTTTGTATATGGGTAATCGTTTAATTTTTCAAATAATTTCCCATCGGGCTCATATAGAAATAGATACTTGAAAGATCCTATATCCATGATAGGCTATGGACTACTTTCCAAAGGTAGTTTTTCATCAGGGTGTCTTACCAATGATTCTTAAGAACTCACATTAGTTAAGAGAATGGGTGTTCAAGATCATCATATCCCATAGCGAGATATTATTTCTTTATTTGGGACTATATTATACATTTAATTCATGTTCATCAATCCTTATCATATCTTAATATGATATCGGTTAACCCATGTTGGAAATTAGTTATCAGTGTGTATTGACGTGAAAATTTGTACATGTCATAGGTAACTCATCGATGTGATAATTTGTATATATCAAAGGTTCTACATAAATGGAACCATTTTTATGTACCATAGGTTCTTCAACTTGTTTCATTATTACTTGGTGATGCTTGATTTTAAGGAACTATTTTTTAAAGCCAAAAAACTATGCACTCTAGAATATATAGTCATATAGTAGGTAAGTGATTATTTTAGTGTTGATATTGGGCCCATTATTAGGCTTCCTATATATCATTTCAAAAGGAATCAGAGACTACATTGTTTGGTGTCGCCTAATGGGAGACATCATACCATTTAAGGTGGTGTGATAAGGACTGATCCATGCAATTTAATGTCATGTGGTAAGGTTGATAAGGTGAATGGAGCCAAGAAATGGTCAGTGTTGTACTTATAGAAGAATTAACCTATCTGGTTGATCTCATAGGGAATATATCCCAATGAAATTTAAGTGGTTTCTTAAGGGATATGTCCCTATGAAAATAGAACCCTTCAAGAGTATGGATCGAGGATGATGAGATAAAAGTACCCAAAGGTAATGTAGACTTTTGAGTTGTGGTATGATTTCATTAAGGATATTTTTTAGTAAGGATTTTAATCAGTTATTTATGTTGTGTTTGAACCTTGGGGAGGAGTCCTAAATATCATGTCGTTACAATAGTCAAATACCATATAATTTCAGTGAGACGGTTTAAGAACATGTGACATGACTGTGTCATGTAGTTTAACTTCAAGTAGTAAGGATGACTCTATAATTATCCATGAAGATTAACATAATTATATAAGGACATATGTATCTTTAAAGGTATAATAATAGAGAGTATAGTTGTTCTTATGCATTAAAGATTCCTTTTTGGATGGAGTTGTGGGGCTTACACCTTAGGAGGAGGTGAAAAATGAAAAAAAATCATCATGTTAATGGTATGATCATCATAGATCTCTACATCCATATGAATCATAATAATTGTAAGAAATAATAGATGTCATAATATTAATCACATTGCAAACATAGGTTTGGATGGGACTTACACCTCAATAGGAAGCCTGAAATGAATTTCCCCTCTCATCCACTAATGGATGAGATAGTGGATGTATAGGAAATCATGGATATAGAAGCCAACAAGGAATTAAAGTGTATAACTCTATGTGGGATTACCTTTTTTCCCTTCTCTATGTTTCTAAACCTAGGGTTGGAGTGTGAAACATAGAGTTGGGAGATATGTAACATCCAGAAAGAAATATTGAGGAATTACTTTGGGAAGGATTTCATTAATGAGACTACTCCCAATATTTCTACCTATTTATAAAATATATATTTTTTGATTATTCATCCAATTATTGTAAAATATAAGTCACATATTCTTCCACTACCACTTCATTTTTCAAGAAGAAATGAAGAATTATGTTTCACTGCCTCTACCATAAATATTCTCACAACTACCTCTTGGATTGGGGCCCTCATTACCAAGGGTATTCTTGATCCCAAACAACCTAAAGACCCTAATAATTTGGGATTAAAAGTGGGGGTGAAATAATTACTAAGGGAATAAATGATCTAAAGAGGTAATTTTGGTGTTCCATATACCCTATCCATGATAATATGGTTGTTGTGGGGGAATCCGTAATGAAAACATTCCCAAATGGGAGAATTTGAAAAAAAAAATAGGATTACATTATTAGGGAATAATAAACCATGGGTGGATGGCCACTTAGGTGACGAGCCTTAGGTATTTGGTCACCTAGGTGAGTAGCCCCATGATTTTTGTCACTCAGGTGTGGAGTATCAGGAGGTTAGAAAACCAGGAGAGGGGCCCTTGGCAGTTTCTCTCCCAGGTGATGGCCCCAACGAAGCTGGTTTCCATGGTGAGTAACCTTAGGTAGTTGGTCATCCGGATGAATAGCCCAAGGCAGTTGTTCATCCAGGTATTTAGAAAATCCCTTAATACTACTTAAATTAGTTTTCATATTTATTAAAGATCTATAAACTACCTAGAATAAGTGTTGTAGTTATGAGTGATGCATCTCTGTGAGTGTTCTCTCTCTTCAAGAAGTGATTATATTGTCTACTATACAATGACTAAGGGGTTTATTTATAGGAAAAAATAGGGTAATGGGAAAATAATAATAGGTTTATTAATGTGTTTCATGTAGGTGACATGGGTGATTGAGGTTGAGTGATCAAATGAGAACTAAGAGATCTATTTTGGGTGACTAGAGAGTACTTGGGAAAGGCTAGACTATTGAAAAGAGGATACGTGGGAAAGGTAGGACTACTAATTGTAGGGGGACCTCATCCATATATCTCATCCTTTTTTATTAAAAAAAATAACTAAAAAATATCCATGATTGAGATGATGATTCCTAAGTACATCCATCCCCATACTTATGTTTTATAGAATCGAAGGATGTTTCATGATTCAAAAAGTGAGTTCCTTCTACTGGAAACTTATGTTTGATCTATTCAATAAAATATAATCCATACCTAGAATAGAATAAAATACCACTAAAGTGAATATCATAAAGTTAAATGGGAAATTAATCTCACAAATATTTACAAGGGATAACTTATTTGCTTAGGATGTAATAATTGAACCATTTTTCCCTGATAACTCAACTTTCATTTTTTAGGTTATATTTCAATAGTATTACAAAACTTGTGTGATATGAAATAATTCCTACAACCATTATCAAAGAGTAAATTTTCTATTCCTGGATTAATAACTAGAATATGTATCACCACTAAATTTTCAATACCCTCCATAATAGTTGTGATTGAATATTCTCTCTCTTACTCTCAGGGCCTTGGAGGTTGTTATGGTTGGTAATCTTGAACAATTAACTGCTGAGGTGGGTAGGTTCAACCTCGGTCGGGCCAACATGGTATCATAGGGTGTGTGAAGAGTAACCAAAGCGGTGCATTACCATAGGGGTATAAACCACCATTCGGTTTGGAAGAGTGGAGGTATAGAGGCGTTGGCACAGAACAATTCTATTGAGATTCTGGAGTTTTGAACGTTAACCAATTCTTACCTGGAGTGGGAATTCCTTGTTATAAAATGGATCGTGGAGAAAATTGATAAACCAATGTAGAAATACATCTCAAGTATACTATATCTCCACCATTAAAACATTGATAGAATTAGTAATCTATGATCTGATCAATCTATAATATCCAATCAAATCTTGATGTTATCTTCTACCTTCTTCCTTTTCTAGGAGTTCTTCTTGTTAGTATATCCCCATATAGTGTCGTTTATTATATCGAGATGAGACTTTTAAAAACCATTTCATCATCCTAATGATTTGAAAATTATTTAATCATCATTAAATTTTATTCACATGATTTATTTAAGAAAAAAACAAAAGAAAAATAAAACTGAATAAAATTTGGTTTTTGGTGACTTTTATTTCTTACGAAGCGTGAGCTGAGACAGTGTGAGGTTTAAATATAGAGGCAATGCAGATTAGATAATTCGGTTAAGTACTGTATATAAAAAACCTAGACCAAGATAATTTTCATATATTGTTAATAAAAAATCCAAGAGTGATGCTTGAGAGAGATACAAAGACTTCAAAGTGCTTTGATTTAGCATGATTGATTCTATTTGTTCCAGTTGTGTCACTGCTCTCATGATCGCATTTTTTGGTTTTGAATTTATATGAACTAGTGTAACAATTGTCACTATGTTTTATGAAGGTTAAAAAAGAACTCACATAAACTATTATGTGGAAAGGATAGAAGGAAACACATATTCTAAATATGATAAGTGACTAAGTTTCATATATAGAAATAATATATATGCATGAAGTAGTTTTTCAAGAATAACCTGATGTTTAGTTCTTAGGAGGGAATTTTTTGTGTGAAGGCATAGTGAGACATTTTTGGATGATATTATTGTACAAGTAAATGCATTATTTGAGGTGTTAGTAAAAGAACCTATGGATGATCATATTTTTTCACAATGATTTCATAGTGTGTGTGTGTGTGTTAAAATTTTCAAAAATCCAGGTTGAGAAGGCCACACAAAGTATACTATGAATAGTTTGTGCATGAATGTGATTAAGCCCATGCACATTACTTGTATAATTAAGAAGTAATTAAATTTTATGTGTGCTTAGGTAGTACACATTTATGACACAGTGAAGAATTTATTGATCTAGTTCAATGTGCTTGTAATATTTAATATATTCATGCACCAGAAATAATATGTGCATAAATTTGTAGTTTTTTCATTTTTATTGTTGCACATTTTATGTTCAGATGACCATTAGTTGTTTTATACATGCATAATGATTGAGAAATTCACATTTGATATAATTTTCAAGTATAATATGCAGCAATGATTTTTATATTGAAGCCATGATAGAATTTGAACCAATATTTTATAAGAAATTCATATCCGTGTTTTTTCAGTACTTATTCTGGTTGGTTCTTTAGCAGAAGAAATAATATTTTCCTGAGAACTGTTGTATTGAGGAAGATGGCCATCTACAGGTGATAAAAATTATTTTAGTAATACTAGAATCACTGAAAAGTTACTTGAAGCTATACAGGAGCCAGTGTGATCTAGTAATCTCATGGAGGAGGATCTTAAATTGATCTTTATACAGTGGATCGAACCATATGAATTTGAAGATTGTAGCTATGGGATCTAACCAGTTGTTGAAGATTTTGATTGGGGGTTTGACCAATCACTGTGAATAAGGTGTAGTTGGGGGGTCTAATCAAATATTAATGGATGATTGGAAGTGGGGGTATAACCATTTTGTAATTGGGTGTCTAACCATTTACTATTGTAATCACCTTCTGTTAGAGTGGAGAGTCTATGTTGAGGGTTCTAACCAATGTTGCAAGGAATAGATCTTTGTACTAAACCTTATAAATCCATGTGTTTTGTGCTTTTTATGTTATTATTTCTTGCATGGTTAGGTTGAGTATTAAATACAAGTGATCATGACTTTAACTAGTCATTAAGGTTGAATAAAAAACAACATATTTTTAAAAAATTAATCTACCACTGATTCACACCCCCCAGTGGTACCTAACTAGTCCTTGCACACTACAATTGGTATTAGAGAATGTTTTTCCCTATAGATATCATTTTTTTGAGAAATTTTTGAATTTGAATTTAGTAATTTGATGATTATTTCATACTTTTTATGGAATGAACTACCACAGTTGGGGAATAGGATACTTCCTTACCTTCTATGTATCATCCTAGAAGTGAGAGATGCAGCAACTGTGATATTCCCACCTGTTGATGAGAATATTTCTATGACTAAAGGAAAAAAGATAAATCTGGAAGTTGATGGAAAGGCTCAGAATTTAATCATGATGAATTTATCAAAAACATTATAGCCTAAAGTGATGGGTTTCCGAACAGATAAAGATATATGAGATAAACTAAGAATAAATTATGAAAGAAATCTTAAATTCAAAGAATCCTAGTCGAAAATATGTATAATAAAGTTTGAAGATATAAAAATGGTTGACCATGAAACTATTCATCACTACTTTACAATAGTAAATAACATTTTTAGCAATATCAAAGTTTTGTGAGAATCTTGATGATTATACTGTTGTGAAGAATCTTACAAGAAATTTTCTAGATAAATTCGACTCAAATATTTAATCTATAGAAGAGAAATAATATATATCATTGTATGAACATCATAATACTCTCATATCATACAAAATGAGAAAAGTTCATGCATTCATGAAAAAGTAAAGAGGAGATACAACTTTTTAAGCCATGATAAAATGTAAAAATAGAATCAAAGGAAAACCAAAATCAAGTGACTCTGAGGATAGACAATATGAATAGTGCTTTAGTCAAATGATGTCCTTGTTTATAATATTGTTAAAAGGGGAATATAGAAAAGGAAATAGTAAAACACCACTAAAGTGCTAGAATTTTCACAAAAGTGGTCCTTTTTCAGCTAACTTTCCAAAGAATAAGGCTGGTAAAACTGACTTAGATGAAGTGGATAAGAAGTACCAGAGAAAGAAGTGGAATAAGTATAAGAATAGTTTGAATTCCAAGAAGAAAAATATGATGTGTAGGGAAATGGATGAATTTTCATTATCATGTAGTGAGTTAGAAGATGGAAGATATTCAAAGAATCATTTGTGATTTATAGTAAAATACAAGAAATATAGAGACTCGTCTGAAGGTTATAAATGTGATTATATAATTGAATTAGAATAAATGTTAAAAGATAATATGGAAGCTACTCTTGAGTAATATATGGATAGAACTTAACAATATTTCCTTTAAAAATAAAGTACATTTCAAGAAAGATGAGATTAATATTAATAAAATAAGTCAATATAATTTGAATATTGCTGATTTACCAGAAATTTTTGTAAATGAATAGATTGAAAAGTAATAATTAAAACTTTTTGAAGAAAATAAATAAAACCAATTTAAATTAAATTAATTTGAGAAGATGTGTTTATAAAGTGGATGACTTATCTGAGACAATATCTATGTGCCTTATATCTCAAAGTGAGTTGAATAAGATTAAAGAATACTTCACCAAAGTTAATGATCTTAAGGGTGAATCTTCTAAATCTGTTGTGAATAAGGTTTTTAGTAGAAATGTTGATTTTAGACCAAATGAATATCAATGCATATTTGGTATTTCTATTATTATAGTTTTGACAGAAAATAATGGATCAAACAAGAAAAAAAAATAAAAAATGATAAAATATATTCCTTAAAGGAAGAGTGGGCTAATTCAACTTGAAGGTTTCCTCTTAAGTAGTTACATCCATAATCTATAAAAAATATAAAACTAAAATATTCAAAGAAAACTATTATCAGTCTGGAAGATCAAGGTTTAGAGGATGGTATTGGTGTGGTGGATTCTTTGGTTATAAATCTTATTCATTCGTTTATAACAGGTCACTACCAAGAAAAAAACTTGAATCAAGGGGGGGGGGGTAATTTCGAGCAGATGGGATGAGATTATCAAGAAGAGAACCTTGTGACCAAGACATCAACTAAAATTTTAACTAAGAAATTATATGATTCCCTAAATGAAGTTCGTAATAGATGTGTAAGGTCACAAATATAAGAAATGTATAGTTTCTTTATCAAGCGATATTACTCACACTGAAAAATGATAAGAGAATCTAGATAATTGGGCATGGAACAGCCCAAGAGATGAAGGTGAACCCTTCCAAATCTAAGTTTAAAACTAAGTAAAAAAGAAAGGTTGGGATGAAAATCTTTAATTGGGTAATGTTTCGAAAGAATAAATAGGTTCCTTCTTATTCACTTACATAAGTAGAATTTTTGTTAACATGAAGACAATTGGAGGATATGGATGCATCTATTGAGGGGGAGTATAGAATATTTTAAGTTTTCAAATATTTATAATCTTGGAAAATTATTATCAATCTCAACTTCATAATCTGAATATTTTTGAAAAAAAATATTTTCATAAGAGATTTGATATTATGTTGAAAAAAATCAGTGCTATATGTTTTTTTACTTTAACATTTTAATGTGTTTATTGAGATGTGTGTAGAAAATATCATAGAAATTTTTCTTGAATAACCCTTGTAATGGGGTTTGTTGAAACAAGTTTGAGAATGGTTTCACATTATAAAATTTGAATATCCTTGATCCTTAGGTGACACCTCACTTTTTTTCTACACTGGGCTTTGCCACATAGACTTAGAGTTGATTAATTGAAATATCATTTCTATTGTTCAGTTTGGTTTCCCTCTTGGAGAATAAATTTCATTGGTGGGAAAGTTGTTTGTAGTAAGAACTCTTAAATGCACCTCTTTATTCCTTTCCAATAAATGAGAGAAAGATTAGAAAAAATATTGACATTTGAGTATTGAAAACAAATAAAAAGGGGGATATTAAAGTTTGCTTTGATAGAATTTCATTTGTTTTCAATAAAATTTTGAAAGAATATATCAATATGTTTTTATGATTCTTAATGTGATGATTGAAGAGCTATTATTATGTTTAAAATACATGTGTTATTTTTAAAAAACTTCAATTTTGTATAAGGAGAAAGAGGATATCATTTGTTGGATTTTCAACTTAAATGGAATATGGATATGTATTTTAATGGTGTTTATATCAAAAACATATCCAAACACACAAGATATCCTGAGGGAACCTATTACCACTGCTAAGGTGGGTAGGTTCAACATCATCTAGGATGGTATGGTGGTAGATGGTGTGTGAAGAATGCTCACTAAGGTGAATGAGAATAAGGGTATTAAACACTATGTGGGGTGGCATGGTGGAGTGATAAATGTGCTAGCACGAGGCAATGCTAGTGGGAGTCAGGTGTCTCAAGTGGTAACCATTATGGCTTGGAGTAGGAACACCTTATCATAAAAGGTATCACACGATAAAATAATAAACCAATGTGGGACACTAGCACTTAGTTATTAACTTTCCACCATTAAAAACACATATAGAACCAATATTTTTTGATCTGATCAATATGTTTCATCTGATCAACTCTCACGGTTGTCTTTTACCTCTGACCTTTACTAGGAGTTTTGTTCGTCAATATTTCTCCATGCATTTTCGTCTGTTTAATCGAGCCAAGACTTTTGATCACCATTTCATCATCTTGATGATTCAAAACTTTTTTAATCATCATGAAACATTGTTTTTATGATTTAATTAAGAACAATATAATGAAAAAAATTAATTGAATCAAATATGGTTTTTCATAATTTTGATTTCTTATGAAGTGTGACATGAGTTAGTGTGATCTAGAAATATTGAGGTGGTGTGAACTAGATATATTGATGAAATTCTATCTATAAATACACTAGACCATCCTCATTAGCTTATATATATATTATCTCACATCCGACAGTGATTCATGAGAATGAAATAGAGACTTCAATGTGCTCTGATTTCACATGATTGATTCCATGTGTTTGATTTGTGTCGCTACTATTGTGGTCGCGTGATGTGGTTTTGAGTTTTTGTGAACTGGTGTAAACATCCACAATATTTTTTTCATTATTGTGAAATAATAACTCCCATAAAGTGTTTTGTGAAGCAGAAAGCAAGAAGTTCATATTCTGAATACGATATGATTGTGAGTTTCATGTATAAAAATGGTATTTATATGTGAAGGAGTTCGCAATAATGACTTGATATTAAGTTCTTGTATGGGAATTTTTTATGTGAAGACATGGTGAGACACTTGTGCATTATATTATTTCATAAAGAGAAGAAATATTTGAGGTGTTTTGAGAAGAACCTATGAATTATCATGTTTTTTATAATGATTTAAATGTGTGTGTGTGTGTCTATCTGTTTTGTTTTTCATAATGACGGGGTGTTAATGCCACAAAAAGTATAATATGAATAGTGTATGCATGAATGTGAGTAATCTCATGCGCATCACTTGAAGAAACAACAAGGTGGTACATTGAATGTGTGCTTAGGAAATATAAAATTATGAGGTAGTGGAGAAGTTATTGAGCCATTGCAATGTGATTTCATTGTTCAACATTTTCATGCACATTAAATAATGAATACATAACATGTAGTTCGTGCATTTGTATTGTTTCACATTTTATGTTAATAAGACCATGCATTGTTTTATACATTCATAATGATTGAGAAATGTACCTACAATATACATTTCATGTATAGTGTGCAGTGAATATTTTGAGACCAAAGTGGGGATATAATTTCTATCAGAATTTCAAAAGAAATTGATATCTGAGTTTCTTCATCATATAGTGAGGTTAGGTCTTCATAAAAAGAAAGAATATTATCCCAATCAGTGATTTAGTGAGGTAGTTTACCAACTAAAGGTGATCAAAATAGTTTAAGAAATACCTAAATTATTGAAAAGGTACTTGAATATGTACACAAGCTAGTGTGATCCCGCACGCTCATGGAGGTGGACCTTCAATTGATGTTTCTATAGTGGGTAGATCCATATGAAGTTATGGGCAATGGGTAGGGGGTCTAAACAGTTGTTGAAGATTTTGAATGGTGGTTCAAACAAATCACTATCAAGTAGGTGTCCAACTATTATAGGCTGATTGGAACTGGGGAATAACTAGTTTGTAATTGTGGGGTCTAAATAGTTACCAATGTAATCAAATTTTTTTATAGTGTAGAATTTATTTTCGGGGTTCTAACCAACATAAAAAGAAGTAGGAATTTGTACCAAACCATATAAATCCATACGTGTTGTGCTTTATATAACAACCTTGATCTTTATTAAATAATTAAACATGACTTATTATATAAAACATTCACTTGATACAAGATAAAAGATCGAGAGGTCTAGTGTCCTTAGGGATTAGGAACATTATACCATAAATGAAAACATAAAATCCAACATCTTATTGAAAAAAATCTTTACATTACCACTATATTCCCTCGTACATAGCACTGAATTGGATAACCTGAGGACATTCATAAGAAAAGGGTGAGCTATAATGACCAGTAAGGAATAAACATGGAATAACATGAGGAATAAAATAAATGTTAGAAAATAGTCAAATCAATGGAGCACGAGAGAAACATGAACATAAAGGCATGATAACGCATGATAATCATAACATGGAGATGTGGAAACAACACTTAACATGGAATTCGATTGAGCCAAGGATCATTACACATGGGACATGAGTAAAACCTCATTGCATATGAAGCATGAGTAAACCCTCATTGAACATAAATTTGCATGATTCAACTCCCATTTCACATGACATATCATGATAATATACTTTACCCAATGCATTGGAGAGCTATCAGGGTGCACCCATCTTAAACATTTCATTTCATGCATAAGTGTGACACATGCATCATATAACATGGAATCAATCAACATAATAAGTTATTATATGATTAAGGAATGTTGAATAAATACATGAAAGTACCACAAAATATGTATATTTTCAAAAATGTGAATACCCTGGATAGAGACATGGGTATGGTATTCACTACACAATGATCCTGTCTTGGGAAAACGCGATGGAATTTCGGTAGCATAACATCGTGACATAGAAATTCATAAAAATGGTTGATGAGAGAGAAGTGGGTGCCTCATAATATGTAAATTAAATAGCCTATAAGAGGTAATATAGAGACATGTCCCAATAAATTTAATGGAATTTAGATACGTAATACAAAATAATTGCTTGAATGTAAATGATGAGAGAGAAATTCCTTACGGAATTTTGGCATTGTAACGGGTGTACATGGGAGGAAATAATGAGAGAGAAAGGGGATCTATAATTATTCAAACATGAAGAGGGAAGTATGGGGAAGGTGAGAAATCATACCCCCAACATTTATAATTTAAAATAAAAGGGCATAATGATATAAGGAATCTTGGACATAAATAAGGAAAGTGAGAATCCCTTGCTCGAAGTGTCATCCCAAAGGCAATGGAGAGGCCTCTGAGAGGATTCTTGGGAGCTTGGGGCACCTTGTGAGGATTCTAGAGAGATTAGGGAAGAGTTTGGACGAACTAAAAAGGATTTCAGTGAAGAGGAAGTGGGAGTTTGGGTGGGTTTATATAGGAAAGGAGAGGAAATTCTTTATAATATAGGTTTGGGACACCACACATTAAATTAATCAAACCCACAAACCCGCCAATGATTTTTTCCCATGGTTTCTGCCAAACGGGAGTGGAAAACAATATTTTATTAGGACAATGTCCGAACATATTAAAATTTTAGGGCTTCTTATGTGGAGGTGAGTAACACTCTCAAGGAAAACAATTTAAAAAGACAAAATGGTTTATAAGCCTTGAAGGGTCCACTAAATCTTTGTAAAATAAATCAAACAAACCAAAAATCACATTATTTTAATTGTAAAACATATATTGGCCAAACATAATGTTTATAGTATTTTATTACATCACTATTGGGTCACTATTATGTCATAAAACCCATTATGTATTTAAACGATATTTAATCATTACCCAAAAATTCGACTCTCTCAGAAAATTATGAAAAATTCACCATTGGATAATTTCAACATCCTGATTCCAAAAATAATATTCATTTTATCTAAATAAATTTCTAAATATGTGAATTTTTACTTTTAAAATAAAAACAGACATTTATCAAAAATTCCTAGGTTTTGACTAAAACAGCTTTCAAACCAAAATAAAAATTACAGATGCATTCAAAAAATTATACGATCGTTTATATTTAATAAAAATTAATTTAATAATAATAATAATTTATTAATGTATTATTTAATTCAAAAATCCATTAATTCATCAAAATATATTTCTTTGTTGAATATTAACTAAATATACTATCTGTGCTTTAAAAAATATTTACAAAGTAACAATAATAAAAAGAATGTATATTCTCTATAAAAGAATAATGTACATAATCAGAGTGCTAGGGTATTGTAACATTACCCCTTAAAACAACCGCATAAGACCTTACGGTAAGGTGCGCGATGGTGACAGACTCTTGGGGTGGCTCGGATTACATCACCCAAGTGGTAATCTCTATTAACATCCACTTCTCCCATAGTCAATTCCGCTCAAGCTTAACGTGTTCAAGATCATCTTGGGATTCTTCAAGAGTGAATCCTAGTGACACCACCTCCTTTCCGAGCTCTGACAAATGGGCTTCGTATGGGGAAAGTCTACTGGATGAGGTCATCGCTTCCTTTGTCTGAGTAAATTGGATTTGTTAAATCCCTATATTTATATTAATCATGGGATCAATGTTCAATGACTATATTAGCAACGGTAAAAATTCATAATGGTATTTAAAAAACCAAAACATAGAACTAAATAAGTGCATACATTTTACATAACCATAAGAAGACATTTAAATAGACCAAGAGTAATTTTCATTTATAAATTTTTGGGTCCTTACAATATTACCCCCTTATGAAATTTCACCCTTGAAATTTCCTTTTCTCACACTAAAACAAATGTGGGTAACTCTGCTTCATCACTTCCTCTGATTCCCACACTGCTTCTTCAATTGTGTGGCTCTCCACAACACTTTCACGAGGGGAGTTGTCTTATTTCGTAGAACTTTTTTCCCTACGATCTAAGATCTTCACTGGTTTCTCCTCGTAAGAATGATAATCCTCTAGATGTACTACCTCTAAAGAGAGTACATTTTAAGGGTTTGGTATGTAAATCCTTAATAGGGATACATGAAATACATCGTGTACTTTTTCCATGTTAGGTGGAAGTTCTAGTCAATAGGCCATAGCCCATACACGATCAAGAATCTCGAAGGGGGTGATATACCTTGGAATTAACTTCCCATTCTTTCCAAACCTCATGACCTTCTTCCATGGAGATATGTGTAGAAATACCATGTCTCAATCTTTGAACTCAAGGTCTCGTCGACGGTTATCCACATAACTCTTCTACTGACTTTGGGTTACCTTGATATGGTGCTGAATGGTTTTCACCTCCTCCACCATTTCTTCGACCATTTCAGGTCCTAGAAGCTTACGCTCTCCAACTTCATCCCAACATGCCGGTGTTCTTCCCCTCTTCCCATATAGGGCGTCATAAGGTGCCATTCGGAGGCTCGAGTGGAAACTTTTACTATAAGAAAACTCAACCAGAAGAAGATGTTGATCCCATCCTCCTCTAAATTCCATTTACCATGCTCTCAAAATGTTTTAAAGTGTTTGGATAGTCCGCTCGGATTGTCCATCGGTTTGAGGATGATAACCTATACAAAAGTTTAGCTCATTATTTAGAGAATGTTGAAGACTCTTCCAAAACATTGAGGTGAATCTTGGATATCGATCAGATGAAATAGATAGTGGTACTCCATGCAGCCTTACCACTTCCCTAATGTATAATTGTGCCATTTGATCCAATGTGAAATCCTCCAAAATTTCAATGAAGTGTGCAGACATTGTAAGAATATTGACAGTAACCCAGATTCCATTGTTTTCTTTGGATGTCTTCGGAAGTCCGGTGAAAAATTCCATGGTGATGTTCTCCCATTTCCATGCTGGAATAGGTAATGGTTTCATCATCCCCTTAGACTTCTACCTCTCTTCCTTCCCTTGCTGACACACCAATAACTTTGATGTATACTTAGTGATTTCCTTCCTCATATTATCCCACAAATAATACTCTCGGATATCTCAATACATCTTTTTGTTTCTCGGGTAAATAGAGAAATTTGAACTATATGCATTATCCAAAATTTCTTTCTTCAGCTTCGGACATTATGGAACACATAGTATTTTCCCAAATCTCAAAATTACATCTTCATTAACCTTGAACTTTGAGGATTTCTATTTTCTAATAGCTTCCACTTTCTTCTGAATACCTACATCAGCCTTTTGAGAATCCTTTAAATTTTCCAAAAGATACGGTTGAGCAATAATTTGTGAAATGATTGATGATGTTTCCTTCTTTATGATTCCCATGTACATCTTCATCAAATCTAAGAAGATTGGATCCTTATAAATTCTCATCAATGATAAATTTCCTGGGTCCTTTCTACTTAGACCATCATCCACCTTGTTCGCTTTCCCAGGGTGGTAATGGATTGAGCAGTCATAGTCTTTGATCATATCTAACCATCTTTGTTGGTGCATAGTCAACTATTTCTTTTTGAATATATATTTTAGGCTTTTGTGATCCGAGTATATTTCAAACTTCTCTCCAATGAGGTAATGTCACCCAATTTTTAATGCAAATATCACTTCTGCCAACTCCAGATCACGTGCGGGACTGCCTTGAGTCATAGGTAATGACTTTATCCTATTTTCCTCAAATTTCATCTAAGGGAGTTTTATAAAATTTTCAAGAATAACATTCCCACGAACTTCAACATGTGATAGAACACATAAATAAGTGTTTGCCCTAATGAGTTATTATCATTTCTACTGGCGACTCAATGTTCTAAGAAAACATAAAAGATATTCTAATAGGACATGAATTGAAATACATTACAACATACAGTACTTTGAAGTAGTGGTTCCATGTAATTCATTAATCATTATCCATATTAGCAGAGGACTTCCCGTGCTCCCTTGATCAAAGAGATTTTTGATGATCATCATGCTTCTCATTACTTTCTATAGAGAATTGTCTTGGATAATGCCTGACTTATCCAAATTTATGAAATAGAAACATGTAAGATGCCTTAAAGGAAAATTTGTTTCCAAACATCACATTTTCCATTATTTTTTCGCATTTGGATACTTTTCACCCTTCGTTTCTACACTTAAAGCACCTCCTAGTCCCTTTGTGACGTTTCCCTTGGTGCCTCTTTCCACATTTGTTGCATGAAGGAAATTGGGTCTTAATTCCATTATCACTTTTATCATATAGACTTTCATTTGATGTCATCTTCCACTTCCTTGATGTATTTGGGAATTCAAAAAATTACCAATTGTTAATCGTGATTTCTGATAGCTGTTTTGGCATAATCATGAAATGTCCTACTTGAGATCCCATTTGATTGGGAATCTCACTAGGACATTCATCATGTTTCCCTTTGCATCGGTTATTAGCCCGAGTCCTCCTATTACTGGCCATTGGCTGGAATAAAAGGAAAGCTAGGGGTAACACATAATGGTTAATCCAAAGACAAAAATGGATGACTTATAAATTACTTCTCTTTCCTTAACATATGAATCTATAGACTTCAATCGATGATATTCATGATCTAATTTCTAACATGTATTCTTAGAGGCATTTTTCTAAATTCCCTTAATAATGGTTCATACTAATCTTGTTAATTTACGAAAGCATATCCCCCAGGATTTTCATTCCCAGGAGTGAAAAAAGGCACGTTGTCCTATACCAGGATACCCTAGGTCAAGCCCAAAACTCCTTGTAAGGGTTTTCACCCCTAGATGCATCTATGCTAGAGCCACCTCTACCTTATCGTATCCAGACAGGGATGTATTTGCTTGATAAACTACTTACTAAATTCCCACAAAAAGTTAGGGATGTTTTAATTATACATAGTCTTGTCTATAAGGATTCACTAGGGTTTTCTAATCCTAATCCCAAAAATAACTAAACCTATCCTTTGATACAAACTATAATAACCCTGCTCTTTATTAAATACTTAAACATTATTTATTACATAAAACCATCACATGATACAACATAGAATATTTAGAGGTCTAGTGTATTTGGGGCTTCGGAACATTAGATTATAAGTTAAAACAAAAAATGCAACATCTTGTTGAAAACATCCTTTACATGACCACTATATTCCCTCTTACTTAGCTTTGAATTGGATAACCTGAGGGAATGCATAAGAAAAGGGTGAGATATAAAGCCCAATAAGGAAAAAAACATTGAATAACATGAGGAATACAATATATGTAAGAAAATAGGCATATCAATGGAGCATTAGAGAAACCTGAACATAAAGGTTTTATAAATCATGATAATCATAACATGGAGATGTGGCAACAACACTTAACATGGAATTAGCATGAGCCAAGGCTCATTGTACATGGAGCATGGTTATACCCTCATTGCACAGGAAGAACGAGTAAACCCTAGTTTAAATATAATTTGTATGATTAAACACTCATTTTACATGATGTATCGTGATACTATACTTTGCCCAATGCATTGGAGTGTTGTCAGGGCGCACCCTTCTTAAACATTTCATTACCTGCATAAGTGTGCCACATTGATCATATAACATGGAATCAATCAACATAATAAGTTATTCCATGATTAAGGAATGTTGAATAAATACATGAAAGTACCATTCAGTATGTATATGTGCATAATGGTTAATACCCCTGATAGAGACATTGGTATGGTATTCACTACACAGTGATCTTGAATTTGAAAAACGCGGTGAAATTTCGGCAGCATAACAGCGTGACATAGGAATTCGTAAAAATTGTTGATGGGAGATAAATGGGTGTATCATAATATGTAAATGAAATGGATAGAAAGGGGGTCATATTGATACATTTCCTGAAAAATGAAATGGAATTTAGATACGTAATACAAAAGAATTTCTTGAATGTAAATGAGGAGAGAGACATTCCTTAAGGAAATTCGGCCTCGTAATGGGTGTACATGGGAGGAATTAATGAGAGATAAAGGGGATATATCATCATTAAAACATGAAGAGGGAAGTATGGGGGAGGTAAAAAAATCATACCCCAACATTAATAATTTAAAATAAAATGGCATAACAATATAAGGAAACTTGGACATAAATAAGGAAAGTGAGAATTCCTTACATGGAAATGTGATCCCAAAGTCTAGGGAGATACTTGGGAGAGGCTTAATGGGAGATTGGGGTGCCTTGGGAGATTTATAGAGAGATGAGGGAAGAGGTTGGATGAACTCAAAGGCTTTGACCGAAGGGGAAGTGGGAGATTTGGTGGTTTTATATTGGAATGGAGAGGGAATTCTTTATTATTTAGGTTTGGGACACCACACATTAAATTAATCAAAAGAACAAACATGCCCATGGTTTTGGCCAAATAGGAGTGGAAAACAATATTTTATAAGGTTAATTGACAAGCATCTTAAAATAATAGGGTTTCTTATGTGGAGGTGAGTCACACTCTCAAGGAAAACAATTTAAAAAGACAAAATGTTTCATAAGCCTTGAAGGGTCAACTAAATCATTGTTAAGTAAATCAAAAAAAATAAAATCACATTCTTATTAAATGTAAAACATATATTGGCTTAACATAATGTTTATATTATTTTATTACATCACTATTGGGTCATTATGATGTCATAAAACACATTATATATTAAAAAGGAATTTAATTTTTACCCAAAAATTTGACTATCTCAAAAAATTATGAAAAATTAACCGTTAGATAATTTCGACGTCATAATTCCAAAAATAATATTCATTTTATCAAAATAATTTTCTAAATATGTAAATTTCTACTTTTAAAATAAAAACTGACATATATTGAAAATTCATCGGTTTTGACAAAAACAGCTTTCAAACATTAATAAAAATTACAATTATATTCATAAAATTATATGATAATTTATATTTAATAAAAACTAATATAATAATAATAAACAAATTTATTAATATATTATTTAATTCAAAAATCCATTAATTCATCAAAATAGATTTCTTTGTTGAATATTAACTAAAAAAAATATATGTGCTTTAAAAACTATTTACAAAGTAACAATAATAAAAAGAATGTATATTATCTATAAAATAATAATGTACAAAATACTAGTATTAGGGTCTTGTTACATAACCCCTTAAAACACCCACCTAAGACCTTCGAGAAAGGTGCAAAATGGTGACAAACCCTTGGGGTGGCTCAGATAACATCCCTTAGGTGGTAATCTCTATTAACTTCCACTTATCCCATAGTTGGATCCACTCAAGATTAACGTGTTCAAGCTTGGATTGGGATTATTCAAGAGAGAAGACCAACGATTCCACCTCATTTCTGAGATCTAACTAATGGGCTTCGTATGGGGAAAATCTACTGGATGAGGCCATTGATTTCTTTTTCTGAGTAAATTGGATTTGTTAAAGCCCTATACTTATACTAATCATGTGATCATTGTTCAATGACTATATTAGAAACAGTAAAAATTATTAATGGTATTTTAAAAATAAAAATATAGAAAAAAATAAGTGAATACATTTTTTATAACCAGAAGAAGACATTTAAATAGACCAAGATGAATTTTCATTAATAAATTTTTGGATCGTTACAATATTCCCCCTTAAGAAATTTATCCCTTGACATTTCCTTTTCCCATAGTAAAACAAATGCAGGTAACTCTGATTCATCACTTCCTCTGATTCCCATGTTGCTTCTTCAAACTTGTGGCTCTCCACAACACTTTCATGAGGGGAATTTTCTTATTTTGTAGAACTTTTTCCCTATGATCTAAGATCTTCATTGGTTTCTCCTTGTAAGAAAGATTATCCTCTAGATGTTCTACCTCTAAAGAGAGTACATGTCAATGGTCTGGTATGTACTTCCTTAATATGAATACTTGAAAGACATCATGTACTTTAGCCATGGTAGGTGGAAGTGCTAGTCATTCGGCCAGAGCCCGACAAGATCAAGAATCTCAAAGGGGCTGATGTACTGAGGACTTAACTTTCCATTCTTTCCAAACCTCATGACCTTATTCCATGGAGATATGTATAGAAATACCAAGTCTCCATCTTTGAACTCAAGGTCTCGTCAATGGTTATCTACATAACTCTTCTGTCGATTTTTGGCTGCCTTGATATGCTACTGAATGGTTTTAACCTCCTCCACCATTTCTTCAACCATTTTAGGTCCTAGAAGCTTACGATCACCGACTTCATCCCAACATGTTGGTGTTCTACACCTCTTCCCATAAAGGACGTCAAAATGTGCCATTTGAAGGCTCGAGTGGAAACTGTTATTATAAGAGAACTCAACCAGAGGAAGATGTTGATCCCATCTTCGTTTAAATTCCATTGAGCACGCTCTCCACATGTCCTAAACTATTTGGATAGTCTGCTGGGATTGGACCTTAGTTTGAGGATGATAAGTTTTACTTATTTTTAGTTGAGTATCCAAAGCATGTTGAAGACTCTTCCAAAACATTGAGGTGAATCTTTGATCTCGATCGGATACAATAGTTAGTGGTACTCCATGTAGCCTTACCACTTTCCGGATGTATATTTGTGCCAGTTGATACAATGAGAAATCCTCCCAAATTGAAATGAAGTGTGAAGACTTTGTAAGATGATCCACAACAACCCATATTTCATTGTTTCCTTTATATGTCTTTAGAAGTCCGGTGACAAATTCCATGGTGATGTTCACCCATTTTAATGATGGTATATGAAATGGTTTCATCATCCCCTTAGACTTCAACCTCTCTTTCTTCACTTGTTAACACACTAGTCACTTTTATTTATACTCAGCAATTTCATTCTTCATATTATGCCACCAATAAATCTCGCAGAGATTTCTATACATCCTTTTGTTTCATGGGTGAATAGAGAAATTTGAACTATGTGCATCATTCAAAAGTTCCTTATTCAGCTCCGGACTTGATGGAACACCTAGTATTTTCCCAAATCTCACAATTCCCTCTTCATTGACATTGAACTCCGAGGATTTCCCTTTTCTGATAGATTACACATTCTTTTGATTTCCCACATCATCCTTTTTAGCATCCCTTATCTTTTCCAAAAGAGATGGTTGAGAAATAATTTGTGAAATGATTGATGATGTTATCTTCTTTATGATTCCCATTTCCATCATCCTGAAATCTAAGAAGATTGGATCATTCTTAATTCTCATCAATGATATAATCATTGGGTCCTTAAGACATAGAGAATCTTCCACCTTGTTCACTTTCCTAGGGTGGTAATGGATTGATCAGTCATAGTCTTTGATTATCTCTAACCATATTCGTTTGTGCATATTCAACTCTTTCTGTTTGAATATGTACTTGAGTCCTTTGTGATCTTTGTATATTTCAAACTTCTCCCCAATGAGGTAATGCCGCCAAATTTCTAATGAAAAGATCACTTCTGCAAACTCCAGATCACGTGCGGGATTACCTTGATGCATAGGAAATGACTTTATCATTTTTTCCTCAATTTCCATCAAAGGGAGTCTTATAAAATTCTCAAGAAGAACATTCCCACAAACTTCAACATGTGATACAACACTTACTAAAGTGTTTCCCTTAATGATTTATTATCATTTCAACTGGGGACTCAGTAATCTAAGAAAACATAAAAGATATAATTATAGGACATAAATTGAAATACATTACAACATACACTACTTGGAAGTATTGGTTCCAGGTATTTCATTCATCATTATCCATATTAGTATAGGAATTCTCGTGCTCCCTTGATCAATGAGATTGTTGATTCTCTTCATGCTTCTAATCACTTACCATGGAGTATTATCTTGGATAATGTTGGAATTCTCCACATTTATGACGTAGAACCATGTAAGATGACTTAGATGGTGATTTGTTTCCATACATCACATTATCCATTATTTCATGGAATTTGGATACTTTTTTTCCTTCCATTCCACACTTAAATCATCTCCTAGTTCGTTTGTGACATTTCCCATGGGGCCTCTTTCCACATTTGTTGCATGAAGGAAATTGGGTCTTCTTTCCCTTATTACTTTTATCAGATGGGATTTCATGAGATGTCATCTTCCTCTTCATTTATGTATTTGGGCATTAAAAAAACTAATAATTGGTAATTGTGATTTTTGAAAGCTAGTTTTTCATAATAAAGATATGCTATACATGATATCCCATTTTATTGGGAATCTCACTGGGACATTCATCACGTTGCCCTTCGTAATGGTTTTTAGCCCATTTCCTCCTATTATTGGCCATTGGCTGGAATAAAAGGAAAGTTAGAGGTGACCCATAATGGGTAATCCAAATACAAAAATGGATGACTTATAAATTACTTTTATTTCCTTATCTTATGAATCGATAGACTTCAATCTATGTTATTAATGATCTACTTTCTAACATTTATTTTTAGAGGCGGTTTTTTTTAAATTCCCTTAATAATGGTTCTTACTAAGCTCGTTAATTTACCAAAGCATATACCCCGGGAGTATCGTAACCAAGAGTGCAGAAAGGCCCATTGTCGTGTACCAGGATACTTTGGGTCAAGCTAAAAACTCCATGTCAGGGTTTTCACCCCTAGCTACATTTGTTCTAAAGCCGCCTCTACCTGCTCGTATCCCGATAGGGATGTATTTTCTTGATAAACCACTTACTAAATACCAACCAAAACATAGGGATGTTTTTATTATACTTATTCTTGTATATAAAGCTGCACTAGGGTTTTTTAATCCTAATCCCAAAAATAACTAGACCTATCCTCTTATACCAACTATAACAACCCTGCTCTTTATTACATACTTAATCCTGATTTATTACACAAAACCTTCACATGATACAACATATAAGATCAAGAGGTCTCGTGTATTTGGGTCTTAGGAACATTACATAACAACATAAAACATAAAACACAACATCTTATTGATAACATCCTTTACATGACCATTACATTCCCTCGTACTTAGCATTGAATTGGATAAACTGAGGACATGCATAAGAAAAGGGTGACCTATAAAGCCCAGTACAGGAATAAACATGGAATAACATGAGGAATACAATAAATTTTAGAAAATAGGTAAATCAATGGATCATGAGAGAAACATGAACATAAAGGCATGATAAATCATGATAATCATAACATGGAGATGTGGCAACAACACTTAACATGGAATTAGCCTGAGCCAAAGCTCATTGCACATGGAGCATGACTAAACCCTCATTGTACCTGAAGCATGAGTAAACCCTAGTTTCACTTGAATTAGAATGATTCAACACCAATTCACATGACGTATCATTATAATATACTTTACCCAATGCATTGGAGTGCTATCAAGGCGCACCATTCTAAAACATCTCATTTCATGCATAAGTGTGCCACATGGATCATATAACATGGAATAAATCAACATAATAAGTTATTAAATGATTAAGAAATTTGGAATAAAAAATTAAATTACCATTCAATATTTATTTGTTCATAAAGGTTAATATCCTTGATAGATACATGGGTATGGTATTCACTACACAATGATCTTGGCTTGGAAAAACGCGGTGCAATTTCAGCAGCATAACGGCATGACATAGGAATTCATAAAAATGGTTGATGAGAGATAAATGGTTGTATCATCATATGTAAATGAAATGGAAATTATGGGGGCCATATAGATACATGTCCCAAAAAAATTAATGGAATTTAGATACATACAAAAAATGCTTAATTGTAAATGAGGAGAGAGAAATTCCTTAAGGAATTTCGGCATGGTAACGGGTTTACATGGGTGGAATTAATGAGAGATAAAGGGGATCTATCATCATTAAAACATGAAGGGGGAAGTATGGGGGGAGGTGAAAAATCATACCCCAACATTTATAATTGAAAATAAAATAGAATAACAATATAAGGAAACTTGGACATAAATAAGGAAAGTGAGAATCCCTAGGAAATGTGATCTGAAATGCTTGAGAGAGGCTTCAGAAAGACTTAATGGGAGCTTGGGGAGCCTTGGGAGGATTCTAGGGAGAGGATAGGAGAGTTTGGACAATCTCAAAAGGATTTGAGTGAAGAGGAAGGGGGATCTTGGGTGGGTTTATATTGGAAAGGAGAGGGAATTCTTTATTAGTTAGGTTTGGGACACCACACATTAAATTAATCAAAACCACAAACCCGTCCATGGTTTTTGCCCATGGTTTTGGCTAGAGGGGAGTGGAAGACAATATTTTATAACGCCAATGTATGAACATCTTAAAAGAACAGGGTTTCTTATGTGGAGGTGAGTCATACTCCCAAGGAAAAAAATTTAAAAAGACAAAATGTTTTATAGGCCTTGAAGGGTCCATTAAATCTTTGTAAAATAAATAAAATAGATCCAAAATCACATTCATTTATTGTTAAAACATATATTTTGGGAATATAGTGTTTATAGTATTTTATTAAATCACTATTGGGTCATTATGATGTTATAAAACACATTATTTATTTAAACGGTATTTAATTTTTACCCAAAAATTCGATTGTCTCAGAAAACTATGAAAAAATAAATGTTGGATTATTTCAACGCCCTTATTACAAAAATAATATTCATTTTATATAAATAATTTTTTAAATATATGAATTTTTACTTTTAAAATAAAAACCTACATTTATCGAAAATTCATGGGTTTTGACAAAAACAGCATTCAAACCTTAATAAAAATTACAATTGCATTCATAAAATTATACAATCTTTTATATTTAATAAAAAGTAATTTAATAATAATAATATATTATTAATATATTATTTAATTAAAAATTCCAGTAATTCATTAAAATATATTTCTTAGTGGAATATTAACTAAAAATACTACTTTCACTTTAAAAACTATTTACAAATTAACAATAATAAAAATAATGTATATTCTTTATACAAGAATAATATACATTATTTTAGTATTAAGGTCTTGTTACATAACCCCTTAAAACACTATAATAATACTTTGGGTAAGGTGTGTTATGGTGACAGACTCTTGGGGTGGCTCAGATAACATCGCTCGGGTGGAAATCTCTATTAACTTCCACTTCTCTTGTAGTCAGTTCTGCTCAAGCTTAACGTGTTCAAGCTCTGCTTGGTCTTGGTCAAGAACGAAGACCAATGATGCCACCTCCTTTACAAGATCTGTAAAATGAGATTTTTATGGGGAAAGTCTACGGGATGAGTCCATCACTTCCTTTTTCTGAGTAAATTGGATTTGTTAAAGCCCAATAATTATACTAATCATGTGATCACTGTTAAACGTCTATATTAGCAATGGTCCAAATTAGTAATGATATTTTAAAATCCAAAACATAGAATCAAATAAGTTCATACATTGTACATAACCATAAGAAGACATTTAAATAGACCAAGAGGAATTTTTATTAATACATTTTTGGGTCGTTACACTTTATCTGTTATTATTCTTACAGGGTAAGGCAAGGTATTAAAGACAAGGGATCGAGAATTTAATCTACCTCAAAGGTTGAATCAAAAGTCAAATAATTTTTAAAAATATTGTACCATTTATTACCCCCCCCCTCCTCAGTGGTACCTAACCGGTACTTGGACACTACACCTTGTTTCTTGCAGTTGAGACATTGGACAATTGGTTGTGCGTTTACAATAACATTTCTTTCTTCTATTACATCTTTGGTTTTCTCCCATCATAGTTTTAAAGATTGGTTCCCCTCCTTCCCATACCTAAATAATTTTCTTTCCCCTTTAATAAATTTCATAGATGCTTCTTCCTATAATTTTGAAAAGTGGTATTTTTTACTTTCGTATTACCATGATATTTCTCCATCTTTTCCCAAGTATTAAACTCCGCTATATAATTCATATCTGGAGTACCATGAGACCCTTCAGATTCATTGATCTTAATTTCAACATTTTCAATATATTAGTAATGGTTTACATATTTTTCAAAGTCTAAAATCATCAAGGAATTTTATAGATTCATATTTATCCCACTAAACAAGTAGTAAATTTTAATTTCTGGGTTAATGACATTAGTAGAATCATATAATTCAATCTTGTAAAGTTTATCTCATACACCCCAATGCATTCTTCCTCATTTTTCATAAGTCCAAGAAACAACCTCTCTATTTGATTTTAGTTAATGAAATGAAAATATTTGTTGAAAAACATTTTATTAAATTATTTCCACTACATCGCTTTGATTTATTAATTATGATTCATATTATTGATATGTGTGCACCAATGATCATATTCTCCCTCTAAGTGATAAACACCCAGAACAACCTTATGTTTCTTGAAGTATTAAAGGAAATAAAATATCTCTTTAATTGGTTGATCCAATCTTCTATGATTAAGTTATCAAAAGATACATTGAATGTAGGGAGATTTTGTCACATAATGGTCTCAATTGAAACATTCTCTTTCTTAAGGGGTGTGGATGGTCCTCTTTATTCATGTTTACATTAAAAACTTGAGTTAATTTAGTAATTATTTTCTTGAAGTTCTCAACTCTTTCTCTTATCCGGGTGGACAACTCATTGGGACATCCATAACATTTCCCATCACATTTTTTCATGACTCAGTTCCTCCTATTTTTATCCATTCACTAAAAAAAGGAAAACATAAGGGATGGGAATTTTTAAACTAGTAAATATATAAATGGGAAACTATGAACATTGGATGGATCACCCATAAATGACATATATTACTTAACCTATGAATTTCTAGGTATCAATATATGTTATCCAAAATATATTTCCAAACATTAAATTTCATAGGACTATTTTTTCCTTTATAATAGTTTATAAAAAATATTATTAACCAAATAATATCCCCTAGAGTGTATATCTATGTGTGAAGTCTTAATATTGTTTTGTATGCACAAGGTACAAGTTTATTTAATAACTAATGTTCCATTTTAGAGTTATTACAGCTAGTAACATTAAATCTATAACCACATCCACTTTCTAGAATCTATACAGGGATATATTTTCTTATACAATAAAGCACTCTATACTTTATAAAAATTTAGGCATGGTTCCTTTTTTTATACTTTTCCCTATGGTTTTCAATATGTTTTTCTAATTTTAATCCTAAAAAATTACTATACATTTCTTTTATACTATGAAAACTCATTTCTCTTATACACTTTATTTCATGATTTACTACATTAAGATACACATAACTTGATCCCAAAAATATAGAGTGTCCTAGTTTCATTTTGGAATTAGATTCATATCAAAATAAAAAGAAATAAGGATACAATAATAATATTTAAAAACTCCATAACATGTCCTCATATTCCATTGATCTTCTAACACAACACAGGCTATCCTGGGGATGTATATAAGAAAGGGGTAAGATATAAATCCAGGTAAGGGAATAATCAAATAATAACATGAATTAAATAAGTATATGTGAGTCGGGGGGATAACATGGTGAGACAAAAATATGATAGTCATAATCATGAACATCGAATCACAATATTGGATGATAGTATTAAGGAATCATAGAAATGTAGCACCAACATAAAACATGATATCATAATAATAGTTCAAGGATAAATATTGTGGAATCAAAACATAGTGTGCTTAGGATAACTATAGAGACCCAAATCTGTATATACATGGACATTAAATTACTTTTGCGGAATACTTATTACATAACAAAAACAGACACACAAGTACCGTAATAATTTAGTGCCTTTGGAAACTCGGAATATAATCTTCTAATCGTGGTGAAAGATCTTCAACATCTCCCATAAAGATCTTCCCCTTTTTTTCTTACCTAAAACCTTTCTTTATATCCTGGGAAAAAGAAAACAAAAAAGGGGTGATCTCAAATGCCCAGTAAGGGTAAACATAGAGAACATAAAACAATCCATATACATTTGAATGCAAAAACTTGAACATGAAATCTAAACATCAAAATCTTGAGCAAAGACATGAATCTTGGAAGTACGTAAGGCATATGTCATAAGGGAACATCAATCATGATAAAATATAATGGGAATAAAACATGTAATTGTGGAAACCAATAAGCACATGTTATGATTTCCATAGTATCCAAGGCATTTCTGCCAAGACCATCTTAGTGGACAAAGTCCCTTTCTGAATCGAGTTCACTCCTCGTTTAAGTCATGTAACACTGAACCGGATTAACTTACCATTCCTTCTATGTCTATCTCATTAGATATAAATCTTTACCCAATGAATTGGAGGGAGATATAGGTCCCACCCATCTCATAATGAAATCATTCTTACTTGTGCCACAAAATAAACATACATCATTCATAATAACCCAACGAATAAAATGTGTTTCTTAAATATCATCCCATCATCACATAATCCATATAAAAGAAATGGATATAATTTCATAATAAGAAAATTTAAACCATGTAAATCACAGAGGCATTATACTTTAAACATACACATATGAAATAATTTCATCTTAGATGGAAAATGATTTTGATAAAACACTTGAAATAAATTCTTGAGGAAAATATCCTATCCTTTTCAAAATCAATTTCTTTTCACAAAAAGTCATGAAATTTTAAAAGAAAAATATTTTGTTTAAAATAGTCATGAAATATTTTGTAGGAAGCTTCATGAAAATATGGCTTTATAAAATCGTAAAAATCCTTTCATTCTGTATAAGTTTAAAAAAACATTCTCCTCGTATTTTTTTCGGAAAAGTTAAAAAGTACCTCGTAACGTAAACAAAAGAAAGATTCATTACATACCATGTAGTAAAAGTCAAAATGGGTAAAAGGAAATTAAAAATACATAAAAAACACTTTTAGAAAACATGGACATGTATAATAACAATAACCCCAGTAAATACTTACGTATAAGCAATCTCGGATAAAAATGAGATTTGAAAAAATATCCCTTACCTTAGGTCCGATATACTTCGTATGTTTTCGAACCTCCTGTATAATGATTTAAATAATGTCATTTACTTATTAAAGAATCATATTCACTGTTATTATATCATATATGGTTCACTTATGACATTATATTACCCGTTCTATTGTAAGTTCCATGTTAAAGCAGCGTTTTGGGTTAAATCGTTTTATTTATCGTACGTGTTTGGACTTGTTGTTCTTGATATTATTACTTATATCCTGATTTACTTAATTAAAGAATTTAAAACATTATTTATATATAATATATATTCAGTATATACATATATATATATGATATATCGATTAAATGGAATGAAATGAACCGTTCATGGAGATGGTAGGTCGTACGTATGCATTAATGCTGTTTTCATTACTTTATTGAATTGAATGAAACTAAATAGATTACATACATATATATATACATAAATCCAGTAGAATTATTATTTCATATATTTCATTATTTTTCATTATATAAACTTTATGATCATTCATGTATGGTTAACATGGATAATGAATCTCATTGCGTCGTGGAGACGGTAGTCCGTACGTACGCACGAGTGATGATATTGTTCCCATAATTATTGAATAGAATTGGATTGGATGGTATAATATATTAGAATCATTATGATGTTATAATAACCATATATTGTTATTATTTACACCATTATACCCATCCATGCAAGGTGTTGGTGGAAAAACATATTTCACCATGGCGTGGAGACGGTATTCCGTACGTACGCATGCATGGTGATTTCGTTTTCTGTAGGATGGATAGATGGTGAAATAGGGTTGTTTCATAATTATAATAAAATATAAGTATATGAGTTATACTGATTTTATTTGTTCATAATTAAACAACTAAATAAGAAAAGTGGAAGAAGAAATAAAGTTGAAAGAATAGGTAACAGACATTACCTCTTCTTTGAAGCGCCTCTTTGAGACCTCCTCTTAGGGGACTAAAATTGGTCTTTGAAGAAGACCATAACCTCTAGGATGTTTTTATGGAAGTGGAGAAGATAATTTTTCAGGGTTTGGCCAATCTTGAAGGCTCAAAGTGGTGTGAGGAAAAGAGGGAGGAGGTTCCCTTTTATAAGGGAGGAGAGGGCCACCTTTGGAATAACTAAAAATATTATTTTATTATAAAGTCATATTCGGTTTTTAATAGCTAAAAATTGATTTATTTATAAGATAAGGTGGGTATGGGTCTAAATCCTCTCATCCAATATAATTTATACAAGTTTAGGTTTATATTTAAACCTTATCATTTAGATTTAACTTTAAGTTAAATAATTTTTCTTTTACCATGCCCTCTTGTTTTCTTACACTATAAGGTTAATAAATATACTATAACAAGCCAAACGAACCCTAAGTTGTTTATTATTAATATATATAACCATATCTAAGTCATTTTGACGAACCATATATTTTTAGTAATAAAATAATAATTAATAATATAATATTTATTTTAAAAAATATTTTATGTCAATTTTGACACTATTTGGTAATTGAAGTTTCTGAAAATCCTAACAGAATGATTAGTTCTAAAACAGTTATCTAAATCAATAATAACATGTCATATTAACCTATAAAATTATTGGAATTCATAAAAGTATCAAATTACATTTCTTTGGGTATTTATAACATCAATTATGTCAATATTTCATTAATAAGATAATTACTTCATCATCATTGTTTCATAAATAAATTAAATTATTTAATGTATAAAAATTATAAATAAAGAACCATTATGTAGGAAATCTTTTTATATTTCTAATGAATATTTATAGTCGAATTTATCTTATATAAAACCCTATATTAAAAATGATTTAGTTATTAAACTTTTATTTTAACTATTTTAACCCTTCTTTAAATAAATTAATAATAAATGTCCTAATCAAATCCAAGTGGGCCTAAATGGTCATATTTTATTCCTAAGGCTGTTTTTTATCGAATTAAACTTATCCAATAGAATAAGTACATGTTTTAGGGTAATAATAATATCGTTTTTACCCTTAATTACCCTATTTACTTTTAACCGTGGTAAAAAAAAAGTAAAAAGTTACTTTTTACCAAAAAAAAATCATCTCATTTAACCACATTTTAGTATTTGATATTACCGTGTCTCTTGGATTTTCGAAATTCCACTCACAGAAGCGGTAAAATTATGTTTTATGTGAATTTGCAAATTCTCCTAGGAGGTGGGTAAAAGACGGTGAAAAGTTCAATAAACTTTTTATATATCTAAATTTATAATAAAATGACTCCAATGACTTAAATTGAACTTATATAGGTATTATGTATTAATTTTGACCTAAAATAAATTTAAATAAAATAAATAATTATTTAAATAAAAAGTCATTTTTCGAATAACAACCCAGTATTTTCATTATTCAACAAAAATTGAAAGTATTCAGAAAAATAGCAAAAAATCACCCTAGGCTAATTTCGATATTCTGAATCCAAAAATAAAGTCCATTTTGAATGATAAAATTTATAAAATTTCAAAAAGTGGGTATTACTATTCATAACGGCTAGTTTATATAACATATCGTAGTTCAGCGAAACTCGGTATTGCGTACAACACACGCTATCGTGGAAGGTCGCAATTGCATGTAATGAAAGCCAAGTCAGGGATGCGTGTTGTGAAATCTCCTTTTGGTGTAGCGTACAACACAAGACATTAATGAAATTAAAAAGAATATTTTTCTTAAAATCTCAGGGTGTTACAATAACAACTCGTGCACCATGCCTAGTATTTTATGGGATAAAAATATTACCCAATGCATTACAGGGATATATAATTTCAAACTCATCCATCACATTCTTATAATGCTCATGAATTTGTGATCCACAATGATCATAAAACATAAAAACATACATGATCTATTTTAATATTATGATTTTGGAGTGTTGTTTACCATGATGAAAGTCAAAAAAATGAGTTTAAGTTTGACTAGGTTTATACCCTTGGGTTGAAATGGGGAGAGGTATTCAAAACACAAAATTTTGTCATTGAGAAATATGGAATAATTTTGGCAGCATAATGGGTATATAAAAAGGTTCAAAGAGGGTACTAATGAGCATGAAATTTTGTGACACATTACTTTAGAGTAATAAAGATATTAAAGGTATTTTTGGAAACATATTTTAGCTTGAAAATTTCTAAATCAAAAGGATTAATACAATGAATGTACTTGAATAGAGATAATGATGAAGATAATCCATTACTTGAGAATTTGCTTCTAAAATCTTGGTATGATCTTCCCAATATCTTAGAAATAAGATAGGTGAGATTTAGATAGGGAGAGTGAGAGGGAATTCCTGGTCAATGGGTTTTGGTGAATGGAGATTTGTGTTGGGTGGTTATTTATAGAAAAAGAGGGGGGAATTTTTTATTCATTTATAAACATAGGTTTTAGACTCTTAGTAATAAAATAATCAAAACCACAAACCATCCCAAGGTTTATGCCCATGGTTTCTTCCAAAGAGGATTGGTTTCCAATATTTTATTATGTTAATAACTGATCAAATTAAAATAATACCAATCGTGATTTGGAAGTCAGTCGTGTTCATAAATAATATTTTTAATCCTTAAAATATAATATAGGTTTTCAAGGATTCATTATAGGTTTGAAAAATTAATCAAATAAATTCAAAGGCATGTTATTTTAAATTAAAAACCAATTTTTACCCATTTATTACTTTTGTATTATTTATTACATCACTCTAGAGCTATTATGATGTCATAATACATATTGTATATTTATACAATATTTAATTTTTACCCAAAAATATAACTATCTCAGAAAATTACCAAAAAAAAATCACCATTGGCTAATTTCAACATGATCGTTAAAAAATGATATTTATTTTAATAGAATAATTTTATAAATATATTATATTACTATTCTAAATATAAAAACATTATTTGTTAAAAAATAATAGTTTTTATGACACAAATTTTTTTTTGGACTTTATAAACAATTATATGCAACATTATTAAATTATATTACCATTTATATTTAAATAAACAGTATTTAATATGACTATTTAATTAAAATAAAATTTATTTCAAAACTCTTGGATTTACCATAAAAAAATTAATTGAAAGTATATATTTACTAAAAAAATAAAAAAAAAATTCTTCACATCAAAATATAATTTTTATCAAACTTGTTATATAATCTAGTATATATAAAAAGTAATATTGAAAAGGGGTTTATATAATAATTATTTTATTAAAAACAAAAATTTAAAAATTCATACTCCTATAGTCTAGATACATAACCCCTTATTACATCAGTGTATGCCCAAAGGGTACAATGTGCAATTGTTGTACTTTTTTAGGGTGGTTTGGTGAACACCATTTGGGCGGTGAACTCTACAAGAATAAACTTTCCATTTAAATAGTTTTTCTCAAGTTTCATTTGTAGAAATATCATCTATGGATTGGCCGATGGAAAATTCCATTGATTATATCTCAGTCAAAAGCTCTAATAAATTCTATATATAGCATATGATCCTATTGGTTGAAGTCATCACTTCTTCCTTCTATGATAATTATATTTTATTATAAACCATAATATATATACTATTATTTATGGTCACTAAATAATGTCTTTATTAAAAACTTTAATGAAGTTTAATGTTATTTTAAGCCTAAAAAAGTATTATGTCTATATTTTATAATGGTCCAAAATAAGTAATAAAATAGTGTGCTTTGGTTTTCTATAACTACATTACTTAATAAATCATTTATTCATTCAAATTTTAATTTCATTTATAAAATTTTGGTTTATTACAATACTCCACACATTTCCATCAACATCTAATTCATCTATTAATCTAGGCCATTTTTCTTTTCTCACGAATTCTAGGTATAGATTTCCCATTCCTAATGCCTTTGTGTCTGTATATGTTCTTGAAACTTCTTCTGGTTTAGTCACCTCAGTTATCTCATATCAAGAATTTAAATTTATATAATGTTTCCCTTTCAACTATATATTTCTATTTAATGAACACTCAAAACAATTATCATTTATATTTTAGGAAGTTCATCCCCAATTTTATCATGGATCCATTAATGAATGTCACAAAGTATAGTAAACCTCTATGATATTTAACAGGGGAATGTCTTTAAACATATATATTTACTAGATCTAGTTTCCAAGTAATTAGTATTCATCCATTCAAGTTAATTCTCACATATTTGTTTTACCATGTATATAAATCTTGCAAATTCTGAAGTCTGAATAATCTATCTTCAACATTAATTTTCCACTATAACTTTTATACTTTTCTTGCTAGTGTTCCCATATTCGGTAGTTCAACAAATCTATACTTCCAAAAGAGTATGTTTCACTAATTGTATCTCCCACTTACTTTTAGATCTGATATAATTTTACTTTACACTTCTTACTATAACCAAGGAACCCTAAGTGATTTTCGATACTCCATTAGAAAATTTCATTCCGTATTCATCTTCATTCAGTGGTAATATTGATATTATATTATTTTAAAGACCTAGGATATATTCGGCTTCTATATGCTTAAGTATTCTTCCATTGTCGAACTATAATTTCACATAAAGATTCCCTAATATTTCAAGATCTTCATGATTAACTAGATTCACTATCCTAATTCTTCTGGAACAATAATTTTTTATGCATCAGTTTTCAACAGTGTAGTGGAAAGTTGTATTGGAATCTGTGATCCTTTATTTTGTCAATGTTTTGACACTCATGAGTAGGTTGGAGCTACTCTCAATTTCTTAGTTAATGGAGTTTAATCCTTTCAATGTTGATCATCCAAAAGTTTCTTTATGTCCATGGTAATCCTTATTGAGATATCCTCTTTTCCCATAGTGATAACAGGTTATTCTATGTCTGGTAGACTTACCTCTACTCCTATCTATTGATGTACCCTGTGATCTTCTTCAACTTCTATGATGAGGTGAGTTCACTATTCCATATTCATATAAAGAATTGTTAAAAGGTGTATATATATTCCTCCTCTGGAGCTCTTCATTTAGAATCAAGTTTAACATATCCTCAAATATCAAGTGGGTATTTATTTTAGAGTTTCCATGTGTTTTTAGTAATTAATATAACAACACCATGGCATAGAAATTATCTATTAAATTATTCTTCACATACTCGATCTATCTTTTGATAATTTTGAAATCATTTACATGATTGGAAGCAGACCTCCCTTTTGATATCTTTATATTTAATAGTCATCACATTAAACATACCCTACTAAGGGTTGTATTCTTCTCATACGTATTTTATAACACTTCCGTCAACTCCACTATAGTTTTCTTCTCTTAGATATTAAAGGATATATTTCATTCCAATGACATCATAACCAAACCTAAGGCCTTCATATTCAGCTTTTCTTATTCTCTTTTCCCTATTATCTTCAACTAAATACCATTAAATGGAACTTCCAAATAATTATGGATGAGATATTCATCTATCCACACTCACTAAAAGTTAAAATTCATTGCATCGATTCTATTTATCTTGACCATGAATATTCCAATGTTATCACCTTTTGAGAGAATGAATATCACAAAATCAAAATATTTCTATGAAAGTGAGAATTTTAGCTAAGCTATTTTAGAGTAAACTTCTGATCCAATAAGAACCACATACTAATCTGATACCAAATTTTTAAAATCTCACATGAATTTCATAAGATGAAATTTAACTTCTAGGAATACCACACTAGTTTAAAACTTTCATCTAAAGGAATTATATGAATTTAAATATACCATAAATTTGATGAATTTCTTCTCCTAAATTACTACACTATATCCATTACTTAAGCCTATAAACTCTAAATCATAAAAATATTCAACTATAATTACAAAATAAAATATAAGAGTGAAAAGGTCATAGTAAGTTTTTACATAGATCATGATTTCAACCTATGCTTATTGGGTAAATTATCATGTTCGTTATATCAGAAGTAAAAATGTTTACAAAATCTTATGACTAGGAATCAATATAGAACACTAACACCAATAAATATATGACACCTCAACAAAGTGGTCCGACAAATTTAATATATATGGTCCTACCTAGTCATCCTATAACACTAAATTTATTTATTTTCTGGATATAATCTGCTTCAATATGAAACTACTGACTACAGATTTCTTTCATCGGTTTGACCACCAAACCCTAATAATAAAACAATTTTTATTTCACCTCATCATTTTCCCTCAAATACCATGATTATAATGATTCCAACATATACACTACTAAATTTCAATGATTATAATAATGATTGAATATCTAGCGAACAAACCACCACATGAGCATCCATTTAAAATTTAAAATTTCTAATCATTATATTCCACATTCTGTAGTTCTCTATCATTTATTTGATAAGTAAAAAGGATTTCCTCATATTTTTTTCTTCAAATAAAATTACTTATAAACTTGAAGAGTATTCAAAATCAAAAAAAATGGCCATGGTGGGGCCACAATGGATCGGGTCTTCTTAGATTTGTATCAGATCATTTCTTCCCTAGTGATGGTGTTTGGAGTTTAAGTCCATGTGGGGAATTGTTTGGTTATTAGGGAAATAATTTTAAGTGGTTTTGTAGAAAAGTTATCAGAATGGGAAGATTAGTTTTGGTGTGGCTGCCAATGTATCCTTTCTCTAGCACACTGGTAACTTATTACTCAACTCGGAGCTCTATGAAATCAATTTTGGGGTAAATCCATTTTAGTACAAGAATTATATAATGGTTAGTTCTGATATTTCATGTTCAATGTATGTCATCTCATCCAAATATGCTATAGTAATTATCATTTCAACCAATCTAAGGAAGGTTGTGACTTACAATTAGGAATATTGTATGTGGAGGCAGGTTCATAATGATCCCATTCCTTTATTTGGGCCTCTATCTGCCAATTTTTGTTCTAGGAAGCCTTATTTCTAATAATCAGTTTAGTGGTTCACTATTCTAGTGATCTATAGTAGTCTCTCTCGTCCTCTTACGCTTGATATGGATATTTCTTAGAGTGTATGGTAACTCCCATGGATTAATATGGGAAACATATGAACTGGATATATTATTTTCACTCGATATCATAGACCTTAATAATTTTCAAAGAAATTCCAATCCTCGGGTGATAAAGGTTTTTCCATAATCTGAGACATGTATTTCCATCAAGCTCAGGATTTTAAAAACTATAAGTAAATTCTTGTATCTATATCATTATATGAAATCATGGGATATTCATGGATGGTGTTTATTTCCTTGAACTCATGAAGGGACTGGTCTATCATGGTTTTAATTTAATATTTCCTTAGAAATGAGTTTTATTGAAGTTTATTATACCCTCTTTTGGGTGGTGTGTCCATTTTCGAGTATGCATAGAGGACCTCAAATATCATAACGTGTTTCCTAGATATTATTGGTGATGAAATATTTCAAGATCAATTGTTTAGGTATAGAATCCAAAGGAAGGGTTATTCAGTTGTGTCTATGTTTCCCATAAAACACGACATATGTCTGAGCCTCTGAGAAATAGATGGCTGATTGAAAATCTCATGAAGGATTCCCTCTCCTGGGATAAATCTAGTGTTTTTTTATAACATTCATTTTTTCCTTAGGTGAACCATCCATATGGGAGGTAGAATTGAAATCAGATATCTTCTTATTGAACATAATTAACTAGTTGGGAGTTTTTTTATCTATAAGTTGATTAGGGGATGATCTCATGGTGTGATAGTAGTCAAAGATGAATGATACATCAATACACTTACATGAAAATAACCTTTGGATAGTTTATTTTAGGTGACGAATAAAAATAGTTAGATCTATGAAATTATTCATTTGATTAATGGTTGTGGTCTAGAGTCTATGGACACAATTCAGGGTCAAATTTTCGTGTATTCCTCATGGAACCATGTGTTTTTTGATTTTGTAATGGGCTAATTATCTTACACCTTATGCTCAAGGGATAAAGGTTCCTCTAAGACCCCTGGATAGATTATATTATTCTATAGAGTTTCCTCTAATGGTGAACTTCATTTACTCACTTCTTTTGGTGAAGTGAGTTTGTCTTTATCGAAGAAATAAGTCTACTCTAATAGTTTCTTATGGAATAGGTGTAGTTGTACCCACCTCAGGCATGGATTTATTATTTATTATTGGTTTTGTGAGGTAATGCTATTTGGGTTTATGTGTTGGGACCTTTATTTAATAGTGAGGGCATCCCCCCTTTGGTGGTTTGAGTAGTACCAACCCAATGGTGGTTAAGATCCATAACCTAATCAATGGTTATCATGTCTTAGTGCTCTATGTGTGTGAGTTAGAATTCACTTTCCTTGCATCTAGATAAATGTGTGAATAATTTAAAATTGTAAACCATGTTCTAACCTTATTGAAAGACCAATATATTCATCAACATGATTTTTTGGGATAATATTTGAATTTTGCAAAGTGGGGTGATATGCCCCTTGTGTCAGTATTAGAGAATATGAACCAAATATTTCATTATTTCAGTTCAAGGAAGATCTAATTATGTGTTTTAGGGAGTTTACCTAGTCGTACAGAAAGAGTATACAATTTTTAGTAAAATCTCATGGTGTGGGATCTAAAATCAAGGGGTAAATTTGTTCTTTATGAATTTGAACCCATGGATACTAGTGAGATCATAGTAGAGTGGTAAGGTTGTGGGGGTCAATGCTTCTAGAATAGGACTCTATGTCTAGATGTTAGAGGAGGCACCTGACAGGATAATTTTGGGGATGTTTTGTTTATCATGTAGATGGATGTTTTTCTCACCTTTATTCAATGATGGTGGCCACAAACTCTCCCCTTTTGTGATAGAGTACCATGGTAGCAATGTTGACATAGTGGTCTAGTTGGATTGAACATTCCTAGGTAGTGAATGGGAACTGTTTCCTGAAGCTGGTGATTATGAAGACCACTTCCCCTAGTGTAATTTTTTCATACCTTTGGTGTATTTTAAGTATCCTGAAGTAAATATTTATTTAATATCACCCTTATAGAGTATGAACATAAATGTGGAGCACCCGTTAGATATTTTTTGTTGTTCCCTTATCACATAAACTCTTTTAATGTGGTATAGGAGGATGTTTTTCTTAGGTGGTTGGGGATTTTTTTCACTTAGGAAATTGTTATGTTGGGGTGTGGATCCAACAAAGCATGGTCATATTAGCATTCAGGATCATCTTCATTGGATTATGGTGGATTTATCAATCATATGGGCAGTGGTGTTTCATTTAGTGGTTGAACAAGTTTGGTGTTATTCAGGACATTCTCATCAGTAGTTCTCATCAAATAGAGATGACAATAAAACAAATTTATCTTTATCAATGTCTGAAATCCTATTATACATCATGGTGTGTACTATAGATTCATGAAGATTCTTGGGATGATGTTTGGGATTAAGGTCTGAATTTTTCTTATGCCACAAGCTACTGACAAAGATTTTAGTTTCCATACGGGTAAATAATTATGGAAAAAATAAAGTGAGACCAAATGTGTGTGATTCTTATGAAACCCTTATGGTGTTAATTCATGTTTTATAAGGTTTCTATTTAAAGTTGGGGAGTATCATTCTCCCACCAATGATTACATTAATGACATCCCCTCCAAGGATGGGTGTTAAGGGTCTATGGTTTCATTTTTTTCTATATGGAAGGGTGACTTTTTAATGAGAATAATTTTTGGGTTATGATTCCAGAAAATACTCACCTAGAGTTGATGTGTGTCATATGTTGACACTTATTTCATGATATCTTGGAATTGTTGTCTTCATAATTCAAAGGGGATGTTTCCTTCCTTGATAGTAATGTTCCATGTTTTCTTCAGCCCATACATTCATAGAAAAAGTATATTCATGTGATTTTGTCGTTTCACAGTATGGGTATTCCATGTCAGCTTCCATATAGTGGAGATTTAATTGTCTTCCATTTTTATGAAAAATCTATAATTATAAATGAATTCAATAGAATTTAAAAGAATAGAATGTATTCTAGTGGATAAAAAGGTTCATATCTCATGGATTTGGATTCAGAGACTCACTATCCTAGAATGTATTATTCTTTTTTTTTGATTTATTGATTTTGAAATCAAGATAAGAATGATAATGTGTTTAGTTTTTTGGTTTTATGATTTTATTAAAACAGGGTTTTGGGTGAAATAGATTGGACCCAAGTTTAATCATATAGTAATCTTCTTTATTGAGAAGTTATTCTCACCCAATAATCAACTCACGATCAATCATTGATTTCTCATTTATATCAAAATTATGGTACATAACATATGGTAGAATCTTTCCTCTGCCTATCTATCCAATATCCTCTATGGTGGAGTGGTAGTGAAAACACTCAAATATGGCACCCACTGTCCAAACTATTAGGACCAAGATGGTAGAGAAGTGTTAAAGAAGATAAAGAAGTTAAATAAGATACTAGTTTTAAGAAAATTTCTTAAGGTATGGCCTTTTTTATAAACATTTATACACTTAACATTTTTGTGTACATAAATCAACCATATTTGTGTGATTTCGAAAAAGGCGATTTGATTGAGAAATTCCATCATATGAAGAAAGATCATTTGATAGAGATGTTTGTGAGGTTTACCAAACCAAGTCCATTAAATGTACAAAAATCTATTAGATGATGTATTTAGTGGAAAAAATATAAAGGTTATTTTCTATTATGAGTGTTAATAATACCATGAATTAAAAATATCTCATAAACCAATAATTTATTATAAAGGGGGAGAAAATATTTTAGGTGTAAAAAGTTATTATTTCAATGTTCTATGTAATTCACTAGGAAAAATCTAACACATGAATGACTAAGATGATATTTTTTTCAAGATATGAAAGAGTTTATGAGAATGATGCATAATAAAATTATCCAAATTTCTATATGACACATAAGGGTTTCCCGTATAATTCATAAATGAAAAATATCATTTTATATGAAGTCTATAATTCAATGTTTAAGATGTTTGGATGTTGTGACCTTAAAGAGGTTTTATTAGTCAAATATTTGTGATGTTGGTTAATAGAGGAAAGTAACTAAAGTGATAAAATTTTTATGATAAATAAATTATTCTGATGAAGTTAAATAGAGAAATATTTATACAATGTTTGTCATGCTATCATTTATGAAGTTTTTTAGTTAATGTTTCGACCAGTTGATCAGGAAAACTTTATTTATGAAATATCATACTAGAGAAGATGGTGTATAAATATTGAATAATATGTTTTTATACAATTCATCGGATAGAGAAAGTGTTTGAGAAATAATTTCATGAAGTTCCAATGAAATTTATACAGGAATAATCGGATGGTGATTCTCATCGGATAGAGATCTCCATCAGATAGAAGTTTGGTTACAATTTTTATTTCTAGAAAAATATTTAGCGTTATAATTTTATTAATGGTTTAAATTTCTCCATGAGGTTTTCATAAAGATATCAAAAGTAACAATGTTGTGCTCATCATTCAAAGTTTAAAATATCATAGGAGGAAGATTCAAAATTCTAGTGGATTAAGAATGAATTCTATTGAAGAAGTGGGTGATCAAAATTATTATATGTTTAAAGAATTGTCTATAATCTTTAAGAGGATTTTGAGTGATTTTTTTATTGAAAGATTCAAATTTAAAGTTTTAATTAAGAAGTAATGTAAAATTTCAATCCCTCCTTTTCTCTTAGTCATGTATTCAGAAATATAATTCGAGTACACAGTATTGTTTGACTATTATTTATATGCGAAGAAGATTAATTTCTATAGAATTAGTTTTAGATGTATATATTGCAAGAACTTATAAGAAAAAAAGTTAGAGCATGAAGTTTCTAACCAATGCTTCTCTTGGTTAAAAAAGAATAAGAAAAAGTATTTTTTTTTATTAGAAGTGTTGAAAAAAGAGAAAATGGATGAAAAACGTTTCACTAGAAAATATTTTATATCTTGTGGAATCAAACATACAAAGTAAGGCACTGGAAAAACTTTTTAGATGGATGATCGAAAAAATTAGCTTGCTAGTGAAATGGATTGAGTTTTATACTAAAGTTTAAGAAGGAATTTCTTACCTACTACTGGATTAGAAAGTGAAGAATAAGTCTTTAGAAGAAGATAATAAGTGAAGAACAAAACCAGTATCATGAAAACATATTGAACCTATTTATGGAGGCTTCTAAAGTTATTATAAAATATTTGTTACATCTTATTTGTATGTAATTAACATGAATTTTAGTTTTGGTAATAGTTCAATTCAAATGTAAGAATATCCCCTTATTTTTGTGTACAAAAAAATAAGATTGTTTTCTAGTGGATCATGTGGTATTGGATTATTTCCAACCCATGATAAGGACTATATAATATTTTTGAGTAGTAAACCTTTTAAAAACATTGGTTCATGTGGTTGTGTTTGGGTGTTAGTTATCAGAAAAGTAAAATCTCTTTAATATGAGGTGAATGTTGTTTCTTAAGAATAAATTTAATAAAAATATAATATTACTAATTCAACCCTATCCCTATAAATGAACACATTGATCCTGATTGGGCCTTACAATTGGTATCAGAGTGAAGGTTCCTTTCATTGACTCTTTTATAATGTTTTAAGAAAAGAGAAGTTCCAATAAATGTACAGAATTCTATGAATAGTAAAGAGATTTATATTTTCAATGGAAATAACTATCATATTTAGAAAGATATAATGTTACCATATCTTATGTCCCTTGTATATAATGTTCTCAAATCATCTAGAGGCATCTTTCCTCCCAATGCTGATAATGTTTCATTTTCCACTACTGATAATAAGAATTTCGAAAATAATGGGTGATCCAGAAATTATACACTTTCCTCACTCTCTAAAATTGATTTTATTAGAGTTAAAGTATTTAAATATCTAAAGGAATCTGGGAAAACCATAAAAAACATATATTAATGGAATATAAAAGTAAATAAGGTAAAGTTACAAATCTTAATGTTGAAGTACGATGATTTTTAAATGGGTCATTATGAATATGTTGGTGATTTCATTACAATAGTGAACAACATTGTGAGCACCATAATATTTCATGGTGATAATTTATAAGATTAAAATAGTATTGAAAAGATCTCATGAAATCTTCATGTTAAATTTTATGTGAAATTTATGCATTTTGAGATATATATTTGGAATATTTTTTCTCTGGAGGATCTATATAGAACTCTCATTACTTTAAAAAATAGAATAGAAAAGGTTATGAATAATAAGGGGAAGGATGATCTTGAAAATTTCATGATAGCTTCTATGTACGGAAATTTTAATAAATTTATTAAAGTTGAATATTTTTATGTCACTAACACAAAATATTAAGTTAGTAAGAATTTTGGGTAAATTTAGGTTCTTATTTTCTAAAAAGGTCAATAGAGACATAGAAAAGTACAAAGGGAGGTTACCACTAAAAAAAATTCACTATGGATACAATAGTATTTTTTCAATAAGTTGTCCTAAAATGGTAAATGAAGAAAGTGATGACGATGATAGAAAATCAAGAAGATCCATTAAGACAAAGAAGAAAAATACAAATCTTATCCTATAGCAAAGGATAATAAGTTTCCTAAATATAAAAGGATAAACTATTTGTCTAAATGTGGTGAAGTTGATGAAAGTAAAGAAGATGATGATAAATTCAATTATTATGATGCTAAAAATACTTTCATTGAATAATTAAATGATGAAAAGTTTACCAATGATGGAAGATATAGTTATTAAGAAGGATAAGAGACTCAAATTATGTTTTGTGGAAAATAGAGTTAAAATAATTTATTTAAATGATTTTAGGACTTGAAAGGGAGAATAAGAATGTGAATCATGAAAATATTTCAACAATTAATCAATAAAATTATATTTATAAAAAATACTTATTAATAAAAGATATTGATAATCTAATAAAGTTAGTTGATGAGAATAATAACCTCAAAATTGATCTTTAAGAAAAGTTTAAGGTAAATGAGGAAGAGTTATATGTCATTTAATAAAAACATTTTAAAACTGATAAATGAGTTACAAACTTCCAAAACTCAGTTAAAAAAGGTGGTGAATGTTATAATAAGAATAAACCTAAGGATAATCAAAAAAATTCATCAAAGTTTGATAAGAATAATTAATATGCTCAAAATGAAAGGATTGTTAAGAAAACTATGTATCTAGCTTAAAAACTGGAGATAAAAATGGATGTATCTATAATTATAGAGTCCAAAACAATTTTTAGGCTAAGAATAAATTTAATAATAAGAAGAAAATATGATTAGGTAACCAAAACTTTAGTGTGTACAATATATCCTAGTTCAGAATAAGAAAGTTGAAGAAAAACATAAACACAACTCCAAACAATATGAAATTTAGAGAGGGATATATTCTTTCTATGGTTACTACTATAATTATATTGTATATTTGAATATATCATATATGTGTTGGTTTATGTCACGACCCATCCTCGAGGCCCGTGCCATGACTACCCCTTGACCGCCTTCCATAGGCCAGGGGCTGGCAACTAGCACCAAAGGCGTAAATCTCGATAACTGGGAAGGCATTACCCTTATAAAAGTAAACTAAACACCACAGAGTACAAGTGAAAGTAAAACACTAAGTACAAAAGAAAGTGATGAAAAGTAAATGGCCCAGAATACAAACCCAACTGAAAGTAAAACTACAATTGAACGAAAGTACAACAGAAAAGACAATAGCTGGAAGAAAGGAAGCAGCTCCTGGGTCATCCTCCTCGGATCCTACCTGAAGGGTAGGTACAGATAGCGCAGCTCCTGGATCGTCCACCATGAATCCTACCTGAAGGGTTGGTACATATGGCCTCCACAACGCTCTTTCCCGTCAACCTCCTCTGACTATTGCCTCGCTATGAAGCCCACCTATTGATACTGACTCGTCATGAGGTCCACCTCCGGGTATCGTCCAGTCTTCGAACACTCAGCCTCCGTCAGCACTTCCCGTCGTCTGCAACCAACACAACGAGGTACAAGCATAGCCCATGCAGGGGTGAGTATAACGATACTCAGTAGGGACCCCGAGACCCTCAAGGTCTCACTGAATCCAACAAGGATAACTACAAAGAAGATCTCAATTGTTAACCTCTACTTAGGTATATGCCCATACATATACCTAATTTATCAAGTAACCCATCTCAATCATGAGGAAACACAAAGATTATGAAATCAACGGATAACCACTACCCAGGTATATGCCCATACATATACCTAAGTTATCATGTGACCCATCTCAATCATGAGGTAAACACAAAGGTCATAGACTCGGCTCAAACCAGGATTTTCATTATCAAAACTGTAACTGCTGAAGAGCCCCATCTCTGGAAATTACAGTGGTCCTGTCACGACTCCGAGTTATTTCTCACTAACCTAAGACTGCTGAGGTACTCCTCCTGTCGAGTACCGCGGGTCAGCCACCCAAACACAGTAGTGCTTTCCGCCGGGGTATGCCACCCAAACACAGTAGTGAACACACCCTAATAGCCTGCAGAGGTACTCTCTAGATGAGTACCGTGGGTCTACACTGTCACACAGTAGTGCTCCATCCACCATGGGTCTTAACCCAAACAAAGTAGTGCTCCATCCACTGGGCGAGTCGACTCACTCCAAGTCGAGTCGGTTAAGTAGTCGTCAGGTCTCAGCTGGCTACACGGTCTCCGTACTCCGTACGCTCGTCTCCGGGAGGGTCCGATCCATAAGCTACAAGTCGATACTCCAAGTATCTAAAATTCCCATGAAGAAGTATCTCAAAGTACCGCCTCGTCATAGGGGTCTCAACGCAACAGACGGTGCGTCAATCGAACGCCCGGTCTGTGAGTAATTTTCATTTTTGTCCTAGGGGCCCGGTTGGTTTCTTGTACGAACCAACTCGGCCGTATCTCAGCTCTACCCTAAACTCTCATAGGGTATACTCATAGGTATCGTTTCTCAACAAGATGACCAACGCCGCTGACGGTTTTTCAAACGGACGTCCAGACTGAAAGTTATCAGCTTTTTCGTTCCAGGGGCCCAGTTGGATTTCGGGTACAATCCAACCCGGACAATATCCAACTACAACCAAAACTCAGGCGATGTATGCCAAAAGTTCTGTCTCAGCAAGAGGAATCCAACAAAGTTGACGGCACGCCAATCGGACGTCCGGAGCTCAAGATATAAGTGTTTCCGCTCCGAGGGCCCGATTGGTTTCATGTTCGAAGCAACCCGGTCGTACACAAAGTTCTCCGAAACCCTGAGTGTAATATACCAAAACTACCGTCTCGATCCAAAGATCGCTACGCAACTGGCGGTGTGTCGATCGGAGGTTCGTAGCCCATGATATGGGTGTTTGAACGGAAACTGCCCGAAAATAGGGGGTTCAGGCCCGGTCTGACCCGGCCCGAGACCCCCTGGGTCGGCACGAACCGGGTCCGGGTCGGGCCCATTCGGGTGCGGCCCGGCCCGAATGGCGCAGCCCAGCACGTCCTGCACGGCCCATCCATTTGGCCAACCGCGCTGGCGCGGCCGCGACACCCGCGAAGCCAGCGGGTGCGGGGGTTACAAACCCCCGCGGTCGACATATCTGGCACGGCTTTAAGCCACGCCACTCGGCCTCCGGAAGGGCTAAGCAGTTCTGGTTCGGCCCGCGGTCGCGGCTCAGTCGTGGCGGTTCCGTTCTGACAGCGCACCGCCGCCGCCTACCGCGGACCACCGGACTCGCTCTGGTGGTCCGTTTTGCCTCCCGTCTTCTCCAACGGTCCTCTCGGGACCCGAACATCACTGCGGAGACTTCCAATCACCTCTGCGGCCCGTTCCGAAATCTCCCGTCAATCCGCACGTCAAATAACAAATCTTATCGTCTTTTTTGTTTTCCGGTGCCGCGCGACGGCGCCGCGCCCCTTCGCCGCAGCCCGACTCCGACCTCGGATTTGTTCGGCCTCAAAGGCTGGGCGCGACGACGTCGCGCTACTTCGTCGTGATTTTCTAAATTCCTGCACAGTGCGACGGCACTGCGTCACTTCTATTTCAATCCACGTATATAACCATCAAAATAAAAAGGGTAAGAGGTTCGGCCGTGTTTGTGCGGTCTGACCTCCTCCGTTATTTTGATAACAATTGGCCGTTAATATCGAAGAACGTCTAAAATTATTCACGACATATAAACCAAACCCCTACCTTGAAAATACGTCACACGTCGTCGAGCCACAGAAGAGGCAAGTGTCGCGATGATCAGACGTCACAGAAGATCGGTGCCGATTCCATTGACGTCGGAGGGTGAGTCGTCGTCAATGGAGATGTTCCCCGCGGTGGTGTCTCCTCCCTTGACGCGGAGGAAGAAGAGGAGAAGGCACGTCGTCGGTGATCGCCCGATGAAGAATGCGGCGTCTCTCTTCCTTCAACGTGGAGATAAGGTGCAAGATGAGACGACGTTCTTCATCGAAGCTTCGGTGTTCTTCACGTTCTTCAACAAAGGAGATGAAGCGTTCTTCATTGGAGGAGGAAGTTATTCAAAACTCAAAAGCTCTCTTCCCTTCCTCTTAACACAACAATTCTAACCAAAAAAAAATAAGGCTCCACCTTATTTTATTAACCCATGCCATGCATTCAAAATTACAAAATTCAAATCCAACATACTTAATTAATTGATCTTGAGTTGTCAAATTAATTAATGTTTAGGTTGAATGAATTAATGTGGGAGGTGAGGAGGAGAGGAGTCTCTTAAGTTAAAGTGGAGTTACAAAATAAAAGTGGGAGGTGAGTTATGGGAGGTCAAGGGTGTTATGGGAAGATCAAGGGGGGTTAGGGTCTCGTGTGGGCCCCACCACCCTCTTAACCCCTCATGGGTAGCTCCCTAACTTCCACTCAAAGGATATAACCACTTTTAAAGAAATAAAATTGTAGCTCAATTTTATTTTTAATTTCCACAATTTTTAACATCTCCTCCCGAGAAAAAGCAACCCCAGAAAAGGTGATCTTAAGAAATTATCGGCGTTGCGGTTTCATCGGTGCCCTCAGATTTCAATTCCGAGCACCGGTTCAGAAGATAGGAAAACCCGCTCATTCGTTCACTGAACGTACCTGAGCTAAACTTTGGAAATTGATTCCAGGATCACCGGGCCTCGGAATCAGGCGCCGTCAAAAACTGCGTTCTTGTAAAATTCCAAATAAAATTAAGAGAAAAAAATTTCTTAAAATTTCTGAGTCTTTACATTACTCCCACCTCAGGGCTTTACGTCCCCGTAAAGATATAACACAAACCAGGGATACAAAAACGGTACTGATCACGTATCTGAGCCTTCCGCTCCCATGTGCTCACCTGGAGGTTCCCGTACTGCTAGTGAAAGTGCACCTGAGGAATCGACCATCCTCGTAGGATCCGCTCCTGTAGATCCTCGATCCCCACTGGAACCTCCGTGAAAGTCACCCCATCACCAAAGTCTAGATCCCCATGGTCGATGATATGTGAAGGATCACGCACGTATCTCCTCAATTGAGATACGTTGAAGTCGTCGTGCACCTGGTGAAACTAAGGTGGATGGGTCAAGTGGTAAACTACCTCTTCTACCCAGCTGAGGACCTAGAAAGGTCCGTTGAACCTCGGAGATAACTTGTCGCCTCGACCACATATCCGTAAACCTCGTCAAGGTGAGACCCGTATAAGGACTTCATCGTCATCCTCGAACTCTAGAGGCCTCCAATTTCTGTTAGAACATAAACTCAAAAGGACTACTTCCATGAGGGTAAGGTTGACCGACTCAAGAGTGATCATTTGCACCCTCCTGTGCATGAGTTTATCATGTGATCCCTCGAGTTTCCTTTTCACCGACCAAGGAAAACCCATCCCGACGTCATAGTTAAACCACAACCTTTTTGCCTAATAACGTCAATTTGTGTATGAATTGTGATTGCCCAGTCCATACTCAAACAAACGATGTAAGGCCTCGACGCTGCCACCAAGATATTCCCACCGAAACTCTCGCCTCGATGGTCTGACCACACCGTCGGCGTAAGTGTGATTATCGAGTCTCCTCCCAAGGTGTCTCTAGACGTGAGGGTCAAGTCCACGGCAAACCGAACACTCTAGGTCTGGGACAAGATTTTTGGAAGGAAGGAATGATTATTAGCAACGTCTGTTACTACGGCAACTAGTAGTGGACACAGACTGTCCCTTGAATAAATTTTTTTAGAGCCATTGGGTCACACTCCTTGACCGCATGCAGCCGCATTCTTCCACCGCCCTCCAGCTCCCTGATCCTGGAGGGGAAAACTAAGGCGGGTGGTTGTAGCATGTTAAAACTTACACCACCACATGATTATCTCCTAGATATACCTCTACATATACTTCTTCACAGACTCATATCTCCTTTAATCTTCCTCTTATGGAAACATTTAACACGCCTGAGTCTCTAAAACTGGCGCCGGTTTACTGTTTCTTACTGCACTGTGCAGTCTTCATCCCCTCTTGGATGATCTACACCTTCTTTGCCTATGATCTGAAAGAGCTTCTAAAATTTCTCCTTTGCCGATAAGAGAAACTCGGTCTCATCAGCTGGATGAACCACGACCATTGCCTAATACAGTCAATCCTAACATGAATGATGCATTCATGCCATGGATGACGTCATAAGGCCTCGAAGTTACTACCAAGAGATCCAACTGTCACTCTCACCTCCAAGGGTCGAGTCACACTGTCGGCATCAGTGTGAGGTCGTTGGGTCTCCTCCAATAGAAATCTCAAAAGTGAGGGTCAAGTCAACAGTTTTAACCGGGACCACTCAGTATCAACCAAACAAAAGTACAGGAAAGAAAAAATCACAAAGATAAGTGTCTTTTTTTTATTGCAGCTCATAGTAAAAACACACAAATACAACAGCAATATGGAACTAGAAGTACAACAGACGTATCCACTAGTTATGCCCCTGTCCACCTACTCCCAGAGATCTACTTCATTGTCCACTGCTCGGCAGTTTCTCAAGCACACGCTGATGCTTCTGCCTCGGTGGCTCCTCTAAACACTGCGGATCAACTGTGCGGGGGGCCGGACAGTCACATGCCAGGTGACCCATCCTGCCACATTCATAACACATCCTGATCCTCGTACGGCTGGCTCTGGTCCTCTTGGACCTCTGTATCATCTGTCTACTTCCCACAGATGACTCGGCTACTGATCGAAAATCCTGCGGCAAAGGCAGCAGCTCCTGCACATGCTCGGGGTGTAGAGCTACTGGAACAAACTCCACCCTGAAGAAGGCCTCGAAGTCTTCACATTGAAGGTCATCCCGTCGCAAAACTGGAACAAGTGGCTCCACCACCTGCCTGTTGATGCCTGAAGAAGGCTGGCATCAAAGATCACCATGAAGTCTGCTAGCGTCCCCACTAGCCTAAAGACTCTCACCACAGCCTCCAGCCAATCCTCACCCGTCTGCGAGTCCGTCTCTCCCCGAAACCTAGGTGGCCTCTGGCGTTGGAACTCATGAAGTGCGCTCAAGTGGCGTGTATCACCTACTGCTGGGGCTGGTGGAATCGGTGGCCCAACGTATGGTAGTACCGATGGTGCCTCAACTGCAAGAGGGCCCTATACCGAAGCCTCGTCACTCGGCAGGCTTTCAGTACGCACATCCCTCTGGGCTCTAGCTGGTCGTCCATGAAAAGGTATCCTGAAAGAAACAACGTGACATGGTCAAATGATTTATACCTGGTGAGCTAACTTGGTTTGAGCTGACTTTTAAAAACTTCTGGAAACACACACGCAATCAGTGTTTTCGTGCACAAAGTCGAAAATCAGTTGTCAGGGTCCTGGTGTATGGATACTTCGGCCGCCCGCACCAACACTGGACTCCCTGAACTGAAAACCACAATTGATACTCTTAACACTATCACTTCACAGAAGGAAAATATCAGAGTTATAAGTTCTGCGGTAGAATCGAACTTCTCTGATACCAATTTGTCACGACCCGTCCTCGAGGCCCATGTCGTGACTACCCCAAGCCCACCTTCCATATTCCAGGGGCTGGAGACTAGCACCAAAGGTGTAAATCCCGATAACTGGGAAGGCATTTCCTTTATAAAAGTAAACTAAACACCACAGAGTACAAGAGGAAGTAAAACACTAAGTACAAAAGAAAGTGCTGAAAAGTAAATGAGCCAGAATACAAACCCAACTGAAAGTACAACTACAACTGAACGAAAGTACAACAGAAAAGACAACAGCTAGAATAAAGGAAGAAGATCATGGGTCATCCTCCTTGGATCCTACCTGAAGGGTAGGTACAGATAGTGCAGCTCCTGGATCATTCACCACGGATCGTACCTGAAGGGTAGGTACAGATGACCTCCAAAACGCTCTTGCCCGTCAACCTCCTCTGAGTATCGCCTCGCCGTGAAGTCCACCTCCTGATACTGACTCGTCGTGAGGTCCACCTCTGGGTATCGTCCAGTCTTCAAACACTCAGCCTTTGTCAGCACTGCCCGTCGTCTGCAACCAACACAACGAGGTGCGGGCACAGCCCGTGTAGGGGTGAGTATAACGATACTCAGTAGGGACCCTGAGACCCTCAAGGTCTCACTAAATCCAACAATGATAACCACAAATAAGATCTCAACAGTTAACCTCTACTTAGGTATATGCCCATATATATATCTAAGTTATCAAGTAACCCATCTCAATCATGAGGAAACACAAAGATTATGAAATCAACGGATAACCACTACCCAGGTATATGCCCATACATATACCTAAGTTTTCAAGTGACCCATCTCAATCATGTGGTAAACACAAAGGTCGTAGACTCAGATCAAACCAGGATTTTCATTATCGAAACTGTAACTGTTGAAGAGACCCGTATTTGGAGTGTACAATGGTCCTGTCACGACTCTGAGGTACTGCTCACTAACCTAATATTGCTGAGGTACTCCCCCTGTCGAGTACCGTGGGTCAGCCACCCAAACACAATAGTGCTTCCTGTCGGGGTATGCCACCCAAACACAGTAGTGCACACCCCCTAATAGCCTGCAGAGGTACTCACTGGACTAGTACTGCGGGTCTGTACTGTCACACAGTAGTGCTCCGTCCACCATGGGTCTGCACCCAAACAAAGTAGTGCTCCATCCACTGGGATAGTCGACTCACCCCAAGTCGAGTCGGTCAAGCAGTCGTCAGGCCTCAGCCGGCTACACAGTCTCCGTACTCCATACGCTCGTCTCCGAAAGGGTCCACTCCACGAGCTAAGGGTCGATACTACAATTATATCGAAGTCCCACGAAGAAGAATCTCAAAGGACCGCCTTGTCATAGGGGTCTCAACGCAACAGACAGCGCGTCAATCGGATGCCCGGTCTGTGAGTAATTAGCCCTTTTGTCCCAGAGGCCCGGTTGGTTTTGTGTGCGAACCAACCCGGTTGTATCTCAGCTATACCCTTAACTCTCATAGGGTATACTCATAGGGACCGTTTCTCAACAAGATCACCAACGCCGCTGACGGTTTGTCAAACGGACGTCCAGTCTGAAAGTTATCAGCTTTTCTTTTCCAGGGGCCCGGTTGGATTTCAGGTACAATCCAACCCAGCCACTATCCAACTGCAACCAAAACTCAGGAAATGTATGCCAATATTTTCGTCTCATCAAGAGGAATCCAACAAAGTTGACGGCACATCAATCGGATGTCCGGAGCTCAAGATATAAGCGTTTCCGCTCCGAGGGCCCGGTTGGTTTCATGTTCAAACCAATTCGGCCGTACCCAAAGTTCTCCGAAATATTGAGTGAAATATACCAAAATGACTTTCTCGATCCAAGGATCGCTACACAACTGACGGTGCGTCGATCTGAGGTCCGCAGCCAAAGATATGGTCGTTTGAACGGAAACTGCCCGAAAATAGGGGGTTCGGGCCCGGTCCGACCCGGCCTGAGAACCCCTGGGTCGGCCCGAACCGGGTCGACCCGAAATGGGTCCGGGTCCGGCCCGTTTTGGCGCGGCCCAGCCCGGATGGCGCGGCCCGGCCCGTCCGGTTGGCCAGCCGCGCTGGCGCGGCCGCGGCGCCCGCGTGGCCAGCAGCTGCGGGGGTTACAAACCCCTGCGGTCGACATATCCGGCGGGGCTTTAAGTCGCGCCGCTCGGCCTCCGGAACGACTTAGCCGTTCCGGTTCGGCCCACCGCCGCCTCCTACCGCGGACCACCGGACTCGCTCCGGTGGTCCATTTCGCCTCCCGTCTTCATCAACCGTCCTCCTGGGACCCGAACTTCACTACGGAGACTTCAAATCGCCTCTGCGGCCCGTTCCGACATCACCCATCGATCCGCACGTCAAATAACAAATCACGCAATATTCGAGGTTTTCCGGCGCCGCGCGACGGTGCCGCGTCCCTTCACCACGGCCTAACATCGACCGCGGATTCGTTCGGCCTCAAAGGCGTGGTGCGACGGCGCCGCGCTTCTTCGTCGTGATTCTCTAAATTCCCGCATGATGCGACGACACTGCGTCGCTTCCATTTCAAGCCACGTAGATAACCATCAAAATAAAAAGGGGCGCAGGTTTGGCCGTGTTTGTTCATTCCAACCTCCTCCGTTATTTTGATAACAGTTGGCAGTTAGTATCGAAGAACATCTAAAATTATTCACGACATAAAAACCAAACCCCTACCGTGCAAAGACGTCACACGTTGTCGAGCCACGGAAGAGGAAAGCGTCGCGATGATCGGACGTCGTGGAAGATCGGTGCCGATTCCATTGACATCGGAGGCTGAGTCGTCGTCAATGGCGATGTTCCCCGGGGTAGTGTCTCCTCCCTTGACGCGGAGGAAGAAGAGGAGAAGGCACGTCGTCGGTGATCGCCTGATGAAGAATGTGGCGTCTTGCTTCCTTCGACGTGGAGAGAAGGTGCAAGATGAGACAACGTTCTTCGTCGAAGCTTTGGTGTTCTTCACGTTCTTCAACAAAGGAGATGAAGCGTTCTTCTTCGGAGGAGGAAGTTCTTCAAAACTCAAATGCCCTCTTCCCTTCCTCTTAACACAACAATTATAACCAAAATAAAATAAGGATCCACCTTATTTCATTTACCCATGCCATGCATTCAAAATTACAAAATTCAAATCTAACATACTTAATTAATTGATCTTGAGTTGTCAAATTAATTAATGTTTAGGTGGCATGAATTAATGTGGGAGGTGAGGAGAAGAGGAGTCACTTAAGTTAAAGTGGAGTTACAAAATAAAAGAGGGGGGTGAGTTATGGGAGGTCAAGGGGGTTATGGGAAGATCAAGGGGGGTTAGGGTCTCTTGTGGGCCCCACCACCCTCTTAACCTCTCATGGGCAGTTCCCTAACTTCCACTCAAAGGATATAACCACTTTTAAAGAAATAAAATTGTAGCTCAATTTTATTTTTAATTTCCACAATTTTTAACATCTCCTCCCGAGAAAACACAACCCCAGAAAAGGTGATATTAAGAAATTATCGATGCTGCGGTTTCGTCGGTGCCCTGAGACTTCAATTCCGAGCACCGGTTCAAAAGATAGGAAACCCACTCGTTCGTTCACTGAACGTACCCGAGCTAACCTTCGGAAATTGATTCTAGGCTCACCGGGCCTCGGAATCAGGCGCCGTCAGAAACTGCGTTCTTGTAAAATTCCAAAGAAAATTAAGAAAAAAAATTCCTTGAAATTTACGGGTCTTTATAGTTTAACCATCAACATTACATTGAATCCTAAATAATCTAGAGATAAATATTGAGGTGTAGTTAACCCACTCGAAAGAGATAACCTAAGAAAGTTAATCTGAAGATTAAAAATATCATACAACCCTCAAAAATTATTTATTAAGGATGGGATCAACCTAGAAATCTTGAAAAATGATTTATTTTATTATTTTCTATGAACATAGTTTATACACAAAATATAAAAAACCATCCGAGAAGAAAGAAAAAGGAACGAAAAAACCTTTATTTTTTGAAACTTCTCTCAAAGATGCAAAAGGATAACATCTTTAAATTTTGAATAGTGGATTCTATTTACATAAAATAGAATAACTAATGTTTTTGAATATTGTGAAAAATTTTAAATAAGGTAAAATTAATTTTTTAAATGATGTTTCACTCAGAATCAATGGCATTTGATCTTCTATCATTGGGGAAGAAAAGTTGAATTCCAAATGAACCTTTTTTTTAAGGGATAAAACACAATTTTTTAATTCATTAAAAACAATTTAATGAATTAAAAAAAGTGGTTTTCAAAAAATATGGATTATTTTGAAAAAAAAATTAAATATGGGAAATTTTATATGAATTTCCAATGAACTATGGGAAATTATTTTCAAGTTGGTTGTACAGAAAGTTCATGTTATCATATTATGACAGAAGAAAATTAGCTATAGAATAAGAGGATAGGGAACATGTGTCCGAGGAATATGGTAAATTTAACAAAGTTATATAATATCTTTTATATTCCTAATATGATAAGAATAAGATATTAGTGTCATTTTATTATTCAAAAAGGAAAGATAATAAACTCAGTTCAAAATAAAGTTGAGATACATTAAACATGCCCCTTGGAGCTGGTTCACTCTGAGATCTATGATCCATTGAGTAAAAAATAAAAATATAAGGATAATTATTTTGTTTATTTCATTTATTATTTTACTCACATTACATTTATAATATTTTTAAAAAATAAATAACAAGCTCTGAAATGGTTAAGAGTTTCAAGAGAAGAGTCGAAAAAGAATGCAGATATTTTATAAAGTCATGAACTGGTAATGGTAAAAAATATAAAATTGAGGTGTTTATAGATTATCTTGAGAAACATAAAATATTTCATTAGTTTAGTGCACCATGTACACCACATAATAATGGTATTTCTAAAATAAATAGGATTTTGGTGGACATGGTTTAAATAATGTAGATTCAACATGATTCCTATCATTGTTTTTTGTCGAAGGCTACCACTACTAAATTTTATATTCAGAATATATCTTTCAATAGACTAAACCATGATACAACTATTTTTGAATTTGTTCAAAATTAAACTAGAAGTTTAAAGCCTCGAAGGGTGTTTAGAAGTCCTTAAATTATAAAATTCAATAGTGGAAATGTTAGGAATTTTGCTCAGAGGGGTATTGATGTAATATTTCTTATTTACAATTCTAATGGTTGAGAATACATATATTTATATAAATAAATAGAAAATATAGTTTATTATATAGATGTAAAATTTCTTGAAAAAATCTGATAAGTAGGTGTCACAAATAGATACAGATATGGAATATGGGGGACATGATGTGGCTTCAACTATGCAATGTGAAAAAAGTTCTTAATGATAGTAACAATGTTGATACTACTTAAGATGATTATTCAGACTCATATATCTCAAGTGATGGGGAAACCATTATACATACCTTCTTAGGATGATATTTTAGGTGGAAGTTCAAAAAATCAATGGGGATAAATGATAATAGGTTTTAACTAGAACAACATCAAGTTTAGTCTCACATACTTCCTTATATTCAAATGATATTAATAAATCTTTTGAGCACCAAGAGTGAATTAATGCTTGGAATGAAGAGTTGGATCCAGTTTAGAATAATGATACTTGGGAACACATACCCAAACCAAATAATAAGAATGTTACTGGTACAAATTGAATACATTGATTTTTTGGAGACTTTTTGTCTAGTTGAAACAAGTAACAACTATTTTTTAAAGGTTACTAACAAATTGAATACATTGATTTTGTGGAGACTTTTTCTCTAGTTGAAATATTTTAAACTATACGAATATTTCTTTTAATCACTACAATATATATATATATATATATAATTTTTTAGATGGATGTAAATTCATCTTTTCTTAATGAGGATCTTGATGAAGAAATTTATGTTTAATATCCCTGTGGCTTCAAGATTGGGAAAGATTAAAGTTATGTGTGTAAGTTGAAGAAATATTTATATGGGCTGAATCAAACTAGGATATCATAGTATTCCAAATTACATACTTTCTTAAGGATGTTAAACTTTAAGAGAGGAATATTTTATAGTAACTTCTACATCAAAAAAAAATCAAGAGGTTTTATTATGTTTATGTGACTATCTATTCTAAGAATGGTAAAGAAATATGGGAAAAGATTCCTAAGGTTATGAATACGTTATTTCAAATGTCCATGTTCAGAGAAATGAAATATTTTATTGGGTTATAGATCTCACAAAATAATAAATATATTTTCCTATCTCAAGATAAGTTTGTTACGGAGCATCTTTGGAAGTTTGTCATGGAAGACTCAAAACCATTTTTCAAAATTATCATAGTGTGAACAAAATTTTCCAAATATGGTAAAGGAAAGAACATAGATCCTATATAATTTAGAAAAATGGTTAGCAGTTTATTATATCTAATGGATTCAAGGCCAGATATAGTGTATGTTGTTACACTTTGTGTCAAATACCAAAGTGCTCTTAAATAATATTATATCACGAATTGAAAGTAAAATCTAAAATATATCAAAGGAATAACTAATTTTTGGATGAAATAGGACAACATAATAAATAATGATTTGTTTTTTATATGGAAGTGCATTCAACATGAAATATTGATAATAGAAGAATCCATATATATTGGTGTTTTTTTCTTGAGAGAAATATGTGTTAGTTTTCATAAAAATAAATAAAACTATATAACTCTCAATATAGTGGAAACTAATTATGTCAATACCACTCAAGTTGTAACACAACTTATCTGGATAAAGATATTGTTGGAATACTTGGTTATTGATATAAAATTTCCCCTTCTCTTGGGATATAATAATTATAGTACTATAAGTCTAATAAAAATAAAGTGAAACATCCTTATTCTAAGAAAATAGATAAAAAAATTAATTCATCAAAGAGTATGTGGAGAAGAATTAATTGACGTATGATTTGGTTCTTATAATGATGAAAATTATTGATATCGTTAAAAAACTACTTCAAGAGGAAATATGATATAAATAGAGTTCGATAATGGGTATTCAACCCCTCTCTCTTCAAGGATAAGGTATGTAATTCCCATCCCCTATCTGTATTTTCTTTTTATATTGTTTTCAATGGGTAAAATAACGTTTGTAGCATAAATTTATCCATTGGTATGTGATCAAACTTTTATGTAAAGTATGTATTTAGGGGGTTTTGTAAAATATGTATTTTTTTATTTCACTGTGTGTGTGTGTAAATTTTTCAAATAGTTTATTGAATTGTTATAGGAAAATTTGTTATTATAGGTTCTACATTTTTGTGTGATGGAAGTTTCGTGATGATGTTGAAGAAGTATATTATGTATCTACTTATTTACAACATGTTATTGTTGTTTAATTATTCTTGTTTTATACCCAAAGTTCATTCATTTAGGATTATAATTATTGGATAAATGATCCATTTCATGAGTTTCAAAGTTTTAGTTATTTATGTTCATTGGTTAATAAATAAATTCAAAGGGGGAGATTTTTAGGACCAAGATGGTTGAGATGTGTGGAAGATGCATAAGAAGATAACTAAGATTCTAGTCATAATAATGTTACATAAAATATTGTCTTTTTTATCAGAATCTATAAAATTAACATTATTAAGAATATAAATCCCCAAAATTTGGTGAGATTTCCAAAAAAAGGTGATCGAATAGAGAAAGTACATCAGAAAAAGAAAGACTATCAGATGGATATAGTTTGGAGTTCTATCAAATTGATTCCATCATATATACAATGTTTCATCAGAGAAAAAATTTTGTGAAAAAAATTTCGAAATGATTTTCTATTTTGAAATTTTACAACATAATTATATACAAATATCTCAGGATCTTAGTATTTTGTAGAAAGGGGTAGATACTTGTCTAGGTGTAAAAGGTTCTTATTATTAAATTATGTGTAATTCACCAAACAAAAAAATTAGATAGAGGAATGAATGAGATAATATTTTGTCTGGGCTATGAAATAGTTACTAAGAATTTTATGTAATAAAATTAACCAAATTTCTATATTCTATGTGAGAGTTTATGGAATAAATCATAAAGTTAAAAATAGAATTTTCTATGAAGTTTTTAATTCAATGTTTAGGAAGTTTGGAAGTTATGGACTTATGAATATTTGATTGTTCAAATATTTGTGATGTTTTTTGAATAGAGGAATGTTGCTAAAGTGTTAAAATGTAGAAGATGAAGGATATTACCTGCTTATTGTAACCACAAAAGAGTATTTTTTTTCTAATGGATTGTGTGTTATTAGATTATTTACAGACCATTCTAAGGACTAGCTATTATTATTGAGTAGTAAACATTGTAAATACATGTGTTCAAGTGGTTGTTTTTTGGAGAATTTTTCAGAAAAGTTAAATCTATTTAATATAAGGTGGAGGGTGATTCTTAAGAAGGAATTTTATTAAAATGAAATATCAATGATTCAACCCATCCCCCTATCAATTATCATAGAGATCCTTCTTGGGACTTACACAAACACTCACCTCCAATTGTATGTTGTGCATCCCTTAATACAAAAAATTCTACGTATATGAATTGTAGACTAACAGAAGTTGGGAATAAATAATTTAACGGATTTGAGAACACAAAAAAATGGTAAAAATACATATGATGACCATAATCCACTCCCCCCACCCCTAATTGTCATTTCAAGAATGAAATAAAAATTTATAATTGAAAACCCAGGATTAGGAATTCCCATGTGATCCCCCTAGGGGCCAATCTCTCTTGTTATTTATCCATAATCATAGAGCTTGATATCACAATGTAAATAGAGGAGATAGATAAAAGTATTAAAAAAATCGAATTGAATTATGTAAAACTATAGCAAACAAATTATTGAAAATTAAATCTACAGTCGACAAGAGATAAATACTCTATAAATAGGGAGGGGAACACTATTTATAGACATAGAATAACCTATACCATCCTCATATTTAATTTTAGTAGTGATCATTGAACTCTCACAAGCCTCTAATATTATTACACATACAAAAATCAAGTTTCATAATGGATTTAGTGATCTCATCTGAAATCTTATTTTATCTTAAAATTCTTCACATGATCAGTGTATCTTTCTTCATTTTGATGATCAAAACAGGGATTATCAGTTATATCTCTCCTTTATTTGGATAAATAGTATAAATGTAGTTTTTTATTTTAATTTTCCTTTTTTATCCTTTCAATTTTTTATTGTGGATAATATGATCTTTACACATGCCTAGAAATAAACTTATGAAAGTTTGATATAACATTGACATAATTTCATGGCCACAAAGATGAACTTAAACAAGTTGTTGATTATACTTACATAGCTACATGGTTATGAGGATTTCATTTTAACTCTATTACCACATTTTATTGCTTGAAATGAAAACTATTACCCTAATCCAACCTCTAGATGTCCTTAATATATAATGAGGATAAATTTATGCAATTTAGGGAACAACTATATGGATTTGATGTACAAGGCCTGGTCATGGATCAACTATTATGTAGCTTAAAGAGTGATATTATTACTGTTATGCGTCTCTCCTAATAATACAGTTACCTTGATAGAGTTCCTATAGAGGATCCTTATGTAGCTCTTTTGAAATCATGATATTATACCTTGAAGCGATACTAGGATATGGATGTACCATTACATAACGCTAACATGAACCTATTTTCTTAATATATCCAAGGGAAAACTGTGATGTAACATGTGGTATTTTCTCTCTAGAGTTACATGAGAAGTTGAGAACAAGGATTATACCATTACACAAATTGTATTACCTACATGAAAGTGTATTGTGTGGCTATGGGGATACATCTACCCCATGTAAATAATTACCCTTGGACTAAAGTCATACAATATTACTACTCCAATGTTGGATAATGGAAGTAATAAAATCCCACAACATCACAAAATTATTGTGGTATAGCTCCTCAAAGTCATATGAATGGTAGGATAAAATCATACGATGGGAAGGTTGAAGTTATACGATCCTACCTTTTGAATTTTTCAAACCTATAATAGTATAAATACAAACATTCAATGTTTTATTTCTTCAAATAGAAATAAAAATGATTTAAAACAATTAAAATCCATTCATTAAACCACTAAACAATTAAATTTCAATTCTAAAAATCAATATATGCTTTACTAATTAAATAAAAAAATTGAATAAAAAAATAGTTTAAATCCATTTATCATTTTAATTAAAAATTTCCAAATGTGACACAAATAAATTAATTTCTGGTTTTTATCTATATTAGGGGTTTTATTATCTATTAAAAATAGACAAAATATATGAAAATTCGGGTTCACACCACTCCCCCACACTTAAACTATTTCACACTAAATGTAATAGAATGAATTCCCTTTAATAAAAGAATTCTTATTTTCCCTAGACTTAAATAAAAAATCCATAAAGATAAAAATCTATGGATTATTCATCATTTAGAATATCATGCCTCACCTATGAATTTAGTACACCACCCTCTCTTTATATTAAGCAATTTTTTTAATTCCATGAGTGAAAACAGAATAAATCCTTTGTGGAATTAATATTTTAACAAGTACCAATTTCCGAAATTCCTCTCCCCAAGGCTTCCTTGTCCAAAGTTTCTTTTCAAACTTCCTTGATACTCTCTAAATGGAATTAATATATATAATATTCCCCTTATTCAACCAATTTCATAACTTCCACAAATATTTTTATCCCCTTTTTCAACTAGCAATTAGTGAATTTTTCCAGGTCATTTATATGCAAAGAACTTGTGGGGTGACTATAACTAAACAAAAAAATAAACTATAAAAATATAGTAGGTATCCCCCATGATTAATTATAATAGTTATAGAATATAAAAAATTCTTTGGAATCTATCCCTCAGGTTTTTATAACTATTATTTGATGGATAACACACACATGTGTTTATATTGACTTATGAAGACTTCAATATCTTTTATCATTTTCTTATATTACTCTAGTTCAAATGAATTATAAAATTATTTTTAAGTGAGGCTCTATGAGGTGTTAATAAATTACAATGTGATTTTTACCTAGGAAAAAATTTATTAGCCAAGTTTCCTCATTGTATTATTTTTATTCAAATATGTTTTTTTAAAACGGAAACTCTTTCCCAATTCTAAATTAAAAAGCATTCATGAAAAAGTGTTACAATTCACTTAAACCCCATATAATATCTACAATTTCTAAACCAATGAAATCCATACATGCTAGAATAATAATTAATTATAGGAAATATAGAAATAGATCTCAATTTCCAAAAAAGAAACACATAAAAAATAAAAAATAGAAAATAGAAAAATTTAGAAAAGTTTTTATATATATTCATAAAATGGTTCCTCAAATATTATAAAAGTATTCTCAACTAAATATAGTGTGATTTAAAACCTTTCACACACTTATTCATCAATAATCCATTGAATATAAGTATTTTTTATAAACAAAAATCATAACAAGGTCTAAATGGAAGGACATAACCTAGTTTTTACTGTTCCGAATAGGGTTGAGTTAAGCTCTCTCATTGTGATTTTGAAAATATATTGAGATAGCCTCTTAGGGTGTTGTATACTTAAAAACATGCATATATAAAATTAAAAATTATAGTTTTATTATATAAAAATAATAAATTGAAAAATAAAGAGATTAAAAAAAGAGTCTTGGGTTTTTCCCTCCCAAGAGGGGTTGTTATTTTGACTATCCATAGCTAGAAAACTTGGTACTAATCTCCATAATAAATGGGATTGGTTTTAATGCTCTAAAAGGAGGACGAGAAAGGAGATTTCACCACAGTAGAAGCTAAAAAGATTGCAAGAATGAGAGAGTGTGACACCTTCCATTGGGACAAGCCTATGCATGCACGAGAATGCCTAGCCAAACAGCAATGCGAACGTAGAGAGATTATTTCACGATGAAGATACTGGGGAGGAGCAGTTACAAGTATTTAGTCTGGGTTGTATGTAATGTTTGAAGCCTATGGGGATTGAATTCCTCAAAGGCCTACAGGCCATGTAATACTTACTCCTACGGGCCTTGTAAGGGTTCCACCTCACCCCTTGAAAGGTGGATTGTCAAATATCAATAAAAAATGAAGGCCTTTGGGCCACTGGAGATTAAGGTTGGAGGTTAAAGGGGATTGGTTTTAATGAATTTGAACAAACATATCTCCATGGTTCCCATATTCTCTAGGTATTTATATTTATCCTTGATTGGTCCCCCAAGATTAGTATTTTTCCATTACACACATTTTCAAAGAGTATTGTATAACAATGTATGGTAAAATTGGGTAGGGGTTTTCCTTTTCCTCAGACATATCTCCTATGGTTTCCACCTATAGTTCCTTCCTCACATGTGTTTCATTAAAATTTTCATCCAGAGTAAAATCAATAAGTAATTCAATTTGAATAGAATTAAAATAATTGGAGTTCATATCTAAATTCTCCCTATCTTTAATGGATGTTTGTCCCTCTTCATCATCATGAGATTCCACTTGTAAATTATCCACTTATTTTCTTTCCACTATAATATCTTCTCAGCATATTTGAGAGGGGTAATTCACAAGGATGGTCCATGGGTTCTCCCAGTTTATCCCTAACCAAATTAGTGACTCCTCCTTGTAAGTTCTAGAGTAGGGTGTCCACTTCTCATTATACCACTTCTTCTACATCATCCACCACTATTTTGGAATATTATTTTAACTCTTCTTTTGAAGACTTAATAAGATCATCAAAATATTCCTCATCCATATCCTCTTCTTCATCTAACACAATTTTTCCTTGAATCATTCTACCTTTAATAATGTTTCAGCATCATCCAACTCCTATAAAGTTGATGAAGTAAAATTATCAAAATAATTCTCATTAATCTCTTATTATACAATTTAAACACTTGGTTAGCCTACTGAGTGAGTTAAATCTACTTCTATGAGTGTATTTTTATCTGGTTTAACTTGAACTATTTGTTAATCATTGAAGTACACTTTTGTTCTATCTCTTACTTCAATCTTAATAGAAAACCATTGTGGTTATTATTTTCTTTATTCCTCATCCTCTTCATATTATTAAAGAACAAGAAAAAATGGTGAAAATTGGTTACATTATAATCAATAAAATAATAATTAATTTCACTATTAATAAAATATAAATGAAATTTATTTAAAGTCATGATATTCCAATAATTGTTTTATATTTTTGTTCTTGTAGTTCATGCAACACCCTTGAATATTAATTTATAATACTTGTGGCATGTGGTTCCTCCAGGTTTCCCTCAAAATATAATACTTCCAATATTTCAATATAATCATCTAAGATAGTAATTAGTTGAGTTAAATATATTATTTCAATACAAGGTTGGTAATATTTTAAATTTTTGTTCATGATGTACGAACAAAATGAGCTCAATTTATGGTCACCTGCCTCTTGAATTTAATCATGTAGTTCATTCTCTAAGGGAAATTCCACTTGGAAATATTGTTGTGTAGATGTAGAAAACATTCTCAATTCTATTTTTTTCTTAAAGTAGAGCCCTTAATTTTCTTCTTTTTCCTTATTAAATAGATAAAAAAATATAAGTGCTAAATCATAGGTGAAAAAATAAGGGGAATATTATTTTAATTCAGATTCAGAAAGTTTAAAAAAAATAAGTCAAAGAAATAAGAATCCCTCCCAAATATATCAACTGATAACTCCTCTTCCAATTTAAATGTTACTAGGTTGATATTTCCAAGATTAAATAGTGGTAGGTCTTCCTATTATTCAAACACTTCTTCCACCTTCACCATTGATAAAATGAGTAGTTCGTGTTTTGGTCGTTATTATTCATCATAGGGAAGGAATTCCATTACTTATTCCACCTTTCTACTTATTCTATATGAGTTCTAAATATAGATATGAATTGATTTAGTAGGTCCTTTAGTTCATCAATGCTGATTGTTTTCTCCTCCTTTTTTCATGTACATTATAAATTAACCCTTGAGTACAATAACTTTGTGTCAAATATTTAAACATTATTTGAAGATTTTCTGAGGTAGTTGATTTTTTTCAAGAATATTTTAAAAATTCATTTGGGATTTGGGGATTGTTCTCAAATAATTAAAAAAACAAATGAAAAATAAAAAAAAATTAAATTTTGTAAAAATATGTGAAAATGCATCCCAATTCCCTATATATGATTCTTGTAATGTGAAGGTTATCACAAGACTTTTATTAAATATAATTTTAAAACATTTAATATAGCCTAGTGGTTATCCAGGGTCATTACCCAAGGATTTGGTACAGAAGACTCTCTATCTCTCTCTGAGAACTTATTTTTCATTCTATGTTATTTTCTTAATTTTTAAATAATAGTAGTAATTATCAGTTTTATGGTTTTTTTTTGTTTTTTGAATTTCTGAAAACAAGGGTTAGATTTAAAGACATTGGACCCAAGTTCAATAAAAGTGGGTTATTCATTATCTATAAGTTATTTTCACCCAAAAATAAAGTTATAATCAATAATTTATTTCTCTTTTATATCTAAATTTTGATACTAAATATACATTATAAACCACCCTCTTAACATCCATCCTAGCTTCTCTATAGTGAAGTAGTAGTGAAAACACTCATCAAGATCATACACTATCACTGCACCCTACTCAGATCATATGATGTTTATCTTTCTATCCACACATCACCAATTATTTGATGTATAGACTAAGAGAAGGTAAAAATAATTTTTTTTATAGATTTTAGAATACAACAGCAATGTGAATAACATATATGATTTCAATTAACCCACTTATATCCCCCACACTATCATATAAAGGAATAAATATTAATTCAGAATTGAAAATAAAGTATTAACAATTCTGATGTGATATCCTTTGGAGACCAATACCTGTAGTTATATCTCCATAATCATGGAGTTAGAGATCATGGTGGAAGGGGGAGATGTAATAAATGATGAATAGAATGGAATTTATTTATATTAAAATGCATCCAAAATAATTAAAGAAAATAAATGCTATAGTTTTTAAGAGTTCAATCCTCTATAATTGGTGTTGGTAAAATATTTATAGACAACAAAAAACCTTCATTATCCTACTTTTTAATTTTTGTGACAAGTAGTGAACTCCCATAATCCTCAGATCATCTTTAATAATCACAACTCGAGGGTTGTGATGGATTCAGAAATCTCACCCTAAATCATAATCCAATTCAGAATTATTTCCATGATAGGTGTCTCTTTCTTTATTTTGGATTCCATATGGATTATTTTTTAGAGAACTATATGATTTGGATGAATATAAGAAATGGGTTTCTTTATTTTTCATTTTCCATTTTTGGTATTTGATATTTTAATCCCATGGAAAAGATGACACCTACGCATTCCCAAGAGCATCATTTTATAGTTTTGAGATTACCATGATGTAGATTCATGGTCGTGGGGATACCCTTATGTGGATTGTTGTTTACTATATCATAACTATATGTTCACAGGAATGAAATTGTATAGATTTTAATACATCTTTATTACCCTTACGTAGCACTGCAAATGGGCCTTATTACCCAAATTCAGCCTCATGATGACCTTGATATAGCGTGGAGATAAATTTTATACAACTGAGGGAGAGAGGGGATGACCTTAACATAGTAGCACAAGTTTTGCTTCTACATTTACAAATTTTTAAGATTGTTCATGTTATCCTTATTTGGCTCTCATAACAATGAGTTTACCATGATGCAGCACTTTTGAAGAACCATTACATAGTACTTTTAGAAGTGTTACTTTGTAACTTGAAGCATCATTGGGATGTGAAGGTGCCTTTATATTACATTTTCCTACACATGTTACCATGGATAGATAAGGAAAAACACCCTCGAAACATGTAAGGTTTTATTTATACCCTTATGTTGGTGGTTGATACCTTAGATTCTTCCATTATGTAGTCGATATTACATACATGCAGGTGTATTGTACGTCTATAGGGATTCCTTCACCCCATGAAAATGGGGACCCTCGGTCTGAATCCATATGGATACTCTAAAGTATAATTATGGAAATAAAATGATCTTATGGAATCATTGAAGTATTATTGTAAAATTCCTCCAATTTCATACAATGGGTATACTAAAGTCATGTGATCCCACCTTTTCCATTTTCCCGACCTGTAATAGTGAGAACATAAACTTTCTATGTAGGATTTATTTCAAATAAAAATCGAAAAGATTTAAAATAATTAAAACTCATGATTAAATCCATTAAAAAATTAAATTCCAATTCCATAAATCATTTTATGGCTTCCCAATGAAATTCAAAGATGAATAAAACCACTAAAAATTAATTTATCAATTTTAATTCCAAATTTCAAAAAGTGACACAAACCAATTAATTAACCAAGTTTTATCTAAAATATGGTTTAATTTTAAATAAAAATGAAAAAAATGAAAATTCTTGTTCACATCACTTTTTGTTGCTGAAACATTTTAATGTGAGTCTGATATAGTGACTCGGGTTTTACCCGAGTAAGTCATAGTTCAATTTTCACTTTTAAAGTCCCAAAACCTCCACATGGGTAAATTTTAATATTTTACCAAAAAACACCCTTTTTAAAATTATTATATTATTACATTGATTCTGGGGTACATTTCTTACACTTGTACTAATTCGAGTTGGAATTTTGAGTGCAATAGGGTTATAATAAAAATAGATTTATATTAAAATTTTAATTTTTTTCTCATGCATGCATATTTTGGATAAACTCTTATATATATTGAATATATATTTGGATGGGAAAACCAACACTTTGGAAGAATCCAAAATTATTTTTTACCCTAGGAATGAAGTAATTTTCATTCGAATCAGATCCCATGTTTGTTTCCATTCATGATCGGAGTTTGAGGAATAAATTAAAAAAATTATTTATTTTTTTAATTAATTCCATGACCTAGTTATTCCTCTATTTGTATATAATTTAATAAAATCCCTAGGTTTATCTATATAACACTAGGACTTTAGAGATATCCTAGTGGGAGAGGTCACGATAGGATATTGTAAGGGATTTGAGGAATTAATGATAGATTCGACGAAGGTGCCAACATTGTCAAGAGAAAAATATGATTCCCCAAATATTGAACCATCAATGTGTCGGGATTTTTTATTAATATAATCTCTTCTTTCTACCTGATTTATAGTTTTAGATTAATTATTCTACTTTTGTTTCCATATTTCTTATGGCTTAGCACCCATTTTTTTTGAAATTTATATTTAGCTTGGATTATTTGGTTTTTGCCTCCTTCTTTATTATTAAATAGGTATTTACATTTATAACCATTGGATGAGTCTATAATGTTCATCATGAATATTAAGCTTTATGATTTTATGGTTTCCCCCTCCCATTCTTCACAATTTCATCATTGGCCTGTATAGGTTTGGCAATTCAACTCTTGATCTAGTTAAAATCATGATAGAATATCAAATCCATGCGTATTTGTTTTGATATCGTTGGTGGTTAAAATAAGGGAGAAACATTGGATAACAGTAGACCATGGATGGTGGATTGGTATAGATTGGTTCCTGAAGGAATATGTGTATATGATAGGCTTTGAAAATGATTCTCAATTACATCAAGCAATCATTAGAGACCAACTTTTGGTGACCCCAATTCATTGATAAATAAACTCAATGAGGGTCTTGGTAGAATTTGAGGCAGACCTAAATTTCATGGTGGGACATCAAGAAAAAGACTTGAGTTTATGGGAAATTCTCAAATACATGGTTTATAGTTCAAAAGAACACATTCCACGTTCTTCGGGTGCTCAGGCGGATAGGGTTTCAGGAAAGTTTAATATCAAAAATCATGTGATTGAACGATATTTTGTGTACCCCAATATGACTTCAAGTAATTTGTAAGGGGTAAATACCGAGGAAGTTTTTATCTCTACACACCATGTGGGTTAGGACCCCACACAGTATATACCAATTCCACACGATACGAGTGTCTATGGTACATTAATGGTACCACAGTCAGTCCCACACACTGTGTATTCTATCCTACGTGTAATATATATGGATCTTTACACACCATGTGAGGTGTTAATGCATTTTAACCTACTTATTAGAGATACATTCCATGTACCCTATAGAAAAAATTGAGAAATTCTTCCAGATCTGTCACGACCCGTCCTCGGGGCCCGTGCCGTGACTACCCCAAGCCCGCCTTCCATAGGCCAGGGGCTGGCGACTAGCACCAAGGCGTAAAATCCCAGTAAACAGGGAAGGCATTGCCTTTATAAGTAACAACCACACAGAGTCAGCAAGCGGAAAGTAAAGTGCAGAAAGGTAAAGGGGCCGGAAATACAAGCCCAACTGTAAAGTACAACTGAAAAGTAAAGTACAGCAACTGAAGAAAAGACGGCGGCCTCGTGTCGTCCACTGGCAATCCCACCTGAAGGGTGGGTACAGATAGCCTCCAAGCTCCTCGGGCCCCACGTCCGCTCTGAGCACGTCCCGTCCAGTGGTCCACCTCCAGGTACCGTCCTGTTCCACGCCCCAACCGCGATCAGCGCTGTCCGTCGTCTGCAACCAACACCACGAAGTGCGGGCATAGCCCGTGCAGGGGTGAGTACAACTACTCAGTAAGGACCCCGAGACCCCCGAAGGTCTCCCGAAATCCACAAAGGATATAGCACAAAAAGGAAGATGCAATCACGAAGTAACATCTGACTCGACTTAGGTATATGCCCATACATATACCTAAGTCCCCAATTCTAGCTCTGCTCACGAGCTCAAGAACAACTCAATCCACAAAGGAAAGCAAGACTCAAATCCACAAGGAGAGTAAACAGTAAATCCACAAAGGATGGTTCAACACAATCCACAAAGGAGAGTAACATAAGATTCAGCTCAACCAGGTATACTTTTTCAGATGACGTCAAAGACGATCACTGATCCGTCTCAGTCGTCGGACCCACGAAGGATCGATAGGTACTAACCCCCGCAAAAAGACCCACGTAGGATCGGGCTCACACAGAACCTGTAGGCAGTGGCTCACACAGAACCGGTAGTAAGGACCCACGGAGGATCGGGCTCACACAGAACCTGAAGCACTGATCCACGTGGGATCGCTGAGTGCAGTAGCCGACGCAGTCCACTGAGGATCTCTGCACAGTCGTCGCCGCAGTCCACGAAGGATCTCTGCTCTGCCGTCGTCGCAGTCCACGGAGGATCTCTGCTCTGCCGTCGTCGCAGTCCACGGAGGATCTCTGCTCTGTCGTCGAGGTCACAGCCAGCGCTAGGGTTCCCGCACGTAGCGAGCTCGTTCAGGAGGGTCCGCTCCACGAGCCGAGGGGCTGATACATCAACTGACACGTAGTCCGAAGTTGATGTATCCAAAAGTTCCGTATCGACAACAGGATCTCAACGCGACAGACGGCGCGTCAATCGGACGCCCGGTCTGAGAGTTATTGGCATTTTCGTCCCAGGGGCCCGGTTGGTTTTTAGGGCAAAACCAACCCGACCGTACTCCGCCTGTATCCGATCCTCGGGCGGAGTATGCCAAAAGTTCCGTCTCACTTAGAGGAAACTACCACAGCTGACGGTACGTCGTTCGGACGTCCGTAGCTCAAGTTATGAGCGTTTCCGCTCCGAGGGCCCGGTTGGCTTCGTGTACGAACCAACCCGGCCGAACCCAAAGTCTTCCGAAACCTTGAGTATAATATACCGAAACGACCGTCTCGATCCAAGGATCGCGTAGCCGCTGACGGTTCGTCAATCGGAGTTCCCAGGCCCAAGATATGGGCGAAAGACCGTAGAGGGCCCGAAACGGGGGTTCCGGGTCCGGGGCGACCCGGCCCGAACCCCCCCCTGGGGTCGGCCGAACCGGGTCGGCCCGAACCGGGTCGGCCCGACCCGGCCCGAACCGGCTCGGCCGGGTCCGGTCCGGCCTGGGCGCGGCCCGGCCGACCGGACCGGCTCGGCTTCGGCCGAGCGGCCGAATGTGCTGCCGCCGCGGGTCAAACCCGCGGCTTGGAGAAAACGCGGCCCGCGCGGGCCGCGTGCTGGAAGGCCGGACCGCGGACGCGGTCCGGCGGCTCGCCGCCGCCGCGGCTCGGCCGCGGCGGACTCCTCCGGCGGCGCGCCGGGCGCCGCCGCCCCCGGTCGCCGGCGCCGCCGCGCCGGCGACCCGCGCCGCCGCCTCCTTCCGCGGGCCGCCGGAGATGCTCCGGTGGCCCGATTTGCCTCCCGTCTGCGCCGTTGTTCCTCCCGGGATGCGTCCTCCACTGCGGAATCAACATATGGCCCTTGCGTCGCGCTTTTGCCGTCGCTCGCCAAATCCGCACACAAAGGAAGATCGACGGAGGGTTGCCGGGTCTTGTTCGTTAGACCCGCACCCTCCGCGTTAGTCATAATTCGACGGGAGAAACAAGAAAGAAACCAATCAACAATTTTAAATAAATTAAAATTGTTCGTGATCGGGTTCTATATTTCAAAAGAATAAACACGGGATTTTAAAAAGAATTCCAACATCCCTTACCTTATCGTCGTCGTCGGATGAGGGGTCGTCGCGGAATTGCTCGTCGCGGAAGATGGAGATCGCCGCGTCGTCGCGGAATCGCTCGTCGCGTCGCCAATCTCCGGATCAAGATCAACGGATTTAATTAGTTTAAATCCGTTGATATTGAAATTAAAAAGGGAGAAGAAAAGATCCGATTCTCACCTTTGTTGCCGAACGAGGATCGGCCGCGGAAGAAAGACGTCGCCGAAGAACGTCGCGGGTAGATCTCGTCGACGTCGCAGATCTTGGTGTGCGTCGTCGAATTCCGTTCGCCGGAGTTCTTCGCGTTCTTCGCGTTCTTCGCGTTCTTCGCGTTCTTCGCGTTCTTCGCGGAGAGGGTGGAGGAACGAAGATTCTGTCAAATCCTTTCCAAGGATTTTTGGGTTGGTCTTATTTTATAAACATGCCAACACGAAACCGGTTAAGAAACGATCCATCAATTCGTTGAATTAATTCAACGAAAGAAACGACCCATTTAATTCACGAAGAAACAGTCCATTTAATTCACGAAATAAACCGCCCAATTAAATGGTCTGTTAAGAATTAAAGAAAACGCGTCGGTTGACTTTTCAGTTACTTTGACGGGTTTTCGCGGGTGCGTTACTTAGCGAAAGAAACGGCGGGGCTCGTGCGGGTCCCACCGCACAAATATCCTACCAAGGGGTAGGATATTTCTGGATAGCATCCTATCCAGTTCAACTCAGTTCAAGCCGTCTTTAAGTGACTTCAAGTGGCTTCCAAGCAGCTTAAGTGAAATAAAATAAAGTTGTCGCACAAACTTTATTTTATTTCTGACTTAAAGCCGCAAAATTTAAAAACCACGTCTGAGCAAACGCAACTCCGGAAGAGGCGTTTCTAAGCAAAAACCGGCGCTGCGATTTCATCGGTGCCCTCAGAATTCGATTCCGGGCACCGGTTCAAAAGATAGAAAAACCCGCTCGTCCGTTCACTGAACGTACCCGAGCCAAACTTCAGAAATTGATTCCGGGCACACCGGGCCTCGGAATCAGGTGCCGTCTGAAGCTGCGTTCTTGTAAAATTCCAAAGAAAATTAAGAAAAAAATTTCCTTGAAATTTGCGGGTCTTTACATTACTCCCACCTCAGGGCTTTACGTCCCCGTAAAGATACATCAAAACTAGGGGAACAAATGGGGGTACTGAGCACGCATCTGAGCCTCCCGCTCCCAAGTGCTCTCCTGGAGGTTCCCGTGCTGCCACGTGACGCGCACAAGAGGAATCGCCCGCCCACGTAGGACCCGCTCCTGTCGATCCTCGATCTCCACTGGAACCTTCGCAAAGGTCGCCCCATCGTCCACGTCCAGCTCCCCAAAGTCGATGATGTGCGTCGGGTCGTGCACGTATCTCCTCAGCTGAGACACGTGGAAGACGTCGTGCACCCGGTGCAACTGAGGTGGTAGAGCCAGGCGATAAGCCACCTCTCCTATCCTGCTGAGGACCTGGAAAGGCCCGATGAAGCGGGGAGACAGCTTGCCGCCTCGGCCAAATCTCCGTAAACCACGTCGAGGTGAGACACGCAAAAAGACGTGGTCGCCATCCTCGAACTCTAGTGGCCTCCGCCTCCTGTCAGCATATGACTTCTGCCGGCTCTGAGCTGTCCTCATCCTCTCCTGGATGATCTGGACCTTCTCTGTCGTGGCTCGGACCATCTCTGGTCCCACGAGTGCTGACTCCCCAGGGTCTGTCCAGCACAACGGTGATCTGCAGGGTCTGCCGTACAACGCCTCGTATGGTGCCATCCCGATGGTGGAGTGGTAGCTGTTGTTGTACGCAAACTCCACCAAGGGTAGGTGGTCCTCCCAGCTGCGACCAAAGTCGAGAACACATGCACGGAGCATGTCCTCGAGTGTCTGTATGGTCCTCTCCGTCTGTCCATCCGTCTGAGGGTGGAAGGCTGTGCTCAGATGGAGCCGCGTCCCGAACGCCTCCTGCAACCCCTTCCAAAGCCTGGAAGTGAAACGAGCATCTCGATCGGAGACGATAGACGATGGCACACCGTGAAGCCGTACGATCTCCTGGACGTAAAGACGTCCCAAGCTCTCTACTGAGCCCTGCTCTCTGATGGGTAAGAAGTGTGCCGACTTGGTGAGTCGGTCGACAATCACCCAAATGGAGTCGTGACCTCTGGAAGTGCGTGGAAGTCCAGTCACGAAGTCCATAGATATGCCGTCCCACTTCCACTCCGGGACCTCCAAGGGCTGTACCAAACCTGCTGGTACCTGGTGCTCTGCCTTCACCTGCTGGCAGGTGAGGCATCGTGAAACGAACTCTGCCACAGCTTTCTTCATACCCGGCCACCAGTGCTGTCGCCTGAGATCCTGGTACATCTTCGCCACTCCGGGATGTACCGCCAAGGGAGAAGTGTGAAACTCTCTCAGCACCTCCTCTCGTAAAGCGACTGGTACGAAGGTACGTCCTCTGAAAAGGATGTCGTGCTCTGCTCCAAGGGAGAAACCATCAGGCGCCTGACCTGAGGATATCAGTGCACGCCGGGTCTCACAGTCAGCGTCCCCACGCTGAGCCTCTCTGACCCGCTGTAGAAGTGGAGGAGAGACTGTGAGAGACTGAAGAAAGGCTGCTCCGTCTCTATCCACGAAGGATATCTGCAAGGAGGCTAGCTGCTCCGTCGCCTCCTCAAGTAGCTGAATGCCCGTCCTCCTGCTGAGGGCATCGGCTACCACGTTCCCCTTCCCAGGAGTATAGACTATCTCAAAGTCATAGTCCTGGAGGAACTCAAGCCATCTCCGCTGTCTCAGGTTCAGGTCCTTCTGAGAGAAGATATACCTGAGACTCTGGTGGTCAGAAAAGACTGTGAAGCGCTCGCCCATCAGATAGTGCCGCCAAGTCTTCAGAGCGAAGACCACTGCTGCTAACTCCAGGTCATGAGTGGCGTAGTTCTGCTCATGCGGCCTCAACTGACGTGATCCGTAGGCGATCACGGCCCGCTCCTGCATCAGGACGCACCCGAGTCCAGTCCCTGATGCGTCGCAGTAAACTACGTACCCAACTCCCTCCTCAGGCAACCTCAAGATAGGTGCGCTGGTCAATCTCTGTCTCAGCTCCTGGAAGCTCTGCTGACATCTGTCTGACCACACGAAGGGTTTCCCCTTCTTCGTCAAGGCTGAGAGTGGTGCCGCAACTCTGGAGAAGTTCGGCACAAATCTCCGATAGTATCCCGCTAGGCCCAAGAAGCTCCGCACCTCAGTCACGCTCCTGGGTGGCTCCCAAGCTAGCACTGCCTCGATCTTCGCGGGATCCACTGCAACTCCCGCCTCAGAAATGACGTGCCCCAAGAAATGGACCTCACGCAACCAGAACTGGCATTTTGAGAGCTTGCCATAAAGCTGGTGCTCTCGGAGTGTGTCTAGCACAACTCGCAGGTGGTAGGCATGCTCCTCCTCAGTCGTCGAGTATACCAAAATGTCGTCAATGAAGACAACGACAAATCGGTCGAGGTATGGCTGGAAGATCCTGTTCATGAGGCTCATGAACACTGCTGGAGCATTGGTTACGCCGAATGGCATAACCAAGAACTCATAATGGCCATACCGACACCTGAAGGCCGTCTTCTGCACGTCCTCGTCTCGAACTCTGAGCTGATGATAGCCTGACCGGAGGTCTATCTTCGAGAACCACCGCGCTCCCTTGAGCTGATCGAAGAGGTCATCAATCCGTGGCAGCGGATACTTATTCCTCACTGTCACCTGGTTCAGGCGACGATAGTCGACACATAGTCGTAAGCTCCCGTCCGCCTTCTTGGCGAACAAAATTGGGGAAGCCCAGGGTGAAACACTGGGTCGGATAAACCCCTTGCTCTGCAAGTCCTCCAACTGTACCCGCAGCTCTCGAAGCTCGGCGGGGGCCATCCGATATGCTGGAGTAGATATCGGGGCTGTCCCGGGGTACAAGTCGATGTAAAAGTCTACCTCTCTACGAGGAGGTAGCCCTGGAACGTCGTCGGGAAAGACGTCCACGTACTGGTCCACCACTGCAGGAAAAGCCGGACTCCGCACGTCCACTGCTCCTAGGATGAGGCTAGCCAACTGATGTGAGATGGGCTGCACTCTCCTCCGCGGAAGTCCATCCTGTGCTGCAAAGGTTCCCTTCTCGCCGGTGAAGGTAAACCTGCTCCCGTCGGTACGAACACATCGTACCTTGCGCCTAAAACAGTCGATCTGGGCATGAACCGTGGATAGCCAATCCATGCCCAAGATGACGTCGTAAGGCCTCGACGCCGCTACAAGGAGATCCCAGCCGAAGCTCTCGCCTCCTAGAGTAAGCTCACACTGCCGGCACCAGTGCGTAATCGTCGAGTCTGCTCCCGTAGGAGTCTCTAGCCGCAAGGATCGAGCCAACGGCTCAGTCGGAATCTCCGAGCTCCGAACAAGGGCAGAGGCTATGAAAGAGTGACTCGCTCCTGTGTCTATAAGTACTGCAGCAAGGGTGGAATAGACACAGATCGTACCTCGAATCACCTCTGGCATGTCGGGGTCGTAGGCCTCCACTGCCTGGAGCTGGGCCTGTCCCTGCCCGCCGGCTCCCTGTGGTCGAAGTGGCCCTCCTGGTGGTGGTGGGGGTAGAGCCTGAAAGCGTCGCCCACCACCCGCTGCTCGGCCAGCTCCTCGGCCTCGTCCGCCTCCTCCCTGCGGACCGCCACGGTCGACCCTCTGCCTCTGCCTGGGTGGCCCCTCCACCGTCTGCTGCTCCTCTGGTCGGCGAGTCGGGCAGTCACGAGCCATGTGACCCTGCCCGCCGCAAGAGTAGCACAGCCTGCCTCTCGAAAGGCTGGCACTCCGCTGTGTGCCTCGTACTGCTGAGCCGGTGTCTTGAGGCCGTCTGCGAGGGGTTCTGGTCTGCCTGGACCCGTGAGTCATCCGTCGGCTACCAGCTGCCGATGACTCAGCTACCTGCCGCCCTGCGCTAGGTCTCGCCGCTGAAGAAGGCTCTGCCAGGAAGCTCTCGATCAGGAGGGCTCGCTCCAGTACTCCCGCCTGGGTCGGAATGCTGAGGGAGATCAGCGACGCCCGAATCTCCTGTCGCAAGCCCTGCTCGAAGGTCCGGGCCCGGAAGAAGGGGTCCCGTACCATGTCGGTCGAGTAGCGAGATAGGTCCGTGAACCTCGCCGCGTACTGAGCGACCGTCATGCTGCCCTGGCGCAGCTGGAGAAGCTCCTGGATGCGCACCGCTCGGAGGGTGGCCGGGACGAACTCAGAGCGGAAGAGGCTCTCGAAGTCCGCCCAGAGCAAGGATGCCTCATCGTGAACCTGGAGCATCAGGCTCCACCATCGTCCTGCCGCCGCCTGCAGGAGGCTCGCTGCGAGGATCACCATGAGATCCGCTGGTGTCCTCACTAGCCTGAAGATCCGTACCACCGCCTCTAGCCAGTCCTCGGCGGCCTGGGGGTCCGCCTCACCGCGAAACCTGGGCGGTCGCTGGCTCTGAAACTCATGCAGTGCCCTGAGGCGACGTGCATCGTCGGCGTCTGGTACTGGAAGCATCGGTGGCTCGGCGGGTAAGGCTACCGCCGGTGCCACTGCTGGCAAAGGGCCCTGCACCGAGGCCTCGTCGCTCGGTGGGCTGCCGTCGCGCCCTACACTCGGAACCCTAGCTGGCAGTCGTCGCGGGGCCATCCTGAAAAGGAGAACAAGAGCACCACAGTCAGAACAGTATACCTGGTTGAGCTGGCACAAGTAATCACAAGGAAAACTTGAGACTTTCATAAAGCAGATCAGTATACCCGGTGAGCTGACACAAGAAATCACAGAGAAGACTTGAAACACACATGCAATCAATGTTTTCATGCATTAAGTCGGAAATCAGGAGTCAGGGTCCTGGTGTACGGATACGTCGGCCGCCGCACCAACACTGGGCTCCCTGAACTGATAACCACACTCAATACACTAAACACTATTGCTTCACATAGAAAGAAAGGACGATCAGAGTCTGTGGTAGAACCGACCACCTCTGATACCAATTTGTCACGACCCGTCCTCGGGGCCCGTGCCGTGACTACCCCAAGCCCGCCTTCCATAGGCCAGGGGCTGGCGACTAGCACCAAGGCGTAAAATCCCAGTAAACAGGGAAGGCATTGCCTTTATAAGTAACAACCACACAGAGTCAGCAAGCGGAAAGTAAAGTGCAGAAAGGTAAAGGGGCCGGAAATACAAGCCCAACTGTAAAGTACAACTGAAAAGTAAAGTACAGCAACTGAAGAAAAGACGGCGGCCTCGTGTCGTCCACTGGCAATCCCACCTGAAGGGTGGGTACAGATAGCCTCCAAGCTCCTCGGGCCCCACGTCCGCTCTGAGCACGTCCCGTCCAGTGGTCCACCTCCAGGTACCGTCCTGTTCCACGCCCCAACCGCGATCAGCGCTGTCCGTCGTCTGCAACCAACACCACGAAGTGCGGGCATAGCCCGTGCAGGGGTGAGTACAACTACTCAGTAAGGACCCCGAGACCCCCGAAGGTCTCCCGAAATCCACAAAGGATATAGCACAAAAAGGAAGATGCAATCACGAAGTAACATCTGACTCGACTTAGGTATATGCCCATACATATACCTAAGTCCCCAATTCTAGCTCTGCTCACGAGCTCAAGAACAACTCAATCCACAAAGGAAAGCAAGACTCAAATCCACAAGGAGAGTAAACAGTAAATCCACAAAGGATGGTTCAACACAATCCACAAAGGAGAGTAACATAAGATTCAGCTCAACCAGGTATACTTTTTCAGATGACGTCAAAGACGATCACTGATCCGTCTCAGTCGTCGGACCCACGAAGGATCGATAGGTACTAACCCCCGCAAAAAGACCCACGTAGGATCGGGCTCACACAGAACCTGTAGGCAGTGGCTCACACAGAACCGGTAGTAAGGACCCACGGAGGATCGGGCTCACACAGAACCTGAAGCACTGATCCACGTGGGATCGCTGAGTGCAGTAGCCGACGCAGTCCACTGAGGATCTCTGCACAGTCGTCGCCGCAGTCCACGAAGGATCTCTGCTCTGCCGTCGTCGCAGTCCACGGAGGATCTCTGCTCTGCCGTCGTCGCAGTCCACGGAGGATCTCTGCTCTGTCGTCGAGGTCACAGCCAGCGCTAGGGTTCCCGCACGTAGCGAGCTCGTTCAGGAGGGTCCGCTCCACGAGCCGAGGGGCTGATACATCAACTGACACGTAGTCCGAAGTTGATGTATCCAAAAGTTCCGTATCGACAACAGGATCTCAACGCGACAGACGGCGCGTCAATCGGACGCCCGGTCTGAGAGTTATTGGCATTTTCGTCCCAGGGGCCCGGTTGGTTTTTAGGGCAAAACCAACCCGACCGTACTCCGCCTGTATCCGATCCTCGGGCGGAGTATGCCAAAAGTTCCGTCTCACTTAGAGGAAACTACCACAGCTGACGGTACGTCGTTCGGACGTCCGTAGCTCAAGTTATGAGCGTTTCCGCTCCGAGGGCCCGGTTGGCTTCGTGTACGAACCAACCCGGCCGAACCCAAAGTCTTCCGAAACCTTGAGTATAATATACCGAAACGACCGTCTCGATCCAAGGATCGCGTAGCCGCTGACGGTTCGTCAATCGGAGTTCCCAGGCCCAAGATATGGGCGAAAGACCGTAGAGGGCCCGAAACGGGGGTTCCGGGTCCGGGGCGACCCGGCCCGAACCCCCCCCTGGGGTCGGCCGAACCGGGTCGGCCCGAACCGGGTCGGCCCGACCCGGCCCGAACCGGCTCGGCCGGGTCCGGTCCGGCCTGGGCGCGGCCCGGCCGACCGGACCGGCTCGGCTTCGGCCGAGCGGCCGAATGTGCTGCCGCCGCGGGTCAAACCCGCGGCTTGGAGAAAACGCGGCCCGCGCGGGCCGCGTGCTGGAAGGCCGGACCGCGGACGCGGTCCGGCGGCTCGCCGCCGCCGCGGCTCGGCCGCGGCGGACTCCTCCGGCGGCGCGCCGGGCGCCGCCGCCCCCGGTCGCCGGCGCCGCCGCGCCGGCGACCCGCGCCGCCGCCTCCTTCCGCGGGCCGCCGGAGATGCTCCGGTGGCCCGATTTGCCTCCCGTCTGCGCCGTTGTTCCTCCCGGGATGCGTCCTCCACTGCGGAATCAACATATGGCCCTTGCGTCGCGCTTTTGCCGTCGCTCGCCAAATCCGCACACAAAGGAAGATCGACGGAGGGTTGCCGGGTCTTGTTCGTTAGACCCGCACCCTCCGCGTTAGTCATAATTCGACGGGAGAAACAAGAAAGAAACCAATCAACAATTTTAAATAAATTAAAATTGTTCGTGATCGGGTTCTATATTTCAAAAGAATAAACACGGGATTTTAAAAAGAATTCCAACATCCCTTACCTTATCGTCGTCGTCGGATGAGGGGTCGTCGCGGAATTGCTCGTCGCGGAAGATGGAGATCGCCGCGTCGTCGCGGAATCGCTCGTCGCGTCGCCAATCTCCGGATCAAGATCAACGGATTTAATTAGTTTAAATCCGTTGATATTGAAATTAAAAAGGGAGAAGAAAAGATCCGATTCTCACCTTTGTTGCCGAACGAGGATCGGCCGCGGAAGAAAGACGTCGCCGAAGAACGTCGCGGGTAGATCTCGTCGACGTCGCAGATCTTGGTGTGCGTCGTCGAATTCCGTTCGCCGGAGTTCTTCGCGTTCTTCGCGTTCTTCGCGTTCTTCGCGTTCTTCGCGTTCTTCGCGGAGAGGGTGGAGGAACGAAGATTCTGTCAAATCCTTTCCAAGGATTTTTGGGTTGGTCTTATTTTATAAACATGCCAACACGAAACCGGTTAAGAAACGATCCATCAATTCGTTGAATTAATTCAACGAAAGAAACGACCCATTTAATTCACGAAGAAACAGTCCATTTAATTCACGAAATAAACCGCCCAATTAAATGGTCTGTTAAGAATTAAAGAAAACGCGTCGGTTGACTTTTCAGTTACTTTGACGGGTTTTCGCGGGTGCGTTACTTAGCGAAAGAAACGGCGGGGCTCGTGCGGGTCCCACCGCACAAATATCCTACCAAGGGGTAGGATATTTCTGGATAGCATCCTATCCAGTTCAACTCAGTTCAAGCCGTCTTTAAGTGACTTCAAGTGGCTTCCAAGCAGCTTAAGTGAAATAAAATAAAGTTGTCGCACAAACTTTATTTTATTTCTGACTTAAAGCCGCAAAATTTAAAAACCACGTCTGAGCAAACGCAACTCCGGAAGAGGCGTTTCTAAGCAAAAACCGGCGCTGCGATTTCATCGGTGCCCTCAGAATTCGATTCCGGGCACCGGTTCAAAAGATAGAAAAACCCGCTCGTCCGTTCACTGAACGTACCCGAGCCAAACTTCAGAAATTGATTCCGGGCACACCGGGCCTCGGAATCAGGTGCCGTCTGAAGCTGCGTTCTTGTAAAATTCCAAAGAAAATTAAGAAAAAAATTTCCTTGAAATTTGCGGGTCTTTACAAGATCAACCTCCAACTTGTATATTTCTGATTGGACTTGTATTTGGAAGACAATGAATTCCGTAGTGGGAATTTCTCCATATAGAATATGATTATGTCCTTATCTTAAATATCTGATTTGCAGTGTGAGGTATTATGGGAGGCTTATTCTCTCTTCAACATCTGATAGTCGAAATATGGGATTAGGCATTTAGATGAGAGTGCTATCAGAGATGGAAAACCCCTATCATTATATTTTGTTTATAGAGTGGTTATACCTCTATCCAAAGGGTAGGGTTATCAATCCCCCCTACCCCACATCTCCATAATTAGTGAGGGCACGGGATCTATTACATATGGATCAGGTAGGGTTGGTATTTCCTACACTTACACTAGTAAAGTGATCCTCTATCTATGGTGTCAGTATTCTACAAATATAAGATCTCAGTCAAGGAACATGATCCTCTAATATAGTTAGTATTCTCCATTTCATTTTGGGATGTGGGATCCTCAATTATATTTTTTGGAGAGGATACATCGTTTTCCTCAAAACAATAGTTTGTATTCTTGTTCAGTTCTATCATATTGATATACCAGAGGGTGTGTTTCTCCCTCATCCAATTAGCATGCTTCAATGATGATATTCCACTTATTCATGCATTATGTCAAGGAAGTGACTATTTGAAGTAAATTTATTATATACTTCTATAGGAATTGTGATTCCTTAGAACCATAAGGGTTACCTCTATGATTTGATGTTACAACTAGATATCATATTTTAGTTATGTTAACCCTTAAGTGTTTAAATCTCCCCCTTAAACTCATATACAATGGAATTTGAAAATTGGAGCTGAGATGATCAAGACATCTAACTATACCTATGAATTCTTGTGATTGAGGATATCTAAACAATTATTTCTTACCTTTCTCCCTAACACTCTTTAATTTTCCTTTTTTATTTCTTGTATTTTATTACTGGAATGTTTATAATCACCCCTACACAGGCCCTATGCCCACATGTGTTGTCTATATTTAGTCAAATCATAGGTTCAGTGATGATCTAGGTATATGTGAATATGGTGTTTCTTATTCGGAGCTGGTGTTTGGTGACGCTTGGTGATTTATTCTGAAGCATGTTGATTCATAATGGTGGTGGTGTCTGTAGTAGATGGAGTGTGATTCAAGAGAACATGCAGTGTGGAGGATTATCTTATCACCCTGTATTATAGAGAATCATTGGATGTTTTGTAATATACTATTACCCTATTTCAGTTATTTTTTTCTCCCTTTTAATTTACCTCTTTATTTGGGTTTTTTTGGGACTCTTAAAGATTGAGAGCCTTCTTTGGGGAAAATTACCTAAAGTTTTGTAATTTTTGTTCATTTGAATTAATGGATTCTATTTAAAAAAACATTTTAAATGATTTTTGGGTTCTCCCAAGGTTTGGATAATTCCAAATTTGGTTTGGGGTTTTCATGAGAATTTTTTATTTTCACTCTGTGAAGGAGAAATACCCATCCTATATTGGTCATCAGGAAGACATCATGAATTGGGTTTAATGTATGAAAAACATAAATTTTATGAAAACATTTACACTTTGTGAAAAGTATTGACATCCGATAGTGGGTTATAGGAAGATGTCATTAATAGGTTTTAGTTTTGACAGTTTTACATGTTATTAAAATATTATTGGATTTATGCATAGTGTAAATATGTAGTGGGTGATATGGTAATTAAAATTTTTTATTTTAAATTTCTCAAAACCAAAATAGATGATGTTTTACATTGAATTTATAATTAATTTATTTAGATTTGAATAAATCAATTACCTCCTATTATGGTTATTTCCAAGTAGTCAATATTCAACCTTCAAAAATACACTTTTAGATTACCTTAGTTTCACTTATGAGGATCCAAGGGTAGAATCCTTCTAAAAGTGATCCACACATGCTCCTGATGATCTCTAAGCAACACTTCTTGATCTCTGGGTGCTAGTGAGGTGAATTGAATGTCTTTCATTTTTTTTCTTGATCACTCATTCTTTAGTCTTTAAAAATCTTTCTTTTATTCTTATTATTGAGAGAGAGAGAGATGGATAAGTCTAAATATAATTTTTTCCAAGTAAAAATTATCTCTTTTTTCGACTACCTAAAAAATAACCATAATGGGATCTTTATAGAGGTAGGGTTTATGTTAGAATATCATTTAATTACATTCCATTCTTTTAGAAATATAAAAACCTTTAATAAACCACATTATATAAAATAATAGTATAATTATTATTTTATGACATGTTCCATCTTACGCTAATGATAAACAATTTTTACTTGCTTGTAAATAATTATTTATCACCAGACATGGTATTGGTCCATCTGAAATCAGTATTTATTAAATTTCCAAATAAATATTTTATTCATAAATAAATATTTCATTTACATACCGGTGAATAAATATTTATTAAATATTCAATAAAATAAATATACATTTATTTATTCACATATCACCAAATAAATATTTATTTTATTATTGTGATTAGTTTAAGTTAAATCAAATTATTCATCAGTATTGAGAATAATATTTATTCTATTAATTAAATTCAAATAGAATTTAATCTAGATCAATGGAAACACTTAGTGTGTGACCCTCTAGGATTATTTTTCATTAGAATTAGACCAGATTGCCCAAAGTAAAATATTATTATCTAGAAATGGTTCTTCGATCCAAATAGAAAGAAATTAATGTCGCATTGTCAAAAAACACATATAGACACTCACTATGTAATATAATACCTTTTTCACAATAACTTATCGAGAAGTTACCATGATGGTGTCATCGACCTATGTGCTCGATACATCTTTATTTGACTATTTGAAACAAAAACATTGATACACCATGGAAATAGAATTTAACCGATGGTTATGTTCTAATCAAAGGGGAAAGGTATCAACTCTTGTAAAGATGGAATAGACAAACCCTTCCTTGAATTATCCATTAATGACATCTCAATCATTACACACCCAATGTACCCTCATTCTCACCAATATATGATGTGACATTTCTTATTCGTAAATTTAAGTTTGTCATTCAGTACATGCACCAATGATAATCTTAAAGTATAAGGACCATTACACATATTTTTAGATAGGAATATCAGATGACAACAAAACATGTGGAATTCCTATTTCCTGGTTATGTTCTCATAATCTCTCATCTTGGATATTACCAAGTGTGAACATCATGAGAAGAAGCCTCGTTCGCTATTAGTATTTTCACTATAAGGTCTCCATATTATGTGTCACATAATAGTATATTATCCAACCAAAAAACTATATTTATAATATTTTCATAGAACTCCAAGGTTCTCATCATAGTGGGTAACTTCCATGACCTTATAAATGTGAAAAATAATCTATGACAATATTACAATAAATTCATGGAAAACAATGAACAATATATAATAAGATGTTTAAATAATATTCAATTCAGTGAAGATACATGTAATAGATGTATAATCAGTTGGTCCTAGGATACTAAATTGAACAAAATCCCAATAGTAATAGTGCCAACTACCTAAAAATTTTATTTTGTTAGACCTCACAAGATAAACATTTTTCTACTCTTTCAGGCTTTAGTCTATGGGTTTTTCACATTGTCTTCCCCAGAAATAAAAATCACTGAAACCTTAACTCTCTGAGAAATATCCCTCAAGAGATGATACTTTTAAAGTATAGTCTTCATTTTATGATGTGTAATTGGATCTTTTGTGAGATCCATCACCATTGTATTGTCACAATAGGATGATATTGGATCTTTAATGCCATTTAAAATGAAAAACTCTTGTATGAAATTTCATATCTATACTGCTTCCTTATCTACCAAAAAAGCTACAATATACTCAGACTCCACAGTAATATCTTCTATTAATGCCTTCTTTTGGCTCTTCCAACTCACAACACCTCCATTCATAGTGAATAAGAATCCTTTTGTGACTTGATGTCATCTTGGTCTGTTTAGAAACTAGTATATTCATATTGTCTAGTGACAAACTCATTATCTCCACCATATACTAGGACTGTATCCATATTAAGCCTTAAATACTTAAGGAAATTCTTGACTTTCATCCAAATGTCGGTCACCTAGATCAACTCAATATCTCTAAACTACACTCAATGCATATGCAACATCTAGTATGGTATATATCATAACATACATGAAATACCAGTCGTTGACACTTATGGAATCATTTCCATTCTTTCTCTTTCATCATGTATATGAGGAAAAATTTTCTTAGAAAAATGAATTCTATGATACATTAGACACAATCCCCTCTAGGATCATTCCATACTTAATCTCTTCAATATATTGTAAAAAATGTGAACCTTGGCAGTGGTCGAGTATTCTCTTAGATCTATCATGATGGATCTTGATCCTAATAATATATTTTTCCTTGCCTAAGTCCTCAATGTAGAATTATTTACTCAAACATAACTTAGAGGATTTTAATATTGGTACTTCATTCCCAATAAGTAATATGTCATCAATATATTATATTAATAAAATGATTTCATTCCCATTAAACCGTTTGTAGATACACAGATCACATTTTTTCTTTATGAAACCAAATTTCATTATGGACTCATTAAAATTTATGTTCCAGGACCTAGATGTTTAATTTAATCCATAAATGGATCTTTTCAAGTTTTATACATTGTTGTAATACTTTATAGTTTTAAACCCTTCAGGTTTTTATTATATAAATCTTCTTAAATGTTCCTATTCAGGAAGTCTATTTTGATATCCATTTTCTAAATCTCATAGTCATGGAAGGTTGTAATGGAAAGTATAATTATGATGGATTTCAGCACTGAAACTGAAAAAAATGTTTCATTGAGGTCAATTACATGACTCTAATTAAAACCTTTTGCAACTAGTCATGACTTATAGGTAATGACTTGTACTTCCATGTCCATTTTATTCATGTAACCATTTTAAATCAATAGTCATTACATATACTGGAGTGTCTACAAATTTAAAAACTTTGTTTTGGTATGTTGAATCCATTTCATAATTCATGGCCTCTTTCCAATTGGAAAAATCTATGCCACTTGTTGCTTCATTGAAGGTTAGAGGATCATTATTACCACTAATAACAAGTATTCATCCTTGATTACTAGAAAATCATAATGTTTTAGTTCTCTAAACACACTTTTACTTCTATGTAGTACTTGTGTCTCAAGAACAGTCATTTCATCCATGGGGCTTTGTCCAATCTATTAATGTACTAACTCTTGTGTTCCCTAATCCATGACTTCATCAATGTGTATCTCACTCCCACAATATCTTTTAGATATGTGATCCCTCTCAAATAAAATAGATTGTATTTCCATTGTAACCTTTTTTAGGGTTCTTATAGGTAATATCTTCTTGTTTCTTTGGGGTATCCTATAAAGTTCCACTTTGTTTCTTAGGGTGAAACTTTTTTACCTTAATAGTTCTTGAGAAAAATTTCACATCCACACACATATAAAATTGATAAAAAGGTTTTTATTATACTCCAAAAAATAGTTTGGAATACCATTTATCAATTTAGTTGGTTCTTTGTTTAGTGTATGTGCTATTGTCTGTAATGTGTATCCCCAAAATGATAAAGTAATAATCTCACAACTCATCATTGATCTCGCCATGTCAAAAAAGGTGTGTCCCCACCTTTCACTCATACCATTCCATTGTTCTATATAAGGAGGATTTAGTTAAGATAAAATCCAAAACTCTTATTAAAAATCAATGAAAACTAGATAGAGTTATTCTCCACAATGGTATGAGTGTAGTTTCATAGTCTTTTTAAAATGATGGTAATCAACTAAATTCTTGTATTCCTTAAATTTTTTAATAGAATTCGACTTATACCTCATTAATTAAACATATACATGTCTACTAAAATCATCCATAAAAGTTGTGAATTATGAGTAATCACCTATTGCTTCAATATGAAATGGTTCACACGCATATGTATAAACTAATTTCAAAAGCACTTTATCCATTTCAACTTTCCCACTAAATGGGACTTTGGTCATTTGGCCTTCTAAACATGAAAAAATAGTCCATGGGTTTTTATTCAAAAGAATATAAATATCCATCTTGATGTAATTTATTAAATCCCTTGTCGTTTACATGACATACCCAATGATACTAAATTTGGATGTGGTATGAGTCATGTGAGGTTGTTTCATTATTGATTTTCGTTACTTCATATGTGTATTTCAACACATAAAGACCATTATTTAAATATGAATAACAATTAACAAATTACATATTTATAAAAGTAGAAACTTTTATTTCCATATTTGAATATAAAACCATCTTTATCTAGTTTAGATATTGATATAATATTTTTGTTAATGGATGGAAAAACATAAAAACATTTTTAAAAAATGATAATTTTAGTTGATAATGTGAGGTGGAGGTCCCCGATAGCTATAATAGAAAGTTTATCTCTATTGAATTTTTATTAATCTACCAACACTTTGTTAATTATTCGGAATATACTTTGTTCTTATATTTTAATACATATCTGAGCACCACAAGTTGTATCTAATAACAAATTTGTATATACAAATAAATTACACTCAATAAAAAACACAACAAAATATTCCCCTTCAATCTTATGTTGGGTGAAGTTTTTCTTTTAGTGTCCCTTCTTTCCACATGTGAAACAAATTTCATAATGTTCCCCTACTTCATCTTTCATTTTCATCTTCTTGGAAGGGGTTTGTGAATCAGCATTCTCCTTAGGTATTTCACATGGATTTTTATCTTGTTCACTATAAGGACAAAAGTATTTTCCCACTTTATCTCTCTAGCCACATGGATAAAAAGATTGAGATGATCCGGACAAGACTTCTCAATTATTTTCATATTAAACTTCATAATAAAACTTGAGAAAATATGAGGGGTGATCTAAGAATAAGACCAGGGCACAGTTCTTTAGGGAGTTTAAACCCTAGAACCTATAAACTCTCTAGGTATACAATTATATTGACTACATGAGGCCCATTGGGGAACCATCTACAAGAATACTCTGAATGGTCAGTTTGGGAATCTCAAACTTCTCTTGTCGGGATCTCCCCTAATATAGGCTAGGGAGATGTTCAACCATGCAATACACATCCATTCTTTCATAAGGCTTCATGATCTCCCTGTATACAGATTAAAACAAAAAACATTGAATATCGACCATTTCAATTATATTTTTCTCATAGACTGTGAACTCTTAATCACTCACCTATTTGGAAGGTGGATCAGGAAGTAAGGATTCTAGAACATATGGTTTCTATTTGTGTTAAAAAATAACCTGAAGGTGTGTACCATTCTTGTAAGTTATTTTTAGATAGGATATGGTCTTTCTCCAATATGGATCATATTTATAGTGATGATGATGATATTTCCATTAGTTCTATAATTTAAAATATTATATTATTATTACTTTTCTTGATTTCAAATTATGTGAGATATAATGAATTTATTATTTTATTAAATATCCCACAATTTAATAAAGTCCCAGTATCCCTCACCATTGAACTTATAATTTCTAGTTTCTTAGGAATTCTAGTGTAAAGGATTCATATTCCTCTTCATATAACCCAAATATGGTCTCTTCAAACTACTTGATTGTATTTAGATTGAAATTTCTTTTTCAACTGTAGGATTTTATATCCTTGATCGACTGAGTGGACTCCCCGATCCTGAAATCCTGACTCGGATTTCTTCAAAAATTACCTCCAATTATACTAAGTATATAAAGGGCTACTCCTAATGATTTAAAATGTTTCATTAACCCCAAAACCTTTATAATAACTCCCTTATAAAAGTTTGTGTCCCAAAAAGGGTTTGTGAGACACTTAGTTCTATTAGCTTCATTCCTAATCAAGTAATGGAATTCCAAATCCGACATAATATTTTTTTGATGATTTTTTAATTCTTATGCATAAATTTTGTCTTGTTTCAACCTTTACAAGTATTTTTAATATTAAGTGTATTTTACATAATTAATTAACCATGTTGGGTAAAACATTTATGCATAATTCATTTATTTAATTCCAAATTTTCACATTTATTTATTTATTTGTATTATTTCAGTCTTGAATACATAAAATAAATAATTCATAGAAGGAAATAATAAATAAAGTAAATGAATTGATCATGATCTTACCTAAGGGTTCATTTAATGAGCGGACATTAAATCAACCTATGAAGTAGGGGGATAACTCTATTTTCCATTCTTGGAATGAGTTAAGAATTCCACCTATACACCTATGTATAACTTAGTTTGTACCATCATGGATTTTTCTTGAACTACCTCCATACACCTTGGGATTATCTATTAATTACAAGTATGTATTACACATGTGCAGGTGAGTGGAACCAAATTATTAGTTAAAGTGGGTTACGTAAATATCCTTGGACATGCAAGCCCTACATAATAATGGAGGGTGGTAAATCTCATAGAAAATAATTTAGTTTAATATTAAATAATTACAATCCCATTTAATAAAATAAATTAAATAAACATTAACACATACATTGGCCTTGGTCAATCTCATGATTGGTTATACTAGTAACAAAGAGGAAAAAGTAACTGGTTAGAATTTATTTATTTATTTTTCCATTATTATTAAGATGAACATGATTTCATTAGTTAATTAATGAATAAATTAATTTCCATTTGACATAATGATCATCCAAAATTAATTGGAGATACCCATTATTTATGTAATTAAGGGAAATAACTATCAGAACCAATAATGACATGTTTATTATAATAAATTAATTAATCATTTATAATAATTTAAAACCATTATTAAATTTTCAAACACACATTGGTGTGAAAATAAATAAAATAAGGTTATACTGTGACAATTTATAATTTAATTTAATTTTTAATTCTATACTTTAAAGGGAGACTACACAACATATAAAGACCAACTACACATTGTGTATCTTGGTTTCTATGTATCTAGGGTACACACCTATGTCTATTGTTAATTCCTTGTCCAGACTATGTGGCTTGTATAGACCAGCTACACACCATGTGTTTTTGATTGAAATGTGTATGGGATACACACCTGGGTATTCCGCATGTGTTTTGGATGTGGTAATTGATGAACTACATGGCATGTCCAATGCATACACGTTGAGTATATTATAAATGATTTAGGTTTTCAGTATCACATGATTTGATAGTTTATAATGACCACATGGATTACAAGATTTACACCACAAACCTGTGTAGACAACATGGTATGTCCACCAATACATTCCATGTTATCTGAAAACCTGTGTTCTAGTCTAGCCCGATCTACACACAATGTGAAATAAATTCTATTCATGTTGTAACTACATGGCCTGCCAGGTATCCCTCTATACATACATAAGTTCACTATGGTATATAGAGTGTACAGCATTGTACACACCCTATAACCCTGTCTAATTGGCCAAAAAATTTGCAGTTCATGATAGTATCTCTGATCATTCTTTATCTATTCCTAGACCGTTAAGAAAATGAAAAATTGAACAAATGTGATTAATATTTTGAATCGGTTTAATTCAAATTTGATTAAATAATGAATAACATAAAAATAAAATATAACCATAATTGTGCATAGATAAAAAATTAAAATAAATAATTATAAATTTAAACGTGACCCATATGATACCACATTTTGGTTCTAAGTGCAGTGGAAGCGTGCGTTGGGAGATATGATCATTAAAATTTATTTTAATTTTGATTGACTAGAACCCCAATAGATGATCTTTCATGTTAAATTTATAATTTTTTTATATAAATGTGACCAAATAAATTATCTTTTATAAGGTTTATTTCATCGTAGTCAATTTGGATCATATGAAAAAAGACCCTATCATATTTCCTTTATTGTGCTTGTGAGTATCCAAGGATAGAATCCCTCTAGCGGTGATCCAAATATGCTCATAATGATCTCTCATAAATTCCACTCAGTCTATGGGTGATAGCACGGTGAATCGAATGTCTTTCATTTTTCTTTCTTATCACTCATTCATTGTTCTTGAATAAATATCTCTTTCATTCTTGTTCTTGGGAGGGAGAGAGGTGGAGGAGTCAAAAGATAACTCATTGTGCATAACAATTATCTCTTTTTTTGATTACCAACACAATATCCACAATGGAATATTTATAGAGTTAGGATTTAGTCTAGAATATCAATTAATTTAATTTTTGTCATTAAAAAAAATTATAAACATTAATAAACCTATTTGTAAAAAATAATAATATAATTATTATTTTTTGGTGTGCACTATCTTGAGAAAATGATAAATAATATTTATCGTTGTGTAAATAATTATTTATGATCTGACACGGTCTTGGTCCGTGTAATGCGCTGACCCCGAAAGCCAGGATCTGGTGCATTATTTAAATACAATGGCATGATTACAAGGAATCAATTCCCAAAGCACCGATCTGTTTTGTAGTCTTTGAAAATAGATTACATGCACGAACATTACATTACACATTCAAACATAAAACACAACATAAATAATCCATTGATAGTTCCATTATTCCCTAATCTTAGCCATATATATCAAACATAATACACTTCGTGGAGTCCTGAAAAAAACAAAACATAAGAAAGGGGTGTGCTCAGATTCCCAGTAAGGGAAAATAATTTAGCTGAAGTTATAAAATTTTAAGGCAAGATGTGTAATAAAAGAAACAGCCTTTTATACATAAACAAGAACATAATATGGAAAAAATAAATCAAACATTACCATATAAACATGAACATGGATATTCTATTAGTCGAATAATCACATGTAATAATTAATTTCATAATGAGAGAATGCCTAATGTCAGACATCATTACGACATAGTCAAGGTCTCATCCCAAGACTATAAATAAACTTTTTGTCAAGGCCTTGTTCCAAGACACTAATTTGTCTCTTGAGACCTACCGAGGCATCGAGGGGCTATAGATGGCCCCACCCATCACTTACTAAGTCCACTACATTCATCATATAAAAATGTTGAATCATAAAATAAACATTCGTATTAAAAACAAGCATACGAAATGTCAATTCATAAAAAATAAACCATGAAGGTTATAAAAATATCACGTCCATAGTCAAACATATCATAACTCATTCAATACAATAAGGAATATTCTATTATAATAAATCAACCTTAATTAAGAATAATTTCCAGTAAAGGATGTAGACATAGTTGATAATGATAAGTGAAAATTTTTGAGAAAAATATCCCTTTTGGTGAATTCATTTAAAAGTCACACATTTATAAAGTAAGTCATTTAAAATAGATTTCTGAATCAAATTTTTTCATACCACTTTGAAACTTTTAAAAGAAATTAACATTTTAAAACCATTATGTCTAAATAAATAAATCATTAAAACCATTTTGAAAACATAGACATTAATGATAAATATTTAGAAGAATGAATATTTAAAACATTTAAAATGTTATTTTAGTTAAAGTTTACCCTAAAACGATCATTTTGAAATGTTTTTTATGAAACATGTACATGGATAATAAATATTTCCTAGAAAATACTTACACATAAACAATCTCGAATAATAATAAGATTGTGGAATTAACTTTTACCTTATTTTTTTACTTGGTAGAGGGTACGTTAACCTCCTGTATAATATTTAAATAATTGTTATTAAATTATTTAAGAACCATATACAAAAATATGATATCATATATGATCTTCTAATATTTCTTTTTTGATGATATTTCAGTAGTATCATCCTTCCGGGTGTCAACTGATTCATTTTCCTTTATATGTTTTGTTACATAATTCATGTTTGTTATGGATAGGATGTATTTGATTCATATACAGAATGATATTAAGTTCTTAAACATTATTTTTAATCATAAAATGAAAATTATTCTTGAAATATTACGATGCGGGATGAATCTTATCACGTTTGTGGAGACGGTAATCCGTACGTACGCTCCAGCAACAATACTATTCTATTGATGGTGAAATATTTTGTAATTGGATGGTGTATCATATATAAAGAATAATTAACATATTATATTAATTATTTACATAAATTATACTCATTAATATACTCGTCCAAACAGTGAAGTTTTGAATGACAAATTACACCACGACGTGGAGACGGTAAGTCGTACTTACGCATGTATGGTGACTTTGTCATTTATAGGATGGATAGAATAACAAATATTTTTGTTCCATATTTATTATAAAATAAAGGTTTGTAGAAGTTACTTGAGTCATTATTTTGGTATGTAAACAAAAAATAAAGAGGAAGTGGAAGAACAAAAAACTTGAAAGAGGTGATGGAATAATTGCCTCTTCTTCGAGTGTTACCTTTTGATTTGATCAAAAGGGATCCTTAGGTTGGTTTTATGATCAAAGTAAGTCAACTAGGTTGAATTGTTGGTATTTGGGAGGATATTTGGGCAGGGTTTGGGTGATCCAAATGTCTTTGGAGGTGTGATTTTGAGAGAAGGGGAAGTACCTTTTTATAAGAGAGGTGAGGATCACTTTTCGAAAAGTTAGACATTTTGTTTTATTATAATATCATTTTCATTTTATAATGGCACCAAATTGATTTATTTAGAAGATAAGGTGTGGATGGGTCTAAATACTATCAAAAAATAGGTTTTAGACAATTTTAGGCCACCATATTAACCCTATATTTTAGATTTTACTTTTCGTTAAATAGTTTAACTTTTACCATGTCCTCTTGTATTATTATAATAAATAGTTAATAAATAGAGAATAAAATTCCCATAGAACCCCAAGTGGTTCATTTATGAAATATTTATCATTATATAAGTCATTTTTCTGAACCTTATATTTTTAGGAATATTATATCATTTAATAATATAATATTTGTTTTAAATACTCATTTATGTCAATTTTGACTCTATTTGGTATTTTGTTTTTTTGAAAGTCAAAACAACTTTATCACTTAGAACAAAAAATTATTCAATAAACCCTAACATGTCAAATTAACCTATAAAATTATTGGAATTCATCATAAGTCTCAATTTACATTTATTTTAATATTTATAATATCAATTTTTTAATCTTTCAATAATAAGGTAATTATTGTATCATCATAGTGTTATAAATAAATTTAATTATTTAATGTATAAAAATTATAAATATAATAAAATTATATAGTAAATATTTTTATATTTCTAATGAATATTTATAGTTTAATTTATCTTATGTATAACCCAATATTAAAAATGGTTTAGTTGATAAACTTTGAATTTAAAACTTTTAACTCTTCTTTAAATAAAATAATAATAAATGTCCTAATCTAATCCAGGTGGGCCAAAAGGATCTTATTTTATTCCTCAGGTTTATTTTGGTAGAAATAAACTTATCCAATATAATTAGGACATTTTTTAGGGTAACTATAATATCATTTTTACCTTTAGTTTCCCTATTTACTTGTAACCGTGGTAAATAAAATTCAAAGGTTACTATTCACCAAAGATTATTTTCATCCAATTGAACAAAATTTTACATAATGATGTAAAAAATGTCTCTTGGATTTTTTAAATTCAATTCACAGAAGTCGTAAAATTACGTTTTATGCAAATTCGCAAATGTCCCTAAAAGGTGGGTATAAAACGTTAAAAAGTTCAATAAAATTTTACACATCTAATTTTATTATAAAATGACTCCAATCAATTAAATTGAACATATATAGGAAATATATATCTATTTTTACTTAAAATAAATTTCCATAAAATAAATAATTATTTAAACAAAAAGTCGGTTTTTAAACAATAAAGTAGTTTTTTCACTATTCATCAAAAATTGAAAGTTTTCAGAAAAATACCAAAAATTTACCCTAAGCTAATTTAAAAATTCCGAATTCAGAAATGAATTCAATTTTAATAAATTAAAAATATAGAAATTACATTAATTAATTTAAAATTGATTCCTATTATCAATACTAAAAAGTGGTTTTTAAAAAGTAAAAACTATCAAAACATTGACATGTGTTTATGTCAAATTTAATTGTGAAATTACTTATAATGACCTAAATTGTATTAAATAATAAAAATATAATCTATTTATACTTTAAAACCATTAAAATATATAATTTAACACTATAAATTACTTCTATTAAAAAAATTTCTTTCAATTAAAATTTAGTATTTTTCATTATTCATCAAAATATGAAAGTTATTAGAATTGTTCCAAAAATTTATCCAAACTAAATTTTCATGTCCCTCTTCTAAATAAGAGTTTAATTTCATTAAATTTAATATATAAAAGTGTCAAATATTGGTTTTAAAAATAGTTCTCCATTAAAAGGCGGTAAAATTTCATTTTTTTTGAAAAACACTACTTTTATCTGAAAAAATGAATTTGATCCTATATTATGTCTAATAAACACATAGTATGGATTCTAAAATTATATGGAGTATATAAAATTCAAAATTATATTAATACTATTCATAACCGCTTTTTGAACGGCTAGTTTGGTAAATCGTGGTGTGTATGGACTCAGTGTACCGTGTAGTGCAAGTTATTGAATTACTTTGAAGAGAAAATGTACTATCAAATCTTGGGGTTTTAAATTCTCCAGTCCTTCAATAAATTTCATCCTTGAAATTTGAAATTATTCTTCCAAAATAAAAGGTTAAAAATAGAAAAATACCTTTGTAGAAAACCCATATCAGAAATTAGGTTAATAAAATTTAGTCATAATAAGAGGGAAAGGGAAATGAAAACATCACCACCAAATTATGATATAGATTGGGAGAAATTGGTGGAAATTAGAGAAACATAATTGGAGGAAAACTTAAATATTTATAGGGAGTTTTTGAGGCCATCAATCCCAAACAAGTGAATAATAAATGGAAAATTGAGGGCCTTAAGGCCATAAAAATATCATCGGTTTAACAAAACCTAAATTATTAGAATAACAAATTTTTGGTTTTGAGATTATTTCCAAAATGATTAAGAATTATTTTATTCATAGAATAACAAAAAAAATAATACCTGACAAGTTGAGTTCCATCCATTATGTAATTTCTACCACAAGCTCATCCTCTCTCCAAAAGATAAGAGAATTCAGAAACATTTTACTAAACCTAATCATATAGTGTTTCAAAAAAGAATGAATTTATAATTCATCTGTTATAAATTTTTTTTTAAACTACATTATACAAACCAGGACATCACATAGTCTATTGGTAGGTGATGCATCCTTTTTTCCCTTCTGTTGTAGGTTGAAGACTCGTGGCCTTACCGGAAGCGACGGGTTGTCACCCGACCTTCGGGTTTTTCTTTTTATAAAAAATCCAAAAATAATCTTAAGAATTGTTTTAACCTTAAACCATAACATCCAATGTAAAACTTAATCCATTCAAATATTTAGACTTATCCAAAATACTTGTGTCCAAACTCATAGTCCAAAAATTTATAAGGTCGGTCAACATAACATTATTAAGATCTATTTTTTTCACATAATAACATGTGAGTACCATCATTATGTATTCTCTTAAAACATGGTAACACCCAGAATTACAATGAAACCTTATTTATTAAATTAATTATCCCTTATTCCTTATAGAATACTAGATATATTCTTTATATCATAAAAATTTTAATACTCTAACAAAGATTAAATAAACAAACCATTAATCAGTTCCAAGGTAGTAAATAATATCCAATATAATTTATCCAAATCAACCATCTCTTATTCCAAAATTACTACTTCCATATCAAGACCATATTAAGGATTATCTTTCCTTCAACAATGTATTTTCCAAAACGTTTAACTTTTTGTTGAGTAACTTTACTTGGTACCAAAAAATCTCAAATCCTTGATAAAATAGTACTGCATTACAATACTTATTTATTTCCATAATTCATATAACTTGTACATCAATGATACAACACTCAAATGAAATAATTATTTAATAACAACATAAGAAGACTAGTCATTCCTATTCATATGTGGTAGTATCATAACTTTATTATTATCCAATAGAATCATTTGGGTCATACTCTAATGATTTGGACATTGATTCTCGTAGTGTCCCAACTCTTTTCATATGAAGAATTGTACATTTGAAACCTTTTCCTTACCCTCATAATCAGGAACATGATGTCCTTTTTCTCCACACTTATAACATACTCTCATTCCCTTCAAGAATTTACTAAGGTGATTCTTTCCATAGTTATCACAAGTGTGAAAATCCTTATTTCCCTTCTTCCCTTTATCCATCTTTCTCTTTTCCATCCTCTTATTTTCTTTCTTCCCTTCAAAGTCATAGGAATCAAATAATTCTTTACTTATCTTATTAACATATTATATTATTTCTTCATATGATGTGGATACATGGAAGACTATTTCCCTTCTAAATTTTGGATTAATACCATGAAATATATGATACTTCTAACTCTTTGGATCATGCATGTTGCTGAAGTTCACATTCCATCTACTAGGCACCATTTCTAAACAATGTCATACACTAGGTTAGTTTAGGAATCGCAATGAAAAATTACAAACTTTTTAAATACCTAACGTAAATTAAAATTTTTATGCATAAAATCCATAATCAAAATAATGTTTTCTTTGAGGAAGTATTTACTCATAAATAATTCATAGTGGTTTGTAAAGATAATTTGAATTATTATAAGAATATCCACCAGGAGTGTTGTAACCAAGAGTGAATCAAGGCCTGTTGTCATGTCTCAGGATACCCTTGTTTAAGACCAAAACTCCTTGTTGGAATTTTCACTTCTAGTTATATATATACCAGACCCACCTATACCTACTTGTATCCAAATAGGGATGCATTACTAGGAAAATACACAAAATCTCTATATTACCAAAATTCTAGGAAGTTCCACTATACTAATCCTCAAAGTCTATCTTAGGGTAATGTTCTATAATCAGAGTTTTTATAAATCTAGTTTCTAAGGTTTGTACTAAACTTCTTCTAATACCAACTATAATGTGCCGACCCCAGAATCCCAGAGATAGCGCATTATTTTAATAATTTTTCATGATTACAATAAATCAAGTCCCGAAGGACTGATCAGTTTAATAGTCTAGGAAAATAGATTAAATATATGAACGTTACATTACACATTCAAACATAAAAAACTACATAAATAATCCATTGAGAACACCATTATTCCCCAATCTTAACCCTGCATATCAAACATAATATACTTCTTCAAATCCTATGAAAACAAAACATAAGAAAGGGGTGAGCTCAGATGCTCAATAAGGGTAAATAATTTAGCAGAAGATATAAAAATTTAAGGCAAGATGTGTAATAATAACAACATACATTTAAACATAAACATGAACACAATATGGAGAAAAAAATCAAACTTTATCATAAAAAAATGAACATGGATATTCTACTAGTCGAATAATCACATGTAATAATTAATTTCATAATGAAGGAATGACTGATGTTGGACATCATTACAACATAGTCCAGGCCACATTCCAAGACTACAAATAAAATTTTTGTCAAAGCCTTGTTCCAAGACACTAATTTGTCTCATAAGACCTACTGATGCATCGAGGGCCTATAACGGGCCCCACCTATCACTGACTAAGTCCACTACATTCCTCAAATAAAAATGTTGAAACATAACATAAACATTCATATTAAAACTAGAATATGAAATGTCAATACTTCAATCATAAACCATTAAGGGTATAAAAATAGCACATATACAGTCAAACATATCATAACTCATTCAATACAATATGGAAGATTGTATTATAATAAATCAAACTTAATCAAGAATAATTTCCAGTAAAGCATGCTGACATAGTTGAACATGATCAGTAAAACTTTTTGAGAGAAATATCCCTTTTTGTGAAATAATATAAAAGTCGCACATTTATAAAATAATTCGTTTAAAGATATTTTTGAATCAAAGTTTCCCATACCACTTTGAAACTTTTGAAATGAATTAACATTTTAAAATAATCTTTTCTATATAAATAAATCCTTAAAACCATTTTGAAAAAATGGATATTAATGAGAAATATTTAGAAGATTAAATATTTAAAACATTTAAAATGATGTTTTAGTTAAAGATTGCCTTAAAAGAATCATTTTTAATTTTCTTTTATGAAACATGGTTAAAGATAATAAATATGTCCCATAAAATACTTAAACAAAAACAATCTCGGATAATAATGAGATTGAGGAATTAACCCTTACCTTGTACTTTTCATTGGTCGAGGGTAAGTTAACCTCCTATATAATAGTTAAATAACTTTTATTAAATTATACAATAACCACATACAAAAATATGATATCATATATGATCTTCTAATATTTCTTTGTTAATGATATTTCAGTAGTATCATCGTTTTGGGTGTTAACTGATTCAGTTTTCTTTATATGTTTTGTTACGTAAGTCATGTTTGTTATGGATAGGATTTATTTGATTCATATAAAAAATGATATTAAGTTCTTAAAAATTATTTTTAATCATAAAATGAAAATTATTCTTCAATGGTTACAATGGGGAATGAATCTCATCACGTTCGTGGAGATGGTAATCTGTACGTACGTATGAGAAACAATACCATTCTATTTATGGTTAAATCATATATAATTGGATGTTATATAATATATAAATAATAATTAACATATTATATTTATTATTTAAATAAATTATACTCATTATTATACCCATTAAAACAGTGAAGTGTTGACTTACAAACTACACCACGAAGTGGAGACGGTAAGTCGTACATACACACATATGGTGACTCTATCATTTATAGGATGGATAGAATAAAGAATATGGTAGTACCATATTTATAATAACATAACAGTTTGTAGAAGGTACTGGAGACATTATTTTGGTATGGAAACAAAAAAGAAAGAGTAATTGGAAGAAGAAAATAACTTGAAAGGGGTGATGGAATAATTACCTCTTCTTTGAGTGTTCCCTTTTGATTTGATCGAAAGGGATCCTTAGGTAGGCTTTATAATAAAATTAAGGCCTCTAAGTTTAAGTGAGGGTATTTGGGAGGATATTTGGGTAGGGTTTGGATGAGCCAAAATGCATTGTAGGTGTGATTTTGACAGAAGGGTAAGTACTTTTTTTATAAGAGATGTGAGGGTTAATTACTTTAGGAAAAGTTTTAAATATCTTTTATTATAAAATCATTTTCAGTTTGTAATGGCTCGAAATTAATTTATTTCTAAGTTAAGGTGGGTATGGGTCTAAATCCTATCAACCAATAGGTTTGGTACAAGTTTAGGTCAACATTTTAACCGTATCTTTTAAATTTAACTCTTAGTTAAATAGTTTAACTTTTACCTTGTCCTCTTCTATTATTACAATAAACGGTTAATAAATTTACTATAAAATGCCAAGATAACCCCCAAGTGGTTCATTAATGACATATTCATCATTATATAAGTCTTTTGTCCTAACATTAAATTTTTATGAATATTATATCATTTAATAATATAATATTTGTCATAAAAAATCATTTATGTAAATTTTGACACTATTTGGTATTTTGTTTTTGGGAAAGGTATAAAAACTTTATCACTACGAAAAAAAAATATTTAATCAACCCTAAAATGTCATATTAACCTAGAAAATTAGTATAATTCAACAAAAGTCTAAATTTACATTTATTTTGATATTTATAGTATCATTATTTTTAATCTTTTAAAAATAAGGTAATTACTACATCATCATTGTGTCATAAATAAATTTAATTATTTAATGTCTAAAAATTATAAATAAAATACCATTATGTGTGAAATATATTTATATTTATAATGAATATTTTTAATCGAATTTATCTTATGGTTAACCCTGTATTAAAAATGGTTTAGTTATTAAACATTGAATTTAACACTTTTAACTCTTCTTTAAATAAAATAATAATAATTTTACTAATCTAATCCAAATGGATAAAAAGGATCATATTTTATTCATAAGGTTTATTTTGGTCTAAATACCTTTATCCAATATAATTATGACATGTTTTGAGGTAATTAAAATATCATTTTTACCTTTAATTACCCAATTTACTTTTAACTGTGGAAAATAAAATTCAAAAGTTACTATTCATCAAAAATTATTTTCATCCTATTGAACCACATTTTTCTTTCTAATATCAACCATGTCTTTTGTATTTTTGAAATTAAATTCACATAAGTGGTAAAATTTTGTTTTATGCAAATTTGTAAATATTCATAGAAGGTGGGTAAAAGACGTTAAAAAGTTCAATAAAATTTTATACATCTAAATTTATTATAAAATGACTCCAATGAATTACATTGAACTTATATAGGTATTATAAATATATTTTTACATAAAATAAATTTAAATAAAAAAATAATTATTTCAATAAAAAGTCACTTTTTAAGCAATAACGTAGTGTTTTTAACTATTCATCAAAAATTGAAAGTTTTTAGAAAAATAAAAAAATTCACCCTAAGATAATTTTTTTATTATGAATTCAAAAATGAATTATATTTTACCAAATTAAAAACATATAATTTTCATTAATTAATTTAAAATTAATTTTTGTTGCCAAAACTAACAAGCGGGTTTTTAAAAAGTAAAAACTATCAAAAGATTGACATGTGTTTATGTCAAATTTAAATGTGAAATTAATTATAAGGACATAAATTTTATTATATGATAACAATATAATATATTTATACTAACAAAAAATTTAAATTCATAATTTTATAGTATAAATTATTTTGATTAAAAAAGTTTTTTTCAATTAAAATTTAGTATTTTTCACAATTCATCAAAATATGAAATTTATCAGAAAAGTACCAAAAATTTATCCAAACTAAATTTTTATGTCCTGTTTCTGAAGAAGAATTTAATTTCATTAAATTAAATATATAAAATTTTCAAATATTGGTTTTAAAAAGGGTTCTTCATTAAAATGCGGTAAAATTGCATTTTTTGAAAAATACTACTTTTATCTAAAAAATGAATTTGATCTTATATTATGTCAAAGAAACACATAATATGGATTCTAAAATTATATTGTGTATATAAAATTCAAAATTCAGTTAATACTATTCATAATCTTTTTTTGAACGGCTAGTTTGGTAAGTCGTGGTACGCTCGCACTCGGTGTTAAGTGTAGTGCGAGTTATTGAATTACTTTGAAGAGATAACGTACTATGAAATCTTGGAGTGTTACAGTCTGTTTGAACTCATTGGTATTTATTGAATACCAAAATAAATATTTTATTCAAAAAAATATTTTATTCACTTATCGGTGAATAAATATTTAATAAATATTTCATAAATTAAATAAATATATTTTTATTCACATGCAGGAGAATAAAAATTTATTTAATTTATGAGATTAATTTAACTTAATTAAAATTATTCCTTAGTATTAAGAATAATATTAATTCAATTAATTAAATTCAAATATAATTTAATTAAGATCACCCAAAACACTTTGTTTTTGACCCTCTTGGATTATTTATCGTTGGCATTAGGAGGGCTTTCCTAAAGTTCAATATTTTTATCTAGAAATGGGTCAAGGAACCCAAGAGAAAGAACCAAATGTCAAAATTTCAACAACCACATATGAGTGCTCACTATGTAATATAATCCTTTTGTCAAAATATCTTATCAAGCAGGTTTCATGATAGTTTCATCAACCAATATGCTTGATACATCTTCCTTTGTATATCTAAAATAAATAGGTCGATATACCAATGCCATGGAATTTAGGCAATGGTTATATTCAAATCAAAGGGTCGAGATAAAGAATTCCATAAATATTGAATGTAAAAGTCCTTCCTAAACTTATCCATTGATGAAATTTCAATCATGGTTCTCCCAACATACCCTACTTCCTGCTAACATATGGAATGATTTTTTTTGTCAGTAAATCTATGTTTTCAAGTCATGACATACACCAATGACAATCTTGAAGTCTAAGGACCATTAAAAACATTCACTGATTAGAATATCAGATGAAAAAAATGTGGAATTCCAACTAGAAAGTATGTTCACATAATATCCTATCTCTGAGATTAGCAAGTCTTAAATTCCTGAGGAGAAGCCTCATCTACTTACGAGTACTCTCACTGGATGATCTATATACTATGTGTCCTGTCACAGTATGTTGTCTAGTAATACAACTATTTTAAGAATATTGTTATAACACTTTAATGTTAACTTCATTGAGGGGAACTTCTATGAATTTATCAATGTGAAAAAAAACTGTATAAAATTATTACATTAAATTCATGTAGAACAATGAACCATTTGTAATAAGATGTTTAATTAATATTTAATACATTGAATATACATGTAATCAAAGTAGAATCTGTTGGTCCTAGGATTCCATCTCTAAGAAATTTTGCACGTTGTTTAATGGTAAATATAATGATTTTAAAATGAGTTGATGTTTTTTTCAGTATTTTTGGGTTATATAAATTAAATGATGTGATAATGGGCTACACGTCATGTAATACTCATAGTTTCTATTTTTTGGGGAACTACACAGTAGTATGTTATTTCATTTATCTATAGGTTTCTACCCTCTTGAACTAGGATCTATCCTAGGTGATTTTGGATACCACCACTTCTTCTGGATCACTTCATTCAATATATGATATCCATTTCAGTTGTAGTGAATTTCTGTAAGTGTGTAATCCTTCTAATTCATCATTGTCTTTGATCCCAGTGGCACTGTTATGTTGCCTTATTGCATCTTTTGATCTATGATGATAATCTTCTTTATAATTTCAAGATCAATTGAGTAATATTCCTCTATAGGATGACTATTTTATTGGTGGTGGTGTGGCATGCGAGTTTCATTAATGTATATTATACTTTTTCCTATTTGGTGACCATTTTTCTTGTTGGGTAAATTATGAAATGTGTGGATTGATTCTATGACCTCTGTTGTTGTCTTTGTGTTCTTCCTTGTTGGTGTCCACCATTGTGGGCATGTAAGACCTGATATTGAGGTAGGTGGTTTCATCTCTAGTCTATGTTGGAAAAATTTTATTTCTCTGGTTTTAAAAGCTATTTTATAAATTAATTGGAATAATTGATTTGTGTGTCTGGAAAAATATTTTGAGAAAATATTGATTTCCCCATGTTTTGGTCAAAGGAAGATGAATTTTCAAAAAAAATTGAAAGGGATTTATGAAATGGTTTTCCAAGGATGGTTTTTTGGTAATGGTTTGGAAAATTGAGCACATGGTAATCCTTGTGTACTTAGGTGGAATGTTTGGAAATAGGAATCCTCCATTGATACTATCGGGGTTTCACTCATTTGTTTTCCTAATAGTCCCTATGATTGTTGGCCTTGGGGCTTGATAGACCGGTTTGGTGGTTAAATATTTGGGTTACTCCAATGCACTCTAGATTTGATACATATATCTAGATACTTGATGCACACAATTGTCTATGTATTAGGTATGAGTTTCATAAATTTCTTGGCCTCTAGCGATACTTAGCATGATATGTTACATGTGATTTATCTTGTACTATTTTTTCTTATAATTAAATGGAATTTATATGATATGTGATACATTATTTTCCTTGATTTGAATGCTTTTATGTATATTAAATACTTGAAATTATTTTACCTGGCTTATTTTGGAAATTTGGGAAAAAGAGAAATTAAATCATTTACTGTGATTTTGAACTAAAAATTTTCTAACTATTAATCCTGACTTTATTTATTTAATGTTGAGCATTTTTCATATTGTTGTATATATATCTTGTATGAAACAGCTAAGTGGGACCCAACTAAGCATTTTCATATCACACCCTATGCACCCCTTCGGTAGTGCGTAGTCCTTTTTATACCTTTTGATGTAGAGAGTGCCAAGGTGATGCAATGTTGTAGTGTGGTTTCTTTCATTTGATTTGGGTAACTCATGATGATATGGTGGGATTTTACCCATGTTATCCCATAGAGTATTCAGTTTTCTATTTTAGTTCACCTTAGATATTTGACATGTAATGTTGTATGTTGTGATTTTTTTTTAGCTATATAATTTCTTATATATTCTTTTATTTATGGAATATGTAATCTGTTCTGTTGTTTCACTCTATTATATATATGTGCCGTGTGGTTGTTTTAGGTTGAGAGAAATCATTCCCTATGTTTTGTTTCTTATCCTTGGGAGCTAGTCACTAGCTTATGGGGATCAGGAACTCCCTTCGAGTATATAGAAATTTTGTTTGAGTATTATTTTTATAGGTTATCTGGGTTGAGTTCATCATATTTTGGTATCATAGGTGGTTTTTCCTCAAGAGTTTTTGTCTTTGGATGTAAGGTAGCCCAGATATAGTATTTTTGGAACATGATAGGTAGATTTCATTGAGTTCATGACTAGATCTTCTCAGGATAAGACTCAAGATACCTTTGTATGTTGGGATCTGTGTCACCTATTTTTAGTTCTTGATCTTAATATCAGTTTTTTATTATGGTTTTCTGGTTTGAACTGAGAATATTTTGTTTCCTAATCATTTATTTTATTTTGGTGTGCAGTGGTATGCCTCTGAGACATCTTCCATAGGTTACTCAGGAGGGTGTGTTGGATTATCCCTAAGGTAATCTCCATGTAGATCAAAATATTATCGAGTCTATCATGTAGGAATTTTATATTTTCTACCAAAATGTATCGCAGGTCTAGAACACAATTTTTAAGGTATATCCAGGAGATGGAGAAGAAAGGGATCGATCATGAGAGTTTTTTCATGGGAAGTCACCATCCTCTAAGGGTACAAATAAACCTCAATATGTGGAGAAATAGCTGGATATGATCAATTAGATATTTAACTTCTTGGTTGAACTTGAGATTATCAAGGTGAATTATGGAACATTTAGACTTGATGATCCCAACAAGTGATGGTAGGAATCCATGGTATAGGAGGATTTTCATGTGGGATTGGATTGTAAAGGTTTCAAAACTCTCTTATTCTATTAGTTTTTTCAGATTCACTAATAATAGTGAAGTCTTTGGATTTTCTCTCTTTTCAACAAGAAGATTGTTTGGAGTTGGTGTGCACCAATCAGTTTTCTAAGATGGTTCATTTTTCTCCAGAGGTATAAAATAATTTCTAGTTCACGGCTCAGAAAAACCTATATGGTTTGAGACTGGATATTAGATCATGGGTATTTATGATTAATATTTTGATCAATGTGGTCATGGTAGCTAGATAGATGATGGAAGAGATGAATATGGAAGTCAAGGTTGGATATTCTTCACATTATGTTCCACGCCATGGCAGTATTAGTGGAGCACAAGTGAAAAAGAGGAAGTGGAGAGATTATCATAGGAGTGGTGGAGGTTTTTTTTCAACCACAAGCCTCCTATTAACATTTTTTTACCTCTAGCAGTGTTCCCTTGACTTTCTATCTGATTTGAAAGTTAAAATACACATGAAATTCTTTACCTTCACATATTAAGATATGTAAGATTTGTGCAAGTGATGGTCATTTTTAGCATTTCTATCAGGCCATATCTACACCTAGATATGGTTAGGGATCATTGGATTTTTATGATATTACAGTGCGGTAAGATTCATTTAATTCTATAGGGATCCATCCACAAGAATTAGGAGTGAAAAACCATCATTTAGTATATGATTATTTAGTAGAGATAGATGTGGGTCTAGTGATAGTGAGTGGTACCATCATTATTGAATCTTTAGAAGTGATTTCTTTTTTAGATACTATTTATTCCCACTCAATTACATCTGGATATTTTTTTCATATTATTAAACTTCTAATGGAGATCATGTCCTTTGTAATTGAGTTAGTGACACCTCTTAAGAAGAGGAAAGAGCAAGGGTTTTGGTGTCCTTCTTGTTCACTATTGAAAGCTCTTACGGAGTTAGTATGGAATTTTCTCATTTGAAAACTAGATAAATTTTATATCATCATTGGGATGGATTGGATTATTTCTCATTGTATATATGTGAATTTTTATCATCATTATGTCTCATTTATTATGGATTATGGGAGATCTAGGTTGTTTCATGGAAGTTGAGATATGTGGTCTGTACGTGCAGGACTTTCCAGCAGATATCTCAGGAGTTTTTTCTCTACTATAGTACTTGATCCTAATGAAATTTATTTTTTTGTTGATATTACTGCTATTGTTCAGGATTTTCCTATCATTTTTTTATAAAATTTATCTGGTATTATTCTAGATAAGGACTCACAGTTTTTGATTGATTTGGTTCTAGTTATGCATTCGAGTTTTATAGCCTCATATCATATGGCCCCAACAGATTTAAAAGTGCTCAATATTTTTTTAGTTGATATGATGGTGAAAGGTTTCTCCCACCATAGTGTTTCTCCTTCATAATCCCATGTTCTATTTTCCAAGAAGGTAGATATATCACTATGATTGTGTGTGAAATATCATAATTTTAACCGGGTAATGGTCAAGAAAAAGTATTTGTTACCTCATGTGGATGATTTCTTTGATTAGTTGAAGGGGGAAAAAATTGGAGATTGATCTTTGGTCGGGTTATAATAAACTCAGATTGTAGGAGTCGGATATAACAAAGACAACTTTCAAAAGAAGTTTTGTCCATTATTAATATTTTTTAGTGCCATTTGTTCTGAATAATGCTCTTATAGTTTTTATGGAATTGATGAATTGGATATTCCATCTGTATATTGACAATTTTGGGGTAGTGTTCTTGGATGATATTTTGGTTTATTCAAGATATGAGTGGGATCACGAACATGATAACCATTCAGTATGGTTTTGGTAATCTTGTACAGCCATATTTTGTATAGAAGGATTTTTTAATGCAATTTATGGGCCCCAGAAGTAAAGTTATTTGGGAACATGATTTCTAGGAATGGATTATTAGTTGATCCTGATAAGTAGAAGTCTATTTTTTCATGGGAACATCCATAAAACAACATTGAGATTCATAGATTTATTGGTCTTGTTGGATATTATCGATAGCTCATCAAGTATTTCTCATAGTTTGTGGAACTTTTTAATTCTCTTACTTGGAAAGGGGATAAATCCATATGGGGTGAAAAGTTTTGGTTTTATTTTGATGAGATAAAATGATTTCTAAATTCATCTCCTATTCTGATCTTACCTAATCCTGGTAATGGGTATGTAGTTTTCAATGATAATTTTATTTCTAGTTTAGATTTTATTTTAAGTAGTATGATCTTGTACTAGATTATGGCTCTCTCCATCTTTGTCCACATGAGAAAAATTTCCCCTCTCATATAATGTCCCGACCAGGATCACCACTAAGATAGTGGATGGACCATTCACCACCTGACCTCAAGTGTGCCTCCCCATACGCTAGTGGCTACCGACTAGCAACGAGGGTGTAAGGATAGTCATTGGGGATATTATACCCTCTTATCAGAGTTTCACAGTGGTATAATAGAGTAAATAACAATCAATAGTAGAAGCAGTAATACATAATTGACAGGCAACAGAAGACATATTTCATATAAATTAACAAAACTATCCAATGCCCATTTTTAAAATAGATGAATGCATGACATGATATTGATACATTTTCCAAATCAGTAAATAGTAAAACATTCTTTTCAATACACTAAAAAAATAAGTAAAGGATAACAAAATCCCACGATCATTATCCTTGAGAATCTAGAGCTCTTTCTTGGTCCTTTGCTCCTAATCCTGGTACGAGCAATACATCAATAAATTATGGTCCACAGTTATACGAACAAGAAATGTATACTTGGGTACCCCAATGCAATGGAATTCTTAGTAGAGTGTGAGGCATAAATCTCAGTAGTCCAGCACCACCGGTGTCTACACCAATCCCAATACTATAATATAAATTGAATAGTGTGCAAGCATGAATAAATAAAGCAGTACAATGTAACAAAAAACTCAAGTATCTGCTTCATCCTTCAGCTGGTTCTTGAACATGTAACTAGTTCATTGATTAAGTAATTACCATCATATGTTAACATGTCAAGTGAGGCATATCATGCACTGACATCTCCTCGTGACAGTATAAATACTGAAGGTTCCAAGATGTAATAAGGAAACCTGAAAATGATATCCAGTGAGGGAGTTCCAGGGTAATAACCAAGGTAACGTAGATCTCACGGAACACAAACTCAGTAGTATCAGAGTCTATCTAATGGGTAAGAGTGTAATCCAAGTAATTCCTCAATAAGGTTCCTATCGAGTCCAAGGTGATCGACCAAGGTAAAATGGGTCTAAGCAATGATAGGGATCGATGGGATGTAACCATGGAACCTACATGTCAATGCTGGAACCAAAGAGTGTATCCAAGGAATCTTAAAATAATGTAAGAATATACAAGTACTGGTGTCTAGGTGAGTATCAACCAAAGAAAACCACATCCTTGAATTGGAATGGGGTTCCCGAGTCCCAAGGTATTTTCCTCTTAGAATCCAAGGTGAGGTCAGGTTAACATATTCCTTTTGATATGGAAATCATGTAGTAATTCAATTGGTTTAATTATTGACTTCCATTAGTGTGGCTAGGTCAAGTAGATTTGGAACCATTTATTTACTGGTACATGCCTCGTCTTCCATTACTAGGGATATTCCAAGTAGCATTGAAAACCTAGCCTCTCATTAGTGTGAAAAGGCCACGTAGCATGCAAACATTTAGAAAAATCCATTTAGGCATTTTCCAGGGTAAAGGTCCACATTGTTACCTTCCCTTAACATAGAAAGGGTTGCCAAAGACATGGAACCAATTATTCTCTCATGAACTTGGGTCTATCCAAGGATTTTCTACATGGTAATCCATGTATCTCCCAGGGTGTGAGTATGAAAACCCATTAAGTTCATCCATATAATTCCTAGATGGGAACCCACGTGTCACCCAAGGTGTTATTAGCATTCAAAACATTTGAAAAAAATTGGTAAATTCATTTGAGGTTCAATCATTGATCATTAACCATTCATTTAACTAAACTCATTCCATTTACAAAAAACAGGTCTATTTCATTTATAAGGATCCAAGTATCGATGGAAAAGAGAAATTACCTATGTGGGTAATTCCAATATAAAAATTGGACCAAAAACCTAGACGGTTCTTTGATGCTTTAATTATTTAAAAAGGGAAAATCAGTGTTTCTAATTCCATTAAGTCCATGTCCTAAACAAGCCATATTTCAATAGAACATCAAGTAATAATAATTATAAACCTGAAAAGTAAATCAAGAATGGTCTAACCACTACTTTTTATCTTGAAGGCTGTACACCTCCATTGGAGGAGTTTTATTATAAAATCATGATATTAATTATCACACAAATCATTTATCACCTTCATCATTTTAAATATGAAACATGGTCAATCACATTTATGAGCATTCAATATAGATACTTCACTGCATGAATTTAAATTATAAATAAAGTGCAGCAAGCAATTTATTAATGCATTTATAAAATTAAGGAATTGGAAAGGGGCTCTACCTTACAGTGGAACCAAGCTATTCATTTAGTCTCTTGGAGCTTTCTCACTAAAAGTAGCTGCTCCCCCACTGAGTATATGTACATTCACACACATGTAAGGACACCTATCCTTTATGCACACACCCGCATGGCCATGGTCATGAGAAAGAGAATCCTTAAACATATTTTTATATAAATATACCCGTGTCCACTCACCTATGCATGAATTTTTATATATATACATGGGAACACCTACCACATATAAGTGTAATCACTACCATAGAAATTTAAACATGTAACGGGGGAACCCACATACATATATTTACTTACCTATTTATATGTAGGTGAGTTGCCCATGACCTGGAAACTTGAAACCCAGATACAGGGACTAATCCACTACCCATTTAACACCATGAACCTCAAAATAAATAAATAATGCAATTTAAATGGTGTGGGACTAATCAATAAGGGAAAACCCCCACCTTGGGTGTCAACGATGAACAAAATCCAAGCAAAACCACCCAGAACAACTCAATGTCCTACTAATTTATTAAAATATAGTAAAAGACACATAATTATACTAATTAAATAAGTTTTAAAGAAATAATAAGGTATAAACCTTACCCCAATATATTATCGGTGGACTGAAATCACCTGAACCTCTACGCCTTCGGCAGTGGTTGCCGGAACATGCACCCAAGGGTCCCGAGCGACATTCTGCGTGACCTAAGAACCAAAGAAAACTAGGAAAACCATCAACCCCAAAAACTAGGGTTCAGATGAACCACACCAGGTTCCAATTAGGGTGAAGAGAAGTAGGAAGAAGGAAGGATAAGGAAGGAGAGGACTCGCCGTGGTGGATCGTGCGAAGAAATGGGAGAATCCATCTGGAATCGAAAGAGGGAGAGGAGGCCTGTAACACCTAGATGTTTTTATGAAATATTTTATTTAAATAATTTTTATTTCTCAATATATTTATTTCCAACCAATCATGAGTTTAAAAAAACTATGAGATGCCCTTAATATAAAACTATCGTTCTAGCCTAGATGTTTGGTTAGTAGGAATAATTATAACTAATTTATGAAAATGCAATATGAAAAACATAAATCAATTAGATATTTTTATTTTAGAGTGAATTAATTTTGTTAATGAAATTAAAAATATATGTATGTGTTATATACTTAATAAAATGTTTTTGATATTCATTCTATGAATATTTTAGTCATAGGTTATGAATAAAACCATATTCGATATTTTTTTAACACCTTTGAATGACGAACCCATTTTAATTTAATACTTTGAAACATTAATGTTTTTTATATGAAAACATAAACATTTTATTTTTAATCAGGGTATAGAAATTTACTTTTGGATAAATATTTGATACTTTTCTCAGAACATTCATATTTTGATAAATAGTAAAAATATGCTAAATTTTAATTAAAAACAAATTTTTTCATTGATATAATTTGTATGGTTAAATTATAATATTGAATGGTTTAAAAGTATTAATATTATATATTTTTACAATTTAATATAATTTATGCCATTATCATTAATTTTACATTGAATTAATACGTAAAAACATTTCAATCTTAGGAAATGTTTTAACTTTTAAAACTTGTTTTATCAACAACGGGATTGATTTTAAATTAATTACTATAAATTATGTGTTTTTAATTTTGAAAAATGGATTCCATATTTAGAATCATTAGGTTCAAATTGTGTTAATAGGAAACTTTTATTTTTGGGCATCATGAATAGTAACTTTGGTAATTATTTTTATTACCATGGTTAAAAGGGAATCAGATAATTAAGGGTAAACATAATATTAACACCTGTAAAATTCCTATTGGATGACTAAATTCGACCCTTATCATCTATTTTTAGAAATGGAATCACTTTATTTCTACTTACCTATGAAAATTACCTGAATGTAATAAAAACTAATGAAATGGGAAACGTGTCACAATCTCTTTGTATATAAGTGTATTAATTTTAATATATGGATAACTAGGAGATAAAATCGACTATAGATAGTCTCTAGAAATATAAAAGAATTAACAACATAATAAAAATTTATTTATAATTTTTAGAGATTAAATAATTACCATTAATAAAGACATAATAGTGACGTAAAAATTATTTTCTCAACAGATATATAAAATAAATGTTTTTAAAAATGTTAAAAGAAATATCTTATGAACTAATTAATGTTATAAATGAATTTTATAGGTTTATATGACATTTTAGAAGTTTATTTAATATTTTTTTAGAATTTATCTTCAGTGTGAATTTTATTTTCTGTCTAATAAATGAATAGTGTCAAAATTGACACTGTATATTTTATAAAAATGACATTTAATTAAATTATTTAAAAATCATATAAATATTTAAATATTAGAAACTGATAAATATAAGGTCTAAAATATCATAAAGTATCCATTTATGGTCAATTAACACCACATAAGTAAATATTCATTTCCATTAAATATTTAGAATGTTATTACTAAAATTAAACTTTAATAGAATAACTAAGGGTCAATTAAAAATATAAGGTATAAATTGACAAAATAAGTTGTCCAAAATTTATTCGTTATTGAAATTAAAAACCTATATCATCTCATCTTTTAATTAGGGACACATCGGAGGTTTGGGTAGGTTTTGATTTTAATATAAATTAATATTTTTGAGTGTTTTCTAAACTACCCCTCTCCTATCTTATAAAAGGGTATATCCTCCATCTCTTCTTCACTCAATTTTGAGCCTTCAAGATCATCTAACCCATGCCCATTACTCTTCTCAACTTCCCTAGTAACATATTTTAGGTTCTTTTCTTCTCAAAAGACCAAATCTAGTACCCCAAGTAGAATTTAAAGGAGGCACGTCGACGAAGAGGTAATCTCTTCTACTGATTCATTCAAGTTTCTTTCTTCTTCTAGTTCCTCTTACATAGTTGTTTTATTATCAAATAAAAACATAAGTATCACTCATATACTTATATGTTATTATAAATATGAAACAACCCTATTTCACCTTCTATCCATCCTATGAAAAATGAAATCATTGCGCGTGTGTACGTACGGCTTACCGTCTCTACGCCGTGGTGTAATCTATTTTCCTCCACCGCCTTACTTGGATGGTTATAATGGTGTAAATGATACCTATATATGAATAATATAAAATTATAATAATTCATATATACTATACACCATCCTCTTCAATACCATTCAACAATTATGGGAATGATATCATTGCTCGTGCGTACGTACGGCTTACCATCTCCACGGTGCAATGTGATTTGTTCTACTTGATATTAATTAAACCATGATTATATAAATGGATTGAATGAATAAATATGATATACATTATACTAATACCATGCTTTAAATTATATAACTATAACCTAAAATAGGAACAAGAACTTTTCTGACAAAACATACGTAAGAACATAAAGCAGTTAATACCCAAATAACAAGTAGCAATGAAATGTTACTAACAAACAGATGAAAATATGATCATAATTGTTATCATAAAAATTATTATGTTTCTGGAATAAATCCATAACATTAATTAAATAATTATACAGGACGTTCAGATATATAATAATCATATCACACTTAAGGTAAGGGATAACTTTTCCAATCTCATTTTTATCCGAGATTATTTATTCATAAGTATTTAATGGGGTTATATTTATCATCCATGTCCATGTTTTCTAAAAAAATCATAAATTTTTTAATATTATTACATTTATGTTTAAATTAATTTTTACCCTTTTTTACTTTTACCACATTGTATGGAAGGAATCTTTCTTTTGTTTACCATACAAGGCACTTTTTGACTTTTCCTATAAAAGTAAGACGAGAATATTTTTTTAACTTATACAGTCTGAACGGATTTTTATGATTTCATAGAGAATTATTTTGATGAATAATCCTTTAAAAGTATTCATGTTTATTTTAAATTAACTTCTTTTATTTTAAAATTGCACGACATATTGAGAAAATAATGTTTTTTTGAAGAAGAAAGGATATTTTCCTCAAGAACTAAGTTCAAGTGTTTTATCAAAATTACTTTCTATATAAGATGATATAGGGTTATGTTTCTATCTCTATTATTACTTTTATTTGATTATGTTATGATGGAATTATTTTTATAAAGTCCTTTTATCTTATATGTATTATATTATAATGGAATGATGTTTAAGAATCCCATTTTATTACATGGGTTATGATATGATGTATGATTTATGTTTTTGTGACACATATAAGAATGGTTTCATTATGAGATGGGTGGGACCTATATCTCCCTCCAATGCATTGGGTAAATATTTATATCTCATGAGATAGACATGGTTGGAGCGGCAAGTTAATCTGGTTCACTGATACAGGGCTGGAACGATGAGAGGGCTCGGTTCAGTAGTGGACTTTGTCTGCTGTGATGGTCTTGGAAAAGAGCCTTGACTAAGATGAAATGATTTTCTATGATTATATGTTTATTCCACAAAGTTTCATGTATTATTTTATGATTATTGGTATTAAATTTCACTTCTCTGATTTGTCGCATGACATGATATTATCATCTCTTATGAAGGATAAGATTTTCAAATGTTATGTTCTTATGAATATAATATGATTGATATTTCCTTTTTTTACCCTTACTGAGCATTTGAGCACACCCATTGATATGTTTCTTTTCCCCAGGTCAGGAATATGGGTATTAAATATGATATGCCAAAAATTATTCTAGTTATGATGAAATAAACGGGAGACAATGTAGATGTTTTATGAACCAGTTGTTTATGTTTTGTAGTTACTATAGACATTATACCTATACGGTATCATCATGGTTTTGTTATATGTTTTAACAAATATACATCAATTTTTAAGTAATAAAAATGTAGGTAAATTATGGGTCTTTATATTTGGTATTAGAGGAAAGGTATAGTTAACCTTTGGACACTAGGATGTGAAAGCCTTAGTAAGAACCCTAAGGATATGTCTAAGTATATGATATAATACTAGTGTTTTAGAAATGACCATGAATAATCTTGGATAAAATCTAAAGTGTACTAATTTGAAATTTCATTCTTGATTATGTGGTTTTCCAATTATAATTAGTGTTTCTAACACTATGCTTCTTGGTTTTAGTCAATGGCTAAAACCAGAAGGTACTACATTAATGTTGAATGAAATGTAATATGAAATGATTGTCCCACTGAGCAACCAAATGTTATGGGATCTGGACTAAAAAATCTTGTAGGCATTCTCACAGAGCTTTCTCAAGCTATGAATCATGCCGGACTTCCAAACGAGCAAATAAGGGAGCAACACTCTTTTGAATCCATCATGAGTCAGCATCCACCTCCATTTAGTGGGTCTTACGATCCATTAGTGGTTGAATAATGGATCAGTACCATTGAAAAGATATTTTCAGTCCTAGAATATTCTGAACAAGATAAATCCATCTTAGTATTATATCGTTTTGGAAGTTGAAGCTGATCAATGGTGGAATCTTATCAAGAATACAAGGAAAACAGTTGAAATTGAGTCCATGGAATGGAATGAGTTCAAGAACTAATTTTTCAATAAGTACTTCCTTATTATTCTTTGAACAAAGATGTAGAAGGAGTTTCTTGAACTGATGAAAAGGGACGAAAAATCTATTGGTACCTAAGAAGTAAATTTTACAAGACTTGAAAGGTAAGAATTCAGAATAATTATCCATCCTAAGAGTAAGATCTATCAATTGTTTAGTGGCTTAAAACCAAGTATTTGTATGGAATTATCCATAATGGACTTCCATAGCTATGAGGAAATTATTTGATGTGATCTCAAGGTTTAGATGGATAACGGAGTAACCCATCAGTCATATGGTCTTGATAAGAAGAGGAAAATGTAATTAAAACAAAAATATAAAGATGAAACTGAAAAGAAGATGGTTTTCCCTTATGCTCAAAGTGTGGAAATAAACATGGAGAGAATTTTATTAAAGGGACGAGTAAATGTTTTAAGTGTGTAAAAGAAGTTCATCAAGAAATTGAATGCCAAAGTGATGGGAAAAATATGTCAAATGATGGGAACAAAGAAAAGGATAAACAGAATGCACCTCCTACACTTCAATGTTACAAGTGCAAGGAAATGGGGAATTATGCCAATCAATGCCCTAATCCAAGGGTTATTGATGATGATTGGTGTCAATAAACACTTAAGGCCAAAGAAAAGGAAATTCACATGCAATTACTATCAGTGATGTGGAGTATGATAATTAAGCGGTGAATGGTACACTTACCATCTACTCCAAAGTATAAAATATTTTATTTGATTCTGTATCCTTGCACTATTTTATTTATGAAGAATTTTCTAAGGGTATCACCGTATTACCTCAACAATTAGATGTTGAGTTAGCTGTGGAAACTCCTAATAGAAAAACATTTGCATCAAAAGTTTACAATTCTTCTCTAATGGAAGTTTGTAGGAAAGTGGTTCCGACAAATCTTGTGATCCATCCTATAGTTAAATTTGATGTGATTATTAGCATGGATTACATTTCTTTATATAGAGCTCGTGGAAATTTCCAAATAATGGAAGTTTCATTTCATATTCCAGATTAATCTATGATCATCTATCGATGTAAGGATGAATATAACCTTCCAGTGAAAAAATCTTCCATATTATGGGTCTTAATCCCAATATATGAAGGTTATTTATCTCAAATGGTTGCGGAGAAACTCAAGATTAAGAATATTCCCATTTTACAGTAGTTTGATGATGTCTTTCTAGAGGAATTGTCAGGTCTCCCACCAAATCGTGATGTTGATTTTTCAATAAAGCTCATACCGTGTTCTATGAAAATTTCCTAGATACCTTATATAATGGATCCAATTGAGTTGTAGGAGTTGAAGTAGAAACTACAAGAAAATATTGATAAGGGATTCATACGCCCTAGTGCATCACTTTGGGGAGAACCTGTTATGTTTGTTAAGAAGAAATATGGATCAATGATACTCTACATTAATTATCAAGAAATTGGAAAGATCAATATCAAGAACAAATATCGTCTCCCACGCATTGATGACTCATTTTACCAATTACATGGAGCTCAATACTTTTCCAAGATTGATCTTCGTTTAGGGTATCATCAATTAAGGGTCAAAAAATAGATATACTGAAGATAGCATTCCGTACAAGGTATGGACACTATGAATTTATAGTGATGCCTTTTGGTCTTAATAATTCCCATGATATCTTCATGTATCTAATGAATATATTCTTTAGAGAATATCTTGATTAGTTTGTGGTAGTCTTTGTAGATGATATTCTTGTCTATTCAAAGAGCAAGGAAGAACATGAAGATCACTTGAGAATTGTATTTAAGACCCTAAGAAAGAAGAAAATCCATGCCAAATTTACCAAGTGTAAATTTTGGATTCAAAAATTTTCATTTTTGTCTCACATAATCTTAAGAGAGGGGATATCTACTGATCCAGCAAAAACGGAGGTTATTAATAGATGGTCAAGACCAAGAATAGTAACTGAGATCCAAAGTTTTCTTTGTTTGTCTGGGTATTATTGATGTTTTTTGAAATATTTTTCATGATTATCTAATCCACTCACCAAGTTGACTCAGAAATGAGTTACGTTCGTTTGGATGGAGGAATGTGAAGAGAATTTCAAAGAGCTAAAAAGAAGGTTAGACAGTGCACATATTCTCACACTACCTTGTAGTAGAGAAAGGTTTGTGATCTACAATGATGCATCTAAGAAGGGTTTGGGATTTGTTATCATGAAAAATTATATGGTGATAGATTATGCCTCAAGACAATTGAAAATCCATTTACAAAATTACCCAACTCAGGATTTGGAGTTATCAGTAGTAATCATTGCATTAAAGATATGGAGGCATTATCTTTATGGTGAAAGGTGTGATATTTATACTAATCATAAAATTTTAAATTATATTTTCACAAAAAATGAGTTGAATATGTCCAATAGATTATGGTTGGAGTTGATTAAAGATTATGACTTCTTAATACATTACCACCCTGGGAAAAAAAACAAGGTCGCAGATGCATTAAGTCGACAAGACCATGCCAGCTTATCCATGATGAGGATCACAAAAGATCCAATATTTATGGATTTTTAAAGGATGGATCTTGAAATTATAACATAAGGGGAGAAATATTATCTTTCTCAAATGAATGTTCAACCATATATACATGTGAAGATTAAAGAGGCACATAAGGAAGATGTAGAATTACAAAAGAAGGTGAGAAATATTCCTGAATTCAACCTTGATTATGATGAAATAAAAAGTTTAGGAATCTGGTTTGTGTTCATCCCATACCAGAATTAATGAAGGAGGTGTTGGATAAGGCTCATAGTTCACCCTGGAAGAATGAATATGTATAGGTACCTGAAGTAGTACTTCTGGTGGGATGGCATGAAAAGGGATCTCGCTGAATATATCTCTTGATGCTTGGTCTGTCAGCAAGTTAAGGCTGAAAAACCAAAGTCTAAGGGGATGTTACAACTATTACCCATACCAGAATGGAAATGGTAAAACATCACTATGGACTTTTTCATCAAACTTCCCAAAAAATACAAAGTCAATAATGCTATCTTGGTTATAGTTGATTTCCTTAAGAAGTCGGCACACTTCATTTCTATTAGAGAGGATTTCTATCTTGATCATACTTCCCATATAGATGTAAAGGAAGTGGTAAGATTGCATGGAGTACCACATTCCATTATATCTGATCGGGATCTGAGGTTTACCTCAAAGTTCTAGAAAAGTCTTCAGCATCCTCTATATATAAAGTTATGTTTCAACACTGCTTATCTTACTCGGACATACGTTCAGTCTGAGAGGACAATTCAAACTCTTGAAGACATGTTGAGAGCTTTCTCTATGGATTTAAAACTTCGTTGGGATCAACACCTACCATTGGTGGAATTTTCTTATAATAATATATTTCAATCTAGTGTTCATATGGGTCCTTATAAAGCCCTCTATGGAAAGAAGTGCGGAACTCCAACTTTCTAGGATGAAGTTGGGGAAAGAAAGTTATTAGAACCTTATCTTGTTGATGAAATGGCTAAAAAGGTAAAATTGAATCAAAAATATTTTGGAGTAGCTCAGAGTAGACAAAAAATTTACGTTTACAACCGAAAAAATACTAGGAGTTTGAATTCGGTGATAAGGTGTTCTTATGAATATCTCCTTAGAGGAGAGTAATGAGATTTGGAAAGAAGGGAAAGCTCAGCCCTAGGTATATCGGTCTTTTTGAAATTTTGGATCATGTTGGGAAGGTATCTTACCGATGGGTTCTTACACCGAATCTCTCTCAAGTTCGTGATGTGTTCCATCTATCACTCTTGAGAAAGTACATATCTGATCCTTCACATGTACTAAGCTCAAAAGTCATACCACTGGAGCAAGATCCTTCTTATGAATTATCAGCGATAAAGATTCTGGATCGTAGCGAAAAAAGTTCTACAAAACAATACCACTCACTTGGTTGAAGTTTTGTGGAGGAAACACCAATTAGAGGAAGCTACATGGTAACTTTTGGATATGATTAGGGAAAGGTATCATTATCTATTTATTTCCAAGTGATGAATTTCGAGAGAGAAATTCATTTTAAGGGGGGTAGAATGTAACACCCAAATGTTTTTTTGATATATTTTCTTTAAATAATTTTTATTCTTAAGTGTCTTTAATTACATGCAATCAAGAGTGTAAACAAACTGTGAGATGCCCTTAATATAAAATTATTTTTATAGCCTAATTGTAAGTTTTAGTGTGGATAATTATAACTAACATATGAAAATGCATTGTGAAATATATAAATCAATTATATATTTGTATTTTAGAGTGAATTAATTTTGGTAATGAAATTAATAAGATATATATGGGTTATATACTTAATAAAATATTTTAGATATTCATTCAATGAATATTTTAGACATAGGTTATGAATTAAACCCTATTTGATGTTTTTTTAACACCTTTGAATAGAGAACCCATTTTAACTTAAGACTTTGAAACATTAATGATTTTTATATGACAACATAAATATTTTATTTTGAATCACGATATAAAAATTTACTTTGGATAAATGTTTTTTACTTTACTGATAGCTTTCATATTTTGATGAATAGTAAAAATACGCTAAATTATAATTAAAAACAAATTTTTTCATTGAGATAATTTATATGGTCAAATTATAATATATAATGGTTTTAAAGTATAAATATAATATATTTTTACCATTTAATAAAATTTATTTCATTATCATTAATTTTACATTGAATTCATAGGTAAAAACATTTCTATCTTCTGCAATGTTTTAACTTTTAAAACCTGTTTTCTCAACAACCGGATTGATTTTAAATTAATTACTGAAACTTCTGTGTTTTGAATTTTGAAAAATGGATTCCATATTAGGAATCATTAGGTTCAAATTAGGTTAAAAGGCTATTTTTATATTTAGGCATTATAAATAGTATCTTTGGTAATTATTTTTATTGTCATGGTTAAAGGTGAATCGGGTAATTAAGGGTAAAATCATTACTATAAAATTACCTTAACACCTTTAAAAATCCTATTAGTTGATTAAATTATACCCTTATCATCTATTTTTTTAAATGGAATCACTTTATTTCCACTTACCTATGAAAATGACATGAATGTAATAAAAACTAATGAAATGGACAAAGTGTCACAATCTCTTTTTATATAAGTATATTAATTTTAATATATGGAATACTAGAAGATAAAATCTATTATACATTGTAAATGGAAATATAAAATAATTACCCACGTCATAAAAATTTATTTATAATTTTTATATATTACATAATTACTATTAATGATGACCCAATAGTGACATAGAAATTATATTATTAATAGAAATATCAAATAAGTGGTTTTAAAAATGTTAAAAGAAGTATAATATTAACTAATTAATGTTCTCCAATAATTTTATAGGTTAATATGAAATTTTATGAGTGTATTTAATATTTTTTTTCTAGTTTTTCTTCTGTTTGAATTTTGTTTAAACTCAAATAAATGAATAGTGTCAAAATTGACACTATTGATATTTTATAAACATAACATTTTATTAAATTATTTAAAAATAATAAAAAATATTTAAAAATTACAAAGTGATAATTATGAGGTTTAAAATATCATAAATTATCCATTTATGTTCAATTAACACCACATAAGTAAATATTAATTACCATTAAATATTTATAATTTTATTACCAAAATTAAACTTTAATAGAATAACTAAGGGTCAATTAAAAAGATAAGGTTAAAATTGACAAAATAAGTGGTCCAAATTTTATTGGTTGATGATATTTAAACCCTATATAATCTAATAATCTAATTAGGGACACTTGGGAGGTTTTTGGGTAGATTTGGATTTTATTATAAATTAATATTTTTGAGAGTTTCCTAGAGTGACTCTATCCTCTTTTATAAAAGGGCACCTTCTCCCTCTCCTCTCCACTCCATTTTGAGCCTTAAAGCTTGTAAAACCCCAGACCATTGATCTTATAAACTTCATTAGTAAAATTATTGAGGTTATAGTCTTCTTAAAAGACCAACTCTAGTTCCCTAAGGGAAAATTCAATGGAGGCACGTCGAGGAAGAGTTAATCTATTCTATCGATTCTTCCATGTTTATTTCTTCTACTACTTAATCTTCATTAGTTGTTTCATTATAAAATAATTAATTAATTATCACTAATATAAGGATATGTTATTATAAATATGAAAAAACCTTATTTCACATTTTATCCATCCTACAAAATAATGAAATCACTGCGCTTGCGTACATGCGGCTTATTGTCTCCACACTATGGTGTAATATATTTTTCTCCACCACCTTACTTGGATGGGTATAATGGAGTAAATAATACCTATATATGAATAATATAACTTTATAATAATTATTATATAATATACACCATCCACTTCAATGTCGTTCAACAATTATGGGAACGATATTGTCGCTCGTGCGTACGTACGGCTTATCATCTCCACAGTGCGATGATATTCGTTCTACATGATCTTCATTAAACCATGACTATATAAATTAATTTAATGAATAAATATGATATATATTATACAATGACCATTATGTAAATTATATAACTATAATATAAAAATAGGAACAATAACTTATCCGAAAAAACATATGTAAGACCCTAAAGTAGTTAATACTCGAATAACAAGTAACAATGAAATGTTACTAACAAACAGATGAAAATATGATCATAAATGTTATCATTAAAAGTGATTATTATTCTGGAATAAATAAATAAAATTATTTAAATCATTATACAGTAGGTTCAGATACATACGAAGAATATTAGACCTAAGGTAAAGGATAACTATTTCAATCTAGTTTTTATCCAAGATTTTATGTTTGTAAGTATTTACTGGGGTTATATTTTTCATTGATGTCCATTTTTTCTAAAAAAATCATAAAATGTTTAATATTATTCCATGTATGTTTAAATTCATTTTTACCCTTTTTTGACTTTTACCACATGGTATGGAAGGAATATTTCTTTTTTTACCATACGAGTTACTTTTTAACTTTCCAGCAAAAGTACGAAGAGAATGTTTTTTTAACTTATATGGCATGAAAGGATTTTTACGCTTTCATAGAGAATTATTTTTAATAATATTCCTTTACAAGTTTTCAATTTTATTTTCAATTAACTTATTTTCTTTTAAAATTTCACAACATATTGAGAAAAAAATTGAAGTAGAAAGGATATTTTTCTCAAGAACTAAGTTCAAGTGTTTTATCAAAATTATTTTCCATAAAATATAATATAAGATTTTGTTTCTATCCATATTATGAATATTAATTGATTAAATTATGATGGAATTATTTTAATGAAGTCCTTTTTACTTATATGGATTATGTTATGATGGAATGATATTTAAAAATATCATTTTATTTCATGGGTTATGCAATGATATAGGATTGATGTTTTAGTGGCACACATAAGAATGGTTTCATTATGAGATGGGTGTGACCTAAATCTCCCTCCAATTAATTGGGTAATGATTTATATCTCATGAGATAGACATGGCTGGAATTCCAAGTTAATCTGGTTCAGTGATACAGGGCTGGAATGAGTGGAGAACTCGGTTCAGTAATAGAATGTTTCCACTATGATGGTCTTGGAAACGATACTAGACTAATATGAAATGATTTTTTATTCTTATTTGTGTATGCCAAAATGTTTCATGTCTTATTTTATGATTATTGGGATTATATTACACTTCTATGATTTATCCCATGATAAGATATTATGATCTCTTATACAGGATAAGATTTTAAAATGTTATGTTCTTTTGAATATGATATGATTGATATTTCCTTTGTTTACCCTTACTGAGAATTTGAGCTCACTGTTTTGTAATTTTCTTTTCCCCATGCCAGGAAGAAGGGTATTAAATATGATATGACAAAAATGAGTCTAGTTATGATGAAATAAATAGTAGAAAATGTAGATGTTTTATGAACCGGTTGTTTATGTTTCAAAATTTCTAAAGACACTATACGTATAGAATCCTGACATGGTTTTGTTATACATTATAAAAAATATACTTCAATTCTGAATTAATAACAATGTATGTAATGCATGGGTCATTATAAGGCCAAGGTAGGAGGTTTGTGTGTCAAAGGGGGAAGATCCTTTGGGGGTGTTTCGCACGATTTGGTGAGAGAGAGGAGAGGAGAGTGTTTAGTTTTAGGTTTTATTTTAATTAAATTTTTAAATTATAAAAATTCTAAAACATGGTGTCACATATAGTTAAGCTTCACGGTTTTGGAAACTGTGTGCTAACCATGAGTCCTCCACTGGACACCTGGAACACCCCACACGGGCTAGGCATGTGGTTTAGGAAATGATGTGCAGCATGTGTGAAAAGCCACTGACCCATTTTAAATAGGGTTAAATGATTTCCTATTGTGGGATGCACAGTTTAGTAGATTGTACACATATCGTGCTCCCTCTCCACTCTTTTAAAACTTGAAGTTTCTTGAGTTTGAAATTCCGGGAACTCCTTGAGCCACTCTGGAGACTTCTTGGTCCTTCACCCATGTCCAAAAACATCACTTAGGAGTGATCCAACTTTTTCAATCTCATTCCAAGGTCTAGCTTTAAAAGTGACCTTCCCAGTTAATGAAAACATTTAAAAACATTTGTATTTTAGTCTTATTTGAAAAACAGGATTCTACAATCTACCCACCTTAAAAACTTATCATCCTCAATAGGATTTTGGGAACAAAGAAAACATCACCTGATCAACATAGGTCATGAAGTTTCATTCAAACAGTTTCACAAAGTTCCCAATTCCAGATGAACCTTAAGCTTTTACTAATAATTCGGCACTTCATCCTTTACAACCTGAGACAATGCTCAAAGTTCAACTTAAAAACTTAAATGGATCTTAATTGATCCCATTCGGGTAGAGACAAGATCACGTCATAAACTAGATAATATCTTACCAATAGTTTTCCCCGCCATAGGTCATAACTTAAGAAAGGGGGAAAACCAAAGCCACGGTATTTCCACCATCGAAATTTACTTATAAGGCACAACACTAAGTATTCTTATGATGCTCCTGGCATTATTTCATTAAAATGGAACGATCAAATCCATATCGAACTAATAGAAAATGGTTATGAGATCTTTCCCAAAAGGCATTGCTGACCATTGAAACCACACATGACTTCACCTAGAAATGTGCCTTAAAATGGATCCAGACAATCTTAAACATTGAACAAAGAAGAGTGAAAAGGTCGAACTAATTGGTCGAATTGTCTCGAGGATGACCCACATAGGCGGCCGACACAAAACAAAAGGGAACACTATAGTATGTGAGTCCAACCAAGGAGTTCTTATGTGGGAACCCATGAATCCCTCAAGACTAACTCCACCTCAATAAAAACCACTATTTATTGTATACACTGACAAAGATCATCCAACAAGTTAAACAACTTTTAAATATTTAGCGCGGTGTAAGACCAATGCTCTCTTAGTGCATCGAGGAAAACGTCAAGATTGGGGACATGATCATCTTTTAATAATAGTAGACTAAGAGGACTTAATTCAGGGTTTCAATTCAAACACACCCATATAATGGAAGTTAAAATAGTCAATCCAGATAAAATTAGTTCTACCAAGCAAGCACTGACGCGATTTAAGACTTGCAAACCTCAAGGGTATTCAAGCAGTAACCAACAATTTACCAATGGTCCCCTTAGTTTGGGCTCCTTCTACATGGAAGGACACATTTACCATGTTCAAAATGACACTACCCACCTTTGGAGTGTCCTAGCTACAAAAGTAAGGAAAACTAACCACTCATAAGCGCGCAAGATTATAACAATGAGATCGGCATATCAAAACACCCGAGTCTTTCAAAAACCATCCTGAATATTGGGATGGAACTGATTCTATAACTCTAGAATCACTCAACTTGGGGATGAATTGAGACCATACATAATAGTACAAGGGGATTTATTTGGAGTCATATTGCCTCATACGACCATTTTTCTAGATGATGTCGTACCAAGTTGTCCATCGATAAAAAGTAGAAAGGGTCAAATGACCTACAAAGTAGCAGACCATGCCTAAGGAATGTATAACCAGTTTAAGAAGAGCATTAAATGATGCTCAATCAACTAATGAGGTCAATAATGATAGGAACAACCATTGAAACAAGGGTGTCATTGGAAATTGAAAGTCCTACTTGGGACAACGGCACCCAAAAATCACCAAAAGTGAGAAAACTCACAGCACTAGAAAGGCAATAAAGCTCTAAGGGTTCCACCTATGATGGGTTATCCCCCCTTACTAAGTAAAAACATCAACCCTAACATGATTTCATGCTAAGGGAAACCACTAGGCTTAAAACCCAATCATAAAGACATTACTAAGGAGAAGAACGCCTACAGAAAGTACTCACGCTTTCATTCCATGGAAACTCAAAGAGAAGTCCAAACTACCCTTACACAAGGGTTTTAAAGAGTGGACACCACTACATGTTCCATTTCTAACCCACTTATATTTAATCACATTTAATCTTTAATCATCATAATATTTAATCAAAATCTCAAGGTACCATTTTTCAAAACAAATCATAAGGTACCTGATTTTAACCAATGCCTCAAGGGCAAACCAGCTGAGTTTTATAAAACTTCCTTTTAAAACATTTAAATTTGTTAAAATCCCATCATAAAGAGTAAATTTAGAACCTAAATTCATTTTAATAATTATGGTGACCTGTAGTGGTCCCACAAAGCTGACTTGGGTTTATTATCATGAAACCCAATAGCATTTTCCAAAAATAATTAAAATTAAATCACCCAAATGGGTCATCTCATAAAAACATTCCTCAACTGACCTACTTGGGTACAACTGCATTTTTAAAATCTAACCGTTTGATTTCAACTCAAATTCAAACTGCTTTCACATTTATAAGAATCTCACTAGGCCTCATGCCATCACATTTATTATGAGTTGTCATCTCCCAATTCATGAAATGCACATACACTCTATGGATTGAAAATTGGTTCCCATTAATGGATACCAATGTCAATTCATAATTTAACATGATCAAACATAATGGTCTGAATTATATGGGTGGTCATATACCAACCTAAAAAGTGCCCATGCACTTTACAGTTTGGAATTTGGCTCCTTTTAGTCAAAATAAAATTACTTTAGCAATTGAATTTAGCATCATCTTTATAATGGTTCAATTACATGGGTTAACTTCTCCCAACTATAAGGTACCCATACACATTACAACTGAAAACTAACTCCTGCCATAACTTCAACCAATAACTTAGCCCATGCAACCAATTATATATATCAAATTAATCTAGCATGTCACTAGTAGCAGCTAAATCAAAGAAACAAGCTGAAATGACATAAGCATGGAATTTTAATCACAGAAATATGTTATAACATGAAGTATGCTGAAAATTCATGATAATGTATTACCTAACCAGGCATAGAATCATACTTAGTAGGAAACCTAATAATGAAACTACATGGAATAGAATATATGCATGGAATTTGAATTTCTATGTGCCTAATATGATGCATGTGATACAACTTCCTGGCCATATTAGGCTAAGGAAATTACAAAATTAAAAATCAATGAGTAGTAGAAAATATACAAATCACTATAGGTGAAGTCATATCAACCATAACATCGAATAGAATAAACATTATTCCCATCCCACACCACTCGATCATTTCCCATATAGGGGGTGATCAGTCCCAAGCATGGAAATTAACCAAGAACTGACATTTTCCAATACTCTTCTCTACTAACCCAAAATAGTAATGAAAAAAAGGAAAAACCAGCTCTGCTACCACATTGTAACGTCCTGACCCAACTCACAACTAAGACAGTGGTTATACCGGTCACCACATGACGTTAAGAGTGCCTCCCCATATGCTAGAGGCATTCGACTAGTAGCTAGGGTGTAAGGATAGTTAGTAGGGAGAATATACCTTTTTATCAGATTTATGTAGTTTTATAATATAGTAAATAACAATTAATAGGGGAAGCAGTAATATGTAATTGAAATGCAGAGAAATAAAGATTTCATATAAAGGAAAAAAAATTCCAATGATAGTTTATACAATAGATGAATGCATGAAATGATATTGATAAATGTATGAATAAAATAAATAGTACAACATGATTTTCAATACAGTAAAAAAATATAGAAAGGACAAAAAATCCCCATGGGTGATCTCCTTGAGTATCCCGAGCTTCATCTCAGTCCTTTTCTCCTACTCCAGGTACAAGCAATACAGCAATCAATCATGGTCCACAGTCCTGAGAACAAGAAAGGTTTACTCAGGTACCCTAGTACAATGGAGGCCTGAGTATGGTGTGAGATATAAATATCAGTAGGTCGGCACCACTAATGTGTATCCCAATCCTAAAAGTGTAAAATAAATTAAACAGTGTGCATGTATACATAAATAAATCAGAATAATGCAACCAATAATTCAAGTTCCTACTTCATCCCTTAGCTAGTGTCTGAACATGTAACCATTTCATTAATTAAGTAATTACCATCTTATGTTAATAGGTAAAGTAAGGCATATATAGCCCTGACATCACCTCATGATAGTATAAGTAGTGAAGGTTCTGAGATGTAACAAGGCAACCTAAAAATGATATCTGGTGAGGGAGTTCCAGGGTAATAACCAAGGTAATGTAGATCTTACAGAACACTAACTCAGTAGTATCTAAGTCTAACTAAGGGGTACGAATGTAATAAAAGGAGCATAATCCAATGCATTCCACAATAAGGTGCCCACAGAGTCAAAGGTGATCGACCAAGGTAAAACAGGGCTAAGCAATGACAGGGCCTGATGGGTTGTTACCCTGGAACCTAAATGTCAATGATGAAACCAAGGATTGTATCCAATGAATCATGTAATAATGTAATAATAGACAAGGACCAGAGTCTATGTGGGTATCAACCTAATCAAACCGCCTCTTTAAATCGAAATGGGGTTCCCCAATCCCAAGGTATTCTCCTATCAGAATCCAAGGTGATGCCTGGTCAACCCATTCCTTTCAACATGTAAATCATGTAGTAAATCATTTTGTTCAATTATTTCCCTTCATTATTGTGGATAGGCCAAGTAGAGTTGCAACCATTTATATTTTGGTCCAATTCTTGTCTTCCATTAGTGTGGATAGGCCTAGTAACATTGAACCCATGTAATCAATTATTAGATAATCATAAGTTCATCTGGTCCAAGCATATCCTTTCATTAGTGTTACAAGGTCATGTAGCATGAAACCATTTAGTAAAATCCATTAAGAAATTTTCCAATGTCAAGGTCCACACCGCTACCTTCCCTTAACGTTATCAGGGTTTCCACAAATACAGAACCAATTATTCTCTCATTAACTTAGGTCCATCCATGGAATTCCTACATGGTAATCCATGTATTTCCCAAGGTGTGAGTATGAGAACCCATTGAGTCCATCCATGGAATTTCTACTTGGAAATACACGTGTCACCCGAGTTGTTATTAGCATTCAAAACAATTGAAAACAATTTGGTAAATTCTTTTGAGGGTCAATCATTAAGCATTAACCATTAATTTAAATCAACTCATTCCATTTAACAAAACATGTCAATTTCATTTATAAGGCTCTAAGTATCCATGGAAAAAGGAAATTTTCTACATGTGTAATTCTAATCTAAAAACCCGACTAAAAAATTAGATAGTGATTTGGTCCTTTAACCATTTAAAAATGGAAACTTAGTGTTTCTAGGTCCATTTGGTCAATGTCCTAAGCCTTCCATATTTTAACATAACATCAAGGAATAATAATTATAAACACAAAAATTCAAGCAAGAAAGGTCTAACCACTACTTTTTAGCTTGAAGGTAGCGCACCTCCATTTGAGGGGTTTTATTATAAAATCATGATATTAATTTTCACACAAATAATTTATTACATTTTATATTTTAAATATGAAACATGTTGAATCGCATTTAAGATCATTCAATAAAGATATTTCACTACATGAATATAAATTCTAATGAAAGTGAAGTAAGATATTTATTAATGCATTAATAAAATTGAGGACTTTGAAAGAGAACCTGCCTCAGGGTGGCACCAAGCTATTCACTTTGGCTCTTGGATATTTCTAACTAAAAGCGGTTGCTCCCCCACTAAGTATATTTTCTTCCATACACATGCAAGGAAACCTAGCCTCTATACACACACCTGCATGTCCATGGGCATGAGCAAGTGGATCCTTACTCGTATGCTTACATGCATATACCTATCTCCAGTCACCTATGCATGTATTTTTATATATATACATGGGTACACCTATCCCCAAACATGTGTAATCACTACCATGGATATTCACACATGTAGCGGGGGAACCCACATGCATATATTTACTTACCTATGCATACGCAGGTGAGTCACCCTTGACTTTGTGACTCAAAACCCACATATAGGGACCAACGCACTACACATTTAACACTACAAACCTTAAAATAATTAAAGAAATAAATTTAAATGGTGTAGGACCAAGAAGAAAAGGAAAACCCTCACCTCAGGTGTCGGTGGAAAACCAAATCGAAGAGAAACCACCCAGAACAATTCAACGCCTAATCGATTTATTAAAAGGAATTCAAAGACACATAAATATAATATTTCAAGAGGTAAAAAAAAGAATAAGGTATAAACCTTACCTTGAAATGTTGTTAGTGGACAAAAATCACCTGAACTGCCTCGCCATCAGTGGCGGTTTTCAGAACCCGCACCCAAGGGTCCCGAGAGACCTTCTGCATGGCCTAATAACTGCAAAAAACTGGAAAGACCACTAACCCCAAAACCTAGAGTTAGAAAGCACCTCACTAGATGATGATTACGTCGAGTGAATCCATAAGTATGAAGGATAAGGGAGGAGAGGACTCACCTCAATGGATCATGCGAAGAAATGGGAGAATCTAGCCAGAATCAAATGAGGGAGAGGAGGCCAAGTGTGGAGGTCCATGCATCGAAGGTGGAACCCCTTTGGGAGTGTGTTGTGTGATCTGGAAAGAGAGAGGAGACGGGAGTGTTTAGTTTTTTGTTTTATTTTAATTAAATTTTAAAATAATCAAAATCCTAAAACAGGGTTCCGCGCAAGGTTAAGCTGTGCAGTTTGGGAAACCATGCATCCTCCACCAGACACCTCGAACACCCCCACATTGTCTAGGTGCGTGGTTTTGGAAAACATGTGAAGCCCATGCACAAATCCACTTCCCCTTTTTAAATAGGGTTGCACGATTACCAACAATGGTATGCACGATTTAGTAGACCATGCGCAAACAGTCCACCCTCTGTTGTCTTTTAAAACTTGAAGTTTTATGGGTTCGACACTCTGGAAACTCATAGAGCCGCTCTGGAGACTTCTCAGGACTTCACCCAAGTCCAAAAAAATCACTTAGGAGTTATCTAACTCTGGGAGTCTCATTCTGAGGTCTTGTTTTAAAAGCGACCAACCAAGTTAAATAAAAAGTTCAAAAGCATTCATATTTTAGTCTGATTAAAAAAATGGGATTCTAAAACTCATATTTTATATCTTGTTGTGGTTATGAATCCACTTCAGCGTTAGTGGAACTATCTTGTTTGGGAGGGGTTCATGGTGTTTTCTAACCATAAGAGTTTGAGTTATATCTTTTCTTAGAAAGACTTGAATCTTAGACAAAGACATTGGGTGGAATACCATTTGATTTTTGACTTAGACATCACTTAACCCTGAGGAAGGGAAATATTGTTGTATATTCTCTTAGCATGAAAGTACCATCACATGATGTTTTGAAATCAAAGGAAGAGTGGAACATTATATGTCTCTACACTCTATTTTTCCTAGATTCTCGAGATTATGTTTTAGGTATGGTTTTGGATAGTGTTTAGATATCAATATCTCTCCTCGAGTATGTTATATAGAGTTATAAGTACGATGATGAGTTCAAAAGAATTCAACAAAACTTATATGGTGGGGAGAAAGTTTCTTGTTGGTCTCTCTCTTCATATGGTATACTCTATTTTGGGGATCGGTCTTCCATCCTAGCATCTATGAGGTGATCATATTTTTTTAATTTCATATTTCTTAATGGGTTGTTCATCCAGGCACTACAAAGATGCACTATGAAATGAGACAATAATTTTGGTTGCTAGGTATGAAGCTTGGAATTACAGACTATGTGTCCCACTGTTACACATGCCAACATATAAAGGCAGAGCATCTAAAACCCTTTGTTTTTCTCCAACCTATTCCAGTACTAGTTTGGAAATGGGAAGAGTTGTCTATGGAATTTTTTTTGATTTCCATGGACTCCATGAGGGGTATATTATATCTATGTGGTGAAATATCGGTTGACAAATTCATCTCATTTAATTATGATTAGGGATTCCATAAAAGTTGAAGATATAGGTAAGATGTATGTACATAAGATCATGAGTCTACACTAGTTTTTTTCAACTGTTGTTTTAGATAGGGATCTTAGGTATATTTTGAGGTTATAGAGGAGTATCGAAAAGATAATGGGTACTCAGGTCTGGTTGAGTACATCTTTCCATCCACATATAGACGGTCAGATGTATTGTGCTATTTAAATCCTCTAGGATATGCTCTGTGCTTGTATCTTGAGTTTGGTGGATCATGGGATATCCATCTAGGACTATTTGAGTTTGATTATATCAATAGTTATTAGTTGTCTATCAGAATGTCTCCCATTAAGGATTTTTATGGTCGCCTGTGAATATAACCTCTTTCTTGGAAATAGGTGGGAAAATCCTCTTTGGTGGGACCAATTATCATTCAAAATATTCCAGTGAGGATCCAATATATATGTTGGGGTCTGGTTATAGCACATAGTTGATAGAATTTGTATTTGGATCTTCAACGTCATCCTTTGGAGTTTTCTATTGGTGATTTGGTTCTTTGGAATGTTTCTCCTTGATTGGGTAATTTTTGGCTTGGAAAATAGGGAAAATTATCTCTGAGATCTATTGGACCATTTAATGTCATTGAGAAATTTGGGAAGGATTCATATTGGTTAGCATTTCCATTTCATTTGATAGATATTCATGATTTTTATAACATATCTCAACTCAGGAAATACACTCTTGATCCCTCTAACATTCTAATTTAGGATTTTTTTTGAGTTATATCCAGATGTTTCTGTTGTGTAGAATCCAGTGGATATCATTAACTCTCAAATTAAAGTATTATTTTGGAAGTTTATTCTGTTGATCAGAATTTTATCGAGACATATATCATATTATCATAAGACATGGGAGTGTGATTTGTCAATTAGGGATTAGTGCCTTTACCTATTTTCTGAGCATCATTCTTCCACAAGATTTCCAGTGGATGGAAACTCTCATAGAGTAGAGTCTCAAAAAACTTATACCCAATTTTAGTTATTTATCTATTTTTTATTTTTGTTATTTTATTGGGTGTGTTTTGGGACTCTTGAGGATGGAGATCCTTTTCTGGGTAAAATGACCTAATGGTTTTTTATGTCTGTTTATTTGAATTAATGGATTCAAGGTATAAACATGTTAAATAATTTTTGGGGTTCACCTCGGGTTCAAATAATGCCAGAGTTGGTTTCTATTTTTCCAGATAATCTAATTTTTTTATAGTTTATAGGATAAATATACTCCATGTAAAGTTTACACATCATGTATTGGTCACCAGGAAAATAACCGAAATCGGATTTAGTGTGTGAAAACTTACACGTCATTAAAAATGTTTACCGATCATAAAAATTATTACATCATATAATGGGTGTCGAGAAGATTCCATGAATCTGTACGAGGCATGAAGGGTTTACACACTGTTTAATGGTAAAAATCGGGATTTTAACCAAAGGTGGCAGGTTTGTTTGGATTTTTTTGGGTTTCATGGATTTTATGATGTGAAAATGGTTTACATACCAAGTGATAATCATGGTTTTTTAGAGCATTGCACAACTGATTTTTACATCACATGACCATATTTTTATACCCTATTGACCTGTGAGATCTCCTATTTGATTTAAGAGACCTACACTCCTTCTGGATTACTTCAGTTAGTGATTGATATTCATTGAAGTTGTGGTGAATTTCTCCAGGTGAGTAATCCTTATGCTTCTTTATTTTCATTAATCATAGTAGAATCATTGTGTATATTTGTTGGATCTATTTATTTTTTATTATAATAATATTGATCTTTTCTAGATATATTTTATGACCTTTCTTCAGAGTTTGGATATTGTGTTGGTTGTGGTGTGGCATGCAATTTTCTTCAAGGTATATTATGATCCAACCTCTTCATTGGTCATTTTTCTTGTGGAATCGATTATGTGATTTTTGGATTGATTCTTGGAACTCCATTATTGTCTTTTCATTATTCTTTATTGGTGGATCCCATTATGAGAATGTATGACCTGGGTTTTTCATAGGCGGTTTCTTATCTAACATATGTTTCATAAACTATATTCCTCTAGTTTTATAAAAAAAATTATAAATTAATTAGAATGATTTATTTTTGTGTGTGGAAATGGGTTTTTTATAAAATATGGTTTTCCACTCTCTTTATAAAAGAAAAAGGTATTTTAAAATTATTAGGAAATATATTTATTAAATGGTTTTCAATGCATGGTTTTGATAAACATTTTAGGAAAATTGATCACATGGGAATACTTGGGTACTTAGGCGGATGTTGAAACAATAGGCCTCATATGTTGATACTATCGATGGGTTCATCAGGGGTTTCCCCTCTGCACCCTGGTCCAATTTTTCTATAAACATGATTGACCTATTGGGGGGTTCACTTTTTAGGGTGTTACAATGATATCTATATTCGATGCATATATCTATAGACTTAATGCATGCAATTTTCTTATGTCTTTGGTATGAGTTCCCTAGATAGCATAACTTGTAGTGATCCCTACCATGATATTTTAGTTGTGCTTTGTCTTGTAATATTTTTTTTTATATTACCATGGATTTGATATGACATTAAATACATGTTTTTCTTTGATTTGAATTATTTTATTTGTATGAAATTATTCTAATTTTTTTTACCTGGATTATTTTGGAAATGTGGAATAGGGGAAAATTAAAAGATTTACCTTTCTTTTGATGCAAAAATTGTGTAACTATTTATGATATATTGGTTTCTTTAAAGTTTATCATTATTAATGTTACTATACAAAGACTCGATGTGAAACACATGGGTGGGATATTACTAGGAATATTTATCTCACACCTTATACTCCCCTTCATCAGTTTATAGACCTTTATATTTCTTTCATTGTAGGGAATGTCAAGGCATAGTAGTAAGGCAGTGAGGTTTATGTTGCCTGAGTTGTATATCTAGTGATGAGATGATGATATTTTTTCCATGTTATCAAATGGAGTAGTTATTTCTCTATTTTAGTTGTCCTGTTATGGTGAAATTTTAATTTACGATGTTTTGACTATTTTTTAGTTTTATCATTTCTGTTGTCTTCTTTCATTTATGGAATATGTTATCTCTTCCGTTGTTTCACTCTGTTATGTATAATCCATTTTTTTACTTTAGGTTGAGTTAAATCATTACCTCTACTTATTTTTTGATGCTCTGGTGCTAGTAACCAACCTGGGGGGATTGATAATTCCCTTTGGGTATGTGGAAATTAGGGTCAGGTACCAATTTTAGAGGGTATCTTGGTAGGTTTTGTTACATGCTTTATTTTTTCCATGATCCTTTTTCCTTTGTGGGATGTATTTATACCTAGTATCTCATAAATATATTGTTCATAATTTAGTATATTATATATATTCATCATGCTGGTGTTTTTATCAATTTTATTCATTATATATATATATATATATATTAGGTTATTAAAGGCTAAGGCCTCCCATATTGTGGGATATTCCTACTCGGTGTTGGTACCCTACCCCTGGATTATCTAAGGTGGAATTGGGTGGAGCTCTTGCCTTACTACTAGCCTAGATGGGGCTACAATGGGTCATATTGGGTCATCATTAAATTCATTAAACAATTTAATACCAATAATATCATCTTTATATATCCATTATTACTTCACATCAATAGTATTTAAATTACCACATATTAATAAACTGGTTTATTTAAATTATTAATAGATATATTATTATCACATTATTAATATTCAATATTTCACTTACTCAGCATATCGCATTTCCCTTTTAACTTATCAATTCAGTTAATCATTAGTTACTATCAATTATTTCAACATCTAGAGGAAACTACCATATGTTATCTACAACAACCTCATCACACCTCCACATCATTAACCGCAACATGCATATTTATTACATCAAACTACCCCCCCCCCCAAATCATTTCTTTCACCATATAACTATTGTTTGGTTATAGAAATGGAAATAGGGGGCCAATTTTCTTTTAAAAAAATTAAATAAAAATTTAATTCTATAAATGATATCATGATATAACATAATAAATAAATTATCAAATTTCAGAAAAGTGGAAATAAACATATGAAAATTATGTGAAAGAAAAAAATGCAAAAAGTAAATGGAAATTTGATAAAGAAGTTAAGAAAAAGTAGATAAGTTATTGCAATAACTCCTCACCATGAGACCAATATTTAGGTTCAATATTAGAAAAACTTTAGTTTGAATGGCATATAAGAAATCAAAATCCCTTCATTTCAACAGAAACGAAGAACCTCAAAAATCATGCTTTTAAAGGAATATATATAACCTCAATATATTGGTTTAAAAAGATAAACAAGAACTAGATAAGTATAGATATAATAAAAATGGATTATTTTCAAAATTTCAATCCCTTTGTAATTTACAAACGTCACTCTCTCCAGAAATAATTAGAACAATATAGAAATAGAGAGAAAGAAGGACAAGAATCTTGAGCCAAGGGTTTTTATAAAAGACTCAATATGATGAGAGAGAAAGAGGCCTAAAAGATTAAATAATAAGGTAATTTTCATTTAGGATGAATTAATTGAAGAATATTACCTTATTGATTCGATTCCTTGGTCTCCTTGGGTGATGAAATCGTGATCTCCCTTTGAAAGGTAAAATTTGAGAACTTTATGGTCCTAGGAGATCTTGAGATAATTGGATCAACTTTGAGCTTTGGGGGAATTTTGGAATTAGCACTTGGATTCGATGGAATTTTAAGGGTAATTAAGGCTTCCTAGATCCCATTTTATAACCTATATATGGTGTTGGGTTATAATGAATTAAGACAAAGCATTAAAGATCTGAATAGATAAATTTATAATCATGATAAATGCCTCCTTGATCTCGTAGTCCCAACATCACTAAATACCCAATAGCCACACACTACTACAAATTAGGCCTTCAATGGTGAAATTTTCCAACAAACTTAAATAAAATAAAATTTTCAACACAAATATAAGAAAAAAACTCTCTATAATGGTTATTTCAAACATTGGTTTATACAATTTCTTAAGTAAAAATTATTATATACATTCAAAAACATCAATGTTCCTTTTTATTTTGTTCCTGACCTCAACTCGTGACATTTCCAAACAAACCACCCCTACTCAATCAAAATAATACACCTGTATTGGAAAACAATTCTTATGTTAGTAATAATATAAAAAATTAAATTGACAAAAAAGTGTTAATTTTAAACTAAACTTTGAGTCGTACTAGGAACATTGTATATCATATTGAGTTGAAGTTGATTATTACACATCACACCATTCATTTTTATTATTTAATAATTATATATATGAAAATTAATTAAATAATTATAAGATAAATCACCCCGATCATAGCTTAGTGGTTGCGTCCTATGGTGGTGTTTGGGAGGTCTCAGTTTCGAGCCTCCCTATACTCATTTAGGTAGATTTTTTCTTGTTTATTCCCATATCTTGACTGATGTAATATAAATAATAAGAAGATAAAAATAATATAAAAATAAATTAAACAATATTATTTATAATGATGAGAAAACAATCTAGGTTCGTTTAGTTGGTTTTGGCGATGTGATGCAAGTTTTAAACTAAAATGACACTTATAAATTGAAAAGATGCAATAAGAGTCATACTGGTCACACCAGGTGGCATATTGAGGTTTGTATGATTCCTAAACATATCAAATGAATTATAGATCATTTCTATAAAGTATCAAAAAAATAGAAATGTGTTTTCTGAGTTTTGAGTACATCACTTGTTTTTTTAATAAATCTCATTTTAAACTAGAAACACGCACTTTGAATCATACCAGTCACATAATGTGTTTCCTTGACATGATATTGAATCTTATATGTCAAAATGATGTATTAATAATTTTTCTAAATTATTGAGATAATCCATGCATATTTTCTCAGTTTTCAGTGAGTGACACTTTTTGAACTAAAATGTCGATTTTAAACTGATAATGGAAACATTGAGTCATACTGAACACATATTTTAATTTATTGAGATTTATATGATTCCAACATGTCAAAAATGACTAATGGATCATTTTATTAAAGTATCAAAACAATCTGAATGTGTTTACTCAATTTTGAGTAGGTATGATGTCTTTTTTACTAATATTGATGTCAATTTTAAATAAAGAGATACACTTTGAGTCCTACTCATCTTGTCGTTCATCGGATTATGGTGATTCTAATTCATAAAAATCTAAAATGACTTAAGGATCATTTTCCTAAAGTATAAAAACAATCTGAATGTGTTGTCTCTATTTTGAGTATATCACTTGTCTTTTTTACGAAAATGTTATTTTAAAACTGAAACACAAAGTTTGACTCATACCGATCACATCATTTATCAGTTTTATGTGAGAATAATTCCTATATATAAAAAATAGATTATAAATCATTTTAATAAATTATCACGAAAATATGAGCGTGTTTTCTTAGTTTTCAATGAGTGACACTTTTTGAACTAAAATGTCGATTTTAAACTGATAATGGACACATTGAGCCATATCAGGAACATTATGTATAATATTGATGTTTGGTTGATTCCTATAGATAAAAAATTACTTATGAATCATTTTAATAAAGTATAAAAACAATAAAAATGTGTTTTCTCAGTTTTGAGTAGGCCAGTTGTCCTTTTTACGAAAATTGATGTTAATTTTAAATAAAAAGATGCACTTAGAGTCATACCAGTTACACTGTGCATAGGAATGAGGTGAGGATGATTCTTAAATGAAAACAATTACATATGGATTATTTTTCTAAAGTATCAAAATAATATGAATTATTTTGATTGGTTTTGAGTACGTCACTTTTATTTTTTACTAAAATTTCATTTTAAATTTGAAACATGCACTTTGACTCATGATGATCACATAATATATCAGTTGGATGTTATACCAATTCATAAATGTTAAAAAAGATTTATAAAGAAATGTAATAAATTATCAATAAATTAATAGTTTATTTTCACATTTTTTAGTGAGTGATATTTTTGAAAATAAAATGTCAATTTTAAACTGATAACAGCCATTTTGAGTCATTCTGGGCACATCATGTATCGGATTGAGGTGTGGATGATTCCTAAACATCCAAAATGACATATGGATATTTTCCCTAAAGTATCAAAACAATATGAATGTTTTTCTCATTTTTGAGAAGGTCAGTTTTCCTTTTTTCTAAAATTGATGTCAATTTAAATTAAAAATACGCACTTGGAGTCATAACAGTAACACCATGCGTTGAATTGAGTTGTAGATGATTACTACACATATAAAATGAATTATGGATAATTTTCATAAATTAGAAAAACAATCTGAATTAGTTTTATTGTTTTTTAGTGTGTCACTTTTATTTTTTACAAAAATGTCATTTTAAACTAGAAACACGCACTTTGACTCATACTAATCACATTGTGTATTGGTTTGATGTGATCCCAATTCTTACATGTCACAAATGATTTATGAATCAATTTAATAAATTATCAATAAATTATAAGTGAATTTTCTTGGTTTTCATTGAGTGAAACTTTTGAACTAAAATGTATAATTTAAACTCATAAAGAACACTTTGAGTCATACTAGGATTATCATGTATCGGATTGAGGTGGAGTTGATTACTAAACATAAAAAATTACTTATAGAGTGTTTTATTAAAGTACCAAAACAATATAAAAATTTTTTCTTGGTTTTTAGTATGTCATCTGTCTTTTTTATTAAAAGTAATGTGAATTTTAAATAAAAAGAATTAATTGGAGTTATACTGATCACACTGTGTGTCTGATTAAGATGAAGATAATTCCTACACATCCAAAATATCAAAACAATCTAAACTATCAGTGTCACAATAATTTAAATTTTCATTCATTATTAAATTTCCAAAACAGCATATTGAGTTAATATTCTTATCCAAAAAACATTTCTCGTTGTTGAAATCAAGAAGAATAAAGGAGTATCTTGTTCCCATTACATCATGATAAGTCACCACAATAGGCACATGATCTTCATTTACTCTTCTAGATTTAAACAACAAGAATGGTTTTGGGGCTAATAACATCGAATCAATATGCAGTGTTGGTAGTTCAAACAAACCACCTCACCTCAAACAAAATAATCCACCTATATAAGAAAACAATTGTTAATTAAGTAATATTAAAAAGTAACAAATTAAACCTAAATATTAAATAATAAATTAATTATATGGATAATGATTTTACTATAAAGACATAAATATTACCTTTATGATTGAGCAGTGGATGTAAATTTAAGTAAAGTGATAAATCTCAACACTAAAGCGATGAAAATGTTTCGAGGGAGAAGAAATCTATGGAAGTTTTGGTGAAGAAAGGAATAAAAGATGGACAAACCACCCCAAATCAAACAAACGAATCCACTTTTATAACAAAACTATTATTATGTGAGTAATAATAAAAATAAATAAATAAATAAATAAAAGTTAGACATTATATTTGTTCTATATAAAATTATTTTACTATGAAAACATCAAGAATACCTATGTGATTGAGAATAGGCAGCTTCGTTTCTCTTCTTTCAAAGGAGGTGGAGGGAACTTAAGGAAAAGTGATAAATTTCAACACTGCAGAAAGGCATGAAAGATGGACAGACCACCCCAAATTGAAAAAAATAATCCACCTATATAATAAAACAATTATTATGTAGGAAATAATAAAATGAAACAAATTAAAAATAAATATAAAATAATGAATTAATTTTATGGAAAATTATTTTACTATGTCAACATCAATATTAACTCTATGATTGAGTAAATGAAATTTTGTTTCTATTCCTATAAATTAATTAGAGGGAACTTGAAGGAAATTGATAAATTCCAACACTGCATAATGGCATGAAAGATGGATAGACTACCCTAACTCGAACAAAATAATCCACCTGTATAAGAAAACAATTCTCATGTGAGTAATACTAACATAAATAAAGTGTAGTGTACCATTACCTTTACATCATCCCAAAGGGTTTCCATTATTATAGTTTGTTATTATAAGGGATTTTCAACATCATCATGTGTATAATACATTATCATTATGAGTACTCAAACATTTAATTTAGATTATGTTACCATAGTAGAGAACATATAACATTATGATGAAAAACATAGTATATTAAAAAAAACTTTTACCTTTCCATTAAACTCTCTTTATTTTTTTAAATGTGTTATTTATTTTATTTTTCTATCAATAATCCAAATACCATCTTGGTGGTGCTATCTAAAGTAAAAGAAATTTTCTACATTTGGACCATCATAAGAAAATTATGATCTCCCAGTGAAAGGTTTATCCTTGATTATATTTTCATTTGACCTGACATTTTTTTTAGTCTCCAGTGGGATAATCAACCAATTCTTATTTGATAGATCTAAGATATAAAATACTTGCACAACTTGTGATTCCATTAGGAATTGATCTTCCTTGTCCCCTTCCACATTGAAATTCACATTCATGAATCCCATTTCATAAACTTTCACTACACTCATATTGTCAACCCATTCTCAATGGAAACCCATCCCTTGAAATATTTTATAATCCAAATTGTATATCTATTCGATAATGATAAAGTATAAAATATTATTATAAATTGGATTTCTATCCTTGGAACCAGTTTTTTGCCTCACTTACACCATAAGTGTAACATAAATATTTTGCATCATAATTCATTAATCATGTTATTTTGTATAGAACAAATAACCATTGATTACAAAACCAATATAATATATAACATTTACATTGGGTCATCTGGATAGATATTGAACTCTTTTGGCAATTGATTTTAGTTTTTTAGATAACTCCTTATAAATTTAATCTCAAAACCATCCTATAAACTAATTATTATGTGTATTTGATATATATCCTTCAACCTTTGATGGATTAAAATCTACAAGAATTTATTTTTCAGATTCAATGTATGGATAAACATCTTTACTATTATGTAAAATATAAAGGTGCTCTAGATCCTAATCTGTCATGGTATTTGTAAAAACATCTCTTCCAAAAATACCTTCACACATAACGAGTCCTCTATGATGATACTTTTGGAGACTAATGTTTTCAACATCTAGAAGGTAATCAGTACATAATTAAATAGCTTATTCAAAAATATATTATTCTACAATAAAACCTTATGGATTACTTTGATTCTTGAAATACCCTTTCAAAATATCCATACCTTGTTCAATGGGGTAATTCAATATGTAATGGAAATTACCACATAGTTTAACCTCTTTAACTAATTTAACCATTAGGTGGACCATTATATCAAAGAACAATGGTGGGAATAACATATCTAATTCATATAAAATTATTTCAACCTCTTCATTCAAGATTGAAACATCTTCATGTCTACAACTTTACTTCATATGGATTTAAAAAATAAGAAGACTCTTGTTAATGTATGTCACACGTTTTAATTTAGAATTCAATAAAAAAAATAGGAATCAAATATTGTATCAACACGTGATATTTGTGTGATTTTAGTCCTTGTAACTTCAAATTAGTCATTGAAATGATATTCTAGATATTTTATTAATACCCCTCTAAAACTTTTAGACAATTAAGGAAAATAAAAAATTGAGATTTTCCCTATCTGGATAGAGTGTAAGTTTCTAGAGGAAGAAAAGTCCACCTTTTATACTTCATCGGTGCCAACTCCTCTCTTACACTCATTTCAATCATATCCAACCTAGCCTTTATTCCATCCTTCATTTTTTCATAAACACTTAGTAACATGAAAATAACACCATAAAAAACGTTTTTTCTACAAACATACCATCAATAATAGGTCTGACATAAAAGAAATTACAATATAGTAATTCAAAAAAAATTATCCCTTCTTCCAACATGATTTAAAATGGTTTTTCAAAAATGGTTTACCAAAAATAGTGTCAGTATATTTTATTTTATCGTGCATTTGATAACCCATTACTGAAGATGGTGTTGTACCTTGTTCAGTATTACCATCAAATGTTGTCAACCATGATTGGTATTTATGTTGTTGAAGTAAAAATTTATAATGTCCTAAAAACACAGTCATCAATGAATGTTTCAACTGAATTTAGTGTGTGAATTTTTCAAAACCAAAACACCCCAATATTCCTGTAATACTATATCCTGATAAATTTATATATGGGGGAAGACATTTTTCATCCCACACAATATTTCCTCGAATGTGAATTCTTCACTTATATGATAATCATACATTATAACACTTGTATCCCACATAAATTTAATATCTTTGATCAATGGAGCTAATTTGACATCAATATCATTACTGGTTTTATTTGGTCTACATATAAGTAGATACAACATAATGTATTTGCACTTCATTCATAACAATGGAGGCAAGTTATAATTTACCAACATGATGGGCCATGTACTATGGATACTACTCTGTAAACCAAAAGTATTTATTCCATCTATAGATAAGGCAAGTAGAAAGTTTTTGGGGTCATTTCCTAATTTAGGATACTGATAATCATTTTTCTTTCACAGAGGAGAATCAGCTAGATTATGTAAGTTCCCATATTTAATTCTTATATTTTCATTCCTTTTCAAATGTCTTGTGGTTTCCTAACATCCAAATATTCTTCTAAATTGTGGATTAATATGAATTTACCAAACATATTTTGAAGGACTTGAATCATTTTACTTGTATCGATCTGTTCCAGACTTATGGAATTTTATTAGTGATTCACGGTCATTATGAAACAATATGAAACAATTTATACAAGCATGTATTTTTTTAGAGATAATTTCCATTGAACTTGGAATTCCTTTAGCATTATTTATTTGACATGGAAGTTCATTTTCTTCTAGTAATATATCATTTAGGAGTCCAACTAGTTCTATAAAGCTGGAGTTACTCCATCTAATTCCATCTTTAAAATTATATAACTTCAATACAGCTGACAATTTTGTGTATTTATTACAAACATTATACATTGGTCTCTTGGCATAGAAATTTAACTTCTCAAACAACTTTGTACAATCATGAAGGTCATCTTCAATTTCCATTGTCTTTTCTTCCATGTGATCTCCATCATCATTTACACTATATTCATATCAAATGATCCATAAACTATAATATCATCCCAATTGGTCAGGACACTCGGTTTTTTCCCGTGTTTAGTCCCGAATTTATAACTATGATCTATTCCATGAAAAATCAAATATTCTTCCATCCCTTTGGAACTAATTTTTGTGGAATAATTACAATATAAACATGGAAAAGGGATTTTTAGAAGGGACATATGCATCCTCTATTGAAAACACGATGAACTCTTTTCCTCTATATTTATAATCTTTTATCAAATGATTAGAGTGGATCCATTTTTTATTCATATCCATCCTATTGGGTTCGTAATATACTAATTTTGTGAAATAAAAAAATAAATACACATACGATATTCATTATCAAAGGTGAAAGTTATTGACAATTCTAATAAGGGAAACCCAACATTTGATTCTTCCAAATAATTTTAGAATGATTTTAAAAAAATGTAATTAAATTTAAGAAAATAATTAATCTAATATGTTAGGTGTTATCCTCTGATTTCATTCAATTGTGAAAGTTATAGACAACTTTCATGCTCATCAGCTCATCACCTAAACATTTATCAGTGCATTTTTTTTATTTGACAGACATCCTCCATATCTTTGGGACATGAACCTATGTTTCACGAAATAATCTATGTATTACTCATCCATGGGATGAATACTTATCATATTAGTACAAACAAAAAAAATATATGGGGGATGAGTCTCAACTAAAAAAATTAAATAAATATTAGAAATAAGAAACTGATGAGGATGAAAATTGTCATAAAAGGGATGGGGAATCAGTCTCAAGAAACAAATTGAAATAATAAATATTTTTGACACACATAAAGTCTTTCTTAAATCCCCTAAACAAATAAAAATATAATATAAGAAATTAAGGAGTAATAAGAAACCCAAATATGATAAACAAGAATAATACTCTCTCATTTAATCAACTAAAATATATAAAAATGTATTGATAAAAAAAGTAATAAGTAAAGAGTTGTTTAATATACATGGATGGTAATAGGATATTCCTATGGGAGGATTCAATACATGTAGACCTAAAATAATGAATACCTAAGTTATAATATAAATAATTTGATAACCTCTATTCTGTTTATTTGAACAAGTGATGTAACAACCTAAGGAATTATTACATTTAATATTAATGGTATATCAAATATTTGAAAACATCTCAAGACTCTAGGGCTATCATATCACAACACCAACCCATCCCAGGGATTCGAGGGAAGTCATCACATCAGTTCTACCCATCTTATAGATTCTAGGGAGTCCATACAGTACACATTAACCTATCCTTGAGATTATGGGAAGGTTCATAAATAATTTGGCACAAACAATAATACACGTCAACAATATATATCACAAACAAGGGAGAAAAACACACTAACCCTTGCAACATTTATCCCATACACACTAGCCTCTACCGAGATGGAATGACTCCTGTGATGTAATATTTTCTAAGTGGACTACCCTTTAATCACTCAAAAATCTAAGTGTAATAAAAAAATTAACATATCTATAAAACATCACTCCCCATATAATGTATCTACTACACAAATACGAAAATAACTAATCAGATTAATATTCTAGGAAGTAGTCTCATAGGCTACCCAACCACCATCACGGAAGTTGATACATACAAATTTATATAGATGATGTAAAATGGGATGGGGCTTCTACAATATGGTTAATTATACTATTTATAGAATGAAAATAAATAATTATCCATCTACACATTCACATAAATAAATGTGTAGCTCAAAAATCCCCTACATTAATTCACATCTGCAATTAAGATGTAAGGAGATTTTCATATCGACTGGGAGATAAGCTAGGAAGGATCACATAACAATTAATGGTTTACACCCCAAGTTCCCCAATAGAAAGTAAATAAAGACTTATGTTTGAGATAAATTAAATAAATACTTATGCTCGAGCCTTGGATTCATTCGACCTTTGAATCATTCGAGCCATGGATTTGAGACTTGGAATTGTTTAAGCCTAGATTCAAGCTTTGATTCGTCGAGGAGGAGCACTAACAGAGGTTGTATTCAATGGAAAGCACTGGATATCGTGCTTAGTTCATGACTCATTATGATTTTGTAAATAGATTAGGACACGTTTATCAGTGATTCCAAAAAAGCAGTGATAAAGATCCCTTTTATCAGTGCTTAAGTTATAAGCGCTCATAAAGGATTTATATTTATTATTATTAATAAAAAATATTGTAAATACATTTATATAATTATATATGTGAATATAAATATAGTAAATATTATCTTTATTTAAATATATTTATTATAATTATATAATTATTTAGTTATATATTTATTTATTTATAATCATATAAATACTTTTTTTTCAAATAATATTAATATAATTTTATTTATATATATATATATATAATAAATATATATAAATATAAATATAGTAAATATATTAATTTTTTTAATTAATTTATTAAAAATTTAATAAATATTTAAATATATATAATTATTTATTTATAATTATACAAATATTTTAAAAAATAATATTTATTTATTTATAATTATAAATATAGTAAATGTAAATTTATAAATATATTTTTACAAATATATTTTTATCATTATTAATTAATATTTAATCTTAAGTTCATGCATGTTAAATATGAGTGAAATTTAATAAATTAAAAATGAGTACACTTTAATAATACTGAAAAAATGGATAAGTTTTATTAATTAAATATAAATTATTTAAAAAATATGGATATATATTTAAAGTAAGATGAATACTTATTGAAAACATTAAAACATGGTAGATAAAAGTATATATAATAAAAAATGCATTAATTAAGTATATTTGAAATCAATATAATATGTTTGATCTATTTTCTATTAGAAAATCAAACAGAATTTGATTATGTCCATTACTCGATCACAAAAGGAATTTAAGGTAATTTTGGTAGGGTATTTGAAACGGAATTCCTACAAAAAACGTTATTTTCAATGAAATTTCGTCACAAATACCCCATCACGGATGGTGACGTCACAAATATGTTTATTTGTGATGGTCTACCCCAGATAATATTTATTTGTGATGTACAAAGGGTATTTCGCAAAATACATCCATAAGTGTTTTTAAACAACCAATTACTATGATCCTTAGCAAAATGTTCAAAAGGTTATTTTCGATGGATAGCTTCATCCATCACAAATAATAAATTTTTCCAAAAAAAACAAAATCAAAAATAAGTATAATTATTTACAAAATATAAAATAAAATTAATAACAAATTTTATATATATATATATTTAGAAAATTGTAAATATTCAATAAAATAAAATTAATTTACAAAATAAATATACTAAAAAATTATTTAAATTATTGAAATTATTGAAATTAATTAACATATTAAATATAAAAAAATAATAAAAACAATATAGATATTTAAGAATAATTGAAAAAATTAAAATTAATTAAAATATGTTAAAACATTAAAAAAATTAATATATTTACATATATTTAAAGGTCATTATATAACATTAAACAAATTAAAACAAACATAAAAGTAATACATCAGTTAAAAAATAACATGTCTATCATTCCAAATTACAAAAAAAGTCATAAAAACTTCATAAATCATCAACTATCATCTGATGGAGGAGGATCACTCGAAGGACCTGGTGGAGGATCACTCAAAGGACAAGGGGAAAAAACTTCATACCAATGCCATGCGCAAGTTTCCACATATACTCCATCATTTTCTCATCTCTCAGATGTTTTTGTTCATCGTCTTCATCCCTCTACTTATGTATCTGTTGTATCATCTCATACTAAGTTCTCAACCTATCCTCTTACTATGCAACAAACAACAGCATTGATGAAGCCTCCCCACAACTCCCTTTTCACTGACTGATTCCATCGTAGATGTACTATAATAACTCATAGGTGTTAGTCAAGATCTAATACCAGTCACTCGACCTTTCTCGACACCCTACGAAGACGCCTATATCCAAGCCCCCCCCCCCAACGAAACCTGAAGTAGTGGTGACATCTTGTTTGGTATCAGCTTGACTCTCCCATGAATGAGAATTCATAGCCTCATATTTTTCCTTTAAATATAATGAAAAATTAGAATAGAAATAAAATTAATATTCATGAAATTTTAAAAAAATCACTCAGCATAATATCTTGATGTCGTTCCCCTACAACTTCTCTTGTAAAGGGATCGATATACATCTTCTTATAAACTTTAAACTCCATAATAGATGGGTCAGTAGCGGCATGTATAATATAAAAACAATTTTATAGTAAAACTATATATACATTAATAAATAATGTCACTTACCATATGTCGTCGATGTATTCCAAAAGTGTTGGTTTCATGCACAGTGGAAATGTGGTATTGGTGGGCCCAAATTTTCTTTTTCCATAATCAATAATCAATCCAATATCAATACGACAATAAAAGCCAGTATCCATGAATTGAAATAAGGAAATAGAAAAAATAGAAGACATTGAAACTGAGAGTGAGGATCTTAGAAATCATGTTTATAATTAATTTAATTAACATCTAAAGAAATTAAATACCTTGACTTAGGAACATTCTTCATTGAAGATCATTGGTTTTCTGAAATGGACCTTATGGATTTATTTCGTTTCACTTTGGAGGATCAAAGGGTATAATCCCTGTAGAGGTGATCCACACCGTCTATGATGGTCTCTGAGAAAAACCACTTGATCTTCAGGTGCAAGTACAGAAAATCAAATGTCTTGAATTGATTGTTCTTGATCATCGGTTCTTTATTATTTAAGAACTTGTCCCTTGGGTTTCTAGTTCGTGGGAGGGAGAGAGAGACTAGAGTATTTGAAAGAGAATTTTTTGCAATTAAAAATTCTCTATTCTTGTCTTCGAATTGGAATTGCATGTCCCCACACAATAGATGTATATGTCAATTGATGGAGGTAAAATTTCAGTTACGATATTTAATTTCATAACAACCATTAAATAAAACTATAACCATTAATGAAATCCCATGACACATAATAAGAATAAGAGTATTATTATTTTGTGTTATGGAAACTTGCTTAAAATGGAACCATTAATGAAATCTCATGTCACCTATTAATAATAACAATATTGTTAGTTTGTGGTGCGCCCACTTGTGAAAAAAGGATAAACAATATATACCATCTTGTAAATAATTATTTCAATATCAGACATGGTCTCAGTCCATTAAAACTCCTCTTGCATATATTAAAAGCCCGAATAAATATTTTATTTTCTTAAATAAATATTTTATTCACAAACTTGTAAATAAATATTTATTAAGTGATAAATAAAATAAATAAATATATTTTATTCAAACTCTGGTGAATAAATATTAATTTAATTTATATGATCATTTTCACTTGAATAAAATTATTCCTCGGTCTTGAGAATATTACTTATTCTATCAATTAAATTTAGATATAATTTTATCAAGACCACCATAAACACTCAGTGTGTGACCCTCTAGGATTCTTTCTAGTTGGCATTAGTCGGGATTTCATAATGTTTGAGATTACTATCTAGAAACATTTAAAGGCACCAGAGAGAAATAAATTTAAATCCCAATAATGAAAACCACATATGAATTCTCACTGTGTAATATAATCCCTTTTTTAGAATATCACATCAAGTAGGTTGAATGATTGTGTCATCAAACTATATGCTTGATACATCATTAATTGACTACCAGAATTAAACTCATCATTACACCGTGGCAATGGGATTTAGGGGGATGGATTTATTTTAATACAAAGGCTGAGATATCAACTTCCATAAATACGGAAGGGACAACTCCTTCCTTGAATTATCCATTAAAAACATGTCATTCGTGACACACCCAACGTACCCTACTTCCCACCAACATATGGAGTGATTTTGTTCATCATAAAATATAAGTGCATGAGTAGTGACCCGTATTAATGATAATTATTAAGTCTAAGGACCATTACCCACACACGTAGATAGGAATATATGATGATACCAAAATAGGTGGAATTCCTACTAGCGGTTCTGTTCTCATAATCTCCTATCTTGGAGATTACAAAGTATGAACTTCATGAGAAAAAGTCTCATCCGCTTATGAATACTCATACAAGAAGGTCTATATACTATGTGTGCCATCATAATATGATATCCAACTGTAGAAATATATTATGAATATTTTCGTAACACTTCAAAGTTCTCATCATAGCAAAGAACTTTTATAACCTTATCAATATGAAAAATAATCTAAGACATTATTACATTATATTCCTGAATAACAATGAAAAATATGTAAAAATATGTTTAATATTTAAAACATTAAATATTCATGTAATCAAAGTATAGACAGTTGGTCCTAGGACACAAACTCTATAGTGACCCCGACCTTTTACACATATCATTACCTGATTTTAAGCATAGTAACGCATCATTTACAAGCCAATGATCATAAAGTCTAGTGTCTTGTAAGACTTGGTACATAAAACTTAAAACATGGGACTAAATATAACTTTTCTTAATTTAGTCTTCAAAAAGATCCCATAACTTCCCATGAGCCTATACATCTTTATAGGATATCCTGAGGATAACATGAACAAAGGGATGAGATAAAAGCCCAGTAAGGGAATGAACATAAGAATAACGCTTTAGCATATGGGTTAAAAGGCATGACATAATGATATAAAAAGGAATGGAACATATGGAATCAGAACATATAAACATCGGATCATATAAACATGGAGTCATAGTAATGCTACCACAACATAAAACATAAATTTATCATGAGTCAAGACTTTTTTCACATAGAGGAGCACAAGTCAATGTTAACCACCAAGACCATTGCACATTGTAGCATGATTCAAGGCTAACTGCCCAGACCATTAAACAAAACATCTCAAGAGACTCAACTTTACCAAATGCATTGGAGAGCTATATGGAAACACCCATCATAAAATGTTCATGAATGTTATTTCCACATATATAATCATATAGAATCAATCATACATAAACATAATGGTTACCCATCGGAATAATTGGGTATCATAATCATGTCATAAAGCATAACAAATGGGAGTATCATAGAAATGTCCATGAGAGAAGGAATTAGATTATGAATGGAAAATACTAGGGTAGAATAGGTATATATAATGAAAAATGATGTTAACTTGAATTAATTATATGTAAAGAGAGTAATCAATAAACTCTTGAATTAAAACATATATTGCAGTGAAAGAAAAATATCAAAGTTCACTTAAAACAAAAAACGGAATTAAATTTTACATAAAACTAGAAGTGAAATGATAATGTTTTCATAATAAAAAGATAGTTTTTATAAAAATAATGGTGGATTAAAAATAGATAATATAGTTTACTTGAAAATGGGTAAGAATTTGGAAAGATCCCTTAAAACGGCTTTGCTTATTAGGAAGTATTGAGGAGGGAATCATTAAAAAAATGTATATCCCCAATTGATAATAATGAATGGATATTGATACCTGATTTTGGATCATATACAAAACATTTATAATATATTCATAAAAATAAAATATAACTTCATTTGGATAAAAATAATTATAGATAAACCTTAAGGAATAAAGGAGGTTTAGGTAGAATCCCTTTCCTTAAATTCGAAGGTGTTCTTCACTTGATCATAATGTCCTGGATAAAAAAAATAAAATTAATTAATTAATATTTCTAGAACCTATTATTTATTAATTTATTTACTATAAACTTATTAAGTTCATTCATGGCCTTTTTGATTGGTTAAGATGTTCAATTTCATTGTTTGTTTCATTAGTTTTCATGATTGGTTTACTTATATACATTTAAGGATAAACATGTATGATGAGAATGGTTGTTCAGAATTGGGGTTATATGTTATTACTGAACATCTAGTATATTACGTGGTTATAAATTTCATTTGATCATTTTGAGTGAAGATAAATCATTATATAAAACATTAATGATAATTGTTTTGGTTAATTGGTTTTTTTATCACAACGAACACATTTTTCTTTATAAATTAATATCATGTGTGAAAAAAGATTCAAGAACCTTAAATTATAAATATTACATATATTATATTCTATTTAGACAATAAAAATGGTTTCATGACCATAATTGAAGATAATAATAGAAATTGAAAACCTGTCTCCCTTAAAGGTGATAAATTAACACATCTCAGATGGTGTTTACAATTCTAGTATAAAAGGAGGGGAAAGGCGAGATGATGATGAATTGTTCAATTATCATAAAAAAATCAACTAAATGTAAGGTACTAGATTTATCATAATGTTTTGACGAAATTAGGTGACTAAATAAAAAGAAAGAAAGGAAGTTAAAAGAAAATAAAAGAAATGAAAATAGGAATTTGCTTTTTGAATAAATCTTCTCTGAGAACCTCTTTAGGGGAGAGGATTTCTTCTTTTGAAGAGAGAAAGGGTGGATGGATATGGGATAGAGGATTAGGAAGATATTTGACTAAAATTTTGACTAGGCATAAGGATTGAGAGGTGTGAGGAGAGTAGGTAAAGAGTGGTGGTACTTATAATGGAAGAAGAGAGGGTTTTCTAAAATATTTTATTCATTCTTTTATTATTTTTCTCAAGATAAGAAAAAATAGTGATTATTGTGATAAAAAATGGTAGTATGTGCATGTGAGTTTGAACCCAAGGTGTTTACCTCTGCTGAACATCATCCATGACTCAATAAATCATGTATTTATATTACTTGGTAAATTTTTTGTATTTTACTATTCACAAAAAATCATGTATTTCATAGAAATCCAAAAAAATCACCCCAACCATATTTTGACATGTAGAATTCAAAAATGTACTCTATTTTATGAAAATAATTTTAGAAATATGATAAATTTTATTTTTAATTAAAATCATAATAGACTTGAATAATACAAATTTTAAAATGAAAACTGCTTTTCTAACACTTTGAAAATTCACGTATGGTCTAATAAAATTATCTTATAATAAAAATTCTTCAAAATACTTATTTATGGATAAATTTTATGAGAATAAATTTTCTTTTAAATTTTTACATTAATCATAAAATTGTAATTAAATATAAAAGACTTACAAACATACCCACACTATGATATAATTATATCATATTATCACTTATAAGATGGATAGATTTTATTTATACTTTCATTGGTAAGGTTACTTATTCACCTGTATGATTAACTATTCATAAGGGTCATATTACTATTCATAAGGGTAACATTACTATTCATATTGCTCAGTTACTATTCACCAAAAATTGAGTTTATCTTATCGGACTCCGAACATCTTGCTGATTTCAATAGTGTATGTCAGATTTGTGAAATTCAAATCATAGAAGTGACAATATTATGTTTAGAGTTCACATAGTACTTATTAGTTCATTGTGTTGTGATTTCATGTGATTATACTATATGAAATAATTATAATAAATAAATTTTTATTGATTAAACTTTGGGTCCTTAAAATTCTTCCCCCTTATAAAATTTCCCCCTTGAAATTTTGTTTTACATTCTAAGTTGTAAACAGGTGTGGGAACTTTTCCTTTATTTCCTCCTCCAGTTCCCTTGTTTTCTCTTCATACTTATGGTTCCACACTAGTACTTTGACTAGGTGAGTAGTCTTATTGAATAGAACTTTGTCTCTATAGTCGAAGATATTCACTGGCTACTCCTTGTGAAAAAGATCATTTACTAATTTTACCACCTAAGAAGAGAGTACATGTGAAGGATCTGGCATGTACTTCTTTAATAGGGATTCGTGTAATACATATTGTACTTTAGACATGGTAGGTGGGAGTCCTATTCGATAGTCCATAGCTGTAACACGATCATGGATCTAAAAGGGGCCTATGTACCTGAGACATAGTTTTCCTTTCTACCCAAACCTCATGACCTTATTCTATGGAGATATGAGGAGGAATACAATGTCTCCAACTTTAAACTCAAGGTTCCATCAAAAATTATCTGTATAACTCTTCTGTAGACTTTGGGATGCCTTGATGTGTTGTGGAATGGTTTTCACCTTCTCCACCATTTATTCAACCATTTAAGTTCCTAGATGCTTACTCTCACCGACATCATCCCAACAGGCTGATGTTGTACACCTTTTCCCATTAAGGGCATCATATGGTGCCATTCGGATAATGGAGTGGAAACTATTTTTGTAAGAGAATTCTACAAGTGGAAGATGTTTGTCCCACCCTCCTTTCAAGTCCATAGAACATGTTCTCAACATATCTTCCAATTTCTAAATAGTTTGTTCATATCGGTTATCAGTTTGAGGATGATAGGTTGTACTGGAGTTCAAGTTAGTGCTTAGACCATGTTAGAGAATTTTCCAGAACATAGAGATGAATCTTGGATCTTGATCAGATATTATAGATAGCGGTACTCTATGTAGCCTTACCACCTATTAGATATATATCCAGGTGGGTTTATTCAATGATAATTCCTCTAGAATTGTGATAAAGTAAGTTATCTTTGTAAGACGATACACAATGACCCTTATAGCATTGTTTCCTATTGATATCCTTGGAAGTCTGATGACAAAGTCCATGGTAATGTTCTCCCACTTCCATGATGGTATGGGTTGTGGTTGAATCATCCCTTTAGACTTATTCCTTTCATCCTTCACTTCATAACATACCAGACACTTTGATGTATACTCAGTAATCACCTTCTTCATATTGTCCCACCAAAATTTCTCATAGAGATCTCAATACATCTTTGTGCTCCAAGGGTAAATAGAGAAATTTGAGCTATATTCATCCTTCAAAATCTCCATCTTTATATCTAGATCGGTTGGTACACACAATCATGACCCAAATATTACAACTCCTTCCTCATCAATCTTGAACTTAGAGGATTTCCCATTTCTAATATCTTCCACCCTTTTCAGATTTTTCACATCTTTTCATTGATCATCCATTATTTTCTCAATGAGGGATGGTTGAGAAACCACTTGAAAAAGGATTTATGATTTTCCTCCCTTAATTATTCCCATTTACATCCTCTAAAAATCTAAGAAGACTGTATTCTTTTCAATTCTCATCATTGATAAAGATTCATGATCCTTTATACTTAGAGCAGCTGCCACCTTATTTTCCTTACTATGATGGTAGAGGATTTAGCAGTAATAATCCATGATGATATCCAACCATATTCTCAAGTTCATATTAAGATCTTTATGTGTGAATATATATTTGAGACTCTTGTGATCATTATATATCTCACACTTCTCCCCAAAGAGATAATGCCTCCACATTTTCAGTGCAAAGATCATAGTTTATAACTCTAGATCATGCATGGGATAGTTTTTATCATTTATTTTTATCTTCCTTGATGCATAGGATACCACTTTATCATGTTGCATCAATAAACATCTTAATCCCTTCTTTTAAGAATCACTATACACCACAAATATTTCTCCACTTATCAGGAGTATGAGTATTGGTGTAGTGATAAGCCTATTTTTGAGCTACTTAAAGCTTTCCTTGCATTCTTAAATCTAGAAAAACATCAACCCTTTCAGTCTCATCTTGATTATTGGGTTTTAAAATCTTGAAAAGTTCTTCACAAATCATCAATAATACCTAGCTAGACCAAGGGAACTATGTATCTCCATTACATATGTTGTCCTAGGCCACTCTTCAATTTACTTTGTCTTAGAAGGGTCCAGAAATATACCTTTTCTAGTGATAACATTCCCCAAAAATTATAATTCCTCCATCCATAGCTCACATTTTATATACTTTTCATAAAGTTTCTCCCTATGCAAATTTATCAGTACAGTATTCAAATTCCCCTCATGTTCCTCTTTGTTGTTGGAGTATATCATAATACCATCGATAAATACTACCACAAATTTTTCAAGGTAATCTCTAAAGAATCTATTAATTAAATCCATTAATATTTTCAGATAATTAGTGAGTCTAAATCGAATCACTATGAACTCATAGTGTCTATACATTGTTTGAAAGTCAGCCATGGGAATATCATCCTTCCTCACCTTTAATTGGCGATATCTCGGTTGAAGGTCCACCTTAGAGAAATAACTGGCCCAACATAGCTGATCAAACAATCCATTTATCTGAGGCAGGGGATACTTGATATTTATTTTTATTTTATTGATATCATGATAATAAAAGTAGAGGCGCATTTATCCATCCTTATTATTAACAAAGAGGACCGATTCACCCCTTAGTGAAGTACTCGGTCATATAAAACCCTTCTCCAGATTCTCCTATAACTGCTTCTTCAGCTCTTCCGGATCAAGAGCGTCTATTCTATAAGGTGTTTTTGATATAGGTAGGGATCCCTGAATAAGGTAAACTGAGAAATCAAGCTCTTGATCAGGAGGAAGACCAAGAAATATTTCAAGGAATACATCAGTGTAATCCTTCATGACGGGCATCTCTTTGATCAGTATCATCTCCTTTTTCTCAAACATTTGAGATAAACGTGCTTGCTTATAAGGAAGTAACATCCACACATGAGCCAATTATTATAAAGGAGATTCATCTTATTCCTTACAGTTATAAAGAAGTGGAGGATGCTTCTGGATGTGAAGAGTGACATCCCTTTCCCCATAGTTGATGTTAGCATTGTATAAAGATAGTCAATCTATTCCCAATATACCATAAAACTACACTAAAGGAATTATGATGAAATTTTCTGGGATGTTCAGTCCACAAACGTTTACTGGGGATGAGTTATATACTTTTAATTTAGTAATTTACACATTTTATGTTCTCACAGATAACTCAACCTCAAAATTTTGAGGTGGTATTTGAATAGTTCTATTAAACTTTCAAGATATGAAAGAATGTGTAGAACTAGAATCAAACAGCATATTCACTATTCTGGAATGAATAACTAGCGTACATATCACCACATCATTTTCCAGCTCTAACATAGCCTTAGGAATATCATAATCCCTTCCTTGTTACCTTGCAGGTTGTTATTGATTTCCTCTAACAACCCTTGTCTTAGGTCAATTGTTCCCATAATTCATATGCTCCTTGAAGTTTTAACACTACACTACAGGATGAGAATTGATCTGAACCTTCCTTTATTCTTCCACATTACTGGGATTCTTTATATCCATTCGAAATTTCTTAGAAAGATGCCACATTATTCAACATTTGAATAAGTTACTAGTTCCCTTTAGATAGTTACCATGATTCCTCTTCCCACAATTTTGAAACCTGTAATGTTAGATATTCTTTTCATCATGGGATTTATTTTCCAAACTACCCATATTAGACTCCATTTTCAACTGTTTTCACCAGGCCAATGAGACCTTTGGGAATCTCTGATCTCTATTTCAACCTTGAGGGAACAATGGAAAATCTCCTCATAACTATCAAATTCATGAATATCCAAATCTTTTCATAGAATTTTTTTTAGTCTTCTAAAGAATCGATCCACCTTTCTTTTGGTGTTCATGACCATAGAGTCAATTTTCTCCTGGGACTTTGTATTCTTGATCAATGTCTACCATTGATCATCTTCCCCATCAAAATGATAGACTACTAGTATGACTTTCTCTTCTTCTAAGAATTAAAGGATAGAGAATATCTTCTCAATAGAGTTAATCCATTATTCCATGAGCAGGGGATTAGAAGATCCACTAAACTTGGGAGGCCTTTTTGTATGAAGGATTCGAAAGAAACTTGATCTTTCCTTAGAGGAGGATAGAATTCCACATGACTCAAGTTATTATTCATAACTTTATCTAGCTAAGAAAGTATGGTCATGAAGTTTTGAGCACCAATCCCCATCATATTTGGCATATCATTAAGGAAATATTCATATTCACTATCACATTGTTTGTTGGAACGTGTTCCTCTATTTCTCATCAACTAAGAAAAAGAACATATAATTAGAGGGATTAAATACTTAGTTATTAGTAATAAAAAGGAAACTTTAAACATAAATACTTAAATGCTTAAATTAAAAGTATATCATCACTTGTGATTCCCTAGGTTTCAATGTAGGTTACCCTTGATCTATTACATAACATATATTCTTATGGGCTTTTTTTCCCCTTAATAACGATTCATACTAATATTATGAAGTTACTAAATCATATCCCTAAGAATTGTTTAACCAGGAGTGCAGCAAGGCCCATTATTGTGAACCAATTCTCGTTCGAGTCTAGATCAAAGCGGTGTTTCTAGGTTTTACCCCTAGATTCATCTGTGCTAGAGCCACATACACTTATTTGTATCCAAATAGGGATATATTTTCTTGATAAACCACTTACTCTATACTTACCAAAACTTAGGGATGTTTTCTCATACTTAGTCTCATCCTTAAGGTTCTTACTAAAGTGCTCTATTCCTAATCTCAAAAAAAATAACTATATTATCCTCTAATACTAACTATAGAGACCCTAGACTTTTACACTTATCATTACATGATTTTAAACATAGAAAAACATCATATTACAAGCCAAGGATCGTAAAGTATAGTGTCTTGGAATACTAGGAAAATAAAACTTAAAAAATGGGACTAAATATAACATTTCTTTATTTAGTCTTCATAAATAGCCCCTAACTTACATTATTCTCATAAATCATCGTAGGATAACCTCAGGATAACATGACCAAATGGATGATCTAAAATCCCAATAATGGAATAAACATAAGAATAAATCTTCATCATATGGATTAGAATGCATGACATAATGATATAAAAAGGCATGGAACAAATGGAATCATAAGATATAAACATGGGATCATATAAAAATTGAGCAGTAGTAATGTTTCAGCAATATAAAACATGAATTCAGAATGATTCAAGTCTCATTTCACATAGAGGAGCACAATTCAAGGTTAACTACTAAGACTATTGCACGTGGTAGCATGAGTCAAGGATAACCACCCAGACCGTTGCACATAATGTCTCATGATACTCAACTATAACCAATTCGTTGAAGCTCAATCGAGGTGCACCCATCATAACATGTTCATGAATATTCTTTCCAAATATATAATCATACATAATCAATCATACATAAACATAAGGGTTAACCATCATAATAATTGGGTATCGTAGTCATGTCATAAATCATAACAAATGGGAGTATCCTAAAAATGTACATAAAGGAAAAGAATTAGATTATTAAGGGATATTAATAGGGTATAATAGGCATATATAATTAAAATTTATGTTATTTTTAAGTAATAACATGTAAATATAGTACTCAAGAAACTTTATAATTAAAAAATTTTAGTGTGGTAAAAGGAAAATATCAAAGTTCATTTAAAACATTAAAGAGAATAAACTTTTGCATAAAATAGGAAGTGAAACAATAAGGTTTTCATAATAAAAAGAGTGGTTTTAAAAAAATAATGTTGGATTAAAAACATATTATATAAGGTAATTAAAAATGGATAAGAATTCGGTAAGTTACCTTAAAACATGATTTCTTATCGGGAAGTATTGAGGAGGGAATCATTAAAAAACATATATATACCTAAAAATAATGATGAATGGATCTTGATAAATTTTTTTGGAGCATATAAAAATCATTTATAATATTTACATAAAAAGAAAAGATAACTTCATTTGGTAAAAAGGAATGATAGAGAAACCTAAATAAATAAAGGAGTTTTGGGTAGAATCCCTTACCTTAAGACCGAAGGTGTTATTCACTTCATCTTAATGTCCTAGATACTAGATAACCAAATTAAATTCATTAATTAATATTTCCAGATCCTATTATATGTTTAGTTGATTTATTATAACCTTATTAATTTCATTCATGGCATTTTTGATCGGTTAATAGGTTCAATTTCATTGTTTGTTTCATCGGTTTCCAGGATTGGTTTGATTATATACACGTAAAAAATAAATATGTAAGACGAGAATGGTTGTCCAAGATTTGAGTAATATATTATTAGTTAACCAAAAGTATATTACATGGTTATAAAATTTATTTGGTCATTTGGAGTGATTATTAATCATTATATAAAACATTAATGATGACCATTTTGGGTAAATTGGTAGGGTTTTTTGCACAGTGAATGCATTTTGATTTATAAATTAATATTATTTGTACAAAATATTCCAAAACCTTAAATTAGACATATTATATATATTATATTCTATTTCAACCATCAAAATGGTTTCATGAGCCTAATTGAATATGTTAGTAAAAATTGAATACTTGTTATCCTTGAATGTGATAAATTGACACATCTCATATGGTGTTGTCATTTCTAGTATAAAATGAGGGGAAATGAGACATTGTGATGAATTATTCCATTATCATAACAAAATTATACTAAATTTAAGGTACTCTAGTTATCATATCAATTGGGTGAATGGAGATGAGGAAATAAAAATAAAAAAAGAAACTTGAAAGAAAATAAAATAGATGAAAAGAGGAATTTACCTCTTGAATAAATCTTCCCTGTGAACCTCTTTAGGGGATAGGATTTGGACATTTGAAGAGATAAATGGCTGATTGAAATGGGAGAGAGGATTAGGAAGATATTTGGGAAGAATTTGGACTTGTAACAAGTCTTTATATGTGTGAGAAGAAGAGTTAAAGAGGGGTGGTATTTATAGTGGAGGAGAGGAGGGTTTTCTCAATGTTTTATTCATTATTTTATTATTTTTCTCAAGGAAAAGAATAGTAATAATTATTGTGACCAAAAATAGTAACATGTTCATTTTAGTTTTTACCAAAGGTGATTACATTAGCATAATATCATCCATGACTCAATAAATCATGTATTTAGACTATTTGGTAAATTATCGTATTTTACTATTCACCAAAAATTCCACTATTTTAGAAAATTTTCAAAAAAATCACCACAAAAATATTTTGATGTGTAGAATTCAAAAATGAAATCAATTTTATGTAAATAATTTTATAAATATTATAACTTCAATTATTAATTAAAATCATAATTTACTTGAAAAATACAAATTTTATAATTTAAACTGTTTTTCTAACACTTTAAAAAATTACTTACGGTCTCATAAAATTATCTTATAATCATAATTCTTCAAAATAATTATTTATGAATACATTTTATAAAAAAAAAATTTATTTTAAATTATTAAATTAATCATAAAAGTGTAATTAAATATACATGACTTACAAAAATACCAACACTATTATATAATTATATCATATTGTCACTTATAAGATGAATAGATTTTGTTTATACTTTCATTGGAATGGTTACTTATTCAAATGGATGATTTAATGTTCATAAGGTTCGTATTACTCCTCATAAGGGTAACGTTGCTATTCATAAGGTTTAGTTACTATTCACCCAAAATTAAGTTTGTCTTATCAGACTCCAAGCATATTACTGATCACAACTATGTATGTCATATTTTCGAAATTCAAATCACAAAAGTGATAATATTTTGTTTAAAGGTCACATAGTACTTATTAGTTCATTAGGTTATGATTTCATGTGATTATACAATATGACATTATTAAAAGAATTGAATTTCCATTTATTAAATTTTGGGTCATTACAAACACAAACAAACTCCCACTTGAACTAGAATCAACTACCTAAAAAATTCAGTCTGCTAGACCTCATATGATGATCATGTTTCTACTGAGTTAAAGATTTAGCCAAGGGGTCTACCACATTTTCTTCCAGGTAAATATTTCTCACTCCAACTTCACCTCTTAGAAAAATTCATTAAGAGATGATCCTTGTGCATCGTCCGCTGATGTGACCTTGGATATTTTGTGAGACCCACCATTGTAGTATTATCACAAGAGAGTGTGATGGGATCTTTACTGCTAGGTACCACATCTAGCTCTTGGAAAAATTTGTGCATCCAAACTAATTATTTAGATACCTCAGAATTTGTGATATACTCAGACACTACAGTAGAATCGATGACCACACCCTACTTTGAGCTCTTCTAGCTCATAGCACCTCTATTCAATGTAAAGATGCATCTCTAATGTTACTTAATGTCATTTTTATTAGTATGTAAGTTATAATCTACATATACTATGATGACTAGTTCTTCATATCCTTCAAAAATCAGGAACATATCCTTAGTATTCTTCAGAAACATAAGGATTTTCTTGACTTTAATCCAATGGCGTTCACCTGGATCATTTTCATATCTACCTACCACACTCAATGTGTAGGTGACATCAATCCTAGTACATAGAATATCATACATGACTGACCCAATCGCTGATGTGTGTGGAATCCTTGACATTATCTTTCTTTCCTCATGCGTATGAGGACACATTTTCTAAGAAAGATGAATGTCATGTGATGCCGAAAATAATCCCCTCTTTCATTGTTCCATACTGAATCTCTTAAATATCTTGTCAATATTTTTACTCTGACTTTGTATGAGAACCCACTTTGATCTATCACAATGGATCTTGATCCCTACAATATATGCCACCTTTCTCAAGTCCTTTATGGAGAATCATATATTCAACCATGCCTTAACAGACTGTAAGACTGGTATTTCGTTTCCAATAAGTAATATCTCATAGACATATACTATTAAAAAAATGACTACACTCCCACTAAAATATTTGTAGACACAAGGTTCACATTTATTCCTTATAAATCCATCTTTCACTATGGATTCATCAAAATGAATGTTCTATGTCCTGGATTCTTGCTTTAATCCATAAATGGATTTTTCTTCAAGTTGCATATCTTATTTCCATCCTCTGAAGTCACAAACCTTTCAGTTTGTGTCATGTAGACATATTCCTAAAGGTTCCCAATAAGTAAGGTTATTTTGAAATTAATTTTACAAATCTCATAGTCATGGTAAGAAGAAATGGATAGTAGAATTATGATGGATTTCATCACTGCAACTGGGGAAAATGTTTCAGCGTAGTCAATACAGAAACGTTGTTTAAACCCTTTTGCAACTAGTCTTTCCTTATAGGTATATACTTGTCCTTCCACATCTATTTTCTTCTTGAATACCCATTTTCAACCAAAATTATTTTCATATATTTAAGGATATACCAAAATCCAGACATGGATTTGGAATATGGAATCTATTTTGGAATTCATGACCTCTTTCCACTTGGAAACATCTATTCTAATTATTGCTTCTTTGTAAGTTATGAGATCATTATTATCAACTAATATTGATTCCCTATCCTCGGTAACTTGAGAACTGTACCATTCTAGTTCTCTAACCTCTCTTTTACTCCTATACAATTCTGGTGTCTCCAGAACAGATTCTTCTACCATAGGTATTTGTGGAATATGCTCCTGTGCCAACTTTTGTGTTCCTTGAGCCTCAACTTCACCTAAATATATCTCTCTCCCACTATCTCTTTTAGATATGTTCTCCCTCTCAAGAATATGGAATTTCTTTCCATTATAAATTTTTTTTATGAAGGGTTTTATATGTAATATCCCCTTGTTTCCTTGGGATATCCTATAAAGGTACACTTTGTTCCTCGGGGTGCAAGTTTGTTACATGAAGAGGCCTTAACAAACACTTCACTTCCCCAAAAATGTATATTTGATAACATGGATTTCCTTCCCCTCCAAAACATGTATGGAATATAATTTATTGATTTATTTGGTACTTGGTTTAGTATGTGTTCCGCTTTGTGTAACGCAAATCCCCAAAACGATAATAGAAGACTTTCATGACTCATCATTGATCTCACCATGTCCAAAAAGGTTTAGTTACTTCTTTCAATTACACCATTCCACTTAGGCGTGTAAGGAAGAGTGAGTTGGGATAGGATCTCAAACTCCTATAGGTAATCAATGATGTCTTGATTAATATACTCTCCACTTTGGTCTGAGCAGAGTTTCTTAATCTTCTTACCAAGCTGGTTCACAGTTTCATTCTTGTATTCCTTAAATTTATCAAAATAATATGACTTATACCTCATTAAGTAAATATATCCATATCTATTGAAATCATTAGTAAAAGTTATGAAGAATGATTACCCACCCCTTTCTACAACTGGAAATAGTCCACACACATCTGTATGAACTAATTCAAGAAAATATTTAGCCCTTTCACCTATCCCAATAACTGGGGCTTTGTCCATTTTCACTTATAACAATGACTAACATACACCATGTGATTTTAGTTTGAATGAATCTAAATATCCATCTTGATGTAATTTTTTCGAGCATTTCTCATTCAAATAACCAAGTCTGTGATGCCAAAGTTTGGTGTGTTATGAGTCATGTGAAGTAACTTTGTTATTGATTTCCAATACATGGTTTTTGTAATCCAACGTATAAAGATTATTATGTAAATGTGCCTTACCATAAAAATTTATCATTATAAAAGAAGAAACATTCATTTATGAACTTGAAAATAAATCCATATGTATCTTGTTTGGATATAGAAATAATATATTTGGCCACAAAAGGCACATAATAACAACCCTTCGAAACCAATATCATCTTAGTCGACAACGTGATGTGGTAATCCCAAACAGCTACAACAGCAAGTCTAGCTATTTTGGCCACTCTTAGATCTACCTCCCCTTGGTCAATTTTTCTGAATCTACTTGGAACATGTATTTGAATACATATGTGTGCACCACAAGCTGTATCTAATACCTAATTTGTAGAAATAGATAAATTTCACTCGATAAGAAACATATCTAAAGCTTCCCCTTACTTCTTTAGTTGGGTGCATTTTATCTTCCAGTGGACCTTCTTACCACATGCGAAACATAAAACTTCTTATTCCCTTGCCTCCCCTTTGATTCTCCTTTCCTTGGAAGGGAATGAATGAGATTTGGGCTTAATGATATTTTCCTTCCCTTTCCTTTTATTCACCATAAGGACAGAAGGCTTATCGTGCTTCATGTATTTATCCACTTGGTGAAGGGGGGTAAGAAGATCTGGTAGAGAATTATAAATTTTTTTCACAATAAAATTTACTACAAAACTGGAGAACCTTTGAGGGAGTGATTTGAGAATGATATTGGTTCATAGTTATTTAGGGAGTGTATACCCTAAAACCTCCAGGCTCTCAATATAGCCAATGAGCTTGAATATGTGAGGCCCAGCTTGGGAACCCTCTCTAAGATTACTCTAAAATTGTTCCTTGGAAATATCAAATTTTTCCTGTCTATCTCTCTCCTGGTAAAGACCATAGAGGTTCTCAACCATGTTATACACATCCATGTTTTTTGAGACTTAATGATTTCATTAGACATAAATGAAAGCATCAAACATGGAATATTGATTACATCATTCATATGTTTCTTGTAGACTATGAACTCTTAATCACTCACAATATGGTTAGACGGATTAGGAAATGAGGACTCTAGAATGTAAGATTTCCATTCATGGAATAGAATAACACGAAGTCATCTAAAACTTTCCTGCAAGTTACTACTAGTGAGGATGTTTCCTATACCAACTATTGATTGTAAGGATAGTGTGGATGATGAGCTTGTCATTCTGATTCTAAAATTGAAAAATTAGATTAATAATAATTTTCTTGATTAAAATTTTGTGAGAAATAATAAATTAAATTTCATTAAATCTCACACTATTTTATTAATTCCCAATATCCATCACCATTGAATTTGTAATGTCTAGTTTCTATAAAATTCTATTGAGGATCCATTTTTCCCTTTAAGTAACCCTAATAAGGGTTGGTCAAGACATTTAAAGGTATTAAGATAGAAAATTTTTTTCCAACTGCAATCTTGCAACTCCTTGATCCGTTGAGTGGACTCCTCAATCCATAAATCCTGATAAGTATTTTTCTCAACAATAGCCTCCAAATTACACCAAGTCTAGAAAGGGTTACTTCTATTGATGTAAAATTCTTAAGTAAAACTGAAACTTTCATAAGAACTTAATTTATAAAATAAAGTGTCCCAAAAAGGGCTGGTAAAACACATAGTTTTATTTAGTCTTGTTCCTAATCAAGTAATGGAAGTCTTAGTCTGACTTAATATTCGGTTGATGGATTTTATTTTATTATGCATAAGTTTTTTTCTTGTTTTATCCCTTACATTTCTTGTTAATATTTAAGTGGGTTCCCTGTTAATTAACTAACTATGTTCATATAAAACATTTATACATCATACATTTAATTTAAATTCATTCTTTTCATATTAATCCATTTATTTATGTGATATTGAAAACACATACATAATGAAATAATAATGAAACTGAAAAAAAATTAAATGAAGGGTATGATCATTAGATTATTCAAATGGGTAGTTTATCTAGTTCTTGATAAACTAACCATTGAACTAGGGGAGAAAACATCTTGAACTAGTCAAGATTAGTGTTTGCAACTTTCCACTTGTCTGCCTTAGTATTTCTTTAGATTGGTTTCACCTCAACTCTAAACTTGAACCATCTCTACTAGCATGGGAGATCCATCCATTACATATTCTTTCACACACATGTAGGTGAGGGTTAAAAGGGGGTTTACATAAAAGAAACCATAGGAATGTAGGCCATACATATTAATGAGGAGAGATGTCACGCGGGCCAAAAATTTAATTTAATAATAAATTAAAAGTAAACCAATCACATAAAGGTCTGGTCTATCTTGGGATCATACAAATGCATGAAATGAATTAAACATTTAATAAAAATATAATTCAATTCATTAACCATTCATATTTTATAAAAATCATGCTCGAGTCAATTAATTATTATCTTTAATTAATAAATCCTTTTATATTAATCATTTTTCATTATTTCCTTGAGATTATCATCCAATATAATTCTAAACAAATTAAAATTCATTTAAAATTAAGATTTTACAAAAATGTACCATGGAAGTAACATAGTGAATTTCCAATAGACACTTCCCAAAATATATTATACTCGTATATTTTTATACTCTTGTGACATAGGGATTATCTGATTTGCTTCCTACTATCGTAACATGTACTTCACAGATGATTACACAAATCACATGTTTTCTTCGGAAATGTGTTATTCTTAAATTCCTAGAGTAACAACATATAATACAACTTATAAATTATATACATATATGAATATTACACAAATATTAAAGTTTTAAATCTGTGTAGTTTGATAACATTACATGGTGTGTAGATTCGACTAAACAATATATAGAACAGACTACATGACATGTACTACCTTCACCATCTATCTGCACTACATGACTAGGGACACAGTGTGTGAGGTGTACTTTGGAAATCTAGTAGTACATGGAATGTTTAGTGGGACAAATTCCATGTTGGCTCTGAGTTACATGGTCACCGGTCGGCTAAGCCATGTATGGGATACATGTCCTGGTCATTACCCAAAAGAGACTACACAGTGTGTCTAGGGGGCCACATGGCATTTAATGTGGAAACAATGTGTCTGTCTATCCCAGCCAACACATAGTGTAAGAATTAACTACACCACATTTCATTAATTCACATAGGTAAAGTAATTTTTCAATTACTCTTGATGCATTGAATGAAACTACATGGCGTGTAATTTCGATTACACGGTGTGTAATTCTATGTTACCTAGACAGAACCCTTGGCAACTTTGGATGAGTTTCTTGATTTTATTTTAACCAAAATATTAATAATTTCTATTAGATCTGTGAAAAAAATAGAGGAAGAATAGATCTCATAATTCAGATTTAAATAATGATCAAAAATGAATTAAAATACTAAATTATAAATGCATAAATTACCAACAATTATTAAATAATTATAACCAAAATAACCTCCCTCTGATGCCACTTGTTGGTTCTGGACGTAGTGGAAGCATGGTGTCGAGTCAGCCCAACTTTTATTTTTCCATAATCGATGATCAATCTGGGATAAATACGACAACGAACGCTGGTATCCACATATTGAATCAAGGATATAGATAAACAAATAAAATTCCAGAACCAAAAGAGCGGATCTTGAAAATCATTTTTATAATTAATCTAATCAAGATCTGAAGAAATTAAATACCTGTAATTTGGTACTTTCTTCATTGAATATTGTTGGTTTTCCAAAAGGCATTTCCATATTTCCTTCATGTTAGGACCAAGTTGTGTTTTGGTTGTATTTTTTTTTAATCCATTAGTGTTCTGAAGAAAGAAAGGATGTAGAGAAATATGATGAATGGGAATTCGGATTGTAATGTTTTGAAATAAAGAATAAAGGTATTATGATTCATAAATTTTCCGCTAGAATTGGATTGGTTTCAAAACAATCATATTGACGATTGTTTTGAAATGCATAGGATCCATGTTGTTTTGAAATTAATTAGATCCATGTTTTTTTGAATGGAATTGGATCCGTGTTTTCAAAAACAATCAGATCCATGTTTATAAAGGAAATAGGAATCACTGTGAAAGTCTACTGTAATGTAAAGAAGTGGATTTGAAATTGAAAACATATTACTGGATGTAGATGGTCATCTGATTCACTCTAAATATGATGAGAAAGAGGTTTTTGTTTTACTGGAGAATCAGAGTCATTATGTCTATGATTGAATTAATTGTGACAATGTTTTTTTTATCTGTATTTCATATAAATCATGAGTTGTATTAAGAACTTATGATGAAAGCTTGATAGAAGAAAGGGGGAGTGAAAGAGATGATTACAATCAAAAAATAATTATATTCAGATGTTAGAGAGAAAGAAGTGGTACTGATTTAGTTTCAAAACAATCATATCTTGATTAAAGAGGTGGTCCCGATTGTTTTTCAAAACAATACTGTTCATATGTAAGAGGCAATGCCAATTGAAGAATCCATACCAATAAGAAGATAAAGTGAAAGTATTGATTGTGTTTCAAAATAATTGGATTCATGGTAGATGTAAAATAATTGGTGATTTTTTTCATTGTAGTAGCTGCTTATGATTTCACTATAGTAGCTTGTTATGATTTCATTGTAGAAGTTAGTTACGATTACACAGTAGCAACTGGTTACGATTTCACTATAGCATATGCTTTCGATTTCTCTGTAGCAGGTGGTTGTGATTACTATAGCAGGTGGTTATGATTTTTCTGTAGCAGGTGGTTACGATTTCACTATAGAAGTTGGTTATGATTCCCGTGTAGGAGCTAGTTACGATTTCACTGTAGAAATTTGTTATGATTTCACTGTAGCAACTGGTTGCGACTTCACTGGAGCTGGTGCTTACTATTCCAGTGTTGTAGCTGGTTACTATTTCAATGCACCAGCAGGTTATAATTTCACTATAGCAGCTGGTTACAATTTTAGTGTAGAATCTAGTTACAATTTCACTACAGTATCTGGTTATGATTTCTCTATAGTAGTTGGTTATGATTTCACTAAAGCAAGGGGTTAGGATTTCAATGTAGAAATGTGATTACAATTTCACTATCGTAGTGTGATTATGATCTCACTATATCAAGGGTGCCAATAGAAAATGTGATGTCGAATGAAGAGTAAGATATGTTTCTAACTGGTAAAGTATCATACCCAAATGTATCATAACTAGGTAGTAGAATAAAATAAGTGGTGCCGAAGGAAAGTGGTGTCGATCGAAGAGATGGTGTTGATTGAGAATGAATCAAATTCAGATTTTTTTTGTATTGTACTGAGAATGATTTTAACCAGATATGATCATATTTAGGATAATGGTATCCAGACCATTTTTATTTAGAAAAGATCATGCTTGGGTTGAGATGAAAATAAATAACCAGGAATGAATGGAGAGTTATAATACTTTCCAATTGAAGCACGACAATGCTAAATCTGACCCTCAATGATTTTAAAGTCATGAATGTAGTCATGATACAAGCACGTGTTGGTGAATGAAGTGTTTTTTCTAATGTGGGTAAAGATAAAATAAAATAGAAGGAGACTGATGAATGAATTGTTAAAGGGGGCCTTTCATTTCAAAAGAGTGATTGTATCTCAACTAGAAAAGTGCATTTATTCAAACACATTCAATTGGTATGGTATCAAGCATTGTTTATAAGAAATTAGTATGAGAGAATCGGTTTCAGAACCATTTATTTCTCATCAATTATAATTTTATTTACATTTTAAATGGAATTATAGAGAAGAATAGATGAATATTTTAGAAGAATCGAGAAAAATTGAGAAGCATTGACGAAGTAATAATTTCTCTTAGATTTAAGGAGAAATTTAGATTTGGGTGAATGTAATGAGTGGGAAAGTGTTTTGGAATTCCCACCTAAACATGTTTTGGGTCACCAATAAAAGTGATGAAGTAAATTGTACTTGTTGGACTTGTAGAAGATAGAGAAGCTCCATGTTTCTAGAGAGAAGAATAGATCAATTCCGTTAGGATTGACAATTGTATTGGGTGGTGCTGATTCATTAGTATTCCATTCAACTCAATAATTGTATTCAAGAATTGTAGTGGTGTCGATTATAATCTGTTGTATTCTATCATAAAATTGGAATGGGAGATTCTTTATTGAAATAATCGGGATTGGGAGCTTTGTTTTGAAAGAATCGTAATGGGAGATTTGTATTGAAAGAATTGGACTGGGAGCTTTGTTTAGAAAGAATTTTACTCAGAGGAATCAAACTCAGTGATTTATAACAAAGTCCAGGTGGTTCTTACCCTTCTTCTGGATAAGTAATTGATGAATTTTAATATGAATTGAATAAGTGTTGATTCATTTGTATTGCATTCTGTCTGGGAAAATCAAACTTGAAGAATTATATTGAAAGAATCGTAGTAAGAGAATCAGACTGGGAAAATCAGCGTTGGAATTTGGGATGATTTCTTTATCAAAGTCCTTTGAGGTTCTCACCTTTCTTTTGTGTAAGGAAAAGAAGAATTATTTTACAATTGAATACATTTTTTGAATTGAAAATAAGCATAGGTAACCTGAGTTTTTAGAAAAGAAATTGTATTTCCATATTGTGTTAGGAGGGTACACATACACTAGTGGTATTGTTTCATTATTCTACATGGGCGTAAGGGTACTTCATACTCATTTTAATCCAACGAATGTTTTCTGAGTATATTTTATGGTATTTGATCATTTCCAAACCATACCAAGGATATATCTATTCTTATTTAATAGTGAACCTTGTAAATATTTGTGTTCCTGTGGGTGTGTGTTGAGTTTGTTTTCAGTAGGGAATTGAAATCTCTAACAGGAGGTGAAGGTAGTTTCAATTGAAATGAAATATAAAATAAAAATATTTTCACTAATTCACCCCCTCCCCCTATCAGTGATACATTACTTCGACTGGGGACATTCACTTTGTTGTGCTTGGGAGGATTCAAGGGTTGAATTTCTCTAGAGGTGATCCACATGTGGTCTGATAGTCTCCGAGCAGCGCTACTCGATCTATGGATTCTAGCACAGTGAATTGAATCTCTTACGTTGATCGTTCTTGTTATTTCATTCTTCAGTCTTGAATAACTTCTCTTTTAGGTTTCTCAGTCTTGATAGAGAGAGATAGAGCAGATAGGAGTCGGGAGAGAATTTGTTACGCATAAAAATTCTTTATTCCGGACTTCGAATTGGATTTTCATGTCCCCACACAATAGATGAATTTTTCTATTGGTAGAGGTGAGATTTTGGTTACAATATTTAATTTCATAATATCCATTAAAATCAATTATAACCATTAATGAAATCCCATGACACATAATAAAAATAACATTATTATTATTTTGTGTTGTGCCAACCTGTACAAAATAGAACCATTAATGAAATCTCAAGCCACCTAATAATAATAAGAGTATTATTATTTTCTGGTGCGCCAACTTGTGAAAATGGATAAATAATATTTACCATATTGTAAATAATTATTTCACCACTGGGAGCGGTCTCGGTCCATCTGAAATCCTCTTTCATTTATTGAACACCCAAATAAATATTTTATTCTCTTAAATAAATATTTTATTCACAAACAAGTAAACAAATATTTATTTAATGTTCAATAAAATAAATAAATATATTTTATTCACAATCATGTGAATAAATATTTATTCAATTTATATGGTCATTTTAATTTGAATAAAATTACTCCTTGGTGTTGATAATAATATTTATTCCATTAATTAAATTCAAATAGAATTTAATCAAGACCACCAGAAACACTTAGTGTGTGGATATCGAGGATTATTTCTCCTGGACATTAGGCAGGTTTTCCTAAAGTCCAAGATAACTGTATAGAAATGGGTCAAGGCACCCAAGAAAAAGAACTTTAATTTGTAATGATGACATCAACATATGAAGGATCACTATGTAATATAATACCTTTGTCAAAATATATCATCAAGCAGATTCCATGATGGTTTCATCAACCTAAATTCTTGATACATCATTTTTTGAATACCTGAATTAAACTCATCGTTACACCATGGCCATGGAATTTAGGGTGACGGTTCTATTTCAATCAAATGGACAAGATATCAACTTTCATAAATATGGAAGGGACAAATCCTTCCTCGATTTATCCATTAATAACATGTCATCCGTGATGCACCCAACATATCCTACTTCCTACCAACATATGGAATTATGGTTTTCATTAGAAAATCTAAGATCATAAGTAGTGACACATATTAATGATAATATTAAATTTTAATAACCACTACACACTCTCATAGATAAGAATACTCGATTATAGAAAAACATGTGGAATTTTTACTAGTGAGTCTATTCTCATAATCTCTTCTCTTTGAGATTACCAAGTGAAAACTTCATGAGAATAAGTCTCTTCTTCTTATGAGTACTCACACCTGATCGTCTATATACTATGTGTCCCATCATAGTATGTTATCCAACAGAAAAACTATATTAAGAATATTGTCATAGAACTTCAAGTTTCTCATCATAGTGTGGAACTGTTATAACCTTATAAATAAATAAAATAGTTTAGGACATTATTACATTATAGTAATTCAGAACAATGAAAAATATGTAATAAGATGTTTAATATTTAAAACATTAAATAATCATGTAATAAAATTAAAAAAAATTATTTCTAGGACACTAACTCCAACAAAATGTATGAATCTTGGACCTATGGGTGACCTCTTTCCTCCCCCCGCTCTGACATCCAGTTGATGATATCCTCTTAAAAGTCTCTCCTTGATAGAAGGAGCATAACCCATCCCATAAGTGAGCTAATATATAGTTGGGATGGTGGGAGATTTAAGACTGGTTGAAAACTATAGTACAATCTTTATCCATATCTCACTTTTTGATGTTGTGTAGAAACTAATAAAAGCGCTCATGCATACAAGTATCCCATGGCTCTCAGATAGGACCTCTCTGGCTATCATAAATTGTAGAAAATAAATTTTATAAGATAATTAATAATATAATTTAGAAATTAAATAAATTATTAAAAATTATATATTATTTAATAGCATATAATCCAGTGGATTAATATATAGTAATGCATGGTGATGGGTACCAGGTCCCAAAACACCCATGGCTCAGAATAATAATTTCTCAGAATCGAACCAGTATGCCCAATGGTAAAATGAAAAAAACTCTGCAAATTGAAAAAAAATATAATCATAAATTTTTTATAAAAATTAATACAATTAGTTAATATGAAATAAATATCTTAAACCATTAAACATTCCTTCATAAAGGAGGATCAAAATAAACATATAGTAATCTCTCTAGAATAGAATCTAAAATCAGTAATCAAGAAAAACTATACCCCCTCCTAGTAGGCGCACCAGCATGAGGAGGAGTTGAATTGGGATCATCAGTAGCAAATTCGGAATCAATGAGAGAACGTAATAGATCAGCATGATCATCTCAAGCCATCTAAAACAAATATTCTAAACAATAATAGATAGTTAATAAATATATAAAATATAAAAAACTAATAAATTTTAGAACAAAATAATGTTACCTGTAACATATTGTTAACACAAATATTAAATTTAATAAAAGAATAATTATCATAATATAATAATTACCTATAACTAATGACCTAAATATAATACATCAATAATCATCTTTATCACCAATTTCATCAATATCAATGTCCTCATCCTCATCTTCATCATTGTCAACTTTCATATGACTTTTAGTTTCAACATCCCATATTACTTCATCAATATTATCTATATCATCATCCCTTAATTGGGGGTATCATCATAAATATTTATATATCATCAAGTAAAAGACATATTTTGGGATGTTTGTTGAAAATTTTCAATATGTCGCACTTCCAAAGAACTATTATTTTCAAAAAATTTATTGTCATTTCATTTTTAACACACACCATGAGTCCTTCAAATATCTCGAAACAACACTGTAATTTTCATAAAAAAAACATGCTTTTCTTGATGCACCCACATAAAGGGTTAATTTGATGCAAGAAGAAAGTTATATTTAATGTCAATGACTCTATGTCATGGATGAACTCGCAACCCTACATCAGTATCAAACTAATGACATTTAAACATTATTACATAATTTGGTTCCATATAACATAACTCAGTTATTTCTTCCAGCATACCATAAAAGTCAAATTCACTTTCCTTATGATGATATCCTTTAAAAAACACCACTATTCATTGATTTCTTTGAGTCACCATATATGAATGTATGAAATCAAAATCCATTAACCACATACCCATTATAGGATTTTTCCAATTTCGATGGAGGGTTTTTGAGCACACGTAATTGAATATCAATTTTATTTTCATGTTGTGTTTCCTCTAAACAATAAAAATTATTGATAATAGATATCATTGTAGAATTAATTTCTTATTCTATAAAGAGAAACATAACTTAAAAGTCTTTGGAACCATTATGAAAAATTCTATTGATGATGTTTTTTAGGAGCAGAAGATGTAATTTGAATAAATCGTTCTCTGATATGGTCATCATTTTGTCTAAAAATATTAATCTAAGTGAAAGAATATTTTATAAAGATTTAAAAATCATAATAATAAAACATTACTTACTAAAAAAGTTGTGTCATTTCTTCACAATTCAGAAAAAAAAATATGTATGAGGTCAGGGCAGTTTTTTATCTGTAATCCATCGTTCACGATAACCACCAAAACCAAGATCAAGTTGATTAAAAAGAAATAACTAAAGTTCTGTGACACCAACAAAATTTACTTCATTATGAACCATGCAATTATGTTTTGAAGGGTATTCTGACTGAAATAACAAAAATATAAATTTGAAATTTCCTCCTGCAAGTACGCTTCGCAATTAACCCTTCAACTAATGCTTTATTACCAACATTCTTCTTTAATTTTTGAAAAAATCTCTCAAAAGGATACATCCACAAGAATTGTACTAGTCCTCCACATTGAGCTTCATATAGAAAATGCAATATTAAATGTTCCACTGAATCAAAGAAGCCCAGTGGAAATATTTTCTCCAATTTAAATAAAATTAAAACAACATCTTTTTCCAGCAAACTCAATGCATCATAATCAGATGCTTCCACACAAATATCTTAGGAAAAATATGATATTTTGGTCAACACATCCCATATTGAAGAATTTAAAATCCCTATAAGACCAATATGTAGTAATATTTCAATTATTATAGGGAATTCATGGATTTTTAACCTGTTAATATTCCCATTTTTGATGCAATGAGACAAATTAAAAGCATAAACATCTAGTAACCTCAAATTTCTAATAAATTGACAAAATAATAAATGATTTTCTTTAGTAATTGAGTAATATTCTTTTGGATTCATTAATTTGTGTGATCTTTCGTCCCCAAATAATTCAAGTTTAGGTCATCAATAAATATGGACAAGATCTAATTATTCCTTTACATTATCTTTGGTCTTACTAGGGGTGTCCAACATAGTATAGAATATGTTATCAACAACATTATTCTCAATATGAATTATATATAACATGTGATAAACTGACAAATCAGAATAATATCACTGATCCAAAAAAATACTCTGCTTTACCTAATGATGATCTCTCCCAAAAACATTTATTTTTTGTTCGCTTATAGTTTGTCCAAAAGTAACATGATTTAATGCAGATAAAATAGATTCTACTTGATTACTTGAGAGCACTGTTGGAGGTCCATCTGTTTCAATTTGACCTTTGGTGAAATTATTTTTTTCCTTTAAAAAAGGTTATCTGTAGGAATAAATCTATGATTAAAGTAAAAATAACTAATCTTTCTCCCATTACCAAGAATAAACACTTTGTTCTAAGATATGTAGTACGACCATGATTTTAGACCATGTGTGCTCCATCTAGATAACAAACAATATGCTGGAAAGTCACTGATCGTCCATAATCATTCAACTTTCAATAAACAATTCTGATATGCAACTATATCATATGTAGTCACATCGTCGTTCCATAATGAAATTAACTCGTCAATTAGTGGCCTCAAATAAACATCAATATTATTCTTTGGATGTCCTTAATTTAATAGCACAAAATATATATATGGTTCCTTCATAAACATCCGAGGTAAGTTGTAAGGAGTAATCAAAATAGTCCAATAAAAATATTGATTTTCGTAAGCACCAAATGGACAAAAAATATTAGTGGAAAGGTATAGCCCAATGTTAAGAGGTTTTCAAGAAAAATAAGGATGTACCTGATCAAAGTGTTTCCATGAATCATCATCACATGAATGATTTATGATTTTACTGGTGGAAATATTGGATTTATGTCATGTCATAAATCCAGTTGTGTTGTGAGACATAAATAAACGTTATAAATGATGTTTAACTGGAATGCACCTCAACTATATAAAGGAACTGTGGATTTTACCTATTCTTCTTATTTATACCTTGATTACCCACATTTTAGATAATTAACCAAGGATTTATGATCACCATAATATAAGATGCAATCAATTGAACATGAAAGAATTTTTTGATAACAAAGACCCAAATTATGAACCAATCTCTTACTTTCATAGAAACTTGTAGGTAATTTATTTCCGTCAGGAAACAATAATTTAACCAATGATAAAATCTGATCGAAACAAAAAAACTTCATTCTAAAATATGATTTAAGATCCATAAATTTTGTAACAGCTTCAAGTTTTCTCATCTGTCATACCGAATATAAGGCCTCCTCATCATATTTCAATAAATTGTAAAATTGAGAGGGTTATGATTCAGGAATTGGTACATCATTCTGAGTTTTTGTTTGAGTAATAGACAGAACATCGACCTCATGTACTAAATTCTGAAATGATGGATTTGGAACCAAAAAAATTATATTTTCATCTGAATTCTTTTCACCATGTTGATACCAAAAAATATAATCTTTCTAAAAACCAAAACGTAAAAGATGATGTCCAGCATTTTCAGACGTTTCAAATATTCTAAAATCATATTTATGATATGAACATTTAACTATTCCTTTAAAAACAAAATTGGAATTCGATTATGCAAATGATATAAAGGTTTCAACACCTTAAATTTAGACAGGATTTATACCAGATGCGGTTGGATTTTTTTGCTGATTTATCCAATAACAATCGCATAACAGAATATTGTGTCTACTTCTTGAGTCCATAGTTATCTAATAAAACAACATAAAAAAGAATAATTACTACCAATAACTTTGACTAGGTGAAAATTATTATTATATGTTAACACATTGAAATATTCTATAAAATATAATTAGAGTGAAATGGTCATGTTTACCCTAAGTGCAATATAACAGTTGTTTGCATCGAGTATTTCAATAGATTTCACACGAGGGTAATTCATTTAAAATTTTTATTATAATAGCTTATTAAAATTTAAACTATCTCTCAAACTATTTATCATATAAAAAATAAGAAACCACGGTTGGTTTTGGGATGTGGTATTTACCCTTGGCATGACATAAACTTTGTTATTGTCGAGTGTTTCGTTAGATTGCACATGGGGGTAATTCATTTAATATTTTTATTATAATTTATTGTTAAAATTTAATGTATCTCACAAACTTTTTATCAAATGAAAAATCAGAGACCACTATTAGGTATGAGATGTCGGGTTTACCTTAGGCGTGATAACATTTTTTAGCGACGAGTGTTTCATTATATTTCATGTGGGGGTATCATTTTTAATCTTTTATTAATATTATTTATATAATTATTTATTTTTATATAAAAATCTATATTAAAATATTAATACATATTATTATTACATATTATTTTAATTAATTAAACATTTATATGAAAATATTATTAATTAATTAATAATTACTATATATATATATCACAATTTATTTAAAATTATGTAATGAATAATATTAGTTATGTAATTATTATTACTCTAAATTTTGTAATGATAATTATAAATTATTATAAATTATTATAAATTATGTAATTATTACTATGTAATGATTATTACTAATTATTTAAATTATTATAAATAATGTAATGATTATATATATATATATATATATCAGATTTTCTTAAATTATTATTGTAATTTTATTATTACAATTTTATTATGTAATTATTATTATTATTATATTGTAAATTATTTAAATTATTATAAATTATGTAATAATCATTATTAGTTTATTTAAATTATTATTACAATTTTGATAATTATGATATATATATATATCACAATTTCTTAATTAATATAAATATATCAAATATATTCTAACTCATTTTTAAACAAATATAAAAATACCAAATCTATATAAACAAATATATATATTTATATATCAATATATTATAAATATTTTTACTTACGGTTTTTTTATTATAAATAAATTTGATTGCCATAAATTTAAAATTTATATAAATAATTGATTAAAAAATTTGAATTCATATTTTTGAATTAATCATTAATTTTAATTCATAATTATTTTTCATTAATAGTTTTTCAGTTAAGAATTTTTACCCTAGATGCATTACAATAGTTGTGCGAGCCGGGTGTTTTTACAACATTAATACGAAATATTAATACTAATTTTTTTAATCAATATAATATTTTATACAAATTATTATGAATTTCTAAAACTACTTATATTTTATTATAATTTTTTTTCAAATTATTATTATTTTATAACTATCACTAATATTTACAATTTATTAACAATAAATACTCGGTAATTATTAAATATTAAAAATTATTTATTTATTATTAATTTTTTAAATTAATACTACATTTTTAATAATTAATATTTTTTATGAATTTATAATAATTCTTAATATTTTTTATATTTTTTTACAAAATATTACAAAATTTAGTCCTGATTATTATTAAAAAAGTTTTCAAAAAATATTCATATCTTAAATTTTCATTATTTTTCATTAAACTATTTTTTTTATGTTTTCTTATAAACAAATATTATAGAAAAACGTTTTGTTAAAAAAATTTCTTTAAATTAATTTTCTCATCATTATTAAAAACCAATCAATTATATTTATTTCAAATATTATATATATATATATATATATCATAATTTCTTTATTAAATCTATTAACATCAAATTTATTATTACATAAATGCGTGCACGCAGAAAAACTAACATAAAAATTTTTAGACATAAATACAAATATGCACACCTGAAAAAAATTATTATAAACAAATATTATTATAAACAAAGATTATATGCGCATGAAAATATTTTTTTACAAACAAAGTAACGTAACTAATATTTATACATACATACATGCGCATGTAAAAAAATAGAACTGGGACACAAATGAAATGAATACGAAAGAAAAAAAATCAGCAACAAAAAATAGGTAAAATTATAATAAACTTCCAGTAACCCTAAAAACACCAAGAAAATAAAAAAAACCAAGTATGGATGATTAACCCTACATGCCAAATAACTCATCAAAATATGGTAAATTCCAAAACATATGTTTTTCTAAACTAGTATTTATGATATCTAACAAAAATACGCAAAAACAATTGATGCAGGATAGGAGTAGAATTCATACCCTGTAGATCTGATGTAAAATCACCCAAAAATTAGAATAAATGGACCTTTTGGGGGCTGGACGGAGCTAGGAGGGAGGCTAGTTGGGTTCCATCACAAATCAAGAGAGGGGAGGAAGAAGAGAGGAGGGGCATTGTGATGTTAAATCACGATACTTTTTGTGACTGAGTAATTGAGTTGGAATTGATTCTGCCGCAAACAAAGTTTTTTGGTAAAAATTATTTGCGATAGGTATTGAATTCTGTCACAAATAGTCTTAACTCAAACGGAATTTGTGATGGAAAAATAAGTCCATTGTAAATGCCCGTCGTGAATTCTTTTCACATTGGGAAGTGGGAAACCATGCCAAAACTATTTGCGATGGATTTATAATTCCATTGCAAATGATTACTATTTGCGACAGAATTCTACATCCATCGCAAATAGTCTCCGCACAGGAACTATTTTCAATGGGACATTTGTTAATCGAAAATTCCCCTCGTAAATTCTTGAAATTCTAGTAGTGTATGGAATTATTCAGTATTTTTAATTAATCTTAAATTTTAAATATAGAAAATTATTCACTAAATATATGACTATTTAATGTAAAGTATAAATATTTTGTATTCTATAAATCATATTTATAGGCATCCATATATATCTACATATTTAATGTATATTGTTTATTAACATTATTAATAATTATTTAATTAATAAAATTTTTAATACTTTTCTCAATTATTTTTAATTTCAATTTTTTCATTTTTTATTTGTTTAATTTTTATTTTTCATATATATATAATATATTTTTATCAGTATTTTTAATTTATATAAAGTATAATGAACTTATTCATTTTTATCAATAATTAATCAAATAATAAATTTTTTAATATTTTATTTAATAAACACATTTTTATTTCTTATTTATTTAACTATTTAATTTTATTTGGACCTTTATCAGTGCTAAAAAGTACTCATAATTGATCCCTTTATGAACTCAAAAATAAATCACTGAAAAATGTTATCCTTTATTAGTGCTACATATAAAGCACTAATAAAGGGAACCCTTTATTAGTGCTAAAAAAGATATGATAAAGGGTACCCTTTATTAGTGCTAAAAAATGTGATGATAGAAGGTACCATTTATAAACACTTATTCTATCGCTTATAAACGTTCCCTTTATCGGTGATTTTTTCTAGCACTAATATAGGTCAGTACTTTTAAATGCCTATTTTGAGGTAGTGACTATGGGGTAGCCAATGGGTTGCCTAGAGCCACACTCATTCTATCTTCTCCCACTATCTAGGTGGGCCTCTACTTTCCAGTTATTGGGCCATTTGGAATCCTTCTAGTTCTTTTACAAGCTCCCAGCTAGTTAGTAGAATTGTACTAGATAGTCGGTGCTTCACTGGTCCACAAAATTTATAAAAATCCATTTTAAACCACTTTAGAGAAAACATTAGGCTAGATTCCTTCCTGCTAATAAACTTTAATATAAACGCACAAAACACACTCAAATCAACATAAAACGAGTCAAAAAAGCATTAGAGTGTTTTTTACTATTAAAATAATTATACTTCTAGGTAAAAAAATATCCCCCTTTATGATGATAAAAAACACTTAATAAAAAATATGAGATAAGGAATAGGGAAAACCTAAAAACAAAATAGTTTACCAAATATACATGAACAATGTCTTCCCATTTAAAACTTTTTAAATAGAGTCCTCCCATTTATGAAATTCTATTTAAACCCCGCATTATTTTATATTTTCTCCCAATAAAAAACCTCTCCACCTTTGAGATTATCAAAAAAACAACTTACAAAGAATTAGGGTTTAGAGAGATAAAGATAATATGATGATGAATAATTTTAATATATTTTAAAATAATTAAGAGAATCATGAAAAGAGAAAAAAAGTTTAAAAATATGGTTTTAAGAATATATTTTCAAGATAACACAATATAAATCATTGAAATAATTCTTAGATATGAGATAAAGGAAAATTAATAGATTATTAAAAATCACCCCCGTATAAAAGATAAAAATAAAAGGAAAAGTATTGAAAACTAATTTTCTAACCTTTTATGAAAGTATATATTGAAGAGAGGAGAGAATTTGAAACTAGATTCAAGAGAGAAATAAAATAAAATAATAATGAATAGAATTTTTCACATGAAGTTCAGGATTCATGTCCAGGATTCTTTGAAAATGAAATACCAAGGTTACCCCTTACTTGAAGCATAAAACATTTAACTCAAGCTGTAAATAGTTGATCGATAGCATCAACGGGGGTAAAAACACCATAATTTTAAATGTAATCCACCATTTGATAGATCAATATTCTAGTGGTAAAGCCCTATAAGATATCATTTAAAGGTTCCTTTTGGTACTCTTGAAGTCCGAAAAATAATAGCACATGATTATTTTTGAAAGTAAATAATTAAGGTCCACAAACATTGGTAAGTAAATATTTACAGACCCAAACATACTTATATTTTTTAATAATATTATAAGAAATATGGATTGATTTAGGCCTTCCACATCTAGAATTTTCATAATCACATTCATATATCATTCAAATTTATTTATGAAAATGTTTTCAAATTTTATTTTCTGAAATGCCTTTTACAAAAAGAAGTGTTTTTCAAGAATTTTTAATATCTTCTAAAAAACTAAATCCAGGGTTATTAATTTTACTGAATTAATAATTGAGGATCTTATTAAGATATTTTTCACCTTGGGAGAATTTTTGAAAGAGATCATTTGAGATCCTTGAATTCATATTTGAAAACTTCAACATCCAATTGAATTTTTTTAAAATCAAATCATCCTTTACTTTTAAAAAAAATTATTTTATATTTGATATTTTTCTTAAATCACTTAATTATATTTCTTTTAAATATCTAAATATAAATAATTTAGTTGATGATATCCACTTCCAAGTTGATCTTGGTCATATTATAAGTCTTCATAATTTAGATGATTATAGGAGAAAGAATATGAATATTGATAATGATATGGAGAATGAGATATTGGAGTAGTAACCTCATTTCCATCCTCGATGTGTTCCATTAATAATTTTGTACTTGAGTTACATGAGGAGGTAGATTCATCACTATATCTCTATGTTTAAGATTCCGTTGATTTATTACCTTTATTCTTGTCTTTTAACCACTTTTTTAGATCATCAATTCGGGTATTTTATGGCTTTTTTGTTACATTTATGGAACTTCACCTCTGGAACTTCAATGAGATCATTCTTTTTAGCATGGAAGGATGATTTATTCTTCTTTAGGAGTTAGTATGACATTTTTACAATACTTGTAAGATATCCTTCATTATCTATGTCACTTTCATAAGGATCATCATCTTGTATTTCTTTGAAAATGATTATCTTCTTCATTTCATTAACCTCTATCACTTCTTTAATCACTTTGAATTTCATTGTCATCTCATATTCCATTAAGGATCCGAAGAGATCTAAAATTTCATATTCTTTAAATCCTTGTCTTCTTGGATTATCATCATTTTGGGATCCCACAAACAAGGTAAAACCCATAGGATTTTATTCATTGTAATTTCTATGTAAAAAACATCCCTAAGATATTCTCTACCATTTCAAATGTTAATGAAATGAGAAAAAATGCAAGTAATATGGCCATTTTCATGTATAGAGAAACATTCAAAATCCTAAAATTATATATCCTGCTCAGTATCCTTGAATTTATCGGTTTCTTCGTGAGTAAACTCTAATAACTTCTGAATTTCATTGGAGGTTTTACATGTATCTATTATGTTATACTCATTTTGATCTAAACTGTAATATAAGGCATTCATAGATTTTTTATTAAGCTAAAATTTATTAATATCTTCAGGAGTCCATTATTCATCAGATTCTTTGGTGGTAATATACTCATGCATTCACATTTTTAAAATATCAAAATTTATACTACCAAGAATAGTAGATACGTGATTATCCAATCAGAATTATTTAAAACATCAAATAAAGGAGCATGTGTATAAAAAGTAGATGCCATTTTGATATTGAACATTGAAAATAGGTTAATATTTGAAAAAAAATAAAAACAATTTTTGAAAATGTGAATTTCATTATAAAATATATTTTCAAAAAAAAGATTTTGAAATATCAAAGACTACCTTTGATACCAATTGTTGGTATCAAGGTATATAATATTTTTAAAATAATATTTTAAAATAAAATAAAACTCCTCCAATGATAAAAATTTTTGGGTCCAAGAAATGGAAAGAGGAGTTGAATTAACTTTTAAAAAAATAAAATGAATAAATAAATAGATTCTATAAATTATTTGTTGATATAACAAAAGAAAATTATTTTATCGAAGTTAAGCGAATAGGAAATAAACATGAGGAAATTATGAAAAAGTGATAAGTAAAATTAAAATGTGGAAAGTAAATTATCATCGTAAATTTTTTAAATAAGTTCTCTAATAGTTAACAAAGGTAACTCTATGTATCCTTCAATTTAGAATGATTATAAGGTTCAATGAAATAAACTTCTGAGCTTGAACACGAACTAAGAAACCAAAAACCATTGGTTTTAAGGGAAGCCAAGAACCTCGAAAACCTTATTTTCAATAAAATATCAAGAACTTCAATCCCTTACCTTGATCATATAATAGTGGACCAATGAATTAAAGGGATAATAAAAATAGATAACTTTCTTAATTACATGTCCTTAACAATGCACAAACTTCACTCTCCCTTGAAATAATTTGAACAAGATAGAAATAGAGAGAGATAGAGAGAAGGATAATAAGTGGGAGCCAAGGGGTTTTTTAAAATTCTCAATAGGATGAGAGGGAAAGAGACAAAATATTGAACAAGAATATTATTATTGATTTTGATGAAGTCAATTAATAAAACACACTTATTTATTCTGTGATTTTATCTCCTCCGTTGATGAAATCTTGATCTACCATTGAAATCAAAAAGTTGAGAACTTTTATCTCTTGTTAGATCTTGAGATAATTTGATCAAATTTGAGATTTGGGAGCATTATAGTGTTAGAAATTTTATTTTTTGGAAGTTTAATGGGAATTGAGGCTACCTTAATCTCATTTTATAGGCTCCATAGGGTTTTGATCTCTAATGAATCAATCCAAATAATTAAAGACTCAAATGAACCATTTATTAACAGAATAAATTACCACTTAGACTGGAAGTCCTGACACACTAGGATACTCGGTATCTTACACTAAGAATACAATGGGCTTCCTAGAGCTGCATCCATTCAGTATATTCCCATTGGTTGGACAATGGACCTCCACCAGCTAGTTGGAGGGCCTTCTAGAGTCATTCTAGTTCTTCCACTTGATATCAGCTAGCCGATATAACTGAACTAGATAGACAATGCTTCACTACTGGGCAATATTTTTAAAAGGATATTTTAACCCAATTTGAATTAAACCTCAGGATAGATTATTTTTTCTATTAAAATACAATAGAAACACACAGAACAACAAAAAACAAGTTAGAAAAAGAGTAGAGTGTTTGTGATTATTAAAACAATTATACATATGGATAAAAAAATACAACCATTCCAATACCAAAACTACAATAATAACACAATAATATAAACACCTCAGTGTCAATGAGGTAAAAAATTATAACGATAACAACATAATTTAAAAATATATTTTCAAATCATATTTTCAAAATAATTAATCGGCCATAAATACCTGATTTTTCACCTCTTAATTACATTATCATATTTAAAAAAATGAATAAATTTCCACAAGCTATAATATATCAATAAAAAAATTGCAACACCATGCTAATTCAATGATAAATACAGAAAGGAGTCAATAATTATATATTTATTTATTTATTTATTTATTTCTATTTATATATGCTTCCTACATTTTCCTTTCATTTTATTCAGGTCCATTTTAATCTAGTCATTAGGAAAAAATTTACTCTCTCCCTAAAGAATACAATATCATGATAATTCCACATGATAAAAATAATAAAAAGGATAATGTTTGAATCTCCTAATATGGTATAATATTCAAAAAATGAAACACCAATAAAGAAGAAGACTTTGATGATCAAACACCACTAAACTAGTGAGAACACCCAGTAAAACCTATAAACATCATACTTCATTAATCCCTTGACCAAAATCCAATAAAACTGCAGATAAAACCCCTAAAATTAAATTACAAGATGAAATTACAAATAAAGAATGAATAATGAAGGAAAATAGTGTTACTTGGATCATAAAGGATTGATCATGTTAAGAGTGAGTCTTGAGATCCACCACCAGTATTAATGAATTTCAAAAATGCACATATAGTTGCCTAGGGTTTGAGACAATGAGGATAGAACACAAAAAAATAGTGGGAAACCTGAATTTATAATTAAAATCATGATAAAATCTCTATGGTGTGTAGAATACCACCCCGAGGCATAAATGATCTTAATCAAAGAAAATATGATATTTGCATCCTTAAAAATAACCACACCCTACTTAAATCACCCAGACTATTTTTCTATAGGAATTAAATTGTAACTATGACTATATCATGGTTTCTTCATCCATTGTTGTTTCCCTCTCACTTCTAACTAAAGCCTTGAACCTTTATGGCATAGCACTTAGCACCCTCACCATTTCCACTTGCCTCTATGTTACCACCATGTAAAAATATATTTTGAACACAAAATGGATCACCCAACCCTTTTAAATTGGAATATTATCCTTACCTATTTTAGATAAAGATTAAACTAAGGACTATTCCCACCAAAATGACTACCTTTATGACATAAACCACCATCATATAATATGATTTCCCGAAATGGTTGTTTCCTACCCCAAATTCAAAACCCAAAAAAAAACCAACCTACCACACCCATAACAAAACCATAATCAACCTCAACTCCACCAAAAAATAGGTAATAAACAATATGTATATTTTTATTCAAAATATTTTAAAAATCATCAATTAACCTTTAAACGGCTCCTAAGATTCACACCAACACCTCTAACATCCCAAAACCACAAAGTAAAGGTACAATAAATTCTAGGCCTCTATATTAGATTCATATCAAATGATTCTTATCCTCAATAATCAAATTCAAACCTATAAATAAAACAAAGAAAAATCATAACCAAAACTCCCTGAAATATTCCACAAAATTAAGAATCACACCATCACTGCAGCATAAGCACAATACAAGGAGAAGAAAAACTCCAAATTTAACAATAAAAATTTAATCCCAATATCTCAACAAGAATCAAAAGAACTAAGGATACTAATCTTGAATATAAAACACAAATTCCCATGTATATTCCTCCAAACCATCATGCCTACACAAGACACTGACTAAAATAATAACACACCCAAGTAACACCTTATCCCAATGATCTTGAGTCTTGACAGGATATTCCACAAATATCACATCATCCATAATATATAACCCCTCCAAATTAATGGTATAGGATTCATCATTAATATGACATTGAAGCATAAAATCAAGGAAATTTCCATGAATAAAATCCCTCAATAGAGGAAGCTAAATTTGATTCATCATCTCACTAAAATTCTATAACAACTATCAGGTCCTTTAAACCAAAGAGAAAGATTACTACCTTAACCAAACCAACACTGACAATAATGATGATAATCCTTAATAAATACATGATGAATGACCTCAAGATATAGAGGTGTCATCCTTTGATCAACAAAAGCCTTATAATGATCATAATCTTCCTTTATCTACTCAAGAATCACCTGAACCTTATATATTATACTCTAGACCAAATATGTCCCAATAATCACTGACTCTCTAACCTCGGTCTAGTATAATAGAGATATGAAAGGTCCCCCACGTAATGCCTCAAATGAATCTATATTAATGGATGAATGATATCTATTCTTATAGGAACAATCAACCAAGGTAAATATCTTGACCCACAAACCTTCTAAATTATAAACACATACATGAAACAAGTCCTTTAGTGTATAGATATTCCATTTGGTTTTACCATCTATATGATGCTGAAAAGTAGTGCTAAGGAATGTATGTGAACCAAAATCATGTGGTAGACTATTCTACGCCCTCGAGGTAATATGGGGATCTTGATAAAATATGATTATCCTTGAAACCCCATAAAGCTTCACCACATCATCCATATAAAGTCACCCAAAATAATCCAACAATATTTATTCCTTAATCACCAATAATATATTCTATCACCCCAATATATATATAATTACATAGATTGAGTCATTAACTCTTTAATAATAAGGAAAACTGGTGAACAAATCCATCAAAAATTTCATTAATTTCCACCTAGGAATATCCAATAGTTGTACGAATAAATTAGAAATGTGATGCCCATCCTTCACCCTCTAATAGTACAAATAAAAATACATTAATTTTACCACCGACCAATTCATACCTAGCTACCAAAAATGGATCCTAAAATCCTAATTCATATAATATGTACCATGATTCACCACGAGAGGTGAGTGATGAAAATCACAGAGAACCAACTATCAAATCACTAACAAAACAAACATTTTTCCATTAAAAAATACCTTATGGACACCATCATTAGACCATACCTCAAGATAATCCATATAAACAACAGGATATCTCTATACCCCACTTTAGTATCCCCTAACTCAGACTCATTGACCTACTACAATAACAAATAGTTCACTATTATTAAATATAAGATGAATACACTATTAAAATCATATATATAAATATATAAGGTCTCCCCCCATCCTCAACTCATCTCAAACCCCTTCAGAAACATCCCCACGTGACTTCTTTCTCACTGCATATGCTACCACATTCCATTTCACTCGTTTATAAAATATCTCAAGGTCATAATCTTGCAAGAACTCTATCCACCACCACTGATACAAATTAAAACCATGCTAAGATAAAATATGTCATGGGATCTTATGATCTGCGAATACTATTAATTTCTCACTGATGATATAATTTCTCTATAGATTCATAATAAAAACCATTATCAAAAGCTCGATATTCATGAGTACGTAACTTCTAAGATTTATTGGAGACCTCTAATCTCTACCACATAAAAAAAACCAATAATATGATATCAAGAATAATATAAGACCTCAAAAATGACTCATTCTTAATGTAAACATAGAATTGGAGAACCGTTAATCTTCTCCTTTAGGAATTAAAACACTATATGACACGGATATGTCTATAAAAAATCCTGATCCTTTTAAATAAAATATGTCTAGGGCATTATAATATAAGAGAAATTAGACATGAAACACCTATAATATTCATTGGGACTAAGAAAATTGTGATCCTCTATAACAATATTTGAATCCTCCTAATAAATAACATTATAAATCTTTGAATAATCAAAAACTACAATCTAGTGTGACATGAAATGTCTAAATAAATTCTCTTCAAAATCCCATAAAATACACTTAAAAATATTTCCATACAATTAATTCCAATGAGGGAATTTAAAAACACCCTCAAAGGATCAACATGATCCTATTTTGATCTCAAATACATAAGGAATTCATCTATGAACACTACCATGATCTGATCCAAAAAATCATATAACATTGAATTTATCAATCCTATGAAAATAGAAAGGGTGTTTGTGACACCAAAAAGGAATTACCATGACCTTTATGTGTCTATAACAACATCTAAAAGTATACTTCAGTATATCTTACTCATTTCACTCATATGATGGTATCTAGGATACAAATAAATCTTTGAAATCTATTTATCTCCATTCAATTGAAAGAATAAATCATTAGTCATTAGGATGGGATAATAATTATTCACCATTAACTAGTTCAACCATTGGTAATCGATGCATAACCACAAAATATCATAATAAATATTCATAAAAAGAACTAGGGCACCCTAAGGAAACTTTATGATGTAGATGAAACACTTCTTTAATATATCATCAATCCAGATCATCAACTCATGCAAATCATAGGGCACTATGTGATAAGGATACATGGAATCTGAAGTGACATAGGGTTGAAACTCTATCTCAAATTCGATGTCATGTTGAATGTGTAGTGTCAAAAACTCATCATAAAAAAATATGCAAAATACTCTAATACTCTTAGAAATACCACTACCTAAAATTACACTAAACCTAAACTCAAATCTGTTAACTCTGAAAAGAGAGGCTCTAAACACCTATGGTCCATTAAATTCTATCATTCACCGATGAACACTACATGCTCACTTTCTATATTAAATAAAACAACTATCTTATAGAAGAAATAAATTACATCATGCACTAATCAAAACCAATCTAAGAAAAGGTTTTTGTTGTATAGTTTTATCCACAATAAGAAAAAAATCCTTAATTGGATGATATTTCCCCATCATCTTCTCATAACCCTCAGACACCTCAAACAAGCTAGATTAATATCTAACTGGCATAGTCAACATCAAGGTAACAATAACTATATCCACAATAAGTTCTAAATATCTAAATAAGTAGGTGAAATGAAGGATTATGAAGATACCAAATTAAATAAATTATAAGATAAGGTGGGATATAATTAAATTACACCTCGAACTGCATATTATACACCTATAATTGATAACTCTATCATATACATATGGTTACGCTGAACTTCACTACCTTGTTGTCCTTGATGATTAACAACACCTTATCCATGATCATCCATAGGTCCCTGAGGAAGGGGAATATACTCAAGATTTCCTTTTCCTTCTCCATATCCTCTTTGTTCTCCAAACCCTTAAGGATCCTACTATTATAGATGATAAGTCCTCCAATTCAACCACTAAAAAATTTACACCTAGAATAGGCCTCTAGACCTAGAATGAATGCTAAGGGTGGTTATAAACTAAAACAATTGATGCATGCATCATCTAAAGAGACAAAATACTATTATATAGAATTCATTAGAGTTTTGAGATTTTCTATCTTCTAAAAAATGGGCGATGGGTTAAAGAGGTTGACTGCATGTTGATCAAAACATCAATTTCCTAGATAATCAATAATTTCCATAATGAGATGGATAGGGTTGTTCCAATGTTTTCTCAAAAACAACTTCCATTTTCAAAACCATAAGGTATAAAAACGTCATAAAATTAGTCATCTATCATTGGATCTCTAGATGCGAAACTTCTTCAAAATTTCACACTCTGGCCCCTTTAACTGGAAGAGGAACATTAGAAATATGAAGAAGATCCTTAAACATAGTTACAAGATCCCTCACACTCAAGACCCCTTATAGAGAGTGGAAAACATATGAAATATAGGTTCCATTAGTCTTAAATAATAAATTCAATATCAAATTGGCTATGTAAATTCCCTAACTTCACCTCTAAAAGTTATATATCACCATGTAAAGGGTACACCATTACCTATATGATCCTCACAGTAATCTAAAAAATAATACCATCCAATGTTTATACCTCTATTGTATCAATAAAAGGGAAATTTAAACCTCCTCCATCCACCACTTGGTCTTTTCATGAGAAACTAACCCCTCACACATCAAAAAACACTAATGCTAAAACTAAAATAGTGAATTGATCTAAAAATCATCCGCCTAAAAATAAATCTTCCTACAATCTGTTAGAACATTTTTTTACACCACATATTCTTGAACTACATGTGGATGATGACCATAAAATTTCTCTATAAACACAATAAGAACTCTAAGTCCCCATATATTGAATTAATTTCATCCATTTAACTAAATAAATTAAACCTTGCTAAAATAATGCAAAATCAAACACAGGATAAAACATGCTTGATGAATTCACCACACCAAGGTATATTCCTCATAATAATCATAATATCACTTCAGTATATTAAATAAGATTAAGGTACCTGTATCGAATCATAATGGACCTATCTATATCCTAGTTGTTCTACTTTGGATACATTAAATGCTAATATCGAATAATATTATTGTCTTACTAACATATGCAGTCATCAAAAGTGCCTAACTCAAAACACCATACAAAATCCCTAAAAAATAATTAATAACACTATGTTATGACTCTTCCCCCATAAAAACCATTATAGGCCAGTAGAAAAGCAGGGTGTGACACCCAAATCCCATCTCTAATAGACCATCAGTTGGAAACTAACACTAAGTGAATAAATCATAAATATGGTAGGAATTTCCATTATGATACCAGGAAAAATAATATAAAACCACCAATAAATTATAATATATAATATAATATAAAACCCATCACCCTAAAAGTGTATATGTAATTTCATATTTAATTAAATTCTCTAAAGTCAATACCAGAACAAATAACATTTATGGTATTGACTCCAATCCTAAAAACATTAAAACATGAGCTAATAATGTTTATCCTAGTCACCAAATTCTTCTTTAAAGATTGTAAAAACAAGATATATATATATATATATTAGTTGTGATAATACAAGGATAATTAGTAGGTTTCTCCCTAAACTCTCTCATAAGAATATAAAAAAACATATTGAAGCATCACTTAATAAAAATAAAAACCAACTCATTAGCTGTAATGGGTCAAAAAATACCCAACCTTACCAATTATTACTCATCCAAATCTACATTGAAATTTAATAATATAATTATAATGAAAATGTATCATGAAAGTTAACACACATCCACTTCCCTGATAAACTAGTTTCTCACACACCCCAATGATAGATTCCATAAGAACACCATCCCTTGAATATTCTCATAGAAACATTTCATAACCTCACAACACAACTAAAAATCACAACCACGTACCACTTCCATGTGCCGTATACCACATCCTCATACCAAGTTGTGACTGAGATGCATTATAAAGGACATCAACATAGTTCTCATCTCCCCATGAAAATCTCAATTGCATATCTACATCCCTATATCATCGTTACATAAAATAATCTTAAGCTACTATATAATTTTTGTTAAATCCGGAATAGAGAGAAGAGAAGGTACTTATCATTCATTCATACCACAAATTTACTAGATGTTGATGAAATAACCCTTGGAACTCAAAAACCAAATATGAGTATTGGTCATGTTAACCGACTCAGGTGGTGGTGCATGAGAAATAAAAAATTAAAATGAATATAATAATTATACATAAATACTATCCAAGATTCCACTATCTAAAATAACTATTCTAAAACAAAAATCATAATTTCACCATTACCACCACATAAAGCATTTTATACCACCTATAACCACAACATATGTCATTATTTTATCATATCACACTCCAACACTAGTTTTTACTTATATATTATATATTTACTTTTTTATCCTTATCTATGAGTTTTAAGTCAATTTTTCACAAATTTTTAGAATTTTGGAGGTTTTATATAGGGTGGACATGTTTCCCACATGATTATTAATAATTGTACAATAATCATGTGGGTGACATGTAATTTTTTATAAGACCATAACCATATATGGGTATCAACAATGTTAATCAATTCAAGTAGTGGTGCATGAGAAATAAAAAACTATAATGAATATAATAATTATACAAAAATTCTATCATAGATTCCACTGTCTTGCATAACTTTGCTACAACCACAATCATCATTTCACCATCACAACCAAATAATGACATCCATTTCCACCTCTAACCAAAACACATGTCACTATTTTATCATATCACACCCAAACCCTAGTTTTTACATATATTTAATTTAGTTACTAGTTTTTATCCTTGTCTATGAGTTTTAGGTTAATTTTTCTGAATTTTTTGAAATTTTGTAGGTTTTCTGTAGGGTGCAAGATTTCCCAACACAATTAGTAATAAATGTGTAGTAACCATGCAGGTGGCCTATAATTTTTTGTAGAACTATTTTTTATGGTTAATTCAGGGTTTACCAAGTAGTGCATCTAAATCATATAGGTACATTTGTGTATCTAGTGAGGGGTACACTGTTGGTGTAATGTTTGTAAAACTAGGTGGCCAAACTATGTGCCTTTCCTAGGATTTAACTTTTTTATTAAAACCCTATACTAACCTCCCTAAATTTAACCCTCATAAGCCCCTCTTCTCTCCCACTCACACTACACAATGAGGGGAATCCCTAAGTGCCCCACCCCCTTCCATCCTCAATTGATTTGTTACCTTCTTCTTTGACTCTGGATGGATTTATTGAGGTTTGAGGTGTATTTCTCCTCCCATTACCCTTTGTTCTTGTTTTAATTCTTTTATACCATCTTGGGTTTGTCTTGGTTGAACACTATTATAGGTTTGGGTTCTTAACCATTTTGGATTTTATTATAAGGGTGTTTGGATGGTTCTTCAAGTACTTTTCTTCATGTATTCAAATGGTTTTCTTAGTCATCATTTTATTTTTGAAAGGTTGGAACCATGCATAACTATTTTAATTTAGAACATTTATTTATTAGATTTTCTAAAAAGATTTATAATTGATCTAAGACCCATAATATATATGTTTAATATTTGGTGATGAATGAAGTTGGTTTTATTCGGATTTCATGGAATGGAAAATGGTTCCACTTTTCATTAATGGTTTAAAGATAGTTTTAAGTATTTATACATGCCTTATGTTTAATCAAATTCCCTATTGGCCATTTAAACATAATTCTTAAACCTTGAGGGGTGTTTTGGTTTCTAAATTAGTTCACATAGTCTGGCTTCAAAAACAATGGGTCTGCTTGAATTAACTAATGGTTGTTTTTATGGTTCTGGGGTATATGTGTACCTTATTTATGTGTTCATGTGACTTGGTTTTAAAGGTGGAGTTCCAACTTAAGTTTTAAATAGTGTTCAGTATTATAAAATCAAAAACTTCATTTAGTTCTTAAAATAGGTATCAATTCCCAATATAATCATTTTGAAAGTGTATTTATTAAAAAGGAAGGTGAATGGGATGCTTATGTGTTGTGGTATATTATGTGATTGCCTTTATTATTTAATTACTCGCCTATAGTTGATTGGTCATGGGAACCCAGGAACATTAGTATGAGAACCTATAAGGGATAAGGTCTCCCACCACTAGTAATTCTAGTGAAGTATTAGATTTGGTGCCTCCACTAGATAGTGGTGTTTTAGAAACCCAAATACACTGCTAGGGTGATGTTGAATCTCAAGGTAACCTTATACTTTAGTTTCACTTTGGTCTCCCACATGAAAGTATTTACTTATTTTCCATTCTTTTTTTTAATAGTATATTGATTTTATTAATTATATTTCTCTTATCATATTCTACTATTTTATGTTCCTTATTTCATTATGTTGTTGTTATTGGTTAATATATTTTTGGTGTTTATCTCACTATGTATATTAATGTTTCTAAAAAAATCTATATTATTTTTCTATAAATTTAGTTGAAATAGGTTTTTAATGTAGGATATTTATCTTTTTTTTTAAATTAATTTTGGTATTTTCCTCAAAAATTAAACTCTTTGAAAAATTGGTTTGAATGTGTAAGAAATAGAAACTTATTTTTCAATTATATGAATTATTTTACTCAAATTATAAAAAGGTATAATTTTCAAATAATTTATTTCAAACTACCTCTAAAGGGTTTCATTTCTAAATTTTATGCATGAGGTTTGTATTTTTCATATATAAGGAGAATGTGTGCTCGTTCCTATATTAATATTTTTGGTTCGCCTGATAATATAGTGGAGTTTGGTGTCATGAAATCCTTCATCCCAGTTACTCATGGAGTTGGTTTAGTGATGAGGTTGGATGTTTATCATATGTTACATAGATATATTTAGTTCAATGTTTATTTTTCCCTTTATTTTTTTAGTATCGTGTATGAATTATAATTTTCATCCTTCAATACCTTAATACCTTCATCTATAATTGTCTTTTATTTTATTTCATAACCTTTGTATTCTTATTTATGTTATGGATTATTCATAGATGTGAATTTTTGGTTATTCCCTATGTGTTTTTCAATTTTTTTATCTTATTTGATATGCATGGATGCCGGATTTATAGTTGGGTTATATTTGACTCTTTGGGATCTTCCACTACATTGATTCTTTTATCATTGGGTGAAACTATTCCAAAATTCATATATGATACCCTGTAAATTATTTATGGCCTAGTTTGATTAAGAAAACACCTTAGGTATGTCCTGGGACAAATCAAGTTCCCATATATGGGGTTTCCTAGAGATGGTTCATAAATAATGGTACTAGAGATTAGGTTCTTAAATAGTAATATACTGTTAATCTACCATTTTTATTTGGGTGAGTCTGGTAGATTGGATCTAGGATTGTCAGAGCATGAGTGGTAAGTGTAGGAATACAATTGTTTTTCTCTTTCTAGTATGAACCCTTATGTTTCTATAGGTGATCAGGTTACAATCATTATTTTTGAGCTTTTTCTTTTTTTTTTCTTTGATTTATTTCATTTTGGATGGATGATATTTTGATTAGTAATCACTTTTTCATGTTTTCTTGAAATGTTTCCTAATTTATAAGTTAATATGGGGGAAAAATAAGGCACATGGAAATCCCACATGGTCTAGAAAACCATGAAAATCCCACGAAAATGGTTTAATTTTCCTTCTAGTAGAAGCTTCACATTCATCACATGGTTCTCCAAACCGTGAGGCCATACCATGCAAAGCCACTAACCCACCCACCCCCCCTCAAAAGTTTGTTTTGAATTCCCTTTGACCTTATATTTCCTTAGGTTACTAGTAGATCATATTGGTTATGGCTAATGGATGTTTTTATATATAATTTATGTTATTTGAATTGATTTTTTTTGTGGATTTAAAAAATAACCTTTCAAAAGGTTTTAAAGGGAATTTTTTTAAAATTGTGGTTTTTTTAAAAAAAATAATGTTTATAAATAAATAGTGGTCTTATTTCAAATGGAGAAATCCAGTTTTGAATCTAAAAAATTGAAATTTTAATGACATTGGGATATATCTTAAGTGGAAATGATTACTGATTCATGATGTAATCATGGTCTTAATGGTAAAGGGTGAATCATGAAATTAGTAATAAAGATCATTGAAATGTTTTTAAATTCAAGTGTAAGTCTTAATAAAGTATTTTTCAAAGTTACACATTGATTTTCAAGTGATAACATAGAATTTATAAAAATGTTTTTAATTTTGAATTTAAAAATAATTTAATGTTTTTTGAACTTATAAGTTTTATGGTTAAATATTTTTTTGAATTTTAAAATAACTCTTTAAAATATTTTTTGAATTTAATAAATATTATTTATGTGAAAATGGGAAGGTTTAAATTTTTATTGGATTCATTACTATTTTATAAAATAATTTTATAAATTTAAATTGGTTTTAAATGATAATTTTATGATTTGAAATTATAATGTATGGTTTGAAAGACGTTTTTTAATTTTTTTGGTGTTGTAATATACCTCTACGGGTTGTTTATTTGAGTTCTGGTTTATGTTTTATTATATTTTATTTGGGTTTTGGTGAACTTAATTAGGCTTTAGTTTCACTTATTATTGAACTATGCCTCCTAGAATAGTATTTAAGGATTATAGAGGGTCATAAACATAAGAATTCCTTAAAATTTCATCATTTAGGACTAAGATGAAGTATTTATAGTCATTGATCCTCCTCATACTCTGAGCATAATGGAATATTGAACCTTTTTTTGTCCTACCTCTTCTCTAGACAATGTTTAAGGATCTCATAAGATGTTTTTTGTTTTGAAATAGGCCTTATTTTGGACCTTAGTTTAAAAGAATTTTCATCTAACTAGGATCCAATAAATGATGATGTTAGTGGGTCCATGGTAGTGAGCCTGTTTTATAGGGGTTTTCCAGAAATGGGTGGTGACCCAATGGTTTTTTAATCTCAGTAAAGGTTCTCTATCAAGTGGGGATCAACTCCTTTTATGATTTAGTGTGATTGTATTGAGGGTTTTAAGTCCCCCCCCCCCCTCATCTTTTTCTCTAAGTTTCATCTTTTATATTTGGATATCTAACCTAGTGTTTTGGGATCTTTTACATGGTGTGATCACTTAGAGAATAAATTATGGTTTCATTAGGTAATTGATGTGAAATAAATTGAGTGCTCTGGTTTTAACCTTATTTCTTTTAATGTCGGTGTTGTAGTGAGTATACTCATGGAAGTCTATAAAATTGGAGGTATATCTTGATTAGGTTGGTCTCAAATTGGTTATAGTTCTGAGTTCCCTTGCTCTCCATTCCACAATTGGTTTGTTCCCATTTTCCATCAGTTGTGGTAGATTCCAAAATCTTGTTTTGGATGATTTACTTTGTGTTAGTTATGAATCATTGATGGGGTATTTCAGGTTTTTCTACTTTGATAATGACCACTCACTTATGTAAGTTTCAGTAATTAATTGGTTAGTTTTATTCATAATTTTATCCCTTTGTTTAATCTTTTATTACACATTGTAATTGTGAGAATTACGGATCAATATTGAAGAGTTTTTGTGTTATTGGAATTATAAATATGGTGGGGATACCACCATAGTTTATCTTGTCATTGTTGGGTGTGTCCTTTTTTCTTATGGATTATGGTGTTTTTGTTTTCCCAACCTGAAATTTACCATAATTAGATTTTATTTTTTATAATTTTGTGATCTTTTTAGTAATTGTTTTTAGGTACCTTTGGATTTTTTCCCCCTTATATTATGAGATTAGTAATTGTTCCAGGCTCAACATTATGGTGATAATAAATTTTTTACTATATAGATGTAATTTTCAGGATTCTTTGGGAGATGAATTCAGTTTTCCATATATATATGGTTCTTTTTATTTATCATTTTAGGACTTTGTTGGGTATGTTCATATTTTTCCTATGTTATTTACTTATTTTTTTCCATTTACAAGAGTTTCGAGTCAATTTTTCACTAATTTTTTTAATTTTTGGGGTTTTCAATAGGGTTCATGGCTTATTTTTCATAGTCAGAACTACACATGTAGAAACTAGGTGGCTAACCTGTAATTTATGACAGTTTCTTTTCAAATGTTTGGAACATTGTTTACCAAATATTTTGGATAAATCATGTAGTTTTCCATGCGTGTTTAGTGAGGGTCTCAAGATTGGCGCACAATTTTCTAAACCATGAGGCAAAATCATGCATCTTGACTAGATTGTAAACTTTTTATGAAAACCTTATTCTACACTCTTCAAATTTTACTTTAATAAGAACCTATCATATCCTAATCATATGATACATCTAGGTTGATACCTAGGAATACAACCCTCATCCCTCCTCCATATAATTCATGCCTTATTCTTTGCTTCTAGATGGATTTCATGAGTTTTGAGTCTTTTTCTCCTCTTGTTTTGTTTCTTTCTTATTTTCTTCTTTTTCTATTAACTTAGGTTGGTCTTAGTTCTTAATCATTATATATTTTGTTCTTATAGTGTTTGAAATGTTATTTAGGTATTCCTCTTACTATATTCTATGTCAGTTCTTAATCCACGATTGATTTGGGGTAGGTAGGCTCCGTGCATTACTCTTTATATTTAGAATCTTAAGTGATTAGATTTTACAACATGATTTTCAATTGTTTTAAGACCCTTAATATATATTTTTAAAAGTTTATTATAATTTAAGTTGTTTTTATTTTAATTCCATAGAAGTTTAAATGGTTCCCCTTTTTATATAAGGTTTAAATCTAGCTTTAAAGGTTCATGCATGCCTTGTGTTTGACCAAATTCCCAACTATACCTTTAAATATAATTCCTAAACCATGAGGGGATTTTTTGTTTATAAAATAGTATATATGTTATTTCTTTAAAAACAATGAGTGTTCCTAAATTAATTACTAGTTATTTTCATGGTTATAGTGTATTTTTGTACCTTCTTGGTTGTTTATGTGACTTTGATTTAAAAGTGGAGTTACAACTTTTGTTTTAAATATTGTTTGGTTTTATAAAATAAACTTCTTGATTAAGTTCTTAAAATGAGGAATCAAGACCCAGTCAACTATTTTTTATAATATATTTCCTAAAATGTTAGGTAAATTCAATTCTTATGTGTTTTGGTATGTTATGTCATTACCTTTATGATTTAACTACTCTCCTCTGCTTGGTTGTTCATGGGAACTCAGGAACTTGGGTGGGGGAACCAAGATGGGAAGAGGTCTCCCACCATAATATTTTCTAGTAATGTAGTAGATATTAAAATCACACTAGATAGTGATATATAAGAAACCCAAATCTATTGTTATGGTGATGTAGAATCTTTTGGTAAATCTAGACTTTAGTTTCCGTAGGGTAGCACCAATGACATTTTTTATTTCTAGTCCATTATTTTTAGTATCGTATATTATTATAATTATTATAATTTTATAATATGCTTCTAATGTTTTATATTACTTATTGGTTCCCAATTTTATTATGGGTTATTATATTTCATGTTTTTATCTCATTATGTCTAATAATATTTTTGAAAATCACGATTTGAATGTTTTGAAATAAATTTAATAAATAAAGGTTTTTAAAGGTAGAGATACTATTAGAATTATTATTTACTATATAATGGTATCCCTTACATGTGATTGTAATATTATAATAAGTGGAGAAACTCTTGGTCTTCACCACTTCAGACCTTTTTTGTAGGATTTTCTCAATGTTAGAATAAAAATTTAATTCTGAGTGAGTGAAAAAATTAGCTTGAATTATTATGAATGGAAAGCTGAGCTTTCCATAATATGACTTAATTTACTCATATAAGAAAAAGTAATTATTTTCATAAAATTTATTTCAGTCTAGCTTGAAAAGGGTTTCATTTTTAAACTGCATGCATGGGGTGTGGACTTGGCATACCCGTTGGGTACTCATGCTTAGACCTACTTTAACATTATAAGTTATGGATGTGTTCTAGAGGAGTTTTGTGTCATGGAAACATTACTTCCAAATACTCTTGGAGACGGTTCAGTGATGTGTTTGGATAGTTACCCTGGGTAACATTAATACATTTAGTTCGGTGTTTATTTATCCTTTTATTTTTTTTATATCATGTATGTATTGGCCTTTCTGTCCTTTTATACCTTAAGACCTTATTTTTTTATTTTTCATATCTTTTATTTCAAGGAATTTTTATTCTTATTTATGTTATTGATTCTTATTATATATTTATGTTTTCTTATTCCCTATGTGTACTTTTTTGTCACTTATTTTATGTTCATGGACACTTCATTTATATATGGGTCATGTCAAACTATTGGAAAGATTTAGCTACATTATTTATTTTATTTATTGGGTGAAACCATTCCCATATTATTATCTGATGGAATGGAACTTATTTCCATCCCCTGTAGATCGGGAACATGCTTTTTAAATGTCATAGGCCAGCTCTGGTTTCCAGATCGAGGGTGTCTTAGAGCTGGTTCATGACATATCACCACACAATGGCCACAAAAACCATACAATAGCCACAAAACTTCCTTTCAAAATTTATTACCATGTTCAAATTTATTCTTCTTTAACCACACTAAATTAATTAAACAATTTAATTCCAATAAAAACATATTTACATATCCATTACTATATCATATCATTTATATTTCAATTACCACATATTAATCAACCTATTAATTAAAATTATTAAGAGCAACATTATAGCCTCTTTATTCAAATTCAACACTTCACTTGTTCAACAAAATCTAATTCCCAATTCACTTCTCAATTAATTAAATAATTAATCATTATGTACATATACTAAGGAAACTACCACACACAAACCACCATAACCTTATCACACCCCACATCAATAAACACAATCCCGCATAATTCACATTAAACCACCATAATAAAAACTTATCATTATCATTTATTTCATGTAATCATGCCAACCTTATCAATATCATAACTACTATGATAATACATTCATATCAACACATAATATCAATAATGTAAAATATTACAGTGAAAAAAAATCTTTGACATTTAATTGTAATATCTTGCATGAGAAACATCTTATCAACCAAAAATTACATATTTTTTCACCTATTAATTACTTTACCATATTTAAATTATTTAATAAATTTAAATATGATATGATAAATAAACAAAAAAATAGATATAGTATCCTGATAACATAATATTCAATCAAGTAAAGAATCAAAAATGATAGTAAAATATATAAAAACACACTCACTACACTTTACCTTGATTTAATTTATGTCCAATTTATTTTATTCATTATAAAAATTTATAATAATTATATAAGAAAAAAATATAATATTAATTTCATATCAATATAATAATAAAAAAGTGAATTACTAAATCACTAACCTTGATAAAATGTTCAATAAATGAAATAATAAGAAAAAAGAAGAAATTTATTATCATACACCACTAAATATTGGGATCATAGTTTCTAACAATTTTATTTCATGAATTTTAGTGTTTCTAATTTATAAATTCTTTTAAAAAAAATTCAAACTGAACAAAGGGCTATAAAGGAATTCAGAGAAACATTTTGAAATCTTTCACCTACATGTACCATCTTATACCTAGTAGAGTGCACGAGATGGTTGGTGGAAGGTATAAAAAACAAAATTTCTATCTAGGTGCCATAAAAAATTAGGTGTTTTCCAAATAAGAAAACAAATATTCATTTATGGTGGACTTTGGTGTCGTAATTCAATTTTCAGTGGCTTATTTTGACCATCAAAGGTTCTAGATTGGTCCTAATTCTATTTGAGGCTGTAAATACACCCCCAAGTGTTTTTTGATGCATATTTTTCCCATTAAGATCATTTTTTATCTCATTATTCTTCCTTTTCATCATTATCTATATCTTTTGTACTCTTATCTCTCTTTATCCCATCTATTCTTATTGTATTCTTATTGGAGGATAAAGTGTCCTTAAAAGGACCTTTATATAGAAAGCCTCTTCTTTTTTATTTTCTTGGGTGCTCAAATCCATTAAGTGTGAGGAGATTTAGTGCTCCATTATATTTTAGTATGATGTTTTTGGTGCACACTACCACCAAAGTACTGCTAATTTGGGTTTAATGGTAAAACCACTAAAAACAAAGTGTTGTAAAAAGGTTTCTTCCTACAACCACTAAAAATTAAGGTATATTGGGTTTCTTACTACAACTATTAAAAATCAAGGGACTTAATTTTGTAATGGGTTTATTGGATATTGATCAAGCCAAGGGTTTAATAAAATACCTATAAATTATCTTTATTGGGGAGATGTGGGGATCCCTTTGTGTATTATTACCAAACTCCTTTATCAAAGTATAGTGTATTATATTTTCATTTTATATTTATACTATTATTAAATCTTTTTATTTTTGTTTATAACTTTAATTATTTTTATTACATCTAGACTTGTTTTAATTTATATATATTCATAAAACAAAATTCAACCCACTCTTTCCATATTTACTAAGAACAAAAAATTATATCAAATCCAACCTTGATTTCAAAATATTAACTAGTTTCAAGGAAGGTTCACTTAAGGATAGCCTCTGCCTAAAATTCCCAAGATTATATGGAAAGAAAATCTATAATAATATCCCCTAACTTTTATAGAACAAATTATGGTTAGTGAAAAACTAGAAATTATAATTTTATTAAAATCATTGGATACTCAATTTGTAAAATATTTTTGCATGGATATACCCCCAATATGGAGGCAGTGGACAAATGGACCCCCAATGATATAGTGTATTTTGTTATTGATGGAAAAACCATGAATTATCTACATTTTGGGATAGATATTAAGGAAGATAATAGTGTATCCCAATGTAAAATATCTCAAGAAATCAGAAAATTAAAATAAGTTTCACATGATGATACAAATAAGTATAGGATACTAGGCTTGATATGTATCACCAAGATTTAGAAAGCTTTACTCTATATCCTAATGATTATATAACTAAAATTTTTATATGTTTCATTAATATTTATAGTGGAAGAAAGTCTTTAGGTGATGAGATTTCAATAGAGATTCCTGTGAAGAGGATACATTGTATTTTTTTAGGTTCTTGGGCACCCAAAGTGATGGTAATACAAGAAAAAAAGGCATACAAAATATGTATGTTGAAGAACTCATTGGGTCAATCATGACCTATGAAATTATAATGAGGTGGAAATTAGATAAATAATACAAATAATTAAAGGATAATAAAACCATTTCCTTCAAGGAAAACAATGATTAATCTTCTAGAAGTGGAGTTGAGATTTCTCATCTTTCAAAAGAAGATGAATAAGTTATTCAAGAATAAAAATTCATTCCACTATGAAAAGAAGAAAAAAAAAGTAACCTAGAGGTAAGATGTTGTGTGTGACCCAAAAATGGACACATAAAGCCAGACTTCCCCACTCATAAAAATAAAACAAAGTATAAGAATTAAAAGAATAAATCTTTCCAGGTGTCAACTAGGAGTGCAAGAAATGACTCCCTCTCCTCATCGGACAAAAGTAATGGAAGCTCGAAGTGTCTCATGTATGAAATTATGGTAAATAAAGAGTTAAATTATTCCTCCTCTTCCGTTTCTTATACACATTAAAATTATAAACATTATAGATATTATAAAGATTAATTATAACAATGTTTTTTTGAACTTACCTCAAAATTCAAAGACCTTAAAACTAAATCCAATCATTTTTTTATGAAAAAATGAACATAAAAAATAAAATTCGAAACTTAATGAGGAAAATGAAATGTATAAGTATTTTTTTACCAAAAATTATGAAGATGAAGAATAAAAATTCAATTTTTTAGTAGCTAGAAATAAAATCTTGAAAATGATTCAAAAAAGTTAAAAATTAAAATTGTCTGTTTAAAGTATCAATCCAATGTTAAAAATTTAGAAAATACAATAAAGAGATAAAAATTTATCTGTCTAATTCGACCCAAGTTGAGAAATATTTGAATTTGATTTCAGTTTCCCAATGACATGGGAATGTTACTTATGGGTTAGGTTACCCTAATCAAAAAATATTCATAAGAAATATCAAAAAGTCTACTTTTGTAAGTGGTATCCCTCATTATAAATTTTTATATTATTAAAAGAAAACTAAGAAATTGATTTATGAGTGTGATAACCAAAATTACTGTTATGGTAGGAAAAAACAGATCAACATATCTTCAAATATTTTTTCTAGAAAATAAAATATTTCTAATGAAAATTAAAATCCTAAGAAAATGTGGGTTCTAAAGTCATTATTGGTTAACATTTTTGGATACCAAAATCTATAGTATCTTAATTTAATTATGGTTAAAATGTCTCAAGAGACACCCCCTTTGTGGTGGAATGTTCTAATATTATTAAGGGGATATATGTATGACCATATTATGGAATTTTCATTAGATAAGAATAGAGTTTATCAATTATTTTATTTTGAAATTTTGATTTGAATTTATTGAATTTTGTGTTTTCAATTTTAATTTTACATTTAATATTATCTATTTCTTTAGAAAAGTACAATCCAATTAAAAAATTTATCTATTAAGGTTTCATGAATTTTCTATTTCAGGGGATATTATAATTTTTTTTTTAATTTGGTAATTTCATCTTTAATTCATTTTTTGGTTACTTAATTTATTTTCATTTCAAATATTGTGAGTTTTATAATGTTTAATATGAATGATATTTGAATATCAAATTATTGGAAATTATTAATCTTTTTTTGGTACATTTTTTTATTATTTAAAAATTAAAATTCATGTTTAAGCTACCCAGGAAGCCACCAACTATCGGTTACTTCCTCACTAGGTATATTGTGGTGCTCTAAAACCAGGATTCTATTTTTTTCCATCAGAAAGACTTTATATCTCACCACCTATCTAGTACCGTATTACCATACCTTCTTGTCCTATCACAATGGGAAGGTTTATCTTATGTTTTAAAGCCCCTTTTCCTTCCTCCACTCTTTTCCAAAAACCACGTTATTTATATAGTATGATAAATAAATTTTAAAAAACATTATAAAAGTTATAATGAGAACCAAGGTTTTCCCCTCAATGGTATATTTTCAGTTTTTCTCATTTAAGATAATTTTTGTTTTGAAATATTATTTATGTTATCCATATGTTATAATTGTTTAGTTTTCTTTTATAACTTTTGTATTGAAAATCATTTAAATTTTTTTAAATATTGGCATATTTAAATTTATTTTTATATTTAACTTTAAAATATTAAAATCCAATCTTATTTCATGTTTTATTTTGTAAAATTATTTTTCAAATTATCTTGCATAACCTATTTTCGAATAAATTTTAATATCTATCATTCATGATATTTATTATTTAAAATTATTACTTTATAAATTGTTTATTTTATTAGGGGGGAATAAAATGGTTTTATTTTAATATTTTCATTTGATATTTGTCAAGAATGAGGATTTTCATCTCTAAATTTTTCACCTTGGGTTTTATTATACTATTTGATTTATTTTAAATAAATATTTTGTTAATATAATTTTCCTTTTCAAATTTTGAATTCATCGATCTGTCATTATAACTTAAATTTGTTGATATCATTGATCAATTTATTTAATTTAAATATTGGGATCATTGATACATTTATATATTTTATCTAAATCTTGAATTAAATGATTTATTTATTCCACTCCCTAAAATTATTTTTTTGTTTTCATTTTTATTTGTTTAACTCTTGATTTACATGTCATGTGGCTTCTCAATACTTTAAAATTATAAATTAATTGAGGGGGATCTTGACCTTTTTTAATTAAAAATGTTCCTAAGGTGAGACACCAATTATTGAAATAACTCTATCATGATAAAATTTGTTTTATACTCTAGTGGTTATAATAATTAAAATTAAAAAATTTATCTTTTAATTCAAATAAAATGGGTGTGTATTCATAAAATATGTTCTAGAAGTTGGAATATTTTTTAATTTTAAATTTTATTTTATAATCTATATTTGTGTAAATAATGGATTAATTTATTTTAAATGGTCGTGCCTCTCTTAAACATCATTTTACATAGTTCATGTCTTATTATGGTTTATTTTCTATCAAATTTTAAGAAATGTATTTTGAAATATTGAACAATTGAATGTGAGTATTTTTATTTTATAAATATGTTTTGTAAAGTCAGAAGTTTTCTAATTCATTTTTATATTTAAAATTTATTGATGGGATATTATTGATTATGATATTTTCATTTCCATTTTTTATCCCTAATGATTGGACCAAAAATTATTAAGAATTCATGAACATAATTTCTATAAGCCTTTTTTATTAGATTTATGATAATTAAAATGGGGGATATGGTGATGAAATTGAAGGTATGATTTCTATAATAAATTTTGTAAAGTTATTTTGGTGGAGAATGTTATGAAATATAAGGTATTCTAGTCTCTCATGAAATATTTTCAAATTATTTTAAATCTTTTTCAAACTGATTTAATTTAAATAATTTCTATAGTTATGGTTTTATATCTTTAAAGGGGGGATATTTTTCCCCTCAAAATAAAATTTATATTAGTTTTATGGGTGAAAAGGTCACACATACAAAGGTATCTTTAATTTTTTCAAATATTTTCAAAATTTAATGGTTTTGAAATAAAAGTATTATTGAATTATAAATGTTTAATGGTTTTAAAAAATTTTTATTAAAAAGGGGGAGAGGTTTTGAAATTGAATTATTGATGAAATATTTTTTAAGTTCATTCTTAAAAGACATTCCTAAATTGTTAATTGAAGTATTGAGAATTATTGGTTGAATTTAATTATTAAATATTGAAATTTATTTTGGATACAATCATGAGAATTTAATTATGCATATATTTACTATTTACATACATCTTTGTGAACATCAAAATGGGGGAATGTTATACCTCACTCTCATAAGTGGTTTGGACGATCACAAACTCCCAAATATGATTATAACCAATTAATTAATGAATTTCAGTGTTTTCATTTAAGAAATTTTTCTAGGAAGTTTCCAAACCAAACAAAGGGATTAAAAGGGATGTAAAGGATCTTCTTGAAGTCCTTAACCTATAGGTATTAGTGGATACCTAGTAGAGTGCATCGAATGGTCAGTGGTATCAATATAGAATATAAGTTCTATTTAGGTTCCACCAATGATCCTTTATGATGGGTATATAACTTGGGTTTTATCCAAATGCCATAAGCTAGCTGGTGACACCCATTGTCTATTTGTTGGTGTTAATACAAAAAAAATTATTTTGGTGGAGCTTGGTGCCTCAATTCAACTCCCAATGACTCATTTTTACCCTTAGAGGTTTCAGAATGGTCTTAAGGATATTAGAGGCTATACATACACCAACAGGGTTCCTTGTATGCATATAGTTAGCTTGAAGATTTTTTTTTTCTCATTGTTCTTCATTTTGATCATTCTATTGCTTATATATACTCTTGTCTCTATTTCTCCCATTTCTTATTATCGTATTCTAATAATAGGATTGAGAGTCTGATTCAAAGGGCTATTGTATAGAAATTTGTTTTTTTTTTCTTTTCTTGAATTCTCACTAGTTCTCACTATTATTTGAGAGTGAGATATTTGATGCACACTACCATAAAAGTAAAGGGAATTTAGGTTTCTTGGTATAACCACTAAAAACAATGTGCTGTAAATGGGTTTCCTTCATAACCGCTAAAAATCAAGGAAGATTGGGTTTCTTTCTACACCTAACACAACAAGAGTATTTCTTTAGTAATTGGTTTCTTGGTTACCACAAATGCCAAGTGTTTAATCCAAAACCTTTGAAGGATATTAAGGGGAGGAGATATAGGGATCCCATTATGGATTATTGTTGAGCTCCATTATCAATGTTCTATGTAATATCTTTGAATTTTATATTTACACTATGATTAATTTTTTTATTTTTAGTTTATCCCTTTAATTTTCTTAATTACATCTAGCTTTGTTTTAATATCTAAAAAGTTTTAAATGGAAATTCAACCCCCCCCCCAATTTTAATATTCACTTAGACTGACAAAAAAATAAAAATAGGAAAATAACAGTCCCTTGGATCACATGGTATAAATCACATTAATAAGAAGGTATTATATCCAATACAATGTTAAAAGTGTACAAAAAACAATTATCTAGTTTCATAGAGTTCAAGAGAGAGACAATATAACCAAATAAAATAATAACTAAATATAATTTTATAATAAAATTACATATCACTATAATAAATTAGACCTATTACAATAGACCTATCCCAATGGTTTTGGGGAACCACGAGTATAGGTAGTTTATAGGTACCCTATACCAAGGTTTCTAAAAAATCATTGGTATAGGTCCCAAAATTTTGGTTATATATGCTAACAGTTTTCTAAAACCATTGGTATAGACCTATACCAGCGCATTTGGGGAACCATTGGTATAGTTAGCTGAATTTTTTATGAATTATTTTGACACAAAATATTAAATACTAAAAAAATTAAATTACAATTGAATATATATATATATATATATATATTTTTAATTATGTTCACAAAACAAATTTCAGCAAAGTGGTTAAGCCATTGATGTATAAGTTAGAGTTTCTGGGATCAAAACACATAAAACATTTATTTTACATTACCTATACCACTGTTTTTTGCAAACTATTGGCATAGTTATTTCACATTCATGACCTATAATTGTAGTTTGGGAACCATTGGTACAGACCAAATATACCAATATTTTTTCTTAAACTATTGGTATAGGTTTATACTGATAGAAAATCAGCCAACAACCCCTCAAACCATTGGTATAGGCTATAAAAATGATTTGAGGGGCTATAAAATTGGTTAAAAATCATTAGTTTATACTTTTTTTAGTATTTTTTGTTATATCTAGGGTATGGAGGATACAACAACAGAACCTAAGTGATATTGATCAAAAGAGATCCAATAAATATATATTTTAAAAAGGGAATACCCCTCTTAAATTTCCAAAAATGTTTCACTGTTGAAATCAAGTTTTTACCACCACCATGAAATAGTGGGTTTTTCCAGGGTCACTTCCCTCTCATAACCGAACTTGATCCTAGAACCACTAATGCATAGTGTCTATCACCCTCACTTTTTCCAACTACCTCCATGATACCACTATATTGAATTGTTCTATTGAACATAACATAGTGAACCACTTTCTCTAAAATGCACATTTTGGACTTCCCTATTTCAAAAATAGATTCTAATAAGGAAAAAACCCACCAAAAAGACAACTTTTATGGAATTAATAACCACTATTTCATATGAAATCCCAAAATATACATTTTTGACACCAACTTCCTAGACTCACTAAAATAACCAACCTATCACATGCATAGCAAGACTGTGACAGACTAAACTTCATCATGACATAGGTAATAATAATCATGCTTGTTTTAACCCTAATGAAGTCAAAACTCATCCCCTCTCCTTTCAAATACCTCATAGCTTCACTCCCAGGCCTCTAACAACCCAAAATCTATAATTTAATGGTTTTTGAATGTTTCAGAATCTATAAAAATTTATCAAAATAAGTAACCTAAAACAATTTCCCTACTAATATAGTCACCCTCGCATCCCAACTATATATTTCTTGGCACTCTGATGCCTTCTCATATCCACATTCCATAACCATAATTCACATACCATAGCCACTTCATAACATAGTCACATTATTCATTCTCATACCACAGGGAAGTCCCTTGTATTATACCCACTACCATTTTCACATTTTCACATTACATTCAATGGAGAGAGTAGGATAGGAGTTATTCGGCCATTTGTATAAACCAAAACCTATATATTGGGGATTCACCCAGTACCTAAAACCTCATATGGGTGTCATATTTTTTATATATCTCAGTTGGTGGTAAGTAAGAAAGTGACATAAAATAAAATGATGTTTGATAACACATAATCCAAACCTAGTCTCCACTTTCTAATGAACACGTTAATAACATAATCACATTATCATACCACCACCACCACATAACTATAACCAAAATAACCTCTAAACACACAACAGACCAATTCCAAAACCACATAATGACTATATCCATCCTCCAATTTCATGTTTTAGTTATAATTTTTACATTTATCATCACCAAACGAATTAGGTTCATTTATCCACATTAGTTCCTATAATTTTTATTTCTCACAAACCACTAATAACTTCTAAATATTTCATACTTCTTAATAATTCATTATCTACACTTTCATTACAATATAATATTAGCATTAATTTGTTTATTTAATCAAATAATCAACAAAATAAATTCATCCTGCATTCCATATATTCAATTAAATCATTAATTTCGTCATTTTTCTATACCCTAGGAAACTACAACACACTATCCAAACCAAACTCACTACACCACAATAGTAATAACAATACCAATACCTCTTCCACTACCTGAACATATTTAATCAATAAATACCACTTAAAAAATATCAAAAAACCAAAAAAATAACATGAAATTAAATTTAATTTATTCATCCCTTCCTCATCTTATCAATAGTTTTAATCCTCTATAGTCAACTAAAACAAGAACAAAAAAACAATTTCATCAAAAAATAAAAAAACACATAAATTACATATATTTTCAAAATCTCATAGGAATCCTAAATTTTTAAAATTTTTAATATTTAATTTGGATAATTTTATCTTCTTGACTAAATAGAAACTAATTCATAATTAAACCACACCAACTATAATAAAATAAAATAGAGATTCTAAATCACCTACCTTAAATGAAGATTGAACTGTCATGTAATCAAAAGAATGAAACTTTTCATTGAAAACCCCATGTTTCCATAAACAAAAGATCCAACCAACCTATAACATATCTTTCTATCATAAATAATCCTTTATATACATGTACCATAGACTTTCATAGATCCTAAAGATAAAATAAAGAATAGAAAAGAGTGAGAATAAGTGATAAGAGTGTAATTAATCATGGATATTCGATCTCACAAATCTAGGGATTCAAAGACACGCTAATGGAATCCCAATCCACCAAAATCAATCATCTCAACTACATAGGGTTACCAAGAAATAGAAGAGAAAAAATTAAAGAATATGGGATCTTAAATTTATATTTAAAATTTTGCGTAGCCAAACCATGATGTAGTGACCTAAATTATGTTATGGTTTTTATCAATCATTTCAAATCCAAAGATCACAATGCTTTGAAATATTGAGTTTCAAGATATTTGTAGGTGGATTACTTTCATAAAAATTGGATTTAAACCAGACTATAGTGTGTTTCATAAGTTGAAAATATTATTTTCAATCATCACTACTATAATTTGGCGTTTTCACCACACATTATTTCTAGAGTTTACTAAAATGTGGCAATAACTACTTTTTCCACAGTTATGGACGGGTATAGAAATTAAAGAAGATGTTCCATAAAGAATCATACAAGTGATTTATGTTTGAAATATCATATTTAATTATATAAACATATCATATGTTATGACTGTTTCTAATGCATTTCATTTTTGCACTCATTTTGAGTTAATGAAAACTTCCTTTCCAAAGGAAGGCGATCACTTCGACTTATCCAATGAGATTTTAGAAAATACATTGTCTAAGAGGACGGTAGCTCAGGCTCATCACACCATTTTTGGGTAATTCTTCCTAAATCCTAGACACTCATATATATTTAAAATATATTTATGAATCCTTTATTAAATCCCAAATATAGAACAAGTAACCCCCATCAGAAAAATTATTTATTATCATGTATTGATTTTAGAATAATCTGTATGTATTTTAGGTTCTTCATCTATGGAGAAATATATTTGTATCTAAGGTTATTAATAAATGGTACCCCTTTGTATCTTGATTATATATTCTTATATCGTTCAATTTCATGAAGCTTATTTTAAGCCACACCATGGGGTGATCTAGAATTTTTTGTCATCCAGGAATATGAGAGTTGTTTTTTGTTGGGATTGGGCCTATGAGATTTTTAATCTTTGTATACTTATGAAAGGAATCACAACCAATGTAGTTCAGTGCCACATAACAGGACACAACATACATTTTATGTTCATGTGATGAGGACTAAACCATGCAATCTAAGATTATACAGAAACAACATCTTGGTGAAATATTCCTAGTCAAAAATGGTGTGGGACTTATGTTGAGGAGGGATGAGGGACCTTGAGGGAATTTAGTCTCTGAGGATGGATTTGACCCTACTGGGTATATGGACCATATAATATTATGGTGATATTTGGGATTCTATCTTTGGACTTCGAGGAGGCATCCTATGTAACGGCCTGAGTTTTGTGGGGATCCTTTACTTTGTGAAAATGTCGTGTTGGGTTTCTGGTATGGGAATCACGGCGGTGTAGGCCTATCGGTAGCCTTGGCCTAGCGGTAGCCTTGGCCTACCGGTAGCCTTGGCGTACCGGTAGCCTTGGCCTACCGGTAGCCTTGGCCTACCGGTAGCCTTGGCCTACCGGTAGCCTTGGCCTACTGATAGCCTTGGTGTATGGGTAGCCTTGGCCTACCGGTAGCCTTGGCGTACCGGTAGCCTTGGCGTACCGGTAGCCTTGGCCTACCGGTAGCCTTGGCGTACCGGTAGCCTTGGCGTACCTGTAGCCTTGGCATACCGGTAGCCTACCGGTAGCCTTGGCGTACCGGTAGCCTTGGCGTACCGGTAGCCTTGGCGTACCGGTAGCCTTGGCGTACGGGTAGCCTTGGCGTACCGGTAGCCTTGGAGTACCGGTAGCCTTCACGTACCGGTAGCCATGGCCTACCGGTAGCCTTGACCTACCCCGTGAGTTCTTTCCAGTGTCGTTCCTTCTTGCGGAATTAGGGTTTTAAACCCTATTTTGACCTGTTTGAGCGTGTTTTAAAGACACGTAACGCCCATAAGAGTCTTAATTAAATACTTAATGAATTAATGAGTCGGTTTAAACCACCTGACCCCCTTTAATGACAAGTGGGGCCGCGTGGCCAACCCACGAGCCCGCGCCTTACGCGGTTTCGCGTTCTCACCTCAACCGTTTTTGGCTCTTATAAACTAAGGGTTAGCCGTGGTTTCTTCTTTCCTCGATCACAGATTTTCATGAACAGCTTTTGGTGCATCGGGTTCACCTCATCGTTATCCGTAAAGTTTCGCGCCTGGAAAAAAACATCGATCATCTATCAACAAGTAGAGAATTTCTCCTTCTCCTCTATCTCCTTTGTGTATCGTGCGGGGTGGGTGTGCTTTTGTTTCTATAGAATTGGACAAACCAGACCTAATAAAGATAATGAACGGATTCTATAAATAAAGGGGGGTTGTGATCGTTGATGTTGTTTATATTATGATCATCTTCCTGAGTTGTGTTGGCTTACGCCTTCTGAAAATCGAGGCCATTGGTGGTCATAGTCTATGCATTAATGAACCGCTGGTGATTTTTTAAATGGATTCTTTATGGTTGTGAACTCTTGACGTGAAAAGTAAATTAGTTAATTACGTATATTCGGCTAAGTAAATTGGAAGCACCAGGATCAACCCTTCTGTGATAACCCCCGGTTAAGATACATGGAATTTAAATCCTGGAGTGTGTTAAATCTTATGAATCTGAAAATACAGGAATGGTCCTGCTTAGTGTTGGTGATAGTGGTTTGGTTGTTTTCTTTCGCGGCCGGTTGGTGGAAATGTGGGAGGGGATGGGAACCCCTGTTTTTATACTCTCGGTGGTTGTGTGAAATTGGGGATGGGATCCCCTATTTGTAACATCCCAAGTAAGTAATGAATAGTAGATATTTTTACCTATGTCTATTAATGATTAAGATAATGTTTTAGAGGCTTAAGATGAAAATAAATCCAATCTTAAGCATGGAATACACTAATATTCTTAAAAGAATGTTTTACTGCCTTATGATGGAAAACCCTTTTTAAATTTATCTTTTGAAAGTTTTATAAACTATGTTTGTCAAAATAAACTTATTCTTTATGATTGGGACATCAAAATTTACCTTGTGTGAATTTTTGGTATTTTTCTGACAATGTTCATTTTTTAATGAATAGTGAAAAAATACTGCATTTTACATCAAAACTGCTTTTTAATCTAATTTATTTATATGATTAGATTATCTTTTGAATTGGTCTTAATTTGTAATAGGAATATATTTTTACCATTTAATCCAATGGTGGTCATTGGAGTCAATTTCACTTTGAAATTGGACTTAAACTGGTGTCAATCTTTTGATACTTATTGTTTCATAAAAACACGCTATTTGCTCTGACAGCGGGAATTAATTATTAAATTAATTAATGTGACCTATATGTTTTGAATTTTGTAAAATAGACTTCATTTTTGAATTCGGAATATCAAATATAGCTTAGGGTGAATTTTTGGTAATTTTCTGAAAAACTTCAATTTTTGATGAATAGTGAAACCACTAAGTGATAATCAAGCAAACTGATTTTTCAGTTAAATGAAAGTTTACCACTAATGTGTATTGAATTTTGAAAATACGCATACATGGTTTTCATTAGTATGTAAAATGTGGTTCAATGAGATTATAATAATTTTTTGGTGAATAGTAACTTATTAAGTTCTTAATCACGATTAGTGGTAATTAGGGTAGTTTAAGATATAAATAATACTTTAATAAAATGAAATGACCTAGACACATGTCCCAACCTCATTGGTTGTGTCATGGCCGACCATGAAATGCCATGGGTCAACTTGGGGACCCCATGGATCCACTTTTGTTGGGAAATGACATAAATTACTTTTTATTTAATGTTAAAGGGAAAATGACACAAACATAATATGTTTTACGAAAACAATTTTTAATTGGGGTTATACAAGTCCAAAATTTGATTATAAATAGTCATTGTAAAGATAAAAAGATTTCATATATCATAGTAGTTTTTTTATAATTTTTAGACATTAAATAAATTTAATTATTTACGACATAATAATGATGCAACGATGACATCATTATTTGACGATTTAAATAAAATAGAAAGATAATGTAAACTCTATGAACTACACATGTCCAAAACCAATTGGATGAGTGTATTTAGAACCCTTATCACCTTATAAACTAATTCTATCAATGTGGGACCTTTTAAAACCGAAACACATTTTCAAATAATTTAATATTTCTTTACTTTCCAAAAGTGCCCCTCCTCTCCTCTTATAAAAGGACCCCACCTCTACCTCATTTCACACACTCTTAAAGCCTTTGGCTCGGCCAACCCCTGCCCATTTGCTCTCTCCAAATCCCTCTCCTCATCCTAGAGGATTCCCTTTGGGCATAATCCTTTCAAAGGAAGCCTTTAGGCTCAACTCAAAAGGAGTTACACTTTTAAAGGTAATTCATTCTCTCATGTTCATTTGTTTTATTTTGCTTCTCCAACCCCCTAAACTCTTTTTATTTAATTCTTTTGTAACAACACCAGTATCTTCAATATACTAGGATGTTTTTATAAGATTTATTTGAGCTACACTCTCACACAACTACATCAAATGGTTAAAGAACATAAGGTTTCCGTGGATGGCGAAATTCTGCCTCCCGAAACGATGATTGTTCAACACTCATTTAACACCTTCAAAGGTGGCCATTATGATGTCACTATTTTTATATATGATATATAATATGTTTATGTTTTCCTTAAGCTTCTGTTTTTTTCATTTTGGGCATACCTTTATGGTTTCCATTATGGGTAGAACACGATATCTTCATTTTAGGAAGTGCGGACTATCGCCCCCTAAAAGTGATTTGATTCGTTAATACCGTATGTGGGATGTGTAAAGGATAAAGTTAATGATATTATATATGTTATTATACTGGAATTATAATATACTCTTATATCATTATGATTCCATTCCAGAAAATACGAAATAGAAATGGAAGTAGCGTTCATGCGTACGTACGGCTTACCGTCTCCATGAACGGTGCATTTCATTTCTTACCTCTAAATGATTATGTAATATTATAAATGCATGTATGTACTGGATATATATGACATATATGATATCTACATCATTAATACCATTCTGGATAAAATGAACCTTTGACCAAATTAACAACATGTAAGTATAAGAAGTCTATTTTTGACTTAAGAACCAAATACCGACAAAATGGACATTACTAACTTAAATGATTACATGATGTTCATAACATGGTATAAAAGGAATAATGAACTTGAAAAAGATTCATAAGCAAGTAGAGATTAACTCAAGTTTATTATTCAGGAGTTTAAAGAACGGTCGGGTCAAGTCGGATACGAGGTATGGGACTTCGTCTCAATCTCCTTTCGTTGAGGCATATTTTATTTTATACACAACTTTCTTTTATATGGTGTATAAACCACTTTGACTTTTACGTTTATTCAAAGGAATCTTTTTTATACGAAGCGTTTACTAAACGACAAAAGGGAATGTTTTTGTCGTACATATGCGGCGACAATGACTTCTGCACCGTCGTAACCGTTATTTGAGTTTCGGCTTCCTCTATAAGCCATACCTTCTTTTTTTAAAAGAAAAATAAATACCATGTTTTACTTTGGTATTGAAAATGGTTTTCATAATGTTTTTATTATATCAATGTGTTGTATTGATATCTCGTGATTGAAATATGGAAATGTTATGTTTCCTTTATGCACGTTTTATGTGATATGATTATGTTATGGTTCTTGGGCATTATTATGGAGACGGGTGGTTCCGTGATAAACTAAGGGCGGGTGAGCCCGTTATAGCTCTCCAATGCATTGGGTAACGCGAAGGAGTGAAACGTTAAGGTTTCTCCGAAGAGATTTTAGGGAATATACAGTGATGGGTATTCCAAACGTAACCAAGAGGGTTACTCCCTACGTAAGAATGTTATGAATGCCTCAAGTTACCTTTATGTCTTATGATTTCTATGATTTATTTATGATTTTATGAGGTATGTTAAAGTGCCTATGTTTTATGGGTAAATTATGATTTCATGCTTATGTATATATGAATTCACGTTTCCTTTCCATGTTTTTTATAACCCATACTGAGTTTTTATGCTCATCCCAAGTTTTTGAAATGTTTTTCACAGGTCAAGGGAAAGGTACATGATAAGATGATAGAGTCAAGGATGTGTCAAGAAATAATCCATGTTTTATTTTAAATATGTTTCCATTGATGGGAATGAAGAATACTATCTTTATGTAACCACTTTGTTTATATGTGGAATGTAATTCAAGTTTTATGATCTAATTATCTAAAACTCTAAACCCGAAAAGATCCTCAATGTGTAATCTTGTAATAACTCAAGATTAAGTAAGGTTTAAGGTTGGGGCCTTATAGTTGGTATCAGAGGTTGGTTTAGATAACTTTAGGAGTTATAATTCTATTAAATGATTATCCAAAAATATTTTTTTCGAAATGATATAGCATTTAAAGATTACCATGTTGCTTCATCTAAGACATGTTTGTTCAGAATGGTTTTCCGCAGAGGAAACAGGGATGCAGTGCTAGGAAGGCATACAGAAGGAAATAACCTTCCGAATCAGCATCCCGAAATGGTCGGAATTGGAACTGAACAGTTTGTTGCAGTAATGGCGCAGTTGACTCAAGCGATAAATGGTGGTGGTATCCATGCACGAGATCAGCCAGAACAACCGTAGAGGAACATGTCAGTGGTGGAACATTTCATGAGGCAACATCCACCATCATTCAGAGGATCATCTGACCCTGTGCTTGCTGAAGGGTGGATTAAAGCACTGGAGAATATTTTTGATGTCATGGGGTGTTCAGACAATCAGAAGGTTAGTCTTTCTATTTACCGTTTGGAAGGTGAAGCAGATCAGTGGTGTTCTATGGTTAAAAATATCAGGGATGCCGATGAGATTGATGCTCTTGACTGGGATGAATTCAAAGGTATGTTTCTTGAGAAGTATTTTCCTAAGGCTGTTCGACTTAGGATGGAAAAGCAATTCTTGTAATTGAGGCAAGAGGAAGACTCAGTGGCTGCCTATGAAGAAAGCTTCACTCGTTTGGAAAGGTACGCTCCAAATTTTATTCGAGACCTTGATAGTAAAATCAATCGTTTTTACTCAGGATTAAAGCCAAAGTATCGAAGGGAATTAGCTTCTCGTGAGTTTAAAAGTTATGAAAAGCTTGTTCGATGTGCTGAGAAGGTGGAAATGGAGTTTGCCGATGACCAAGTGTTCTATAACAACCAGCAGAAGAAGAGAGCAAGGTGGCAGGAGAAAGTTAAGAATTCTTCAAAAAAGTCTGATGGTAAGAAAACTAAGTTTCCAGTTTGTGATAAATGTGGAAAAAGGTATGCTGGGGAATGTCTTCTGAATTCTGGAAAGTGCTACCGATGTGGTAAGATGGGGAATAAGGCTCGTGATTGCACTGAAAAGGATCAAGCTGAAGGTAAGAACAAATTTGATTTACAGTTAGTGAAGTGTTATAAGTGCAATGAGATGGGTCACTATGCAAACGAGTGTCCGACAAGGATCTTGAGTGATGGGAAGCAGTTAGACTACAAGCAGAAAGGGGTGGTGAAATCCTTTGCAACTACTTCAGCAGATGTCGGGCCATCAAATGAAGTTGTATCAGGTACTTTGTTTGTTTTTTCAGATTATGCCAGTGTGTTGTTTGATTCGGGGTCTACACATTCTTTCATCTATGAAACCTTTTCTAGTAAAATGGGAATACCATCTCAAGAAATGACTCCTGAACTTTTGGTAAAAACACCTGGGGGAAGTGTCGAGGCAAAAAGAATTTATAAGAATCTTCCTATCCTTATCTGTGGAAAGAACCTACTTGCAAACCTTATTGTTCTACCTCTAGTAGAGTTTGATGTTATCCTAGGTATGGATTGGCTCTCTATTTACCATGCTAATATTGACTGTAGAGCTAAAGAAGTTTCTTTTCAGAAAGACTTTCAATTTGTTTACAAGAATGAACCCTTACTTTTGATAACATATCAAGAGGCCGAGAAACTTGTAAAAGATGGAAATGAATGTTACCTTGCACACGTCGTTGAAAATAAAGGAACTGTTCAGATTAATGATGTGCCAGTGGTAAATGAGTATCCTGATGTTTTTCCTGATGAGTTTCCAGGAATAATACCAGATCGGGAAGTTGAGTTTACTGTTGACTTAGTTCCTGATGCTAAGCCAATTTCAAAACCCCCTTATCGAATGTCACAAATTGAACTTTTAGAGTTGAAGGAGAAATTGCAAGATTTATTAGAGAAAGGTTTCATTAGACCTAGCACATCACCATGGGGTGCTCCTGTTTTATTTGTTAAAAAGAAAGATGGTTCTATGAGACTTTGCATTGATTATAGAGCCTTGAATAATATCACTGTTAAGAACAAATATCCTTTTCCTCATATCGATGATTTTTTTGATCAGCTCCAGGGAGCTCAGTTTTTTTCCAAGATTGACCTGATATCGGGGTACCATCAGCTGAAGGTAAAGGAGGCAGATATTCCGAAGACCGCGTTCCGTACGAGATATGGCCATTATGAATTTGTAGTAATGCCTTTTGGGCTAACCAATGCACCTGCTGTATTCATGGACTTAATGAATAGAATTTTCCATGAGTTCTTGGATAAGTTTGTGGTGGTTTTCATTGATGATATTTTGGTGTTTTCTAAAAGTAAAGAGGAGCATGAAAAACATTTAAGGGTTATCTTGCAAACCTTAAAATAAAAGAAACTGTATGGGAAATTCGGCAAGTGTGAGTTTTGGTTGCAACAAATTTCTTTCCTTGGTCACATTGTTTCTAAAGATGGAATAACTGTTGATCCTGCAAAAACAAAATTTGTGGAAGAATGGCCAAGACCCACAAATGTAACCGAGATTCGTAGCTTCCTTGGTTTGGCGAGCTATTACTGAAGTTTTGTTAGAAATTTTTCACGGTTATCTAGTCCAATGACTAAGCTAACTCGTAAGGGTGTTAAGTTTATCTGGACAAAAGAATGTGATGATTGTTTTCAGGAATTGAAAAGAAGATTGGTGAATGCTCCAGTTTTGGCACTACCTTCCAGGAATGGTGAGTTTGTTATATACAGTGATGCTTCATTGAAAGGACTTGGTTGCGTCCTAATGCAGAATGATCCGGTAATTGCTTATGTTTCACGACAGTTGAAAACTCATGAGGTAAATTACCCTACACATGATTTGGAATTAGCTGCTGTTGTTTTTGCTTTAAAAATTTGGAGGCATCATTTGTATGGAGTAAAGTGTGAAATATATACCGATCACAAAAGTTTAAAGTATATATTCACTCAGAAAGAGTTAAACATGAGACAAAGGAGATGGCTGGAATTAATCAAGTATTATGATTGTACAATTCATTATCATCCGGGAAAAGCAAATAAAGTGGCTGATGCTTTGAGTCGAAAAAGTAATGCTTCATTAACAATGTTGCATTTGGAACGTGATCCTTTGGTTAAGGATTTGATGAACTTTGGCATAGAAGTTGTTGGTGCAGGAAGTCCTTATGTTTTGTTTCAGGTATCAGTGAGATCATCTCTATCAGATAGAATCAAGCAAGCACAGAAGCAAGACAGTGAGTTGCATAAAAAGGTAGAGCTGGTTCAGAAAGGTAAGTTGCCTGAATTCAACATTGATAATGATTGCATTTTGAGATTTGGGAAGAGATTGTGTGTGCCTTGTGATTCACAGTTGAAGAGAGAGTTGTTATGTGAAGCTCATAGTTCTCTGTTTTCAGTTCATCCGGGCAGTACTAAGATGTATAGAGATCTGCGGGAGTATTACTGGTGGGATGGAATGAAAAGAGATATTGCTTATTTTACTGTGAAGTGTTTGACTTGTCAGTAGGTTAAAGCAGAACAACAGTTACCAAAAGGGATGCTTCAGCCTTTACCAGTGCCAGAGTGGAAATGGGAGAATATATCCATGGAATTTGTTGTTGGATTACAGAAGACATCTCGAGGTAATAATGCAATCTGGGTTATTGTTGATCGCTTGACCAAATCTGCTCATTTCCTTGCTATACGAGATACTTTCTCTCTTAATCAACTTTCCCGTTTGTATCTTAAAGAGATAGTCTGGTTACATGGAGTTCCACTCTCCATTGTATTGGATCGTGATCCCAGGTTTACTTCTAACTTTTGGAAAGGCCTTCAGAAGTCGTTGGGTACTGAATTAAATTTTAGTACAGCTTTTCATCCTCAATCAGATGGGCAGTCAGAACGAACAATTCAGACATTGGAGGATATGCTACGATCTTGTTCTATGGATTATCAGGGAATTTGGGACCAACATCTTTCTTTGGTTGAATTTTCATATAATAACAGTTTCCATTCTAGTATATAGATGGCACCATTTCAGGCATTATATGGGAAGCGGTGTCGAACTCCAGCTTTCTGGGATGAAGTGGGTGAAAGGAAGTTGATGGGACCAGAATTGGTAGAAGAGATGGCAGAAAAAGTTCATCTGATTCAGAAACACATGAGAACAGCTCAGAGCAGGCAGAAGAGTTATGCAGATAACCGGAGGAAGGATCTATCTTTCGAGGTAGGTGATCATGTTTTTCTCAAGGTTTCTCCTTGGAAAAGCGTGATGAGATTTGGTAAGAAAGGAAAGTTGAGTCCAAGGTTTGTTGGACCATACGAAATTCTGGATAGAGTTGGATCAGTTTCATACCGAGTGGCTTTACCTCCGAGTTTATCTCAGGTACACAATGTTTTTCACGTTTCGATGTTGAGAAAGTATATGCCAGATTCATCTCATGTTTTGAGTCCAGAGGTAGTTCAGCTGGAAGAGAACCTATCTTATGAGGAACAACTGGTCCAGATTCTTGACCACAGGGAGCAAGTGTTACGGAATAAGGTGATTAAGCAGGTAAAGGTTTTGTGGAAAAACCACATGATTGAAGAGGCAACATGGGAATCTGAAAATGCAATGAGAGATAAGTACCCCCATTTATTCGATAAGTAAATAAATTGCGGGGACGCAATTTTCTAAAGGGGGGAAGGATGTAACATCCCAAGTAAGTAATGAATAATAGATATTTTTACCTATGTCTATTAATGATTAAGATAGTGTTTTAGAGGCTTAAGATGAAAATAAATCCAATCTTAAGCATGGAATACACTAATATTCTTAAAAGATTGTTATACTGCCTTATGATGGAAAACCCTTTTTAAATTTATCTTTTGACAGTTTTATAAACTATGTTTGTCAAAATAAACTTATTCTTTATGATTGGGACATCAAAATTTACCTTGTGTGAATTTTTGGTATTTTTCTGACAATGTTCATTTTTTAATGAATAGTGAAAAAATACTGCATTTTACATCAAAACTGCTTTTTAATCTAATTTATTTATATGATTAGATTATCTTTTGAATTGGTATTAATTTTTAATATGAATATATTTTTACCATTTAATCTAATGGTGGTCATTGGAGTCAATTTTAGTTTGAAATTGGACTTAAACTGGTGTCAATCTTTTGATACTTATTGTTTCATAAAAACACGCTATTTGCTCTAACAGCGGGAATTAATTATTAAATTAATTAATGTGACCTATATGTTTTTAATTTTGTAAAATAGACTTCATTTTTGGATTCGGAATATCAAATATAGCTTAGGGTGAATTTTTGATAATTTTCTGAAAAACTTCAATTTTTGATGAATAGTGAAACCACTAAGTGATAATCAAGCAAACTGATTTTTCAGTTAAATGAAAGTTTACCACTAATGTGTATTGAATTTTGAAAATCCGACATACATGGTTGTCATTAGTATGTAAAATGTGGTTCAATGAGATTATAATAATTTTTTGGTGAATAGTAACTTATTAAGTTCTTAATCACGATTAGTGGTAATTAGGGTAGTTTAAGGTATAAATAATACTTTAATAAAATGAAATGACCTAGACACATGTCCCAACCTCATTGGTTGTGTCATGGCCGACCATGAAATGCCATGGGTCAACTTGGGGACCCCATGGATCCACTTGTTTTGGGAAATTACATAAATTACTTTTTATTTAATGTTAAAGGGAAAATGACACAAACATAATATGTTTTACGAAAACAATTTTTAATTGGGGTTATACAAGTAAAACATTTGATTATAAATATTCATTGGAAAGATAAAAAGATTTCCTATATCATAGTATTTTTTTTATAATTTTTAGACATTAAATAAATTTAATTATTTATGACATAATAATGATGCAGCGATGACATCATTATTTGACGATTTAAATAAAATAGAAAGATAATGTAAAATATATGAACTACACATGTCAAAAACCAATTGGATTAGTGTATTTAGAACCATTATCACCTTATCCACGAATTCTATCAATGTGGGACCTTTTAAAACCGAAACACATTTTCAAATAATGTAATATTTCTTTACTTTTCAAAAGTGCCCCTCCTCTCCTCTTATAAAAGGCCCCCACCTCTACCTCATTTCACACACTCTTCAAGCCTTTGGCTCGGCCAACCCCTGCCAATTTGCTCTCTCCACATCCCTATCCTCATCCTAGAGGATTACCTTTGGGCAGAATCCTTTCAAAGGAAGCCTTTAGGCTCAACTCAAAAGGAGTTACACTTTTAAAGGTAATTCATTCTCTCATGTTCATTTGTTTTATTTTGCTTCTCCAACACCCTAAACTCTTTTTATTTACTTCTTTTGTAACAACACCAGTATCTTCAATATACTAGTATGTTGTTATAAGATTTATTTGAGCTACACTCTCACACAACTACATCAAATGGTTAAAGAACATAAGGTTTCTGTGGATGGTGAAATTCTGCCTCTCGAAACGATGATTGTTCAACACTCATTTAACACCTTCAAAGGTGGACATTATGATGTCACTATTTTTATATATGATATATAATATGTTTATGTTTTTCTTAAGCTTCTGTTTTTTTCATTTTGGGCATACCTTTATGGTTTCCATTATGGGTAGAACACGATATCTTCATTTTAGGAAGTGCGGACTACCGCCCCCTAAAAGTGATTTGATTCGTTAATACCGTATGTGGGATGTGTAAAGGATAAAGTTAATTATATTATATATGTTATTATACTGTAATTATAATATACTCTTATATCATTATGATTCCATTCCAGAAAATACGAAATAGAAATGGAAGTAGCGTTCATGCGTACGTACGGCTTACCGTCTCCATGAACGGTGCATTTCATTTCTTACCTCTAAATGATTATGTAATATTATAAATGCATGTATGTACTGGATATATATGACATATATGATATCTACATCATGAAAACCATTCTGGATATAATGAACCTTTGACCAAATTAACAACATGTAAGTATAAGAAGTCTATTTTTGACTTAAGAACCAAATACCGACAAAATGAACATTATTAACTTAAATGATTACATGATGTTCATAACATGGTATAAAAGGAATAATGAACTTGAAAAAGATTCATAAGCAAGTAGAGATTAACTCAAGTTTATTATTCAGGAGTTTAAAGAACGGTCGGGTCAAGTCGGATACGAGGTATGGGACTTCGTCTCAATCTCCTTTCGTTGAGGCATATTTTATTTTATACACAACTTTATTTTATACGGTGTATAAACCCCTTTGACTTTTACGTTTATTCAAAGGAATCTTTTTTATACGAAGCGTTTACTAAATGACAAAAGGGAATGTTTTTGTCGTACGTATGCGGCGACAACGACTTCTGCACCGTCGTAACCGTTATTTGAGTTTCGGCTTCCTCTACAAGCCATACCTTCTTTTTTTAAAAGAAAAATAAATACCATGTTTTACTTTGGTATTGAAAATGGTTTTCATAATGTTTTTATTATATCAATGTGTTGTATTGATATCTCGTGATTGAAATATGGAAATGTTATGTTTCCTTTATGCATGTTTTATGTGATATGATTATGTTATGGTTCCTGGGCATTATTATGAAGACGGGTGGTTCCGTGATAAACTATGGGCGGGTGAGCACGTTATAGCTCTCCAATGCATTGGGTAACGCGAAGGAGTGAAACGTTAAGGTTTCTCCGAAGAGATTTTAGGGAATATACAGTGATGGGTATTCCAAACGTAACCAAGAGGGTTACTCCCTACGTAAGAATGTTATGAATGCCTCAAGTTACCTTTATGTCTTATGATTTCTATGATTTATTTATGATTTTATGAGGTATGTTAAAGTTCCTATGTTTTATGGGTAAAGTATGATTTCATGCTTATGTATATATGAATTCACGTTTCCTTTACATGTTTTTTATAACCCATACTGAGTTGTTATGCTCATCCCAGGTTTTTGAAATGTTTTTCACAGGTCAAGAGAAAGGTACATGATAAGATGATAGAGTCAAGGATGTGTCAAGAAATAATCCATGTTTTATTTTAAATATGTTTCCATTGATGGGAATGAAGAATACTATCTTTATGTAACCACTTTGTTTATATGTGGAATGTAATGCAAGTTTTATGATCTAATTATCTAAAACTCTAAACCCGAAAATATCCTCAATGTGTAATCTTGTAATAACTCAAGATTAAGTAAGGTTTAAGGCTGGGGCCTTATACTGTTGGTATGGATTCTGTGGTTGTGAGTTTTAAGACCGGGTGGGTACTTGTTTATATCATGAATTGGGGTGGGATACTCTGTTGATGAGAAACCTTTCCGGGGGACATGGGGTAGTGTCTTGAGGGTTTTTCATTGGTTCCAGTACTTTGAGGGATCTCACTTATCCCCTTGTTGTTGTGACTTTACAAGAGAACCGGTTGTGGATACATAAATTGACGATTGGATGGATTATTTTCCTTGGTTATGCTTATGGTGTTAGTTGCCCAGTAGTGCATAAACTTATTTGAACATTATTACTGGACATGAAAATAAGAATGGGTCAAATGGGTTTTGTTGGCGAGAGTTGTGACTCGGACTTGAGTGATGTTGTGGTCTGTAGGCTGTCTGAAGAAAAACCTAGTTAGGGGTGAGTGCTTGTTACCTATATATATACTTGTAGTTTTGTGTTTTCTTATTCACGCCCCACCCAAGTTGAGCACTTAGTGCTGAACACCCCCATTTCATGGGGGAGGGTGTTTTTTCCAACACTATTATTAGTGGCTGGTTATTAGCTCCTTTTCTGCTCCCTTTCCCGGATAGCCCAAGTATCTTTGGGCAGGCTGTGATAGCTTGAGGTCCATTATTAGCCCAAGAACCTTCGGGCGGGGTAGTGCGGTGGTTGGCCAGGTGTGTGCGGCAGGCGGTTTCCCAAGTATCTTCAGGATGAGGCCCAGGTGTCTTCGGGCATGGCAGTGGATCTTTCTAGCCCAGGTGTCTTCGGGTTGGTGGTGGTTGTTGTGGCCCAAGTGTTTGCGGGTGGGATTCGGCAGTGGGACTGCGTGTGGTTTTGGCCCAGGTGTGTGCGGGTGGGTGTGGTAGTGGGACTGTGTGTGGTTGTGTCCCAGGTGTGTGCGGGCGGGTGTGGCAGTGGGACTGTGGTGAGAATGGCGGGATTGGTCCGATGCGTAGGATGTCTTAATAACTAGTGGGAAAGTGGCACGGGGTACCCAAACATCTATGTGCTCTTATTATATATATTACTTGACTTGCGTTATTTGGGGAGTGTGCCTTGGTGAGGCTTGGGTGGATAGTTTACGTTGATAGGTGTTTGGTTTACTCCTTTTCTCATGGGACTTTAGTACGTTCACCCACTTGTGCACGGGAGTCTTTGGTTTTCCCTACTGAGTGTAATTGTATGCTCACCCTACGTATATAAAACTGCTTTCAGATTTCGAGGAGGACTTTGGGGATCGTGCGGGACCATACTAGCTCAGACCTTTGAGGCAGTTGCCGTTGTTGTTTTTCTTTCTTTGGTACTTACCTTTGTAGTCACCTTTTGTACTTTGTGGATTTTACTTTTGGGACATGCATGTGGGAATGGTCTACTTTTGGCTTTACTTTTCTTTTATCTTGGTGTTGTTGAGTTTCACTATATTATCTATCGATCCTATAAAACAAAAAGGGGTAATTCCTTCCATTTGTGAGAAATTTCTATACCCCTGGTGCTAGTCGCCACTCCGGGACCTATTGAAGGTGGGTCTCGGGGGTCATTATCTCTCCTTCAACTTAAAGAAGGAAGGGCCTAGCAATCTTCTGACCCTTCCCCCCTTTTGGTGAGGGAAAGTCGTGACATCCTACATATCCCATTTGGACTATAATCAAAGACCATGTAGTTCCAATGTGTTGGGGATTACACATATGGAGGAGGCCCATGGGAAGGTGAGAGGATGATTTGTAAAAGGATTCCACACCCAAGATGGGTATTTGATCATGTGGATTTCATTATTTCCACTTACCTCTAATCTCATGTGATTCATGCTTGTAGTGAGAAACAAGAGGAAGTGGACGATATAACAAACCACAAAATCGCCTTTTCCCATTGGTGGACGAGGCCAGGGCGATGGGGGGAGAGATAAATGGATTTTTTGTTCCCATATCCTCTTTTACTTTCATAATCTTGGGGTATGGAAGTTAGGAGGGTTATGAAATCCTTGAAGAAAGACTAGAAGATTACTTAAGGAGGGATGACCTATTCCTGATTTTAGAGAAGATGTGAGGATGATAAGGCATTACCCATCATCAAAGGGAAATAAATTGGTTTCCCTCACTATCTAAACTGGGGAGGTCCTTAGAACTTCCATCATGGTTAGGGTCCTCATTACCAAGGGGATGTAGAATTGTAAATATCCTGAGGACCTTACCCATTGTGTAAGATAAGTACAGGACAACTTTTACCAATGGAATGCACAATCAAATGGGAGAAATGATGATGTGTCATTTTCCCTAATAATGCAAGTCTGGAGGCATCAATGGATAATATCCATTATTAGTTCATGAAGGGGACCACATGTGGTGTATAACATCATGGGAGTGGTTTATGTAGAAAATTATTTGGATAGTTCACAGAGGGGCCAAGGTAAGGCCAAACGCTATGCAGAAAGGTCCATTCTGTGTAATACAGTTTGTTGATGGACTGAGGCAAGTCCAAACACTATAAAAAAACACTACATCCCCCATACTATTTAATACATAGGATGGTGGTCATAAAAGGGAATTGATATGTGTTTTTTTGTCCACAAATTACTTTCTACGTAGATGGTTGTCCATAAATGAATTGCTATACAGATGGCTATCTACAGCGGGTAAGTGATTACTAGGTGAAATCATTTTCTCAGACCATTTATCTCCATGTATTCTCCCCCATCTCTATATGTGTGGGTATTTTATAAGGGTATAGATGTAACCATTCAATGGTTGACTAGAAGCAATGAAAAATCATCACTTGTGAAGGATTTTGGTTTATGAGTGTCCTGAAGATAACCCCTCACCCAGCAAGATAAAATTCATTTATGGGGGGCTTGGAAAAGACGCCTCACCCCACAAATGATATTTCATTTTCAGGGCCCTAAAAGTGATGCCTCACCTCACAAAATAAATTTCATTTGTGGGTGGAAATGGGGTGCTTGGCCTCATAAATGAAATCTCATTCATGGGGGTTTGAATGGTGAGGCATATCCCTACAGATATGGGGGCACTATGTGGGACTGATATGCGGAGCGGAGAATCACATAGTGGGCAGGTTATGAGAAATGTAGTGTTTCTTTATGGATTTGGGTCTTTAACCATTTTTAATCTCTTATATCATTTCCAAATTTATAAAATATATAGATAATCCATCCAAACATTTCTAGACCCAACATAATGCCCCCCATCAGAATGAGGTCTGATCAGCATGAAGATGAGTCAATTTTCAGAAAGAAATTAGTACAGATTAATTCTTTTCAAGGTAACTACGAACCCAAAGGGGGGACCATGTCTATAAAATGTGTCAAGTTCTCAAAAAATTTGTCATGCAGTGTGAATACTCTTTATTAACAAGAACATATGGCATAACATCCTTCCCCACGCAGTAATTTAATTTACAAACAGACACTACGGGAAAAAGGGCTTTTTGCGATGGGGCTTTTGCGACGGGAATAAATCTCGTCGCAAAAGGTCCTTCCAAGAGGTTATTTGCGACGGGGGTAACGATCCGTCGCAAATAACCAACTATTTGCGACGGGATTTCGTCTTCCGTTGCAAATAGTTTGGCGCGGATAGCACGCCAAACCGCGCGAAGGTTATTTGCGACGGTGGGATCCCACTGTCGTAAATAGTTAAGTATTTGCGACGGGCCCCGTCGCAAATAACCGGTGGCGGTTTATAGCTTTTTGCGACGGGATGTCGTCTCGTCGCAAAAGGTGTGTCGGCAGGGACTATTTGCGATGGGTCCCGTCGCAAATAACTTTTTAACTGCTGACAGTAATTAATGTGGGTGTAGGTATTTGCGACGGGTCTCGTCGCAAAAGGTACTATTTATGACAGGATACCCGTCCCAAATAATCTCATCGCAAATAATCTAACCTATATATACCCTCATCTGTTTTTCCTCTTTCCTCTCAAATTTTAGATCTTGTTTCTCTCTAAACTCGGATTTTAGAGAGATAATTTTTCTAAGTTGATTTTTTTGTTCACGAAGAAGTTGTGAAGGAGTCTGCATCAATAGAAAATCAGTCTTAAAGGTATTTATGTTTTTTTAATTTATTATTTATTTCATTTTTTTATGTTAATTTTTTTTATTGTTGATTAGTTGTAATTAAATTAAATTTAAATTGTTTTGTCATAAGTATTTATTTGTACTAATATATTGAAATTTTTAGTATTAATTTTTAACAATTAGTAGTAATTATTAATTATTAACGATAATTATTAATGTATATAATTAATTTGTAGTAATTAATAATAATTGGTAATAAATATCAATAAATAGTAATAAATAGGAATAATTAGTAATAATTAGGAATAAAGAGGAATAAATATTAATAATTAGTAATAATTAGGAATAATTAGGAATAATTAGCAATAATTAGTAATAATTTGCAATAATTAGTAATAAATAGCAATAAATAGCAATAATTAATAATAATTAGTAATAAATTGTAATAAGTAGTAATAAATTGTAGTAATTAGTAATAAATTGTAATAATTTGTAATAAATACGAATAATTACTAATAAATACTAATAAATACTAATAATTAGCAATAAACACTAATAATTAGTAATAATTAGCAATTATTTGAAATAATTAGCAATAATTAACAATAATTAGTAATAATTAGCAATAATTAGTAATAATTAGAAATAATTAGTAATAATTAGCAATAATTAGTAATAATTAGCAATAATTACAAATAATTAGCAATAATTAGGGATAATTAGGAATAATTAGCAATAATTAGCAATAAATAGCAATAATTAGTAACAAATAGCATTAAATAGTAAAAAATAGGAATAATTAGTAATAAATAGGAATAATTAGTAATAATTAGGAATAATTAAGAATAATTAATAATAATTAGTAACAATTTGTTATAGTTAGTAATAAATTATAATAATTAGTAATAAATTGTAACAATTAGTAATAAATTGTAGTAATTACTAATAATTACTAATAAATACTAAAAATTAGCAATAATTAGCAATAATTAGGAATAATTAGAAATAATTTGTAATAAATAGAAATAAATAGCAATAATTAGCTATAATTAGGAATAATTAGGAATAGTTAGTAATAATTAGCAACAACTAGCAATAATTAGTAATAAATAGAAATAATTAGTAATAAATAGAAATAAATATTAATAAATAGGAATAATTAGGAATAATTAGTAATAATTAAAAATAATTACGAATAATTAGGAATAAATACTTATAATTAGTAATAATTAGGAATAATTAGGAAAAATTAGCAATAATTAGGAATAATTTACAATAATTAGTAATAATTAGAAATAATTAGTAATAATTAATAATAATTAATAATTAATTGAAATAATTAGTATTAAACTGTAATAATTAGTAATAAATTGTAATAATTAGTAATAAATTGTAATAATTAGTAATAAATACTAATAATTAGTAATAACTACTAATAAATACTAATAATTAGTAATAAATACTAATAAATAGCAATAAATAGAAATAATTAGAAATAATTAGCAATAATTAGAAATAATTAGCAATAATTAGAAATAAATAGTAATAATTAGCAATAATTAGTAATAATTAACAATAATTAGAAATATTTTGCAATAATTAGCAATAATTAATAATAATTAGAAATAATTAACAATAATTAACAATAATTAGCAATAATACGCAGTATTTAGAAATAAATAGCAATAATTAGAAATAATTAGGAATAATTAGCAATAATTAGCAATAATTAGCAATAATTAGCAATAATTAGCAATAATTAGCAATAATTAGCAATAATTAGTAATAAATAGAAATAATTAGTAATAAATAGCAATAAATATTAATAAATAGGAATAATCAGTAATAATTAGGAATAATTAGTAATAATTAGGAATAATGGGGAATAATTAGGAATAATTAGTAATAATTAGGAATAAATACTAATAATTAGTAATATTTACTAATAATTTGGAATAAATACTAATAAATAGTAATATTTAGGAATAATTAGTAATAATTATCAATAATTAGGAATAATTAGAAATAATTATAAATAATTAGCAATAATTAGTAATAATTAGCTATAATTAGAAATAATTACTAATAAATACTAATAATTAGTAATAATTACTTATAAATACTAATAATTAGGAATAATTAATAATAATTAGCAATAATTAGGAATAATTAGCAATAATTAGCAATGATTAGCAATAATTGGCAATAATTAGCAATAAATAGGAATAAATTGTAATAATTAGCAATAATTATGAATAATTACGAATAATTATAACTAATTAGCAATAATTAGAAATAGATAGAAATAATTAGCAATAATTAGAAATAGTTAGCAATAATTAGGAATAATTAGAAATAATTATAAATAATAAGTAATAAATAGGAATAAATTGTAATAATTAGTAATAAATTGTAATAACTAGTAATAATTAGTAATAATTCCTAATAAATAGTAATAAATATTAATAAATAGTAATACTTTGTAATAAATAGTAATAGTTAGTAATAAATAGTAATAGTTAGTAATAAATATGAATAATTAGTTAGAAATAAGAATAATTAGAAATAATTAGGAAAAAATACTAATAATTAGTAATATTTACTAATAATTAGAAATAAATACTAATAATTAGTAATATTTATCAATAATTAATAATAATTAGCAATAATTAATAATAATTAGCAATAATTAGGAATAATTATCAATAATTAGGAATAATTATCAATACTTAGTAATAATTAGCTATAATTAGTAATAATTACTAATAAATACTAATAATTAGTAATAATTAATAATAAATACTAATAATTAGGAATAATTTGTAAAAATTAGCTCGGAATAATTAGCAATAATTAGAAATAATTAGCAATAATTAGCAATAAATAGGAATAAATTGTAATAATTAGCAATAATTAGGAATAATTAGGAATAATTAGAACTAATTAGTAATAATTAGAAATAAATAGCAATAATATGAAATAATTAGGAATAATTAGCAATAATTAGGAAAAATTAGTAATAATTAGGAATAATTAGTAAAAAATAGGAATAAATTGTAAAAATTAGTAATAAATTATAAAAATTAGTAATAATTAGTAATAATTAGTAACAAATAGTAACAAATAGTAATAAATAGTAATAAATATTAATACTTAGTAATAAATAGTAATAGTTAGTAATAAATAGTAATAGTTAGTAATAAATATGAATAATTAGTTATAAATAAGAATAATTAGTAATAAATAAGAATAATAAGTAATAAATAGGAATAATTAGCAATAAATAGTAATAAATAGTAATAATTAGTAATAAACAATAATATTTAGTTAAGAAAAGTTCAAAATAAATTTTAATAAATTATAATAAATTCCAAGAACCTGGCACAATTTCTAGTGGATTAACAGCACTCCTTTTCTTCGATGACTTTTCTCCTTTCAACTCTCACCGACTCAAAAAAATATGAAAAATGTGATGCTACATAGGCATATTCAATCTCGTATACACGAAATTGGATATGCATTTGTAGGATTATATTTTTATAATGTTTCCAGGCAGTGACAGTTGGAAGAAGACGATTCATCGACGAAAAGGGGGTGCTTTTGTCCGACGGCTCATTTACTTGCCTCTTTCTCACACAGAAATAACAATAAAGAATCTGGTCAGAGATACGTATATTCATTCTCATGCATAGGAGAATGAATATGCGTACCTCCGACTAGATTCTTCATTGTGATTTCAGTGTGAGAAAGATTCAAGTAAATGAGTCATCGGACCAAAGAGTAGCCGTCAATCCACTGGAAATTGTATTACCTTTAATTAATGGTAATTATTAAGAAGTAGTAGTAATTATTTATCTTCTATTTTCTGATAGTATTTTTATTATTTCAAATTCTTCAAAAACAGTGATGATTTTATATTTTGTAGAAAAATATGGAACAAGGAAGTCGACATCATTCATTATTAGATGATCATGCTTGGATAAATCAACACAGAAATCAAAATGGTTCTTGTTTAAATCCTGTATATATTGAGGTTGTTGAATCTTTCTTAGTATTTGCATCATCAAAACCAGAATATGTTTCAGAAGGCACAATCAAGTGTCCTTGTAAAAAATGTACTCTGAGAACGTTTGACACATTTGACAAGGTTGGGGGACATCTCTTGCGATTTGGTTTTCAACCAGATTATGTTTTTGGTATCAACATGGTGAAAGTAGTTCCAAAGAATATACTAATAACTTGATTTTGGATCAATCACAGTTCCAAAATTTAGTACATGATGTTGCAGGTCCATCTGTTCAACAAAATGAAACTCATGATGATATTGATTTAACTCCCGAGTTGGCACCATCTGAATTTTATGAGTTGTTGAGGTATACTAAGGATGCATTATATCCTGGTGGAAAGATAAGAAAATTATAAGCAGTTGCAAAATTTATGGCTGTTAAATCAGATAATAAAATGTCAAAAAAACTATTTTGATCACATATTTTCTTTGGTTAAATCACTGTTACCTGAAGGAAATGTGTTGCCTACAAATTACTATGAGAGAAATAGGTTGGTTTGTAATCTAGGCCTTAGTTATCAGAAGATCCATGCATGTGCAAATGATTGCATCTTATATTATGGTGAAAATGAGTCATTGGATAGTTCTCCAACATGTGGACAATCGAGGTATAAAGAATATCAACCAGGGAAGTTTGGATCGATTCCTGTAAAACAGTTGAGATATTTCCCCCTTACACCCAGGCTGCAACGTTTATTTATGTCTCATAACACAACATCAATGATTTCATGGCACAAAACCAATATTTCAACTGGTAAAATCTTGAATCATCCATCTGATGGTGGTTCATGGAAACATTTGGATCGTCTGCATCTGTCTTTTTCTTTGGAAGCCTGAAACGTGTGATTGGGTCTTTCTAATGACGGTTTCTGTCCGTCTGGTTCTTATGGTAGTTAGTATTAATGTTGGCATATGTTTATAACTTCGTACAATCTACCTCCAAGGATGTTGATGAAGGATCCCTATATCTTTTTGACCTTATTAATCCCAGGATATCTGAAAAATAATATTGATCTTTGTTTGAAACCATTGATTGATGAGTTTAATGCATTATGGAGTAATGATGTTAGTACATATGATGTTGTTGCGAAACAAAATTTCACATTAAAATTTGCATTGATGTGGATGATTAGTGACTTTCCGACATATGGAATGTTATCTGGTTGGAGTACACATGGTCTGAAATCATGTCCTTACTGTATCAAATACAACAAAGCTTTTATGCTTTTCAATGGAAAAAAACCTTTCTATTTTGATTTTCATCGCAGATTTCTTCCAACCTATCATCCTTTTTGAAGGAACAAATCTCATTTCAAAAAATGAAAAATTGAAAGGGATGAACCTCCAAAAATGATCTTAGGTACATAGTTAAAATCAGTTGTATTTTCATTACCTTCTATCACATTTGGGCCAACAGTAAACCAATAAAAAAATTCATGGCTTTTGGAAAGAACATAATTGGCTAAAACGAATCATTTTTTGGAATCTCCCATATTGGTCTGATTTGTTGGTCTGCCACATGTTAAATGTCATGAAAATTGAGAAGAAATGTTTTGATAATTTATTTCATTTAGTTTTGGATACACCAGGTAAGACCAAATATACTGTAAAAGCACGATTAGATCTTGCCCAAATTTACAGGTGACCAGAACTTAAACTATTTGAAAATGTCAGATCAAAGAGGTTAATGAAGCCAAAAGTAGCATATACACTATCCAAAGAGAGTTGTTTATCATTTTGTCAGTGGATTAAAGATTTGAGACTTCTAAATGGCTATGCTTCCAATTTGGGCAGATGTGTTAAGAATGGTAATATTATTAGATTAAAGTCATGATTTTCATATTATAATGGAAATACTTATGCTGATTGGATTTATAGGTTTGTTGAATTCTATGATTTGGAATTTTATAATAGACATATCATATTTTTTTGAGACATTTGTGCAGAGAAAACTGACCACGATGCGCTAAGAAAACTGGAAGAAGATGTTGATGTAATTATATGTAAACTGGAAAAAATATTTCCACCTGCTTTCTTTGACTCAATGGAACATCTGATATTATATTTTCCACATGAAGCTAAATGTGGAGGTCTAGTATAGTTTCGATGGATGTACCCATTTGAGAAATGCATGCAGAAATTGAAGAACAAATTACGTAACAAAGCATCAGTTGAAGGCTCAATTGCTGAAGCTTATTTGCAAGAGGAAATTTCTTTTTTCTGCTCTCACTATTTTGAATCTAAATATCCCTCAAAACAAAACCACATGGTATGGAATGAGGGAAATGTAAATGATGAAATGGAAAATCATTTTATCAGTTTTAAATCAGCCAAACTTTGGCTTCAATGGAGTTCAAGAACGATGTCTTTCAGACGATGAACATCACAGAGCTCATACATATGTTCTTCTCAACTGTAAAGAAATGACAACATTTTTAATGTGAGTGATTTTATCACTTATTATATAATTTCTATTACAGTATGTAAAATTATTTTATTTGTAGGTTATATGATAATCATATCAAGAAACAAGTTCCAGAAATTACAGCAGCTGCTCTTGAAGAACGCAGAGAAAAAAAAATTCTCAATGGTTTCAGAAGCTGGTAACATAAATTATTGATGGTTTAATATCAATTAAGTTTACTATTTATTATATTGATAATTGTTTTAAAAAAAATTTGTGTCTCAACTTGATGATAAAATTGATAAGCGACTATGTATATTGAGTAACCCACCATCCAAAATGGTTAAATCTTATAATGTATATGTGGTGAATGGTTTTTGATTTCATACACGTGCATATGGGGAATCAAAAAAACAATGAACAGTGGAGGTTTTTTGAGAGGATCGCATCATAGAGAAACTTAAGTTGAATTTTACGGCATTCTAGATGAAATTATTGAGCTATGTTATCTTTGAAAAAATTACATAACGATATTTAAATGTCGGTGGATGGATACTGAGAGAGGCTTGAATGTTCATCTGACTCATGTAATCGTTGATATTAAATATAAAAGTCTTCTTGCAGTAAATGAACATTTTTTTCTGGCTCAACAGGCACATCAAAATTATTACGCAAAGTACTGTGCTACTTCAAGAGACCTGGGTGATTGGTGGAGCATAAGAAAAATGAAATCTCGGGAAAATAAATTTACTCAAACTGAATGTGGTTTTTCTAAAGAGGAAGAAATTGAAATTTTTCACGAGACTACTCAAAATCCATCTTTTTCACAAAAAACGCAAATATCGATGAGGACACCCCACAATTAAGGGTCAATGGTGATGAAGATGTTAATGATGTTACAAATGAAATTTAAATGACAAGGGATGATGAAAGTGAAAATCATATGGATATTGATGATGTCGAGGAGGAATATGAAGACATTGACATCATTAGATATTAAGATGATGATGAAGGTGAACATTGGCATAGTTAAATGCTGGTTATGATCATAACTAATATATATATATAATAATTATTTTCAACTATATGCTAACAACAATCATTTTTTGTTTCAGATAGACTCTGATCTATTGTGTGAGTTAGAGGAGGTTGAGCTACCTTTGGATGAGGGGGATGTGGGATCGTCTGACCCACAGCCTACCAGTGGTTCAGGAGGTACATGGAGGGGGCGCGGTCTTGCGCGACAGATGATTACTGACCATATCCCTGTGTGACGTCCACATCTTGGCTTTGATCCACGCACACGGAGGTACGGTAACCAGTATATTTTAATTATATTTCATTAATTTATTTATATATATACTAATTGTTTGATTATTTTTTTTTTTCATAGTTTTACGCATGTAGCTGTTGGACAGGGGAGCGCTATCTTGCGTAAATATTTTTCTCAGCTATGGACCACATGGGAACAGATTCCCATTGATGTGTAGCTCGACATGTACAATCATTGGCTGGTACGTAAATAAATAATATTTATTTTCAAATTTATTTTATTGATAACTTGATATTATAAATTATTTGTAGGTTTTATGGTATCCCATCTATTATAGCATGCGTGACGATATCCATGCAACATGGGAGGTGTCTATGCGTGAGCGTTTGCGTCATCTTTTTCACAATTCGAGAATGACGACCATTAAGAAAAGCAGGAGAGAAAGTATTTGATGAGTCGTGTAGAGCCCACTGACCAGAGTACATTTCATCTCAGGCTTGGTATGGATTATGTACACACTAGTTGGGTGGTGGATTTCAGAGAAGGTCTTCATTAGGTCAGCAGAATCGGGGGAGACGGGAGGTGACGCATCGAGCTGGTAGTCATACATTCAATACGCATAGAGAGCATCTGGTAAGTATTTTTTTAAAATATTTTATATAACTTCAAATATAAACAGTTTATTTTATATTCAAATAGACAGTAGAGCATAACGATATTACAGAGTATAATGTTTATCAGAGGATGTACAGTGATCTAGCCACCAGAGAGATTAAAGGTGATCGCCAGCATCAGATTATGGTTAGTCTTATTTTTTCAGTTTGACAATTAACTGCATATAATATTTTCACAATTTTAATTTCAAATTGGAATTGATGGAGTCATATGAGGTTGAGACTTCTCAGACACAGGCTGAGGGTCAGGACGAGGCGACTGATTAGACTAGTGCCCACCATTTCGACGAGGCGACATGGATGCAGGTGACTCAGTATGGATTTGAGAAGGTCCGAGTAGTTGGTATCGGCTCTAATGTGACTCTAGGTACTTATTATGGTACTATTGTGATGTCAGTGTCCAGCTCGAGAGGAGCTCGAGGAGAGGCATCATCTTCTGGCTCACAGTATCAGGAGAAGTTCCGTGCTCAGAATGACCTTATAGATAGTTTGCAGAAGCAGCAAGAAGAGAATCGTCAGCAGCAGCAGCAGCAGCAGCATGAGGAGGAGATGCGTCGATGGCAGCAGCAACAGCAGTAGCACGAGGAGGAGATGTGTCGATGGCAACAACAACATCACGAGCCGATGGAGTACATGCACCATCTGACTCGTAGTTTAGACATAGAGTTTCATCCACCAGCTCCTTCATCTCGTCCACATCCTCTAGAAGACGACCCCCCCCAGTGATTTTTTTATGTCAAATACATTTGAATTTAAATTTCTTGTAATATGAACTATTTAAAGTTTCTGTCTTTTATATCGGTGCGATTATTACAAAATTTAATTTTTAATATTTTATGATTTGTTTTTGTAAATATTGAGAATTTTAATATTTTTTATTTTTTTTATTATTTTAATAATATTAATATTATTGTTTCATTAATCACAATTTAATTAAATATATTTTTTTAGTATTATATTTTTTAATATTTGTTTATTTTACTAATAATAATAATAATAATACTAATAATAATAATATTTTATGATTTTTTTATATTTTTTTGTAAATATTGAGAATTTTAATTTTTTTATTTTTTTATTATTTTAATAATATTAAAATTAATTTTTAAATAACCATAATAATATTTTATGATTTTTTTTATTTTATTTTTTTGAATATTGAGAATTTTAATATTTTTTATTTTTTTATTATTTTAATAATATTAAAATTAATTTTTCAATAATCATAATAATATTTTATGATTTTTTTTATATTTTTTTGTGAATATTGAGAATTTTAATTTTTTTTATTTTTTTATTATTTTAATAATATTAAAATTAATTTTTCAATAATCATAATTTTGTTAAATTTATTTTTTTTTTTAAATTATTTATTATTTGCGACGGGATCCGGTCGCAAATAGTCTAAATAATTTTTTTCTTAAAAAAGGTGTTTGCGACGGGATTACGGGCCCGTCGCAAATAGTATTTGCGATGGGCCCGTCACAAATAGTCTAAAAAAATATTTTCAAAAAGCATTTGCGACGAGATTACGGGCTCATCGCAAAAAAGTATTTGCGATGGGCCCATCACAAAAGAGCTTATATTTATATAAAGTATATAATCAGATACTTATTTGTAACGGCATTTTTTGCAACGAGCTATTTTCGACGGGGCCCCGTCGCTAAAGTTTATTTGCGACGGGATCCCCTCGCAAATACCATGAATTCTAGTAGTGAGACTATATCGCATAATGAAGAATCACCATCTTAGAACTCATATATTTCTAAAAATAATTAATTTTATTCATGTTTGACTCAATCCTAAATAGTGGTAAAGTATTATATATAGAGACTTAAGTGATTCTCAAACCACATTGTATGTTATGTTGTTCAATAGTTTTTTTATATGCAGGTTCTTTATGATTTGGGTTACTTTTTGTATCCAATGTTTCCTTTTTGATTTTGTATATGAAATGGGTCCTACACATGCTACTTTTTCTTTTGATGAAAGTAAGAACACCATGGTTTAAATTATTGACAATAATGAAAAACAAGATATATTTATACATCATCAATTCTTAGTGGGAATTTTGGGTATTATTCTTTGAGAGTATCTTATCTCAAATAGGATACCTCTTTAGGGATTTGGATTTCCATCAGATGTCCCAATCCTGGCACCACATCATAAGAATAAACTGGTGGAATGGAAAATCATGTGCAGCAACACACCCCCAGGAAATATCTTAGTAAAGCTTTCTTTTATACAAGATACCTACTCTGAGGGGGTTTTTTGAATTATAAACCTTTATCATTAGAGGAAATAGTACAATCACTATAATCATACATCCATTTCAATCATTCCTATATGTGGAAATCGATATCTAATGTGATGTAAGAATGGTTTTAACAATGGTATCTTCATCCTGGAGGATCATTCAACCTAGAATGGGGATATCCTTTTAGGTTCATTGGAGATATGAAGGGTTTATGGCCAAATTAATGTTATAAGGATTGTATGAGTATGTCTGGTTTTTTCAAACTTTTTCTAATCGAAATAGATCCATAATCCCTCACTTTCTTAGCGGATGGCCCCAGATACCAATATATTCCATCTAGTGCATGGGAAAGTTAGTATTGGTTATTGGGAAGCATAGATGATCCTAGGAGAACCCATCATGTGTGATATGTATTATGAGTACCTTTCTCATTTTTTTAGTGTGGGATTACACTAAGATAACTCCTTCGCTTGTGAGGGAATTTCTCAAAATAGCGTGGAATCTTTAGCAAGTTGAGTCCCACCTCAAGATGAATGCCCATTTCTCTAATTCAATTCAGGTAATTTCCACAAAAAATTATCATGATCCTCATGTGATTAAATTGAGGAAATTTCTTATTCGTATAACTCGAAGACGCATGTGTGCTTACTAACTGATGCTCAAATATGGTCACTTTGATCGGTGGGGTTGGCAAGTTGCCCCTGATTTTAACTGATTGGTTTTAATTTTATATTTCATGGAAATTTTTTAGAGTGGTTATCTTCTAATATTGTATTAATCAAGCATTGTTGTTAGATTTCCATCCTTTTTTATGGCCACCCAGTTGGAAACCGGGAGGTACGTCAACCTAGTGTTCCCAGTATTGGCATAGACTTATCATTTACTAGGATGAATAATCATGGTAAGCCTCTCTAAATTCACACAATCCTCTTCTAGCTCCTACGGGGTGGGTAATAGCTCATATGGGGGTTATTAATTTTTCAACACCTAGTGAATTTCATACGCGCGATTCTGGCCCTAATTATAATGAATAAGTTGGATAAATCCATTGAACATGCTCAATTATCATGGTCATTTTGTATCCACCACTTAATCTTCTCCTATAGGTACCCTAGTAAATGACACATCTATAAATAATACAAGATGAGGGTACCTCATTTCCTTGAGGGAAGATTTTTGGTTTCTTGAATTGAAGTAAATCTGATATATTACGGTATTCAACCTATCAATTTTTGTTTCAATTTTATTTTATCCTAAAGAGGTTAAATGCATTGATTAATAGTACCCATAAAGAAAATCATCTGAGGTCCCTCTTCAAATTTTCTTGATGTTTACATGGGAAGATACAGGCTCCCGGATTGAACATCTACCCACAGAAATCAATCTCGGGCCTGTGAAGTCTTATGCTGAAGCTTGTATCTTATCATACCCAGATGTCCAACTGGAAAATCTAGTATCCATTATTAAGGGTCTGGTTGTATCCAATTATTGAGAGGGAAACAAGTGTGAAATAGAGTTGGTAAGTCCGAGATAGGTAATTGAACTAATAAACACTCATTTATGACATGCATAAGAAGAGGTTGAGGATATGGGGTCTATCCTCACAAAATAATGGTTACACCCCCATGGAATAAGCTATTGATCCATCTTCCCAAGGGTTCATCCCCACAAAGGTCGCATATCCCATTTCTTAGATGGAGTGGGACATATGGAAGAATTATATTCATATTGATGGGATTTAGTGATTCCTTAACGGTAATGAAATCATTTTGACTGGGTGTGATGGAATATATATTCCCAAAATCATTTCTAACAGGGTGCTTCCTAATTTAGTGGAATCATACATATACGAACTTGAAACCTCCATTAATTTTCTCTAAGGTCAATTCATATTTCTGTAGTAGGTAATTGAAATTTTGAGACCATACAAAAGCAAGAGTGAAGATAATGGTAGTGGTTTAAAGGATACTGGTGAGGAATATTTTACAGTTTTGTGTGAACTTGGTGATATGCCTTCTTTCATAAAACTAGGGCCTCAGAAGAACCCCTCTCCAAGGGTAGTGGTATATGAGATTCCAAGTAGAGGGGTGGGGTGACTTGATCCCACCCATCCAATGAGTTTGACCTATTCTTCATTATTCATCAATTTCCTGGAATCATTTACCGAATATTGGAGTGAGAGGGAGAATTAGAGGAATGATTATTCTAATGAAATGTGGGGGTGATTGAAGTAGAAGAAATTTGGATATAGTATGATCATTACACCTAAACATATCTATTTTTGATAAAATACTAAAGAGGATGTTTTGTATATTGAGGAGATAGATTCCTCTATCAAATCATTAAAAGGTATTATTAATTGGTATGATCCAGTGTGGTAAATACCGATAGCAATTATGGAATAATCCAATATCGAGGAAGTGGTTATATTATTCTTTATATCAACTCTTTTCTTCTCTCACTATAATATTTTATCCCATATCTTATCCCCCCCCCCTCTATTTTTGTAGAGGCTAAGAGAAATCCATCACCCAATCATTCTCTAGGATATACTAAGAGAGAAATCATTATTGGAATGGATGTTCATGTGGATGAAAGGGTCATAAAAGAAGGATCTCTTGAGGAAAATGAGAATATGAAAGCTATGATTTATGAACCAACAAGAGTATTCCCACCCCCTCCTCCACCAATTATGTTACTTGTGAGATTATCTTCATGGGAAATAATAAGGAATAGGCAAGAATGTGACAACTGGGTCCCGGTGAGATTATCAACTCTTTTTTTTCACTCACTATAATATTTTATCCCATATCTTATCCCCCCCCCCTCTATTTTTGCAGAGGCTAAGAGAAATCCATCACCCAATCATTCTCTAGGATATACTAAGAGAGAAATCATTATTGGAATGGATGTTCATGTGGATGAAAGGGTCATCAAAGAAGGATCTCTTGAAGAAAATGAGAATATGAAAGCTATGATTTATGACCCAACAAGAGTATTACCACCCCCTCCTCCACCAATTATGTTACTTATGAGATTATCTTCATGGGAAATCATAAGTCATAGGCAAGAATGTAACAACTGATTCCCGGTGAGATTATCAACTCTTTTTTTTCTCACTATACTATTTTATCCCATATCTTATCCCCCCCCCCCCCCCCCCCGCCCTCTATTTTTGCAGAGGCCAAGAGAAATCCATCACCCAATCATTCTCTAGGATATACTAAGAGAGAAATCATTATTGGAATGGATGTTCATGTGGATTAAAGGGTCATCAAAGAAGGATCTCTTGAGGAAAATGAGAATATGAAAGCTATGATTTATGACCCAACAAGAGTATTCCCACCCCCTCCTCCACCAATTATGTTACTTGTGAGATTATATTAATGGGAAATCATAAGGCATAGGCAAGAATGTGACAAATGGGTCCTAGTGACAGCACAGACACCCCGCCTTAACATGGTTGTCGGGTCCTGACCCACCAGGTACCACCATGCCCCGCAGACACATGGGGCCCACCCCACGGTCCACCCACGTGCCTGAACGGGTTATTTGACTAATGATAGTCCTCATAGGCCAACACTTGTCCATTCTAGTGTTCTTTGTTCTCACTCACACACACCTGAGAGACTTCCCAGAAGGTCACCCATCCTGATCACTACTCCAAGCCAAGCACGCTTAACTGTGAATTTCTAATCAGGAAGGCTCCCGAAAAGGAAGGTGCACCTTGTTAACATGAGTCATATCATTTAGTCATTTAACCCTTTATCATTCAGGGGTGTTATATTCACCCCCCCCCCCCTAGAGCACAACGTCTTCATTGTGGGCCTTACATCTCAACCCAGGCAGTGCACCACACTTTAGGTTGGGTGCCTCCTCTGATCACTACTCCAAGCCAAGCACTCTTAACTGTGAAGTTCTAATCAGGCGGGCTCCCGAAAAGGAAGGTGCACCTTGTTTACATGAGCCATATCATTTAGTCATTTAACCCTTTATCATTCAGGGGTGTTACATTCACCACCCCCTTTAGAGCACAACGTCCTTGTTGTGGGCCTTACATCTCAACCCAGGCAGTGCACCACACTTTAGGTTGGGTTCCTCCTCTGATACCAAATGTGACAACTGGGTCCCGGTGATAGCACAGACACCCCGCCTTAACATGGTCATCGGGTTCGGGCCCACCAGGTACAACCAATTTCCCCTCAGACATGTGGGGCCCGCCCTAGTGTCTACCCACGTGCCCGAACGGGTTATCTAACTAATGATAGTCCCCACATGCCAACACTTGTCCTTTCCAGTGTGTTTTTTCCTCACTCACACACACCCTGGGAGACTTCCCAAAAGGTCACCCATCCTGATCACTACTCCAAGCCAAGAACGCTTAACTATGGAGTTCTAATCAGGAAGGCTCCCGAAAAGGAAGGTGCACCTTGTTGACATGAGTCATATCATTTAGTCATTTAACCCTTTATCATTCAGGGGTGTTACTAAGAAAGTAAATTAGAAATTCAAATATGATCTAGGATAGTAAGTAAGCATTTTACCCTTCTCACTTAATTTACATGGTATATGTCCAGTCATGTTAATGTGTAAATTTGTGTAGGTATTGTTATAGGATCCACAATTTAGGTGGTGTCGACTGTTTGGGAGCCTATGTACCCTTTTCCTTTGGAGTCGAATGTGGTTGGAATGAAAGTTCCAACGAAATCCAAACTAAATGAAGATATGGGACCAAAAAGTTTCAATGTTGGGGTGGAGGGTGAGGGAAATAATGATTTATCTTCGGTTCTAACTACACTTTTTTCCTCGGATAGAACAACGGTGGGGGGGAGCAGTGACATGGGAGTCCCACTGTTGCTCCAAGTTTACTGATTTCCATCCATATAGGCTCAGTGTCTATGAGTGACCTTTTAGAGTTTACTGGCTTGGATGAACATATACCCTTTGTGGTTTCATCCGTAAGAGAGTTTTTTTTAGGCCAACCAACAAGATCTAGAGGCGGCACATATAATTCCTACTAATGAGGTTATGATGACCAAGGAGGTCAGTGCCTCGGTAGATGAAGGTGGGTATCTTGACTTCTTGACTATATCATCTTCTTTATTAACATGTATTGATTTATATATACCCATTTCAAGATCATTGGAATAAGTCTTTGAAATCTCAAAATCTTTAATTTTCTAATTAACTGAGGCGACCATGAATTCAATTGTTGTAAAACTCTCTCTTGTTGAAAATTTTGATAATAGGTATTATCATTGTGATCTAGTCCTAGAATAAATTCATCCCAATGGTAGTGATTCTAGATTAGATGATGAGACCCTCAATAATTTCCACATCACTAAAAAATAGTATTCAGGGATTTGTGGAAATTGATTTCTTAGACCCCCAATCAAATATTTCGTCAAAAATTCCCAAGATCCATCAGATTTTATCTGTTCTTGGTTATAGGGGTTTTAACAACTGTTCCATACATACCAAGTTAAAAGAAGTAATTTACATAAAAGATAGGGGGATATAATTTTAGTCTCAACTCAAAACTATAGAGTATATCGACCATTTTTTTGGATCTAGAAATATTCTACCTAATGAGGCCTCCGAAAAGGTTGGAGTAGTAGCCTATCGCCAAAGATGATTTTCCTAATAGAGGACCTTGGTGGAATATCTATTTCAATAAATAGACCGATTCAATCAAGAATAGGATCATGTTGAAGAAGTGGCTAACAAAGATCATCAGTTGGAGTAAGAGGCATAGAAGGTCGGGCTAGACACTATTGAGAAAGAAGAACCACTACGATCTTATGTGGAAAGAGATGTCATAATGTTTTCGGAATTATGTTGATCATTATAGGACTCTAAAAAAGTAATGATTTTCCTCTATAGATCTTTCAAGAAAATACTTTAATAATAGTGATTCACTTATATGGAGAGATTATGAGTTACAAATTCTCCTCTATCTTCTTGTAATATGAAATGATAAAGGGTTTTTTTTCTAAATCATTTTTCTCTTAATTTTATATTTCCCTTGAAATTTTAACAGTAACACTAGTGTTATATTTCTGGTTAAAATATCCATGTATCAATGTGTTTAAATTTAAATAATGGAAATAGTAAAAATTAACTAGATTTTTCTTAGATTATATGACCTAGAGAGCTGAGTCACAACTTTTTCCCAAGTCTCACTCTTTGTGTTTTCAAACTGCTGATTATTATGTATCTTTTCATTGGAAGTTTCGTGCCTTTACACGACTAAATAATTCAGGTGTTGCTTTTAGGTCAAACATATTTGACCAATAATTGTGAGTGTAATAATCCCAAATAAGGCTTCCAGACCATGAATATGAAACTCCCTATATATATTAAACTCACGTGCAGGGAGAGGTTCATTTTATTCTTATCATGTCTCTATAAACCATGGAACATATTTCAGAATCTTTTGTGAAAATTAAAGTCATAAATTGGAAATGAGGAAATAATATTATGAGGCATATATGGTTTTTGTGCCAAATACTTCTACATAGATCTATATCTCATGAATAGGGAAGATAGAATCCACAATAAATGGTCCACTTGAGTAGTTTTGATTCATGTGGGGTGGAATTTTTCCTCTCATTTTAAGGTAATTTTGTTGGGGATAAGTTTCCTTTTTTAATAAAGAAAATTAAACTTGATTGTGCTAATTAGAGTGACTCTCCATGTCCTATAAGTTAACATGATTCATGGTCATCATGTGAAATAAGAGGAAACATAGAAAATCATTTAAATCCAAATGGGAGTTCATGACAGGGAACATGTGTTGTAATTTTCACTTTAATTTGATTTCATGAAGGGATATGATTGTTGTCAATGAAAACTCATATTTATGGATTATATCCATGACCAATGAATCCTTGAGAAAGGATGGGACCCCTATATAAATCAAATTATTATATAGGGTACATTTATTTTCATATTTCAATGGGACTGAAATAATGTGAGTATCCTAAAGAAATAGAGTATTCAACCCTAATGTTAATATATATATAGGGATTGTATACCAGGAACCTTTTCATTGATCTGGCTATCATATAGATGATGTGTCACATAGAATTGACCGTATGTCATGCAGTTTTAATTTCATGCTACAAGGAATCTGATGTCCAATAGTTTAGGGTTATGGTACAAGGACCTTGTCCTATAGTTTAATGGTGTATATCTCAGATGAGTGTCATATATTTTAACATCATTGTGATAATGAAATCAGCCAGAAAGTTTAAAATCATGTTCCTGGAATTTATAATTTTTTTATTTTAAGTTCTCATGGCTTTGACCAAAAGATTAGTTATTTTCCATTCCATGGTGATCTGACAGAGAATACCCTATCTTCCATTAGGAGTGAGGAGGGTGGTTGTAAGATATAATATTGGAAATTTTGGATCAAAAAAGTGATATAGGATATGTATGAAAGGAATGAAAGTGGACCATGTTTGAAAAGTGGTTTCCCACATAAATTTTTCAGGGATTACAAATATAGAAGAAGTTTCTCCTAAGAACAGATGTGCCTTTAATTGGAAATCCTTTGAGGGTGACTTTTGTGGATCCAAAATGGTGCATATTATGCATAGTAAAAATAGAGGTTTCCTTAGTAATTTTACATTCCATCATTTATGGATAGGGAAATATTATGTAGATACATATTTTTCCATACATGGAGTTTTATTTGTGTAAAGAAGGTGTACGGGTATGGAAGGAGTATTTCATGTCAAAATTAAACCAGAATGGAGAGAAATTTTTCTTCTGTAGGTTTGACCAATTTGTAGGAAAATGTTTTTTATATTTTATTTTTTTGTGTATAGGATTAAGACATTGGGTTTTGGAATCACTACATATCTCGTCAAAGTGAGAATCAAGACAGACGTAGTTCTAGGATAGATTCCCCACAATGATCAAATTTTTGTGTAGAGAGGTTGTATTTTTAATTGAATATGAGATAATGAGGGGGGTAAGAACCCATAATAATCCATGATATGCTGATCTAGTTTATACATAGTAGAGTATAGAATTTTAAAATTGTGGTTGGGCCTAAGATAAAGGGTATGTATATCGCTATATATCTCATAAAAGTGAAAATAAATCCATATGTAGTTTGTGTATGGAGGTGTGGTGGGAGACCAAACCTATCATAGTTGTCATCTCGGTTGTGGGTTATAGTAATTTAGAATTTTACACTATGAAAGGTGTGTCAACTATTCAATTTAAAATCATGTGGTATGGACGTTTAGTGCTCCTTTTAAGGTATTGCATCGAGGACTATGTTAACCCTGAAATGAACTAATGTATCTTTATCGTGCAGGGAATCCTTTACCAAAACTTCTAATCCCATATGATCTATTTCTGGTGTGATAAACAAGTAGTGGAAAGGGTTTTTTTATCACATAGAGGTGATTTTAAAGAAGTACATAGATGTATGATCATATGGTGGATAAACTAGGATATAGGATCCATGCATTTTTATGTATCTCACAATGGTATGAATAAAGTCATGCGTAGTTATGAGAAATTTTGCAGTTTTAAATCATACATTAAGCATTATGTTTACTAAATGTCATATAAATTATGAGTCATATATGGCTTACCAATTTAGGGATTTTGTAGCATGCTTCAGAAGTGTGGAGGGAAATTGTAAAACAAGAACCTGGGTGTTCTCAAATCAAGAGAAATGATACGGGAAAAATATATTGGTAATTACCACATACCATGTTCAGAATGTGGTTTTTAACATGATGTTTTTAGGGCTTATGAATATAAAAGAGTTCTCTCCAGAGGATGAAGGTGCCTCTGGTTGACAGGCCATTTGAGGGTTACTTATGAAGATCCAAAATGGGACATATTATTCATAGTCAAAAAAATGTGTCCCTATGAATTATACTTTCCATCATTGATGTAAAATGAAAAGTTATGGAGATCTAAAATTTCCTAGGAAGAGGAGTATGATGTGTGGAAGGAATGTGTCTGACAAAAAGGAAATATTTGAACCTGCATTGGACATAGAGTGTGAACTCCCATAAATGTATCTTTGTTTGTATGTAGGGGGTTTATTTTTTGTACATTTTGGATAGATCCTCTATATAAGGTTTAGGGTTAACTATGTATCCCGCTGAGGTGAGAATCAAACCACATGTAGTTCTTCAAGGGAGGTGTGGTAGGAGACCATCACAAAGGGATGTTATTTTCTCAATCACAGATAGAAATTTCATATAGTTTTATGTCATTTAATAATGATGTAAATCATTCAGTTTTATTTCATGAATCAAGGAAATTATATTAAATTTTAATGTATTATGGTGGTGTTCTACAGCGGTGGCACCACTCATCACTGTGGTGCATTCAGATCTGGGTGCGTGGATGGGATCTAGTGGTTTAGACGGTCTTCAGCAGCGGCGGAGGTGTCCCGGTGGCCCTTGGGAACATTGGTGATGGATCTAAGGCTGCAGAAGATGGAGGAAAGTCGAGATATGGTGATTGGACAACAATATAGGTCTTTGATGGTTCGTTATGTCAGTTGATCTTCCTGACAGTTACAATGATGGTGGCGGCGTGGCGGAGCTCAGTGGCAGCTTCCTCGGTTGTATGGATCTGAATGCGGAAACTTTTTTCTAGTCTATGGTGAAATAGTGTGGAAGGGTGGTGGGAATAGTGGCACTAATTATGGCTATAATCATGATGGAGTATGATACATATAGATCATTGCAAATGTTTATAATTTGGTCCTTAGGATTATTTTTGGACTGATGGGTCATTTTTCATAAGGTTGTGTGTCCCTGGCCATCAGGATTATTTGTTTTCTTGTTCTCAATTTTGATTTTGTAAAGTTATCTATCCCATTCGGCATTCAGGTCACTATTTTTTAAGGCTATATGCCTTTAGACCTATGCTTCGGGTGTGTCATGGGGTTTCCCTTACCCACAAAAGGGTTCCTGTTTTCTTTTTTTCTAATAAAGGGGCTTGACCCCAATCATTTAGAACTAGGACAATGTGTTGTGCCTTTTATATTCTTTCTTCCAGAATCAAATGTCATACAGTTTATCATCTTTCAATATGGATTACGTGTCATGAACATTATCATCGTGTGACAAGGATGAAATGTGTTCCTTTTAAGGTTATTCATAGAGGACTAATGATTCTTTACAGTTTAACATCATGCAATACAGATGAAATAAATGTTTCTTTAAAACATGAAGTTTTTCTTGAGATAATTGGTCGGGGGTGTGTTTCATTCCCCTTCCATTTTTACTAATTATTAATATCCATTAGTATTAAATTTATGTATGATATAAGGTCCTTCCTACTTTGTTTTGAGATTTGGGGGGTTCTTTCTAGGTATTATTGGATTCTTTAGATCCAAACCCAATTCTCCTTGAAGGAACAAACAAAGAAAATATTTCTTATTGAAGGATCATGCTATCCGGTTTTAGTATATTTACAAAAAATGTTGTGTATACAATCTTTTCTCATCAAGTCACTCTAACTCATAAAATCAATTTTTTGATTTTTCATCATCTGATAGTTGTCCAATGAAAGTTATTCGGAGTGAGGGAAAGTGAACCTCAATGGGTATTAGTTCCTCTATTCCATAAACCAGTGTATATGGGGCTGTTTGAGTAGTAGTGTGAGTTTTTGTTTTGTAATCCCATGGTACATGCAAGATCTTGTTAGGCCAAGATTTATTTTCTCTATCCACCATTTTTTATATAATTTTTGACATAGTTTTATTTAAAGCCATTATATATCCATTTTCTATTTCATGGTTGGAGGAAGAATGGTTGGATTCAATGTTATACTCCAGATAAAACTTCATCTATTCAGAAGAGAAAAATTTAGTGTCATTATTATTAAGTATTTTAGGAGGGACACTAAATCAGATGATGATGTTCTCCTTCATGAAATTGATGATACTTTTGGTCCAGAATTCCTTAAGAGGTATCACATAGACCCATTTAGAGAATAAATCAATAACATTAAGGATGTATTAGAACTGATTGGTCATTTTTAGTATGTATGGACCTACAACATCCATTCCCTACACATATAATTTCTAGGAGAATTTATTTATATACATAAAAACTAGGGTTTAATGGATGAATTTAGAATGTACTTGGAAGGAATGATATATTTTGAAAAAATGGGTGCATCCCTACATCATTAGAGGCCATAAATATCTGATCTTCCTTATTTTGTGAGAAATATTGGTTCCTAACAAATGGGAACCAAAATTGATAGCATAAACTTCATCCATGGTGTCATTAATATCCTATATGTCATTGTTTATGAGGTGAATTCCATCAAATCTTCATTTATAATGAAATTTCAAATGATTCGGGTTATCATAAATGGTGAAATTGATTACTTTTCATCAGATCTATACTTTTCTAGATCTATCTAGTAGAATAGATTATTTTTTAGTTATTCAAGGATGGGTATTATCCACCCATTTTCAACATTATCTAGTTTATGGGTAGAATTTATATTTTTGATATATTCCATAACTCTTTGAACAAAAGGAGATATCGTTATTCAATGGGAAATGATGACGAATGTTTCTTCCTAATCTAGATCTTCCAAGGCTATAAATATTTGATAATGCATCTTCCTGATCATTTTTTGAACATGGTATGTGAGTTATTATTGGATCATAGGGGAACTCTTTCATCAAACCTCGAGCATAATTAAGAGGCGGGATTGGATATTCTTTTGTTATAACATAATAACCATTGATCTTGTAATTACCAACACAAAATCACCTTTTATTCTCAGGTGGGTCACCATTATTTTCAAATTTATCTCCAAGACTATAATTAGGGATTTTTATTCGGCCGTATTGTCGGTTAAACCTTCTGATAGCAGAAAAAAGTAAGGTTGAACTGTCTTTGTTGGTGAAATGAGAAGTATTCCCAACCCAACATTGTTGAGCTTTGGGTCTTCCAATTTATTTTCAATTGGGCTTTTCGATACACCATAAAAAGTAAATTTACCACATTCATAGAGAGTCCAAAATGGAGAACATTTCTTCTTCTAATAGTTTTATACTCATCATCACTTTTTCAACATAGGGATGTTCAACGAAGATATTTTCTAAGGTATTCCCTTTTATTTCTTTATACAGTATGAACCGGATGTCGTACTATTGTAAAATGATTTCCCATTATGCCTAACGTCCAATCAATATGGTACTATTGGGGATGTATTTGAGTAGATCATTTTATGAGATCAAATGGACTTTATAGTGTTTCATGTAATGCCTTAATTTTTGAATTGTAAAAATCAATGCTAGACAGTTCTTCTTGATATTTGAATACTAGTTCTTAGTGTTAATCATGTTGCAAGTGAGATAATAAAGGTTTTTTAACTACAAGCATCATTTTTATGTGTGAAAAAGGCACCCATAGATTGTTCTAGATCAGTCATGTATAGGATAAGCACCTTTTCTTTAACTAGAGGCCTAAATACTAGTGGGATCAAGAGATATTTCTTTAGATTGATGAATTCTTCTTGTCAGTCATCATTCCATTGAAACACAACCTCTTTATTCATCAATTTGGTGAAGGGAAATCAATTTCTTATGAGTTTTTCTATGAATCAATGAATGTAGGTATGGTGTCCCTATATACCTATCAACCATTTGAGGTTTCAAGGAGGTGAAATACCCAAAATTACATTAGCCTTCTCAGGTTCAACTTCAACTCCACAATTTTGTATAAAAGATCCAATAAATTATCCTGAAGTAATGATAATACTACATTTTAGTGGATTCATCTTTAGAATATGTTGTGAAGGTTTGTTGAAAATGATTTTCAAATTGGAAAGGTGGTCATAATATTTCAATGTCTTTACCATCAATTCATTGACATAACACTCAATTAACTTTATTATGAAGGGTTTGAAGATACGATAAATGGCACATTAATATGTGACAACATTCTTTAAAACTAAATGCATTTATCGGTATAAGAATACACCCTGGGGTCCATAAAAGAGGTTGATTTTTCATCTTATGGGTCCATTCATATTTTATGATACACTGAATATCCATACATGAAGGATAGTTCTTGATAACCAGACATTTCATCTATCATAAGTTCTGTAATTGGAACAAGGAAGCCAACTTTTAGAAAATTTCAGTTGTGTGTCAGACTCTTAGTCACTGCTGATGCAATCATTATATCCAGGAAAACTTGTAGAATGTGGAAAGGAATAGATTCTTATCCCTTCATCATTTCTAAGATGTAATGGGTGACCTCTACAAATAGAACCAGAATATATTCTAATTATGTTTCTAGATAAGGGATTTATTCTATCTCTTTTTCTCTATTTACTGTACTAATATACTAAAAAACATCATGTATGGGGGCATAGATATGATTCTTCCCCTATTTTTAGCTAGGATCTTCCATCTTGTTTCTCCGGCTGCCACCAAACTATTCTAGAGGGATTTATGGATGTGGGTAGGTGTGTGCTCATGTCTATGGTTTTACTCAATATTTGGTTGGTGGGATTATCTAGATGGAATGGAGGTAGGGTCTTATTCTGTATTGACTAGTCACTACCCTTGGAGGTCGATCCTAAGTGCATGATTTTGGTTGAACTAGGCAATCCTTTAGAGGGTGTCATCGAATCATGTTGAGGGTTTGATACCATGTTACATTGGTGTTGGAAGATAGTAGGAGGATCCCATTAGAGGGACCCTATATTGTCTGGATGAGGTCATTAGTGACCTCTAGATCTTCCTCCCTTATATAATGGAGGAACTTATTGTTGTGTTCCGGGGATAGAATCCTGAAATGGTTTGAGATGGAAACTATTGTCATCAGTTCTAGGATACCACCCATCATTGAGTTTATTGTTGGTGGGGATTCATGAGATAGATGTCTTGTCGATCTGACTCTAGTGGTGGGATAGTATCATTTTGGTGGTTCTCCCAAACAACGACAGTAGAAACCTAGTATTGGAGATGTTGGGTTGGTGATAGTGTCCTCTGATTTGATGAGGACCCCACATGTGCGATAGTAAATTCATAAGTTTGGGTTGGTTTAAAGGAAACCATTGGATTATATTTAAGTAAGTCCTTGTCAAAAAAATTTGGATACATATGAAAAACAAAAATAATAAAACCTCATCAAAGTAGAATCTTAATAAACTAATACATGAATAATTAATTATTCTGCATCCATCTTTTGAACATAATATATTCTTTATTTGAAAGGGGATTGACATGTGGGCAATGCAGTCATCTTAGTAAAGGAATAGTATTAGGTTCACCATTTTTTTCAACATATTACATTCCTGTCCACATTTTGAGTTAATGCAAACTTTCTTTCCAAAGGCAGGAAGTCACTTGGACTTATCCAATGAGATATTAAAAAGTGTGTTAGCATAAAGGATGGGATGTCAGGCTCATTTCACCCATTTTTGAGAGATTTTTTCCTAATCTAGGATTCTATTATATATTTATGATGTATTTTTTAATCCTTTATTAAATCTAAAATATGGAACAAGTCACTCTCATATGAACAATCAATTATTATCATGTATTGATTTTAGAATAATTTATATTTATCTAAGGCTCTTTATCAAGGGATACATTTGTATGTATCTAAGGTTCTCCACAAATGGTGCCCTTTTTATGTGGATTATAGATTCTTATATCGTTTATTATCTTGATAATAGTTTTAAGCCACACTATGGGGTGATCAGAAATTTATCATCATTTGGGATGTTACGAATTGTTTTGATGTCAGGATCAGGCCCATGACATGGGCTTTCTATATAACATTGTGAAATAAATCAAAACCCACATATTTTAGTGCCAACTAACATAACATGAAATACCTCTTAAGGTCATATGTTGAGGACCAAACCGTATAGTTTAACGTCATGTGGAAAGGATATCTAGGTGAAAGATTCGTAGTCAAAACTAGTGTGATACTTACACCAAAGTGGCCTGATGGACCTGGAATGGATGTTTCCTCCCATGATGGATGTGAACCTATATGGAATATGGCCCATATAATATTAGGTTGATATTTGTAAATTTGGGTTTTGACCTCAAGAATGCTTCTTATGTATTCTATTTGGATGGGAATCAAATTCCACATAGTTTGAATGGGTTAGGGCTTACACATGTGGAGGAGGCCTGTGTGAAGGTGAGAGGAAGCTATGTAAAAGGATTACCCTATCCATATAGATATTTGATTGTGTATATGTCATGATCATAACTGAACTCTAAGCCCACGTGGGTCATGCTCGGTGTGAGAAATAAGAGGATGTTAAATATCTGACAAAACACATAATCTCCTTCATCTACTAGTGGATGAGGTTGAGGAAATGGGAGAGAGAGAAATGGATTTTTTGTTCTTATATCCTATTTTGATTTTATAACCATGGGGTACAAAAGGTGGTAGTGGTATGACATCCTTTAAAAAATCTATAATATTGTCCCGAGAGGGATTACCTATTCTAGATTTCAGAGGATATGAGAGGAGGATAAGTCACTAGCCCTCATTAAAGGGAAAGGAAAGTGGTTCCCCTCACTATCTGAGATGGTGGGTTCCTAGGAACTATCACCAAGGTTGGATTCCTTTTTACCTAGGATATTTATAATTTAAAACATCTTTGCGATCTTTCCCATTAAAAAGGATAAGTGAATGAAAAAATTTACTATGGGAATGCACAATCAAATGGGGGACACACTGATGTGTCCTCTTCCCTAATAATGAAATTATGGAGGCCTCTATGGATGATATCCTTGATTAGTTCATGAAGGATCCAATATGGCACATATAGAATCATTGGATAGGTTTATGGAGAGAATTATTTGGATATTTCACAGAGGGGATTAGGAAAGGCCAAATGCTATGTGGAAGGTTCCATACCGAACAATACAGTTTCTGGAGGGGTTGAGGAAAGGAAAAATACTATGCCCAAAAACTCCATATCGCATATTATTTTCTATGTAATATGGTGGTCCCCAAATCTACTTTCTATTCATATGGTTGTCTTTGAATTAATTTATATACATATTATTATCTACAAAGGACTCTCTATGTGGATGGTTGTTCGTAAAGGGTAAGTCGTTACCTTTTAAAATCATTTTATCAAACTGATTATCTCAATTTATCTATCCCATACCACACATACATGTGAGGATTTTTTATTATGGTAAGTATTTAAACATTCTAGGGTTGACTGGAAGAAATGAAAACCCACTACCTATGAAGGATTTTAGTTTGAAGGAATCTTGAAGATAATACCTCACACCACAAGAAAAAAATTAATTTGCAGGGGGACTGGAGAAGATGTCTCACCCTAAAAATGATATTTCGTTTATGGTATCCTAAAATTGATGCCTCACCCTACAAAAAACATATTTTTTTGGGGCGGGAAGGTGATGCTCGGCCCCACAAATGAAATTTCATTTGAAAGGGTTTGAATAGTGACACCTTTCCCCACAAACATGGGAGTGCTATGAGAGAGCACTATATGAGATTGCTAAGAGGATCAGAGACTTGTATAGTGAGAATGTTATATATAAGATAGGGTTTATTTTGGGATTTGGGTTTTTAACCATCTTTAAAATCTTCTATCCTTTCCAAATTAATAAAATCCTTTGTATAATCCATGAAAACTTTTCCAGACCCAACAATGAAATGATTGGATCAATGGAATATCATATACCAAGATGAAAGGGATACCATAAGGTGTGGTATAGTATATATTTCCACTACCTTGTGATACATTTATAAAATTTAATTCTAATGGTTATCACTCGGGTATTCTTCTATATAAGTTTGTTAGAAAAATTCTTTTTTCATAATATGAAATATATGGGAGGATTAGTGAATTCATGAAATGGAATCATGAATGGTCGAATCCATTTACTCATTTTTTGTAACGCATGAGTAAATGCATGGAAATTGGGGAACATATATGAGGTATTATAAAAGGGTACACTTCCATAGATATAGAGTTCATTCGAACCACCCAAGCCTTGTCTAAATACAACTTCTCTTGAAGCTCTCTTCCTCCTCTATTCCATAGAAACTTAAGGAATTGTAGAATTTCAGGGATTTGAGTATGTTTCTATCTATATAATGTTGGGTAATAGAATTTTGTGAACTACCTCATGAAAATATAATCAAAAGTCCTACTGATAAACCATCGGATGTAGAAGTGATAGATCCATCAGAAAATTGCACATTGTAGCAGTGTAGCAGAACACCAACTCTCTAAAGTTTCACTTTCCCTTTAACTGGGTATATTAGAAGTAGGTAGTCACCACACAAATTCATCCTCACTTGGAATCCTCAGTATAGAAAAAATTACCAGAAAACATATAATGGTAAATCACGAAATGAAAATACGTGAAATCAGATAAAGAAAACAAAGCTTAATTTGAGACATGCTTTTATCCTACATGCATAGGGGGAACCACACTACTGCTTTATTATATTATAACTAGAATATTATAGGTGAACAAAAATAGATATAAAATATAATAAATCCTTAATAACTTCTCATCTTTATAATAAACTCCCATTTGAACCATTGTTTTCACTTATTTCGTACTTTGTTCCACACTATTCACTAAAGGCCCCACATACTTAATTACTAAGCATAACCAGTCAAAAAGTTAAAAATTATCTCTTGAAAAACTATATCATAAGACATTCCCACATGATAAATTTTACCAATCTGGTGACCCATCATCTTTTCTAAACTTCCAGACCGCCCATCACTCCATCGTAGAACAATTGGTGGATTAAAACGTCTGATAGAACAACTACCATTAGAGATGATCTGCTACCACTACCTTCCCATTAATCTCATATTTCTATTTTTAACTAAAATTATAATGAATATAATTCTGATGTGTGATCTTCAAATGCTCTAAAATTCAAATTCTTTGAACTTTAAGTACACTGACCAAGGATTCTTATCTCAACAGTCTTCCACTTCAAGACTTATTCGATATAAATCTTCAGCAATCCTCCAACACTAAGTATTAGTTAGAGTTACCATTTATTTCCTTTCCTTATTCACCTAAGTCTCACTAGGACTTGATGCTACCTCATAATTTCTTAAACTTCCACTTTGTGAATATTTCCACAAATTTTGGCTTCTTACTATCTTTTATAGATCCCACTTCTTTTCCCCTATAATGTTTCAGATGAAGTGGTACTTCCGGTGGATATGACTTTTCCATGCATGGAACATCATATTTTTATCAAATTGGATTTCACCTTTTTTATCACGTTAAAGTACCGCCTCTTCCTGGCCCCTTTCAATGCCTTGTAAAAACCACTTCAACCATTCCATTTTTTCTCAACATCCATTATAGCTATATACTCTTATTTAGTTGTACTCAAAGTAATGATCTTATTAAATTGTCACATCCAACTAATTACAGCTCCTCCATATTTAAACACAAATCATATCATACTATTTCAAGTATCAAAATCTTAAGAGAAGTCTGAGGCCATAAATAATTGTAACAGATAACCCTCTATAAATCAAAGGGATTGATCTTGTGATCCTCTCAAAAATAAAAGGATCAACATCACAGCATCCTTGTGAAATATTCCCAGATAAACCAAGTACTGACTCACAACTCTCACTATATGATTAATCCCTAGATAAGTGAAAACCATTGCATGCATCAAACTTTAGGCCACTAATGCATATGGTTCTTTCTTCAAGTAATTTGCCTCAACTTTTGTTACTTGATATAATGACTTGGAAAAATTGAATTGAGACATAAGATGCATTGAGAGTGTCTTAATTCCTATTATCCCAAACCTTCCATGTCTTTTAGATATGATCTTTCTCAAATATAACCAAAGTCATGGTTTTCTTATCTCTCTCGATCATCATTCCCAAAATATTTCTTTCCTATCCAAGATCTTTCATCTTGAATATTCCAGACAAATCACACTTCAATTTTCATATTTTTTATACATTTCATCCAGAAATTAGTATGGAATCCACATATAAAATAAATATTATTAATCTCCAATATTAACATTATGATACTTACATTTCATTCATAACTTTTTTCTATTAAAATACATCAATATTGGTAAACAAATTGATATTCCTTTTAATATTTATAATGATTTTTTCATTATTGGTAGGATAAAATAATTATTCAAAAACAAAAAAAAATGAGAAAATATGACCAATAATTGCACTAAAAGAATAATTTCAATAATGTTGGGTGACCATAGGATTCTTATGAGGGTATTAACTGAAGAATCGGGTTGAAATGGAGGTCTAAACACTAGAAAAATGGGTTTCATGTTAGGAATATAATTAAGGATGTGAATATAAAAAATATATGAGCTCAAGTCATAAAAACCATAAAAGGAGTAGAAACTTAGGAATTTATAAAGTGAAACTATAAGTCACACCATGAAAGTTCCCAAGTAGACCTAGTTTTTGCTTCTTCAGTGGTATTTTCAATGGAGACTCACATTTGTCACTCAGAACTAACTTTCCAAACAAGTATTAACTCAGGACAATTTATGACCATATTTATAGGAGAATTAAATCAAACCTAGTCACACTGTAGATATATAAATATAAGCTTAAGCTATTGTTACCAAGAAACAATCTGGAGACCAAAGCCTGCGATCAGTTACTACACTGCTACAGAGCCCTCCACTAGGCTTCATCCCAGCTTTGTTTCATGTTTTATTTTTAATTTCTTCTTCCCTATAACACCCTCATTACTTGTATGAGGGGGTATCTCCCTCCAGGTTCTAGGATGATGTAGATAAATGGGAAAGGTGCATTGGATTTTATTTTATTTATTTTATTCATAAATTGGGTTGCTGAAATAGTGAATTTAAATTCTAAGCCCTTTTATTTTATTTTCCTAGAGCCGTTGAGAAAGAATATAGAATGAACTTTTCAAAATTCCATAACTAATTTCCCTAAACTATTTCATGGCCACAAAATATTATAGGGTAATTAGTTTTAAAATTGTTAATGAGATAAGCATGATTCAGTATTTCACTAAAGTACATAACAATGGGAAAACGAGGGATTTCCACATTAAGAAGGGTATATCATGATCATTGGATCTACCTCCTCTTGACTCCAATACCAAACATGAATCAATCAATTTAATTTCAAAATCCATTTTCACTCAAACCCTAAATATACAAAACCCTGGCAAGACTTCCAACTAATTTTTAAAAACCAAATTTGTTTCACTTTCCTTGAAATCATTTTTCAAAACATAATCAAAACCCAATATTATTTTCTTCTTTATCATCCTTAAAACAATTCAATAGGTCATTTTTAAATTCCAAAAATAACTATTTTCATCATCTCCATGGGTTCAAACTCAAACTCACCAATTTCTATATTTTATTAGTTTTTTAAAAAATTTATACTTTTTAGAAATGATTAAATTTTCTTATCCCCCCAGATTTACCGTATACTGACTCACAACTCCCCTATATTGTAAATTCCAAACCAATTGAAAACCATTTCATACATCAATATTTATTATATTAATCCATATGGTACTTTATCTAGGTGCTCGGCCTCAACTTCCAATATTGAAACATGTGACTTAGACAAATTGAATTGATCCTCAAGATGGGTTGAGAGTGGCTTACTACCAGTTATCAAAAACATTTACATTATATTATATATATAATATTTATAATATAGAATGAAATCCCTAGTTTTCCTATAAATCTTGATCTTTATCCCCAAAATCTACCTTGTATGTCCCGTATATTACATATCTAATCTTCCAGACAAATCACACTTCAATTTTTAGGTTTTCTAAACATTTGAACAAATAATCAGAATGAAATCCACATATAAAAGAAATATGGTGAATTTTCCCTCTTACAATTGCTTCTAATAACATAAATGATTTTCATTAAATCTATTGATCCCTACCATTTCCATGAATAAATCTAACTTATGATTCTACTATCATAGATATTTCTTCAACCCATAGTGGGATTTATTAATTTTACATAGAAAGTTATAATAACAATCTTTAGTTACACATATTGTTTGTTTCTTATAAACCTACTCCTCCAAATCACTATGAAGGAAGACTATATTGATATTGATCTACTTAAGATATAGATATTCTAATGCAATTCTTCTTATCACAATTCTAATGGTAAAAAATTTTAACTATCGATGAGAAATTTTTTGACAAATATACTCCCTACTTATACTGATAACATTTTATTTCCATTAATTATTTGTATCTTTTATTTAAATTGACTAATTCCTTGATCTAGAAAACCCACTTTTTCTTAAGTTCCTTTTTTACACTCCATTAGTTTAAACATCTCCCAAGTTTGGTTGTACTTTAATAAATCTGTCTCCTCATTCATGAATGAATCTCACTACTTAAAATCACTAAGAAAAGTTGTCTCCTCTTGATTTTAAGGTTCCTTATATCCATTAGAAAATGAGAATTCAAATAATCTTCAAACCTTTGTAGTATTTTTCTGATTTTGGTTCATTTCCTTAGTTGAATCAGTCAATATAAGTTGGTTAGATCTTCTTGTTCTTCTGATACCTTAACTTCTAGAAATCTTACTTCAAGTGCATATAAATTTGGTTCTCCCACTTGATCTTCATCTACTCTTGAATTTATAGTATTTATTATGGTTTTACATTTGTACTTCTCATGTATTCATCACCTCCAACTAAATTCTTTGGTATTTTTGGACTATAGGCACTCTAATCAACTTGTTCTTTAACAGTTTATTTTCCTCCAACATCTATCTCCACCAAGTTATAATCCTTACATGCCTTTTAATCAAAGACACCATCCTCACTTATGATAATATATTTTCTTTCACCATCCAATAGACGATATCCAAAACTTTTATCTGTATGGGTAAAATATATATATATTATGGATTTTAATTCAAGTTTACTAGGGTCCTTTGAATTTATATGTACATATACTAAACTAATGAGTACTCTAATATAATGAACATATGGTAATTTTATGTACCACATATCTCCAAGAAGTTCCTACCCAACTATAGATCTTGGACTTTTATTTGTGAGATAATCCAATATATTGAGTACCTCTTCCAAAATATAATTAGTCATTCTGGAGTGAAACTATATAATTTTGGATTTATTTTTAAAATTATGATTAATTAAATTAGCTACTCCATTCATTTTTTGAGTTTTGAGAATTCTATTCTCAAGAATATACCAACCTCTTTAAAAACTTTCCAAAAGTTGCATCCGGTGTACTAACCACCATTATCTGTTCATATTCACTTCAAATTCAGGCCACATTCTCTTTTTTAAAATTCTTTCTATTGAATAAACACTAGAATTGCATAATATTTTTTCTTATGAAAGTGAATCCATAATTTCTTTGTTGAATCGTAAATCAAATTAATAAAGTAAATGAAACCACTATATGATTGAATTGGATCAGGTCCCCAAACATTTGAGTGTACAATCTTAAACTTCTGCACCATAGGATTCAAACCATCTCAGTTGAAAAACGCTATATTCTTCTTTCCTAATACATAAATTTCACAATTTCCTATTTCAATGTGATAAGGATTTAGTATTCCCTTAACCTTTATAACCATCATGTTCTTCTCACTAAGGTGACTAAACCTACTATTTCATAAATCTAGATTATCATAGGTTTAAATTTTGATGATTGTTCTCCCATATGAATTTTTGGTCATGTAAAGGGTCTCATCCTTTACACATTTTGTAATTAACTTTGATCCCCAGGTAACTTTACAGACCATATTTGAAAAGATAGTTCCATATCCAGCATCCTCTAATTTCCAAATATAAATTATATTTTGCTAGAGGCCATATATGTGGTGAACTCTTTATAGTTTCAAGAATCCTACATTCTTCATTTGGATTTTGACATATCCTTTTCCAACAAGTTCTAGGGATTCACCATCCACAAGATGGACCTTTCCAAACTTCCAATATATATAGTTTCACATGAACCTTTGATCTTCAATTTAATTTAAAGATGATCCAGATTCAACCACCTAATCTTTTACAAGTGTTTTTATACTTAGAAACTAGTGATTATGAACTTCATTTCATTTATGGAGTTTGAACTATCAAAGTTTGATGTCTTTCTACTATTCTCTTTGTGAATTTTTCAACCCTAATTTATGTTCCCCTTCTTCCATCACTTTTAATAGGTAGTATCAACACAAGAAGACTTGCCTCATCTCTTCTCTCATTTCCTTTAATAGGACTAATATATTGATGGATTATTCTAATAACCTAGATTATATAGGGGTGACTTTCCTCTTCCATCAGTATTAAATGAAATAACCTATGGTGTCTAAACTTACCTTCAATGAAGTTATTCATTGAGTATTTTAGTTTTTATATCATCATACACCAAATAGGATTTTCAACTAGAGATACCAACAATAGTAAATATTTCATCCCAACTCTCTCCAAGTAAAGATAAAATCAGTAATGCCCATACATCATCGGAAAAAGTTGCTTTTACTAATTAGAAATTATCAAGAATCATGTTGAATCCATTCACATGATACTCCACAGGTATTCCTTCTAAGACCCTTAATCCAAAAAACCATTGAAATATGAAAACCTTTATCCGGTCTATAATTTTTTTATACATATTCACCAATGCATTTAAAACATATACTATAATCTTCTGCTCCCAAAATTTGAAGACAAAATTCCATGTAAGACACATTCTTACCAAAGAAATATCTTTTCGAACCAAGAACTCTCATTCATATTTCACCACCAACATGGGAATAAATCACGATAATGGAACTTTCAAGTCTTTCTGAATCAAATAGTCTTTAATTTAAATTCTCTAGAATCCAAAATAAAATCCATTGGATTTATCAACCTTGATATTTCTTTCATCTGATTCCTTGAATGAACTAATACTGATGTATTAAACCTTGAGAAAAAAGCCTACACTCTAATACCACTTTTTTGGGAATTTAATCCCATGAATTGTAGCATAAAAAAAATAGCATGTTCTACTGATAAACTACCAGTTGTATGATCAATATACCCACCTAAAATATTCTTGTTGTAGTAGTGTAATTAAAAACCAAATCTCTAGAAGATCGCTTCCCCTTCTAATGATTGTACTAAAAGTATGTAGTCATTGCATGCTACTCGACACACTACGTTATAGTCACACACACTCCTTAGTAAAAACAAAATAAGTATCGAAAAAACATCTAATAGTAAAACATATAATGGAAATATAGGAAAGTAGAGAAAGAACACAATGTTTAACGTGGTTTATAATTTTATCTGTACTGCATGGGGAAAACCACAATGTTTCTTTCTTTTATTATAACTGGAATATTATAGGTGAGTATAAATAGATTACAACAAAAAGGAATCCTCGTTAAATTCATAGATTTCTAATAAATTCTCAGTTGAACAACTATTTTCACTTGTTTCATGCTTCATTTTACAATTTACGCTAAAGTTACCATGTAAAAAAATACTAAGTACAACCAATAAAAAAAATTAGACATACTATCCTAAAAACATGATTTATAATACATGATCGCCCTAACATGTTTACCAACCTGGTGACCCATAACCTTTTCTGAACATTCAGACCACCAAAAACTCTATAATATATCCAATGGTAGATACAAATATTTTGTGGCCCTACTACTGTTGTATAAGATAAATTTCCACTACCTTCACATAGAACCAAACATTCTTCCATTGACGAAAATTATAATGAAAATAATTATGTTTCTAAAACATCTAATTCTATAAACTCTGAATTCTATAAACTTATGATTCATAGAACAAGGCTTTACATCCCAACATAAAATGTGAGATTCAGAAAAACCCATGGATTCACCATAGAGTGAGGTTGCCAATGATTTCTCCTTACTAATATTTATCAACAAAATTTATTGAAGATCAAGAAGTAGTATCTCTTAGGTAAATGGTACACAGTAGTTCTTCATTTTTAGTTAATGTATTGTTTTGGGTTTCATACAAGGTGATCTTGGGTTAAAGGGTTTCTCTTATTTCCACTGAATTTATTGAGTATCAATCGACCTATAGAAACCCATCAGTTGTATTAGAGAAATTCCCCATGGTTTGATTCTCAAAATAATGTTTAAAATGAAGAATATAATTTATCATATTGTTGTGGTATTGGTAATCATATGAAATCTTAAATATAATGAATAGTGTTTGTATATATGATAGAGGATGTCATGGCCTGTGATGGAATCACTTTATATAGTATACAATATCATAAGAGATGGTGCATTAAAATCCTTAGTCTTTTTTGTATTACAAAATTCAATATATGATATTGTATACTATAATGGCACCAATCTACAAATAAAAAATAGAGACTTGTATCATACTGATGATATCATAGATCATCATAAAAATGAATCTCTTCCTATTTATTCATCGGTGGGAGAATATCATAAACCACAATAGCCTAAAAACATGTGATTTATTCTTAAATAGGCCATTATCTCATGGGTTTAAAGTTACATGCAATAAGCTGAGTGTCACTTCTAATTCATATAATGGCGTTAGTGAACTGAGTTAATCTCACAAATAGGGTTTTTATATGCTACAACTACTAATGTGCAAGATTTATTCCTATACAAACCAAACTATGTTGGTTTAATACTATACATGGAACATTATCAATCATATTTTATGACTCATATTACTTAAAATTGGTTTAAAGTGGTGTAGGTTTTTATCATTAAATATAATATATGGGGAAAAGTTTATTTTTCTTATTTCTAATTATGAATTGATTTCTATAATTTATAATTTTTTATAAATTATATAAAAATGTGTTTTGGGATATTTATTTAATTTATAAAGGTGTTTATAAATTATTTAATTATAAATTATTCATAATATCTAATCTAAATTGTTTAAAATTAAAGGCCTTGTTTTTGGAAAGCATTTTAAACATATAAAAAGGGGTTTTGATAATTGATTCGATCAAAATTAAATATTTTATATTTAGATTATGTAAATCATTTACATAATATATTTAGATTATAAAATGTTAATATTTTATATAATATCATATATTTAAAGTTAATTTCATATAATTAATTATATTAAGGAGTTCATATTGGGAATATGTGACACCCCCATGTCATTATTGGGTGATTATTATTTAATTTTTGGGTTATTTTATGTTTCCCAAGAGTTTTGATGTTTTATAAGTGTTTTGAGAGGTTTTGGGTTTTTGTGGGCCTATGATACAGCAAGCAATGTCGTCGCCCATGGAGGCCATGTTGTAGTAGCTAGCCTCAGGGATCTTGGGTCTACACAATAGGGGTTCTCCAAGGAGCAACCTAGGGGATATACCATGTATGGTTCCTAGATAAAGACTTCATAAATATATAGTGTGGAGGGTTTTGATGTGGAGGGTTCTTGGAGAGTAGTATAGCACCATGGTGGATATGGACATGCCACATCCCCTTCTATTTTTTTGGGATAAATGATCCTTTTATCCCTTCAAATCCATTTTGTATGTCCCCAATTCTCCTCTACAACATTTGCATGAACCAGGTGCATGACATAGGGAGATTTCTTCTCCCTTCCTCTTATATTTAGTCCTCCTCTACATTGACCTCAAGTGGATTTCTAAGGTAAATCAATTCTCTCTTGTTATTCCCTTCACATATTCCCTACACCCATTTTCTCTCAATTTCATTTTCTCCCAAAAACAAAAATATCCATTTCGTATCAAGTATTGGATAATTCTTGGTTCTAATTTAGGTATTTATGTTTTTAGGGCTTGACAAGGTTATCTTATAACATAGTTTGGTGTTCCCCATTGAAGGTTCAAAGTTTTGGATAGATTTCTACTTGATAAAGGTTCGTGCATGCATTTCCCTTAAATCTAACTTCATAAAATGATTGATGGTTTTTAAAGCATTATTTTTGAAATTAAATCAATATATGATAGTTTTATTAGATTTCATAAATTTTTAAAGGGTTAGATCACTTGGTATAAATGTTTTTTTAATGATTCTATAGATTTCTAAATAAATGGGTGATTTTCAAGTGTTTCAAAATTTCTTATATGGTTTGTTTGAAGATATATATTTTGGAATAAAATTATTTGAACCTGTCTGTTTCTTGAAATTGGTAAGAACATGGTTTATAAAAAATGATTGAAAAATCAAAAAGAGATGTTCTAGACTTCTAAAATGGTTGAATGAAAAAGGTATTGGTTCTTGATTTTATTTTTAATGTACCATGGAATGAGTTGCTTTTGAAGGATGATTCAAAAGTGTATTTCAATTGATGGAAAATTTCAAGGAATCCAAAGTCATTTTTTAAAGAAAGTCCTAGTTTTTACTTTTAAATAAGTATTCTCCAAAATAAGTGATGCCCTGAATTGAGCCCCATTTTTTATTTTGATCGATATAAATTACGGAACCCAAAGTGTATTTTGTTTATCTTTATCATATTTTTATGCATATTTATGTAAAAAAGGGTTTTTTCATGTGAGGGTGTAGTGGGTAAGGTGTGGTGTGTATTTATTGTCATTTATTATTGATCATGTGATGATTCTTTTTCTTGCCCATTTTCTCACCTCCATTGTGTTTAATAAATGAAACATGGGTAGCTATTATAATTCATGGATACATGTTACACTAGCCTATTGTGTGGTCATTATCTAGTGACCTAGGAGAATAGCACCATCCTAGGGATATATATTGTCCTCAGTGACCCAAATTGGTTCCAAATGGGGGTGTTCTAGTTTTTCTTGGGGGTCTAGAGATTGAAAACTATGGAACCTAGGTCCAGTATCATTAATGTTAGAACCTGGAATGTTGCACATGATTCCTTCATTTTATTCTATAGTTTTTTAGGCTATTCCTTCTATACATTATTTTTTATCAAGATTTTCATTATTTTATGGAATCATTTCTCTAGAAATTTGTTTTTTTATGATCCATTGATATATTGGGTCCAATGTGTGTTTATATTTTATTCTAGTTGTGAGTTTTTGTACGGATTTAAAATATATTTTTGAAATGATTTTGGAAGGCTAATTCAAAAAAGTGAAAGTGGTGTGAATTTTGAAAAATGTGTATGATAAGTGTATAAGGAAAAAGGGTATGGGATTTGTATTTTTTTAGGAATTTATTGAAGGATCCTACTTATAAATTTTTAAAATCATTTTAAAGGAATATTTTTCATTCCACCCTTTCTTACCCTAATAAGGGGGTGTTTTTATGAAATCTATTTATGGTATGTTGTTTGTTTTGTTAATCTCACAAGTAAAAAAAATTTCATATTGATATTTAAAACTAGAATTAATGAATTCTATTTTTAAAGAAAATTTAATAAATGATTGAACAAAATTTTATTGGGTGTTCTTATCTCACACCTTGCACACACCATTTGGTGTATACAGCTTTTATGTCTTCTCTTAGGTTCCCAAGATCGGGTCTCATTCATTTTTTGTTTAGGTTTTCTAGTGGGATAGAGTTATCATGTGGTGAGTGACCATGGGTTATGAGAATATGATTTATGGTGGTTTTTTATTTTAGTTTCCTTTTAGATGATTATGTATTATCCTTAATGATATGGCCTCTTTTCTTTTTCCCTATTAAATATGTGGTGTTTGGATTATGACATGTGCTTTATCATTATTGATGTGTGTGTCTCTGATTTTTTATTTTTGTTAAATTTAAACTTTTTATTTATAAATTGACATCTAACACACCAATGGTTCATTTTAGATTCCTATGTGGGATATGTGATATGGTTATTTGGATTCAGATCATTAAATAATTCCAAAAACATAAATTATTGATACCTAAGAACTAGTTTTTATCCCATGTGGATCAAGAATTCACTTTGGGTAGAATGGAAAGCTTGTTCTATTGATTTGTTAGGTCAATCTAGGATAGTTCATTACATATGGTATTAGAGCCTAGGTTTTTTGAATTCCTAGGTTCCTGAGGGTTTCTATTGTTATTTAGGAAGTTAGATAGTATGGAGATAGGGATATCAGAACTCGAGAGTTAGGTGTAGGGAGAGACTTATGATCTCTTTCTCATTTATAGCATCAAGTTACCATTGGTAGTCAAGGAAAGATTCCTGATTTCAAGTTTGATATTATTAATCTTAGATGATTTTTGACAAGATATTTTGGTATTTTAATCCTCATTGATTATACTAGTGATTTTGGGAGTCTATTTAAGATTTTAGGATAAAATGGAGGAAGAAATAGACTGAAACGGTTATCTTCCAAGATCTGTAAAACCATATGGTTCCCATGTGTATGGTTTTATAATCCATTTTTGAGGTTGTTTCAGGGTAGGAATATGGTTCCCCAACCCATGTAAAAAACTATGCGCAATTATCAATCTCCCCCAGATTTTTTATTTTGGATTCCTTGGATCTTAAATTGACTTCAATTGTGTTTAACATTGATTTGAGGATAAATTATGTAGTTTTTTGATAAATTTATATTGTTGGGTGATGTTTTTTTTCTTTTCTTTTTTGTTGTTTGGTTATTTTCTTTGAAAATTATCTTTTTATTGTGGGAGAAATTTATTTTTAAATGAAAAATGAGATTTTGTGGGTTTTTTTGGATTTTAAAATAAGGTGTTATGGTTTATTGATAAGATATTTTTTATTATCATGGGGTGTTTCATAAATGGTTGGTTTCATTATGAAATTGGGAAAAGTTTTTTAAAAGGAAGTTTGATTGAGGGAAATAGTTTAAAAATGAAAATAGGTTTTATGAAAATGTTTTGAAATAAAGTTCATCTTCATGGAATATTTTAACTTTTTATAGAACTCATGAAGTTTTTTAAATATAAGGGAATTATGAGGATTTAAATTGGGTTTTTCTTTTAATAAATTTTAATTTTTTAATTCATGTGGTTGTGTTTTTTGAAATGAGTTTTGTAATCATTTTGAGATTTGGTGATTTAAAAGAAAGGGGTTTTGGGGGAATTTTATAATTAAAATTAAATGTTTTATAAAGGGGGTTGAGTTGTTTTTAAAAATATATAATGCCTTTGAAAATTGAACATGTGGATCCTCAAGAAAAATATCATGCTTTAAAGAAATTACATGTTCTTTTAAATGTTTTTTTGTATTCTTTCCTTAGTAAATTTGTCAGGTTGTGTTGGTCTTTATTTATTTGGACTATTTGGATTGGTTTGGTAAATGTTAATGGATAAAATTTAATTTTTGTGATTTTGGTTGAGCCTTCTAGAAATTTATTTAGAGAATTTGGAAATTATATCTTCTAGGATAAATCGTAGGGTGAATACTCTTGTTTCTTAGTTATATATCTTCTGGTTTTTTACTCTTCCCAAACTCTGAATAGGGTGGTGGAGCTGGAATATTTTATTATCCATAACCTCTTGAGTCCCCATCCCCTCTTCCATAGTGATCAGGGTCCTCTTAAGGAAGTGAGGTGGTTAATTTGTATTAGGAATCTTATAAACTAAATTACCCAATATAGTCTTGTGTGATTTTTGTTTTTTATTATTTGTGTGTATTGGTCTTAGAGTGGGTTAAGGATCCTAAGTAGATTTTTATTAGATGAACTCTTTGATTATTTTATGGTTCCTCTCATTTTTAGTGTTGATTTTTTTTTGTACGTATGAATCATTTCTTGATCTTTTCCTTTGATTATTTTTTGTGTGCTCTGTTTATTTTTTATGGTTTTGACTTCAAAATTCCTTAGGTGTGTGTTTTGGGTGTCTTGGAAATATGTGGAACCAGTTGAGATAATACACTAGATAGTTTTTGTTAAAATCATATTGGGTTCACTGTGAGATGGTGTTATGGGTATTAGGTCCTAGATTTCCTCTTTAACTTAGTTTTTTGACCCAATGTTATAACCCTTATAATTTCTTATTGATGCATGTTTCTACTTGAGGTGTATTTTCCCATTCTAGTGATATGGGGTATAGTGTATTTTGTGATGTTGTATGATTATTAGTTAGTTATTACTTATTTTTGGAGTCTTTTGGATATTCTTTAGGTTTTTATTCATTTGTGATTCTTAGGTTTTTTCTCATATGATTATGGTGGTTAAGGGATGGTTATTTTTTTACTTTGGGTTCTTGGTGGTAGCTTTATTTTCTTGATGGTTTTTATCTCTTCTAAATTTTTATCTTCTATCTCACCATTTTTTAGGAATTATAAATGGTGGGTAGACCTATGGTAGGTATTAAAACCCTTTGGGTCTTGTGACTTGTGATCATAATTGTGTCATGCTTGGAGATTTTTTTATCATTTTGTGGAACTGTTACATGGAATATATGAATTATTATATTTAGAGAACTCTTTCCTTGAGACCCTTTCCAGTTGCTTCCCATCCACCTACCTCTTAATTTGAGGTGTTATGGATTCTTCTTGTTCCTTATAATTTTACCAAATAATTTTCTTAGGGAATAAATTGGCATTGTGGAGAGAGTTTTGACACCCCCATTCCATTATTGATTGATTAGTAGTTATTTTTTAGGGTATTTTAAGTTCCATGAGAGTTTTTATGTTTTCTAAGTGTTTTGGGACTCCCTAGGGTAATAAAAACTTGTACTTAAATAGTATATACCACATCCTAGCCATATAAGTTGGCCTCAAAGTCCTTGGGTATGTTTTATTGGGCTACTCCATGGTGCGTCCAAAAAGATACGCCATAGTGGTTGTCTACTAGAAGACTCCACAAAATAGCATGGAGTATTTCACCGTAGTGGGGTGTGTCAAGCAGAGGATACCCTATAGGGGGAAGACCTTATGTCATAAATGGATCCTGGTGAGTAGCACTACACCATGGTGGTTAGGGACATGACATAGCCCAGTCTATCCATTTTTTTAAAGGGTTAAATGACCCATTTTTTCCTTCTAACACCTTTTGTTTGTCCCCCTTTCACCTCACCATTATTTGAAAAAGAAATGGGAATGTTCTGGGGGTATTTCTTATCCATTCCTCTTTGATTTGATCCTCCTCTTCAAAAATTTCAATTTTATTTAAAAGTTAAATCACTCCTCCACTCTTGGTTTTCCATTCTACTCTTCCCTAAACCCATTTTCTCTTGATTTCATTTTATCTTAGAAACCCTAATAGTGATCGGGGATTATTAATAGGGTAAGGGATGGTTATAATTTAGGTATTTGGGTGTTTAGGGATTGTGGAGGGTCTCTTTTTTCTCATATTGGATTTCTACATCAAAGGCGACAACTTCTGGATTAATCATAGCTTGACTGAGGTGTGTACTTTTGTGAATATCAATTAAATGTCCTGCCATAAAATTCTTGATTATTTTTAAATCCTTTTTAGAAAAATTAAATATATATATATATATGATAGTTATGATTGATTCTATAAATGTTTAAATGGTTGGATCACTTGATATAGATGTGTTTTTAGAGTTATATACCTTTATAAGGAAACGGGTGAGTGCCAAGTGTTTTTAAATTGATTATATGGTTCTTTTAGAGATTTATTTTTTACAAATAAATGTATTTAAACCCTTTTGCGTATTTAAATTGGAAAGACAATGGTTTATAAGGAATTATTTGAAAATAGAGAAGGGATGTTGTATAATTTTATTCTTTTTTGAATGAAACGGGGATTGGTTATTGAATTTATTTTTAATGTGGATTGGCATAATTTTGTTTTGAAGGATGTTAAAAAAAGTGGATTTTAAGTGATGGAAATGACTTGGAATCCCGATCGAGTTTTTAAAAAAATTCTTGGTCAGCACTTTCAAAGAAGTTATTTCCAAAACATGGGAGCCCCTTGATTGATCCCCCTTATTTGTTTTGATTTATATAAATTGTGTATCATAAACGGGTGTTGTTTTTCCTTGTTATATTTTTTATTCGTATGCATATAAAAAGGTTGGTTTCATGTGAGGGTACTTTAGGTGAGATTTTGGATTTATTTATTATGTTGTTTCATTAATCAAGTGATGATCATACGGATTGCTTGTTTTCTAACCTATATTGTATTATGTCATAAGAGCCTAGGTGGATAATAAAAGGTCTGGTTTCATGTTACACTAGACCATTTTGTGCTCACTAGGTATTTTTCTAAGAGAATAGCACCCTCCTTAGGATATATATTATACTAGGTGACCTGAAGGGGTGTCGAATAGGGATGTTCTAGTTTCTCTTAAGGGGCCCCTCAAGAGTGTTAATTGAGAAAACAAGGTCCAGTATCATTTATGTTAGAACCCAATGTGTTTTACATTATTCCTTAACTCCATTTAGGACTTATTTTGAGGATTACTTATATGCCTTGTTTGTACACCCTATCCCTTAATTGTTTCATAGAACTATTTATATATCATTTTTATTATTATGCTTCATTTATATCTTGGTTACAATGTTTTATTAAATTTTATATCAACTATGAGTTTGGTTTTGGATTTCAAATCAATTTGTGAAATGATTTGGGAATAGTGATTCAAAAAGGGAAAGTGTATACATTTTGAAAAAGGTGTTTAATAAGTGTATAAGGAATGAGGAAAAGGTATTGGGTTTATTTTTATAAATTTATTTAAGTATCCACATTATGTGGTTTTAAAATAATTTTAATGGAAGGGTTTTCAAATATCCCTTGATTACTCTAAAAAGAGGATGTTTTATGAAAGTGATTTATGGTATGTTTTTTGGTTCATTAACCTCACATGTGAAAAATATATTTTATATCAATATTTAAAACTATCATTAATGAAATGGATTTTCAAATTAAAAGGAATAAACTATTGGATGAAATCCTATTGGGTCTGTTTGGCTCGCACCCTGCATACACCATTTAGTATATACAACTTTTATGTATTATTTCGTGTGATTAGGCTCTCGTACCTTTAGAATTTTTTTGAGGTGTTCAGTGGGATGACATTTTGATATAGTGAGTAACCATAGATCTAGAGGATATAGATAATGGTAGTTTTTAGTTTTTTTAATTTTTTTATGATTATATATTGGCTTGTCTGGCCTATCTTATTTTCTTTTAGCCAGTTATATATGTGATGTTTAGCTTATGAGATTTTATTTATCATTACTATTGTGTATCACTTAAACTGGTAATTTATTTTAAATTTAAACAATTTATTTATGAATGGAAACTTGACTCATGTATTGGTCATGTCAGATTATTAAGTGGGTTCTATGATCTGGTTATTTGGATTTAGAGGGTGAAATCATTCCCAAAGCATGTGTTCTTGATACCCATGTACTAGTTTCTAGATTGTGAGGGTCTAGAAAGACCTTTGGGCCTTGTGGTAAGCTAGGTAAGTTGATATGTTTTATCATCCTAATATGATACTTTAAATAATAAATATAAATCTTTTATGTTTATTTAATTATGGAATGGCCATAATGCTTGTCTTAATTATAAAGTGATTATAATAGCTTTATTTATGAATTTTTCATAAATTGTTTATATAATTTTTTAATTCATAAATCATTTATTTTTTTATTTTATTCCCTAATTTATTCATTAATATATTTATTCTATTATAAATAGATATATGCTTCAGTTTAAAGAGTTAAACCGCTTCTATAAGTTATGATACATGCATCTATGTAGTTGCATGATAAGTACGATAATTGATTTTGTTTTATTTAATATTGATTTTGGATTGTAGTTGGTTATAATCTCGAATTAAGTAATTGATTATGATTTATACATATTAGTTGTTAGAATTATTATGGAATTTTTTTCTCTCTTGAGTAAAGTATCCTTTTGTAGAGGGTCTTTGGTTCAAACTACTCACTATACTAAAGACTTAGGCTTTTTATATAACAGTGGGGTTCGTTCATCTATTTCTACAAGATTATTCTTGTGGGGATTATTTATTCCATGTGACTCAAAGACTTTTTAGGAAATAGTTTTATATACATTCCACATATGATGCATTTGGATATGTATAATTATAGTTTTATTTTAATTTTTTTTATTAACACATGTTTTGAGTTTTGTTAATGGTTACACTGATGGGTCGGAACAAACGAGGAAAAGATGGAAAGAGGGGGGGTGAATTGCCTTTTAAAAAAAAAGATTAACAATTTAAAATCAAAGTTGAAATGCAGCGGAAAGTAAAGAGGCAAGACACAAGAAATTGTTAACGGAGTTCGGCCAAAACCCGGCCTACGTCTCCGCTCCCAACTCAACCGTTGAGAGATTCCTACCGCTTGCTTTTCAATGGTTTTAGCAAGAAACCCACTAGGCTTTGAGGTAGAACTAGGACCTATTACAGCTTGCTTTTATTGGTTGAGCAAGAACCCACTTACTTTTAATGGTCGAGTAAGAACCCACTAGCCTTTTTAACGGGTGAAGGCTAGCTCACCGATGTCTCAAGATTTTTAGAGGAAAAGCTTGTGAACCTCTTCACACCTTAATGGTGATGTGAAACCCAAAAGAAAGGGAGGAAGAAAGAGTTTGGGGTTTGTAGGCACAAACCCAAATTTAAAGCTCAAAATAAATAAAACAATAAAAACCGTATTTGAGGAAGTCTTGGGCGCCTTTGATTGATTGGAGATGTTGAAGGCCGCTTCCAAGCTTCTTTGATGGTGCTCTTGGATGTGGAATTGGATTGGAGCACGTTGGGTTCCTTGAGGAAATCCGCCGGAGGTTCGCCAAAATGATCAACAATGTGTCCGGTGGCTTGGGTAATGATCCGATGCTTCCTAGGCCTTTATTTATAGGCTAGGAACCTTCAAGTATCTGTTGGAGGGCTTTGGAGCCGTTGGAAAAGGCCTCGGAGCCATTGGAGGCCAAAAGAGGGTTGACTGGTCAAACCCAACGGCTAGTTTGACTGGGCTACCGGCTGGCCGGTACAGGGCCACCGGCTGGCCGGTGCCTTGGCAGAGAAGAAGAGTCTTGGTCCAGGCTCCACCGGCTGACCGGTGGAGGAGCCACCGGCTGGCCGGTGGCAAGACAGTAGCAAACACTATTTGGGCTGGATGCCACCGGCTGGCCGGTGACAGAGCCACCGGCTGACCGGTGGAGCCTGGCAGTGGGCAATGCCTCTGCCAGGTCCACCGGCTGGCCGGTGCTATCACACCGGTTGGCCGGTGGACTGAGTTTCAGTCCACTCCTTGTCCTTTCTTGGGCCAATCTTTTGGCAATCAATTGCCTATCATCCACAACACTTAAAAACAATGTTAGACAAAAAAGAAAGTGATTGTGATCATGAAAATCAAAGAGTGTGGGGTACAACAATCTCCCCCTATTTTGATGATCACAATCACTTATCTAAGCAATGTAAAAACTTAAATGAAAGGCATGCTTTAAATGATAAATTGAAAATAAATACTAAGCATGAGAGAAAAGATTCTCCCCCAATCAATCAAGAGATTTCTCCCCCTTTGTGATTATCAAAATAGCGTGGGGCATAAAACATGATTGAGGGAAAACTTTGAAAAACAAGATAGAGATTTTTAAACCAAATGAAATTTGAAATTTGAATTGAAAGTTTTGAATCAAAAATTGAATAACAGTTTGAATTGAAAGTTTTGAATCAAAATTGAAAGTTTTGAATGAAAATTGAATAGAGAATTTTGAATTGAAAAATTTGAAACCAAGAGTTGAAATTGAAAGTTTGAATAGAAAGTTTTGACAAAAACAAAGCTAACTCCCCCTAAATAAAAACAACAAATCACCGGGGAGAGGGATTTTGAAAAGAGACAAATTTTGGCCCGGTGAGACTCGCAAGAAGGGATTTTTCAATCCAAACTTGTCTCATGGCGGGTCTTCTCCTATAAAACTCATCCGAAAAGAAAAAAGACTTGGGTTGGCCGTACCGGTCATTTTTACAATTACATTCATAAATAAGGTGCCCGGGTTTTTTGCAATAGTTGCAAAATTTAAGACTAGAGCTCCCCCTTACAAAAACAGTTGGAGCATGGGAGGAGGAAGCTACATTGTTATATCCTAGCCCTTGGGTGGTTCTTGAAATTCGTTGGGAACCAAGCAATTTTGAAAGATTTTGTTCCCCTTGGGTGAATTTGGCTAGGGATTCTTTTAAATCTTTGATGGTTGATTCCATAGAATCAACATTTGGGAAATTTTGAATTTTTAGGGAGAGTTCCTCCTTCTCTTTGAGAAGTTGTTCTTTTTCGGAGGAAAGCTTTTTGAAATTCTTTTTTAAAGCTACAAATTTTGAAGAGAGTTCATGAAAACCATTTTCAAGTTGGTCTCGCACATGTTGGAGTTCTTCGTATGACAAATGATTAAAAGAATTTGAAGATGAGGACGAGGATGAGGAATCGGAATAAGTTACCTCGTGTTTTGCCATTAGGCATTTTTTACCTTGGTCGCTCGAGGAGAAGGAGGAGGAGGATGATGAGGAGGTGTCACTCCATGTCGCCTTGAGGACCTTTTTCTTTCCTTTTTCCTTTTGCGTGGCCCGTTTTTTGTTGAGTGGGCAATCGGGCTTGTAATGGCCCTTTTCGCCGCACCCGTAGCATTTTACCTTGGGCTCGGATCTTGCGGTGGGTTCTTGCTTTCGCGCCTTGCGAGATTTCTTATTCTTCTTGTGCTTCTTCATAAATTTGTGCATTTGGCGGGCGAGATTCTCCATTTCCGAGTCGCCGCTTGAAGATGAAGAAGATGAAGATGATGATGAGGAGGAGGAGCTTACTTCCTTTTGTACCTTGAAGGCAATATTCTTTGGTGTCTTGATTGGTGTGCCTTCCTTTTGTGCTTGCCTCCTCATCGTGATCTCATAAGTCATGAGAGATCCGATGAGCTCCTCTACCGGTATATTTTTGACGTCCTTAGCTTCTTGGATCGTCGTCACCTTTGGTGCCCATGAGCTCGGAAGGACCCATAGGATCTTCTTGACCATTGCTTCAGCTGAAACATCATCACCAAGGGACTTTCTCCCATTGCACACGTCAGTAAATCTAGTAAACATTTCAGAAATAGATTCATTTGGATGTATAGAAAAAGACTCAAAATCCTGACGGTACATGTCCAATCGAGTATCCTTTACTTTGTTGGTCCCCTCATGGGTAACCTCCAAAAGTTTCCAGATTTCGTGTGATGAGGTGCATGTGGAGACTCGATTGAACTCATTTCGGTCAAGGCCGCAATGTAGAGCATTCATGGCTTTGCCATCAAGCTCAAAATTTCTAATGTCGTCTTGGGTCCATTTGGATTCGTCGGGGGTAGACAAAGTGTAACCTTGCATGACTATTTTGTAAATGGGATATCCTATACTTCTAAGAAAAGTGGTCATGCGGGTTTTCCAATAATTATAGTCGGTTCCATCAAAAAATGGAGCACGACCCAATGAAAAGCCTTCGGGGGCGAAAGAGGTTGATGCCATCTAAATGGATCTTAAATTTGAAACCGGGTTAGGGAATTATTCAAATTTTCCCTCTGATACCAATTGATGGGTCGGAACAAACGAGGAAAAGATGGCAAGAGGGGGGTGAATTGCCTTTTAAAAAAAAAAGATTAACAATTTAAAATCAAAGTTGAAATGCAGCGGAAAGTAAAGAGGCAAGACACAAGAAATTGTTAACGGAGTTCGGCCAAAACCCGGACTACGTCTCCACTCCCAACTCAACCGTTGAGAGATTCCTACCGCTTGATTTTCAATGGTTTTAGCAAGAAACCCACTAGGCTTTGAGGTAGCACTAGGACCTATTACAGCTTGCTTTTATTGGTTGAGCAAGAACCCACTTACTTTTAATGGTCGAGTAAGAACCCACTAGCCTTTTTAACGGGTGAAGGCTAGCTCACCGATGTCTCAATCTTTTTAGAGGAAAAGCTTGTGAACCTCTTCACACCTTAATGGTGATGTGAAACCCAAAAGAAAGGGAGGAAGAAAGAGTTTGGGGTTTGTAGGCACAAACCCAAATTTAAAGCTCAAAATAAATAAAACAATAAAAACCGTATTTGAGGAAGTCTTGGGCGCCTTTGATTGATTGGAGATGTTGAAGGCCGCTTCCAAGCTTCTTTGATGGTGCTCTTGGATGTGGAATTGGATTGGAGCACGTTGGGTTCCTTGAGGAAATCCGCCGGAGGTTCGCCAAAATGATCAACAATGTGTCCGGTGGCTTGGGTAATGATCCGGTGCTTCCTAGGCCTTTATTTATAGGCTAGGAACCTTCAAGTATCCGTTGGAGGGCTTTGGAGCCGTTGGAAAAGGCCTCGGAGCCGTTGGAGGCCAAAAGAGGGTTGACTGGTCAAACCCAACGGCTAGTTTGACTGGGCTACCGGCTGGCCGGTACAGGGCCACCGGCTGGCCGGTGCCTTGGCAGAGAAGAAGAGTCTTGGTCCAGGCTCCACCGGCTAACCGGTGGAGGAGCCACCGGCTGGCCGGTGGCAAGACAGTAGCAAACACTATTTGGGCTGGATGCCACCGGCTGGCTGGTGACAGAGCCACCGGCTGACCGGTGGAGCCTGGCAGTGGGCAATGCCTCTGCCAGGTCCACCGGTTGGCCGGTGCTATCACACCGGTTGGCCGGTGGACTGAGTTTCAGTCCACTCCTTGTCCTTTCTTGGGCCAATCTTTTGGCAATCAATTGCCTATCATCCACAACACTTAAAAACAATGTTAGACAAAAAAGAAAGTGATTGTGATCATGAAAATCAAAGAGTGTGGGGTACAACATACACATCAATATGGTTTGAGCATATTGATTTTGTGAAAGGAATAGGACTCCAATATAAACCAATTAGAATTTTTTATACATAAATTAAATAACATGAGATAAGATGATGCAATTACATACCCTTTAATAATACTAAGTGATATGTTCCTTCCAAAGAAAACACATGTTAATACCTTGATCATTCAATTGAGTTCCATCTACTAAAGAACGGTTCCCATGGAATATATTGTATAAGGCATGGTGGAAATGAATAACCCTAAGATTTAGGTAATCAAATACTGATTTGATATTTTGGTTATACTTATCAAGGAAACCCAAAGAGTTAGGATACCAATATAATGGTGTTAAGTTAATCTATATTTTATATTGGACAATGATTTTTCCACTCAACCATCCAAGATTCATATATGATATTATTGGGACAATTGCCTACCTAAATAATTAATTAGTGAGAGGAACACTAAAGAGAACTCACTATTTATTAAAATATCTATCTTGTCCTACTAATGGATATGATGAGTTTTAAAGGGAATTTTATTTTAGTTTGATCATATTTAATTAAATTCCTTATTAAACTCTTGCAAAACATGATACTCATCTGGTAAAAGTTTCTATTGTGGATAATAGAATCATTATCATAAACCATAGATTTGAGATCAATATATAAAATAAATAAATTAAATTAAATAGCTTATTATACTAGTATAAGACTTAATATTTGTTATTGAGATAGGAAAAGTTTTATGTGTTGGCGAAAATACCTTCATGAGTAACCAAGTTCTGGTTTATAAAGTAGTTATAGATGCTTATGGGAATCATATAGTTATTCAATAAAGGTTTCTTATAAGGATTTTTTAGGCCACCCAAGAAACATATATATAAATATTTCATCATTTTGTATGAATATTCAATACATAAGAAAGAAAACACACCCCAAAACTGTAAACTTTTAGTTCCTTTAGAGACTAAATACATAGTAATCTTATTTAATAAAATATATTCAAAATATCCCATAAATTACTTCTCACGTATTACAATTATTAGACATAACCTACTTAAAACATTTCACTATAACCTGGGTAATGGAAACATAAGAAAAAGTGAGCTCAAAAACCTAGTAAGGGTAAATATAGGAGATATAAATCAATGATCATAAGTGATCATAAGATAAAAATAAGGGTATTATAACATGATAATAACTTATAAAATTTATACCCAATAATTCAAGGATATTTAATCAAGAATCACGGAATAAGGATTTATTATAACAGAACACATAAGACATAAGAGTGTGAAATCATCAATAATCAATCTTTATCCTCGATAAAAAAATCATAAGCATGAGATATAAAATTTTGGAATACACATATGTATAAAAAAATCATTTCCTTGGTCAATTATAATTTCCAAGACTATCATACTGGATTAGGTTCACTCTTTATACCATCATTTCCTTATTCAATGTTTACTCCCAATTCTAACATAACAGATAGAGTCCCTTGCAAAATTGGGTTTAATCCCCATTTCAGTCCATATTATCTAATGAGATAACAAGATTTACCCAATTTATTAGAGGGATATTTTTAAAATACATGAGATTTTATTATATAGTTCTCTATCAATAAATTTTAATCTCTTAATAGCTTTCTTTACACACAACATAGAGTTTAAACGAACCACATTATACTATTGAATATTATTATTTAATGTGACAATTATTGTCTAGCTGTTGGATTGGAGGGTATGAATAGGAATAACCTAATTATGAAAAATTTATGGTTTACACATTTATAAAATTAATTAATTGATTATTAATTCATCAAAAATTAAAATGAAATCAATTGAAAGTAAATAAGATGTTTTTTTTTAAAAAAATACACATACAACATGTTTTTATATTAATAAATTAAATTAATCACTATTAGTTTATTATTTTAAAGAAACTTATATATAAAAAAATCAATAAAAAATTTAACCATTCATCTAGTGTTTTTTCTAGTCATGGGATAAGCATACATCCAATTTTATGCTTAAAAATATATTTTTCTAAAAAACTGTTTTTATTGTGCTTTATGTAATTATTTTAAATTAATTTTTTACATTTTAAGAAAATTAATATTAAAAAATTTATTCTATTTTTTTAATCTTGAGTATAATATTTTGTAAATATGTCCCTTTTATTTTTGGTCATTATGAATAGTAACCTTGGTGAATATGCGTCGCCTCGGTAAGGGTAAAACAACTAAAATAGGGTTAAAACTTTGGGATAAGGCTTTAAAATTTATATAACACATCAATTTATCCAAATTTATGGGTTTAGCTTAACATTATAATATATGTTTTTAAAATTTATTCACTTTTTGAAATTTTACTTTGATTATGACCTTTATATTATTTTAAGAAAATGATAAATACAAAATGTCACTTTCTTGACATTAATATCAGTAATATTTTTTCATAAGTAGAGGTTATGTTTAGTTAGAAATTTTTTATTTGAAATATAAATTAATTTTTTATCATAGTGATTTATTTTAAGTTTTTATTGACTAAATAATTACTCTAAATGCTTACTCAACATTGACAAAGTATTTTGTCAATTAGTAGAAAAATACAAAAATGAGTTTAAAAATATTAAAAGTAATACAATTTGGGTTAATTATTTTTTACCATGTATTTTTTAGATAAATATAAAATAGTAAATATTTTTTGAATATTTATATTCAAATTAAAAAATTATCATTATGACTTTAAAGCCAAAGTAAATGAATAGTTCTAAAAATGACATTAATGATATTTTACAATACAAAATATATTATTAAATGATTTAAAATTCATAAAAATAAAATATTCAGAATATTTAATTTTATATAGTTTAGGATATCAACCATGGTCTCTTTATGGGTTACTTTTATTTTTATGGTCACATTATTTACCCTTAAGGATAGAAAACCTTGATATTGTCGTAATTGTCAAAAGGGTTAATAGGGGTTAAAACAAAGATATAATGGTGAAAACATTACCTAAAATTTTCTAATTTTTATTTTATTAAATAATTTAAACTCCTAATAATCATATATTTAAAAAATATCTATTTGGGTCCACTTGAACCAGAAAATTAGTTAAATTAAATTAATACTTTAAGTAATTCCAAGAGTGACCCTCTCCTAACTCATAAAAGGGAACCTATTATCCACTCTTAATCACGCATTTTTGTCCTTCTATATTATCCAATAACTAAAGTAAAAAATTTCCTATATTCCTTCCCTACATCCTATAGATTCTGTTCATTTCAAAAGACCAACCTTTCAATGCTTAAGGTGTAAGCCAAAAGTGGTTTCTCAACGAAGAGGTATAACTCTTAACTGAGAACTTTAAATTTTATTTCCTCCTTTACCTCTTATAAATACATGATATACATTATAAAATAATTAATTAAGTATCTTAAAATACTTAATTTTTATTTTTATTATGTATGAAAAATTATCCACCTCTTTTCCATCATATTGGAAAATAAAACATTGCTCGTATGTACATGTGGACCACCACCCCCACGAAGCAATGTGTTTCATTTTTAATCACCACATCACATTTATGGTTATAATGATTTAATTAATGAATATATATGATATATATTATATTTTTATTATTTTATATATGTGAATTATTATTTAAATATATTTCATTTCATTCATTGAAAAATTGAAACATCACATGTATGAATGTATAGACTATCATCTCCACAAAGTAATGTAATTCATTTTTCATCCCTAATTTATATGAATAGTTATAAAATTTTATATAATTATTAAATATTACACTCATGATATTATTAAAATTCTTTATAATATGGATCCATGATCAAAGTATAAGGATTGGGACTACCGAATCGAAATATGCATGAAAAATGAAACATTTATCACCCAGAACAGATTTTTATAAATAATTGTTAATAAACACATGATTAGATTTTATAAGAAAATAATATATAGTGTGATATGTATTATTAAGTTTCTACGATAAATTTATAATAAATAGATTATTATTAAATAGTTTGTTTGAATGCGTATGATATAAGATGAGCCTCGAGATAAGGGATTTATATTTCAATCCTATTTTAACCAGGATTGTTTATGCTTTAATTTCTGTTAAGAAAATTTAATGATCCTTATCTAATAAATACCATAAATTTTATTATTTAATGTTTATTCGTGTAATTTTCATGTAAAAGTACCATTTTCCTCTATGTGCTAATTAAAATGATCTAGAATATGTTTTTTGAGAAAAATAGACTTTATTTCCACTTTGATTGGGAATATTTTTCTTCCATGTATATGTTTTCTTTAAAATTATTTAAAGAAAGTTTTATTATTCAACATGGAATTTTTAAATCCATTTTTCAGATTTTGAATTTTTATAAAAAAAACAATGGAATCTTATTATTATTCTCCAAATACAGAACTTTTGACTTTTTACAAAAATATGAAAGGAATATTTGTGTTAATGTTCAAAATGTGAATAGAATTTCCCATCATCATGACTTCTCAAATTTTTAAAGATTAATTTACAAGTTTCTATGGTTTTTTCATAGAAAATGTTTTTTATAATATTTTGGAAATTTTTAGATTTTAAAGAAGGGATTTCAAAATGAAAAATATATTTTCCTCAAGAAATATTCCATTATTATTTTAAAGGAATTTACATATATGATAAAACCCTTTGATATTAATTATTATTTACCGGGTATATGATCCAATTATACCGTCCTTGTTGTTTCTCTACATGTTTTATGATTATTATGATGATATTTTTATGAAACCTATTTATTTTCCATGATATGCACTATGACTAAATGATGAAATGTTTATAAAACTCGTTTACTTTCCATGGGTTATGTTATGGTGTTATGATGAATGTTTTTTTATCTTGTATAACACATTATTATGGTTTTAATTAAGTGATGGGTGACACCAAATTATATTTCCCTCTAATTCATTGGGTAAATCTTTATATCTCATGTGATAATTATAGGAAATGATCTGATTTTCTAGGTCAAATATGGAAAATAGGTAGGGATGCATAAAACACTATGGGAAATAGGTGGTGATGCTTGATCCATTAAGATATTGAAAATAGATGTTTATTCCTGATAAACTATTATTTTATGTTCTTTGTAGTCAATCTTGACATACAAAATGGTTTATATACCTGTGATAGTGCCACACTTTTATGAAAAGTGTTTATTTTAATGATTACAACTCATCGTTCAGGATTGATTAATGATAATTTATCACTATTATGATTCATGCTTTAAAAATTATAAAGTTTTATACCATGAATCCTGATTATTATCCATGATAAATTGGGTATTATTTTTTAATTTACGATAATAATATCATTCCCTTATTCTTATATTATACTTTCACATTATCATTGATTGATATTTCCCTTGTTTACCATTACTAATAATCCAATCCCACCCTTTCTTGTGTTTCCTTTCCCCGGGTTATGAAGAAAGTTTTTCAGTAGGGTATTTCAATAGGGGTACAAAATGAGAATAAGTTTATGATATATGATGTAGAATATAACTAAATAAGAGGTCTATGTATCTAGTCTCCAAATTCACTAAACCTTTATGGATCTTTAATCATCATAATGTTATATGTTGTATATTCATCTTAAAAGGGTCTAATATTTATATATGTAAATCTTGGGCCAACTCAATTGGAATCAGAGAAGGTTTTAGTAAATATTTTGATATTATGATTAGAGAAATTTGGTGAAAACAATGGGGATAATATTAATTATAGGATAACAACCTAATGTTATGGAAAGATATATATTATGTGGTTTTATTCAAAATAAATCTATGTCTAGATACAAAAAATTTGATGTGGATTTAGAATAGATGCATAGATGGGTAAAAACCTTTAAAAGAGTTGGTTTAGTATATCTCAGTCATCATTTTATTTTATAGTTAATTTTCCCTTACTTCACACCTGGTTTGACACTCCCGAGGGATATTCTTGTGTCAATTCACATTTTCTTTATAAACCATTATGATTTACTTTCATAGATGATGAGAATGAGTGACATAGGTTAAAACTAATGTGACATATATTGGAAAAAAATTCATGATTTTGATATTATTTGAGTGATTTTTATGACTATATTATTGATCCCTCAAATTAACTATACTTAATCACCTTGTAAACCATTTTGGTTTTAGTTGGGGATTGGAGATTTAATGATAAAGCTTATTTGGTGATAGGTACACTCAAATATAGTTATTTATTATTTGATCTTATTCAAATGATTTCCTTTATGAAATGAAAATTCCGTAGGAATTTTAATTAATATCCTTAATGATTAGATGTTCAGTTAGAAAAGAAAACACTTAATAGTATGATGGTCACATCTCAAGTTCATATTTCCTCTCCATCTGATGTTTGTGGGAATGTTCTTCCTATAAATCTTGTGATTATTTTTCTAGTTTAATTTTAAGTGATTTTAGGCATGGATTATCTCTCTTTATATAGAGCCCATATCCATTTTTGAGTAAGGTGTGTCACATTTTATATTCCAAATGAACCTATGATCATTTATTAGTGTAAGGAATAATTCAAACTTATAATGGAAATAACTTCTATAATGTGGGTATTAATTATTATCCATGAAGGGTATTTATCTCATATAGTTGGGGAGAAATACAACATTGAGGATATTTATATTCTATGGGAGTTGGTTGATTTTTTTTTTCAGAAGAATTTACAATTATTCCTTTGAATCATGAAGTTGATTTTTCAATAGAACTCATACCTAGTGCTGTAATTATTTCAAATACTCATTATAGAATATCCCCAATTGAGTTGCATTAATTGAAGAAGTAACTCTGGGAAAATATTGATAATGGATTCATATATCGGATTGTATCATCATGGGGTGAACATGATCTTTTTTTTAAAATAATTATGTGTCGATACATCCTCGAATTGATTATCATGAACTTTACAAGATCATTATCAAGAACAAGAATCCTTCTCTGTGTATCTATGATTTGATTGATCAATTATGGGGAGATTAATAATTTTACTTGATTGAACTTTAATATATATGTCATCAATTTAGAGTTAATAAGGAGGATATACCCAAGAAATTTTTCCACATGAGGTATATCAATTATGAATTTATACTAATTCTATTTGGACTTACTAACAACCATACCATATTTATAGATTTAATGAGTAGACTCTTCAAAGATTACCTAGATCTATTTGTGGTAGTATTTATAGATGATATTATTATATTATCAAAGAGTAAGGTGGAACATGAAGTTCATTTTATAATTGCGCTGAAGACCCAGAGAGAGGATAATTTGTATTCAAAAATTACCAAGTGTGAATATTTTCTTCATAAAGTTTAATTATTACATTATATAATCTCAATTAAGGGTATATTGGTGGATCCTTAAAAGATATAAGTCATTGAGAAATATCCTAGACCAACCATAGTAACTTAAATCAATAGTTTTATTGGGTTAGATAAATACTAATGACGTTTTCTGAGATATCTCCCGAGACTATCAAATACACTCACTAAGTTGACTTAAAAGTGGGTTAAGTTCTTGTGGATGGATGAATGTGAGCAGAATTTCAAGAGGCAGAATAGATAGTCGGTCACTTCACCTATACACACACTACCCTAGAATGAAAAATTGTTTTTGATCTGTATTTATGCATCAGTTAAGGGATTGGGATGTCTCCTAAGGCAAAATTATATGGTTATATATATGCCCCCACACCAATTCAAAATACATGAGGAAAATTACCTAAATCGTGATTTGGATATGACAGTGGTAATATTTTCATTGAAGATATGGTGGTATTATCTTTATGGTGAAATGTGTGACATATACATAGATCATAAGAGGTTTTAAGCATATGTTCATATATAAAGATATGAATATGTACCATAGAATATGTTTGGAATTGATTAAATATTATAATTTCTCAATACATTACCACCCTGGGAAGGTGAATAAAGTGTATAATTATCTTAGTTAGAAGGAACATTACTATTTTTCCATTATAAGGATTTAAATAGATCCAATACTTATTTATTTTTAGATAATGTAACTTTAAATCCTGAGGAAAGTTTATAGATACTATCTTTCTTAGATGAATTTTCAACCATTTATCCATGTGAGGATTAAAGAGAAATAGAATGAAGATATGGAACTGAAAAATAAGGTGACAAATATTCCTGATTTCAACCATGATTGTGATGGAAAGATATGGTTAGATAATTGATTATGTGTCTCATAAATACTGTAATTGAAGAAGGAACCATTAGATGAAACTCATAGCTCGTCTTTCTCTATTCATCTTATAAGTATGAAGATGTATAGATATATAAAAGAATATTTTTGTGGAATGAAAATGGATATTTAATAGTATGTTACACAGTGATTGGAATTTCATAATGTTAAGTCTGATAAATAGAATCCTAAGGGTATTTTATAAACATTAACCACACCATAATGGAAATATAAAAACATTTCCATGGATTTCATCATCAGATTCCCCAAAACACCTAAAGGAAAATATGTTATTTGGGTTATAGTTTACCAACTTATGAAATCAGAGAAGTTCATTAAAAGCATAGAATATTTATTTCTTGATCATATTTCTAAGGTATATATTAAGAAATTTATGAGATTTCATGGATTACTACTCTCAATTATATCTGATTGGGATCTGAGGTTTACCTCAAAGTTCTAGATAAGTCCTCAGTGGGATCTGAATACATGGTTGCGGTTCAATACTGCATATCATCCTCATAGAGATGGTCAATATAAAAGGGACATTCAAAACCTGGAACATATATTGAGTTTATGTTCTATATATTTTAAAGTTGGTTGGAATAAACACCTTTATATGGTTAAATTTTCTTACAACAATATATTTCAATCAATAATATAGATTTCTCAATATGAATCTATTTATGTCAAGAAGGGTAGAACTCCAAAATGTCAAATGATGTTGGAGAAATAAAGCTATTGGGGCCTCATATTTTTTAAGATATGGAAGAGAAGTTTGTTTCCATTTAGTTCCACATAAGGGAAGCTCATAGTCAACAGAAAAGTTACACTGAGAATCGTCGGTGAGATCTAAAATTATAATTTGGTGAAAAGATATTCCTACAAATATCTCATTCTAAAAAAATTATGATATTTATAAATAAGGGTAGCTTTAATCCTAGATATATCATTCCCCTTTATATTCTTTATCACATCATTATGGTACCTTATCTTTCATCACTTCCACTAAACCTCTCTCAAGTTCACGATGTGTGCCATGTATCTCTCCTAAGGAAGTACATACATGATCATTCACATGTACTGAACTAAAAGGTCATACCACTAGAGAAATATATCTATTATGAGGATAAAATAGTGAATAATCTATATCATATAGAGAAAGTGATATGAAACAATGCCACTTACCAGGTAAAAAAAATTGTTGAAACCATAAATTAGAAGAAGATACATGGAAAACTGAGGATGTGATGAGGAATAACTATCCTCATTCGTTTATATCAGAGTGATAGAATCATTATGGTGAAATTATTATAAGTTGGTAGAATGTAACAAACCTATATTTTAGGATATATTTCTATTTTAATAAATTTTATTTATTTAATAGCTTATTTTTTACACAACATAAAGATTAAACAAATCACATTATACTATTGTAATGTTATTATTTAATGTGATGGATATTTTCTAACCATTGGATAGGAGAGTATTATTAGAATAAATAAGTTATAGAAAAATTATATTTTAACCATGTATAAAAAAAATTCTTCGGCTATAAATTCATTAGAAATGAAAATAAAATCATTTGAAAGTAAAATATACATTTTTTCTAAAAAAACGATTCTAAACATACAATGTGTTTTTATTTTAATAAATTAAATTAATAACTATTATTGAATGATTTTAATGAAATTTATATATTATATATTTAATCAAATGTTTAAAAATTCATCGTATTTTTTTTCTCAGCATGGTATAAGAATAAATCAAGTTTTATTAGCTTAAAAATTAATTTTTCTAAAAAACAGTTTTCATTGCATTTTATACACTTATTTAAAAATTTATTTATACCACTTTTATAAATTGAATTTTGAAAACCAGAATCCATATTAAGAATAAATTAGATCAAATTTGTTAAATAAGTCACTTTTATTTTTGTTTATTAACATTCCCTTATACATCATTTAATTCGCATGGGTTGTGGTTAGATTAAAATTTCTTTGTATCCCAAACTACACTTACTACAATGGTGTACTATAGTGATAGTGCAGGGTTAATCTGACAAACCTTATTTTTATTACAACTTAAACATGATTCATTACATAAAACTTCACTTGATACAACAAAGAATATATAGAGGTTTAGTGTCTTTGGGGCTTAGGATCATTACATAAAAACTTAAAACATGGAATACAACATCTTTATTGAAAACTTCCTTTACATGACCACTACATTCCTTCGTACTTATCATTGCATGGGATAACCTGAGGAAATGCATAAGAAAAGGGTGAGCTATAAAGCCCAGTAAGGGAGTACACATGGAATAACATGAGGAGTACAATACATGTTAGGCAATAGGCATTTCAATAGATAATAAGAGAAACATGAACATAAAGTCATGATAAATCATGATAATCCTAACATGGAAATATGGCAACAACACTTAACATTGAATTAGCATGAACTGTGGCTCATTGCACATGGAGCATGAGTAAACCCTCATTGCACATGAAGCACGAGTAAACCCTCGTTGCACTTGAATTATCATGAGTCAACACTCATTGCACATGACGTATCATGATACTATACTTTACCCAATTCATTGGAGCGCTATAAGGGCGCACCCTTCTTAAACATTTCATTTCATACATAAGTGTGCCACATGGATCATAAAACATGGATTCATAAAACATAATCATTTATTCCACGATAAAGGAATTTGGAATTCATACATGAAACTTTAAAATCAATAATTAAATGTTCATAAAGGTTAATACCCTTTATGGAGAAATGGGCATGGTATCCACTACACAATGACATTGGCTTAGAAAATCGGTGCGATTTCGGCAGCGTAACGACGTGACATAAGCATTCATAAAAATGGTTGATGAGAGATAAAGGGGTTCCTCATCATATTTACATGTAATTTACAGTAAGGAGGTCATATATATACATGTACCAACAATTGAAATGGAATTTAGATTCATGATACAAAAGAATTGCTTGAATATAAAAGAAGAGAGAGAAGTTCCTTTCGGAATTTCGGCATAGTAACGGGTGTACATGGGAGGCATTTAATGAGAGAGAAAGGGGTCTCCCATCATTAAAAAAATAAGAGGGAAGTATGGGGGAGGTTCTAAAACATACCCCAACATTCATAATTGAAAATAAAAGGTAAATACAACTTAAAGAAAATTGACAAAAATGAGAAAGGAAGAAAAAACCCTTACTTCGAAGTGTGCTTCCAAAGGATAGAGAGAGGCTTGTGAGAGGCTTCTTGGGAGCTTGGGGCACCTTGTGAGGATTATAGAGAGAGTAGGGTAGAGTTTGGACGAACTCCAAGGAATTTTAGTGAGTAGGAAGTGGGATCTTGGGTGGGTTTATATAGGAAAGGTGAGAGAATTCTTTATTTTTTAGGTTTGGGACCCCTTATATTAAAATAATCCAAACCACAAACCATCCCATGGTATTTGACCATGGTTTTCTGGAAAAGGAAAGAGGAAAACAATATTTTACAAGGCCAAGGTCCGAACTTATTAAAAAATTAGGGTTGCTTATGTGGAGGTGAGTCACACTCCCATGGAAATTAATTTAAAAAGGCAAAGTGTTGAATAAGTCTTGAGGGGTTCATTAATGCTTTGAAAAGTAATTCAAACAAACCCAAAACCTCATTATTTTAATGATAAAACATATATTGGCCGAAAATAAGGATTATGATATTTTATTACATCACCATTGGGTCATTATGATGTCATAAAACACATTATATAGTTAAATGGTATTTAATTTTTACCCAAAAATTTGACTGTCTCAGAAAATTATGAAAAATTCACCGTTGGATAATTTCGACATCCTGATTCCATAAATGGAATTTATTTTATCTAAAAAAATTCAAAATATGTTAATTTTCACTTTTAAAATAAAAACCAACATTTATCGAAAATTCACGGGTTTTGACAGAAATGGATTTCAAACCTTAATAAAAAAATTAATTGCATTCATAAATTTATAAGATCATTTATATTTAATAAAAATTAATTTAATATTAATAATAATATTTTATTAAAATATTATTTAATTCAAAAATCCCTAAATTGAATAAAATAAATTTCTTAATTAAATAATAATTAAAAAACACCATTTGTACTTTAAAAACTATTTACAATGTATCAAAAATGACTAGAAATTATATTTGTTATTATATACAAAAATAATGTACATGAACATAGTACTACCTATTTATTACATAAACCCTTAAAACAGTCGCATACTACCTAAGGGTAAGGTGTGCAATGGTGACAGACTCTTGGGGCGGCTCGGATAACATCGCTCGAGTGGTAATTTTAATCAACTTCCACTTTTCAGGTAGACGGTCACGTTCGAGCTTGACATGATGAAGCTTAGCTTGGGGTTGGTCAAGGGAAAAGCCCAAAGACGCCACCACTTTTCCGAGCTCTGACAAATGGGCTTCGTATGGGGAAATTCTACTGGATGATGCCATCGCTTCCTTTGTCTGAGTAAAAATTGGGTTTGATAAAGCCTTACATTTATACTAATCATGTGATCACTGTTCAACGACTATATTAACAACGATCAAAATTCTTAACATGAAACCAAAGAAGTTGGCATCTTATAAAAACATTTTTCATAAAGAGACATTTAACTGGATCAAGAGGGATTTTCCATTAATGAAACTTTGGGTCGTTACAATATTCCCCCCTTAAGAAATTTCACCCTCGAAATTTTTCATTTTCCCACACTAAAACAAATGTGGGTAACTCAGCTTCATCATATCCTCCGACTCCCAAGTTGCTTCTTCAAACTTTTGGTTTCTCCACAACACCTTGACGAGGGGCATTGTCTTATTTCGTAGAACTTTTTCTCTACGATCTAAGATCTTCACTGGTTGATCCTCATAAGAAAGATCATCTTCCAATTGTACCACCTCGGAAGAGAGTACATGTGAAGGGTCCGGTATGTACTTCCTTAAGAGGGATACATGAAAGACATCATGCACCTTGGCCATAGTATGTGGAAGTGCTAGTCGATAGGCCACAGCCCCAACAGGATCAAGAATCTCGAAGGGGTCGATGTACCTTGGACTTAACTTCCCTTTCTTTCCAAACCTCATGACCTTCTTCCACGGAGATATGCGTAAAACCACCATGTCTCCAACTTTAAACTCAAGGTCTCGTCGACGATTATCTGCATAACTCTTCTGTCGACTCTGGCCTGCCTTGATATGCTGCTGAATGGTTTTCACCTTCTCCACCATTTCTTCGACCATTTCTGGTCCAAGCAGCTTACGTTCACTAACCTCATCCTAACATGCTGGTGTTCTGCACCTTTTCCCATAAAGGGCTTCATATGGTGCCATTTGGATGCTCGAGTGGAAACTGTTATTATAAGAGAACTCAACCAGAGGAATATGTTGATCCCATCCTCCTTTGAATTCCATTGAGCACGCTCTAAACATATCCTCAAGTGTTTGGATAGTCCTCTCTGATTGGCCATTAGTTTGAGGATGATTGGTTGTACTGAAGTTTAGTTCAATATTCAGAGCATGTTGAAGACTCTTCCAAAACTTAGAGGTGAATCTTGGATCTCGGTCAGACACAATAGATAGTGGTACTCCATGCAACCTTACCACTCCCCTGATATATATCTGTGCCAGTTGGCCCAAAGATAAATCCTCTAGAATAGAAATGAAGTGTGCAGTCTTTGTAAGACGATCCACAACAACCTAGATTGCATTGTTTCCTTTGTATGTCCTTGGTAGTCCGGTGACAAAGTCCATGGTGATGTTCTCCCATTTCCATTCTGGTATGGGTAATGGTTGCATCATCCCCTTAGACTTTTGCCTCTCTGCCTTCACCTGCTGACACACCAGGCACTTTGATGTATATTCAGCGATCTCCTTCTTCATATTATCCCACCAAAAGTTTTCTCAGATATCTCGATACATCTTTGTGCTCCATGGGTGAATAGTGAAATTTGAACTATGTGCATCATCCAAAAGTTCCTTCTTCAGCTCCGAACTTGATGGAACACATAGTCTTTTCCCAAACCTCACAATTCCTTCTTCATTAACATTAAACTCCGAGGATTTCCCCTTTTTGATAGCTTCCACTTTTTCTTGAATTCCCACATCATCCTTTTGAGCATCCTTTAACCTTTCCAAAAGAGATGGTTGAGCAATCATTTGTGAAAGGATTAATGATTTTCCCTTCTTTATGATTCCCATGTCCATCTTCATCAAGTCTAAGAAGATTGGATCCTTCTCAATTCTCATCATTGATAGAATCGCTGGATCCTTTCTACTTGGGGAATTTGCCACCTTGTTCGCTTTCCCAGGGTGGTAATGTATTGAACAGTCATAATTCTTTATGAGATCTATCCATCTTCTATGGCTCATATTAAGCTCTTTCTTTGTGAATATATATTTAAGACTCTTGTGGTCAGTATATATCTCACATTTCTCTCCATAGAGATAATGCCGCCAGATTTTCAAGGCAAAGATCACAGCCGCCAACTCTAGATCATGCGTTGGATAGTTTCGCTCATGTATTTTCAACTGCCTTGAGGCATAGGATATCACTTTATCATTCTGCATCAGCACACAGCCTAAGCCCTTCTTTGAAGTATCACTGAATACCACAAAAAATTCCCCACTTGTGGGTAAAGTGAGCACGGGCGCAGTGATAAGCCTCCTTTTCAACTCCTTGAAGCTTTCTTCGCATTCATCACTCCAAGAAAACTTTACTCCCTTTCGAGTTATCTTGGTAAGAGGGTTGGAAAATCGTGAGAAATTTCTCACAAATCATCGATAATATACAGCTAACCCTAAGAAGCTACGGATATCTGTTACCGATGTTAGCCTCGGCCATCCCTCAATTGCATCTGTTTTGGAGGGATCCACAGATATCCCATTGCTTGTGATGATATGGCCCAAGAATGATACTTCCTTCAACCAGAACTCACACTTGTTTTACTTTTCATAGAGCTTCTCCTTGCGCAAATTCTCTAGTATAGTTCTTAAATGCTCCTCATGGTCCTCCTTGGTTTTGGAGTATATTAGAATATCATCTATAAAGACTACCACAAATTTTTCAAGGTAATCTCTAAAGACTCTATTCATCAATCCATGAATATTTCTAGAGCATTGGTGAGTTCGAAAGGCATTACTATGAATTCATAGTGCCCATATCTTGTACGAAAAGCAGTCTTGGGGATATCTTCCTTCTTCACCCTTACTTGATAATATCCCGACCACAAGTCCACCTTGGAGAAGTATTATGCTCCACGCAGCTGATCAAACAATTCATCAATTCGTGGGAGTGGATACTTGTTCTTTATCATTATTTTGTTAAGTTCACGATAATCGATGCAAAGCCGCATTGACCCATCCTTCTTCTTGACGAAGAGGACTGGTGCACCACATGGTGAAGCACTTGGGCGTATAAACCCTTTATCCAGATTCTCCTGTAGTTGTTTCTTCAGCTCTTCAAGCTCAAAAAAAGCCATTCTATATGGAGTCTTGGATAATGGTAGCTCCTCAGGTATAAGTTCAATTGAGAACTCAACATCTCTTCTTGGAGTAAGACCAGGCAGTTCCTCGGGAAACACTTCCGTGAATTCCCTCACAATAGGCATTTCTTCAAGGATGGTTTCTTCTTTGGAATCAATCATCTGAGCCAGATACGCATGCTCATAGGGCAGTAATATCCATTCTTGAGATGATGGAGCTAAAGGAGATTCATCTTCCTCCTGACACTTGTAAAGAATCGAGGGTCGATTCTCCATATGGATTGTGATTTCCCTCGCCCGACAATTTATGTTGGTTCTATAAAAGGAAAGCCAATCCATGCCAAGAATTGCATCAAATTCCACCAAAGGGATTATGACGAGGTTCGCTGGGAAATTCAATCCACAGATTATAACAGGGGAGGACTTATATTCATGGGATGCAATGATTGCCCCATTTGTCGTACTCACCGACATCTTTACTTCCATGATTCGTGGTGGTGCTGGGATTGTTCTACTAAACTTTCAAGATATAAATAATGCGTAGAACCTGAATCAAAAAGTATGTTCGTTATTCTTGAATGAATAACTAGCGTACCTATCACCACTTCATTTTCAGGGTTCACTTCAGCAGATGTGATGGAAAAATCTCTTCCTTGTTGCCTTGGAGGTTGTTGGTTGCCTCTGATAACCCTTGGATTAGGGCACTGATTTGCAAAATGACCCGGTTCTTTGCATTTATAGCATTGAACAACGCGTTGAGGTTCGAACGGATCATTCCTCTCCTCTTTCACAGCCGTGGGTCCTTCTTGTTGATAGTTAATAGCTAGGTGCCCTTCTCTTCCACACCTGAAGCATTTCCTCATCCCCTTAAGGCAATTTTCAGGGTGCTTCTTTCCGCACTTTTGGAAAGTGGGGTGCTAGAACTTCTTAGCGCCATTGGATTTATCCATCGGACCACCAGCATTGAAGTCTACCTTACACTTCTTGTCCCCATGATACCCATGTGATTCTCCGATCTCCATTTCGACCTTGAGGGAACATCGGACAATTTCCTCATAGCTGTCGAAGTCACGAATCACTAATGCTTTCCGCAAACTAGGCTTCAGCCCACCAAAGAAGTGGTCAACCTTGCATTCGTAGGTAACGACAAAGCCGTAAGCGTATCATGCAAGCCTTGTGAAGTTTTCCTCGTACTCTCCCACAGATTCTTCATCTTTTTTCTTGAGGGAAAGGAAGTCCCTTTCCATCTTAAGAGGGAGGGTGCATGGAAAATATTTATCGAAAAACATATTCCATAATTCCTTCCATTCCAAAGCCTCGATCTCCTCCTCAGTCTTCATATTTTTTATCAACATCCACCATTGATCAACTTCACCCTCCATACGACAAGCCTCCAGGAGAACCTTATCTTGTTCAGAACATTGAAGGATGGAGAATATCTTTTCAATGGAGTTGATCCATTTTTCAATGATCATGGGATCAGATGATCCACAAAAAGTAGGAGGCCTTTGTCTCATGACGCTCTATATAGCAACTTGTTCTTTCTTAGGGGGGGTTGAACGTTCCTATTGACCCGTGTTTCTATTAAAAACTTGAGTTAGCTGAGAGAGAAGTGTGAAAAAGTTCGCGATTCCCACTCCCATTGGATTTGGTATCTCATTAGTACAATCATCACACTGATCTTCACAACATTTGTTAGCCCGATTCCTCCTATTACCAGCCATTGTCTGTAATAAAAGGAAAGTTAAAGGTAACACATAAAGGGTAATACAAAGACAAAATTTGATGACTTATAAATAAACTTTTATTTCCTTAACTCATGAGTCTATAGGATTCAATCTAAGCTTTTCATGATCTACTTTATAACATATATTCTTAGGGGCATTTTTCCCTTAATAAGGGTTCATACCAAGATTATGAATTTATGAAAACATATCCCCCGGGAGTGTCGTAACCAAGAGTGCAGCAAGGCCCGTTGTCATGCACCAGTTCTCGTTCGAGTCTAGCTCAAAGCGGTGTTTTCAGGTTTTACCCCTAGGATACATCTGTGCCAGAGCCGCCTCTACCTGCTCATATCCTGACATGGATGTATTTGTTTGATAAACCACTTACTTAGTATTTACCATAACTTAGGGATGTTTTTATTATACTTAGTCTTGTATCCAAGGATTTACTAGGGTTTCCTAACCCCAAAAATAACTAAACCTATCCTTTGATACCAACTCTGACAACCCTGCTTTTTATTACAACTTAAACATGATTCATTACATAAAACTTCACTTGATACAACAAAGAAGATCGATAGGTTTAGTGTCTTTGGGGCTTAGGATCATTACATAAAAAGTTAAAACATGGAATACAACATCTTTATTGAAAACTTCCTTTACATTACCACTATATTCTTTCGTACTTAGCATTGCATGGGATAACCTGAGAACATGCATAAGAAAAGGGTGAGCTATAAAGCCCAGTAAGGGAGTACACATGGAATAACATGAGGAGTAAAATACATGTTAGGCAATAGGCAATTCAATAGAGCATAAGAGAAACATGAACATAAAGTCATGATAAAGCATGATAATCCTAACATGGAAATGTGGCAACAACACTCAACATTGAATTAGCATGAGTCGTGGCTCATTGCACATGGAGCATGAGTAAACCCTCATTGCACATGAAGCACGAGTAAACCCTCGTTGCACTTGAATTATCATGAGTCAACACTCATTGCACATGAAGTATCATGATACTATACTTTACATAATGCATTGGAGTGCTATAAGGGTGCACCCTTCTTAAACATTTCATTTCATGCATAAGTGTGTCACATGGATCATAAAACATGGATTCATAAAACATAATCATTTATTCCACGATAAAGGAATGTGGAATTTATACATGAAACTTTAAAATAAATAATTAAATGTGCATAAAGGTGAATACCCTTTATGTATAAATGGTCATGGTATCCACTACACAATGACATTGGCTTAGAAAATCGGTGCGATTTCGGCAGCGTAACGACGTGACATAAGCATTCATAAAAATGGTTGATGAGAGAGAAAGTGGTTCATCATCATATTTACATGTAATAGACAGTAAGGAGGTCATATAGATACATTTCCCAACAATTTAAATGGAATTTAGATTCATGATACAAAATAATTGCTTGAATGTGAAAGAAGAGAGAGAAGTTCCTTTTGGAATTTCGGCATAGTAACGGATGTACATGGGAGGCATTTAATGAGAGAGAAAGGGGTCTCCCATCATTCAAACAATAAGAGTGAATTATGGGGTAGGTTAGAAACCATACCTCAACATTCATAATTGAAAATAAAAGGGCAATACAACTTAAAGAAAATTGACAAAAATGAGAAAGGAAGAAAAAACCCTTACTTGGAAGTGTGCTTCCAAAGGCTAGAGAGAGGCTTGTGAGAGGTTTCCTGGGAGCTTGGGGCCCCTTGGGAGGATTATAGAGAGTAGGGTAGAGGTTGGACGAACTCCAAGGTATTTTAGTGAGGATTAAGTGGGATCTTGTGTGGGTTTCTATAGGAAAGGTGAGAGAATTCTTTATTATTTAGGTTTGGGACCCCTTATATTAAAATAATCCAAACCACAAACCATACCATGGTATTTTCCCATGGTTTTCTGGAAAAGGAAAGAGGAAAACAATATTTTACAAGGCCAATGTCCAAACGTATTAAAAAATTAGGGTTTCTTATGTGGAGGTGAGTCACACTCCCATGGAAATTAATTTAAAAAGGCAAAGTGTTGAATAAGTCTTGAGGGGTTCATTAATGCTTTGAAAAGTAATTCAAACAAACCCAAAACCTCATTATTTTAATGATAAAACATATATTGGCCTAACATAATGATTATGGTATTTTATTACATCACCATTGGGTCATTATGATGTCATAAAACACATTATATAGTTAAATGGTATTTAATTTTTACCCAAAAATTTGACTGTTTCAAAAAATTATGAAAAATTCACCATTGGATAATTTCAACATCCTGATTCCAGAAATGGCATTTATTTTATCTAAAAAAATTCTAAATATGTTAATTTTCACTTTTAAAATAAAAACCAACATTTATTGAAAATTCACGGGTTTTGACAGAAATGGCTTTCAAACCTTAATAAAAATTTTAATTGCATTCATAAATTTATAAGATCATTTATATTTAATAAAAAATAATTTAATATTAATAATAATATTTTATTAAAATATTATTTAATTGAAAAATACATTAATTTAATAAAATAAATTTCTTAATTAAATAATAATTAAAAAACACCATTTGTACTTTAAAAACTATTTACAATGTATCAAAAATGACTAGAAATTATATTCATTATTATATACAAAAATAATGTACATGAACATAGTACTACTTATTTGTTACATAACCCCTTAAAATAGTCACATACGACCTAAGGGTAAGGTGTGCAATGGTGACAGACTCTTGGGGCAGCTTGGATAACATCGCTCGAGTGGTAATTTCAATCAACTTCCACTTTTCCCGTAGACGGTCACGTTTGATCTTGAAATAATGAATCTCAGCTTGGCCTTGGTCAAGGGAGAAGCCCAAAGACGCCACCTCTTTTCCGAGCTCTGACAAATGGGCTTCGTATGGGGAAATTCTACTGGATGAGGCCATCGCTTCCTTTGTCTGAGTAAAAATTGGGTTCGATAAAGCCTTACATTTATACTAATCATGTGATCACTGTTCAACGGCTATATTAACAACGGTCAAAATTCTTAACATGAAACCAAAGAAGTTGACATCATATAAAAACATTTTTCATAAAGAGACATTTAACTGGATCAAGAGGGATTTTCCATTAATGAAACTTTGGGTCGTTACAGTTAATCCCTGGAGGAAATTTTTTATGGAGAAGGAACTAGAACTTTGAACCCTTTTTTTATGAGTCCTCTTGATTTGGTTTGGGTTTTGGATTTGATTAAATCTATATTTTTTTGTTTGAGATTCAGGAAGGAGGTAGAGATCATAATCAATTTCAGGGTTCAAGTAAAAAGGATAATCATAGTCCTAACATGGAATAGTCCTAGGGATTAGGTTGCAAAGTGGCTCATATATCATTAGTTGATCATGGTCAAACAAACTAGATCTATCTAAGATGAAACTATTCCTTGGTCCGAATATAGATATCAACCTAGATGCATTAAGTATAGCATCTATGGTAGAAAGTGTTTCAAGTTAATGGTCATGGATTACTCGACTCCAACTAGGTTGGGTTTGTTCATTTAAAGTCCCCATGGTTAGGTTTACCAAAAATATTTTAATAAAAAAATTGTGACCTCATTACTAGATTTAGGGTTACCAAGTTATGATTTAAATATTCATTATGTTCAGAACACCACAACTATCGACCCTTACCCTAAGAGGTTTAGCTGCTAATAAAGGTAATAATCAAGAACAAAGAAACAATGATAGAAATTCTTGGTAGAATAAGAAAATAGTTGAAATATGAAAATTTACAAGTGAGGGTTCAAGAATCACACGGTTTATAACTAGATTAATCAATAAATAAATAAAAACATACCTAAAAAATAAACAAGTAAGAATGTATGGTGAAAATGATATCGAATGGAAATAGCAATGTTAAATATATGTTGAATAATGAATGGTTATTAATGTAATGATGAATGTATCTAAAATAATGAACTGCACTTGGATTTAATCAAATCGTTGACAAAAATTTTCTAAAGTTGAGTTGGTAGAGAAGATAAGGGAGAAAAAAGAGAGAGAGAAAGATAAAATTGAGAAGAAGAAAAGTTTTTTGTTGTTGTACGCCCACTGGAAAGTAAATAGTCAGAATATTACATGAAATGTAAACTTTTCATATCATGTAATCTTGATCCATGGTTTTATCCACGTATTTTGGATCCGGCGTGAATCTCAGACTATATCTTCAATAATTGGATATTTGACTCATCTCACGATGTGTACCGGTAACTCATGACCTACTTCTTCTCACATATTTAAATTTATAAAGGGAGTGGTATTTTAATATTACATGATGTGCATTGGAATTTCATGTCATGTAGGCCCTTCAGGACTTTTAATTTTTTCACAATTTGTGACATTATTTTAATGACTCCTACACATCATGTAAGTGATTTTCACGATGTATAATGATCACTTTTGGCTAGTCTTCAAAGCTTTTCCTTTGGAGCCTTGGAAACCTATTCTCATCAATAATCAACACATACCTGGTGAATAATCAAATAAATCAGGAATAATAATTAATTAAATGTCTCCAAAAATGTATATAAAATTCAAGCTTATCAAATTCCCCAGACTTGAATAATTACTTGTCCTTAAACAAAAATCATTTCAACAGGGATTCCAAAAGAAAAAAATTTTAAAACAAGAAACATTCATTACAACTAAGAAAATAAAACTAAGGGTAATAATAAAATATCAGCCTTCTAGAATCATTCATGTATAGAAAATCAATCATGTTCATAATTCAGTTCTTTTTTTAGATTCTCATTCTTTTAATTACAATCTCAAAATTGTTTCTAAAATTATATACCCATTTTTTAATTTACCTCAAAAAGAATATTCTCTCATCACTCAGGGTAAAAATGTAAATGGAGTTATTATCATACCCAGAATACATGTTCCTAACCATAGGCTTGAATTTGTTTTATCATCACCACTTCGTAAAGACAAATAAAAAATTAATCATGAGGGCTTAGGAAAAAAGTTTTCAAACAACTTTGTGGTTGAGGTAGGGTGTGTATAAGTGAAAGTAAAACTCAAAAGGAAGGTAATAACTAATTTTTAATTCATGATAAGTGGGAATAGTGTGGTGATGTGGTTCCTTTAAGATCAAATAGTTTCCATGCTTCAAACAGCTCAAATTGTAACCATGAGTGTATCAAGTATGTACCAAAAATGTAAAATGTTCCATTATTTTTATTTTATTTTTATTTATTTTTTGAAATTCATGTTTTTTACAGATCTCACATCTATCCCTTAACCATATATAATCCTTAAGGAATTCATTGGTCTATAAATGGTGACTTTTAAACTTCCTAATACAGAACCCAAAATATTTTTCTTTTTATTCTTTTTATTTTTAAATGAAAATGATAAGTGTAAAATGCTAACAAATAACACATGAATCATAATAAATCATTATAGTAAGTATAAAAATACATCTTCTCAATAAAAACATCATGTTTCTATATGCATAAAATTCCCCCACACTTTCTCAATGTATAATCACGCATAAAACCAATAAAATATTCACATAAAATAAAATAAAATTATATTATTAGAATCATTTCAGGAATAGTAGTAAATAAGAAAAACCGGAATCACTTAGGGTATAAAACCAGATAATATGTCAATCAAAAGAAATTTCAAAATTTTTAAATTTTTAATTAAATTTATAGACTCATAAATAATTCCAAAAATATAAATAGGAGTAATATATGTATTTAAACAATTTAAAACTTAAATTTATCTTTTATTTAAATAGGTGCAATGAGTATTCATGTTCAACTCATGATTCCAATGAAAAATGTCACTTGGTTAAATGAAAACAAGAAAAAATACAAGTTTATTGATAGTGAAACTCAAGAAAGACTCCCCCAAACTTAAAATGATACAGTCTTCACATTATCTTGGAAATTATCAAGGAAGATATATAACAGATATTGAAGAGAAAAAAATATAATTTCAATTATGAAAAGGAATTTTTGGGAATCGAGAGCTCCCTATAATGAGTGTCATTCCATGGGAAAATTTTCTAAATATTGATTTTTTAATTGAGATACCTACATAATAGGTTAGAAAGAAAAATCCTTCACTAGATAAAAAATTATTCTAAATGGTTTTCAATATTTTTGGAATAAGTTATATGGGTATATGAACACAATGAATAGAAATGAAATATATCTCATATACATGAATAATTATGGGTACAATGACCTATGATAAAAAACTATAGTAAAATAAAAAAATAAAATCCAAATTTCAAGACTAAAAATGAAGAAAACAAATTAAATATAGTTCTCCTCACATAAATCACTAAAACATTATTTTTCGGTTTGATATATAGACAAAATAATCAATCAATTGTGGTCCAACTCTTCAAAATTCCATTATCTCCTATAAGAATTGGTGGTTGTTTCATCAAGATCATGTGGATTCATAGTGGGATTAATCACCTTAGGAGCATATTGAGTATGAATCTGGTGTGTAAAGAAAATAATATGTGCTCATCATGGTGGTGATGGTTGTAGGAAATTGACATCTAGTGATAATTCCTCAATATGGAACTTGACATCAGCCAGACGTAGAGTCATATAAAGTATGAGGTAATATGATTGTAGAGAAGGTGCATTTATGACCATAGAAGAGGAAGAAGATCTAGACCTGGTTACTATAACAATTTAACAAAATAAAAAATATGACAAGTGATAATGAGGAAAAAGTAGTATCACATGCATATAATAAGTGCCATGATACGTCACTAATATAGAATAAATATAGTACAAAAATATGATCACCTAGAAAATTTATAAAAATGGGGGAGGGGACTGGGATATACTAGGAGAATTTATAATCTTCCAACCACACATATAAATTTATCTCCGGAATTGAGGGTGCATGCAGCTGGCCCACCTGATCAATAGCAGGAATGGGGGAAGGGGATAGTGGATCAACTGCTGGAGTGGGTTCCATGGTGCCGGAAGTCTTCACAGTGGCTGGTGGTGTTGAGGTACTGATCCTGAGTGTGGTCAAGGATATGGAACCTGAATCAATTATAGGTACCTTAAAAGATGATGGATGAGAAATTATCTTGCCTCTCTGGTCCTAAAATTCTATAAAATCCTGCTAGGTAGTAGTATTGGGAAGCTCAGTTGGTAGGTCAGCATAGGTGGTGGTGGGTGTAGAAATGGTGGAGTATGAAGGTACTGTTGGAGGAGAAGGATGAGTGGAAGCAGGGGATGATGTGGATGAAGGGCTGTAAATTGATGGTGTGGATATGAACAAGATTAATAGGCGATGGAATATTTACTAAAGATTTACCAAAATATACTGTTGAGAAATCTAAAGGTCAGCAAGAAGAGGTGTGGTGGGTATGGTAGTGGGTGGATGGAATGGAATGGAAGTAGTAGTAGGTGTGGGGCAGATATAGAAGGAGATGATTCTGGTTGGCAGCATGATCTCTGGGTACCTCGTCATCACCCCTGAAGAATCCTGAAACCCAATGATAAATATCATCATCCTTCATCTGCAGCTACATCTTGTGAATCAAGAGGAATTTGATTGACTTCATGGGACTGAGAGAGGTGAGGGGAAGGGCAGTATCGAATACGCCGAGAAGTCGTGAAAAAATGGGTGATGAAGGACTCACCCATCAACGTACCTCATATCCACTGAGCATTTGACCTGAAGTATAATGAAAATTTTAATTCCATGTTGATGGTAGGGCCGCCCATGGAAGTAGTAAGGGATGAGAATGTCAAGTTGCATGACACTTCCATGAGACTATTCATGATAAAACAAAGTATGATTCAATTCTTGATAGATAATATGGAGTGTTTCACCTCTAAACTTGGTGTATTTGGTAATCCTAGGATTGTGATCACTCTGAGTATCTATAGAAATCATCCTATAGAGTCTCTGTGCATCTGACTTGCATAGATCGATCTAAAATGTTGAGAATACCTCATAAGTGGAGAAGTCAGAAGAATAAATACTGAACCCAATGCCAAACTCTATGAAGGATAGCTTGTGTGTTCTTTCTCCTAGATGGAAGTGAGGCTATCAAAGTCCACCTCTAAAGTGTCCCAAAACTTAAGGAATAACTCCCTATAATTCTCCTTGAGAACATCAACAATGGTAGTGATGTACAGGTGTTCAAGTAGGTGGACGACCTCCTGGATAATGTAAAAGCATGCATTCATGGATAGATCTAATGGTTTGTTTCTATGCATGGGCTTCACCTACAAATGGATCAATATCTCATGGTGATTTGGGTTGGAAAAATAAAGGATGTGATGAAGGTGTGGGCGAGCATAGTACTACAATCCACTAGTCATCGAATGGGAGTCATCGGTGGTAGATGGTGCTACGAAGGCTAATTTGGAGGTGGAGGAGGATGATGTGTGGGGTGAGGAAGGTGCAGTACCCCTTTGGTGTATGACTGGAGGTGGATCATCACACTTAGGTGCAGGATTAGTAGGAAGAGTGTGGGATCTTTTTAGGGTCTATTGCAAGCATGGAAGTTTAGAGAAGAAAACAAGGAAGAGATTGATGGGTGAGAAGGAAGACCAGTGAGGGAGACGAAGTGATGAGGGAGGTGAGTCATATGGTGAGAGGAAGGTCAGGAAACGGGAGAGGGGGATGGGAAAAATATGAAGGGGAGAGCATCGTGAACCAAGGTTTCATGAAATAAATAATCCACATCATTACATGATGTGAATTTTGGGTCCCAATTTGTAATTAAATAATTAAAATGTTTTAGGCTGTGAACTATAAAAGTCATGTATTAGATTACATAACGTGTTATTGGATATTTTGGAACATTTTTAAACAAGCCCAGTTCTTTGCATTTAGTATCCCCGGGCTACCCAAAACCTTATCTTATCTTATTCTATCCTATGGTGACCTATCTAGGGTAGTATCTTTATTAGTGCTTCATTTAATGTCTAGATCTTGACTCAGTGGTGCTCAGATTAATTTCAAAAAGACAACACACCCCTCACAGAATGCTTCCTGATAAATCTTCAATATTTGACCATTAACTTTGAGTGGGGGTTCTAATCCTTTTTTAATTTCAATGTTCCCATAGAGGAATACTTTTAAAAACATGAAGGTTTCTAACAATCTTGATTTTATCTTCCCAGTGAACAATTATAATTAGAAGTTTAATAATAAGACCTTATTCTTGGGGAAAAACTTTCATCATGTGATGTTCTAATCGGTCCATTTATTGGTTTTCTCTTTATAAATCTTAGAATTTTTATAAAAATATTTTCTTATCTTCTCAAGTTCATCCAACTATTGCATCCTAAATTCCACATCTTTTTTAGAATCTATATTTAACTTATTAATTTCCAAGTATGAATGGTGCTCTATGATTTCCTTACACTAATCGGAAGGGAGTGTTGTTGATGGGTGTTTTGTATGCATTGCAGTATGCTAAAAGTGAATCATCTAAATTTAGGCTCTAATCCTTTTTATTCTTGTTTATAGTATTTTCAATTATTTGTTTGATTTCCCTATTTAACAATTCAACTTGATTTTTTTGTTTTCAAGTGGTAGGGAGTACCTATGCTAAATCTGATTCTGTACTACCCCAGTAGTCCTTTAATAGAATTATTAGTAAAATGTGATCCCCAATCTCTAATGAGTAATCTGAGAAATTCAAATCTTGAAAACACATTTTTCTATAGGAAATTCATGACCACCTTTTTTGTGTCATGAGTGGTAGCTTTAGCTTTAACCCATTTTGATATGTAGTCAATACCAAAAAGGATATAGAAATTTCCATGTGAATTTTTTAAGAGCCCCATGAAATATATTCCCCACATGTTGAATATTTAGACTTCCATGATTACGTTTTGAGGCATTTAATTTCATTTCCCAATGGTTCCATTACGTTTTAATCGATTATGAATCTGAAAATAATTTATTTCATCTTGGATAAGTGACGACCAAAAAATTACAATCTACAGGATTTTTTCTTCTACACATTATGTTCCATGATTACCTCTATTTGGTTATGTGTGAAACATGACTAACTCACTTTGGATGTCATATTATGCGATGTAGCTTCAAATTAATCTATCATCATAGTACTTAAAAAGTAGCAACTCATCCCAGTAGTACTGTGAATCATTGACTACAAATCTCTTTCTTTGATGATAGGAGGGGACTGTATGAAGGGATCCTATCATGAGACAGTTTTCAATGCTAGAAAACTATATTCATGCCATTGTTTATAGTTTGAAATGCTTTCATTGGGGAAGTCTACCTAGATATCCAGATTATCATCTTCTTTTATGAGGGACAGTGGGAGTTTCGAAAGATGAACATCGACACGATTCTCCTTCCCTTTTGTGTATTTAATGAATATGTAAAATTATTTTAGTAATAGGATCAACTGTGTAAATCTTGTTATGGAATCCTTTTTATTGATTAAATATCTTAGATCAGGATGATCAGTGTAAATAATCACCTTAGACAAAACTAAGTAGGAAAAAAACTTTTCAAATGTAAATATTACAGCCATGAGTTTTGTTTTAGTGGTTTTGTAGTTTACTTGAGCATAAATCAATATTTGGCTAGCATAATAGGTGGTATATAAAGTGATACCAACCCACTATCCTAAGACAATGCCTATAGTGAAGACACTTTCATCTCACATTAATTCAAAGTCTTTGTCCTAATTTGGTGAAATGATAACAAGAGCATCCACCAAGCTTTTCTTTAAAAATTTAATACCCAATGAAACTATTCTATTAACTCAAAAGGTATATCCTTTACAAATATGTGTTATATAGGGTGGGAAAATTTTGAAAAATATTTTATAAATCTACGGTAGAATCATGCATTGCCTAGAAATCTTCTTATTCCTTTAATAATTGAGGGCTCAGGTAAATCTTTGATCACTTTTATTTTTGTGGTATCAACTTCCATAACATCCTTGGAGATTTTTTGTTAGATGACTATACTTTATTGAACCATAAAGTGTCATTTTTTTCAATTTTAAAACTAAACACTTTTCTTCACATCATTGTAGGACTAGTTTAAGATTACTTAAGAACGCATCAAAGGATCTTTCATATACTAAAAAATCATCCATAAAACTTCCAAAACATCCTATTTCATATCATGGAACATATGTGTCCTACACATTGTAAAGTTCACTGGTTCATTACACATATTTAATGAAATTATTCTATAGTAAAAGGTACCAAATGTACATGTGAATGCTATTTTGAAGTAATCATTTTAGTCAACTTCAATCTTATTATATCCTGAATATTCATCCAGGAAATAGTAGAATTTTTGTTATGTGGCTATTTCCAACATTTGAACCATGAAAAGAAAGGGGAAATGATCTTTCCAATATTTTGTATTTAAGTTCCTATAGTCAATTTATACTCGCCTTCCAGTGGTGGTGCGATTCAAAATCAATTAATTTTCATTATTCGTGACAAATATGAGGCCGCCATTCTTTGGAACTACTTGTAGTGGACTCACTCACATTCTATTAGAGATTGAAAAAATTATTCTAACATTCATAAGTTCCATTACTTATATTTTTACAACCACCTTTATTAGTGAGTTGATTTTCCTCTTAGGATGGTGTTTGAATTTCACACTTTCTTCTAATAAAAATCTATGGGTGAATAATGTGGGGTTGATTATTTTGATGTCATCCACCCCCCAAGAAATTGATTGTTTATGTATTTTTAGGAATTTTTTTAACTTTTCTTCTTGTGGCTTTATCAATGATGAGTTAATGATGACTGGAAGTGCAGCTATTGTCTATAGAAAATAATACTTGAGTGTAATTGGGAAAATTTCCAACTCCAGCTTCGGTGGATGAATGATCGGTGGAATGAAAGGAAGTATTGTGTCCTTTGTAATAGGTTCTATATAGTTTCTTTCCTCAAGGTCGTACTCCTCCCTTTCATAGGGAGACATTTCATCACTATCAACCTCGATGTCTATGAAGTCATTCATTTATTCAGTGATAAAGTAGCTTGGAAGTCAAAAGAATCATTTTTTTTTCATCTTCCACTAGGTCAAATACTACTTGTTCATCACTAACTATAAATATCAGTCTCCCTTGATTCACCTCAATCAGCGCTTCCTCGGTGGATAAAAATGGTATCCCTAAGATAATGGGACTGTCTCCTTCTTCTTCCATGTCCAAAATAAGGAAGACTATTGGGAAAATAAATTTACCAATTATGACTTGGACATCATTGGGTATCCCTCTATGATACTTAACTGAGAAGTAAGCTAATTAGAGTTCCAATCTTGTTGGATTGAGTTATGTGAGTCCTAGCTTGTGAAATAAACTCATTAGCATGAGTTTAATGCTAGATCTTAAGTCACACAGGTCACTTCTGATGTTTTATTCTCATATGATAAATGTATTTGAGAAACACCATGGATCTCTCATCTTTGGTAGAATTTTATTATTAACAATAGAAGATAATTATTTATTCAGGTAAATGACTCCCAGGTATTCCATTTTTCTCGTATTGGAAATCATTTCCTTCAGAAATTTTTCATGGGCATGAATTTGGGTAATAGCTTTATAAAAAAGTATATTTATGTTAAATTTGTTGGACATATCTAAAAAGTTCTTATATTTCCCTCATATCCTTCCTTTTCTCATTCTTTCCAAAAATGGAAGAGGTGTTTTTTAGGCTAGTGGTATAATATAGATATCCTTTCATTGTTTCTCTTGTATTAGATATTTTGTAGGAGGTGGTAATTCAATAGGTTTATCTGGACCAGTTTCACTTTCTCTTTCATCATCATCCTCATCAATGAATATTGAAGTTTTCTTAGGTTGATCAAAATTTTTCTCTTATCCTCCACATGGTTGCTGAAAATCTAGCACTTTTTTTTCTCAATACCACTACCTTCGCCTCTTCATTTGGATATGTCTTAGTATTACTAGGTTTTGTGTCTTCCAATCTATTAGACAAGGTCTTTGAAATTTGACCCATTTGATGTTTGATATTTCAGAGGGTATCCCTTTGATTTTTTATTTTGGGTTCTTGGGTGGTTATCCTATAATCTTCCTTTTGAATGAAGGATGTGAGAAAATTTTTCAAATTTTTTTGAAGAGGTGTGGCTGGTTTTGTTGGTCTTTGCAGAGTTGGTTGAAATTTTTACAGGACACTAGGAGGAAAATTGTATTGGGGAACTTGTTGGCGTAACCAGAGAATAGGATTCAAAGGTGGATAGTCAGGTGGTTCTTCTTTCCTAAGTGGTTCTAGGAAACTTCTCTACTAGTAGTACCCTCTATTGTTTTTTCACGACTATGGAGTAAACCTCTATTGATAATATTATTGTGGTTGATGGTAGTGTTGGTTTTGATAATTATAATTAACATAATTAAAGTCTTGTATTTTTTGTTCATCTACTCCTACCCTACAATATTGATATGATTGTGGACCATTTCATATTTCGTAGGATTGAATCTCCATTACAAGAGTAGTGGGGGGAGGTGGTGTAGCAAGTAGCTGAAAGGATTTTGGTTTCTTAGTCAAGGCCTCCACTTGGGCATCTTGAGGGGTGTTTTCTTCAACTCGGTGGATTCTTCACTAAGGCAGTCCACGATCACTCTGCCATAGTATATCATTGTACAAGAACTGGTCTTTTGGTGCTTTTCCAACATCAGTTGTTTTCATCACTATTATTCCATCATCAGTGGTGTCTACTACTATACGAGTGTCTGGTTGGAGACCTTGGTAAAAGGTTTGAAACTAAAGCCAAAAATCAAGTCCATGATGTGGGAATTCTCTAAGAAGTTATTTAAAGTAATTGAAGGCATCCTAGTCTTATTCTTCATATATTTGTTAAAAATTTTGGATTCCATTTTGAAGATTCCAAGACCATATAAGTGGAAAATATTTATCCATTAATTTATTTGGCTAATTCATCCCAAGTCATGATCGACTCATGATCTTGAGTTTTTATCCAATCCATGGATCTATCACATAGGGAGAGTGAGAATAGCTGCAATCAGATTGCATCATAGGATAATCCCAAGTTGGGAAAGATATTTCAGACTTCTAGGAAGATAGAGATGTGTTCATGATGATCCTCACTCTGAAGTCTATCGAACAGACCCATGTTCTAGATCATACTAATGAGTCCATGTTTGGTTTCAAACATATGTACCTGGAAAGGAGGGAACACAATACTATGTGGGGTACCAATTATTTATTGAAATCCATAATCCATAATGGTGTTCTTTAGTTTCTTGTTTGTTCGGTCTCCTTGAAGTACTGGTGACATATATTGCATGTTGGGTGGTCTGGGAACAGTGGGATTGATTTGGTCTACCATACTTATATAGAGGCATACAGAAAGGTACCATTCAATTTCAGGTATGAAGGTAAGAGGTTCTTGGATATCAAATCTCCTTGAACAATTTATTTATCCCTAACACATGCACTAGTCTAGAAATAATAAGGGTGGAATGGAATCTAAAATAAATAAGAGAGAATGAGAAGAGAAAAGGGGAAGGGTGAGTTTATCTAGGGTTTGTGCTGAAGGTTCCTATTCCTAATAACACTTAAACGATCCCCCAGTAACAGTTCCAAAATTTGATGCACCCACATACATCATTTAATTCGCATAGTCTGTAGTCATATTATAATTTCATTTTATCCCAAACTTCACTTGTGCTAATAATGAAGAATGGTGATAGTGTGAGGTCGATCCCATAGGGAAAATTTTGGTAGACAAGGAACCAGGACTTCAAACCCTTTATGTAGGATTCATAATGATTTGGTTTGGGTTTTGAATTTGATTAAAGCTAATGAGTTTGGTTTAAGATTCAAGAAGAACGTATGGATTAGGATAAATTTCAGGATTTAGGTAAAAAGAATAATATTGGTCCTAACATGGAAAAGTCTTAGGTCTTATGTTGTGAAGTGGTTCATAGAGAACTAGTTTATCATGGTCAAACCAACTAGATATATCTATGATGAAACTATTCATTGGTCTGTACATAGCTAACAAAAGAGATTCATTAAGTCTATCTTATATCGAAAAAAGAGTTGCAAGCTAATTTTCATAGAATAATCAACTCCAATCAGGGAATATTATTTCATTTAAACTCTCTATGGTCAATTTTGCCTAAAATAATTGAATAAATTATTTTTATGTGACCGGATTACTAGCCTTAGTGTTACCAATTTATTATTTATAGATTCGTTAAATTCAAAAAACCTCTACTCTCGACCCTTACCCTAAGCAGTTTATCTGCTCATGATGGTAATAATCAAGATTTAAGAAACAATGATGGACATGCTTGGAATATTAAGAAAATAGTTGAAATATGAAAAGTTTCAAGAGAGGGTATAATAATAAAGTATTTAGAAATAATATTAAGCAATAAATCAATCAATCACTTACTTTAAACAATAAATAAGCAAGAACATATGGAGAAGCTGTTGTCAAATGGAAATGGAAATGTGAAACGATTGTCGAATAATGAACAGTGATGAATAGAATGAAGAAGGCATGTAGAATAATCAAAGATGATTGGATATAATCATAATGGGAAGAAACATTTTCTAGATTTGATTTGGGAGAGAAGATAAGGGAAAAAACAAGAGAGGTTGAGGTAAAATTGAGAGGAAGAAATGTTTTGTGCTATCGTATGTGCTTTGGAAAGTAAATAGATGGGATATTACATGATGTGTAAAATTTTTATTTCCTGTAATCTCGATCCATGGTTTTATCCATGTATTTTAGATCTAGTGAGAATCTTAGCCTATATCTTCAAGATTTGGATATTTGAATCATCTAATGATGTGTACATGAAACTCATGACCAGCTTCTACACTTATCTTGATCATTGAGTGGGAAGTGGCCTTTGAAACTTACACAGCATGTATTGGAGTTTCATGTCATGTAATTTTTTCAATTATTTTAACTTCTTTACGACTTGATTCAATAATTTTTACATTCGGTGAATGACTCATACATATCGTGTGAGTAATTTTCACGATGTGTAATGATCGTTTTTTTCCAGTTTTCATAGCTTTTCCTTTGGAGTCTTGGAAACCTACTCTCTGTAATAATAAACACATAACTAGTGATTCATCAAATAAAACATGAATAATCATTAATTAAAAGTATTTAAAATTTATAAATAATTCTAGGTAATCATTCATTATGAACAGTTACCTTGGTAAATATTTGTTACCTCCGGAAGGGTAAAACAGGTAAAATAGGGTTAAAACATTGGGATAAGGCTTTAAAATTTCTCTAAAACTTTTATTTTTTCTTTTGGATGAGTGAAGTTTGACTATTATCATACAATTTTTTAAAATATAGCCACTTGGTGCCATTTTTATTTGATTATGTCCTTTATATTATTTTAATAAAATGATAAATACAAAATGTCACTCTCTCAACTTAAATGTATCTAATATTTTTTAATAAGGATAAAAATAGGTTATGTTCGATTCTAAATTTTTACTTGAAATACAAATTTTTTTCGTATTAATTTATTTTTAATTTTTTTTTATTGAGTAATTACTTTAAATGATTACGCAACACCATCATGTTATTTATTCAATTAATATAAAATAAATTTAATGATTTTAAAAATATTAAATGTAACACAATTTGGGTAAATTTCTGAATTCCAAGAATTTTTTTAGATAAATATAACATATTATGTATTTTTAAATGGTTTATATTCAAATTCCATAACTATCATAATGTCTTTAAATACAAAGTAAATGAATAGTTCCAAAATGACGTTAATGGTATTTTGTAAAAAAAATATTATTAAATTATTTAAAATTCATAAAAAAACATGTATTTGGAAAATTGAATGGGATGTGATTTAAAATATCAACCATGGTCCATTTATGGGTCATATTTCATTTTATAGTAACATTCTTGACCCTTAAAGAGTAAAAAACTTTGATATTAGGGTAATTGTCAAAAGGGTTACTGGGAGTTAAACCAGAGATATATGGGTGAAAATATCACCTAAAATTTCTCAATTTTATTAGATGAGAGTATTTATACTTATACTAATAATATATTATAAATATATAAATTTGTATCCAGTTGAATGTGAAAATTAATTTATATTAATTTAATAATTTAAGTAATTTCAAGAGTTCCCCTCTCCTCACTTATAAAAGGGCACTTATTCTCCTCTCTTCCTCCTGAATTTTGAGATATATATTTGAGAAAATACCTAAAATAAATCCTTTATATATTTCTCACCCATTTATTATAGATTTTGGTATTTCCAAAATACAGTCCTTTCAAGGTTTAAGGTGTAATCCAAAATATTTTTCTCAACGAAGAGGTATAACTCTTAACCGAGTACTTGCAATTTTATTTATTCTTTTACCACTTATAAATATATGGCATCTTTATAAAATAAATACTTCCAAATATTCAATATAATTAATTTTTATTATTATGATGTAATAACCATTATCCACCTTCTTTCCATTATATGAGAAAAGAAAACATCGTTCATGCACATGTGTGGACTACCACCTCCTTGGAGCGATGTGTTTCATTTTTCATCATCACTTTACATTCATCAATATAATGATAAAATTAATTAACATATATTATGTTCCAATAAAATTTAATTATTATTTAAATTTATTTCATTCCATATAATGAACAATGGAAACATCACTTGTGTGTACGTATAGACTACCCTATCCATAAAGGGATGTAATTCATTTTTCATCACCAATTAATATTAATCATTATAAAATTTTATATGAAGATTAAACATTACACTAATTATATGATTAAAATTCAAGATAATATTTAACCATGATCAAAGTACAATTACTAGAACTAATGAACAAAAACATGCCTGAAAAATGAAGCAGTTATCACCATAAATAGTAATTTTATTAAAGAATTGTTGATAAACAGGAAACAATATGTTATAATTAAATCATATATGTTATGATATATATTATTAAGGTTATTTAATACATTTATAATAAATATATAATTATTATATAGGAGTTTCAAATATCCATGACACAAGACAAGACTCGGGGTAATGGATTTATGTTTCAATCCCATTTAAATTGGGATTGTTTATGCTTGAATTTACATTAAGAAACTTTTATGGTACATATCAGATAAATAAATTTAATTTTATTATCCTATATTTATTCATGTAATTTTCAATTAATAGTATCATTTTTATCTCTTTAGTACTTAAAGAGACTAGGAAAATGTTTTTGAGAAAAACATACTTCACTTCCCATTTAGTCGGGAATTGTTTTCTTCCATGTTCAGGTTTTCTTTAAAATATTTTCAAGAATGTTTTAATATTTTCCTATGAATTTTTAAATTAATTTTTACCCATGAGTTAGTTTTTAAAAAAAAAATGTAATCTTCTAATCCTTTTCTAAATGAGATATTTTGACATTTTATAAAAATGTGAAGGAATCTTTCTTTTAATGTACATGGAATGAATGGAATTTTCTACCATCATGAATTCTCAAATATTTAAATATTTATTTAAAATATTTCATGGTTAATTTCAAATAAAAAATCAATAATATTTTTTAAATTTTTAAATTTTAAATAATTGATTTCAAAATGGAAAGGGTATTTTCCTCAAGAAAAAATCCAATATTATTTTTAAAAAATTCTCATCTACGATAACATATTTTGATGTTGATTATGATTTACTAGAGAATTAATACAATGATACCATAATTATTCTTTCTCTGGATGGTTTATGATTATGATTATGATATTTTTAGGAAATTCATTTATTTTCCACGGGTTGTGCTATGATGAAATAATGAAATAATTAGGAAACTAGTTTCCTTTACATGGGTTAGGTTGTGATGATGTGATGAATGCTTTAGGATCTTATAGAATACATATTTATAGTTTTCCTTATGTGATGGGTGGTCTAGGAATTATATATCCTTCTAATGCATTGGGTAAATCTTTATATCTCATGAGACAATTTTGGGGAATGATTTGATGTACTCAATCCACTACGGGAAACATGTAGGGATGCATAATACACTATTAAAAATATGTGGTGATAGCTAATATGTTTTGATATAGTAAATAGGTGTTTATTTCTAATACACTATGATTTTATGGTCTTTTTGGCTAACCTTTACATACTAAATGGTTCCTATGTCTTTGATGGTGACCCACTATGATGACATGTTTTTGTGCTTATGGTTTGAACTAGTGGTTCATGATTGATTAATGAGGATTTTTCACTCTTATGATTCATTTCTTTTAAATGATAAAGTTTTATACCTTGATGCATGAATAAGATCCATGATAAATTGGGTACTAACTTTGTAAGTTATGATCACTATCTCGTACCCTTATGATTATCTTATTCTTGCATATGATCATTGATTGATATCTCCCTTGTTTACCATTACTGAGAATATGATCTCACCCTTTCTTACGTTTCCTTTCCCTAGGTTATGAAGAAAGGTTTTAGTTGTGGTATGTCAAGAATAGTACAAAGTGAGAGTAAATTTATTAAATATGATGTAGAATGTACCTAAATAAGCTATTTATCTACCAAGTATCAAAAGCCACTAATCCTTTATGGTTCTAGAATGGATTTTAAGGTATGTATTGAATATTATTCTAATATAATGTAATATTTTTGCATGGATATATTTTTTTTCCTAAAAATATAATTTTGTTCCCACCCATCACATAATGAAAACCCATACAATTGTGTACCATAATATCATAAAAACATTCATCATTTCACCATAGTATAACCCAAGGAAAAGAAACTAGTTTCATAAATATTTCATAATAAAAAAAATATAATCTATACAAAGAAATAACATGGATGGAATCATTAGATCATATCACTATTAGATCATAATAAATATAAAATTATATTGACATAGATCAAAGATAACTTTAAAAAATTAGTCAAACCTTTCATTAAAAACATGAGAAAAATATCCTTCTTTTTTATTACATTTTAAATAAAAAATATTAGAATATTAATAAAATGGTTTACTTTGGAAATAAACATGGAAACTTGTAAATTATTATTCAAATAAAATAATAGTTTTTATAGTTAGAAAATTTGTTCCCTTTGTAAATATTAAAACAAAGATTCCTTTTACACCTTTTTGTAAAAATCATAAATAACCTATTCAAAAAAATTGAAAAAATTCATTTAAAACTTTTAAAAGATATTAAAAAAAATTAAATGACATTAAATAATAATTTCATCATATAAAATAAAATTCTTTAAAACATTTTAAATAACATGGACATAGAATAAAAGATCGTCGACCAAGGAGGTGTCCTTTTTAAAGTTAGGAGTGTGGCACTCTTGTAGATACTTAAAACATTAAAATATAACAGTCATATTCAAGTGAAAGTGTAACCAAAGAAACCCAAATTAGAATATAAGATGATTTTAGGTTTAAATACACTTAAAAATAAAATTTAGACTAGTTATTGGGTTACTTTATCACTTATCTATTTAGTTCAACCACCCGATAACACTTTTAACATTTACATAGTAATGAATTTTTAGATATGTTACTATTAATAATGACCAAAAATTAAATTGACCTCATTAAAATATTTGGACTTGATGATTCCAAATATGAAAAATATTTTATTATTTTTAATTTCTATAAGTGGAAAAAAATCATTTTAAAAATAAGTGTGTGCAATACAACGAAACCAATTTTTAGAAAAATGCATTTTTAAGTATAAAATTGAATTTTTTTTATTATTCCTTTCCTAGAAAAAAACCATTAGATTAATGTTAAAATATTTTAGTAAATATATTATCTAAAAATTTCATTAAAACTATTCATAAATAGTGATTAATTTAATTTATTAAAAACATTGCATGCATAAAAATATTTTTTTATAAAAAACATATCTTTTTTACTTTCAAATGATTTTATTTTCATTTATAACCAATAGATAACCAATGAATTAATTTTATAGATGTGAAAAAAATAATTTTTCTTAATTTAGTTGATCTTATTCATGACCTAAAATCCAACTTCTATGTGATAACTATCACATTTAATAATAATATTTCAAAAGTACATCATGGTTCTGTTAAACTTTATGTCGCATTTATAGAAATATATCAATGATATAAAAATTATTTAAAGGAAAATATGTCATAAAATATCATTGTGTTTTTATTTTTTTGGTTATTCAATTCATTTTTTTGGGGAAATATTCCTATAATATGAATGAATTCATTTAATTTTTACCCTATTTATGCCCCCATGCTTCATGAACACAACTACTTACTTTACTTTAAAATGATCAATAGTTTGAGAAGAAATTGATACATTTTCCTCCTATAGACTATTATCAATCTATCAGGTTTTTAGAGTACATATTCTTCTGTTCTTTCATTGTAGTAAGACACCACATTAAATTTAATTCACAATACTAAATGAAACTATAGTTATTTTCATCTTCATCATAAAAATAGTTCTTCATAATATGTATATATAAGCATTGACTTCTTCTTCTTTCCCTAATATGAACTTCATGTCCAACATGCCTGATATATTTTTCACAATATTCACACCTACATCTTTCTTCTTCTTTTGTAAATATATATATTCATGAGATATCACATAGATAATATTTTGTTATATCTACCTCATTTTCCAATCTCCCACCAATAAAAATATAGTCAGAAATATTCAAATTCTAATTCTCTTAACGACTCGGATATTTGTCTTTAAAACTCCCACTACTCCTCTTCATAACCAAGGTAATGACCACATATAATAAATAAAATTTAATATTTTAATTCTTCCTCTTATCTCAATGATAATTCCAATTCATTAACACTATATATACATTCATGTACCTATTTTGATTATGTAATACTTTATTTAGAGTATAGAATATACCTATAATTACTTGTTCCTACGCCTTCTTAAAACCATTAAAATCGTGATATAATTGATTATGAATAATATTTACATTTCATATTAGAATACCTATAATAAACTAAGTTGGTAGTTTTTCAGAATAAAATAATTGTGGAGACATCAAATTTTCAAATAGAATATTATTAGAAAAATCAATAAGAATGAAATGATTAAGGAACTCATAATTTCAAAATACATACATTTATACATCGTAAGTATTGACCAATAAGGTAGACCAAAATTTCAAACTTAATAAATCAACCACAAGAACAATCAACTGACCGTGGAGATCAACAACAGGTATAATCTATCAACCATTTAGATCAACCATGTAAATAAAACAAGTGACTATATCAATAGATCAACCACATGTACAAGATATTAACTATGAATATCTACCATGTGAATCAAATAAGAAACTACTAAATTTATTTTCTCAATTATAAATTTCGTACATACTTCAAATCAATCCATAGCCTCTTGGACTAATCTGAACGCCTTCTCAACACCTCTAATAACTCTTAAAAAACTCAAAAAAAAATCACCCAATCACTTGTTCAAAAAACGATGATGAAATATTATGTAAATAGTGTTTATAAATCCATTAAAAATTCGTTTTGATTCATTGAATATCATATCGCCAACAATCATCATAAATAAATTTCCTTGAAATTCCTGAGATTGAATATGAATTATATATTGTCAAAAAAAGAAAAAATATCAATCATATCTACTACACCTTCTTATAAAATATTTTTTTAGATTGGACTCAACAAACACCCCTATTTATTTTGTTGAAATCCACGGAACATAAATCACTTTCCAACTTACCACACTTAAAAATCAATCATCATTCAATAATTATAAACCTAAGTGATTGAACTTAGTGTATGAAACAAGAATATTGAATAATAAAATCATGTTTTCCATAAGAAAATAGTGATTTAAATTCATACTTATTTAACCTTAAACCAATTTAAATTAACCATAGAATATGTAATACATAAATTTATTCATGTGCTTCAACTAACTATTAAAACAGTACACACATGTAACAAATACTAAAATAAAAACTTAGACCTTTTTAAACACTATCTCTAAATATATGATCTGCATTAATAGAAACACATATCAATGGATGATCCTCAAATAAATATTATTCCTATTTTATAAACTTCTTGGAGATAAATATAAATAAAGATTTATGTTTTTTTTTATTTTTATCCCTGTTTGAAAATATTATACAAAGAGAAGAATAGAGAGGGGACTTAACATCATACCTTAAAATTGATATTGGAGTGGCCAAAAACATAACATCAACCTCATATTATAAAAATATTCTTTATAAATTCCTTGGTAAATAAATTAGTTATTTGATCCTTTATAGGAATATACTCAAACTACAGTTCATTTTTTAGCACATTATCCTTGATAATGTGATATTTAATATCAATTTTTTTCTTTCTTGAATGTTGAATAGAATTATTAGTCAAATTAAAACCACTTTGACTATAATATCAAATAATAAGTGACATATTTACTTTAACCTTTAAATATCTAGGTTATGTCTTCATCCACATTAACTAAGTTATGGAATGAGTTACAGCCACATATTCTTCCCCGTTAGTTCTTAAAGTTATAGAACTCTTCTTGTTAGTGTTCCAACAAACACACCTATCACCAATGAAGAAAACTCCACCACATATGGATCTTAAGTCATCAAGATAGTCATCCCAAACTACATATTCATAACTAAATAGTTCCACTTTATTTACTATCATATTTTAGACCAAAACTTATTGTACCTATGATTTTTCTATGAATCATTTTTCTAGAAATTAATTGGGAAACTTTTGGATCACTTTGATATATTGAAAATATACTAATAGCCAAAATAATTTCCAACCTTAAAGATGTTAAATAAATTATAATTCCAATCAACTTCTAGAATTATCTTTGATAAAATTATTTTAACTATTCATATTTAGATATATTTTCCCCCACAAAAATTAGTATGGAAATAATTTTTGAATCCTGTATGAAAAACCTTTTCAAAATTTACCTCGAATAATTATCCTATGAAATAAAAATGTGATATTTCTTTTGATAAAATTATAGGCCAAGAAAGTACTTCATCTCTCCAAGAATAAAAATTTGAAAATAATTCTTCATATATTTAGAAAAAACATCAAAAACCCCTTCATCATTTCTAAATAAAATTATGTCATCTATATAAACAATAATAATAAGAGATAATTATTTTCCACCCTTAATGTAGATATCTTTTTCAAATATTCATTTTTTGAAATTTAACTTCTTCAACTAAGTGTCAAGTTTAGAATAAAAATATCTTGAGGCATATTTCATCTAATATAAATATTTAGTTAGCCTGAAAATGTAATTATATTCTTTTAAAAACAAGAAACATCATAGTTTCTTAATTAATACCCCAACAATAACTCTCCATTAAGGGAGGAAAACATGACATCTATTTGAAATAATTTGTATTTCCTTTGTTATACAATACAAATAAATATTCTAACAGTTTAAAACTTTTCAAATAGTGAAAATGTATCATCAAATTCCACTCCAATAAACTATAAATATCCTTTACACGCTAAAATTGATTTTTTTATCACCACCTCTCCTTTTTAATCCAATTTATTTCAGAACACCTACTTTTTTCAGATGACATTCGCTTCTTTGGTCTTGGGTACCAATTCCCAAGTTTCATTATTCACTATCTGATCTAGTTATTCATTCATATAACTAACCCATTCTTGATGCTTCATTACTTATTTAAAATCACCTGGGTTTAACTAGATAAAATAATGAGGTATGATATAGTTTCTTCAAGGTTCTCCTAGATTGTACCAATTTTCCATGATTTACAATGATGTTTTGAACCAGAACTCTTTAACTTAGACTTAGATGAGATGAATGATATTTTTCCTAATTACAAAAAAAATTATGAATCTTTATCTCTAACTTGGTTAACTTAAATATTTTCATATCTTTCTAAAATTTCTTCAGGGTGTTTAACAAAAATAACATCAATATTAATTTTGGAACTTACTTCATTATATAAAAAATATTTCCTTAAATTTTTCAAGTTCTCCACATCAGTGGTATAAATAATATCTCCACTTAATTTTTTGTAATAGTGGGAACCAATTTCATTTAGAGGATATCCTAAGAAAATTACATCATCTCATTGATTTTCAAACAACCCAAGATTTTAACATTTTACCACGAAATAATAAGGGATGAAAAACACACAAAGATAATTAAATATTATAGAATTATTATAATACATTTAAAAATAGGAAATATCTTTATTTGGCCTATATAAAAAATGGTTGTGAACGTAAACTATTGCACCAATAGATTTACCCCAAAAATATCGACAAGTATCATGTTCAACCAATATTGACTAAGCCATCTCCACCAACCATTTTTTTCTTCATTCAGCCATACCTTTTTTTGTGGTGTGTATGATGCATGGAGTTTATTTTGAATTTCATGATTCACCATATAATATTCAAACTTCCCTTTTTAAAATTCAGTTCCATTGTCCGTCGAAATATTTTTGAGAGAAAATCCACACTGTTTTTCTATACTTATTTAAAACCTTTTAAACTTTATTAAGGCCTAGGAATTATAATTTATAAAAATGATTCAAGTAATATGATTTAATTAATATAAAAATTAACAAAATACTTAACCCCAGGTATAGATTATTACCAAAAATCCTTTCATACATCTGAATGAAATCCCTCCAAAGGTTGAGTATATTAAATCTCCATCTTCTTATATGAAGAGTTAGCAGTATTACCCTTCTAGAATGTTGATCACATAAAATATCATTATCTTTTTAGAAAATTAAAATCACAGAAAATATCTCCTTGGGTGATTATGTTCGTATTATTTTAGCCAAGATGGAAAATCATCTGATTCCATAATTCATTCTCTTCTTTCATGATAAGATATCATGAATTTACAGCATTTCTCACCTGAAATAAATTATATAATTATTTATCCTCTTATTAAAAATATTACATATTCAAGGTCCTTAACCAATAATCTATAATTCCTAAAAATTAATTCATTTTCTTCAAAAAAAATTGAGAATCACTTAAACAATTATGCGTTAATCTGTTAACATAATGAGTATTTTTGGATTTCAACTTTTCTTTCCCAATAAAAGTGGAACCAAGTCCTTAGACCTTTAGTATCCCATAATTTCCAAATGTCACTAAAAATATATTTTATTTTTAAATATCATTCACAAGTTTTAAATCTCCTATCATATGAGAGGAATTTACAATATCCAATATCCAAGGACTTTCCCCTTTAGATGCTTTGAGTGAAACATCAACAACAAATGTTTTTCATTTACTTTAATTTTATTATTCTAAATATTTTGAGTATTTAATTTAATGAATTTTTAGGATTTTTTAATGAAAATAAATTCATTTTCATTGTGACCAGGCTGATTACACCTTCCATAGACTTCATTATGAATATCAAACAAGTTTCTAGATTTTTGTATAAATTTTTCTATTTGTTTATGAATTTTATTCTTTTGAAGGTAATGAATACCCTTAAAAACATTCCAATAAAACCTCCTACACACGTTATGATGTTTTTATTTACACCAAAACATTTTTTCCATATACCTAAAGCACCCACATTAACAAAATTAACCATAAAATTCATACTTTCCTTTGTATAAAACATATCATTCATAATATATTACTTGAATTTGTTCATTATTTGATTCACCAATATTGGATCTGTTTTCGAACTAAATTTATTTTTGAGATCCTAACATTATATTATTTATACTAGTGTTCTTATCATCCTTTTCAAAGTCACTAATTTTAGTAGTGAATTTGTTCAAAAATTCATTCTAATGGGATAAAATAATATGAACATAATCACCCAAGGATATATTATTTATACTATTGTTATTATCATCCTTTTAAATATTATTAAGTCTTTAGACCTATGATTCATAAACATGAATCAATTAATATGATTTAATTAATAAAAAAATTAGTAAAATACTTAACACCATTGATATATTGTTACCTAATGGTCTTTCACACATATGAATTAATGACCTCCAAAGGTTAACTATATTGAATCTCCATTATATTATTTATACTAGTATTCTTATCATCCTTTTGAAATTGATTTTTGAAAACAAGAACCGAATTTTTTCAATTCCTCTTCAGTTTTAACCAACCTATGTTGAATATAATCAAATTTCTTCTATTTACACTTCAATATTTATTCCATATTGATGTTAAGAGTGTTCTAAAAACCAATAATTTTATTTAAAATCAACAATATCCTTCAAAAATTTAGATCTCTATTCTACAAAATAATATTCTTTACAATTGGATGAATATTTTCCTTAATCAACATTATAACTTCTTTTTCCAGTTTTTAGATCATTGAGAGATAATATTTCAATTAATTCTATATAAATAACTACATCTCACAATATTATTATTCACTATCATAAATTATTTCATCACTGGTAACCTTTTCAAAATTTACTTTTTCAAAGGGAATATTTTCACCATCTTCATTAGGGGATGACCCATCTTCATTTTCATTTTCATTTCCATAACTTTCCTTTGATAGTTTTTTTCTCCTTTTAGATTTATATAATATATTAATCTTAGCATTGAAATAACCCTTAAACTTTTTGGGTTTATTCTTTCATAACTTTACTGGTTTAACCACTTCTTCATCACTTTATTCTTCATTTTTTGATTTAGGACAATTTTTAGAAAAATGACCATTATCTTCACACATGAAACATTTTAAGGGAAACATTCCATTATACTTTCTTTTATCTATTATAATTTTTATTAAGATAAAATAAATCACTTAATCAAAATTATCCTCTATATATTCATTACAATCTAAAAAATATATTATTCTTTAACATCAAACTTCCTCTTAAACTCCTCTTATTTCATGGATTTAAAATATATTTCTTTTTATATATTCACCTTCTTCTTGAAAACATTTTCCTTTTACATTTAATAAGATATTAAAATAATATTAAAGTGATAAATAGGAATATCACCTAGATATTTTACTTCTATTTCAAATACTTTAGCATTAGACTTATATTTTGACATTATCATAATCTTCCAACTTCTCACCATAGCCTCTCGTCATGCTCACAGATTAATTTACCCTTGTGAAGAAGCTATTGATAGTCTATTCATCATGAATCTAGAGATATTCATACATAAGTATCCATAATTAAAACTTTTACAACTTTACTTTGGTTTAACCTTTATACATATTTTCTATTTTATCTCGAATACCTTTTGTTATTTTGATTCCTTTAACTTTTAGAAATTAAATTTGTGAAAGAGAAGATAAAATATATTTTCTAACATAACCATCATTTTATATATTTCTCTTGTATTCTAATTTCATGGAAGCACCTTCAAAATATGGGACAAATCCATTAGCAGTATCTTCCAAAACATCATAGTATATAGAAAATGGGAATGGAAATATCATGTCCTTCCATATGTGATAATAATTCCCTTAAAATGTAGGTATCCCATTTCTATTCACTAAATTTAAATTATCCATTGTAGATAAAATAAATCAGTGAAAATTTATTCTTGCTATGAGTGACTTCTAATATCAATATTCAAATAGAAAATCATTAATGAAGGAAACATGGATCTGATACCACTTGTATAAAAACAAGAGTATCTATGGAAAATCACAAATAGTGGGGTGAATTAGTGATCTATATGTTTTTTAAATTTATTTTGAAACAACCAGTTCCACCTATTATGGAGTTAGTGATATTTTCTATTCTCACACCCAAAATGCCACCAATATAAGGGAAAATATCATATTTATAAGTTTCACCTATTAATGTGAGAAGACTAGTACTTGGTGTGATATGGATTCTCTCAATATTATATTACCTACTAAAATAATCATGGGATTAAAATGAGAATGGTATAAACATGAAAATCATATTTCCATGTCTCCTACTATGTTTGGTGTATCCTGCATGCAATTGCATCCCACGCATTATAATTGCTGATAGTTTGGTAACAATTTATATGTGTTCCTCTTGTAGACTATTATCAAGCTATCAGGTGTGTTGAGTACTTAATTTTCTTTAGTTCTTCAAAACCACTTCAAATCATATACATATCACTACATGAAACTACCACTATCTTAATATTTATTTTAATAAGTTTTATTGAGAATATTTATAAGGAAACAAAAACATATTTTTCCTCTTTCTCTACTATGAACTACATGACCAACTCACTAGATATATTTTTAACTGAATTCACACAAACATTTTTCTTCTTCTTCGATGAGTATAAATATTTATAAGATATCACAAGGATAACATTTTTTCATGTACTTCTAATTTTATGGTCTCCCACTTATAAAAATATAGTTATAGATATTAAAATTTTAATTACCTTGAATACTCAGATCTCTACCTTCAAAACTCTCACTACTCCTCTTCATAACTAATGTAATAACTATATATAATAGCTATCAATTAATCTTTGAATAATTCTAATTCTCTCCATGATAATTCACATTCATTTACACTGAATATACATTCATGTACCAGTTTTTATCATGTTATCCTTTTTAACACCCAAATATTTTAATTTATATATCCCTTGAAGACTAGATATGTTTGATATCATGTGATACACACAACATAGAACCACAAAGAACCAAAAAATAATGTATAATAAATAAAATGTAGTTGTATAATTTGTAGGTAAAAATAAATGTAACTAAATTAATAACATATGTCCAAATAAAACTAATGATCATTATCAATGTCAAGGCATTGATAAAGTAAATTAGTGTAACTAAAAAACTAATAAGACTTATTTATGCTTTAAAATATAACATTTCTAATAATTGGATTTTTATGTTTTTTTATAAACTAAATATATTATGGATAAAATATATTATTGGTATTAATATTATATTAACACCAATTTTATTAGTAATTTATAGAAAAATAATAATAACAATAGTTGATATATTTGAAAAAATATTATTTTTTTATGAAAACAGTTTTTATTATATTTTTATGCTTTAATTTAAAAGTTAAATTATTAAATATTAGCATTATAATTTGGTAAAATAAAATTAATTTTAATGTTCATAATTTTAATATTATTTAAAGATATTTTTTTATTTTTTTGAAATAGTTGTTTTTTGGTGAATATTGAAAAATTCAATTTTTACAAAAACTGTAACATTTATGAATTAATCATTATATAAGAAAGAACTAGAAGTTTAATTAACCTCTTAATTTATCAAATACTTATTTAAGGAGTAAAACTATTCATTTTTAAATAACATTCTAAATTTATAAAATCTATGTTTAACATTTTATGAACTTAATTAATATTTTCAAATAAAAGAAAATATTTTTTCTTATTTTCATATAATTAAATGATATTTAGAAAAAATAGGTTTTGGATTAATATAAATTCCATATAAATTTTATTTTATTTAATAAACTAATTATTATCTTGAAAACAAAATACATTGATACTTTTATCCTACACATAAATTTTAATCTTAAAAATATATTTTTCTAAAAATGGGTTTTTATGCATAACATGCACAAATGTTAAAAATGAATTTTATTAAACATAGAAATTTTATTTAATAAAATTTATTTCATATTTTAAATCATCGGTTAAAAATTATGTTATATGGTTCATTTTGTTTTTAGGCATTAAAATTGAATTACTTTGGTAAAAACTAGTTACCGGGGTAAAATCTAAAAAACAAAAAGTAATAAATCAATGGGTAAAGGGATTGAAACGTGTTTAAAACCAGTTTATAATTTATTTTTTGAGATATTATAAACCTTATATCATTATAAACTGTATTATTGTAAATTTTGGATCCACTTTACATGTGAAACATGTTCTCCATTTATATGAAGTTGAAATATTTATAAAAATACAACTATTACCACTTATAAAAGGGGCCTCCTCACAACCCCTTAAAATCCACCCTAAATATTAGATTTATTCTTTAAAATCACCCTATTTCATTCACCTATAATACTAATTCAGTTACTCTTTATTCTATTAAAAAATATCATAAAACCTCTGTTTCCAAGGAGTCTTCCAAAGGAAAACCCAAATCCTCAATATGAGTACTTTTTTCCTAACGTCTTCTCTTTTAAATATTACTTTCACAAATATAATTTTATAATTCAAATATAAAGACATAATTATTTTTTATAATTAATTTTATTGTGCTAAGGGAATAACTATTAAAAATATTACCCAATTTCAATTAAGAAAAATGAAACTTTCATTCATGCATTGTGTGGACTACCACCTCCACCAAGAGATGACATCAATTTTTTCATATTCACCTATCTTCACTACTTATATGGGTAAAATTAAGGAATAATAGTGAAACATAATATATTTTTTATTTTTAAGGGAAAAATTATAATACACCTTATTTCCCTCTCATTGTTGGAGAAATTAAAATGTTAAACATGTGTTGTTCAGACTAACCCCACCACGAAGTAACGTATTTTATTTTTCATATAGTTTCTCTATTTTTTGTTAAAATATCATAAAATATGATTGAAAATATTTAAATTATATAAATATTATCATTATTCTTCTGTAATGATGATATTGATCCAAAATAAATAACTTTTATAATCATACTCATCCATTAATTATGGTTTGTTCATGTTTGGTCGGTCAAACCGCCTACTAAATAAATGCTATAAAATAATATCATCAATGAATATGAGAACTTTATTAATAATGATATATGATAAATATAAGTAAATAATTTTTTAATTTTGGTTTTTTAATGTTAACATTAATAATAAACACATTAATTAATACACCACTTTTAATTTGTTAAAAAAACATCAAAACATGCTTGTATCCAATTTCATCTACAAGAAATATAATTAAAACTATAATATAATGAAATTATAAATTCATAAAACATAATAAAACATAAACTATATTACCTTATATTATTTTGTAGTTATTTACATTGGGATAAGAATGATGAACAACACCATTATTATGAAACTAGTTCAAAACAATCAAGATTACTCACACCCGATATTGAAAATAGATAATGACTAATTAATATAAATGTAGATAATAGTTATAAATGAAGTTTATAAAAGTTTATATATATGAATAAGATTCTTAAATAGGTTATTTATATATTTATATCAAATATATAGTAGGTCGGATAATTTTTGAGTTAGAGGGAATATAAGGTAAGGGTTTCTTGTCTCAAATTTTCACCCCTTGAGACATATTTCCTATTATACACCATATTTTATTTATAATAGTGTATATACTGAACCTTTCATATTTTTCATCATTTCACTATCATTATTCATAACATTTAATTTTTCATTTGAAATCATATCCTTCAATGGGTTTCAATTTAAATTTTACTCGAGCTATAGTAGATTTATTAACTCAAATTATTTCTCACTGAGTTCTAAATTCTCTACATGATTATGAAGTCTAAAGCCCATTTTTTCCTTTAAATTAAATTTATCAATGTTATTTCCTCTTATTATATGTTAAAATTACTTCTTTTTATTGATATCATCTTCCTTGATGAAATATCTTCTCAAATAAAAGTTTGATGTTGGAAAGAATAATGCTCATTCTTTCCAACGAATCTTTTCCTCCAAACCCATATTTTCCATCTTACCATTGTTACCCTTAATAATTAGAAACCAAATTATCTGTTATCTCATTGTAAATATATAATTAATTTCTCCTATTTTAAAAATTAATTTTTTTACCAATTTTATCATGTGGTCTTTCAAATATGACATTTCAAAATATTAAAAATGTTTTTCTATACTTTCAAAAATAAAATGTTTTATCTTTCACCAAACATTTATTTTGATAACCTTTATGTATTTTAAAATATCTATTATTGAATTTTAATTTTTAAAAGTAAATTTTTTCATTATTTTAAATTAACCTTTGTGAAAATAAATTTATAAGGAAACCCATAACTTCACCTTTTTATGATAATGTTAAAAAAATTAATATCTCTTTTTATGTTTTTCTTCCATGTGAACACAACATTGCTCCTTATTTGTATTATCTATGAAAACTTCCTCTATACACATTCATGGTTCCACAAAGAAATTATTATTCTACTAATCTTGTAAAATAAATGTTTTCAAAAAATCAAGGATATTTCTTATTTATAAATTTCTTTTTCTAAAACTCATAAAACATTTTGTTGATACAATTCATTACCATTTGAAAAATATTATCCTAGTTTCTGGATATTATTCAAATTATACCATACACATTCTATCTCTAGAGGGATTATATAATGTTTTTATATTAAAGATTTGATTCATCACTTCCTTTGTCTTTCCAAATCATCCTCTTTTATATGCATTATTTTTCTTCTAATTCCTTCTGCTATGAGCACTCCATATTTCCTTACTTTAATTAAAGGGTGTTCACATATATTACATAAATAGATTTATTTGGGATATTATTTAATTAACAATATACTCTTTACTCTATACGGTGTTATTTTAAGGGATTCTTATAGAAAAATATATTTTATTTATTGATTGGGGAATATTAAAAATTTGTATACCAGTTATTTAAATGTGGGTGTTTATTGATTACTAAGTAATTTTTGTTATGTATGGTAGAGTATATTCATTGATTTATATAATGAATTCATTGGTCATAATTAGAAATTTTTGGAGCTTAGAATAGATATCCCCTCAATGCATCAATAGGTCTCATGAGACAAGGTGGCTTGTGTATTTTGGTGTATGTCTACCCAAAACAAGATATTTAATAGACATATGAACTTGATGGTAAGATCATGAAGTCTTCTCTCAGTTCATCGAATTAGTTGTTGGAATTTATTCATTTCATCACTAAGGAACCAGTTATCATTATTCATGTGATCTTTTCATTTCCATTATTATACATAAATATATTATGTTTTCATATTCATTCTATTATAGGATTATTTTTTATTATCTCTTACTTTTGATTATTTATGGTCATTCTCAGTTATGATCTTTGATTGTTATCTCTTAGGTTTACCATTACTGAGTGGTTGATCTCAACCTTATTATGTTTACATTTATCTAGGTTATGAATAAAATTATTACACATGATATTTCTAGAGGAATATCATGTGTTCATAATTTTTTGGGATATGTTGAAGACTTATTATGGATTAAATAGTTTCTTATATAGTGTAAAAAATGTTTCTTTGATGAGAAACACATGAGCTTAGTCAGTTAAATGTTTTTCCTAACTCTTTAAAACATTAAACCTAAAAGGTCCTTTGAATTTATGTGGCTTGATATTTGTTGGTGATTTTTTAATTATTGATGGTCAAAATTTGGTCACTCTAGATCACTTCAAATTAGGTATGTAAAGAATGTGTTTATTCACATCATATTCCAGCAGTGTGGGTCCAACATGTCACATCCTTCATTATGTCATAGAAAATCCCCATAAATACCTCTTCCTCTATCTTCTTAAAACTACCTGAATCATGATACATCTGATCATGAATATTGTTTCCATTTGAGATTAGAATACTTGGCATTAGAAGATTTGATATTTTTTCAGAATAAAGTAGTTTTCGAAATATAGAATTTTCAAACAATGAAATTCTTGAAAATTAACTAAGTCTGAAAGACCTACACAACTTATAAGGCTTACATTGGTATTCCAAATATTTATGCTCAAAATATTTATTTTTTCATTCCAAGTAATTATACATATGAAAATATTATGCTATGAAATAAAAATTTATATGATCAAAACCTCAAAAAAAACACCCACATAATATTTACTACGGTGTGGTAGCTCATCCTTTCACACTTTCAAATAGATTTAATCTTTCAACAAACAAAACCTAGAAATTATTTAAACTGGTCACCATGGATACACCATGGTGTAGAAATATTCATTTAAAACACCATTCCTTTATGAATATTAGAAAGGATAAATAATGAATAATGATACTAAGTACAAACTCAATAGATCATCTATATAAACAATCAACTAACCATGGGGATCGAACACATGTACAATTTATCATCCAAGAAAATAAACCGCATAAATTTGAAAAGCTACTATATCAATGGATAAATTGTATGTACAAAATATCAACTATCAATCTCAACTATGTGAATCAGACAAGTGACCAAAAAAATTATTTCTAAGTATAAAAATTCTAGGCTTGATTAAAAAATTTCAAGTGCTTCTTGGGATGATCTAATGTCCTTATCAACACCTTAAATCACTCTTAAACAGACTCATAAACATAACCCAATCACTTTTTCATCAAATATTTATTAAATATGATATAAATAGTGTTTTTATACCCATAAACACTTATCATTTATTCATTAAAGACCAGATTATCAATAATCATCACAAATAAATCACCTTGAAACACCTTAGATTGAATATAATTTATATGTTGTTATCAAAATAAAATATACAAAGAATATCTAAACCATATTCTCTTTAATTATTCTTCAATAATATTTTAAATAATAAAATATTATTTTTAAAATAATCTCCAAACACATAGAATACCATATGATATACAGATAAAATATTTTATTTGTTTAATATTCTCACTAAATGAAATAAATGTAATTTCCTAAACATAAAATAATATGTATCTTATCAATATTTTATAAAGACAATTTATTGACTGATAGGTTAATTGGAGTATTATTAGACTTAGAGAAGTTAAAAATTAACAAATAAAACAATATTCAAGTCAAAATAAAAAATTAAATATCATGTTCAAGGAAATATTTTTATGGTAAAGGTTCTAAGGGTGATAATGATGAACTTAGAAATAGTTTTAAGTATAAAATAGAAGGTATTAACATTTTAACACAATATATTGTGAAGTTAAAGTGTTAAAATATGTTTAAGGAGTTAAAAATTAGGAATATGATTCATAATTCTGACGGTTTTTAAAACATAATTTGTTCATAAATGTTACAGACTTAATACTTTAATGGGAGGGTTTTATCAAGTGAAAACATAGTGATAAGGCGGGAATTATATAGAAATGTAAATAGTTTAACGAAACCCCTAAAAGTGAATACAACTAATACTTTAATGGGAGGGTTTTATCAAGTGAAAACATAGTGATAAGGCGGGAATTATATAGAGATGTAAATAGTTTAACGAAACCCCTAAAAGTGAAGACAACAAAGGATGATCTGTAATTCTATCATATATGATATATTAAAAAAGATATTATGTATGGTTTATTTATGTATTCTTAAGGGAGTTTATAAATATGAAATGTATCATGTTATAAAAAAGGTAATATTCTCCTTATCATTCTTTCACATTGGATTCATATATATAGATATATATTTTGTGAAGTAAATTGATAATTGGCCTCTCAAAGTGTGATTTTAACTAATACCTAATTGATGTTTATTATGGATTATTATGGGTTTTGAAAAAAAGAGTTATGGTTAGCATGAGTAATATTCCAATATTAAGATATGGAATATGCTCATGAGGCACAAAACTTGTTTTTTATATTTGATGACCCAAAAAGTATACCACATGGAGTGTAGTACATTATATAAATTGTATATTAGGGGTGCATAGTTTATATTTGGAGACTCAAATACCTGAGTTTGGTGAGATTCCTAGAAAGATAACATTCATACTTTTTTACCTTTCTTACCCAAGATGTGAGGATTAGCTAATATGGGGATTGTTGGGTATTTTGTTGGTCATGTAATCAAATTGAGCTTAACCAAGATGGGATTTTTCCTATAATGTGATAATTATGACATATGGTCCCTCAATTGATATAGAGTGAGGAGGTTTATGAATTCATAAAGATAGTAAATATGATATTCTTATCTATCTCGTAAGGGTCATGTAATGTTATCATCTATAAAGGTGAATTTTATATGACAAATTCATCGACTTGGTCAGTCTGTAATCTGAAAATCAAGAATGTATGAGTCATCTATATAGTATTTACATACTTCATGTCCTATAGTCACTTGATATAATATGAAAATTTATCACATGAAATTCATTCAGGTATATGATATAGATGGTGGACATAAGTATAAGGAAACATGTGTTTTCTAGAGATCACGTCAGATCCATTTATAGCTTGAGGATCATTAATTCACAGATATGGGCCATTCATTGGTTAAATTTATGAATTCATGAATTAATATTTGTTTTGAACACAATAAATTCTCGTGAGTTTTAACATTATGGTTAAATGAATAGGGATATAGTTATACTTAGATATATTCTCTAAAGAGTTTATCTAGAAGGAGTTTTGGATGGGTATTCATGAGGAGTTGCATATGAAGTGATAAATGGTGAATTTGAGGATTGTTTTATAAAAGTGGTTTTTAAGATATCCAAATTGATTTTTGTGTATGGTTTCAAAAGTTATTTTATTTGACATGGTATAAGGTGAAATGCGACAGTGTTGGTAGGGCTATAGTGTAAGTGGGAGGTTGATGGAGATATTCTATAAAGCCTCACACAAATGATGTATATTATCCATATCATATTGTACGATATCAGAATATTTTATGGTATGAAATGAATATATATAAATCATATCATATGTCTAACTAAAAGAGATATCATAAGGCACAATATAGGATATCATGCCACTTCCCTACAATATATTTATGGAATAGAATGATGTTGGTTGTCACTCTGGTATTCTTCCACATGAATCGCTCATTAAATTGGATGTTTTATAAGATAAAACATATGGTAGGATTGGTTAATTCATTAAATGAATGCATAAATGGTTGAATCCATTTACTAGTATCTTGTAGCACATGAGTAGATTCATGGTACATTAAGAGAGTCCTTGGGGGACTATAAAAGGGATCGCTTCCATCAAGATGAAGTGTATATAAACTACCAAAGCCTTGGTCGAATCCCTGTTCTCTTAAATCTACATTACTTCTATATTCCTCATCCACTTGATAGATACTATCATATTATGGTTTTGAGGATGGTTTCTGTATTATGGATGACTCTGAAAAACCAATGGATACACAATGGGGGGAGGATTCTTATGATTTATCCTTACTAATATTTATTAACCACAATGACTGAATATCGAGAAGTAATATCTCATTAATCAAAGGTAAATAGTAGCTCCTAATTTTCATTTAATTTATAATTTTAGGTTTCATGCATGGTGATATTAGTTTAAAGGGGTTATACTTTTTTTCTATATTTATTGAGTGTCAATTGATCCTTAGAACCCCATCAACAACATCCTTGATTGAGTGGGTGATCTTATAACCACGGTTTCTAAAACTATGGCTATAAAAATATACGACCATGGTTTTTCAAAAATGTGGTTGTATAATTACTTATTTTTAATTATTTAGAAACATAATAATATTAATTAATATTATTATTTTATATTTAATAATTAATATTAAAAAATTGTATTTCGCATTCAATAATTTATATTTAATAGTTGTTTACTAATAATAAATGTTAGTTAACTAATATATATTCATTTATAGAGTGTAAGTATTATAAAAATGAAAAAAAAAAGATTAATATATATCATATTATTCAGAATATCATAGTGGTAAGGTCAACTATACATAAAGGGGATGTTGTGGGTTCAAACTTATTGTCCTTATTTTTTCATAAATTAATCTTCTTCCATGTTTTAGAAAATTGTAGAAGAAGCTCATTATGATGACCTTTTGACCAAATGTGGAAAAAATGTGTTATCCCTTTGGTCATCATGGCCATGTAAAGGGAAAATTTAGAAATAAGATATTTTTCTCCTATTTACATGGTGTTAAGGGATATTTATATAGTTTTAAACTATAATAATAACCTAGATTTTTAGTTCTGCCTTGGGATAAAACCATGACAAACTACTCACCAACCATGTTATTTTATTCACTATAAAGAAACACCATAACTTTTTTATTTTTCTAGTGGAAACCCAATTATCCCTCAAATTCCATCCTCAACCAACATCATGAAAAATGTGCACTACTCATAATCCATGTCATGGTTTACAAACTATGATGTAGAAAAATCCAAAAAAATGTTATCCTTAGATCCTCTCGAACAATGACCAACACGCCACTAAGAATACTATAACTATGATGAACCTAAACAAACCATAAATTGGTAAGATACAAATCATGACATGTTTTACCTAGATACACAAAAACTCAACTCTTTTTCCACCATTCACCTTTAAACTCGCTTCTTCCTTCTCCAACACCTACAAAAAAAAATATAGGACCAATAAAATACAGGACTCTTCATGAAATAAGGTGAATATTTATCAATAAAAGACTTTGGGAAAATATTTTTAATCTAATATCAATTAAGTTTTAATCCAAATTAGATTCTTATGAATGTTATCAGATTATTATCAAGAGTATATTTAAGATATTAAGAAAACATATGATATATTATTGATCTTTTTTGGTAATGGAATTTCTTTTGTAATAGTTACCATGAGGATAATTTCAAAAAATAAATCATCTCATTTATGGTATGTGTTTTGGTTAATATTATCGAGTGAAAAGTTCAAAAAGGTTAATAGTGATATAATAATCTTATAGAATTTATAAGTAATTATCGTTTCATACAAAAAAATATGAGCATCTCATAACATTGAATATTATAAAGAAAACTATTTTGATAGTAGGATAAAACAATTTAACATATTTATTCTTAATTACTAAAGTTTAAGAATCCTAATCTCTCCATTATCCAAAAGTATTATCTAAGATATTTTCTCATTAAACAGTTTAGTGGTTGGGTAGACATAATGATTTATCAGGTGGCTACATAGTGATGTATTAGGTGTTACATGTTGATGTAGCATGTAATTTTAAAAAAAATTAGAATTTTTTTTTCTTATTTAAGTTTCTTACATATTAAGATATAATTAGACAAGATTTTATGTATAAAGTTTTTTTAGTATATCTATTTAAAAAAATAAAAACTCATCATGTTTTTAATAAGTAAGTTTTCGCATTATTATTTATTCATGTGTACTATATATATAAAATTATATTTAAATAATAAATAACCCATTATAGAAAAATATATAACTTTTCCCTAATTGGTTATTATCATAGAAATGTATAAGTTTTGAAAATATAATAATATTAATTAATAAGGGGAGTGTATGGAGATAAATATCCCTCTCATGATAAAAAATTATGACATGTATTATGGGTTAAATTATGGGATTATACCACATATAATGTTATAAATAATGTAATTTGAATACTTGGGGGGCATGTTGAAGAGTAATATCCCATACATTATATTAATAAGTTACAATATATATAAACCATTACACTTTGAAACCTTTTTATGCAAACATTAAGGTTCCACTAATCATGGAATTTCTGGGTGTTTTTTTAACACATGACGTGTTTTTTTAACCAATATGGGATTTTTTTCACCTATATTTAGGTTATGACATATAGTCTCATGATTTAATATGGTTCAGTTATACCTAGTTGAGTGACATGACTTATTCTAATCTGTATGGATGAATGACATGTGATCTATTCGATTGACTTGGTTAGTTTTATAATTAAGAATGAATGAATCTTCCTATATGATATAAACACATTCCATGTCTCTTTTTTATACTTGATTCCTTAAATAAATGGATTGTATGAATATTCATAATTTATAGATATAAATCTGATGGATACTTATATAGAGATACGTGTGTTTGATGGAAATCATTCTAGATCCCTTTTTTGTTTGAGTATAATTAATTTTTTATTATATACTTGTCTTTTCTTATAGTTATAAATAAGTAATACATAATAAATTTAAATTCTAAAAATTCCCACGAGTTTCTACATAAAGGTCATATCAATAAAGACTTATTTTTTTTACAAAATTATTATACTTTAGGATCAAAAGAGTATACACTTATTTATAAGAGGGGTGAATTTGTTTTCATAAAGATAAAACTTATAATTTTACTATCCATTTTAAAAAAATAGTCGATGAAGTTTCATACTGATCAACTTTATAATTATATTAAGAAAAGTTTCATAATATATAGTATGAAAATTTTCAATATAGATTCATAGTGGAATAAAAAAACATGTAAAATTAAATAATGAAAATATTTATAATGTAATTAAGAAAACTTTCAAAAAAATTTATAAAAAATATTATAAACTTTAACCTTTGGGGTAATGGAAGTAAATACCCTTGACTTAGGGAATAGATAATATTCACCCTATAGTTGGGTCTGCCTTCCTAACCACAAAAGTCCTCAATCACAAAGATCACACATGAAATTTGTTTCCCTAACCATGGGAACCCCAATCATACTGATATGAATAACCTTTATCTATCTACCTTGATATCCCTTGATAGAAAAATGAAAAGAGGTAGTGATTATAAAATAAAATACTTTAGGAATTTACAATGTATCTTCATAATCTAATGTATTGAAGAAAAACTCTCTAAAGATTATAATGAAGTGTTCTCTAGTTACAATATGTAACAAACTCTTCACAGCAACTTTATATTTCTTGAGTAATGTTATTCTCCACAATAATACATATCTATTTATAGACATTATTATAATGGTCATATTCTATATTTCTTAAGATCTTTTTCAATAGAATCGGATGAATTCCTTATTTACTTAAAAGGTTTTACGTAGTTTCTTCATCTGATAGTCCTCGGGTTTTACACCACCATAGTATATGTGGGTTCCATATGGTAGAATAATATATCTTTATTTGATGTAATTTACATTGTTCTTCCATTTGACAGTTTTTTGAAAATTTTATCTGATATACATGACTACCTCCATCCGATAAAGTCAATCCCTTAGATATGGTAAAACTTCATCTAGTTGGACTTTTTTATACTTCATCAACTAGAATTATTAAACCTATATCGGGTGAACTTAGTATCCATCCATAAAAGTTTAAAATTATATGTTCTTCTGGTATATATAATAAAGTTTCATTTTATGGAATTAATATCTTCTATCTACTGAAATTAAGAAACTTTTGTCTGATGTAAGAGATATTATCTATCTGGTAAATAATTTAACTTTCCTACAAAAACATCTTAATTTCTTAGGAAGTATAAAAGGTAAAAATGTATAAAATTTTAAGGAAGTGGATTGTGATTTCCAAAATTAATCATGGTAAGTGTTGAAAGTATCATTTTGACTCAATTATCTCCCCCTTTTTTAAAAGCACAAAACAAAAATTTTAAATAGTAAAAAATAAAGTTAAATATTTTAATAAAAACTTACACCCCCTAACTTTTATTACTACAAATAAATTTAACATTTTATCTTTTTTATAAAATTTTAATCTTTCTACCCCTTTATTTATTTCTCTCATTTTGTCTGAAATTTAAAATTTATTCTTATAAAAAATTTAGACCTTTTCTCCCCCTTCAATATTTTTGAAAATATTTTTAGGTGGTGGAAAGTGTTACCTAAAATTTTAGGTAAAAAATTATATTAAACAATATCTATGATGGTAAAAAATTATAATATTCATCAACAAAAAAAATTATAAAGTTAATATACCCAAAAAAAATCACCCAAAATTTTTTGAGTTTGATTATTACAAAGATTTTTAAGATTTTTGAAAAAATCAACCATTCTTTGAGAGTTTATTTATGATCACCTTAATATTTTTGAGATAATTTTGATTATTATTAACATACTCATGATTATTATGATATTCAGTGACTATAGTCTTGATATTTTCTACTTGTTCTTCCAAATCATTAATCTTTTTTCCTTACTTGGAAATTTCATCATCCTGCTGCAAAGCTAGGGATTTAAGATTATCTATCACCATTGAACTTTTACATACTTTTAAATTGATTCTTCTTGAAAATTTTGAAACTAATTTTTTTGATCTTATGGTTTCATTAACTTTTTCATCAAATAACATGATGTATCCTTTAGTATTATTAATCCAATTGATGGAACTTTGGAGCTTTCTTTATTCTACCTTATATTTTCCTTTAAAGTGTTTGAAATCTACCTCATTTTAAATAACTATTTGGGAAAGTTGGATTAAGGAACTTAATTTTTCTAATAGATATAATTTTCATTGAATATAATTACAGTAATCCTAAATATCCAGAAAAATATGTATGATTCCTTGAATCATATTACTTGCTTCATTTAAGTAACTCATCTTTATTTTCATTATTTTTATTCATGTGCATGCAGTAGAATTAGTGGAATCATTAAAAACATATGGTATGGAGGAAATAGTAGGTATTGACGATCAAGGATCTTCTCTTTCAAAAAAATGAGATTAAAAAATCTTGATAACATCAAATTCTTCATCAGACGTAGCTTTGTCCGATGGTTTTATTTGATAAATTTTTTCTTCTTCCTCTGAGGATTATTCATTATCATGTTCACTAAGATCGATATCTTTTTTTTTAATGAGAATATAAAAAGGTTTTGGTATCAATTAAAATATATTCTATATCTAAATCTTTATACAACTCTTTAGCAACATCATCTTTCTTTATCAACTAACACTTCACTAGTTTTCAACAACTTTTCTCATTGAAGAGTATATTATTTAACAACTACCTTACTATATTAATTCAAATCAGTTTTGGTTTCATCAATAACAACCACTTTTCTATTTTCTTTTCAAATGGAAATAAATTATTCCAATTTAATGGTCAGAGGAGGAATGGATAAAGGATGAAATTCTTCAATTGCAATAATTTATTTCTAAAAAACATGAACATTTGAGTGACCTTTCTCAATTACTTTGAGAAATTATCTAGTAAATTTATGTTTCCTTTATTTTTATGATTACCAATTTTTCCTTTCTTATTCTATTTTATTTTCATTATCATTCCCCTTCAAATACAAATCCACTACTATATCTAAACCAAACTATGGGTTATTATTTTTCTTATCACCCTTACTTTTAATAAACATAGAAAATGACTCATCATACATAGTTTTTTTTCTCTATTATCATAGTAGAATATTTTTTTATATCTTTTATTTCTATATAAATTTTCCCTTAAGATTATCAAATTCACCAAAGGATACACCTTTTTTTATTTTTCTGTAAACTTTTTTAAAGAAGTTATAAAAACAAGATTTATATTTTATATTTTATTATCTAATGTATGAATACTTTTCTCTAAAAGTAACTACTTCATTATGAATTTTTTATTCCTTCAAGAAATATAATAATAATTTATTAATGAATTTTGGACACAAAATAATATTCAACTTCAGCATTCTATTCTTTACTACTTTAATATTACTAAACATAAACTTACTATATTGAACATTTTTATTTTTCATAGGAAGTCCAATCCATAAATATCATGAACGTTTAGAGTGTCTCTATCACTTTTTCTTAGTATTATAATGATTTGAATCCAAAGGGTGGCTATCCTAGTATCCAATGAGATATGGGATACCTTCCTTACTTTCTTATATGAAGAAAATAGTGAAGCTTCTAAATAAGAGTTATCAAAAATTATAAACTTCTCAGGAAACTTGTGGGTTAGGAGGTTTACTCCTCCTTCAAAAAAAAATTCAACCAATTTAGTAAATTTTTTGTTATTGAGGTTATATTATTTCACAAAAAGAGTTAAATAAACATTCTTAAGGCCATCAAATTCATTAAATATAGCAATCATATATAATTATCTAAAAATTTTAGTATAGAGAAAATCAAAATCAAACTTAGAAATGCACACAGATTCTCAACATTGAAAAAATATTGTTGATTTCAAAAGAGAATATAAATGTTTCTTTAACAGCTTCCATATTTGAAAAATAATATTAATATGTTTTAGAGTGCTATAAAATAGAATAAAACAATCATACAAGCTATAAACAAGTGGAAATAATTTATTCAGAAAAGAAAGATTTTTCCATAGAAAGCAGGTGGTGGAGGAGTATTGTCCCACTTATTCTATATATAGACTTGGAAAGAGAGAAATGATACATCTTATTTAGATCCAACAACTTAACAACAAACCTGCAAAAATATCAATGGATGATAAAATTTCTCAAATTTTGAAAAGGTCTTGTAACTTTTGGTATAATTTTATTAGACAAACATTCATTATAATGAAACATGAATGTTTGTAAAAATATTAGAAATAATAATTTTTATAAAAATCATAAATAGAATATAATATATTATAAAAAGCATAGAAAATTTATAGTGGAATATTGAAAAATGTACCTCCCAAAGAAATTTTTATAAATTTTCTTATGAAATATTTTCTTATTTTATGATCATATTAAATTTTCTAAAAATAATACAAGAGTATTCCCAATGATATTTTGGACAAATATCAGTCTAATGAAACATAATATGTTTCTAAAAAAGATTTATCTATAAATTTTGTTTAACTTTTTCTAAAACATTTGTAAGAAAACTAAAGAAAAAATTTTCAAAACATAGGAAACCCATTATTCATATTTTTTTAGGAGTTAATTAATATAATAAGATAGATAAAAAATAAGTAGATAAATTATAATTTTATTTTGATGATTATAGTATTCTGTTTAATATATTCAAATATATCAGAATTGAGGGATTTTTTAAAAATATAATCAAGTGGTTCTTGTGTTCTAATAAATTATAAAATAATATCTCTTTTTTGTGTGTGATACCAAATTAAATGGTGGCTTATATCAATGTTATTAGATCCTAAATGATATACTGGATTTTTTATTAAATTTATGGAACTTGTGTTGTCACAAAAAATATGAGTTTTATTAAAAATCATGATAATGTCAGTGTGTGTGTGTTGCATCAATAACATCTAAGCACAAAAACTTCCAACTACTATATATTTAGATTTATTAGTGGAAATTTTTACCATGTGTTGATTCTTACAAGACCACAAAACTAAATATTATCCTAGTAAATTAAAATTTTCATATGTATTTTTCTATCCATTTTATATACACCAAAGTTAGCATTTGAATAACTTTTTAATATAAAATCTTTTCTAAAATAATAAAACAATCCAAGATCCATATTTCCATTAAGTTAAATAAAAATTTGTTTAACATATTTAATATGAGTCTTATTTTTATTATCTTGAAATATTTCACATAAGTATACAAAAAACATTAATTCTATATGACTAGCTTTAAGAGATGGTAAACTACCAATCATTCCTCTAAAAAGTTTTTGATTATTTTGTTTATACTTTTATCATTTTTATATCTAAAAATTTTAAGTATATCTTTTATATAATTTTGTTGAGATATAAAATTTCCTTCATGTTTTTGATAAATTTGAAAAACCTATGAAAAATTTAAGTTCTTCCATCATACTCATTTCAAATTCAAACTGCATAAGATCTTCAAGGGAATCAGAAAGATATTTTTTGAGTTAATCCAAATATAAAGTCCTCAACAAAAACTTAAATAATGATGGATTCCTTAAAAATTATTTTAATAAAGAATTTTGGATCAGTATCTCCCTTAATAAAAAAATTGAAGTAAAAAATCAAATAATTCTATCGTACTAGTATCTTGATTCTTGATTAAGTCCACAGAGGTCCTTATTAAGTCTAAAAACATTATTTATTGTTTCTTCATCTTCAAAAGCAGGTGGTTGTTCAATATAAACTTACTCCTATTCATATATATTAATAAAATCATACTTCACATCCATTTGATAGAGTAAAATATAAGAATTCTGAATGGACTAGAAGGTATGAATAGATTCAATTCTAGATATTGGAATTAATGTTTCATCATATACTATTCCATCTTGTTTATTATATCCTTTTAACAACAATTAAGTCCTTATGTACGCTTATTAATTCCTTTTCATCGTGTTTTTTTATGGAATACCCATTTTACTTTAATTATAGGAAAATATTTAATATGTTCTACCAGAGTAAAAACTTGGTTCTTGTTAAACTCATTGAGTTCATCAGGCATTCCCTTTATCCAATATTTATCACTTAAAGTCTTTTCATGAGTATTTGGTTTAAATTGTGATAAAAAAGAACAATGTTCACATTCATTACTTAGGGAACCTATAGATTTAATTGGTTGATCCACATCACCAATGATATTATCAGTGGGATGATTCTATAATACTATATGATTTCTTAGATTTATTAAATAATGTTATTAAAAAATTGGTTGAATTTATTATAGTGGTGTAACATCAAAAAACTTTTTTTCTTTTATTCTCCCATGTGAAGAATTTTCCAACATGGTATGAAAACCAATTTTACAAATATCATATGAATATGTGGATTCAGTTTGTTTGAAAATAAAAGTATAGATTTTATCAAATTTGACATTCATTATTACCTCTAAAATACTTGTTATTTTTTAAAAAAACATGAAAATCCTTAATATTTGTAAAATAAATAATTAAAATTCCTTCTTTGGATTTTAAGGTGAATTTATATAAATTATATTTTGTATTCAAGATGATTAATTTACATCCAAAAACTCTGAAGTAATAAAATTTTAGATTTTATTTAGTCTATAACTTATAATGATTTTTATTAATAAAAGGAACAATCAAAATGTGATTTATAGTATAACAGGCAGTACTAACCAATTCAGACCAAAAATGTTCAGTAATTCAGTATTCACTCAACATGGTTCTAGTAATTTATTGAAGAATTCTATTTATTAATTCAACTATACCATTTTGTTGAGGTGTTCTAGGAGAATAAAGATTATGTATAATACCTTTATTACTACAAAAAGTTTCAAAATCAGAATTTAAAAATTCACAACCATGATAATTATAAATAGTTACCAGAGGTAGACTTTCCTTATTTTAAACGTGGGATATATAGTTTTTAAAATAGAAAATTTCATCTAGATTTTTTTCTAGAAAATAAACCCATGTATGTCTAGTATAGTAATCAACCAAGACATATACATAGTATTTTCCTCCAATACTTTTATTTTTTTTAGATAAAATAAATCCATGTGCACTAACTGTAAATAATTATTAGTTGAAACTTTATTAATAGATTTAAATATTGACTTATGTTTATTTACAAATTGATGAGGCTAAAAAATTTAAAAAAATTAAACCTAAAAACATATAAATATATATCAAGACCTTTCATAGAAATTTTGGGTAATGTTCTAACATAATACCATCCTATCCTTCTATTTTATAACAAATAATAATCTTCCACTACACTTAGGCAAGGTAGATCTTTTATTCTAAGGTCTTATAAGTTTATAGTGTATACATTCTCATGCATGTTAGCAGAAAGAAAAAAAATATGTTCTAAAATTTGAAAAGTGTATTTATCATTCCTGGAGTTCATAAGATATATTTAATCACATACTAAACTTATACTATTGATGTTTTTCTTAATCCCTAAAACATATAAACCATTCAAAATTAAATATTTACCAAGAAGTAAAATATCCTTAATACTCTATAGTTATTCATGAGAATTATCTCAAAAAGTAACTTCCCACCATTCATTTTGATAATATTTTGTGGAAAAAATTCAACAATATTCCTAGAACAACCACTATCCATGTTCTAGATATTCTGACTATTGGTATTTATATTTTCTCCATGAAATATAAAAATTAGGTCTTTGGTACCAAAACTTACTTGGGTCAAGAATTATTATCAAATAAAACCTTGGGAATACATATCTGTCTAAATTTTTTATGTTGTACAATAGCTAATTATTTATAAATATATGATTTGTGAAAACCAAATACTGGACCTTATTTAAAGAACATTGTTTCTTTCAGTATCCACATCTTTGACATTTAGTATAGAAGAGTGAAATTTTTGGAATATATAATTATTTTAGAAATTTGGTTTTTCTGAAGTATAATAAAACCCATAAGTATTTATATGAGTTTTCAACTTTTTGTGCATATTATCAAAAAAACTATTTCCAGAAGTAAAATTTGAAATAAGTTTTTTGAGACTAAATATTTTTTATTTTAGTTTTTAAATTAAATTTTGATCTTCTTTAATTTAAGTAGAACTAATTTATTATCTAATTCAGATGTAAGATATAAAATTTCTAAGGTAAGTTTTCAAATTATAGAATTTTATTTGGAAAGTTAAAAATTATCACTTTTAGAGTTATTCTTGAAATTTTTTTCTTATAAATTTCATACCTTATAACTTCATGAAAACAAGGTATATTATTTTAGTAATCAGATGTAATAGATTTTTATATTTTAGAATAATTAGAATATTCATCATCTAAATCAGAATAATTAGCATTAAAATTAAAAAAATTTAATGATTCAAATGATACCCTAGTCATATAGAATGTATTTTTCTTTATAATCCTTATATAAAAACCAAAAACAATTGATCTACACTAATATTCTATGAATAAATTTTGGTAGAATTGTCAAAACCACTTTTAATACAAGTGTCTAAATCTTTTAAACTTTTCTTTCCTTGGTTCTTGTAGAACATTCAAATATTCATATAGTTTTTATTATTCTTTTTTATTCAAGGAAAATATGGACTGATATGACCTAATTTCTTATATTCTTGGAAAAAAATCTCAGAAGTTTCTTTCTTATCACTTCTTTTATTTGTATTCTTCTTATACTTATACCAAAAATATTTCTTTACAACTATTATATTCATTATATTATATTGTTGGGTAAGTTCATTCTCACATTTTTATGTTGAAATGCTTTCAAGATTAGCTTTAACTTTTTTTCTATTTAGAATATTGATGAACTTTTTCAACAGATATGAATTTATTATCTACTATATGTATAGAGAAAAAATCTACACCAATATTATTTTCCTATTTTTAAAAATCTCTCTTTAATATTACATTATATTACATTATATTTTCAATTAAATCATCTAATATTAGCTTGGTCAGATGTTTAGAATCACCAAGAACTATTCTCTTAGATTCCTACTCATTTATCATGATATCGATAATCTTTTCAAAAAACTGATCATATTTCAAATATTTATGTCCAATATATTTTAAACTATTTATAATAGTCATAAAGAATTTATGCATCTATGAAATTTATAAATTCAAAAATATCTACAATCAACATGAATCATATCTATTATTATTTCTGAAACTTTATTAGTTACAAAATGAGTAACTTCAAGTTTCTTTCAAATATTATTGGTAGGTTCACAAAATTAAAAACATACTATATGTATTTATAGTCATCGAACATAGAAAATTATTTTTCACATGATGATTAAGTTGATATTCAATTTTATCTTTTCTGGTAGAAGTAGTAACTTCCTTATCTAGAATTTGATAGTTTCCTATCAACATAAAAAAATTTCCAACACCAGTATTGATACCAAAGTTTTAATATGATCCCCCCAATACTCAAAATCAATATCATAAAATATTGATGGTATGTATTGATTTTATTTTTCAAGTTTCCCAACATACAAAGCAGCCATATTAAAAACAACAATACCCATTTCTACAAAAAACATTAATGTAATAGTTTATAACAAGTAGAAACTAGATTTGATACTAAATATAGGATCGAACGAGTATACACTTACTTATATGAGGAGTGAATTATACTATATAAAAATATGACATAAAATTTTACCATCCTTTTTAATAAATTCATTGGATGAAGTTTCTTACCGGTCAACTTTATAATCTGAGTAAGAAAAAGTTTATGTCATACCATATAAAAATTTTCTATATAAATGCATAGTGGAATAACAAAATTGTATAAATAAGTAATAAAATTCTTTATAATGTAAGTAAGAAAACTTATAAAATAATTTATAACAAATATTATACACTTTAACCTTTTTTTTTAAGAGATTCAATAACTTTGATATTGGTTATCCATGATATTCACCCTATTGTTGGGTCTGCCTTCCTAGCCAAGGAAGTCCTTGATCACAAAGATTGGATGTAGTTTTTGTTTCCCTAGCCTTGGGAACCCTCAATCATACTGATCAAAATAAATTTTTTCTCTCTACTTGAATATCCCTTGATCAAAAAAAGATTATACCCAATGATTACAAAATAAAAGGCTAAAGTCATTTACAATGTATCCTCAAAATAAAATTCCTTAAGGAAAAATTCTTCAAAGATTATAATGTAGTGATATCTAGTAACAAGATGTTACAAAATGTTCATAGAAACTTTAGAGAACTTGAGTAAAATTATTTTACTCAATAATTAATCTATATTTATATACATTATTTTAACATGTATATTCTACATTTCTCATGATCAGTTGCAATGACATCAGACAAACTCATTTACTTAAAAGTTTTAACATAGAATCTCTATATGATAGCCATCAGGTTTTACACTCCTATAGTGTATATAGGTTCCATTTAGTATATTGAGAAATATATTTTTGGTAAAATGTGTGTAGTTCTTCCTTAAGGTAGGTTTTATAAAATTTATCCCGTTAAAAATTTCTCCCTCCATCCAATAAATTAAGTCCGTTTGATTTGGTCAAACATCATCCAGTGGGACTCTGTTATAATTTATCTATTATTCTTTATAAACCATCATCTACTGAACTTATTATTTTTCTATCATATATACAAATTACATGTTCATCTTTTATATATAAGAATGTTTCATTTAATAGAATTAATATCTTCTTTCCGGTGAACTTAATAATGTTCCATCTGATGTAAGAGATATTATTTATCCAGATAAACAATAAAATTTCACACAAAACACCTTAAAATCTTCAGAAGTATAAAATTAAGAAATTTAAAAACTTTTAAGGAATTGGTTTTTTATTTTTAAAATTATGGTTAGAAAGTGTTGAAAGTATCCTTTTAACTCAACATATCTAATATTGAGATATTTTATATAATATTTTGTCCAAATGAGTTCAAAGTATATAAAAAATTGTTTTGGGTATAGTTTAACAAGTTGTTATATATGTTCTAACATTATTTAAAGTATGCCTATAGTCTGTGAGGCTTTAGTATAATAGGGATATTAATGGTAAAATAAACTAAACCTCAAATTACATGATAAGATATGGAATATATCACTCCATGTGATATAAATGGGTTTATTTATAAATATGTGTTATATTACTTATTGTGATTTTCTTTCATGTGATATAAGATATTCCATGGGAACTAATTAAGTGTTATTTTTAAAAATGTTTTTATTTATTCCACCTTTAAATCATTTGATGATGGATTTAATTAGAGTTTAACATATTTTAATAAATTTTAAAATGAATTTTAACATTCATGGATCATTTACCAATATATTATAAAAGTTATAAAATATTCAAACTATTCTATCTATTCAATATATTTTTTATGAAAGAATAGAAATGACATAAAAAGCTCACTTGTGGTACAGGAAGACCATATTACATCAAGAATTATCTAGAGAGACTAGAAAACAAACAATGAGGATAGAAACATTGATATTATTTTATATTTCCCATAAAAATAAAAATAAAAACAATAAAATGGAATAAAACAAACTCCTTAAGTTTCCTTGATCTTACCCTCGAATGAAATCTGGTCTAAATGAGTATCTAAATGAAACTCCCAAAAAATATATATTCACTTTTCAAATCCTTATTTGAAGAAAGGGGGTACTTGAAATATTCTATAAATTTCCAACATCCACACAAACCTCATTCTTGGATGATCTATTTAGCATTGCTAAATTTTTTTAAAGAGACCTATTTTCTTACAAATTCAAGACAATCAGATGTTAGTATATTGCATTGATAAATTTTTATAAGTATCCCATGAATGCTTTTCCTCTTAATTTCCATGGAGAACTATAGGACCTAAAGAATTCATATTCGATTCTAGTAGTGAAAATAAGACTATATGATAGGGATAATCATTGTATAGGGTGTTAGAATGAGTAGAGTCAATGAGATAATGTATATATTTTATTTTGAACAAAATAGATCCATATTGTTACTTATTAATATACCTTGTAACCATAGTGTGTTGCAACCCCAATTGGTTTTGTTGTGGTCATGAATTCTTTGAATGGTTCACCATAAATCCATCAGCATCAATGAGATAAATATTCCATTTTAAATTACTCATTTGATAAAAAAATATCCACTTTGTCTTCCATGGACAAAGAAGGAACATCCAATTTAGATGACCCATCACCAAGGGCTTCTTAAAAACCCAAATCCCTCATCTTCCCAGTACCATCCTCCAAAACCCCTTCACCTACAACAAAATATGAATTCCATGGGATAATAGAAAGGTCATGATCCATACCAGATTCTAGAGAAAACCCCAAAGACATAGAGAGACCCACAAATTCCTGAACTATTTTCTTCATACTAGAAAGGAAAAAATATTCATCAAATCCAAAAGAACTCATAACTTCAATAGAATACACCCAATAAACCCTTTCTTATTTACCCATAAACAAAAAATGATGGGATTTTGCATCCATGTAATCCTCTTCAATCACCACAATAGGAAAACCTGGTGGAGATAAAGTAAGGGAAAGCTTCAGAGTCACCTCAACATTGTTCATGGATGACAATTCATCAAAACAATCCACCCATTTAAGCAAATACGATTCCTCAAGGCATAAAAAATTTTGGGGAGGGAAATCTAAGTTACCATTAGAAACAACATTAGAGGATATTTCTAAAAATATTAATATCTTGACCCCTATTTAGTATACTTTATCTTTTCCAACTTCTTCATCCCTTTGTAGACACCAACATCAACATTCAAATTATCTCCAACCTCATTTGGTTTGAATGAGACCCTTTACTCAACACTAAACTCCATTATATTGTAAAAATATATAACGGAATCTTCATCTATATCCCTTTTGAGATTTTCATGCCATAAAGACACAGGGTGATCATAATCATCAGCCGAGTGCCAATGGAACCTATATTTTAGATACAAAATGGGAAAATAGTAATATAAAAATGATTTAAAAACACCCTCATTGTCATTTTTAATCCATATCCACTTTGGTATCTCCCCTAAAATTTCCAAATTGATGTAAAATCTTTCCACTATAGTTCTTAGAAGTCTTAAAGTAGTGGTGTCAATTTTGATAAGATTTCCTTGGGAAACTATTATTTCCATCAAATATTTAGATCATAAGATAAAAAGAGGAAGGTTGTAAAAGGCAACCCATGCTAAAAAATTGAGGTAAAAACCTCTCTAGTGAAAGAGAATACCGTCTATAAACATGCATGAAAAAATAAAAAATATTCTAAGATCACCTCCCTTAACATTGATAAAAATATTACTTATCCCCAAAGAGTGAAAGAATGTTATATTAATATAGAATTAAAATAGATAATTTAGATAATCTAATCAACATGATGGTATGCTATATTGAAGAAATATTTGGCCTATTTCTGTTGAAAACCCCAACTAGAGTGAGAAAAATTTCAGATACTAAAACCCTAATATTATATTTGGAAAAACTTTCAGTTGGGTAGCCCATGAAATGGGAAGGGAAAAGAGACACTCGAGAGAGGGGATTTAGGGAAGAATTATAATCTTAATTCTTGAGGGAAGGGTGACTTCGAATAGACTGGCTTAGAAGGGTGAATATTCCCTAGGTTTGGAAACTTTATTTTCCCAATATATTTTCTCCCATTATTCTATCTAATATTTGAGAAATTTTTAGATATTTAGATCCTATTTTATTTATTAAATGAGGCCACTAAAATGAGATATAAGTAAATTATTCATTTCATGTGATGGAACTATAACTACTCTTGGTTTAATCTCTCTACTTATGTTTATTTCTATATCTTTTATCTATAAATATATAGACATTTCATATATATCATGAGAGGTTTTCTAGATATGATCAATTATTTCTATAGTCAGTGGATTTACTTAAAAAGTTATATTATAATGGTTATTACAAAGTGATCCTTATCTAGAATCATGGAGAAGGGATTTTGGATCAATGGTGTAAATGTATTCATGTTTTTTTATGTTCATAATTTATTCATATAAAACATTCATAGAAGATATTTCCACTTGATTTTTTCCCCACTTTATTTAGGCTTTCTATAACTCCCCAAAACCCTTAAATTATTTCTGTGTACTTAGTATGAAGATTTAATGTACACCAAATTTTAATTACTTCATAGAAAAAGTGACACCAAGAATGTTGTATAATATATGGGTGTCCTCACTAGATATAACACAACTTAGAATTAATCTAAGAACCCCTCTATTTCCTAATAATCAGACTCACCTCAAAACCTAGGTTCCCTATGGTGTTAAAGCTCGTGTAGTCCCTCCACCTCAAGATCCACACAATGCTTTATAGTGAGACCCACTATCACTCCACTAGTAGGTGTAAACCCCTTTTGTGTGAGCACTTATATAGGCTTCTCGTGAAACCCCTTTTAAAAAATAGATAAAATAACAATAAGTTTTTGAAATTACATATATATAATCTACTTCCACATAGAATATCCTTATGTTGACATACTATATATCTAGAGAAATCATGATAAATTTTTATTTTTAACCAATGGTATATGTTGTCACCCCAGTTTCCCTAGAAACACATGTTTTCCCCTCACTGGGGCACACCCATGTACTTTAATGGGTCATCATACTAATGACTATCCCCATAGGCCAACACATGTTCTTTCCTATGTTCTCTTCATTCACTCGTACTTAACCTGGGAAATTTCCCATGAGTTCACCCATCCTGATCACAACTCTAGGAAAAACCTTTTTAATCCTAGAGTTCTAATTAGGTAGGAAATTGAAAATAAAGGTTCACCTTGTTGACATGGGTAGAATATTGAGCATTTTAATTCTTTTATCATTATAGGGTGTTACATTAATGCCCCCCCCCCCCCAAAGTATAAAATCCTAGTTGTGGACCCTACATATCAATATAGGAAGTACCACTTTACTTTTGGTTGGGTTTCTCCTCTGATACCAATGTAAAAACTGGGCCCTACAGGCACCCCAGTTTCTCTATAAACACGTTTTATTGCCTCCCTAGGGCCCACCCTCTACCTAAATGGGTCATAAAACTATTTAATATCCCCACAGGCCAAAACATGTTCTTTCCAGTGTTCTTTTTCCTCACTCGAACACACTTTGGTAAACTTCCAAGGATGTCACACATCATGATCACCACTTCCGGACATACCACTTTAAATGTGTAGTTGGAATCATGTAGGCTCCCAAAAAGAAAGTTTAACCTTGTTGACATAGGTAGTAATGTTTATACTTTTAACCCTTTAACATTATGGGGTGTTATATGATTCATAACATGATGAAGAGAGAATATTTTTAATATAAAATTAAAATTTTCACTCACTTGTTCATCCCATAATAACTCACCCTAACACAAAAAAAATATGTGCACAAACCATGATATACATGTCAAAATATGATGAACTAATAAAAATAATTATACCCTCTAAGAAATGGTTTAATTTCTAAAGTCAATCAACAGATGATCAAAACCATTGTGTGGGAATATATTAGGTTTCACATCCTTATTTAGGTTAACTTCCCCAATGAACAATACTAAATTATCTCAAGAATTATAATCTTAAACTAAAACCTAAACCTCAATAAATCATCACCAATAACTCTATAATGAAACTATGACATATTTTGACTCGGTTAGGGTCTTGATAGAGTCAAGTGGTCTTGAATCCTTTGAACATATTAATAACATTAATTGAGTTGGTTTTTTAAAATATTCATATATTAAAATTATCTATTGTAAAACCAACACTACTACAGAAACGACTAAAATTTGTGCTAAAAATATGATTTATAAATGCTAAAAATCACTGACAAGATAAGTTACCTAAAATTTAAGTGGCCTTTATCAGCTTTACCAAAATCACTGATAGAAGACAAACTAGGTACTGTGGATCTGTTTCCTACAACATCCCTAATAGAAAAATAGAAATTAGTAAGGAAAAAAATTTAAATTTTATAATTAAACATAATTATAATAAATTATTACATCACACCATCATTTCACATCAAAATTTAAATTAAATAATTTCATAAAAATATTTACATTTTTTTAATATTTACAATTAACCAGAAAAATTGCAACCCAATACAAAAGAAATATTCCATAGTTGGATTTTTTAGAATGATCAACTAAACTCTAAACAAAATCATGTCCCTACAATGAAACAAATTTTTATTTTAATAATTTTACGTAAAAAATAAACAAATTATAATTGCAATATTATATAATCCATATATGATAAATTATATTGTTAATTACGGAAGTATTAATGATATTATTAGTTATACTATTAAATATATTACTAATTATTATATTTTTAATTATATTAGTAATTATTATTTGTATTATTAATTAATAATTATATTATCAATTATTAATTACATTATTAATTAAAAATATACATAATTTATATTTTTAATTAATGAATATCTTGATGATATTATTTGTTACTAATTATCTTAATTACCTAAATAGTTGTTAATAATTATATCATTAATTAATAATATTTTAATTGTATTATTAATTAATAATTATATTATTAATTGTATTATTATTTATTAATTATATTAATTATTTATTTTTTATTGTTGGTTATTGAAAAAATTAATTAAATTAATTATATTATTAGTTATTACAGCTTACAGAGGATAAAGGGGGCGCAGGTCTAGGAACTCCACTGTGAAGGCGGCGATGGGGTCTAAGGTTCCCCCCAACATAGATATTTGAAACTTCCTGAGGTAGAGACTTCTCTTAGGAGTCCATTCTTAGCTGTCAATGTTGATTACAAAGAATATTCCACCAAAATTTAAAGTATTTTTAGTTTTATATGGAATCCCATATAAGAGTTCAAAACTAGAGCTTGAAAATATCTAATTCCCCTTGTCCACTTTGAAAGGATCATCCTATAGTATGATTCATAGGAAAGGCCTGGTTGCTCATGTGGAGGAAAAATTTGATGATTTCTCAGAAAGGGTGGCCAAATGAAATAACTCTTTAAATGTACGGGTCATCCTTCTAAAAGGCATGAATCCACGGGCAGTTTGATGATCTAGTTCGAAGGATCTCATTTCTCTAGGGGTTATCGAATTGGAGATTCACTTATTTAGGCACTGGCTTCTTCCACTACCTCTTTCAGTTAGAGGATTTTAGATCTCATGTGTGGGATACTGGTTCCTTATTTCTGAATCTTGGGACGGTTCATCTATATGAATAGTCCATGGATTTCAATGTGTTCTAGGCCCAGAATTCATTTTCAGAGGTATGGTTGAGGCAGCCTAGTCCCAATTGGATTATATGGAACCTAAAAATTCTTCATGACATTGCATCTGAAATTAGGGTCCTAATTCTTTTGGACAAAGAATTTGAATTTGTAAGGTATTGAAACTTTGAAAGGATAATGGTTGAGATCAATCTTAGATCCACCCTTATTAATAATTTTATTCTCTATATGCTAACTAATGACATTAATATCAAGGTTGATAATGAAAAATGTCAAGATTGTTCCTTTATATGTAAATCTTTTGGGAGTTTGGCTCATAATTTCAGGAAGAATCTCTATGAATTTTGTGGCTCAATGGGACACTCTATAATAAATTGTGTTGTTAAATTCAAAGGGAAGCAGGACTTGAAGTCTTCGTAACATGGGAATCCCTCTACTTTTCCAAGGAAACCTAGGGTAAAGCCAGTGGCGACAAGGGCTGATCAACCTTCCTTGGGTTTGAAGGGCATGGTGTAAATGTTACAAGCCCAAGCCTTCAAGGATAAGGTAGTTTCTAAACATGAGACTAAGGTAGATGAATTTTATGAGCCCTAGATTATGAACAAGTGGAAATCCTCTATTATAAGGTAAGATATCAATCACATGTATGAGAATCTGGAGGGCCCTATGGATTGTTGAAATAGTGGAAATAGAAATTCAAGAGCTACTATTGACTATGTTAGTCCCTCATTTTCTAATATAATGGCATTGAATGGGGTCGGATCTCCTTTTTAATCTATTCAACAGGCTGGCAGTTCTAATTTGACTTTCAAAAAATGTACTAATGAGGTGAGATAGTCTACTTATGAGGTTTTTTATGTTGTGCTAGAGTTATCTCTTTTCCATCCAGATGAACAAGTTTGTATTGTTGAGCCACTAGTTATAGAATTCTCAGGACATGTTCCACTAGAATATGGGTCTAGGAAACCTAATGCTCATCTGAGTGTTGATCATTATCAAATGATTTGGAATGTCTTTAGTTCTTCAAGAATTTCTGGTAAATGGGGTAACATCTTGGATGATGGAAGTTACAAGGAGAAATGTGTGGTTTTAATGGGCACCAGCCATCTCTGATCTACGATCAATGGTGTCCCTATTTCCTTTAAGAATTTTGTTTTAAATTGTAAGGGTAAGATGGTCAATACTGATGGTTTAACTATGTTTCCTCCAAAATGAAGGTCATGGAAGGATTCTTATAATCTGTCTAGGAATGTATCTACTATATCTTCTTACAAGAATTTAATGATCAAGCTCACTGTGAAGTAGGAAATATCCAAGGCAATGATCCTTGGTATCCCTAATTAGGGTAATTTATATTCTGAGTAGAAAACTACTAATTATGCTTATGAATATGGTTATGATTATAGAAATGATACTTTATTTTTTGATCTATTTTTTAATTTTCTAGATGAGCGAATGTTTCTTTGTGTGACCCCATACGTCTTATTTCTTGCTTGTTCTCTTTTTCTTTCACATTTTGTAAAATCTCAAGAACTTTGGCTTTTGTCTAAACATTTTTCTTTATTACAACCAGCACACTAGTTGTGAACATGATTCACACATTCTGTTAGGGGTCTCCATTCATTCTTCCTGAGACTCATTTCTCCAAATATGGATCTTTTTCCTAAAGTTTAAAAAAATAGAGATTTTGTTCTTTGTCTTAACAATGTAACTTGTGTTTTCAACTAAAATGAAACTTTTATGTTCCAAACATGCACTTTGATTCATACGAGACACACCCCGCATCATATTGACATGCAGTCAGTTACTAAATACCACAAATGAATTAGGTATCATTTTGACAAAGATTCAAGATAATTGAATATATTTTTATTTGTTTTTTCTATGTGAGTCACATTATAAACTAAAATAACACTTTTATATTGAAAACACACACATTGATTCACACCGGCCACATCGTGTGTCTGATTGATGTGTGGTCAATTCCAATATGTCACAAATGAATTATGGATAATTTTTCTAAAGTATGAAGATAATACAATCTCATTTTATCAGTTTTGGATATATTAATTGTGTTTTAGAATAAAATGAAACTTTTATATTCAAACCATAAACTTTGATTCATATTTTCCATGTCATGTATTAGATTAGCATAGGGTCAATTCTTGTATGTCAAAAATGAATTATGGGTCATTTCCTTAAATTTTCAGAATAATAATAGCTTTTTTATTTTTTTCGTTATGTGAATCAGTTTTTACACTAAAATGGAACTTTTATATTGAAAACAATAACTTTGAGTCATACTAGCCACATCGTGTGTTAGATTGAAATGTAATCAATTACTACATGTTACAAATAAATTATGGGTAATTTTTCTAAAGAATCAAGAAAATCTGATCTCACTTTATTAGTTTTGTCTATGTGGTGTGAATTTTAGAGAAAAATGACACTTTTAATGTGAAAACATGTAATTTGATTCATACTTGCCACATCGTGTATCTGATAGACGTGTGGCTTACTCCTACATGTCATAAATAAATTATGTATAGTTTTCCTAAAGTATCAAAACAATCCGATCTTATTTTCTTAGTGTTGGATATGTGAATCATGTTTTAGACTAAAATGACACTTTTATATTGAAAATAATAATAAGGAGTCATAACGGCTATATCATGTGTTATATTTACCTTTGGTTGATTCTTGCAAGTCAAAAATGAATTGTAGATCATTATCCTAAAGTATCAAGACCCTTTGAGCTCGTTTTCTTATTTTCTTGATATGTGGATCATGTTTTAGATTAAAATAAAACTTATATTGAAAACATGCACTTTGATTCATGTTGGCCACATCATGTGTCAGATTGATGTTTGGTCAATTCCTACATGTCACAAATTAATTATGTATTTTCTTCTAAAGTATCAAGACAATATCAGCATGTTTTCTTAGTTTTAGCTAAGTGATGTAATATTTAGAGTAAAATGACACTATTTTAATTTGAAAACACACACTTTGAGTCATACTATCCACATCATGTGTAAAATTGATGTATAATAAATTCCTATAAGTAAAAGGTGAATTTTTTATTTTTTACCTAAAGTAACGAGACAATATGAGCCTGTTTTCTTAGTTTCAGCTATGTAAATCATGTTTCAGACTAAAGTGACACTTTTATATTGAAAACAGGCACTTTGAATCATACTATCCACTTCATGTGTCAGACTATTGTGCATTAAATTACTATAGGATAAAAATAAATTATTGATATTTATCCGAAAGTATCATGAAAATTTGATATTGTTTTCTCTGTTTTGGTTATGTGAATCGGGTTTTAGATAAAAATGACACTTATATTGACAACATGAACTTGGAGACCTGTCATTAACATCATTTATCGGATTGGAATTTAATCAATTTATAAATATCACAATTGAATTATATATCATTTTCCTAAATTATCAGTAAATAATGATCTCATTTGTTTAGTTTTATCTATGTGACATGTGTTTTAAAGTAAAATGAAACTTTTTAATGTGAAAACACGCGCTTTAAGTAATACCGGCCACATCATGTGTCAGATTTATGTGTGGTAAATTACTACATTTAAAAAATTAATTATTCATAGTTTCCAAATGTATCAATACAATATGAGATTTTTTATAGGTTTTGTCTATGTGAATTAAGTTTTAGACTAAAATGACACTTTTTGTTGAAAATATACAATTTGAGTCGTGTAGGATACATCATGTGTCTGTTGGATGTTTAGTAAATTCCTAGACATTAAAAATAAATTATGGATCATATATATAAATTATCAAGACAATATAATATGGTTTCTTGTTTTTGGCAATGTAAATCATATTTTAGGTAAAAATGACATTTTTTTATTATGAACACACACTTGGAGCCTTACTGTTCACATCGTGTGTTAGATTGATGTGTGGTCAATTATTATGCACCAAAAATGAATTTTGGATCATTTTTCAAATTTATCAAGACAATATTATCTCTTTTTCTCATCTTTGTCCATGTGATGCATGTTTTAGAGTAAAATGACACTTTTTTAGTGTGAAAACATGCACTTTGAGCCATATCGAACACAACATGTGTCATATTAATGTGTCATGGATTCCTACAAATAAAAAATGAATTATGGAAAATTTTATTAAATTATAAAGAAAAAATGATATTGTTTTCTCAGTTTCTTCTATGTGATTCACATTTTAGACTAAAATGACATTTTTTATTATGAAAGCACACTTGGATACCTACCATTCATATTGTGTGTCAGATTGATGTGAAATCAATTCTTACACAACCAAAATGAACTATGGATCATTTTATTAAAGTTTCAAGATAATATGATATTGTTTGTATGGTCTTGGATATGTTTCATGTATTTTAGAGTAAAATGCCACTTTTTAATGTAAAAACACACAATTTGATTCATACCGGCTACATCATGTGTCATATTTATGTGAGTTCAATTATTAAACCACATAAATGAATTGTGGAATTTTTTACAAAATTATCATTACAATATAAGATTGTTTTCTTAGTTTTAGCTATGTGAATCACATTTCAAACTAAAATGACAATTTTTATTATCAACACACACTTAGAGTCCTACTAGACATATCATGTGTTGTATTGACATGAAATTAATTCATGTACATCAAAAATGAACTATGGATCATTATCCTAAAGTATCAAGAAAATTGGAGCTTTTTTCCTTGGTTTTGTCTATGAGATGCATGTCTTAGAGTAAAATTGCACATTTTTATGTGAAAACATACACTTTGAGTCATATCAGCCACATCATGTATTAGATTGATCTGTGGTTGATTCCTACACATCAAAAATGAATTATGAATCATTTTTATAAAGTATATAGACAATTCCAGCTTATTTTCTTGGTTTTGGATATGTGAATTTTGTTTTTGACTAAAATGACATTTTTTATTATGAACACAAACTTAGATTCATTTTGGTCACATCATGTGTCAAATTTATGTTTGGTCAATTCCTTCATGTCAAAAATAAATTATGGATTGTTTTTCTAAAGAATCAAGATAATATGATCTTATTTTCTTGGTTTTGTATCTATAACACATGTTTTAGAGTAAAATTACACTTTTTTAGGTCAAAACATACACTATGAGTGATACCAACCACATCGCGTATCGGATTGACATGCGGTGAACTCATCATTATCTTTGAGAATTAAAAAAATAAAAATGTAATAGGTAATCACTTCAACTTGATTTCATCAAAAATTATGACACCATGTACTCTTCCAACTCATCTATAAACAAATCTAATTCTTATTTAGAGTACTTAAACTATCAGAAATACTGGTAGTATTGAAAAAATATATAAAAATAAAAGATTAAAAAAAATTAAATGAAATTGTAATTACCTTCAGAAATACCTATTTGAGGATGTCGGATTATTGATGGTATATGGTATCTTTCACAAATTTACAAATATAATATGCATAATTAATATTGTTAATTTGTTGTATACATTGTAAAAACATTGGAAAAAATAAGTGTAAGTTTTGAAATATATTTTGATAGTTTAATTATACTATATATACCTTACTTTGTCACCTTTTTTATAAACCCATAGGATTCATTTGTTCAGTCACTAACCGCATTCCATGATTTAGATTATATTTATTGATCACCCTATGATACAAAAAATTCTTATTAAAACATAAACTGAAATTTATAATTTGAATTATATCATTTGGATTTAATGCATTAAAAATTCATCATGGACATCATGTGTGGTCTATTTGTTCTTTCTTATAAGGGAATATCCCAGGTGTGGCCTTTTTTAACCCTCCAAACCAGGAAACCCCCCTCCCCACGAAGGGATCACTCTAGAGAGAGACTTGTCCAGAAAGGAGTCGTTTCCAGCCGAGATAAAAAAGCGTCATGGAGGGTGACAAACCGATCGGTGACGGTTTGACTTAGCAATCTGTCAGTACAGGTCAGTCAGGCTTCATTTTTTCCACCCAGTCAGGACCGGGTGAACCGGAAAGGCAAGTGGATCCTGGTGGATAGGTTTGCCCCGAATGCAAACTCCCAGGATTCAAACCTTGTACCTCCCAAAGAATGACGTGGTTATGCCCCTCTCCTTCACCAAAATGCCACCACCGAAGCGGCATGGTCTATTTGTTGGAAATACATTCTTTGGATCCATAATACAAAATATATTTTTATAGGGGTAAAACTATACAATAAAATAATATATGGGTAAAACTATAAAATCAAATAAGCATAATCAATTTGATGCCTACAATATATTTTATATTTTTTGATTGTACAGTTTTTCCCCTATATTGTTGGCATCAATAAGAGTATTCCATATGTTATTTTATTTTCAAAATTTGTGCTTAGTTCATCTTTTCTTCAATTTATTCCATTTTTAAATTAAGTTATAATGTATAAATGATAACAATATTAATGGGTATAAATCTAAATTCCAAAGGTTTCACATTTATATAGTAGTAATATATATTCCTGTAGAAAATATGAATAGTTATTAACTATAATGAACATAGCAGATCATTTTTTAGAAAATCGGGCTATGAAAGTGTACCTCATGTATACATTTACAACTAATACTCCCTACCATTCAAATGTGATAATTTTATTTGTACTCTCAAGAAAAATTATATTTGTAATGGACTCTCAAAATATTTATTCTTTATATTCAATATAGGAAACATTTTCGACTTTTAATGTTGTAAATGCATGAAATTTTAATGTCAATATATGTGGTAATGAAATTGGTAGTCTGAAGGTACTCTCAGAAGGTCCTTTTGATTTTTTCATTGATCTGTCATATTTTTTTATTTGAACTTTCATTTCACCTTCATTTTGTCCTCCCATAATAGCATACCTCATTTTATACCTTTTTTATCTACTATTAAATGATTTTCATTTTAAAAAAAATTATAAAGTACATGTCTCGTGTATCTTTATAAGATTAAATTGATATTCTTTGAAAGTTACAATAAAATTATCAACTATATTGAAGTCCAGATCATCAAGACAAACAAGAAACTTGGCGATCAGCTAATTAGATTCCTCAATCCACACTATCATGTAATCTTTTGTGATTTTTTATTATGTAGTATGTATCCTTAGATATTGTTCACCATACCACTCACAATAAGGATATGAGTGGGTTTTCAAAAATATAAATCAATTAAAATTTCACAATTTAGGATTTTAATAATATAAATTTATCGGTGGTTTTTCTATTCACATTTAATAGAAAGAGTTATGAAAAATTTTACTTCCAATTGTAAGGAAGGAAGTTTATGGTAATGGATAGACTCAAAGATAGTAGGGTCATGTGGATATTCATGTACTAATATTTTTTCAAATATTGGTTCAATTTGGCCATTTCATATATATTGGTCCAATAATAAATACCATAAAAAATCTATTTATACCTGTATGCCTTTCATCATCTTATATGTATCTCCTTGTGACTTTTTATTCTTGAAATATGCTCAAGGTGATACTCCAAAATCTCCACCTCTAATGTGGTCATATTATTCTAGCCGCTTCAAATCTATTAAAAGTATTTGTTTTTGGGTACATTAAATTATTATTATTGGGTATGAACAATATAAAAAACATGTGAACATAAATAGATATTTTTATGTAATATTTTTATAAATCATGAAAATTTACTATTATGAAAAACTTACACATAATTCCCATATTGTTTGTGTGTTTTGATTTACTAGTTTTCCCTATTTATTTACTTGTTCATCCTTCCATATCATATAATGAGTTATGGAAATGGATTTGGATTCCGATTCATCAATCTATATATAAACAAAGAAACATATGTTGTTTCATCGCACATGAAACTTTTACATTGTATTTAAAATACAAAAAAATATTTTTAAGTAAAGTGTACCCCATCCTTGGTTTATGGTAGAGGTGAATAGGTTTGGATATAAGATACTTATTTTCAACAATCCTTTTCTATTTCACAAATTAATAATTTTTAATCAAAGTGGATGAAATAAATAATTTCAAATAAAATATTATTAATTAAAATGCACCTAAAATGATTCATTATCATGGAAACTAATGAATAATTTCCATGTTTCTTGGTTTATAATGTGTTTATACATAGAAAGTGGTTTGGGGTTTACTTTTCCCTCAATATCACTAAGATGTCCCTTTTTTATAAGTACCTTAAAGGCTCTATGATCATTTCTAGTGACCATTAATACAAATTTCTTAAAGAAATCATCTAAAATTAAAAAATGTTGTAAGAAATAATCAAAATTAAATCAAAATTTCAATATATAATTTTTTGGTAAAATATAGAAATTATATCATAACATTACCCTAATATCTTCCAAAATAATTTTCCTTAATGCAAGCATGACTTGTTTCATGTATTTATATAAATCGACACCTGAATTTGATTTGTGACCCTAATGTAACTAATGAACATTGACTTATTGGGGTCAATAGTTTGGCAGTGTTGATTCCATCTAATCTTAAATTTTATGCTTTTTCTTATTACCTTAATAACTTTAGTTAACATGGTGATGATATTCTACTCTATTTTTTCATCCACATTATTTTGATCCCCTAACCATTCCTCAATTTCATTATCAATAGTGTGTTCTTCCTCGGGACTAGTAACATCATCATGTAGAGAATTCGTTATCTGTATGAGTTTTTAAACATTTAATTTAGATTATTTAAATGTGGTATAGAACATATAATATTATTAGGAAAATCATAGTATATTAAAAAAAATTTAAAAAATTCATTAAACTCCTTTTTTAAAGGATGAAGGAGTTTGACTCCACTATCGAGTATCCAAATCCCCTCCTGATGGTCCCATACAACATACGATATGTTTTCTATATTGTGGACACTGTTAAATGATTGTAATCCGTCAATGAAAGGGTCATCCACAATTGAATTTTTATCTTACCATATAGTTTTTTTAGACACCAATTGAATAATTAACCAATTTATATTTTCAAGAACTATGATATAAAATAATTACACTTCTTTTGATTCCATTATGAACGGTTCATCCTTATACCATTCCCCAAAGAATTTCAGCTTCATGAAGCCCAATTCAAATACCTCGACTGCACTCCTATTTTTAACCCATTTTCAATGGAAAATTGACACTTTAAATTTTGTATAATCCAACTCGTATATTTTTTTAATATGGCCCAAGTACGAAATATTCATATAAATTGGATTTCTATCCTTGGAACTGGATATGTGAATTGATTCCCTAACAACAATAACTCCATTATTTTTCATAATACTTTGTTCATCTTGTTCCTTAATATATAATTTAAAACCATTAATTACAGAACCATTGTAATATAATAAATTTACATTTGTTCCTATGGCTATCCATCAAAGTTTTTAGAAATTGAGTTCATATTTATAGATAACTCCTTATAAATTTGATCTTGAAAACATCCTATAAACTATTTATTATGTGTATCTGATATCCATATTTCATCCCTTAATGGATTCAAATGTCTAATAATTAATTTTTTGGCTTCAACGTATAGAGAAAAATCTACACAATTATGTAAAATTTAAAGATGATCTTGCTCCTATTCTGTAATAGAAATTGTAACAACATCTATTCCAGAAATCCTTTTTCTCACAAGTATTTTGTGGTGATGAGATATTGGTAGACCAATGTTATCAACATTCGATGGGTAATCGGTACAAAATTCAACAGCTTCTCCAACAATATATCACTCTTCAATAAAACCTTATGTACAAATTTAATTCATTACATGCACTTTCAAAATTTTCATATACCAATAAATAGGTTATATCCATCTCTAATATATAATATCACATAGTGGAATCTCTCTGACCAAGTAAACCATCAGGTGGACCATTATATTGAAGAATGGTAGTGGGAAGAACATCTCCAATTCACATAATATGACTGAAATTTTCTTATTCATGATTGGAATCTTCTCTGAGTCTATAAATTTATTCTATCTAGATTTGAAATAGAAAAAAAATCCACTAAATACATGATATAAGTTTTTATGTACAATGTAATGAGAAGATATATGCATTAAATTTTTCTTTAAAACATGAAAGTCGTGTGATTTTAGACTCTTTAACTTCAAAAAATTCACTGAAATGATAGTCTTAATATATTTTGAATACCCCTCTATAAATATTACACCATTAAAAAAGTTTCAAAATTTTAAATTTATCTTTTCTCAATAGATTGCAAGTTGCTGAAGGAAGAAAATTTCATCTTTTACCCTTCACTAGTGCCAACTCTTCCCTCATCCACATATCAATCATGTCCAACCTAGCCTTAATGATATATTTTTTTGATCTTGTGCATTTATTAATGTGTCAATTACACTATCACATAAATGTTTTTCTACATGAATGTTATCATAAAAATTTCTGAAGTACAAATAATTCCAATATGGTAAATTAAAGAAAACTATTCTCCTCTTTTAACTTGATTTCATAAGTATTTTTTAAAAAGGTCTACCAAAAATAGCATCAATATCTTTTACTTTCTCAAATTGTTGATCAATGATTAGTGAAAATAATATTGTACCTTATTTTTTATTTTCATCAAATTATGTCTTCCATGTAACACCATGATATTTCAAAAATAAAACAATGTTTGATAGCATATATAACACAACAACAATGTGCCTAAATGAACCATGAAATATTATTATTTAAATATAACTGTCATAATAAAGCTATTAAATTGGAGGGGATGAATAATATTAACTTCTTTATGAAATATATATAAATATCCTACTCAATATAAATTAATTGATAAATTATTATTAAATTATCACTTAATTTTTAATGAAGACATTTTATTCTTTAAAAAATTGCATTTTCTTGAAAAATGATTATTATTGATTTTTGTGAGAAAATAATATAATAAATTTCTAAAAATTTTAGAAAATTCATTTTATAAAATTATATTTACTTCCTAAATCATCATATTAAAATTAAATTATGGTGAAATTTTTGGATTTTTATAAAATGATTAATTTTTCAGTGAATAGTGTAAATTACCGATTTTTCAAATATTGTCGCTTCTTTCCATTAAATCAAGTAATTTAAAAGAAATTTATATTTTGTATTTGGTCTTAAATTGAAATATTAACTAATTTATTTATAATAATATAATTTATTTCATTTTTATCATCAATTTTCATGATTTTTCTATAATTTTATTTTCATGCTAAAAACAAAGTTGTCTTAAAACTCTATTTAAGTGCATAAAGTTTATCGATTTAAATTAATTATAATAAACCCTAATAATTAAATATATGAATGAAATTTATATATTATATGTTTATTTATATGAATTAAAATTAATATAATGATGATTGATATTCATAAAGTTAATATAAGATCATATATTGCTTGAAAAATGCATTTTTCTAAAAAATTGTTTTTTTATTCTGTTTTATAGTTTAATATAAAATTAAATTCTCTCACTTTTGTGTTTTTAATATTGTAAAATGGATTATAAATTTTTAATTAGGTGGTCCAAATTTGGTAAATAACCCACTTTTATTTTTTGCATTATGAATAGTGATCGTAGTAAATGTTTGTTACCACGGTTAAAGGAAGATGGGTTAATAAAGGGGGAAAATAATTTGATAAGTACTAAAAAATAACCCTAACAATTTAATTATTTTTATTTTATGGGTATATTTCCACCATAATCACTCAAAATTTTAATATTTGGCCCTTTTTTCATATTTCCATGATTGTGACCTTTATAATACTTTATGTAAAGAAAAACTAAAAATGTCGCTTTCATGCTTTAATAACTATAATATTTTTTGGTAGGGATAAAAATAACCTATGTTCAGTTACAAATATTAATTTTAAATATAAATTATTTTTTTATCATGGTAATTTATTTTTAATTTTTAGTAATGAAATAATTAGCTTAAATGCTTACACAACACCGATGAAGTAATTATTTGATTTAAAAGAAAATAAAATAAATGGTTTTAAAAATATTAAAAGTAATATAATTTAAAATTATTATTAAATTGTATGAATTTTAAGATAAATATAATATTTTATAGATTTTTTAATGTAATATATTCTAATTCCTTTTTTTCATGTTGTTTTTTAAGTCAAATTAAATGAATAGTTCCAAAATAACATTAATGATATTCTATAATAAATAATGGTTTATTAATTTATTTAAAATTCAAAAAAAATGTTATATTTGGATAGGTAAATATGATATTGTTTATAATATAAAACATTGTCCATTTATGGGCTGTTTTTTCTTTTATAGGTACTTTCTTGACCCCTAAAGAATAAAAACATTTATACCACGGTAATTCTCAAAAAGTGTTAACATGGGTTAAATCAAAAACAATACAAGGGTAAAAACATCATCAAAACTTGTAAAAAAATTATTTTATGAGGTTATTTTTATTCATAAAAATATTATATTAGAATATTTTCATTTTGGGTCCATTTTGATATGAAATTAATTTATAATAATTCAATACTTTAAGAAATTCCAAGAGTTCTCCTCTCCTCCCTTATAAATGGGAACCTATTATCCTCCTTCCTTCACACTTCAAGAACCATTTTTTTCATAAAATAACTACACAAATACCTTTATAACATACCCCCCCCCATTTTCTATAGTCATTTTTTTATTAATAAACCCTCCTAAGAACTCTTTTGGTGAAAACATAAAGTGGTTTTCGGAATAAAAGATATTGTTCTTAACCAAGAATTTTACTTTTATTTCTTCTTACACTACTTACAAATTTTATTAAAATATGACAAAATAATACCACATATATCTTATATATACTAATATTTTATTATTTTAATGGAATAACCTATATCAATCTCCTCTTCCATAAAATGGGAAACGAAATCATCGATCCTCTATATGGTCGACCACTGCCTCGTGAACCGATATAATTCATTTTCCATCACCGCCTCTCACATCGGGGTATAATGATGAATTTAAAGTATATATATGATATTTATTACCTAATTATACTTTTTAATTATAATATCACATATAAATTATTACCTTCAAATCTGTTGAAAAAAGATAATGTTGTTCGTCCATATATGTGGACTACCGCCTCTACAAAGAGATGTGATATGTATTTCATTTTATTTTGGAATGTATGGTAATAAGGATATATTTAATGAATATATATGATATATATATAATATAAAAATATTTTTTTAAGTTTAATTATTATTTACCTTTATTTTATTCCATCCATCGAAAAAATGAAAACATTATTCATGTGTACGTACGGACTACCATCTCTATGAATAGTGTTATTCTTTTTTCTATATCTACTTTTATTGATGAATATAAATATGTATATAATAAAGATATGTATAATTTTTATATCATAATAAAAATTATAGAGATTATTAAACCATGATCAAAGTATAATGACCAAAACTACCGAACCAAAACATTCATGAAAAACGAAGCATCTATCACTCGGAATAGTGATTTTAATAAAGAGTTGTTAATAAAAGGGTGATAAAAGGTTAAAATTAAATAATAAATGTTATGATATATAATATTATGTTTCTGGAATATATTTATAATAAATCTATATTTATTATACATTAGGTTTGAACATGTGTGAAGGAATTCACGCCTGAGGTAAGGTATTTTCATCTCACTTTTATTTATATGAGACACATGTTATATTCACCACTTGTTTAGTTTATGTGGTGTATATACATCCCATTAATGTATTTTATGATGATTATTATGAAAATTATGTGGATTTACATATCTCTATAAGTTAATTTATCTCATGGGGCTTATGATTCAAAAGTTTCCAAAGTGGTAAGGGTTTTATGATACAATCTCATTGTTTATCAGGATTTTTTATAATTAAGTTTTCGGTGATAAAATATTATGATGTATCTCTCCATAAAATAATGAATTTTATTATCTTATGATTATTTCTTTAGATTTCATGTTTTCATTTTATTTTCCTCTATTTATGTAATCAAGAGTCTAAAATAATGTTTTTAAGAAAAATAGTCTTTATTTTTCTCTTCAGTTAGAAACCCTTTTTTCATATCTATGTCTTCTAATAATGTTTTTAATATTCCTATATGATTTTTTAAATTAATTTGTACATATATTTTAATTTTACAAGATTTTTTAAAAGGAATATTCTTTTCATTTTCTAAGCAAGGTTCTATTTGACTTTTTTTATAGAAGTGTAAGAGGAATGCATTTATTTAAACTTATATGGAGTGAATGGAATTTCCTGCAACATGACTGATCAATGATTTAAAGATTATATTATAAGTTTCCAAGGATATTTTCAAATAAAATTATTTTAAAATATTTTATGAATTTTTAGTATTAAAATTTATTTTTAAGGTGGAACGGTTATTTTCATCATGAATGTTTTAATAATATTTATATTCATCAATGGAAACAAATATTGATTTCACTTATACTATACTATGGATATTATCAAAGGATATCATCCTTTTTATTTATTTGGATTGTTTATTATTATTATGAGAATATTTTTATGAAACCTTTTCCACATGTTATGATATGATGAATTGATGAAATGATTATAAAACCCATTTCTTTTCCACGAGTTATGTCATGATGAAATGTTTATGAAACCTATTTATTTTCACAAGTTATGATATGATGAATTTTTTATGATTTTGTACCACAGATATGTATGATTTTCAATATGTGAATAGGGGCCAGAATTATATATCCCTCTAATGCATTGGGTAAATATGGATATCTCATAATATAAATAGGAATGTAATAGGGAGTAAACCTTGTTTAGTAGGGAACTCTATCCACTATGATAGTATTGGGAGTGAACCTTAACTACTATAATGGTTTGGGGAGTGAATCTAGACCACTATGATAGTCTCATAAGTAATTATTGACTACTAAGGGAATGATTTTCTATGCTTGTGTGTATGCTAAAAATCTATATCATATTCCAAGGTTATGCTCTCATGGATCCTATTATTTGAATACCTTTTTATTCATGTATTATAAACTACCAATATTTATTCCATGTCTCAAGATTATGATCTTCTATATGTAGGTTATGGTTCTCAAATGTTAAACTCATGTTCTCATACACTTATTCTCATATTATGCTTATGTGATCATTGATACCACCCTATTTTACCTATACTGAAAATCTAAGATCACCCTTTCTTATGTTTCCTTTCATCAGGTTATGAAGAAAAGTTTTAAGTATGATATATCTATTAAGGGTGATAGTTATGAAAAACTTAGTGGGATATGATGTAGTTCACTGATGATCCATTTGTTTATGTATCCAAGTTTCAAAAGATACTTGAACTATATGATTCTAGTATGGATTGTTATGTTATATAATGAAAATTCATCTAATAAAGTATGGGTTTCTATAGTAGGTATCAAAGTAAGTTTTTGTTAACCTTTATAAACTAGGATGAAGAAACATTAGTGAGAACTCTTAGGATAACTCTAATTATAGGTGAACATCATAAGTTATGGTAAATAATGGAGTATGGTTTTCTTATAAAAACATCCATGTTTGGATACTACAAGTGGACTTGGTTTCGCTACAAATAAATATAGTTTTAATAACCCTGAAATGATTTGGTTAGTTATAAATCTTATATCATTCTATTTCTTGGTTATTGTGCCCTTACTGTGTACCAAGTTTGACACTCTCGGGAGATATTATTGGGTTAGTTCACATTTTCCTTATAAACCATTATAAAATAATTGAATAGAATATGATAATGAATGGATAAGGTTAAACCTAAGGTGTATTAGATTAAAAATAAGGTTTCATGATTTATCCATCCTATAAATTATTATGTGGTTTCCCACTATGATTATTACTGTTTGTACACAGCTTTCTGGTTTTAGTCAATGGTCGAAACTAAGAGGAATGATGTTAACACTGAATGTGATAGAAAATGTTGTGATTATGACCAACCAAATTGGATGATAAGTTGAGATAAACATATTGGGATTATGCCTAATTTGTTACCATGTTATATGATTAAAAACATATAACTTAATCAACTCTTAGACACACTAAAGAAGAGAAGGCTGGAGTCCTATAAGAGCTTTTGTGGGGGAGACCATTGGGCAAAGAATTCTCAATTTTTTTATATTAGAAATGTGGAAAGTGACACCCAAGATAATTTATCAAATTAATATGTAAATTCTTAATGTGTGGAAAATAATTTCATGGATAAATGAATTATCAAGTAAAAGTGATGAGTTTAATGGAGAGAAATAAATTTAATCTTAAAGATCCATTTATAGTATGTTGTCTAAAATGTGGGGAACATGGAGTTAACTAAGTAAATTACCTCTTTTAAAGGTTAAATATTAGACTAAGGAAGCACATATATTATACCAATCATTGAAGTAAAAGGGTTTAAGTATTTATGTATTAGGATTAAAGAATGATGTTGTAGAAGTATTTTTACCAATGGTATTTTGGTTATAAGAATCAAGAAACATCTAAGGATTGTGCTAATTTTGGAAAGCATATATGTCTTCATGTGAGATTAAATTAAGAGTTATGGATACCATCATAGGTGTATGAGTTTAAGTTCAATCATGAGTTCAAAGTCTTTGATGCCCCTTTTGAGGTTTTAAGTAATGGTATTTTAATGCGATTAACGATATTTTTGGAGATATTTTATTTGGATAAAGTATATGTAACCCTTATGTTCAACATGAAGTATTATTTGAGAAATAATTATATTTTTATAAGTTTAAAGGTATTTATAACCTTTAGGGTTTATATGCTCATTGAAGATTAAGGTTTCTTTTTAAGAATGTTCAGTATATTTTTGAGTTGTTTAAATAATTATATTAATAACGTTTTAGTAAAAAAACAACCTTTATCATTGGGAAAGGTCATGGGGATTGAACCCACAAGTTAAGGGAAAGAAGGGTGTGACACCTACCACTGGCCTATGTGATTTATTAGTTAGTATGTCACTCTTTTAATGATGTGATACATTAGTATTAAGTTAATTTTGGGAACTTTTGTTTTATCTTATAGATAACTAAGGTATTGAAATGTGATTTGGTGATTAATGATATTTAGAAAGAATTTTACTATTGGGAGAACCTTATATGAAGAAAATTTGGGATTTTATTTGTGGAATAAATGTTGAATTATATTTTTTAAGAATATATGATTTTAAATTGTCTTTATGGTGATTCAGGTCATTTATGGAAATGATTAGAATATCTTAGATGTTATATAGCTATGGAATATACATTTTGGTATGATAATTTAAGAGTGATTGATGTTATTTGGAGTTAAATGCTAAATTTTTCTTGGAAGAATATGTGATCAAATCTTTCTAATGTTTGGGTTTCAATATTGGTCTGGAATATTTTGAAAAATTATAAGATTAGTTATTTATCAAATGATCTAATTCGAACTTTGGGTGTTATTTTTGAGTCTTTGGTGATTAATTTTTCACTTATTCATGTGAAATTTAATCCATATTGGGAATTATATTTCCTTAATTCTGGAAATTTTGGTTTTTGTTATTGTATAAATATGAGAGGAATATATTTTTTTCCTTCTTTGGAATTATTTTATCCATTAGAGGTTTATTTTAGTGCTTTAGGCTTAAAACATTAATCTTTAATACTCATATTTTAGATAAAAATATGATATTATGGTGGAAATTGATTAAAGGGTGAAATTTTACTTATCAGATAAGTATATTTACTTGTTTTCTTAATATATATGGTAAATGAATTCATAAAATCTAATAAAAAGGATATTTAAATGAAAATTTTATCCCATTACCTTCATTTTCAATAAATTGATTGTCTTTTTCACACCTTATCGGTTTATGGTTTTTTGTTTATTAACTTTATCTTGATCATTCATTTTCTTGTAATAATTGATTTCTATCACTCTCCATAATTATTTGGAAATTATGTTTTTTCTCCATGTCCATATTTTCTCTTCCCACTAATGTTCTCATATTTTTAAACCTAGTTATGTGTTATTCCAGATGATCTTTGTACTTCCCCTTCCCTATTTTTAAGAGGAATTTTTATTTACCATTTTTACGATTTAGATTTTCTAAAAAGAAATTTTCAAATGTCAAACCCTTTATTATAGAGAAAATTTTAAAATTTAGAGGAATAAATTTACTAAATGGGATAGAATTTAACATCGTGAGAATTTAAAAAAACAATTTTTGATAGTGTATATGACATGCAACACCTAACTTAAACAAACCATGAAATATTATTATTTAAATTTGATCATTAAAATCTAATCATTTAATTGGTGGGTATAAATAGGATTAACTAATTTATGAAATATATATAATAATCTAAATAAATATAAATTTATTTATAAATTTTTAACAAATTATAACTCAATTTTAAATAATGACATTTTATTCTTCAAAAAAAATATGTTTTCTTCAAAAATTATTTTCATTACTTTTTGTGAGTAAATATCATAATTAATTTATAAAACTTTTAGAAAATATATTTTATTAAATAAAATTAATTTTTTAAATCAACATCTAAAACTAACAAAGGGTGAAATTTTGGTATTTTTTTGAAATGATTGATTTTTCAGGGAATAGAAAAAATTAACAATTTTTCAAATATTGTCATTGCATTCTATTAAATTAAGTAATTTAAAAGTATCATTATATTTTAGATTTGGTATTATTGTTAAATATAAACCATTTTATTTAGAATAATCTAATTTATTTCATTTGGATCGAAAATATTTATGATTTTGGTATAAGTTTATTTTTATGTTTAAAATGATGTTTTCTGAAAACAGCTTTTAAGTTCATAAAATTCATCCATTTTAATTAATTAAAGTAACCCCTAATAAGGAAATATTTAAATCAAATATATATATTATATATTTATTTATTTTACATTAAATTCATATAAAGATTATTTCTAGATATAGAATTAATATAATATCATATATTGCTTGAAAATGAATTTTTATTAAAAATCGTTCTTTCATCGTGTTTTTTTAGTTTATTATTAAATTAAGTTATACCAATTATTTATTTTTAATCTTTAAAAATTTATTCCATATTTGGAATTATTAGGTATAAATTCTTTAAATAGGTCCCTTTTATTTTTTCATTATGAATAGTCATCGTTGTAAATGTTTGTTACCACAGTAAATGTAAAATTGGTTAATTGGGGGTAAAATAATTTTATATGGACTAAAAAGTAACCGTAAAACTTTAATTATTTTTATTATATGATTATATATCATCAATAATAATCCAAAATTATAATATATTTATTTTTCTCCATATGTCTGTGATTGTGACCATTATAATACTTTATATAAGAAAATCCAAAAAAATCACATTATTTACTTTAATAAATATAATATTTTGTTAGAGTGATATAAATAACCTATTTTTGTTTATAAATAGTCATTTTAAATCTAAATGATTTTTTTTCATGTTAATTTATTTCTAATTTTTAGTTATGATATAATTACCTCAAATTCTTATGCAAGGCCGACGCATTAATTATTATATTAAAAGGAAAATAAAATAAATGATTTTAAAAATATTAAAAGTAATAAAATTTGGAATGATTGTTTTTTCTATGAATTTTTAGATAAATATAACATGTTATTGATTTTTTAATGTAATATACTGAAGTTACTTTTCTTTAATAATGTTTTCAAATTCAAATTAAATGAATTGTTCCAAAAATGACATTAATGATATTTTATAATAAATAATGTTTTTTAAAATAATTTAAAAATATTAAAAATATTATATTTAGATAATTAAATTGGATATGGTTTATAATATCAACCATGGTCTATTTATAGTATGTTTTTACTTTCATAAGAACTTTCCTATCCCCTAAAGAGTAAAAACTGTAAAACTATGGTAATTGTCAAAAAATGTTAACACGAGTTAAAACAAAACAATAATGGTGAAAAAAATATCCTTAACTTATTTATTTTTTATAGGATGACCATATATTATATTTTATTATTATCAATTTGAGTTCATTTAAATATAAAAACTAATCAACTATTATAATAAACTTAGCTTTTCTAACACACATGTGTTATCCCCTCAATAATTCTTTTCCCTCTAAAATATTCCACCCACAATTTGATCCTCTATGTCTTACCATTAGCTCATGGATTCCTCCCCTCCCTACCTCCCTCCCATACCGAATCTCCATCTCCCTATCAATTTTCCTTCTACCCACTCTCGGTTCCCTTTACCTCCCCTGTTCGTTCTCCCTCTCCCTACCTCCCTCCCCTACTGACTTTCTTATACTTTTTCCTTTCCCTCACCAAATCAAGGCACCACCATTTGTTCATCCTCCTTGAAATCATAGTAACAAAGCACATTATTAGTTATGTATATCTCCCTACCATGACCATATTCCCTACTTTCACTCAATAGTCAACGCCATCGGAAAATCAAAACCTCTATAATCGATGATAGACTTCCATTTCACCATTTCTTATTCTTCTCTATTTCAATTTCTAAATACCCCATACATTCGGTATTTTACACCCTAATTTTAAGTCGCATCTTCTACTTTTCCAAATTAGATGGATCGATATTCTTCGTCACCCTTACATCGATTTTCACTATTCTGAACCCTATTTTCAGGTCACATATTCCACCATTCGAACTAAAATGGATCACTTTTCTTGGTCATACTTTGATTTTATTCTTATGGTATGATTTCTTGAGTTTATATCCTCAAACTCTACTTTTTATTTCCATTATTTGGGGGTTTTTTGTATCGATTTCCTATCTTATTACTTCACTAATTTTCCTTTGTTTTGAATTTTCTTTTGGATATGGTTTATTTGATTCATCATTTATTTTTCAACCATTTTCATTGTCTAATTCATTTCACATTTCATTAACCCCTTACACCAATCCCCATATATTTCAAATAAATTTATTTCATAAGTACTTATTCTCACCATCTATGTTTCTCTTTACTTCAAAAGTTATTGTTCTTCCTAATTTCATAAGAAAGTTTATTTTAGTTTTTTTATTTGATTTTATTATTTAATTTGTTCCTACTATAGTATTTGTATTATAATTAGTCATTTATCATGTGTAATTTTTTAGTTTATTATATTCTCTGATGTGTGTATAGTTTATTTAAATTTCTATATCCAGATTTTTGATATCATGTCTTCAATGCCACTAGATTATTCATATTTTTAAAAAATTTAAAATTTTTTATTATGTAGCTTATGTGAGGTAATGTTAAAATTTATTGAAAATATAGTCCTTTATATATGGTTTTATAATTATTACACTCTTTCTTTGAATATGATATATCAAACCTGATATTTTATGTGATTCTCTTATTTTTATGTACATATTTATGGTTATAAACTAGAAATTGCTCTTACTTTCAGATGGTCACCTCATATATATGCCTTCCTATCCACGAAGTTTCCCATGTTCTCCATTATTGTTTAGGTTTTGACCTCTTACACATCACATGTCATTTTTCAATATATTTTTTGTAGTTTTTGACAAACTTTCAAAAATAAAATTGTATATTTAGTTGCCCTTTTATTTTAATCTAATAATTTTTAACATATCTCATATCTAAATTATTTTTCATATACAATAATTTTTTAATATAAACCTATATGTTTTAAAAATGATATCAAACATAACATATTTATTAAACTATAATGGATCACTATGCTCGGTCACCCCCTGATTTCAGTCGTTTGGTACACTTTATTGAGTTTAGATCTTTAAAATCCACTTTTTATTTCCATCATCCAAGGTTTGTATGTATCGATTGATTTTCTCATTTATTCTATAATTTCCCTTTATTTTGAATTATCATTTTTCCATGGTTTATTATATTTTTCATTTATTTTTCATCCATTCTCATTTCTTAATTCATACGAATTTTTGTTAACCCCTTTCCCCAGTCCCCTAATATTCTAGTTAAATTGATTCTGTAAAACCCCAAGAATTTAAAAATATATTTATTATATAATACATAAATCATTAAGTCTATACCAACACCACTTTGTTACAACCTACCCATGTAAACATAATTTTGTAACTTCAATGATGAGAATTTCAAAAATCTGACATACACGGTTGTGATCAGTAAGTCATTTTTAGTCTGATAGAAGAAACTTTATTTTTGGTGAATAGTAACATACCCTTGTAAATAGTAATATGAATAGTGATATGACCCTTATGAATAGTAAAAAAATAATATTATTTTATTTTCTTAAGGCAATATGGTAATGGGATCTTAATTAATTTTTCAATGTCACATAAAACTAACTGCACTTCAAGATTGTTATTTTTCGAATTAACTATGACCTTATTTAAAAATTAAATTAATAATATTTAGAAAATTATTTTTGAAAAATTTATTTCACTTTTGAATTCTACACGTCGAAAAATGGTAGGGGTGAATTTTTGGGATTTTTCTGAAATTCTAGAATTTTTAATGAATAGTGAAATACGATAAAATACCGTATATACAAATTATCAGTTAAATACACTATTCATGACATCACAAGCGATGAAAGGCCACTTTTTTCTAACTCACATGATATTATTACTATTTAGGGTCACTTCCATTGATATTATTCATAGACTTGATAAAAATATTATAATAATGATTAAAATAATCTAAAATACCTCCCCCTCTTCCACTATAAATACCACCCTCACTCCCCTCTTCCTTTCACACCTCTCAAGCCTTGAGAATTGTCTAAATTCTACCAAATTGCCTCCCCAATCTTCTTCCCCACGTCCTAGAGCTACTGGTCTCACCAAAAGACCAAAACCAAAGCCCTTAAGGAGGATCTCAAGGAGAAGAGATCAAGAGGTAAACAACCTCTTTTATTTTCATTCTTTTCTTTCATTTTAAGTTATTATCTTCCATTACCTTTGGATTGTGTTGGGATGTTTCATTAAATATTCCAACTTAATTTCCATATTATGTATTAATGATGAGATATTCCATTCCTCTCATCAAACTATTTTTTATGAAATTTTAAGAGACACCGTTAGGCTACCGAATTTTCGTGAGAAATTTAGCAAGTTTTCTTTCATTTTAACATTACTTTATTTTCTTCTTCTTTCCTCACCTCCTCTATCCAAATGATCATGATAACTCCAGTAACATATATATACGGTATTTATATGATTTTAATTTAAGAACCATCATAAATATTCTTACTCCCTCCCTTTTATTTTGTAAACGAAATCGACGTCCATAAGGTTCCGATTTATAACCTTCGTGGACGACGAAGTTTCATTCTTCAATTTATTATTCATTACTAGTCATGAAACCATATTCATCGTTGAAACAGACTATATTATATGTTTTATAACCTAATTAATATTCAGGAACCAGAATATGTACATATAATTAAGTTATATGACAAAACTAGTTCATAATAATCCAAGTACTGTTGAATAATCGAAGTGGTTGTCATCTAATGATTCAACCTCATTCCATGTAAACAAATGATAGAAATTGAAATTAAAAATTCTGTATGTTCATAAATAATATTTAATTTCAATTCTGGAGATCTACATCCATTCAACTTCATTACTTAAAAGTAAGTGAACCGAATATGAAAATCAAGAAAACAAACACCTTGAAACGACAGAATTCAATATAATAACTTATAAATAATAACATAAATGAACTAAATAGAATTATAATAAACTAAATACATGTCTATTAGGTTCTGAAATAAGTTATTTATATGTATAATTTCACATTCCAGGACCTTAAGTTCAATAGGAGAACACATTCGGATTTAAGGTAAGGGTTTCTTCATCTCACTTCCATTTTTGTGAGATTTTCCATATTCACTACTAATACTTTTGTATGGTGTTTGTATACTGAACATTGATTACACATATCATGAATATTTTTATCTTCATGGTATTGAATCTATAATATTTATGTTATTAATTTTTTGGGCATACGAATCTTTTGATTACAAAGTGATAAGGGTTTTTCACCCGAACTTCCATTTTCATTCGGATTACATTCATTGTCAAATTACCTCAATAAAATTCTTGTGTATTGTTATGTACTCATCATATATTATGTGTGAGTATCATATATATTTTTACAAACCATAACCCTTCCTTATTTTATGGATAGTTACACGTTTTAAAAGCAACATTCAAAATTGTTTCCAAAATATAAGCCCGATTCATGGGAATTTCTCCAATTCATATCTATTTACAAGGGCACTCTATAATATGTTTTTGGAAACCATTATATTTATAAAAATAATCATTTTATTATGAAAATACTATCTTACTTAACTTCTGGTTTTATAAAATATTTTCCAAAAGAACTCTTCTCTTCAAAACAAAAGAGTATTTATCTCAAAATTGCTTAATGATTTTATAAGAGTATTTTCGTTCAATGCTCTTATTGATTCCATGGTATTATTGGGTTTAATAATTTATGAAGTCATATATCATATTTTATTTAATGTTTTATGAATAAATTTATTGTGGATGATCTATCCTAAAACCATTCATCATATTATTCTGAATGGTTAGTGTTTATGTTCAATAATTGGTGAAAGTTAGTTACATTTCATATGATAGTTTCAATATGAATGTATATGTTGTTTATGTTGATCCCCTCTCATAGGAAGAATGCATTGGACTTATTATGTGTCAGTTGGGTCCCACTATATCCCCTCGATGCATCAGTAGGTCTCGTGAGACAAACTATGGTCTTGGCACGAGGCCTTGAAAAAATGATTATTTTATGGTCCTAGCACGAGGCTTGGACGGTATGGTTATGATGTCCAGCATATGCACTTCCCTCATTATGATTCTAGTATTTGAAGTTTATGTGGTTATTCGACTAGTATAATACCCATGATTATGTTTAATTATGTCATTATTTATTTAGCTCATATTCCTGCCATAAAATGTTTCAAGTTTATTATTAAAGGCATGTATTTTCATTTATCCACCATGTCTAATGTTTATATTATCTTCCGCTGTATTGCTTACTCTTACTGAGCGTTTGAGCTCACACATTTATTATGTTTCATTTTCTCAGGACATGAAGAAGTAATTTATGAGTGACTTTCAAGCATAATCTAGGAGACGTGATGTTTCTAGTGGATTAAAATAGTGTTGTTTCCCTTCATGTTGTAATGTCGAACTTATGTATGTATCTTGTTTCCAATAATAATAAACTACTCGGTCCTTTGGGATTTGTATTCCTTGTATATATGTCAACGTAATAAAATAAGGAACCGGCTCCGGTCAACTAGGGTCGGGTCCTTATAGATTGCAAAATTAATTCTACTTAATGTCTCCACTTCTCATTCGTTCAAAGGTTTTTGTTCTTATTACTTTCATAAGAAAGTTTTTTTAGTTTTTTATTTTATTTTATTGTTAATTTGGTTCCTATTATTATATGTGTATTATAATCATTCATTTATCATGTGTAATTTTTCTTTTTATTATATACTCTGATGTGTGTATAATTTATTTTAATTTCTATATCCATATTTATGATATCCCATCTCCAATGCCATAAGATTATTCATATTATCAACAAGATTGAAATTTTTTATACTACTATTTATGTTTGGTAATGTTGAAATTTATTGAAAATATAGTTCTTTATATGTGTTATTCAAATATCATTTTATTTTCTGATATATTCAATATGAAATATGAATTTTTTTATGCAGTATGCATTCTATTTATGAAATATAAATTTTTTTTATACAATATTCATTCTGTTTATAAATATATACGTTCTATTTTTAAATATATGCAACATGGAATATGAATTTCGTTTCAAAATAAATGTTTTATGTATCAAAATATGTGCCATATCCGTTGTATTTGAATTCATGAAATGTAAATTTTGTTTATTTGGAATATATTCTATATACATTCGGTTTATCCTAAATATATACAGTCTATTTATTCATCAGGTTAGTCTCAGAATGATAGCCAACTTTTACACCTATATTTCTTTTTTTATTTTGGTTTTCTATAATATTTGATTTATAAATTTTCAAAATAATCATCATTTATAATATCAATCTCATAGTATTTATTATCAAAATACAATTGTATATACATACAATTATTATAGATTAATGTAAAATTCATGACCTTCAACTAAACACATTTGATCTGGTAGACACATCATATCAAATGGCCATGTCCTTGGGTTCCCAATTCTTGAAGGTATGATTTCTTATAATTTTCATTAATATTACATAATTACATTTATAATTATAAAAACTTTAAACCTATTATTTTATTTTTACTACTTCCATTGAATAATTTTTAACAGATGAAACATTTCTAAAGTTATATTAATTTTTTATATATAGATTTTTATTACATTTACATCATTTTTATGATTATGTGAAAATAGTAATTCATGTATATTTTCAATAGAAAACTTATTCCTAAAATTTTATTGTCCATACATGATTTTAATATAATTATAATTCTTAATACATGTACATATACCTAGAAAATTCAACCACGTGGCATTACATGGTTTCCAATTTGAAATTTTCCATAATTTGAGAAATTTTCTAATGATGTCATTATTTATTTTTTCAATAGGTAAATATGATCCACCACTTTTAGGATAAATATTCACCTCAATGTGTAATTGATTTGGCTTCTCAATATTTCACAAGTGGTGTTTACATAAAATTTTTCAATGAATTTTTATTCAATTTCAGGTGACTTCAAAAAGATTTTTCATAAACAAGTGCTTTCTATCAGTGTTTTTATAACTCAATTTTCAAATTTTTTATCAGTGTGTAAATGGAATTATCTGAAACTATCTAATGGTTTTATAACTCAATTTTCATTACTGTATTCTTTTAATCTCCAATCCATAATTATATTCTGATAATATTTTATAATAAATTTGATTTTTTAAACATAATTGTTTTATTTTTTATGTGAGATGGTTTTTTTCTAGAATAGTAATAGAACATATATCATGGAATTTTAGAATTCCATAATTCCTTTAATGAGGTTAGTTTTTTTTCTCCTTCCCATGTTATTTTAGAGTGTTATTTTTTTATATATAGAACATATATATGTTTAGTGTATAAAGAAAACATACATATTTATATAAAGGAAATATATATTTTTTTTATATAAAGAAAACTTATATGTGTTATATATATAAACATATACAGAACATATTTATACTCTATATATAAAAACAACATATTTATACTCTATTTTTATAGAGAATATATGTGCATCCTATATTCTTATATATTTTCCATATATAAGTTTAGTGTATATATAAATTTTATGAATATATATATATATATCTTATATATGTATTGAATGTATAAATTTTATGAATATATTTGTAATTGTTCTATATGATTTGTAAAAACACATATGTTTCCTTAAACATCGTTCCCCTGATTTTTTATAACGGGAAGCCCATATGACCTTCAATAAACCATAACAAAAATTTATTCTCTAGTTTTTGTAGCAGAATATGGGTTTTTTAGTAGGAGTTTTGAAGTGCATTATCATGTAAATGGAATCAACATTGAGGAAAAAGTTAACCAGGTCATCACTGCTAATGTACCCCTTCGAATTTCAATATTAATCGAGCTTGTCAAGAAAAAAAATATTAAAATTAGGATAGCACTAGACCATAGTATTTGCAATATGATAGGAAATAAATCCAGAAACCCCAGTAATGAGGATGTTTTTGGGTGTGTATGTAGCTATGTTAAAACAGACACCTTCACAAGAATGTAATATAAAAAATTTTAGTAATGGTTTAAAAATTTGGATTATAATATGAAATCATGCTTACATGTCAATAGAGATATGTTGAGAGGAAAAATATTTTTACTGGATCTTTCACTGTCTAGGGATTTTCTATTACTTTTCACTATAGTTTATTTATTCTTTTGATTTGAAAAATATTTTTATTATAGAGAATACAATTAATGTAATGCCTACCATTGAACATGGAAATAGGAAAAAAAATTCACTATATCATGAAGCGTATGAACTCTGTTTATGTTGTAATTAGTATCCCTTTTCATGAATTTTTTAATAGATCTTGAATCGTATTATTTAATACAAAATAATGTAAAAAATGAAATATCATATATATTATTATATACCAGTTCCATAACACAAATATGAAGTTTCAATATGTCTTCATTGTTATAGTATGCAATCAATATCCTTTTTTAGGTATCATTTCAATATACGTACATATACCTATAAAGTTAATAATGCAGCATTATGTGGTTGCCAATTTGTAATTTTCATTTATTTGAGGAAATTTCTACTGATGTAATTATTTATTTTTTCAACAATTAAACCAATTCCACTACTTTCAGGATAAATATTCACCTCAATTTATTATTTATTTTTATTCTCCTACTTCCACAAGTGATGTTTATAGAAAATTTTACCAATGAATTTTTATTTATTTTCAATTTACATTAAACTGAATTTTTATTAGAGACTGAGCATCTTCATCTACCATCATTCTCCCACTAGGTTTCCTTCGGTGGATTTTGGGGGCTGGAATTCATATCATCTCTATCATCATCTTCCCCTATTCCCCTCTTCTTCCTTATTCCCCCCGCTTTATACCTTCCATTCCATTCTCCCATTTTTTCTCTCTTTGTTCTTGTCTCCCATATCATTCGCTCTCGTTTGATCCCTTTGGGGGCATTGGGCCCCTGTGGATCCCTCATCGGCTCTTTCTCTGCTCTACCATCTGGGTTGGCCGCATTTTCGGCCCCACTCTGGCCTGGTGTGCCGGTTCTTCTGGGGAAGGTTTGGGATGTTCGGGTTGAGTTTTGTGGGTTTCCCAGGCCCACAGATTTCATCCATACTCAACTTTATTATTTCTCTATTGCTTGGTGGTTTTTGTTTATTAGATGTGTTACTGGTGTAATTTTCAACTGGTGGTGACTTTGAGATTTCGGTTTGGGGGTCCTGGAGAGTATGCTTATCTATTGAGGCCATGTCTGACTCATCGTTTCTCTAGCTTCAGGTGCCTTCAACTCTCTCCAGGTCAGACTGTGGTTATGATTTCAAGGGGGCTCTAGGATGTGTGCTTGTTCATTCATCATGTTCTGGGAGGCAATTCTAGGCCTCGATCTAAGATTTGGTGGTCCTCATTTCTCTCCGATGTAGATGGTTCTGGTTTGGAAGTCTGTAGTATTTCCCATTGGTTATTACGGCATCAAATTTGGATCTAGTTTAGTTTTTCGGATTTCTATCATCAATGAAAGGTTTTGATTATTGTTCATTGATGGTTTTATTTCTGGTGTGGTTCTGTTCGTGTTTATGTATTTTATGTGCGACGACAGCCTCTACCGATCTTTGGTCTATGGTGTTTGGAAGGCAGTGAAGACAGTGTTGATTGGACGATGATTATGGCAGTGGTTTTTTTAAAGGTTTTCAGTTAGGTTGAAGGGATATCTAGTTTTTTTTACTCTGGTCACCTGCTCTAGTAGTGATGGATGGAAATGATGATAACAGCGGTTCAATAGAATGATAATGGCGGATGGAAAGTGACAAGACTCCGGCTATCGCGGGTGGATCATGGATCAAGTCCTCCTCAGGTTGGGTGTCTCTTTTTTAATTTAAAATTTGGTCTCTCAATCTAGTATTTCGATATCCTTCTCAAATTATATGGTTACCTCTTAACCTTAAATTAGCAATTTTGAAATTAAAAAATTTAATTTTCAGCTAAAATGAATTTTCATAAATAAGTGCTTTCTATCAATGTTTTATAACTCAATTCTCAATTGTTTTATTAGTGTGTAAATGGAATTTTTTCACACTATCTAATTGTTCTGTAAATCAATTTTCATTACTGGATTATTTTAATATCTAATACATAATTTTATTCTAATTATATTTATAATAAATTTGATGTTTAAAATATAATTATTTTATTTTTTTATGTATCATGGTGTCTGATTCCAAAATTGTAACAAAACATATATCATGGAATTTTAGAATTCTATAATTCCTTTTATGAGGTTAGTTTTTATGCTCCTTGTCATGTTATTTTAGAGTATTAATTTTGTATAAATAGAACATATATATGTTAATTATATAAAGAAAACAAACATATGTATATAAATGAAACATATATATGTTTTTTATATAAAAAAACATATATATATTCTATATGTAAACATATACAGAAAATATTTATGATTTATATAAAAATACAAAATATATTTTCTCTATTTTTATACATAACATATGTACGTTCTATATATGAACAAAAATTATATATTTTCCATATATATGTTCAGTGTATATATAATTTTAGGAATATATATATATATATATCTTATATATGCATTGCATGCATAAATTTTATGAATATATCTATAATTGTTCTATATGATCTGTATATACTCACACATGTCTCCTTAAACATTGTTCCCTCGAGTCGTTATAATGGGAATCCCACTTGACCTTTCAAAAGACACCTTCATAAGAATGTAATATCTAAAAGGTTAGTGATGGTTTAAAATTTTTTATTATACTATGAAATCATTTTTTCATATCAATTGGGATATGTTGAGATAAAAACTATTGTTACTCGTTCCTTCACTATTAGGGGTCTTTAAATTAAATTACAATATAGTTTCTTCAATATTTTAGTTAGAAAAAAAAGTTTCCTTTAGAGGATACAATTAATTTAATTCCTTTAATTGACCATGGAAATAGGAAAATTGGTTATCACTATAACATGAAGTGTATGGAATCTCTTTATGTTATAATTAGTATCCCTTTTCGTGTATTTTTTTTCTAAATCTCGAATGGTATTATTTACTACTGATTAATGTAAAAAATTAAATTCCTTACATATTATTAGGTAGTATTTCCATAACCCTAATATGTAGTTTAAATATATCTACTTTGTTCTATTAGGAAATCAGTAGCCTTTTTTAGGTATTGTTTCAATATACATAAATATACATAGAAAGATTAACCATGTAGCATTACGTGGTTTCCAATTTTTAATTTTTTCTTTATTTGAGGAATTTTCTACTAATGTCATTATTTATTTTTTCAACAGGTAAATCTGTTCCAACACTTTCAGGGTAAATATTCACCTCAATGTGTTGTTTATTTGGATTCTCATACTTCCACAAGTGATATTTATAGACAATTTTTTCAATTAATTTTTATTAATTTTCAGTTTCTTTCAAACTGAATTTTCATAAAAAGTGCTTTCTATCAGTGTTTTATAACTCATTTTTAAATTGTTTAATCAGTGTGAAAATGGAATTTTATAACACTATCTAATGGCTTATTTCATTTAAGACTTATAATTTATCATTGATGTAGAAATTTATATCTTCTCTACGCTCTTAACACAATTTAAAATTTAGTAGTATATAATTCTTAAAAATAACCATTGATTTATAGCATTGTGAAAATGTACCGGTAAAGTAACACTTTATATTACTTTGATTTTGAATTAAAATTACATTAAAGAAAGTTAGAAAAGAAATACAGGTCAAGGGGGCCTAAAATGGTGAAGCCCAAGGGCCTCTCCTCTCACAATGGAAAGACAACCAAGTTGAATAGATCCAAAACTAGAAAAACAAATACATGAACGATCTAAACTAACTCATGAAGCAAGATAGTCCACTTCTCAGTTCCCCTTATTCCAAGTGTGGTGTAGAATAGTATAATCATTTATAAGGGCCTTGCATCTTCAAATCTAAAAAATAACAGACTAAGTTACTTTGATCTGACCAAGGATTGTGTGAAAGACGATCTCTGAATTGGTCTCCTCAAATGATAAACAGATATTTTTGTTACTTCATGGCTCCATCCCATCATGCATAGCACAAGACTCTTCCATTAATGAATCATTGGGATCATAGTAGCCACTGAAGACAAAAAAGACTAATCCACTAGAATTGCGAACAAGACCACATCCGCACATATAACCAGTGAAGTATGAATCTTTAGCATTTGATTTAAAACCATGAGAGGGAGGGACCCAACTAATCCAATTACCCATCGAAGATGCATCATGTCTGCTGAAAGAATTAATGCCAACCTGCATGAAGCATCGAAGTGAAGGAGATGACTCTCAGTTTTTAATTAGTGGCATCAGTTCAACCACCAGGTAAAATGATCTGGCTACCAGGCTCCTACATGAGTTGAAGACCCCCTAGTAACAGAATTTGTTCTAATACACCCATAAACACCAATATCCAACCACCAAAAAAAGAACCATAACCATTCTTTCTGGATAGTCCTCATTGACTCCATTAAACCAAATATGGAGGAAGTCACCAGTGGTCCGGTCAAGGTAGGAGATACTAGAAAAGGAACTAAACGTTTTCCACACATAGTTATCCCAATTTCCTTCAAAAAATATATGAAAAACTAATTCTTCATGTGGGTTTCATTAGTAGGTTCACTTAGAGGAAAGTTGAACACTTTTACGCTTGATCATCTCATCCATGGGAAGAGAGAAGTTTTGTAACTACAACACTATAAATTTTTATTTAGATGGTAGATATTTTCACCAAAGAATTGATCCCCATGAATCATGAATATTGTTTTCATACACAAAACTATGATAGGATTTGGTATAAGAAACACAAGAAGAAAATGTCATGAACACACATATATTGTGTTCCCAATTCATGTCGAAACTTTGAAAAATTTTATGCAGCTGACCATTAAGAACCAAATTAACAAATAAAGGATAAAAAATATATCTTCCTTATAATGAGATATTATTATGTTAATGAAATAACCTATATCCATATAATATTCCATCAAATGGTAAATGAAACTATTGATTATGTGTACGGTGGACTACCGCCTCACAACCTGATATAATTTTTTCCATCACCACCTCTCACGGATAGATAAAATGGTGGATTTAAAATCATATATATGATATTTATAACATAATTATACTTTTGGAATTATAATATCATATATACCTTCTTACCTTCAAATCCATTGAAAAATAATAATGTTGCTCATGTGTACGTGTGGACTACCACCTCCACGAAGCAATGTGATGCATTTTTCATTTTATTTTAGCATGGATGGTAATATTAATATATTTAATGAATATATTTGATAAATTTGACATAAAAATTTTAAAATCCCATTCCTAAACTGACAAGTACATCTTTAACCTTATCGCGGATTTTCCCATTTCGTTAATGGAGTAGGGTTGAGTTTGAGTTGGAGGATTTTTTAAATAGTGAAGTCAAATTTTGGTTGGGATCTCACTTTCTTTTGGACTTTAACTATAGGCTAATAGGTAATTACATGTCATGAACTGGTGTTACATGACATGTAATTTTTCATAGGGTACAATTCATGAAAGAGTAATTCATACTATGAAGGTTTTTACGTTGCGAACCATGTTTACACATCATGAAAAGGTGACAGATCACTCCTTAGACTCCAGGGTCATCCTTTAATGCATGGAAACAAATTTTATTCCTTTGGAAAAATTACTTAATGATTTCATGATGTGTAATATATTACACATCGTGTAATACCCCAACTTTAAAGGGGCGTTACAAATTCGACACGTTTTCTCCATTAGGGAAATTAAATCTTTCACATAATGTAATTGGATTACACATTGTGTAATTCCCAAATAGAATCCTATAAAAGGAGGAATTGTGTTTGGTTATTTTTTATTTACTCCTCTCCAATTCCTCTTCCTTTAACCCAAATCCTTCCCCAGTTATTCTTGGATCCTTCCAACCCTTCTGGATCCATTCCTTTGGCGATCAATCATCATTACATTGGCAGGTGATATCCATGTAAGTGTTCTTCGTCATTCTTCATTTATCTCTCTTTCTCCTCTCTTGTATTTTCAATGGATCATCTTATAATTGATGAATCTATTCCTTGTGGGTTTTTATCTTGATTCTAGGTTGGGTTTTGAGATCTACCCCACCTTTGTTCTCATTGACGGGTGTCGTTGCTAATTTCGGGTTTTAGGAAAGAGGTAGGTGGTTTTGTCCTGATTATCCAAATTGATTATTCCTAAATTGATTGATTTTTTTCAATTTCTTATTTAAATTCAATTTCTCACACTTTATTTCAATTAAATTGATAAAAAAAATTATTCTAATGAAACATGAGATTTGAAATAGTTTTGGTATGGAAATTTATAAAACCCCTAATTCCATTGAATTGGGGTGTGTTTATGGAAATTGTAAGATTTAATTATTGAATTTAAATTATGGATTTTATGGAAATAATTTCAATTAAATTTTTGTATTTAATTGTGGAAATAAATTATTAAAAGGATGGAATTGGTTTTGAATTTATTTCAAACTTTTGAAAATGGATTTAAAATGTTTTGATAGAAACTGTGTGGTTTTATCTTGTGAAAAAGAATGTTTTTTATTAAAACCCATTTTGGTATTAAATGGAAAGATATTGGCATTTTTGAAATGGAAGAATTGGATTTATGGTATTTTAAGCCGCCTTAAAATAAATTTCCCATAATGAAAGAGCACAGGAAACCCTTAGGTAGTTAGTGAGTTATTTGGATACATTTTATGCTATTACAACATTCTAAAACATACATGTGGTAGGTCACATCTCTAATGGTAGGGTGATTAGTTGCCTCTAGACAGTGACGAGGGGACGTGAGTACACTCATTTTATTATGATCAATTAGAGAGTGTGTAATACTATAACTGGTTAATACTATCGTACCTACTTGTAAAATGACCATGTTGCTCGCTTGTTTATTTTTATATGAGATATAAATGTATGCCAATGTTGTAAAATTTCTTTGCATTCCTTTTTCATATTTACATAAATTTTTTTGTGGTGTTTGTAGACTTTCTCCTTCTAGGTTCAGAAAAAGGGAAGGTATCTCTTGGAGGTGGATCCATATGTTGATCTTTGGACATGGAGAGTGGTTTCCTTAGGGACCTTGGGGTTTTTTACCTATTTTTAGTACTTGGTTTGTAATAATTTTGGATTTTTTTGCCTCTTTGTATTCTGGTACATTACTCCAAGTGGAGCTTCCTTGTTTTTCATACTATCTTGTTTCTTTTGTTTCCACAATGTTTTGTGAAAAATTCATTCCCAATTTCATGATTTATGATGCCAAGTGATAGTCAACAATCCTTGGGTATCGAGAACACCCTTCGGTCCATGTTAGGGATGGCTCGGTTATCAGGTTACCTGGGTACTTGGGCTGGTTCGTGACAAAGTGGTATCAAGGGGAGGTTGTTAAGAATCTTTACTTTATGATAGTATTCATTTGAGTAATCTTGTCGGGACTTAGGAGGTAGTTGTGATTGAGTTTTTGGTCATCTCTCACCATAATGAACCTTAATTAACCAGGGGTAGTTAGGGAAATATGTCTTGTGGACTAGTTCTAGTCTTTTTCTAATTGTTGATTTGGATTGAGTGAAATACAAATCATTTTGTCCTATTTATTGGGATTTATGTTTCCTTAATTGATCTATTTGAGAATTATCTAATATCTTCAAGGTTATCTGTGGATGTTGTGTAGCATCATGCCTCTGAGAAGACGTACAAATTAGGTATTGGAGGAGGCTTCTGGTGAACTATAGTAAGAAAATTCTCTAGTCGGCCCAAATATAGTTGATGTGATCATACACACTATCCAAACTATGGGACATGCAACACCTCAAGTCCACATTAAGTCTCTATCTGTGGATCCTCAGGGGAATGTTATCTGAAATCATTCTCAAGAGTTCCTTCACCAGAAGCTACCAGTTTTTATTGGCTACCCCGATACCCAACATGCTGAGGAATGGTTGGGAAAGATAGAATGTCTATTTGAGTTCTTAGAGACACCTAACATGATCAAGGTTAATTGTTTCATCTTCATGCTATAAGGACTGAGTAGGAGATGGTATGACATGGTGGTGATGCTAAGTAAACATGAGGTCTTATAGTGGAAATACTTCAAGTTCATTTTCACTAATTAGTTCTATCTAGATTCAATGGTGTTAGCTAAGGTTGAGGAGTTTTTCAAGCTTAAGAAGGCCGAAAAAACCATGACTGGTTATTCAAATCACTTTGCTAAGCTGGTTCAGTTTTCACCTAAGATAGTATCTAATGAAAGGATGAAGGCTCAATTGTTCGAGTTGGGGATTCGATCAGATATCCATTCTTAAGTATTCTTGCTAAATCTTCCCACTTATGATGATGTGCTGGATAGGGTGATGATGGTAGAGATGGACCTAGCTGGCAAGTCAGGGTTGATGGGAGTTCCCTTTTCTCCTAGTGGCAGTGTTGGTTCCTTCAAAGGAAAATGGAACCGTGATGATTCTCTTGGTGGTTCTTGACGATAGAATTTTTCTAGACCTCATATAGCTTCAGGAGGAATTTCTTTGGTTTTCTACCAGTGTGGAAAGCCAAGACATTATAATAGGGTTTGTACTGAGTCTCCCAAAAACTGTAATTCATATGGAAATTCAGAGCACTTATAGATATTCTATCATCACTTCTCCACTCCGCGTAGTGGAACAGGATCATCATCTCATCCTAAAACTACAGGTAAATCAAATTATTCTTGTATAAAAGGGTTCCAGTAATAGGTATATGTAATAAAGATTCTTCACATAGTGTAAGAGTATCTAGACTAAGTAGACATAGGTCCAGCGACTTTGATAGGTACCATTACTATAGCATCATCAATAGTGACTACTCTTTTGATACTAGTGTATCCCACTCCTTTATTAAACCAGTATTGTTAATCTGCTTAATCTTTCTATGATACTTTTATCTTGTGAAATGGATATTATAACACCCCTTGGTACAAAGAGAAAGAAGGGTCTTCATAGTCCTACATATGTATTTTCTCTATCATATGTTGAGCTAGCTTGGAGTTTTTTGGTCCTTCACATGAAATCTGTTGATGTCATTTTCAGTACGGATTGGATTATTTAAAATAAATATCGGATTGATTCTTATCTTCAATAGGTCTATTTTACTAGTCCTAGTGGTGAATTGCTGATCTTTCAAGGAGACTAGGACCTGAGGTTGAGTATAGTCTAACCTTCTTATCTAGAGTTGAGGAAAGTTATATTTGTGTTTTCTTTTGATCTAGAGTTGGATTCGATGAGTGGTGATATCCCTCTAGCCATTGTCAATTTTTCCAACATGTTTCCTTCATATTTATTTGTTCTTCCACCAATAAGAGAGTCTAGGTTTTCTATTGACTTAATTTTGGGTACTAAACCAGTGTCTATTACCTCTTACAACATGGTGCTATCTGAGCTGAAAGAGGTGAAGTCCCATTTGGTCGATCTTCTTGATAAAGGCTTTATATTCCCTAGTGTGTCACTTTGGCTGGTGTCAATTTTATTCACTAAGAAGGCTAATGGTTCTCTTCACTTATGTATTGATTACCAAAAGCTCAATATAGTTATGGTAAAGAAAAAGTATATATTACCATAGATTGATGATATTTTAGATCGGTTGAAAGGTGTGAAGTGGTTTTCAAAAATCAAACTTTGGTCTGCTTACTATCAGTTGAGAATAAATGAATCTAACATTTAGAAAATCAACTTTCTGAGTAGGTAAATCCATTATGAGTACCTTTTTATAACCTTTGGTCTGAAAAATGATCCTATAGTTTTCATGGATTTGATTAATAGGATTTTCCATGAATATCTAGATACATTTGTGGTAGTCTTTGTGGACAACATCCTCATTTAATCCAAATATAAGGAGGATCATGTGCATCATCTAAGAATAGTTCTGAGTCTTCTAAGAAATCACAAACTTTATGCCAAGCTTTCAAATTGTAATTTCTAGATTTGGGAAGTGAAATTATTGGTACATGTGGTGTATGAACAGGGTATATCAGTTGATCTTGAAAAGGTGAAGGCTATTATGACTTGGGAGAAACCACGAAATGTCTTTGAGATTCAGAGATTCTTGGACTTATCTGGATATTACCATAGGTTTATGAAGGACTTCTCGAAGTTGGATTCTTCGATAACTACTCTAACTCTAAAGGGGGTGAAGTTTTTAGGGAATTATAAATGTTAGACTTCTTTCATTGAGTTGAAACATCTTTTGACTACTACACCGGTGTTAACTCTTCTAGAAGCTAGGCAGGGCTATGTGGTCTTTTTTTATGCATCAGGTTTAGTATTGGGTTGTATTCTTATGAAAGGTGATCATGTGGTATCTTATGGATCTTTTAAACTTAGGCCACATGAGAAGAATTACCCTACCCATTACCTTGAACTTACAATGGTGATGCATGGACTTAAGAGTTGGCGGCATTACCTCTATGGAGAAAGGTTTACCGTGTTTTTAGAGCACAAAATCTTGAGTTATATCTTATCCCAAAAAGATTTAAATCTTTACCAAAGACATTGGGCGGAGTATCATAAATCTTTCAACTATGATATTTCCTATACCCCGGGGAAAGGGAATGTCATTGAAGATGAATTGAGTAGGAAATTCCAGCAATGAAATAATACTTGGAATTGTGGAATTTTATGGCTCTCTTTCCAAAGTTGCATATTGAAGTTTAGGAGAAAGGGGGTGAAGTTTATTTAGCCTCTATTTAGTTGACATATTTTCTTCTCGAAATGGTTATTTATTATCAGGATATTTATGATAAGTTCCATAACATTAGAGACTCTCTTTATGGTGGGGAGTTAGTTGATCAGTGGTCATTCTCCTAAGAGGGTGTTATATGTTATCAAAATTGCTTCCTTATACCTTCAGTGGCAAGGTAGGATGTAATGGGATATTTCCATAATTCCAAATGGTTTGTGTACCCAGGATCCACTAAGATGTTTTATGATATATGTAAATAGTTATAATGGCCAGGTATGAGACGGGACATTACTGAGTTTGTTTCCCATTGTTATACATTCCAATAGCTAGAAGTCGAGCACCAAAAATCTCCAGGTTTACTTTATCCCCTTTCAGTCCCTACTTAGAAGTGGGATGAAATATCTATGGACTTTTTGGTTAGGTTTCCTCAAACTTTTAAAAAGAATAATTCAATTTGGGTTGTGAGTGATAGGATGACCAAGTCATATCACTTTATACCCATTTAAGATATGTTCAAAGTTGATGAGATGGGGAATATCTCGGTGAAGGATATTATTCATTTACACGGAGTTATATATGCTATAGTATCTAATAGGGATCCTTGGTTTACTTATCACTTTTGGAGAGGCCATTAGGAGGCACTGGTATCTCAAGTTCATTTGAGCATGGCCTACCATCCATTGTCAGATGGCCAGACAGAAAGAGCAATAAAGATTCTTGAATATAGGCTTTTCACCTGTGTTCTTGACTTTGGAGGGGCTTGGGATGATCATTTGGGGCTGGTTGAGTTGTCCTATAACAATAGTTACCAGTACATGATCAGAATGGAACCTTTTGAGGCCTTCTATGATAGGCCTTATAAATATTTGTTTTTTTGGTTGGAGGTTAGTGAAACTTCCTTGGTTATACCAAGTTTTGTGAAAGAAAAGACAGAAAATATTCAGTTGATTCATTAGAGGATATCGAAATCATAGAGCCAATATAAGTCTTATGTTAATCATCATCAAATACCTTTAGAGTTTTCAGTTAGTGACTAGGTGTTCTTGAAAGTTTCACCCTCGTTGGGACATCGATAGCTTAGGATGCAAGGGAAGTTTTCTCCTTGTTTTTTGAGAGCTTTCGAGGTTGTTGAGAAGGTAAAGAAAGTTTCATACCATTTAAAACTTCCACCATAGTTGATGTTGATATATAATGTATTCGATGTATCATAGCTGAGAAAGTATCTCTCTGATCCATCTCACATTTTGAGATGGAGTGATCTAGAGATTGAACATGATTTTTCTTTGACTGAGTGACAAGTCAGGATAGTTGATTCTGATACCAAGGTAATTTTTGGGAATATGATACCTTCACTTCATGTATTATGGCATCATGGTTCTGATAGTCACAAGATGTGGGAACATGAGGCAATGATGAGAGGGTAGTGGCCTTATCTTTTTGGCATGGAATATTCTTTCTAGGATTTCTGGGGACAGAAAGTTCTTATGGTGGGGAAGTTATAACAACTTGTTACCAAACTGATAGGTACATCTTTAACCTTGTAATGGTTTTTTCCTTTTCGTTAATTGATTATGATTGAGTTTGAGTTGAGAAAATTCTTTAAATAGTGAAGTCATAATTTTTTTGGACTCTCACATTATTTTGTACCTTAACTGTAGGCTGCTAGGGAACTACACATCATGAACTGGGGTTACACGACGTGTAAGTTGTCATAGTGTACAATCTGTGAAAGAGAAATTCATGTTGTGAAGGTTTTCACGTTGTGAACCATGTTTCCACTTCGGTGGTGGTGCGGTGGTGAAGGTGAGTTGCCAAACACGGTCGTTCTTTAGGAGGTGTAGGGTTTGAAACCTGGGAAGTCCGCTTTCAGGGGTCAGCCCTCTCCCCCAGAATCCACCCGCCTTACCGGGTCGCCCGGATTCTTCTGGGCGGGCAAAATGAGGCGCGACCCAATTGCTGATGGATTTCTATGCTGATCCATTGCTGCCGGGTTGTTACCCTTGGGACTCTCTTCCATCTCAGGTGGTAACGGCTCCTTCCCCGGCTGGGGAGCTACCTGCGGGTACTACCCCTTCGTGGGGGAGGGGGTTTCTTCTGTGTCGATGGTTCGAAAAGGCCACACTGGGGAATTCCCTTTTTTAAAATATTATTACGTTGTGAACCATGTTTACATGTCATGAAAAAGAGACAGATCGCTCCTTTGACTACTATATCAGCATTTAATGCATGGTGACACATTTTCTTCCTATGGCTGGGTTACTTAAGGATTTCACAATGTGTTATATATTATATGTTGTGTAATACCTCAAATTTAAATGGGAGTTACAAATTAGATACATTTTCTCCATTATGGAAGTTAAATATTTCACAGTGTGTAATTGGGTTACATGACATGTAACGCCCCAACAGTTGCTTATAAAAGGAGGTAGTGTGCTTGGTTATTTTTCATTCACTCCTCTCCAATTCCTCTTCCTTTGACCCAAAACCTTCCCTAGTTATTCTTGGGGCCTTCCAACCCTTCCAGATCCATTCCTTTGGCGATCAATCATCATTTCTTTGGAGTGTGATATCCAGGTAATCATTCTACATCATTATTCATATATCTCTCTTTCTCCTCTCTTGTATTTTCAATTGATCATCTTGGAATTTATGGATCTAAGCCATGTGTTGTTGGATCTTACTTCTAGTTTGGGTTTCGATATCCACCTTGCCTTCGTTCCCATTGATGAGTGTCATTGTGAGTATCGGGTTTCGGGAAATAGGTAGGTGGTTTCGTCCTGATTAGCCAAACTCATTATTCCTAAATTGCATGATTTATTTAAATTTTTGATTTAAATTCAATTTCTCACACTTTCTTTCAGTTAAATTGATAAAAAAACACAATTCCATTGAATCGAGATATTTGAAATGGTTTTGGCACAAAAATTTGGAAAACCCTCGATTCCATTGAATTAGGGTGTGTTTTTGTAAATTGGATAATTTAAAGAGTTAAAATTATATTATGGATTTTAGGGAAATAATTTCAATTAAATTGTTGAATTTAATTGAAGAAAAAAATTGAAAAGGATAGAATTGGTTTTTAATGGATTTCAAAATTGTGAAAATGGATTAAAAATGTTTTGTTAGAAACCTAATGGTTTTATCTTATGAAAAATGTATGTTTTTATTATTACCTATTTTGGTTTTAAATGGAAAGAAATTGGCATTTTTGAAAAGGAAGAATGGTATTTATTATATTTTAAACTGTATTAAAATAAATTTCCCATCATGTAAGAGTGCATTCAATCCTTAGGTAGTCGGTGAGTTATTTGGATACACTATGATATTACAATGTTCTAAAAAGTTCCAGTGGTGGGTCACATCCCTGATGGGAGGGTGATGAGTCCCCTCTGGATAGTTTCAAGGGGACATGAGTATAATCATTTTTTTGTGATCACTTATGGAGTATGGAATCCAATAAATGGTTAATACTATCACACCTTCTTATAAGATGACCATGTTTCTCGCTTGTTTATTTATATATGAGATATAAATTTATGTCAACGTTGTAAAACTATTTTACATTCCTTTTTTGTATTTACATAAACTGTTTTATGTAACTATTTTATTTAAGCCATTGTTTTAGAAATATTCCATCTCTGGAAAATTTAATTCTATTATTTAAAAGTATTTTCCATTATTTGGTGGTATCCTACTGGGATTAGGCTCACACCCTACTTTTTGATTTAGGTGTTTGTAGACTTTATCCTTCCAAGTTTGAGAAAAGGTAAGGGATCCCTTGGAGGTGGATCTAGCTGTTGAGATTTGGACTTGGTGAGTTGTGTCCTTTGGGACCTTAGGGCTGTTTTTCCTATTTTTAGTACTTGGGTTGTAGTACTTTGGGATTTTTATGCCTCCTTTTATTCTGGTACATTACTCCCAATGGAGCTTCCATGTTATGCATACTCTCCTGTTTCTTTTTCTTGTACTATGTTTTGTGGAAAATTTGTTCTCACTTGCATGATGTATGATGCCAGGTGCTAGTCATTAACTTGTGGGGATCGGGAATGCCCTTTAGGTCATGTTAGGCACGGTTCGGTTATCGGTTTACCAGGGTACCTAGGCTAGTTTGTGAAAAAAATTACTTTTGAAAGGTAAATTATTATTTACCTTTCTTTTTCCATTCATCGAAAAAAATAAAAAATGTGTTCATACGTACGTATGGCCTACCGTCTCCATAAACTATGTAATTCATTTTTCCGTCACTAATTTTATAGATCACAATAAATATGTATATAATGAATATATAAGATATTTATATCATAATTAACATTTTTTAGATGATGAGACCATGATCAAATTATGAGGACCAATACTACCAAACCAAAACATACATGAAAAACAAACCAATTATCACCCAGAACAATGATTATGATAAATAATTATTAATAAACAGGTGATAAAATGTTATAAGTAGATAATATATGGTATGATATATAATATTATTTTTCTATAATATATTTATAATAAATATAGATTTATTATTCTGGAGGTTTGAACACATACAAAGGAAGTCATACCTGAGGTAAGGGATTTTTATCTCACTTTTATTTCTATAAGGCGCATGTTATATTCACCACTTGTTTCTTTTATGTGGTGTATATACTACCCATAAATTTATTTTATGATGATTATTATGAAATTTATTTTTATTTACATATCCCTATAAGGTTATTTCTTTCATGGGTCGTATTATTCAAAAGTTACTAAAGTGGTAAGGTTTTTATGTTACAATCTCATGGTTTATCAAGATTATTTATGATTAAGATTATAATGATAAAATATTATAATTTATATCTCAAGAAACACATGAATTTTATTATACTCTAGTTATTTTTTTAGTTTATATGTTTTCCTTTCATTTTCATCATTTTATGTACTCAAGAGTCCAAAATAATGTTTTTAAGGAAAATAGAATTTATTTCTCTCTTCTGTCAAAAATCATTTTTCTTCCATATCCGTGTTTTCTAAAAAATTTATCAAGAATGCTTTTAATATTGCTAAATTATTTTTTTAAAGTCTTTTTTATCCATGTTTGACTTTTTACACTATAGTTTAAAAGTAATCTTCTAATCATTTTCCAAATGAGGAACTTTTGAATTTTTATATAAAAGTGTGAATGTAATGTTTTTCTTTGAGGTTATATGGAATGAATAGAATTTCTCGCAGTCGTGGCTTCTTAGTTATTTAAATATTAATTTATAATTTTCCAATGTTATTATAAAAAAATTATTTTGGAAATATTTTTATAATTTTTTGTATTAAAAAGTGATTTTCAAAGTGGGAAGTTTGTTTACCTCAAGAATGTATTAATGATCTTTTAATGGTATTTAAATTCATAAAAGAAAAAAACCCAGATTTCACTTATGATCTACTAGGGATATGATCCAAGTATACCATCCTTGTTCTTTATTTTTATGGTTTATGATTATGATGATAATAAGTTTATAAAACTCATTCCTTTTTCAGGGTTTATATTATGATGAATTGATAAAATGATTATGAAACCTATTTTTTTCCATGGGTTTTGTCTTAATGAAATGGTTATGAAACCTATTTCTTTTCAAAGTCTATGATATGATCAATGTTTTATGATATTTTGGAAAACATATATTTTTTTCACTATGTGATGGGTGGGATCATAATTATTTATCCCTAAAATGCATTGGGTAAATATGGATATCTCATGAGATAAATAGGACTAGAATAGAGAGGAACCCAGTTTAGTAAGGGAGTTTATCCACTATGATAGTCTTGGGAGTAAACATTGATTACTATGATTGTTTTGGGAGTGAACTAAATCCACTATGAAATTATTGGAAGTAATCCTTAACTACTAAGGAATTAATTTTATATGCTTATGTGTATGCCACAAATTTGTGTCATATGCCTATGTTATGATCTCATGACTCCTATTATTTGATTTCTTTATGATTCATTTCTTATGAATTGATAAGATTTATGCCATTTCTCAAGATTATGATCTTTGATATGAAAGGTATGAATTCAAATACAAATATCATGTTTTGATACCCTTATACTCATGTTATGATTATGTGATCATTGATATCTCCCTTTTTTACCCTAATCGTGCATCTAAGCTCACATGTTCTTATATTTCCTTTCCATGGGTTATTAAGTAAGGTATTCAATATGATTCGTCTAAGAAGGGTGATAGTTATGAAGAAATTAGTGGGATATGATTTAGTTCACTTATGAACTAATTATTTATGTATACAAGTTTCCAAATATACAAGACCTATACAATTATGGTTTGGATCATTATGTTATGTAATGAATATTCATCAAATAAGACGTAATATCTATGTATTAAAAGTATGGGTAACTATAGTCCAAGATTGGTATTTATGTCATCAGTGTAAAAATTTATGATGTCCTAAAAACCGTCTTTGGAAAATTTTTGAACCTAACAAAGTGTGTACTGACTTCAAAAATGGAAGATCCTAATATTCCTTTTAGTGTTATAGCATGATAGATTTCCATAAGAAATAAAGTAATTTGTTATCTCATACAACATGGATCTCAATGTGAAATATTCTATTCTATGATTATCATACAATGTAACACATGTATCCCACATCAATTTCATATCTGCGATCAATGGATCTAAATAGACATCAATATCATTTCCAGGTTATTTTGGTCGATATATAAGAAGAGAAAACAAAATGTATTTGTTCTTCATGCATAACCATGATAGAAATTTATAATTTACCATCATAACTAGACATTTACTATAAGTAATATTTTTATACATAAAAATGATTCATTCCATGTGTAGATAATGAAAGAAGGATGTTTCTCAAATCATTTCTAAATTTAGGATAATCATAATCAGCTTTCTTCCACTAAGGATAGTTTGTTAGGTGGAATAGTTTCCCATTTTCAATTCTTATAGCTATGTGTAATATCAATTTTCTAGTGATTTCCTGACATCTATATTATTTTCTAAACCTTTGAATGATAGGAAAGTGCCATGAAGCATTCAAATGACTTGATTTATCTTTCTTATATCAATTTGTACCACAATTAGGGAATTTTCTTAGTTATTCATAGTCCTTCTGAAATAATATAAAATCATTTGGATAGGCATGCATATTTTCAAAGATCGTACTCATTAAAAATAACATTATTTTAGAATTATATGTTCGACAAGGAAGCTCATTTTATTCTGGTAGCATATCATTTAGGAGATCAAGTTGTTCTATAAATCTGGTGTCGCTCTATCTACTTTCATCTTTCAAATTATATAGCTTCAATATAGCTAACATAATTGTATATTTAGTAAAAATGGTATACAATGGTCTCTTTTCATATCTATTTAACTTTTAAAATAAATTTGGACAATCATGGCATCCATATTCAATTTTCATTTTCATTTATTCCATAAAATCTTAATTATAATTTACACTAGTATTCATATCAAATGCTTTATAAATCACAGTATCATCCTAGTCAGTATGTACATTCATTTTTTTCCCACGTTTCGCCCAACATTTATAGCTTCTATATATTCCATGAAATATTAAATGTTCTTCCAACTCTTCTAGACAAATTCATCTTGAATAAAAATAATGTAAACACAGACAACAGATTTGAGAAGGGTGTTATGAAAGCTCTATTAGAAAATTGATGAACTCTTTAACTCCATCCACATACTCCTATGTCGTATGATTAGAATCCATCCATTTTTTATTTATATCCATCTTATTAGGTTCAAAAATATTTATTTTGTGAAAAAATTTAATAAATACACAAAAGTTATGCATATAATGTATCGATACATTGATATGTAAACACAGTATAAGAATTTGAGTGTAAATATATAACTATGTATATGTGTGTGTCTAAATATTTTTTCATGTAAATATTTAAATCTTGTGTTTTTAATAAGTATAAAATCTTCAAAATCATAGGAGAAAGTTATTTATACTTCTAAGAAATTTGATTATTTTCCTAAGAAAAAAATCCATACTCACTTAGGACACTCAACAAATCAATGAAAACAAAATTTGTAATGAAAAAATCATAATAAATAATAGTTTTATTAGGAAATGGTGTCGTATCATTATAATAAATAGTTATATGATGATGTATTTTAATTATTGTACCCTTAATAAATTTGGTTATGTATATAATAGGTATATATTCAAATATATATAAATTCATTTAAATTTATTTTATTTTATTATAAATTTTTAAATATATACATATATACATATATACATAAACACGCACAAGAACATCCCTATAAATCAAAGTAAAGGGCAGCCCTCCCTTCCAAAATACCAATATGAGAGGGAACACTAGAGATCCAAAGTGAAAACCCCTTCGATATAAGAAAACAATTAATCAACACAAATTGTAAAAATATTACTAAAAAGGGTGATTCGAATCTAGGGTTTCAGATATCAATTATAGGGAGAATAAGAACTAAAAACCCTGAAACAATGCAATATCGATTAAAAACCGTACAAAGAATCACATACTTTTGGTTTTAGGAGGGTTGATTCGTCTGAGTAGTTAGAGGGGGAGCGACGGTAGAGGTATAGTTCAATGAGAGATTCAATGGTGCGAGCGAGTGGAGTTATATTAGGGTTGATTTTAAAAGACTAGAAAAGGTTTTATCAACGCTTTTTTAAGCACCGATAAAAACTATTTAAAAAAATTACAAAATTATTAAACAAATATATATTATAAAAAGGAAAAAAATAAGTAAAATTATTAATAAATAAATAATGTTAATTTTATGAATGTCAAAAATAAATTTTATAATTAAAAAATAATAAACTTTAAAAATATTAAAAAAATGAAAAATATTTATTAATTATATAAATTATCAACAAATATATATTAAAATGAAAAATGAATTCATATTAATTATATACATTACAACCATATTAAAAACATTAAATGTAAAGAATAAATGTGTATAAATAAATATTAAAAATGATTAAGTTACAAAAACATTAAAATAATGAATACTAAAAATAAATTAATTATAAAAATGAATAAGTTACAAAAATATTAAATGAATAAATATTAAAAATGAATAAATTACAAAAAAAGTAACAAATAATTGAAATTATTAAAGAATGTATAATATTAAATAATATTAAATGAATAAATGTTAAAAAAGAGTGAAATTTAATAAATAAAAAATCAATATATTGCAAAAAAAATTAAAAAAATGAATAATTGTTATTATATTATATTAGGTTCCTGGGGGTACAATTACATTAAACACACACACACACATCACACACACAGTCTAGGAAAGGCAGACCATAGCCCCACCAAGGTATATCCCACCCATCAAGCCTTATTTATTCAGTACACGGCCTAAACGCCTAGTGGGCATGAAGCTCATTACATGGCCCAAAGGCCCACAAACTGGTCTGAAGGCCCAATGCACCACATTGCATGCATCATCAAGTCTATGTCATTGCCTGTCTGCATCATGCATGTGTCACCACATGCATGCGTCGTGTCAGCGTCACCACCTGCCTGCGGAAATTCGCCCCCACCCAGATTTGAACCCGGGTCTGTTGTAAGATTACGGGAAGCCTTTACCACTTAGGAAAGCCCCCAACTATATAATAAGTGTTATTAATTATATATATTATTAAAAAAATTAAAAATGAATGTATGTTAAAATGAAAATGAATATATATTAATTATATAAATTACAACTGTATTAAAAACATTAAATGTTAATGAATAAATATTTATAAATAAATATTAAAAATGGATAAAATTACAAAAATATTAAATGAATAAAAATTAAAAGTGAATAAATTACAAAAATATAAAAAAAATAAGATTCTTAATGAATAAATAATATTAAAAATGAATAAATTAGATAAAATGTTGAAAAAATAATAAATAGTATATATTAAATAAAAATGAATAAAATTTACCAATTAAAAACAAAATATATTAAATATATTGTGATAATAAATAAATTTCTAAAATGAATATTAAAAATTGAATAAATTACATAAATATTATGTTTGTGTGTGTTTCAATATAAAAGTACATTAATTGTGTATATGTATTTGTGAAATTAATGTGTGTGTATATATAACACATGTTTGATATATGTGAACTTGAAAAAAAATGACCATTATATAATATGTTATTAAACATCTATTTCTCCATACTAATTAGTCAATATTTTTAATTAATATTAATTTTTAATTATTTTATAAACTCTTTTTCACTAAATTTATGACTTATTAAATGTAAATACATATTTGGTGTTATATAAATCATATTTAAGGAAATATTAAATATTGATATATATATATATCAATATATATATTTATATATTAAAATGAAGATTAATATATATATGTTAATTATGTAAATTAGAACTGTATTTAAAAAAATTAAATGCTAAATAATGAATATGTATAAATAAATATTAAAATGAATAAAATTACAAAAATATTAAATAAATAAATATTAAAAATTAATAAATTACAAAAATATTAAAAAAATATTAATGAAATTAATAATAATAATAATAATGAATAAATTAAGATATATACAAATTAAAAGGTAATAAATTTTGTATATAAAAATAAAAATATAAAACTGAATAAAATTTAATAATTAAAAATATAATATATTAATAATTAAATATCAATAATTAAAAAACTAAAATGATAATATAGAAAATTTATTATTTATAAATGTGTGATTCTATAAAATTGAATTAATTTTGTATATGTACATGTGAAATTATTGTATGACATATTAAGTGTAAATATGTATTTAGTCGATATTTTTAATTAATAATTAAATATTTATTATTTGATATATATGTCAAATTGAAAAAATAAATTACATTAGTATAGAAAAATGTTATTAAATGCCAATTAATATTAATTAGTCAATATTTTTAATTAATATTAAATTTTAATTAACTAATAAACCATTTTCACTAAATATAAGACATATTAAGAGTAAATACATGTTTAGTATTATATAAATCATATTTAAGAGAATTATGTGTGTGTCTATCTGTGTGTAGATATATCAATATGAATATATTTCTATATTAAATATGACTTTTAATAATATATAATATTTTATAGGAAGATCTCCTTTTATCAATATTAAAATACGCACTGGTAAAGGTCACCATTATCTAAGACTAGATAAAACCAACATTTTATCAGTGGTTTTTTTAGATCAAATAAATTTAGCCACTCAATATTCTCAATTATGTAGTAGTGCAAGTATATAAATTTTCATAATGATGAATCACATTACTGATATATGAATGAACAAAATTATTGAGATAGTTTGATTGTGTTAGTAATGTTCTTAAAATTATTACGATGCTTCACATATGCATTATTACATTAAGTGCTAATATTTCCTTTACACTAAAAGTGTTATTAGAATTGGAATTATTTCATTTTTGAATTTTTTACAATAAAATTGTAATTTTTAAAGTATTTTATTTTTTAATTATTGAATTAGGTTACTAGTAATATTATGTCGTCAATATAAAATTTTGAGAGTTTCAATGCTCATGTGGAATTGTTTTTAGAGGTATATTTCCTATAAAAAAATATATAAGTTTTATGTTTGATGAAATTGATTAGAACGTTTTGAAATGATTTTTTAAAACTATATTAAAATTTATGCACTTTCATGCTGATTTTTTGGATATATAAAATAAAAACTCATTTGAAAAATATTTTAATTTTTATTCCAATTATTAATTTAAAAAATTGATATAAATTATTTTTATTTTTTTATTATGTGTGAGTTTATATATTTATATATATATATATCACCTTTGGAAGAGTTCTTGTAGTTATGGTTATTCACTCTGTTCAAAATACAAGGGGGTTCGATTATCAGATGTTGTGGTTCGATGTCAAAATTTCACAACCAAATTATTTAAGTCCCCTAACATTAATAGACATTGTAGGCAAGAACATTTTTACTAACTCGATTCATAGTATTCATTCGAGACATGAGGTGTGGTAACAATGATAGTGGGGAGTGATACCATAAGATGGGCATAAACTATATGGATTAGGTAGGGTTTATGTGTCAAAAAAAGAAAATTTATATATAAATATATATGTGTGTGTGTGTGTAATGATTTGAAATAGTTTTTTTAAAATATTTCTTATGTTATTAAAAAGAAAAAAAGATAGGGTTCCACATATTTTAAAAAATGGGTCAATGGAGGCATGAACCACATTCACGCTTTCCCACCCAGTGAAGAAGTATGAACGGGGTTTATAACTCTTGGCCTTAGAGAAGTATGCATCAACCACATTCACACCTCTTCATAATTTTTATTTTTTTTATTTTTTTTCAATATTAGTTAATAATTGATATTTTAAAAAAAATATTTTTGAATTTTTTTGATATAATTAGTAGTAATTTATTAATAGGTAATATATTTATTAATTATCAATTGTATTATTTATTATTAATTAATAATTTTTTATTCAGTTATTAATATGATTAATTTTAACATCTCATTACTCATTTTTAAGTACTTATTTACCCATATATTGATCATCCTTTTTTGGGTCTAGTTTCATGTCATTTTTTGGGACTTTTAAAAAAAATAGATTTTTTGGGGGTTGTGCATGGTTGGTAAATGGTTAGGTAAAACTATACAGTTTGGTCCAACAAACTAGAAACCATGTTCAGAGGCTCTGGAGGGTGTCACATGATTGGCACACGGATATTCCAAACTGTGCTGCCACCCCTCAAAAACATGCATCCTTGGGCACTGAGGGTTTTTATGGTTGGTACATGGTTAAACTAATCATGTGTAAAAACCATGTACCCTTCCCAAAATCCTAGTAAGGTTGCATGTTTAGGTTCATAGTTAGTACTAATCATGTGGCCTACCCAGAAAACCATGAAAATAGTTTTTAAATTCCTCAAAAAATTTAATTAAAATATTAAAACCTCCATTATTAATCTTAAACACCTCACATTAGAATCTAATTGAATTCCTTGTATTTTAGAGGCTCTCAATAGGTGAATTGAATCCTCCAACCTCTCTTCCTCTTATATCAAAGCATCGATGTATGTGCTTGATCTCTCCCCAGTAAGTGATTTATCCTTGATTTGTAATTCCTATTTCCTCTATTCTATCCTCATTTGAGAGTGATTAATTCACATATTGTTGATGGATTTTATCTTTTATTTTATAGATTTTAATTCTAGGGATTCCTTATTGATCTTCCTCACCATCATATCTTCATTGGAGTTTCCTATTTTTGTTGATTGTTTGATTGATTTTTTTATTAAAGGTAGGTGGTTCTGTAATGTTCTTCTCTGAAATTGAAACCATGATTTATTTATTTATTTGAAATATATTTTAAATTGTTTTCTAAAACTTTAATGGTGATGAATTGATTATTATTTCAAAGGAATGATATTTTTGAAACAAAACATATTTTTAATGGATTTGAAAATATTTTGTGATTTAAGAAAAATGTATTGAAATGACTTCATGTTAATTTCTTGAGAAAAATGGATTAAAATGAAAGATTATTTTGAAGGTAATGAGCTTTATGAAAACCATTGTTTTTGTTTTGAAATTGAAATGTAATGTTGAAATTGAAATTGGTAATTTGAACTGTAAATGATGAATTGAATTGAATTGAAATATTTTCCTATGATTGATTAATTGATTGATTGAAGCACATGTGAGACTATGTAGTAAGTGGGTGGTTAGGATAAGAATGTTAGGACTCTAAATCCTTAGAAATTTATTGATAATTACAACTCTAACTAAACCTAGTTCAGTATGATTACCCTCTATGGGGTTTTGATTGATTATATCCTGATTTCTGAAGCCTATGGATGTGTCTACACACAGTGAACTATAATTATTTTCCAATAACTGTGAGGATCATATATCCTAGAACTAACTAACCATAGTGATTATGGATATATTTCTTATTTTTTATTTGATTGTTACATTCTAACAATTATACAACTATTTTATTCGTGTATTTATTTATGAAAATGTTCATTTAATCATGTTTTTATATACCTTTAATATAATTGAAATCATGTTTTGACTAATAAATGTGAAATGATTTATCATGCCTTATATTTATTTAAATTTAAGCATAAAATGGTTTATTTTTATTGGAAGAGTTTATGGAACACTTGGTGAGATCCTACTAGGATGTTTAGCTCACTCCCAACCTTTCCCTCTGGATGTTTGTAGATAATGTTATGTCAGGTATAGAAAAAGGTAAAGCACCACTTATAGGTGGCAGGTCCACTTGATTCATGGGACTATGAAGTGACGGTGGTGACCAGTGGAGCTATGGTCCACTTATTGCATGGGGTTTTGTGAGACTTTATCTTAATGGTTTATGTGTTTCCTTTTAGATGATGTGTGAATTTGGGATGTTTATTTATCTACTTATGGTAATATTATCCTTTAGGAGTGTTTAGAATACCGATTGTTTATTATTTTATCTTCAGATATTATTTTTTGATGGTTTTTTATCTAGAAAAATAATTCTCTTTGAGGTTTGGTATAATGCCAGGAGCAAGTCTCAAACCCATGGGGATTAGGAACACCCTTAAGTATATGTCAGATCTAGTTTGGGTACTTATATACTAGGGTATTCAGGCTAGTTCATGACAAAATTGTATTAAAGGTTAGTTTTAGCATCTTTTCTTAATGTCAGTAAGCAGTCTGGGGTGTCCTGGTAGATAAATGGTAGAATTTTTTGAACTTAGAATGTAGTTTCAAGTGATTTCCTGGCAATCTCTCATCGTATCAAGGCTTAATTCACCATGGGTGTTTGAGAAAGGAATCTTTTAGGAATAAATTGAACTAATTATATTCTATTCACAATTTGATCTAAGTATTTTGAAGTCCCATAAATTTTAACTCTATATGATGGAATTGATATTCCTATATCACTTGATTGAGTTAATGATCTGAGTATCTTTGATGATTTTTAGTTTTTTTTGTTGTTATTGTGTAGTTTACTGCCCCATGAGAAGGAATTTGAATATACCTTATGTGGGAACTATCGATGAACCATGGAAATAGAACCCTATGGTTTATTAGAATCTCATTGAGATAGTTGTTTGTGTAGTCTAAAATCTAGGATAGGTACCTTCACCCATTCTTGTTTAGGATCTGGTAGTGGAACCTCAAAGGGATGAATATAGAGATTCTTCTATGGATTTTATTCTCCAAAACCACCATATTTCCAAGGATTGAACAATCCTCAAGAGGCATAGGATTGGTTGAAAAATATTGAGCAGATTTTTGAGTTCTTAGAAATTCCAGATTCTATAATGGTGAAGTGTACTACCTTTAATATTGAAGTACCTAGTAGGAGGTGGTGGGATTTTATGGTTACAGTGAAGAAACATGAATTCTTGGAGTGAAAATAATTAAGATCCCTATTTATAGAATAGTTATATCTAGATCTGTTGGTTTTGGAAAAGTCTATGGTGTTTCTTAACCTACAACATGGCGATAAGGTCGTGGCTCGGTATATAAATCATTTTGATGAAATTGTTTAGTTTTCACCTGAGGTGGTTATAAATGATAAATTGAATACATGTAGATTAGTGATGGGTTTTTTATCTGATATCCAATATCAAGTTTTCATGTTAAAGCTCACTTTTTATGATGATGTACTAAAAAGAGAATTGATGGATGAGCTTTACCTGGATAGTGAGTCACGGTTGATGGGAGTTCCTTATACCCCTAGTTGAAGTTCTTTTAATTACTTTAAAGGAAATATGATGCTTGATGAGTCTCATATAGAATATTTACATCATGTGTCATTTATACCTTTTGTAGCATCTAGTAGAGGCCTATTGACTTGCTTCTAGTGTGGAAAGGTTATGCATTCAAAGTGGGCTTGTACTAAGCCACCAAAGATTTTTTGGTTCATGTAGTCACTCAGGACACCTATAGAAGTTCTACTATATCTTTTTTTCCTATGTAGTGGAATGGGTTCATCAGCACTTAAAATTACTATGTTTTAATTAAATGTTTCAAGAACTAAGGGGTTCTAGACACAAGAATCCAGAATAAAGCTTCTTCACATAGTGGAAGAGTCTCCATAGGAATCTAATGCAGGTCTAGCGACAATGAGAGGTTCAATCACTATAGCTTCGTCATTAGTGATTACTTTATTTGATACTAGTGCATCTTACTCATTCATATATACTCACATTGTGAATTTTCTGAATATTTATACAAAGATTGTGTCTTATGTGATAGATATTTCTATTCCCCACATAACGAAGAGAGATCGGGGTCTCCAACACCCTTCTTGCATCTTATCTTTATTAGAGATTGAGATCATCTGGTAATTTCTAGTTCTTGATATGAAACCTCTTTATTTTATTCTCAATATGGATTGAATAATTTCTTATAAAGCCTGTATTTATTTTTATCTATTGTGGGTCTCTTTTACTACCCATGATGGGGTGTGTCTTGTTTTCTAGGGAGAATGGGACCCAAGATCAAGTAGAGTTGTATCTCCTATTTTGGAGCTAGGTAGAGTAATATTGGTGTTTTCTTTTGATCTGGACAAAGAATCATTGAGGGGTAATCTTCCCCCAGTGGTCATCAATTTTCATGATGTATTTCCATTTGAATTTCTATCTTTCCCCTAATAATAGAGGTAAAGTTTTATATTTAATTGGTATCAAGTACCCAGTCCATATTTATTTATTCTTACTATATAACACCAACTAAATTGAAAGAGTTGAAAACTCAACTATAATATTTTATGGATAAAAAATTTATACACCTGACTATGTCACCTTGTATGATGATTATTCTTTTTGAAAAGAATGAATATGGGACTCTTCACCTTTATGTTTATTACTGAAAACTCAAACGAGTTATGGTAAAGAACAAGTAACCATTTCTTTAGATATATTTTTTTTATCATTTGGAAGGGATAATGTGGTTTATGAAGATTTATCTTCAATATGGTTATCACCAGTTGAGAATTAAAGAATCTAGCATGAGTATCTTGACTCATTCATAGTGGTTTTTTTGGATGAAAAATTTTCTTTAATATAAAACCAAGTAGGGTCTTGTGCATCATCTGAGATATTTTTTTAAAATTTTGAGATATCGTCAACTTTATTCCAATCTATCAAAATGTGATTTATGGATTCAGGAAGTGAATTTTTTGGACACATGGTCTCAAAACATGGTGTTTTAGTTGACCCTGAGAAGGTAAAATCTATTATGACATGGGAACAACCATGAAATGTTTTTGAGATTCTATGACTCATGATTTTAATGGGTTATTATCATCATTTTATCAAAAAATTATCTTATTTGTCTTATCCAAATACCGCTTCTTCTTAGAAAGGAGTAAATTTATTATGGGATGTGAAATGTCAAAATCCTTTAGATGAGTTGAGGTGCTTATTAACTTATGTTATAGTGCTGACTCTTTTGGTGTATAGGAAGGGATATGTGGTGTTTTTTAATGCAACATGTTTGGTTTTGGGTTGTGTTATCATGCAGGGTGATCGTGTGGTGGCCTATGGTTCCCAACAGCTTAGATTACATAAGAAGAATTATCTGTCCCATGATCTCAAACTCATAGTCATGATGAATTCTCTCAAGAGTTTGTAGCATTAACTTTTTGGAGAAAGTTTTAGCATCTATTTTAATCACATAATTATAAGTTTTGTCTTCTCATAGAAATATTTGAATATTCATCAAATTTGATGGGTGGAGTACTTCCAATCCTTTGATTTTGACATTTGTTACATCCCTGGTAAAGGTAATGTCATTGATGATGCCTTAAGTATGAATCTTCCAACCCAGGTCATCGAAGTAACATCAGAAGAATGGAACTTTATGGATCTCATTGTTCATATTCATTTGGGAGTTTAGGAGGAAGAGTCTAAGATCATTCTAACAAGTGTAAAGTTGGCCTCCTACCTTATCACAATGATTATTCAGACTCATCATCTTGATGATGAGTTTCATGGAATTAGGTACTCTCTTCATGGTGGGGAGGCCATTGTCAAGTGGTAATTCTCCTTAGAGGGTATCCTATGTTTTCAGAACTGGTGCATCATACCCTTTCCTGTGAGAAAGGATATAATGGGGAACTATCATAGTTCCTAGTGGGAAGTGCACCCTAGCACCATGAAGATGTTATATGACATGAAGTAACTATTATGGTGGCCAGGTATGAAACAATACATTGTTGAATTTGTTTTCTCATTTCTATACCTATTAGTAGGTCAAGGTTGAGCACTAGAAACCTTTTAATTTGCTTCAACACATTCCTATTTAAACCTATAATTGGGATGAGATTTAGATGTGTTGCTTGGTTGGGTTGCTTCATACCCCATGATGATAGAATGTGATATGGGTAGTGATTAATCGGCTGACCAAATCATATCAATTCATTACCATTTGAGATACAACCAAATTTGAGTACTTAGGAAGCTTGTATATATATTAGATCATAAAATTGCACAGAGTTACATCTATTATAGTTTCGGATAGGTATCCCTGATTCACTTATTATTTTTTAGAGGACTCTAGGAGTTGTTGACATCCATTGTGAGTTTGATAATATCTTATCATACATAGAAGGATGTAGAGACAAAATGTACTATACAGATATTGGAAGATATGATTTGTTCTTTTGTTCTTGACTTTGGTGGAACATGGGATAACCAATTGGGAGTGGTTGAGTTTTCTTATAATAAAAGTTACCAATATTCCATCAGGATAGCACCCTTAGAGGTCTTGTATGGATGCACCTGTAAATCATTATTATGTTGGAAATAGAATGGTGAAACATCCCAAATTGGACCTAGTTTTTTCTAAGAGATGGTGACTTAAGATTCAGTTAATTAATCATAGAATGGTAATGATGCAAAGATGATATAAATATTATGCTGATATTCATATATCCCTTTGGATTTTGTAGTTGGATATCAGGTTTTCTTGAGAGTTTCACCTCAGTTAGGTCTCCAAAGGTTGGGGAAACAAAGAAATATTGCACCAAGATACGCAGGACCATTTGAGGTTGTTGAGAAGATTAGAAAAATGGATTACAATTTGTCTTTTCCACCTTGGTTGATATCCATTCATAATGACTTTCACATATTTCAACTCAAAAAGTATCTCTATGACCCATATCATATCTTGAGCTGGGAGGAACTTAATGTTAAACCTAATTTATCCATGACTGAGTAGCCAGTATAGATTGTTGATTCTAAGATTAATTTTCTTCATGGAAATTCTATACCTTTGGTTTTATTGCTATGGAAATATTATTCTAAATCACATGAGTCTTAGGAGTGTGAGGCACTTATGAGAAAGTAGTGACCTCATATCTTTGATATGGAATATTCTCGATAGGATTTGTGGGGGAATAAAGTGATTATAGTGAGAAGGTTGTAACATACCATTACCCAATTTTAATACTTCTTGACCATTGTTTTGATCATACTTTGTTTGGTTCTTGTTCTAGGTTAATTTTGGGGACTTGAAAAAATTTAAAGGTTTTTGGGGTTATACACGGTCAATGTATGGTTAGAGAAAACCAAGCGGTTTGTTCTAGAAAACCATACACTCTATATAGAGCGTCTAGAAGGTGCCACACTATTGGTGCACGATTAGACCAAACCAAGGATCCATCCCTTCAAAACATACATCCTTAGGTAGTGGGGGTTTTCATGGTGGGTGAATAGTAAAACTAACAATGTATCCAAATCGTGAACCCTTTCCAAAATCCCAATAAGGGGTAATAGTTAGGCACATTATTAGTAAACATCATGCAATCTACCCAACAAACCATGTGAATGGTTTTGAAATTCCCTAAAAAATTTAATTAAAATTCTAAAACCCCCTTTATCAATCCTAAACACCTCTCATTCGACCCGAATCAAATTCCTTTGATTTTAAAAGATCTCTAGAGGAGTATTAGATCTTATAACCTCTCTTCATCATAGATCAAATTTCCAGTAGATGTGTTTGATCTCTCCCTATTAATTGATTTCTCTTTGATTGGTAATTCCTATTTCCTATCTTCTCTCCTCCTTTGAGAGTGATGAATCCATATGTTTTTTATGGGTTGGATCTTTTATTTTATGGATTGTAATTCTAGTGATTTTTTCTTGATCTTCATTACCATCAAATCTTCATTGGCATTTCTTATTTTGGGTGATTGATTTATTGATCTTGGGATTAAAGGTAGGTACTTTTGTAATGATTTTCTATACAATTGAAGCCATGATTTTTTTCTTGATTTGAAATGTATTTTTAATTATTTTCTAAACCTTGAATGGTGATTATTTTATGGTTGATTTCAAAGGCATGACATTTTTGAAATAAAATATATTTTCTAAGGACTTGAAAATGTGTCTTGATTTGAGAAAATATAGCTTTAAATTACTTTCTATTGATTTATTGAGAAAAAATTATTAAAATGAAAGATGATTTTAAAAGGCATGAACTTGATGAAAACCACTGTTTTGGTTTTGAAATTGAAATGGTGTGTAGAATTTGAAATTGTGAATTTGAACTATGAATGATGAATTGAATTGAAATGAATTATTTTCCCATGATTGATTAATTTATTGAAGCACATGTGAGCATGGGTAGTTAGTGGGTGGTTTGGACAAGAATTCTAGGACTCCGACTCCTTAGAAATAGATTGATGATGAAAACTATAACTAAACCTAGTTAGACATGATTTACCCCGATGGGGTGTTGATTGATTCTATCTCAACAGACTAAGTCTAGGGATGTGTGCACACACACTAAGCTGTAATGATTGACCAGGAAATGTGAGGATCTTATAGCCTGAAAATAACTACGCATAGGACTTATGGACATGTCATGCAGTTTTTATTTTATAATTACATACCGATGATTATAAAACTATTTTATTCATGTACTTGATTTATGAAAATGATCATTTAAGCCTTTTTTGATATACCTTCCATCTAATTGATTTGATAGTATGTTTTTATTGATGAATGTGAAATGATTAATCATGCCTGTATTTACTTAAATTGAAGCATAAAATGGTTTATTTGTATTGGAACTACTTATAGAACACTCGGTGAGATCCTATTAGACTGTTTAGTTCATAAACTACCTTTGTCTTTGGGAGTTTGTAGATTATGTTATGACAAGTCCTGAAAAAGGGAAAGTACCTCTTGGATGTGGTAGGTTCACTTGATTCGTGGGATTTTAGAGTGATGGGGGTGACTGGTGGAGTTATGGACCACTTATTTCATGGGGTTTTTTGATACTTTATCTTGATAGTTTCTATGTTTCCTTTTGGATGATATGTGAATTTGGGATGTTTACCTATCTACTTGTGGTACTTTTCTCCTTGAGGAGTGTTTGGCATATTGAATATTTATTATTTCATCTTCCTCTATTATGTTTCAATGGTTTGTTCTTATAGAAAAACCCTTCCATATAATGTTTGATATGATGTTAGGTTCTAGTCTCCAACCCATGGGAATTGGAAATGCACATTGGGCTATGTCAGAGCTGGTTCGGGTACTAGTGTACTAGGGTATTTGGGATGGTCTGTGATAGGTGTTGGATCTATAGTATCCTCACTTGTACCCTATCCCAGATCTAAGTATATTGGATACTAACTATAAATATACCCAAAAAGTTAATAATATGGTTGTTGTATAAAGGATGTCTTTGGATCAGAGGAAAATAAAGAGTACAACACAGACAAGTTATCCTCTATCACTGTAGAAAAATCAAACACACTAACAGACTATGATGTGTTAGGGCCCTCTGGACGAATAACCTATGGTTGTGGTTGTGATTGTGGTTATATCTATTTCTATATATTTGCCACTAGTTGTGGTTGTGTTTGTGGCTATGGATCACGTGAAATAGGAAGTGGAGGAGCATTTGGCTGATCATGGTGAACATCCTCCTCTTGTGCCACATATGCTTTCATAACAGTTTTTTCAACCCCTTTCATATCTATATCAAGATCAGTATCCCTAAAATCACCTACTACATCAAATAAAGTCCCATAATAAATCTCATCCATGGGAAGAAGTGGCTTTGTCACTGCACTATGAATGTAGGCCTAGTAAAATTTTCCTCCCTTTGTAGGATCAAAGATGTGAATGAGCTTGGTGATATGAGAATCCTACAAAAAAATTATGCAGATCACTAAAGTTATTAAAAAATATTCAATGGTGGAAGGAAGAATTATTACCAATTCATGATAGCCTTGTTCATGTCACGTAAGATATATCAATGCGTACATGTGGTACCAAGGCTCATAATCTAGCAGATATGATAAATTCATATGTACTATGTCTTCCCCTCATAATCAGGTTTAATATCATCTATTTTTCACATCTTAATATGGCATGAATGATATTGCCTCTAGTTTAAGTCTCACTTCCCTTAAATCTTCAATGAATGGAGTGAATGAAACAAAATAGACAGTATAGTAATGTGATGATAGAAAATGAAATGCTTCCTAACTCTATCAAAATGATTTCACTCAACAATACGAACATGAATCATAGGTATGACACATGTTCTGGAAGTAAGAATTTTCATATAATAAGGTGGGATACTTTGGATGATAGGCTCAATATATGGAATCCATGAAACCTAAAATATCAAAAAAATGAAAAAATAATTAATAAATGAATTCATGTAAAATAAAAAATAATAATTCAACTATATAATTAATAATAATGTACATAATTTAGTTGAAGACTGTCCAACATATGTATGTAAGAGTTGACATAATGTTTGGCGATATTTAAATATCATTGTGTCTAACTCCACCTATAGATTACATTTTTATACTTATATTTCATAATAAAAAACTATACATTTTATTTTCACAAAAGAAGGAAGTAAAAATATATCATCATCTATGTGGAGACTCTCATAAAATATCTATAGGAAATGACGCATGAGAATATGGAGCTAAGTGAGGGATGCTCTCCCAGATCCACATCTGGATAAGAATAATGAATCCAATAATCTATATCTTATCAATGAAACATACACTACATAGCGTTATGTATATATAAGAAAGAAATGAATGCCCCTATATATACCTCCTTATCTTATCAAAATCCTCCAGTAATGGTAAATATGTAAATTAGATAGATGTAGTCGAATGATCAATGAAGATCATGCCACCAATAAGTCACAAAATTTATGCACAAGAAAATCCCAGTATTGTGATCTCATCATCATCATCGAATGGATGGGTGAAGTGTTTGTTGATCCATGTAATGCACAATCTACTCCCAACATCATCTCGGAACTCAGTTCCCAGTATTATGTGAACTATATCAAACCTAACCATGCTAACTCATCCCATTATATCTACATCATTTATGGGGAGTCACAAAATAATGGATACATCCTCAAGAGTAATGTTTATTTATTCCTCTATAAAATGAAATGTATGTGTTTCTAGCCTTCATATCTTTACTAGGGTAGAAATTAGTAGATGATCGATGAATGTGAAGTAACACATCGCTACACAAAAGAACCCATTATGGTAAATATGAGGGATGATGGCAGGAGGTGGTGAAACATGATGGAAATGATGACACCTCCGTATGCTCAGAGTGGGAACCTGGCATCCATAAATGACTAGCCAAGAAACATTTATGTCCTGGAATGTGAGAAATGTAGGTCCTATCATCTCTATATTTGATATCTTCATTACCTTTTATATATGATCAATACAACTTGTAAAATATTTTTTAAAAGACTATAAGAAGAAAAATGAGGTTAACAATTATCATTCATAATTAAGAATTATGATGAAAAATGATATAAACAAATACATGTTACTGATGTTGTTGTATTAGTCCATCAATTTATTATTTTAATGATCTAAAATCATGTTTAATTTATTTCTAAATAATTATATATATATATATATATCAACCATGATAAAAATTCTGTATAATAAAAGTGACTATATGATATATTCAACTAATCATCAGATTTCAAGGACAGATTTAAAGACAATTTGTTTAGAGACTGAACCACTTATTATTCAATTCCACTATGTATTTAATTTATTAATAGTTGAAATATCGCAAAATTATTTTTGATTGAAACTATAAATGAAACAAGCCAAAGATGAAATAATCAACAAATGAAACAAGCCAAAAATAAAAGGATCCATAAATGAAAAATACCAAATACAAAAAAAAATATACTCAATGGTGATAAAATACATAAACTCAATCAAAGATTCTATGAATTGGAGCCACTTCCCTCCACTTGGGGACACGTTTTACTAATATGATCTTCTGTGTGAAAAATGCTAAAGGTTTTGGGAATAGAATAAGTGTCAAGGTGGGTGATAAACCAAGAAGGTTATATCAATTTTTTAGATCATTAATAATATTTTACATGATGTGAATTCCATGAATAGTGAAATTTTTTCACTAAATATTGACATAGAGAAACCCAAAACCCCATAGAGAATTTTTCATGTTAAATTTATAATTAGATTATTTAATGTCAAGAGAAATGAATACCTAATATTAGGAAATTTATTTGATGATGATGTTGATCTTCTATAACATTATATTCCATGGAAATAATGATCACTACAACCTCACCTCTCTAAGAAAAAACCCTCAAGAGATGATACTTTAAAGGTACGTGTTGTGTATACTGATGTAAACTTGTCTCTTTTGTGAGATCTTCTACTGCAATATTATCACAATAGACTATGATAGGATATTTACTTCTATGTACTATGTCGATATATTGGATGAAGTTTTGTATCCATACTACTTCTTTAGCTACATTAGAAGCTCTAGGAATCCAATTCTTTCTTGAGGTATGAAATCCTTTTCTTTCTGCCTTTTTTAGATTTAAATGATTTTTTATGGACTATATGAATTCCCTTTGAGGTTATGGGGGTATTGGGGGTGTTAGGGGCTTGTTCAAAGACTTAATCTTGTCTTTTTAGAGAAATCAAGTACGATGCATGGTTAGTTGAAATCGTGAGGGGCAGGTCTCATGGTTACTCCTAATCGTGTGAAGTTGGATGGTGGGCTAGAGAAGCCCTAAAGGTTTTTCATACCATGAAATTTGAGGTGCATTACCATTTAGGAGATCTACAGTTTTGATAGTGGTATGAGGCACAGTTTTCACACATTTTTTCAAACCATGCACATTAATCATGTTAGGCGCCCCTCCTTATAGCAATGCGCGCGTGGTTGGTGCATGTTTGGCACACAGTTTGGCCAACCATATAGCCAAATTGTGTAGCCCAGTATTTTGGGTGAAATTAAAAAAATTATCTTAATTAATCTAATATTTTAAAACTAATTTCTTCATTCTCTCATGTTGTATAGTGGTGGGATTATAAGATCTCTCCTTTGGCGCATAAACTAGGAATCAGTAAATATTCTCCATCTGAGATCAGAATCAAGATCCATCAGAAGCATCGAATCTATCTCAATAAGGTCTCAATTCCTTGTGTTCCATTATTCGTTTAACTTTGGATCAATGAAGTTATTTAGTTGAAAGATAATATTCCCTATTTCATGTTCTTTATCCATTCTTCATTTTTCTCCCGATCTAAGTCGAATCAAGAGTCTATACTAGATGAGTGCTCTAATATGGACCTGTGGTAGGTGGTATCATTATTTTCCCTAAAATTAGAGGTGTTTATATATATTTCATTGTGTTATGCACCCAATTATCATAGAAACACCCTTAAAATGAAATTTAATCCTTATTTAAATAGATAGGAATCACCTATGTAATTTATGAGACCTGTTGATAAATTATTAAAGATTATAGACCTTGAATTCAAACCACCCATTAGGTGAGTTTTTTAATTAATTAGACCACCATGGATGGAATATGAATTGGACTACCTTGAGGTGTGTCATTTACCCCTTTACATGGGATGTTAAATGATGAATTGTAATTGATATTAATTAGTAAATTGTATTAATTAAATGGAAGGGAAGGGAAGACCATGTCCCTAGGCTCATACCATGTAATTATTTTCTTAAGCATGAGTTTCCCCTTATTTTGGTATTCCCATGTGATAAAATTAAGAGGATAATCCTTTTAATATTATCCCATGCCTTAATCCACCTTCTATGATGAGTTTGAAATAAAATGATCGTGGTGATGACCTTGACATAGTTGAATGATATTTATTGAATGTTTACAAAATGCCTTGGGTGAAACATGGGTTCTTATACGACCACCATGGATGGACACATTTGGCTACTTTCTTACTTATACTTGAGTGACACTTGGACTCCCTAGAGGACTTCTAAGGATAGACTCAGAGGATTTACGATTATATGTTTGGGTTACACATGTACTCCTAACATGGTCTACCAAGGAAGAAATCATAGGGAAGTTGATCATATACACCATGGGTGACACTTGGGATCCCTTAGCTGACCACCAATTATGGACTCAATGAAAGATAAAGTTACACCACAACAAGATTGATACTAGGATTTCGATGAGGAATACCTAGGATGGTCTTATAAGGTTATTGGTTCATGTTATGCCTAGAGTGATGCATGGATTCTAAATAAGGAATGATAAGGATAGGTCTAGGTTCTTAATTGAATAATCAATGAAATTATTTATACAACTTGTCTTCCAAGCCAAAGAATAATCTTGGATTTGGTTAGTGTCTTACACTTTATCGATATCCTAGTCAGGCATCTATTGTTCACATATCTTTATGGGGGACACAGGTCTATGTGCCAGGTCTTGAGAGTTATTCATTAAATGATAATTTTTAATTAAATGAACTTACTTAGATGAGATAGGACTGACTATTTATTCAGGGAATTTCCATCTAAGGCCGAATCAAGTAGCAGAGGATGGGTGTCCATGGGAACCCAGAACATTATAGGTCATTTACCTTCAATTACTTCCTTTATATATTATATTAGTGCCTGAAAACTGTTATTATATATATTCACTAACTAGATGGAATTAGATAACTTTGGGTGATGACCAACAAGGATTGTATGTCACACCCTGTTTGGGACACTTTTAGGTACCCGGACAGACTATTTGGATGCAGGTATGGATAAAGAAAAGCACCCTGCTACAGGTTTTTGATTTCTAGTTAGGAGTAGGGGAGCACAAGATAGGCTTGAGGCTTGTGATGTTGGTTGTGATAGATTTTGGTCTTTTTTTATTTTTTATATGTATTTTACACCTTCCATGTATACCTGATTTGGATGTTTTATAGAAACATGAGATGTATCATCATCTTCTATATATGAGACCACTTCTGGTATTTTTGTTATATCTATCTTTGGATATTATTTATTGTATAATTGATTTACTGCTTATTCTACTTATCTGTTATTGTATATCTGATATTCTACACTCTAGTGATGTGGGCATAGTCTCCCCACAGACACACCTAAGGCCCTAACTGCTAGTCGGTAGCCTCTGGCATTTGGGGAGATGTGCTTGAGACAATGTGGCCAACCAGGATTATAACGACCCATACTTTACATACATTTTTAATACTTCAAAATTTAAGCACACTTATTACAACATATGACAAAACCACAAAGGACCGTATAGGTATAGTGTCTTTAGAAACTGGGAAACATAAACAACTGGTTCATAAATATTCTACAGTGTCTCCCATTTATTTCATCATATCTAGGGTCCCTTTTAGAATATTCTACTTAATATCCATCTTCCTGACCTGGGTAAAAGAAAACATACAAAAAAGGGTGAGCTCAAATGCTCAGCAAGGGCAAATAAAGGAAATAAAGATCATATCATATCTATTTGAAAATCATAACCTGCAAAAGAGATCATAATATCTTAACATGGAATAAATCATAGAAGTGAAAATGAGATCCCCATAATAATAACATAAAACTTGAAACTTTGTGGCATGCACACATAATCATGGAAAATCATTTCTTGTTAGTCATGACTCATTGCCAAGACTATCTTAGCGGACAAAGTCCATTTCTGAACCGAGTTCACTCCTCGTTTCAGTCCTGTATCACTGAACCGAAATAACCTTCCGTTCTAGCCATGTCTATCTCATGAGATATAAATCTTTACCCAATTCATTGGAGGGAGATATATGTCTCACCCATCTTATAATGAATCCTTTCTTATGTGTGCCACATAATCATAAATCATACATCATCGCATAACACATGTAACAAAAATGGGATTCTTGAAACATCATGACATCATAAAACAAATCATATAAGGTAAATGACTTCATAAAAATAATTTCCTCAAAACATAATCAAATCAATGTAATAATAGGGATAAAAAACAGAACCCTATATTATCTTAGATGGAAAATAATTTTGATAAAACATTTGAACTCCATTCTTGAGGAAAATATCCTTTCTACTTCAAAAACACTTTTCTTTTCTTAACATGTCATACAATTATAAACTAAAAGAAGTTGATTAAAAATAAACTTGAAAAATTATAAAGTAATATTCTTGGAAATAATGTTTTAAAAATCCATTCTTTCCATATAAGTTAAAAAAACATTCTTCGTACTTTTGTCGGAAAAGTCAAAAAGTACCTCGTACGAAAAACGACAAAAGATTCCTTTCATATATTTTACTAAAAACTCACCGAAGGGTAAAATTGGATATAAAATATTTTATAAGGATGGAAATAATATTACATATTGAGAGAACATGGATGTGGATGATAAAATACACCCCATTAATTACCAAAGTAAAAACAATCGCGGATAAAAGTGAGATTGTGATATTTCCCTTACCTTAGGTCCAATTTGATTTGTACGTGTCCGAAGCTCCTGTATAATGGTTTAAATAATTTTATTGACTTATTCCAGAATAATAAATATTGATATGATATCATATATGGTCATACTCTTAGCTTCTTATTAGTAATATTTCATTGTTACTTGTTACTCGGGTCTTTATTGCCTTTTGTTCTTATGCGTGTTTTGCCGAATAAATTATTATTCTTATTTTAAGGTTATAGATACCTTATATCCAGAATGTTATTAGTGTAACATATATCATATTTATTCATTCAATTCATTTATATAATTACTATGTAATGATGATCATGTAGAACGAGTCGCATCACATCGTGGAGACGGTATTCCGTACGTATGCACGAGCGATGATATTGTTCCCATGATCGTGGAATTGTATTTAAGTGTATTTATACTATTTCAGTATCAATATCACTTTATAATAATCATATATAGTTACTAATTACACCATTATACCCATCCTTGTAAGGTGATGGTGGAAAATAGAGTACACCACGGCGTGGAGACGGTATTCCGTACGTACGCACGCGCGGTGATTTCATTTTTCCGTAGGATGGATAGAAGGTGAATTAGGGTTGTTTCATATTTATAATAACATATAAGTATGTAAGTAATACTTATTTTATTACTTTATCATGAAAAAACTAAAGAAGAAGAAGTTGAAGAAGAAAGAAATTGAAAAGATCGGTAATGGATATTACCTCTTCTTTGAAACGCCTCTTTGAATCCTCCACTTAGAGAACTAAGATTGGTCTTTGAAGAAGACCAGGACCTCTAGGATTATTCTAGGGAAGTGGAGAAGGGATTTTGGTAGGGTTTGGATGAGATTGAGTGCTCAAATTGGTGTGAGGAGGAGGGGGAGGAGGTTCCCTTTTATAAGGGAGGAGAGGGGCACCTTAGGAATACCTCAAAATATTATTTTATATTAAAGTAAAAATCGGTTTATAATGGTTCTAAAGGGTCTTATTTCGAAGTTAAAGTGGGTATGGGTCGAAATTATATCAACCAATAAGATTTAGACAAGTTTAGGTTATTATTTTAACCTTATCAATTAGATTTAACTCTAAGTTAAATAATTTAACTTTTACCGTGACTTTTTGTTTTCTTACACTATATGGTTAATACACTTACTATAACATGCCAAACGAACCCCAAGTTGTTTATTATTAATATATATATCCTTATATAAGTCATTTGACAAAACCTTAGATTTTTATGAATAAAATAACAATTAATAATATAATATTTGATTTAAAAACTATTTTGTGTCAATTTTGACACTATTTGATATATGATTTTTGTGAAAGTCATAACAGAATTATATGTTCGAACCAAGTTGATTAAATCAACACTAATATATCATAGTAACCTAGAAAATTAGTGTAATTCATAAAAAGTCTCAAATTACATTTATTTGAGCATTTATAACATCAATTATGTTAACATTTCCTTAAAAGGGTAATTACTGCATCATCGTTGTGTCATAAATAAATTAATTTATTTAAAGTATAAAAATTATAAATAAAATATCATTATGTAGGAAATATTTTTAGCTTTCTAATTAATATTTATAGTTGAATTTATCTTATGTATAACCCCATATTAAAAATGTTTTAGTTATTAAACTTTGGTTTTAACTATTTTAACTATTCATTAAATAAAATAATATTAAATGTCATAATCTAATCCAAGTGGACCTAAATGGTCATATTATATTCATAAGGTTGTTTTTGGTCGAATTACACTTATCCAATAGAATTAGTACATGTGTTAGGGTAATAGTAATATCATATTTACCCTTAGTTATCCTATTTACTATTAACCGCGGTAAAAAAAGTAAAAAGTTACTATTCACCAAAAAATTATTTTTATCTCATTGAACCACATTTTACTTACTGATATTAATCGTGTCTGTCGGATTTTCGAAATTCCATTCACAGAAGCGGTAAAATTAAGTTTTATGCAAAATTCAGTTTTTAACCTACCACTTAGTGGTTTCACTATTCATCAAAAATTGAAAGTTTTCAGAAAAATAACAAAATTTCACCCTAGGCTAATTTCGGTATTCCGAATCCAAAAATGAGGTCCATTTTGAAAGATAAAATTTCAAAAAGTGGTTATTACTATTCATAACAGCTATTTTAAATAATATTTTAATAGCATATCGTCGTTTAGTGAAACTCAGTATTGCGTACAATGCAAGCTATCGAGGAAGGTCGCGATTACGTGTAAAGTAAGCCAAGCTAGTGTGTAGTGAAATATTCCTTTGATGATATATATATAACATAAAAACAAAATATTACTCATAAAAATCTCGGGTGTTACAAGGCTCGAGGCACCTTTTAGTGGCATCCAAGTCTGGGATGTTATAAAGTGGTATCATAGGTCTTCTTTTATAATTTACTTTAATATTTTGAGATAATATAAAGGAATAGGAAGTAATAGAAATTTATTAATGAGTTGTTCATGGGCGTAGCTAACCCACGTAGAGGAAGAAGCCAAATTTCCTCAAATGAAAATTGTTGTTTTCTAGATTTTGGCTATTACAGATTATGTGATTCCACCATTGGGTGATTCACTTGAATTGTGATGTTATTATTGATATGATTGTGGGTTATATTCTATTAAAACCCAATGAGATGTGGGTATTCCATCACATGAATCGTTTTAGGTACCTGTTAGAATTAACATGTTATGCATTATGTCATTCCATATAGGATTCATTGCTTGATTAAATGATGTTGTGATATGTGCCATGATTGATATACCTGCAATGTGAAAGATATTTTGTGAAAGGGATTGATAAAACATGGTTAATACTCTAAGAGGTGTTTTCCTGATTGGGCTACATCATACACCCTAAGCAGCCAATTGTGGCATGTTGAGTCATGGACCATGAGTCACATGGGCTGGAACATTTTGTGGTGTGGATTTGGTGGATGGTATATATTGGTTCATGAGGAGTATGGGCCCTTAAGGATTGGAATTTGGTGAAACATTTAGTTCAACCATTTAAAATTATTTTTTGATATTATGGTAATGAATATGAGAATAAAGTGGAAAAGGAAATTATTCATAGCAGAGAACTTGACACAAACCCAACCTAAGTAGTGGGAAGTAGGTAGTATCTCTTGCTTTTACATGAACTATACATCGCCCAGACTTGACTCAAGGAGAAATCATATGGGTGTGATTATTATATAGGAAGTCTTCTACCTATATTTTTTCAATATATGTGTTTTTATTTGTGAACTTTGATAATGTTGTTTTCTAAGGTGTGTGTTTGGCATTGTAGAGACATTCTGCCATGACGAACTCCAGTCGTATACCAGGAGGATGGAAATGACCATGCTCCATAGGTGGTGGGCCATGGGCTATCGGTGAATACTTCTATAGTGCTAGATATGATACCAACTGTTTTAAAAGACATGGGTATTGAGGTACAGTTCCGCGAGTGTTTTTTCCACTTCATATAGACCATTCAGGAAGCACCATAACCTACCATGACTATAGTGGAGTTGATGTGTGATTTCTAACAGTAGCATCCTCTCACATTTTTGGGTGATGGAGGACCACATGCTATGAAATATTGTTTATAGGCCATGCTATCCATCTTCAAGAATCTTGATACACCTCCTGAGAGGAGGGTAAATATTTCTACTTATATGTTGTGTGGTTCAACCAAGAGATGGTGGGATGTTATTACTCAGATAGATCATCATTAAGAGATTACTTGGAGGTATTTCAACATAGCCTTCTATGATTACTTTTATCCGGAGATGTTGAGGTCTGATAGATCCTAAGAGTTCATGCACTTAGAGCAGGGTGCGTTATCAGTCATGGATTATTTGGCTCATTTTATAGATCTTTAGTACTTCGCACCTATTCTGATGAGTGAAGAGTTATCTAAATATATGTGATCCAAGGATGGTCTTGGGTATTACATCTGATCATAGGTTAATGTATTTTGGTTGACTACTATTTCTATAATAGTGAATCCAATGCTTATCATGGAGTATAACCAGAGAGATGTTGGGGGTGTGAGCCTGGGAGGTTCAACACCTAGATCTGGTACTATATCAATTGATAGTAGGAAGCATTTTCTGGATATTTCACATGGTGATATCAGTATCCAGATCATATAATCAAGTATCCAAGTGAGGTGCCACCAATGTGATAGACCGAGACATACGAGACCTCATTTCACGAGAGACCCAGTTGAGTGATGATCACGTGGCAAGGTGGGATATATACAATGCATTTGAAGAACTTTTCTTCCATTAGCTTGTTAGATAGGGTCTTCACCGACTCCACATGTAGGAGAGGGGTCATAAGATTCTCATCAAGAAGGGAGCTGGAATACATCTAGCTAATCTGGTCGTGGTGATTGTCATGGTCATGGTAGTTAGTCTCCATATTTGTAATGACAGTAGAGGGGATCTACTAAGGGTATCCAGGCTATAAAACAGGGATGTGGATCAGGCTATATATATACAATAAAATTGACCCCTAAGGAAAAATATTTTGGACATTCTACTATGAGAGGAACTATTCTAGTAGCCTCTAGTTTAGCATCTACTCTTTTTGATATAGGTTCTTATCATAGCTTTATATTTGTACCCATTGTGGAGATATTTGGGCTTATAGTTTAGTTTTATAAGGGCGTTATGACACTTGACACTCTGTTGGAGATCAAGAAGGAGGATTTACATCATTTTAGGGAGTTCCCCTTTTAGATCTGTGGGTGTCAATTCGTATGAGACCCCTTTTTCCTCAAGATGATAGGTTTTTACACCATTCTCGAGATGGAATGGTTGGTTCCCTTTCATGATTTCATTGATTTCTATCCACGAAGGGTGACCTTCACATCACTAGAGGGTGAAGAGTTTATTCGCAAGGGTGAATGGGATGTCTAGGAGAGTTGAGCTAAACCTGAGCATCATTTTATGGGTGTGATGACTACTCAAATTGCAAGTTTATATCAAGATGATCAGGGAACAGGACAGACAAATTTACCTCTAGTGGTTGATCATTTTAGAACGTTTTTTCATATGACTTCTTAGGATTTCCCCTAGTGCAATAGGTAGATTTCTCTATCGATATAGTTCAAAGATTTGAACCGATATCCATTACTCCTTAAAGGATGGATAATACTAAGATATAGGATCTCAAGAGGTAGTTAGAGGATTTAGAGACAAACGGGTTTATCTAATCCAGTACTTCTCTATGGGGTTTGTAGGTCCTTTTTGTAAAAAATGTGTAAGGTACCCTTATTTTATGTGTGTATTATTGAAAATTGAACCAATTAATGGTTAAGAACTGGTATCCTATGTCGTGGATAGATGATCTCTTCAACCAGCTCTAAGGATCTGGGGTTTTCTTGAAGATTGATTTGAAATTGGGTTTTCATCAGGTGCATGTTAGACCATTAGACATACCTAACATAGCTTTTCATAGAAGGTATGATCTATATGAGTATTTGGTTATGTCATTCGATATTATGAATGCACTAGTTTTTTTCATGGCACTGATGAACTAAGTATACCATCCTTATTTGGATTCATTTATAGTGGTTTTCATGGATGATATCTTGGTGTATTCTCACAATTGACATGACTATGAAAAACATCTTGAGATCATATTAGATACACTAAGAGATCGTTAGTTATATTCTAATCTCATAAAGTGTCACTTATGGATGGATCATATTCACTTCCAGGGTCACATTGTCTCAGAGACAGGAGTATTAGTTGACCTAAAAAAGTTGAGAGCTGTAGTTTTATAGGAGAAACCCAAGAATTTATTTGAGATATGGAGTTTCTTATGGAGGTATGGATATTACATGTGTCTTATATAGGACTTCTCAGGCCTATCATCACCGCTTGTGATATTAACTAATAAGGGTATGAATTTTTTATGGTTGGATGTATATGATTCAACCTTTTAGGAGATAAAAGGGAGATTGAATTCAGTGTCGATACTATTTTTTCCAAATCTAGTCAGGAGTAACATTGTTTACTATGATGCATCAGGTATCAGGTTAGGATCAGTTCTTATATAGGGAGATAGATTTTTGGTGTATGGGTCTTATAAATTGAGGCCACATGAGAGGAATTACCCAACACGCGATCTCGAGTTAGTTTTAGTTATTCATGTATTACATTTTATAGTCATTACTTACTTGAAGAGTGTTTTTTGGTGTACATGGACCACAAAATCCTTAAGTGAATATTTAAAAAATATGATCTTAATATGAGGTAGTAAAGGTGGTTTGAGTACCTATAGTTTTTTTTCTTTGATCTTGCCTATATTCTAGGTAAAGGCAATGCAGTGGCCGATGCACTAAGCAAGAGGACTTAGATACAGGCAGTTCGGTAGACTTGTAGCGAATGGAATCTTTTGAATTTTTTCTCTAAGATTCACTTAGAGGTGTAGGAATGTTATGGGTAGAATTTTTTATCATCCTTAGTTGTGACCTCTAACCTTATGGATAGAGAGAGTATAAGGTGGATATCATATTATAAGGGTCTAGTTCTATGGAAGTGTGTGGCATGTGAGGACCCACCTCCTAGTTGGAACATAGGTGAGGATGAAATTCACTATATTCATGGTCATGTATGGGTTTCAGTAGACATGCATGAGGAGATGATGGGATAATTTCATGCTTCAACTTGGGAAGTGCACCCTCGTGTCACCAATATGTATTGGTATTTACATCACTAATACTAGTGGTCGGGTATTAAAAGAGATGTAGCTATTTTTGTCATGATATATTCCACCTATCAGTAGGTGAAGGCGGAATACTAATGACTATACAAACTTTTTCAATAGTTTTCCATTCCCAAGTGGAAATGGGATAACATCATGATGGATTTCATGACCGTGTTACTGAGGTCACCACGAGGAAATGATGTTTTTTGGGTTGTCACTGACAGGCACGCAAAGGTTACACATTTCTTATTGATCAAGGAAACCTTAGTGTAGATGGGCTTGGAAGGTTGTATATCCATGAGATAATACAAATTCATGAGGTTCCCCATACTATCATTTCATATAGGGATTCCTAGTTTACTTTACAATTCTTGAAAGGGTTATAGAGAGTGTTGGGTACATGGGTGCTTTTGAGCACAGGATACCACCCTCATACTGATGGCTAGTTATAACACATAATATAGGTGCTTGAGGATGTGTTATTGTCATACATCTTAGATTTTGGGGGATCTTGGGAGAGTCACATACTCCTGGTTGAATTTTCCTACAATAATAGATTTTAGGCTACTATTCATATGGATCCATATGAGGGTTTGTATGATAGGTTATGTTGATCACCCTTATTCTAGTTAGAGGTAGGAGAGGAAGCTATACTTGGTCCTAATCTCATATAGGATACTATGGAGTAGGTTCAGTTGTTTTGGAAGTGGATGGATACTGCACAGTCTCGATAGAAATCTTACACCGATTTTCATTGACAAACTCTAGATTTTGAGGTTGGGGATTGGGGTTTTTTATGTGTTTCATCAATGCTAGGACATAGGAGGATCAGGAGACAAGGTAAACTTTCTCCATGATATTTTAGTCCATTTGATATTATGGAGAGATTCGGGTTGGTATCCTATCAGTTGTAGTTACCTTAGAGGTATCGAGCTATGCATGGAATCTTCCACATAACTCATCTGTACCATTATCATTAAAACCTATCTCATTATTTTCATCCTGATGAGGTTTATTTATAGGTAGATGCATCCTTTGAGGAGAATCAGATTTGTATTGTAGATCATATCATAAAGGTTCAATGAGGCTGGTAATTTCCTTTAGTATGGGTGTTATGGAAGCATAGTTGTGTACATAAAGATACCTAGGATATAGAGACTGATGTACGAGCACAGTGGCCGAAGTTGTTCATAGATAATGCTTCACCACACTTGGAAGGTAAATTCATGGATGAATTCCTTTAAGGGAGAGTTTGTAAGAACTCTATTCTTTCTTGAGGTATAGAATCCTTTTCTTTCCATAAAATTTCATTTTAAATGATTTTTATAGCCTATGTAAATTACCTTTGAAGTTATGAGGGTATCATGGGTGTCTGGGGATTTTTTTGATCCTAGATCATTCTTTTTTTGGATAAATCAAGTAGGATACACAGTTAATATAAATTGTGCGGGCAAGGTCACACGGTTTTTCAAACTATGCACACTAACCGTACGAGGTCCCCCTCCTTATAGCAGTGGGCACATGGTTTGTCCAACCATGCATCCAAGCTGTGAGACCTAGAATTTTGTGTGAAAAAAATCCCTTAATTAATGTTATATTTCAAAAATAATTTTCTCATTATATCATGTTGGACAATGGTGGGATTTGGAGAGCTCTCCTTTGGAACCTAAACTAGGAATCGATAGATCTTCTCCATCCGAGCTCAGAATCAAGATCCATCGGAAGAATTGGATCAATATTGGTAAGATCTAAATTCCTTTTATGATTTCATTTGTTTAAATTCAGCTTGATGAAGTTATTTTGGTGAAATATAGTATTCCTTGTTTCCAGGTTCTTCGTCTATTCTTTGTTTTTCTTATGATCTGAATCAAATCAAGAGCTGATACTGGACAAGAACTCCACTACGAACCAATGTTAGGTGGTCTCATTCTTTTCCCACAAAGTAAAGGTGTTAATATATATTTAATTGTTTCATGCACCCAATTATCAGAGCAACTTTCTTTAAATGGAATTTAATCCTTATTTAAATAGATAAGCATGGCCTATGTAATTTATGAGACCCCTTGATGAATGATTAAATGTTATGGACCTTGAATTCAAACCACCCCTTAGGTCAGTTGTTTAATTAATTAGACCACCATGGGTATCATATTAATTGGAATACCTTGAGGTGTTTCATTTACCCCTTTCCATGGGACGTTAAATGATTAATTTTAATTGTGATTAATTGGTAAATTGTATTGATTAAAGGAAAGGGAAGGGAAGACTGTGTCCCTAGGCTCTTTCCATGTAATTTCTTAATTAAGAATGATTATCTTCTTATTTTCTATGCTCGCATGAGACAATTAAGATGATAATACTTTAAAGATTATACCATTCCTTGAGCCAGCTTCTGAGGTGAGTTTCAAATAAAATGATTGTAGTAATGAACATAACATAGTTGAATGATATTGATTGAATGTTTACTACATGCCTGGGGTGACATGTAGGTTCTTATAAGAACTCCATGGATGAAATCATTTGAATAATACCTTACTTATGCATGAGTGACACTTGAAATCCCTGGAGGAATTCAAAGGACATACTTAGAGGATTTATTGTCATATGATTGGGTGAAACTTAGAATCCTTATATGGACTACCAAAGATGGAATCAGAGGAAAGTTGATCATATACGCCATGGGTGACACTTGAGATATCTTGGTGGGCCTCCAAGGATAGAATCATTGAGAGATGATGTTTTACCACACCTAGAGTGATACCATGATTCCAATAATGAATGCCTAGGATGGTCTTGTAATGTTCTTGGTTCATGTTATACCTGAAACGATACCTAGATTCCAAATAATGAATTCTAAGGATGGATAAAGATTCTTAATTTAATAATTAATGAAATGATTTATATGATGTTTCTTCCAAGAAAAATCTCAAGCTTGGATTCTGGTCAAGTATCTGTTGTTCACATGTCTTTACCAGGGACACTGGGATACATGGCAAGTCTTGAGACTTATTCATTAAATGATACTATTTAATTAAATGAACTTACTTAAATGATATAGGACCGACTATTTATTCAGGGACTTCCTGGTTAAGGTTGAAGAAAGTAGCAGAGGACAGGTGTCCATGGGAACCCAAACCTTTATGGGTTGTTTACCTTTTGTACTTCCTTTACATATTTTATTATTTCTTACACACTATTAATATATATATTCATAGACTGAATGGAATTAGAGATCTTTGGTTGATAACCTACTAGTATTGTATCTCACACCCTATTTGGGCCGTCTTTGGGTACCCAAATAAACTATTTGGATGTAGGTATGGATAAGGGAAAGTGTCCTAATATAGGTTTTTGATTTCTCATTATGATTAGGGGAGAACAAGACCAAGATAAGGCTTGTGATGATAACTGGGATATATTTTGGTCTTTTTTGTATTTTTTTACATGTATTGTACATTTACCATGTGTACCTAATTTGATTGTTTTTTAGAAATAATAAATGTATCATCATCTTTTGTATATGAGACCACTTATGGTATTGTTTATTATATTTTTCGTTGGATGTTTCCTATTTTATGATTGATTTACTACTTATGCTACTTATTTTTTATTGTATATCTATTATTCTACACTCTATTGATGAGGGAATAGTCTCCCCACAGACACACCCTAGGCCCTCGCTTCTAGTCATCAGCCTCTAGCATTTGGGGAGATGCACTTGAGGCCATGTGGCCAACTAGGATCGGGTCACCTTTTAGTGGAATTTGGGTCCGAGGCATTATAGAAGACGAAATATACTTGAAATATGATATATAATTTGTGACCATAATCTACTTTGATCTCTTATAAATCAGAGTACCTCTATTCAAAGTGGTGATGTATCATGTTTGTGATTTCATATCATCTTGATCTGTTTGGAAACAAGCATATGTATATCCCCTAATGACTAGTTTCTCATCTCATTTGGAGATCAGGAACATATCCATATTACATCTTAGATACTTAATGATAGTCTTTAATACCATCCAATGGTGGTCATATGGGTTATCTTGATATATACCTACCACACGCAAGGCATAGGAAACATCTATCCTAGTATGTAGCATACCATACATGACTGACCCAATCATTAACACGTATGGAATCCATGCCATCCTTTTTCTTTCCTCATGTGTTTGAGGACACATTTTCCTACAAATATTAATTCCATGTGACCCTATAAACAATCCCCTCTTTGATTTTTTCATACCAAATCTCTTCAATATCTTCTCAATAAATGTACCTTGACTTAGGCTAAGAAACCTCTTGGATCTATCATGATGGATCTTAATTCCAAGAATATATGTTTCCTCACCTATTTCCTTCATGGAAAAGAATTTATTCAACCGTGATTTAATGGACTGTAATATTGGTATTTTGTTTCCAATAAGTAATATGTCATCAATATATACTATTAAGAAAAAAACTAGCACTAGTTGAAAAAATACCTTTAACGACAATTTTTTTTCATTTAATGTTATTTATAAAGTGATGTTAATACAGGAAACATTTAAAGTGGGACTTTTAATGTCGTATTTTAAAAAACAATATGGACATATTTATTTTTTAGGCATTTTAAATCATTTATTCTAATAACTGACATCAAAAGTAAAATATTTTAATTTTTATGTCATTTTTTTTGAAAAAGACATTGAAATTCATGTTCCACGTTAATAATTTTAATAATAGATGTAAAAAGTGAATGATTTTTTTTTTAAACATAGATAAATACTACTCTATTTGAATAAAATAGGAGAAACATGAACTGAAATTTTTAAACACAAAATGAAAAAAATGAAAATAAACTTAAATATTCAACCTAATTTCATTACTTTTGGTAGTTTCTTTTGAATAAATATGTTGTTTGTCAATATTCCTCCTCATTTTAAGAAATAACTCATACAGAAAAAAAAACACCAATTGATAAGGAATTTTTCACTTCGGTGGGTAAATCTCATATGGAAGATTTATCTTCTTAACTTGATTGGGATAAGTCTTATTCATCGTAAAAAAATCATCAAAAATTTTATCGATGAAGAAAAACAATAATAAAGAAACAAAATGATAAGAATAAATACCAAGCTAAAATCATCAAATTAAGAAGAGATGGAACTTTAATATGGATTGAAGAGGAATATATTGAAAATGTTGAAAATATATAATTATAAGTTATATGATGTAAATGAAAAAAAATTAGTGGTTATATAATAAAATTTAGGTGGGATTTTAAAAATTATAACCCGCACTATGAAAAAATTAAAATATTGATCCTTCACGATTGAAATTTTACTTTTAACGTTGGGTATATATATAACCAAAGTGAAAAAACCCTTCTCATATCAAAGTTTTAACATCATTTATTTATATAAATGAAGTTAAAACCTAATGTGAAAGGGTTTTAATGTTGATTTTATGTATAACTAAAGTCAAAACTCAATAGTGAAGGGTTTTAATGTCATTTATTTGTATAACCAATGCTAAAACCCAAAGGGGAAGGTTTTCTAAGTCAGTTATTTATATAACCGACATAAAAAACTTTTTAATGTCAGTTATTAAATAACTAATTTTATAACCCCAATGTTAAAATATATTTTTATACTAGTGAAACTCTCACAAAACCACTTATATACACAAGGATCACATTCATTCTTTATGAAAACAAATTCCATTATGGCATCATCAAACCAAATATTCCATGACCTGGATTCTTTATTTAATCCATAAATGGACTTTTTTCAATTTGAAAATTTCACATCCTAGATTGGTTTTCTATATAAAGTGTAATTGAACCAATTAGAGATAAGGCCTCAAGTGTGCATCCCCATATTCTAGATGTCTTTGACTAGAATTTAGGGCCAAGGGTGTGTCTATGGGGAGATTATTCCCTCCTATATAAGTAATAAAATAGAGAAAATAACCAAACTTCATCCATAGTAGTAAATAAACATAGTGAAAAAGAACTATGTAACATCTCACCCCTCACCCATTGGCTTGGGAAGATATAGGGGTGTTACTAGAATTAGGTGATATCCCTAAGACACCAAAGGTTGGTAATAAATTACATGGGATTGAAAGAAAATTAAAGGATGATTTTACCTTTTAAAGATAAAAAAACATACAAACATAAACAATAAATATTTAATCCTCTATATAATGCTTGTATAAATAATAAAACCAAATTTAAACCCAATAGTAAACAAAAAATATCAGAGTACTAATGTAAACATGAAAAAAAAGGGATAATAAGACTAAAACTAAATAAATACCCCAACCATCCATCTCCAAGCTCTAACTACACCTACCATGCCTAATATATTAAGATGCATCACTAGAGAAGTTCGATTCCATCCCATTTCTTGTATCCTGGTAGATGACATTTTAAAACATACCAAATTGACCAAGAAGGGGGGATTATAAACTCAGTAGGATTTTTCCAAAGACTTCCCAACTCATAGTACTAGGACAAGAAATGGTTATCACATTTATATAAAATGTTTTAAAAGTGGTTAAAATAGTTTATATCAAAACCAATATCAATTTCCATGGAAAATAATAAAATAAAATTTGAATAATTTCTCATTATTTGTCATACTCATTCCCATGTTTCCACACACACACACATGCATGCAAAGGGATAGTTACATACTCATGAGTGGTCTCTCATCAATCCACCAAATCATCAATAGGTGTCCAATCTTCTCGTTCCCAAATTAAAAATGCCCCATAATCTAGGTCATGACCCAGTAACCCAATGGTACACACCCCTTATTTAGGGTCATGTCAAAACAATGAACTCATATTAACCTTGTATGCCAAATTAAATTCCAAAATATTTATCATAGATTAAAATATTTTCTTGAAAACATTTTATCAAACAACTTGTAGGAATTAAATCAAAATCATAATTTTAAAATAATTATTTTAAAATTATAAACAAGAATATTTTTATGAAATCCATCCAATTCCCTATAACTTCCAAAGCCATAACAAAAAGGAAATTCCATTAAGAATCACACAAGGTTTACATAATGATTTCAGGAAAAAAATTAATAAAAATTAAGCCTTCAAGTTATAGAATGAGTGTAGATGATATAGAATCCACCTACCAATCAATGGATGATGAAAATTAAGAACAACATTAATAACTTCTCGATCTAGCCTTGGGTTCTCTTTCCTTCAATAGATTAAATCATATCTCATTAGTATTACCATCATAGAAAATAGATCTATCCATGATGTTCTAGATCCATGTTTTCAGGATAGAGGAGAAATGTAGATCTAGGAACAACATAAAAGAATAATGAATTATAGTTTAATCTAGATATCCAACTTACTTTGATTCAACAAAAGATGTCTCCAGATTGAAATGAATTCCCAAAGAATCCTTGGGGGTAAAGGGAATTCTATATCCTGAGAGAATAGGTGATTAATAAGGGATTTGAAACTTAATTTTGATTAAAAAACAATTTCTATGGCACTAATTGCACATCACATGGTTAGGTAGCACATATTGACAAAATGTGTGCCAACTATGCATATGATACTAAAAAATCCAAGTAGACACATGGTTTGGGATACATAGTTTGGAAAATCATGTGTCAATATTGTAGTGCTACTATCTTAATCCTACACCCCTAATGGTTGGCTCTCATTGTTAAAAAAATGTGCACTAACCATTCTTTTCTCTCTATTTCACTTTGCATCGTTTCCCATGGGAACTCACACGGTTTGGACCAAATGTATGCTAATCATGTTCTTTCCTAATAACCTCCAAAACATGTTTCAAGATTTTCTAGAGATAGTGCATAGTTTCTACTAACCGTACACCTCTAGAAACACCTCCAAAACATGGAGAAACCTCCATGAACATCCCAAAACTTAATCCAAGAATTATACATGATCAAAATACATTAAAAAAAATGTCAATTACCTGAAACTAGAGATGTCACATTCTCCCCACCATTATTCTTTCCTTACCCATAAAGTATAAAATAATTTTTTCTATAGAAGATTTTGGGATACTATTATAACATTTCCTTATCATTCTTCTATATCTCATCCTAAATCTAACCATGCTACCACAAACCCCACACTAAATTGATTATTTTACCATACAAGAGCTTATATTTTCTATCCAAAATCCATATTGACACGTGAATCAATATAGTATTTAATTTAAGCTCAGCATGGACCCATAAAATCATATAGTTAGGATCAGGTTGGTAATTCTTCAATTACAATACATGAAATACGTTATGTATAGAACTGAGCTTTTCTGGTAAACCCAACTGATAAGATACCTCACCTACTCATTAAAGTATCTCAAATGAGCCAATTTACCAAGGTGAAAACTTCTCTTATTTACCAAAATAATGATGTCCAAGCCTTGGAGAGATTATCAAGAACACGTGATCATCTATATCGAATGATAATAGTCATTAATTATGGTATGCATATGAATTATGATGAATCTAGCATATCACCATTCTATTTCTGATCATCTGAATTTTCTCTGTTGTCTCGTGTACTAGGATAGGCCCAATAAGTGAAGTATTTCCTAATTCTACCCAACAAAGTAGATAATTAAAAGGATGTACAAAAATACTTCAAAACTACCCATATGTATTGAGTCCAAATAACTGTTATTGTATGATAATTCCAATAATGGTACATGTTCCTTCCATGAACCACCAAAATTCATCACACAATCCCTAATCATATCTTCCATCATTTGTATTATCCTCTAGGATTTTCCATCAATTTATAGATGATAAGTTGTGATAATGGTCAATTGAGTTCAAAGGGATCATTATAAGGATTTCAAAAATCATGATGTGAACTTGGGGTCCCTATCAAACATAATAAAAATAGGAATTCCATGAATATTTACCACTTCCTGAATTTAGATTTTCGACAAGTCCTCCACCGTATTGAATTCATAAATCAGGATGAAGTGTGCTGAATTTTTGAGTCAATCCAAAATCACCCATATGGAATCATGTTTATGAATTATTCTTGGTAGAACTATCACAAAATACATATCTATTTATTCTCATTTCCACATAGGAATCGATAAGGAGTGAAACATACCAGCTGGATATTGGTGCACTGCCTTGACCTGCTGATAGGTGAGGAGCCTTGAAACAAAATCTACCAATTTCCTATTCATTACAGACCACAAAAACTATAATCTCAGTGATTTATAAATATTATTTATTATATGGTTAATATCCCATATTTAATGGTGGTAGGTAGAAATAATATATTCCGGATAGGTTGGAGGAACTACAATCTGATCTCTAAACTGCAGCACAGATTTCCCATATATCTTTCATCCCTTAACAGAATACCCACCATTGAGTTTTAAAATTAAATTTAAACATTCTAGATCCAATGATTGGTTATCTATAACCTACTAAAATAAATCAAGAACATAAGAAACTAGAAATAAGGTTACAAAATCACCTTCCTTGGCACACTCCAAACGCATATCTATTGCGATCGACATTACCTACCACTGATTTGAAGATTATTTAGTAAGATGATTGTATAATTTCCTACTTAATGCATTATCCACTAAGTTACCTTTACTTAGTGTATACATTAAGTCAAATTCTAACATTTGAAGGTATTTAATCTATCTTTATTACCTTAGATTCAAATCCCTTTGTGAGAAAATATATTTCAAACTCTTATGATCCACAAACACCATAAATTTATCACCAAAAATATAATGGTGACATGTCTTCAAAGAATAGAAACATCAGCTAATTACAAATCATGTTTCAACTAGTTTTTATCATGAACCCAAAACTATCATGATCCATAATCAACAATATGATCTCCCTGTATAAGGACACAACAAAATCCAAATCCTGATGCATCATATTAAACCACATACCCCTATCCTAATTTTGGAAATATTAGGATAGGTATCGATGTAAGTTGAACCTTAATATCTTTGAAATATTTATTTAATTCATGATTCCATTGTAAAGTAATTCATTTCTTTGTCAAAAGTCATTATTGGTGACTCAACTCATGAAAAATCATGAAAAAAGTGTATGTAGTGTCTTAATATGACAATAAAACTATATATATTAAAGAAATTATTCAGTGGTTTCCAAGAGATAATGGATTATATCTTATCAATATTTATAGAAACTCTTTTTTTATAGTTTATAAGACTAATTAAATGTATCTATTGTATCCAAAAATTATACTTTGAAATCTTTGCATAAAGGTGATTCTCCCGCAAGATACCCAACATTATAGCCAAGTGTTGTTCATGATCAGATTTTATTTGAGAATACACCATAATATCATTAAATAACACCACTAAAAAGGAATTAAGATACATATGAAAGATTAAACTCATTAATTCCATGAACAATGTTGGTGAATTTGTAAGGCCAAAATTAATAACCAGGTACTCATAATTTCCATAACGACTCCTAAAAGTAACTTTCAGAATATCTTCCTTCTGAACTAATAGTTGGTGATACCCTGATCATAAGTTAATTTTAAAGAACCACTGGGATAACCTCAATTGATAAAATAGATCATTGATTCATAGAAGAGGATACCAATTCTTTATCATAACTTGGTTGTGCTTATAATAATCCATACAAATCTTAAGGGTTCTATCATTCTTCTTTAAAAAATAATTGGTGCCACCTAAGGATATGTGCTCAGTCAAATAAACCCTTTTATTTACAATTATTCAAACTTAACTTTAAATTCCATTAATTCCATTGGTTCCATCTTATAATATGGAAGTGAAATATGATTGGTCCCTGGTAGGATATTAATCGTAAACTTCACTTCTCTTTTGGGTGGGAACCCCAAGAAATTATTAGGAAAAATGTCTAAAAATTGATTAATGATGTTTCAAAAATATCTATTTATGGTGTCATCCATATATTACAAAGTAAAAAAATACAACTGGTAAGATATTATTCCAACCATTGGAACAAATGGTCTTTTTCTACTTGTATCCACTGCCCAATCTCCTTTAAATAGATTCTTAACACCAGTCAAAATATGAAACTCACTTATTGATCATAATAGTCAATTTGGGCCTTGAATGAGGTCATCCAATCCATACCCAAAATCAATTCATAGATGTGCATCTCAAGAATAGAAGATTACCATACTAATTCATCCTCATCGATAGTCATCATACATGTTTCACACTTAAAATATTGACACTCTCATTAGCCAAAAGGAGTTTTCAACTTTAAAACAGAAGGATTCATTTCTATATAGAAACCCATAAGATACAAAACATGGGAATCAATGAAAAAGTGGGATGCACCCATATCAAATAAGGATTTTATAAGGGTATAATTTAAAATAATCATACCTCACAAAATCAAAGTCCCATATTGATCATCCATGATCACCTGCTCAGGATAAAACATCACTTAGTCAAAACTCACTAGCAACATAAGGCTTAGTACATTTCAAATCACCAAAAGCGACAATCATTACAAGTTTCTTTTTTAAAAATCCAAGAATTATTATGATGTTAACATTTTTACATAAATCATAAAATACCAAATGAAAAATGAAATCCTAGTGGGAAGTCACAATACTAATGTATGATATGTTATATTCATCGGTTAAACCCAAAATGATGATGTGATAATGTACCTAGAAGTGTCTTAAAACTCTTTTGTACCCGGACCACCCTGGTAACTTGAATTTAAATATAAAAAGGTTAGATATATCTTTTTATGTTATACATTTTAAGTTACAATGGTCTTATTATTGGATTTGGTGTCCTAAGACCAACTATTTGTACTTTTATTATCTATATATTCGATGTATTGAATATTAATTAAACATATTATTATATATTTTTCATTATTATACATGGATTTAATGTAATAATGTCCCTAATTATTTGTCACATTGATAAGGTCATATTAGTTTCCTACTATGATGAGAACCTTGAAGTGATATGAAAATATTCTTAATATAGTTCTATGGTTGGATAATGTACTATGATGGGACACATCATATTTAGACCGTCGGGTAAGAGTACTTGTAAGCGGATGAGGATTCATCTCATTAAGTTCACACTTGGTAATCTCCAATATGGGAGATTATGAGAAAAGAACTACTGGTAGGAATTACACATGTTTTGGTGTCATTAAATATTCATATCTATGAGCATGTGTAATGGTACTTATACTTTAAGATTATCATTAATTCATTTTATTACTTGCGTACTTAGATTTTCCGATGAAAACTATGAAAAAATATGTTCACAAAGGGTGGGGTGCGTTGGGTGAATCATGATTGACATATCATTAATGGATAAGTTGAAGAAGGATTTTTCCCATCCATCTTTATGGAAGCTGATATCTCGGTCCTTTGATTGGAATAGAATGGTCTCCCTAAATTGCATGTCTATAGTGTAACAACATGTTTATTCCAAATAGTCAAACAAAGACATATCAAGCATATAGGTTGGTGACACATATGTGAAACCTACTTGATGAGATATTTTGAAAAAGGTATTATATTACATATTGATCATTATTGTGTGGTTTCCATCATTGCGACATTAATTTATTTCTCTTGAGTATCTTGACACATTGTTAGATAGTAATCTTGGACTTTAGGTAAACCCCTACAATGTCAATGAGAAATAATCTTAGAAGTTCACACACTAAGTGTTTCTTTTGATCTCGATTGAGTTATATTTCAATTTCATTAATGGAATAAATATTATTCTCAATACTTAGGAATAATTTTATTCAAGTTTTATTAATCACATAAATTAAATAAATATTTATTCACCGAATTGTGAATAAAATATATATTTATCTATTTTTTGAATATTTATTAAATGTTTATTTACTGGTTTGTGAATAAAATATTTATTTAAGAGAATAAAATATTTTATTTGGTTATTCAATAAATACTATATGATTTTAAATGGACCAAGACCAAGTCTGGTGAAAAATATTAATTAAAAAGTCGGTTAAATAATTATTATTATTACGCAAGTTGGCATGTGCCACAAAATAATATTATTATTATTTTATTATGTGGAATGAGGTTTATTAAAGTTTATTATATTATTTAATGGTTGTAATGCAATTAAATAATTATTTTAACCTAAACCCTAGCTCTTTAAATAGATGATTATGTCTATTATGTAGAGTATCGATCGGTGCAATCAAAATAGAGAATTGTTGCGCACAGTAAATTATATCTCGACACCTCTTTCTCTATCTCTCTGTCAAGAATAAGAAATTTGAGAGTGATTTATTCAAGATTAAATAATAAGTGATCAAAAATGAATATAACAAGACATTCAATTCACCATGCTAGTACTCATAGATCGAGTGGTTTACACAGCGTGTAGTTCATCAATTCCTACCTCTAAAACACACACTAAAGACCCAGGTGTGCATCCCAGACACATGGAAAGTGGAACACATGGGGTGTAGCTGGTCTATACACACTATTTAGTCTGGTCGAGGTAAATGCTGCAGACCCAGTCATGTACCCTAGATACACAGAAACCGAGATACATGGTGTGTAACTGGTCTGTACATGTCATGTAGCCTCCCATTAAAGGATAGAATTAATAATTACATTAAATTAAAAATTGTATCATTAAAACCTTATTTTATTGATTGGAACACCAATGTGTGTTTTAAAATTTAATAATGGGTTTAAAGAATACTAAATTCTCAATTAATTTATTATAATAAATATGTTATAATTGGTTCTACTATTTATTTTCCATGAATTCCATAAATGATGGGTATCTCTAATTAAGTTTGTATGATCGTTAAGATGAAAGGAAATTAATTGATTAATTAATTAATATAATCAAATTCATATTAATAATAAATAAGTAATAAAGAAATAAATGTTATCTAGTTAATTTTGCATATTTGTTTCATGTATGAGTATTCATGAGCTTGACCAAGACCTATGTATATGTTGGATGTTTAAATTTAATTTATTGCATGGGTTTGCAATTATTTAGTATTAAATTAAATATGATGGAATGAGTGTCATCCCTCCCTCCATTATTATGTAGGACCTTCCTGTCCAAGAATATTTATGTAGTCAGCCTTTAAGAAATAATTTGGTTCCCATCACCTATGTGTGATTTATAAATACATGAAATTAATAGATAATCCCAAGGAGTGTGGAAGTAGTTCAAGATGGAACCATTATGATATCAACTCAAGTGATACACAGGTGGATAGGTGGAATATTCTAACTCATGCCAAGACCAGAAATATAAGTTATTCCCCCTAGGTGAAAGGTTGATTTAATGTCCTCTCATTAAATCAACCATTAGATAAAGCTCATGAACAGGTCATTTAATTATTTATTTATTTCTGTCTATACAATTATTTATTTTATGGATGAAAGTCCGCGATCATATAAATAAATGAATTAATGTTAAAATATGAAAATTAAATAAATGAATTTTGTGTGAATGTTTTATCTATCATGGTCAACTAATTAAGTAATTCCCACTTAATATTAACAGGACGTGTAAAGGATAAAACAAGATAAAAAATTATGTATGATTAATTAAAATCCCTCAATCAAATATTAAGTTGGACTTGGCCTTCCATTACTTGATTAGGAATGAAATCCTTGAAACTAAGTGTTTGACTAACCCTCATTGAGACACTTACTTTTAATTTTGAGTTATTATAAAGGTTATGGGTTGACTTAACCATCTTACATCAAGATAAGTAGATCTCACTAGACTTGATGTAACTTGGAGGCAAGTGTTGAGGAAATACAAGTCCAGATTTTGGGATAGGGGTGTCCACTCAATGGATCAAGGTTCTACAAGCCCATAGTTATCAAAGACATTCATACCTAAATACCTTCAAGTATCCTGAAAACCCCTCATTGGGGTTATGTAAAGGGGTATATAGATCCTTGCTACTAGAATTTCATAGCAACTGTACATTTTGATTTCAATGGTGAGGGCTATTGGGACTTGATAAAATAGTGGGAGACTTAATAAAAATTAATAAAGTAAATTAATTTATTATTTATCACATAATTTTTAATCAATAAAAATACTAATAATGTACTCTTTTTAAGTATATAATAAAATTGAAAAATTTCATCCACATTATCCCTACGATCAATATTGGAGAAAGACAACCACCTTAGGGTCAGTAACTTCTAGAAGTGGTTTAGACATCTTCAGGTTGTGTTACACCATGAACGGAAATCTTAAGTGTTATAATCCTCAATACCTAATCCACCTACTAAAAAGGAGAATGATGAAGATTTCATGGTCTACGAAAAACATTTGAGTGATGTGGTTGATGTTCAATGTTTGATGCTTTCATCTATGTCTAGTTAACTCATGAAGTCTTAAAAAATATGGATATGTATATAATGCTTGAGAACCTCCATGGTCTTTACTATGAGAGATCTATACAATAATTTTTTTAAGTATCCAAGGTGCTCTAACAAAGAAATCTTGGATATGGTTCCCCAGATGGTCCTCACATAGTAATGACCATTGGCTACATTGAGTGTCTAGAGGTTCTAGGGTTTAAACTCCCTAAAGAACTGGGCACTGGTCTCATTCTATCATCACTCACTTAGAGATTATCCATCTTTGTTGTAAATTTTAATATGAAAAACATTGATAATTATTTGTCAAATCTTCTTACTCTTCTTCACCAAGTAGATAAGGATACGAAGCATAAAAATTATTCCATACTTATGGTGAACAAACAGAAAGGGAAAGTGAAGATCTTTAAGCCTAAATATTATTCACACCCTTAAAATAAGAAGAGTATCCTGGGGAAATCAATGTAATATGATTAAATCTATTTTTCATGTGGTAAGAAGGTCCACTAGAAGAAATACTGCACCCGTCCAGAAAAGAAAGGGGAAGCTTCAGGTGCATTTTTTATCGTGTTCCATTTATCTATTTCTACAAATAGGGTATTAGATATAGTTTTTGGTGATCACATGTGTAATAAAATAAAAGAACCAAGTATATTTAGAAAGATTAACTGAGGGGAGGTAGATCTATGAGCATCCAACTGAGATAAACTTTCTAATGTTACTATTGGTGACTACCACCTCACGTTTACAACTAGGATGATTCGGGTTTTAAAGGGTTGGTATTATGTTCCTTTAGTTACCAAAAACATTATAACAGTATACTTACTAGATACATATGGTTTTATTTACAAATTTGTAAATAAATGTTGTTTCATTTATAAAGATGTCATTTTTATGGTAAGGAACAATTATATAATGTTATTTATGTGTTGGACTACACAAACCAAGTAATGGAAAAAAATAACGAGAAAACCTCATATGACTCTTACCAAACCCACCTTTGGGATCACTAGCTAGGTCATGGAAATGAAAACTTATTGACTAAAATACATCAAGATAGATATTTAGATTCTTTGAACTAAAATAACTTGGTGTATGTCATGCATGCTTACAAGGTAAAATGACCAAAGCCCCATTTATTAGGAAATGTGAAAGGGTTAAAGAGACTATTGAATTGGTTTATATTGATGTGTGTGGACCATTTCCTATTGAATTAAGGGGTGGGTACTCATACTTCATACCTTTTACTAATGATTTCATCATATATGGATATGTCTACTTAATGAGGTATAAGTCAGGTTCTTTTGATAAATTTAAGGAATACAAGAATGAAGTTGAGAACCATCTTGGTAAGAAGATTAAGAAACTCCACTTAGACTGTGGTGGAGAATATATTAATAAACACTTCATTGATTATTTAAGGGAGTTCGGGATACTATCTCAACTCACTCTTATTTATATTCCTCAGTGGTATGGTGTAATTGAAAGGAGGAACCGCACCATATTAGACATGTGGTGATCAATGATGAATCATGTGAGTCTTCTATTATCCTTTTAGGGATACACATTATAAATAGTAGCATAAATACTAAACCAAGTCCCAAATAAAGTGAAGTTTTTATACCATACAAATTATGGAATGGAAATAAACCTATGTTATCATACTTACATGTGTGGGGTTGTGAAGTATTTGTTAATCCCTCTTCAGGTAACAAACTTTCAAGCCAAGGCACAAAGTGTACCTTTATCAGATATCTTGAGGAAACAAGAATATATTACCTATACGACCCCTCATACAAAAAAGATTATAGTGTAAAGGCACACTATATTCCTTGATAGGGAGCACATATCTAAAAGAGATTGTGGGAGTGAGATATATTTTGATGAATTTGAGGATCAAGGTACACGAGAGTTGGTATAGGAATAGATTCCACAAAGCCTCGTGGAAGAAAAAATTATTTTGGATACACAAGTACTTCATAGGGTTAAAAGAGAGGCTATAGAACTAGAATGTTATGGTTTTATAGACACTATGTATGGTGACTCATTATTGGTAGATAATAATTATCCTCTAACCTACAAGGAATAATTAACTGTTAGAGATGTTTCCAAGTGGAAAGAATCCATGAATTTTGAAATGGATTTCATGTACCAAAACCAAGTCTATATTTTGGTAGATCCTCTAGTTGATTTAAATCCCATTGGTTGAAAATAGGTATTCAAGAAAAAACTGTACATGGAAGGAAGGTGCGATCGGTTTCAAAAGGGTTTAAATAGCTTCAATGCACCGACTACGATGAAACATTTTCACTAGTTTCAATACTGAAATCCATTAAAATTATACTTTCCATTGTGGATTACCATGACTATAAGATTTGTAAAATGGGTGTCAAATATCCTTACTTACTAGGAACCTTTAGTAATGTGTCTATAAGACACAACGTGAAGTTTTTGTGACTCTAAAGGATGCCAAAAGATATGAAAATTGCAAAAATCCATTTATGGATTAAAGAAAGAATCTCATTCATGGAACATTTTTTTATGAATCCACAATGGAATTTGGTTTTATAAATAATGATTGTAAACCTTGTGTCTACAAACAGTTTAGTGTGAGTGTAGTAATTTTATTAATAGTGTATATTGATAACATATTACTCATTGGAAATGAAATAATAGACTTATAGTCTATTAATTCATGGTTGAATATATGATTCTCTATGAAGGACTTGGGTGAGGCATCATATATTATTGGGATCAAAATGCATCATGATAGATCTAAGAGGTTGCTCAGCCGAAGTCAAAGTACATATATTAACAAGATACTAAATAGATTTATTATGGAACAATCCAAGAGGGGATTTTTTCCACCATCACATAAAATTCATCTTTCTAGGAAAATGTTTCCTCATACATATGAAGAAATAAATATAATGTAAAGGATTTCATATGCATCTGTAATTAGTTCAGTCGTGTATATTATGTTATGTACTAGTAAATATCTCAACTATGTATTAAGTGTGGTACAAAGATATTAAGCTAGTCCAGGTGACTACCATTGGATGGCATTAAATATTATCCTAAAGTATATGAGGCATACTAAGGATATGTTCCTGGTTTATGCATGAGATAAGTAACTAGTCATCAGAGGATATGTAGATGGTAGTTTCCAAACTGATCAAGATGACATGAAGTCACAAAAGGGATACATCGTCACTTTTAATGGAGATGTTGTGAGCTAGAAGAGCTCAAAGTAGGCTATGGTTGTAGATTCTACAGTAGAGTCTGAGTATCAACAAAGTAGAAATATTTTATTATAGAATCATAAAATAGTACACCAAAAATCATACCAAGTCAGTGAGGATGAAAATAATGTAAACTAAGGGAATTTACCCTCACCAAACCCACACACTCAGCTGGAAGAGAACCCAAATTAGAGAACAAAATGAAGTGATCAACATGAGTGCTTCAAGAGGTGATAAAATCATCCACATTATTACCTTCTCTCCAAGTGTGAAGAACTTACATCCAGTAATGCAGTAGAATATTAATTATATGGATGATATAGTTGATGGTCCAAGGAGTGGTGACAGCCTTGTGAATATAGTTATGAAGAATCAAGGAATCGGACTCCACTGACTTTAGGAAGAGTCCCTATCCTGGAATAGAAGAATGTCATGAACAATGCATGGACCTCCACCATAATAGAATCCCCATAACCATAGATAGTATATAAATCCATAACAACTAAACCCTTGGGATGGAAAATCACACTACCATCATGTATGAGACCATCCCTGAAAGACCCGTCAATATTAAGTTTTAGACCTTAGCTAGAAGGTTACCACTTCACCCATCTTACTTGAATTCTTGACTCTTGAATTAAGGGGGGAAGAAACCAGACATGAGAGACCTATATATGGGAGATTTAGACTAGTGATTGGTGAGTAATCTGAGTTTTGTGGCCATACTCCTAAACTTAGAAACCAAAACTATCTGTGAGCTAGATGAACCCTCGAGATGAGCCTTATTCTGAGTATTCTAGATGGTCTAGCAGCCTACTTCCAGAAGATCCTACCTATATTTCTATTCATGATTTTTGTTCTCAAAACCTAGAAACCAGTTAAGAAGAAACTCACTAATAGTGACATGATGGAAGTTAAAGCTGAAGAATTCTCCAAGAATCCTTCACACCATTCCCTCCCACTCACTTTGAAAAATTAATTGAACCATTGATTATTCCTTATATTCCTTGAAACATGAATACCTTTAAGTGAGATAGATTCCCTTATTCATTACTTCCTTATTAATAGGAATTTCAAAAGCCCTGATATGCAAGATAAGGAATTAGAGTTTGGAGGGAGTTCCCGACACTAAAGAATGCCTCCCCATACATACTGGGCAGCAGCAACCTTCCTGAAGGAGCGATATTACTTGACTAAAAAAATTCTAGATGAAAAATGTGTGAAGACCAATTTATAAGCCTCATTATTCAGAGTAATATTCCCAAATATTTCAAGCTAGTGAGGACTCATAATCAATTGAATAAAATAAGGGTACCTGGTATCTTGAGAGAAATATGTGTCAGGAGTCGAACATCCTAGAAATGCTAACAACATACTTATCCAATTATGATACCAGATGTTGATGTATCTATGACTAATAATCCATATCTAGTTTTTTTGAGAACCTAAATGTGCCCATGTATTCTTTTCCAAACCATTGAGTTCTACCCATTAGGTTCATCCATAATTAAACCGTACTTGAGATAAATGAACCTGGCCTACATGGATATTCCTTCCATGGCCTCCCAAAATAATCTAGTCTACATGAAGTGCATGGTATCCTCAATACTTAGGAGATTAACTCCCCCTACCTCTTATTTTTTCATCCTATCCCATACATCCCAGTGTATTGTCACTCATCGTTCACATCCTAGATGAATTTTTTCAAGATCTTATCTATTCTTCTTAAAATTGCTTTGTGGTTTCTGAGGTAGCTAAAGAAGTAGTATGAATGTGAAACTTCATCCAAGATTTTGTTGTGTTATCTAGCAGTAAAGATCATATCACACTCTATTGTGGTAATACTAAGGTGGTGGTTCTTGAAAAAGATCCAAGGTCACATTAGCAGATGAAGCACATACTTTAGAATTATCATTGTAGACGCCGGAAAAGTCCGTTGTTCCCAAACAAAGCTCCGGATGCGGAAAGAGAGGTCATATTTGGAGTCGGAAGCATGTTTCGGAGGGCCCGGAGGCCTTGCGCGGAATTTTGGAGACACGCGCGCAAAGTTGATGAGTCGCGCGCAAACCTCCCGGGATGCGCGCAATGCGCCGGGCCGGCGCGAAATTTTGCGCGCCAGTGGCCCGCGCGACTCCCTTGCGCGCCGGGCCCGATTCCGCGCCCGCGAAGAGAATTCCGCGCCCGTGAACCGGATTCTGCGCCCGGGGTTGCCTATAAATATAAGGCGACCCCCGACGTTTTGAAGGTTGCCCGAATTCGAAAGGTCTCTCGTGCGCGCAATCCAACCCCTTCCGCGCGCAATGCCGATCTTCAGGTAACCTCTTTTCTTTCGCGCAAGAAAGCCTCGGGGTTCGCCTTCACGCGCAATCCCTTTGGCTTCTTTCTTTTGAACTAATTCTTCACCCTAAGTCCTTCGCGCTCAAAAGAAGCCTCTTGCGCGCACTTGCCCCGGGGTGCGCGCAATCCAACCCGATTGCGCCCCCCCCCCCCCTTTTTCAAAGTGGCCATTCATTAAAAAATGAGTCGTTGCCCCCGTGCGCTATCCGAAGCCCGGTGCGCGCAATCTCTATCATCCGCGCGCAAAGTTCTGGCCCAAGCTCCTCTTTTGCGCGCCGACCCGCGGTATTGCGCGCAAAGCTCCTCTTTTGCGCGCAAACCGCCAGGGTCTCCCCCTTTGACCCCCTGAGGGTACCCGCCTGCGTGGCGCCCGATGACCTTCATCCCGGGTGCCCGCAACGTGTGTTGTCTTCCCGTGCGGCCCTCCAGGCCTGCGCAAAGTGACACGGACCCATTAGGTGGCAGCATACGTCCAACATGATGTTAAACTGTGCCACGTCCGCGCTGCAAGACGTTAAACTGCCAGGCGTTTACGTCCCGCACGACGTTAAACTGCACCATCGTCCGCGCTACAAGACGTTAAACTGCCAAGCATCTTCGTCCTCAACACACGACGTTAAACTGTACTTCGTCCGGCAAGATGCTAAACCGTCCGCTTCGTCCTCAACACACGACGTTAAACTGTACTTCGTCCGGCAAGACGTTAAACCGTCCGCATCACCTAATCCCGTGCCTCGCACGCAGGGTCCCCCCGGTTTGGATGTGGCCCCCACCCGCTCGTCTCTGCAGGGATGTCGGGATTGGAGTGGCCTTCGCCCACGGGGGTAGAGTGTTGCAAACAGAATGAACTACGTGGACTTTGATCCCTGTCTTCTAAACAGGGTACGTAGGAAGCCTCTCCGAGGTTCAAGCCCGCCACCTGGTCGTCCCGGTCGTATTTACGTTGGTTCGTCCATCGGTGGACCCCTCCTGGGTTCACACTTGCGTTGATTCACCTATGAATCCGCCTCTGTGGGGGACTGCACGTGTGTATCTCCATTGTGCTTCCCCACCGCCTCGATCTCCTTGTGAGTCGGCTTTCCAACGTCCAGCATGACGTAAAACTGTGGTTCACCCGGCCGTTCCATCCCCCTCTGTGCGAGGTGGTTCGGTTCAATCCTTCTCCAGGCAGCCTCGATCTCTTCATGAGTCGGCTTGCCAACGTCCAGCATGACGTAAAACTGTGGTTCACCCGGCCGTTCCATCCCCCTCTGTGCGAGGTGGTTCGGTTCAATCCTTCTCCAGGCAGCCTCGATCTCTTCATGAGTCGGCTTGCCAACGTCCAGCATGACGTAAAACTGTGGTTCACCCGGCCCTTTCCATCCCCCTCTGTGCGAGGTGGTTCGGTTCAATCCTCCGCCCGGCGGCCTTGATCTCTTCGTGAGTCGGCTTGCCGACGTCCAGCATGACGTTAAACTGTATATCCGAACTACGCTGACTTTGATCCGCTCTAACGCGCGGTACGTAGGAAGCCCCTACGGGGTCCAAGCTCTTCACTCCATCATCCATCCTGATCCTTACCCGGGCCGCCACATCCCAGTGGGGTCATGCCATTTCATTCCACTCCACTTCACTCGGGAAGCCTCCCATGTGCTGGCCCCAGCGTCGGAGGTTCCCCGCAAGGGGTTCTGTCATCTGATCCACTCCTCGTGTTGATCAGTCCGATGCCGTCCCCGCTGGACGTTAAACTCGCGGCATACCCCGTGTTAAACATGGGAAGCTGAGGAAAACCTCAGGTAACACAGTTCCCCGCGCCAAGCGCAGGATGCCTCAGGCCATCACGCCTTCGAGAAGCCCTATTAGGGACGGAAGGCAGACATGCAGAGTTGCAGTGTTAAGACACGCCCCCAACACCCGGAGTCACCCGGTCTCCTCACCGCAGGTTGCTGCCCCGACCAGACCCCTTGGAGCGTCTGGGCGGACGCAGCATAATTAACCAGTGTCCATGAAGATATGGCGCCGGGAACGAGATTCACGAACATTCTTAAATCTATGAGGGAGACCCGGATTAGGCGACGAGTTCCGAGGAGACGTCCACGGAAGGAGGAGCCGACGTCCCATCATCCCGGTTTCGATCAAGGAGCAGACGCCCCTGAATAAGGGACGAATGTCGCCCGCCCTTGGAAAGCGGGACTACGGGGCCACAAGCCGCGCGTCCGTCCCCTCGGGTCGACGGGCGCACGCGCGAACGCGTCCTGGCGGAACAGCGTAACCCGACACACATCCGCACCGAAATAGAAAAATGGTGAACCCGACGTGAATCTCTTCTCCTCAATACGAAGACCGATGGTTTTCAGAGGTGTTGGAAGGGCCAGCATTTGTCTGGTACAGCCAGCTCCCCGTCGGGTCGATAACTAGCTGGGAGGACCTTCGTAGACAATTCCTATACCAGTTCAGTTCCACGACCCGGACGACGAGTATCGCAGACCTCTTCAAGTGCAAGCAGAGGCCTGACGAGCGAGTCGCGGACTTCGTCGCCCGATGGAAGGGTCTCACGTATTCCCTTGACATGCCATTGACTCAGGAGCAGTTGCTGACAATGTGTGTCGGGAACGTCAAGACCGAGCTGGTCCCTTCCCTGATCACTCAGAATTACCCTGGAGGGTTCAGGGACTTCTCAGACAAAGCTCAACGTCTTGAGGAAGCCCTACAACAGGCCAGCCAGGCACACCCGCTGCCTCCTATGATTCCTGCAAGGAGAGCCAGCAGGGCTGAGCCCGCTGTTGTCGCCCAGATAGAGGCTCCCAGGCCGTTGGAGCTGCTGCCGGTGAGACCAGCTCCACAGCCTCACAGGAATCCGCCTCCACGGGCTCAGTTCCCGGCCCAGCAGCGGCAGCCTCAGAACCGGCCGGCCCCTCCGCGTAATGTACCGCCACAACCCAGGCGAGATAATCAGGGTCCACCTCCTCGGCAGGCCCCTCCATCCCCTCTTCAAGACCACGCTCCCAGGGGCCCGCGATACCTGACCTACTCATTTCACGAGGATCAGGTCCCCGGTTATTTCCGGAGCGCCCTGGAGCAGAGGATTGTGCGACTGCCTGAGTGTTGGAGGCCGGAGGAGGCACATCTCACGGATAACCCCCGCTACTGCCCCTACCATCGGGCCCTGAGGCACACCATCCAGCGGTGCTATGTGTTTAAGGATTGGCTCTAAGACCAGATTAACAACAATGTAATCAGGTTGGGCCCAGCTCCGGCACAAGTGGCGGGCGTGTTCGTGGGATCAGATGACGATAGCGGCAATGAGGACGAATGGCAGCTGGTCTCCGACCGCGGATCCCAGAAGTATAAAAATTGGATGGCCCGCAAGACGATCATTCGCGCCCATGGAATCATCCGTGCGCGCTTGAATCAGCCTGAGCCCCCAGAATCTGCGGGTGCTGCTTCGGCATCGTCGTCCCAGCCTGCCTCTTCCAAGAAGAGCAAACGGCGGCGGCGCAAGAAGGAAGAGCGCGCCCCGCCAGTTCCGCCACTATCCCGCACTCTCGGTGATTTCATGCCCCCGGAGATGGGGATCCCTCCTCGGATCCGCCCAGTGGTGAATGATTCGTCCGATGACATTATTGGGTACGCTTCGGTTAATACCGTCGAGCTGGTAAATCCCTTTTCGGTTCCCGACGTTGAAGAACACCAGGTGGACCTCCCTAGTGCCCCCGGTCGTCGCCACCGTCGGAGGAGCCGCAACAACAGGAGTCGCCGGGGCACAGCAGTTGGTACCTCTAGCCAAGCCGTGCACGCCACTGAGACCAGGTAGCAGGCTCAAAACCGAGCTCAGCGTGCGCAGCCCCCCCATCCGGGGATGACGGATTCGTCTCCGCCACTGTTTGTGGTATGGGATCAGGTAGAACCCCCTCAGCCGCATCGCGATCAGCTCCGCCCTGCCACGAGTCCATCCCGGCCTCCTGACCCCAGTACGGTGACCATTTCCCGGGCTTCAACCAATGAACAGCGAGATGCGCCAAGCACCAGTCGGCCGCCGGCCCAACCGGCAAGGCCCGTCATGCTTCCAACCGCAGAGCAACCTCCTGCAACCAGGGGTTCGCGCTTGGCCAAGAAGTATGATGTCCTGAAGCACTTGGCCGACATCCCAGCGAGACTCTCCATCCTTGAGGCTCTGCGCATGTCATCTGAGATGCGCGAGGCACTCGCTGAAGCCCTGAAGAGCCCCCTCCAGTTTGAGACAGAGGTTGCGGCTGCAGAGGCCTTTCACGCCGAAACGATTGAGGACGCCGAATGCCAGGCAGTTATCTCGTTCTCTGGTAAGGATGAAGACCCTCCTATACAGGGGCACATTCGTCCGCTGTATGTTACCGGCCAGTTCAATGGCCTTGAAGTCCGGCGCTGTCTTATCGACACGGGGTCCAGGATTAACCTGATTCCCACTCGGACGCTCCAGAGATTGGGGTTGTCTGAGGATGACTTGATTCCCTCCGACCTCAGGATCCAGGGGTACGACCGCACCGAGCAAACCCCAGTCGGCAAGATACGTTTGAAGACCCAGTTTGGTGATTTGGTTGCCAACACCGAATTCATGGTAGTCTCTCAAGACACCGCGTACAACGCATTGATGGGCAGGTCCTGGCTCCACCTTCATGCGGCGGTTCCCTCGTCATACCACCAATGCCTCAAATACTCCCTTAATGGTCGAGTAGGCGTGCTTCAAGGAGATGCCTCTCCTTTTACCTCATGTGAAGCCCGCTATCTGGACGCGGACTATTACAAGAGCAAGGATAAGCAGATCCTGGCAGGTGAGGTCGAGCCTGTCGTTGTTGCAAGTGATCCCTGGGCAAGTTTGGATGACGCTTACGTCCTCCCGATTCAACGGTTGGACGTAGCCATGGTCTCGACGGCCTGTGAGTCTCCTGATGAGATGACCGCGACCGCCCGTGCCAGTACCAGCGGCCCAGCAGGATCTAGTAGCCCCAATGCAGTTTCCAGCGCAGTCTCTCCCGTGGACGATCCCTCCCCGAGTGGAGAGGACGTGGAAGATGCACCCCCAGCCTTCGAGGAGGGCGTCTCCGCCACGGTCGATGAGTTAGTACAAGTGAACCTTGGAACCGAAGCAGATCCAAGACCCACATTGTTCAGTGCCGCCATGCCCTCTGAGGAGCGGCAGCAGTACGTGGACTTTCTCAGGCAGCACCGTGATGTGTTCGCTTGGGGCTATGACGAGATGTCGGGGCTAGATCCTCAGGTAGCCGTCCACCGCCTTGGTCTCCCGGCGAACCAACGCGAGTTCAAGCAGCCTCCCAGGAAGATGCACCCATTCCATGGTGCCATGGTTGAGGCCGAAGTTGACAAGCTTATCAAAGCCAACTTCGTGAGGGAAGTTCAGTACCCCAAATGGCTGGCCAACATTGTGCCGGTCAGGAAGAAGAACGGGCAGATCAGAGTCTGCATCGACTTCCGCGATCTCAACCGCCACTGTCCGAAGGATGATTTTCCCCTTCCAGTGACAGAGCCGTTGATTGACGCCACGGTAGGGTTCCAAGCCCTCTCCTTCATGGATGGATACTCCGGATACAACCAAATTCGGATGGCCCCTGGGGATGAGGAGTTCACTGCCTTCAGGGCCCCCCAAGGTACCTTCTGTTACCGGGTCATGCCTTTCGGCCTGAAGAATGCAGGTGCCACCTATCAACGGGTGATGCACCGCATATTCAAGACAATCCTCGGCACACTGGTGGAATGCTACGTCGACGACTTGGTAGTCAAATCGCGCCAGCGTCAGGACCATCTCAAAGATCTTGAGAAAGTGTTCGGCTTCCTCCGGTCTCGCTGCCTGAAGATGAACCCGTTGAAGTGTGCCTTCGGGGTCACCTCCGGAAAGTTCCTTGGATTTGTGGTAAGATACCGGGGTATTGAGATCGACCCAGAGAAGATCAGGGCGATTAGCCAGATGCCTCCCCCAGGTAACATCCGGGAACTACAGGGGTTCCAAGGCCACTTAGCCTATATACGCCGATTCATCGCGAATCTGGCCGGCAAGTGTAAGCCCTTTTCTCGGCTCATGAAGAAAGGTGCCACCTATGTATGGGATAAAGAGTGTCAGACCGCTTTCGAGGAAATCAAGCAGTACCTGCTGCAACCTCCAGTTCTGATGCCGCCCGTATCCGGGAAGCCGCTGGTCCTCTATGTGACCGCCCTGGAACGGTCCCTGGGTGCCCTTCTCGCCCAGAAGAACAACGAGGGAACAGAGAATAGCCTCTATTACCTCAGTCGCATGCTCCTCGATGCGGAAGTTAGGTATTCCCCCATCGAGAAGAGCTTCCTGGCGCTCGTATTTGCCGTACAGAAATTACGGCACTACTTGCAGCACCATGAGGTACAGTTGGTTTCTCGGGTAGACCCGTTGAAATATATCCTGAGCCGGCCTATGTTGACTGGCCGTCTAGCGCGGTGGGCTGTGATTCTCCAGCAGTTCGACATCAGGTATGTGTCTCAGAAGGCCATCAAAGGGAAAGCATTGGCAGACTTTCTGGCTGCTCACCCAACCTCCGCGGATCAGCCGCTGGATCTAGGCTTTCCTGATGAGGCCATTCTCTCGGTCGATCATGTCGGTCCATGCTGGCAGATGCACTTTGACGGTGCCTCCCGGAGCCCCACCGGTAGAAGACTTGATAATCCTAAGCTCAACAGAGTGGGTTTGGGTATCGTCTTCATTACCCCGGAGAAAGCTGTACTGCCATACTCTTTCCTGTTGTCAGAGGGCTGTACCAACAATGAGGCGGAATACCATGCCCTCATCACCGGCCTCGAGTTAGATCTCGAGATCGACGTGCCCCATCTGTGTGTGAAAGGGGACTCCGAGTTGGTTGTTAAGCAGATCAATGGCGACTATGTTGTCAGGAAGCCGGAACTTGTGCCATTGCTGGAGTGCACCCTCCTTCTGATGGCCCGGTTCCCTTCTCGGCCAGAGATTGTCCATATTCCCCAGTCGCAGAACGGTCGAGCAGATGCTTTGGCCAGCCTTGCTGCGTCACTTGCGGAGCCTGAACAGGACAACCTGATCGTCCGCGTGACGCGCCGCAGGCTCATCGCTCCCGTTGTCCCTGAGGGAGATCGCGACCCGTCGGTAAGTAATCTCACCACGGTTGCCCCTGTGCCCGGAGCCCCGAGTACCCCAGATATAGCAGTCGAACCAGCCCCTGATTGGAGGACGCCTTTGGTTGAGTACCTCCAACATGGCATTCTCCCACCGGATCGGGCCGAACGCGAGCGAGTTCGACGCCACGCATCGCAGTTTGTCCTCCAGAGCAGTCCCGGCCTGGAGCAGATCCTCTATAGACGCGGATTTGATGGTGTTCTCCTCTGTTGCCTTCAGGGAGTTGAGATCCCGCGAGTCATGCAAGAGGTTCATGCTGGTTCATGCGGGGCCCATCAGACTGGGCCGAAGATGTCCCACCAGATTCGGAGGTTGGGATACTTCTGGCCCTCCATGATCCATGACTGCATCGAGTATGCCAGGAGGTGCCATGCGTGCCAGGTTCATGAGAACTTTGTGCATCGGCCGCCGGAGCCTCTCCATACCACCAGGTATTCTTGGCCCTTTGCAGTCTGGGGGATGGACGTTGTGGGACCCTACCCGCCGGCGACAGCTCGCCAGTGCCGGTTCATTCTGACCGCCACGGACTTCTTCTCCAAATGGGCAGAGGCGATTCCGCTCAGAGAGGTCAAATCCTGTTCGATCGCTGACTTCGTGACCTCCAACATTATTCATCGATTTGGAGTGCCTCACGCTATCCTCACGGATAACGGAGCCAATTTCCGAGCAGCCGAGTTGAAGAAGTTGTACGCCAAGTACAACATTCGCTCGAACCATACATCTCGCTATCATGCGCAGACGAATGGACAGATCGAGGTGTTTAACAAAACCCTCTCTAACATTCTGCAAAAAATGGTTGGTCAGAACAAGAAGAGTTGGCCGGACAAGCTCCCCAACGCCCTCTGGGCTTATCGGACGACGACTCGCAATTCCACCCAGATGACCCCTTATTCCCTGGTGTATGGAGCTGAGGCCGTCCTGCCCATCGAGATCCAGTTACCGTCCTTGCGCACTGCGGTCTACGACCAGCAAGCGCCGGACAGAGCTGCTGAAGCCCGTCTAGTCGAGTTGGAAGCACTGGATGAGAATAGACTTCGCGCTTTGCACAACTTGGAGAGGCATCAAAGCAGAATGGCTCGAGCTTTCAATAAGAAGGTCCGCCTCCGCTCCTTCCTGCAGGGTGACCTAGTGCTAGCCCTAAGAGCGCCAATGATCCCCGGCAGGAAGCCACCCAAGTTGGAGCCCAAGTGGGAGGGACCTCTTGTCGTCCACAAAGTTTATCCCAATGGCGCGTACTCCCTAGCGACTATGGATGGTGAGCGTGTCACTCCTCCCACCAACGCTAGGTTCCTCAAGCAGTACTTTGTCTGAGTGTGCCGACGTCCTGCACGACGTTAAACTGCATACGTCCAAGCTGCATGACGTTAAACTGCCCAGCATATCGTTCGCGCGGCAAGACGTTAAACTGCCAAGCATCTTCGTCCAAGCTACAAGACGTTAAACTGTTTAACATTCGTCCAACACGACGTTAAACTGTACCACGTCCGAGCTACAAGACGTTAAACTGTTCAGCATTCGTCCTGCATGACGTTAAAACTGCCTCTCAAGAACTACGTGCGGCTTCATTCCCATCCTTATGGGATACGTAGGACCGCCTGAACCTTCATGTTTCAGGCCCAGCCCCATCCTTCGGGAATTTCCATCCTATCTCGGGCCTTCGGCCCAGTTGCCCCCGGGTGTGCGGCGTATGGTGTGAGCGCGGGGCTATTCCCTCATTCACGTCGGTTTGCTCGTCACGCTGTACGACCCCCCCACGTTTGGGGATGCCTTCTGCTCCCCCCTTTTTTTTCTCTTTTCGTCCTACACGACGTTAAACTGCATTTCAAGAACTACGTGCGGCTTGATTCCCATCCTTATGGGATACGTAGGACCGCCTGAACATTCATGTTTCAGGCCCAGCCCCATTTCCCGGGAATCTCTATCCCGCGTTGGGTCTCTGGCCCAAGTTCCCCCCTTTTTGTGCGAGGCGTATGGCGTGAGCGGGGGATTATGTCCTCATTCACGTCGGTCTACTGGCCGCGCCGTACGCCTCCCCCGTGTGTAGGACTACCTCACACCCCTCATCGTCCTGCATGACGTTAAACTGCCTCTCAAGAACTACGTATGGCTTGATTCCCATCCTTATGGGATACGTAGGACCGCCTGGACACTTGTGTTTCAGGTCCAGCCCCGTCTCTTGGTTGATCACAGGGATCTGCCGTCTTTTGGTTGCTCTCAGGGTGAGTCCTCCGACCCTTCCCGGTGATCTGTTAACATGTTTTGGGTACTTTGGCCTATGACCCGTAGTGTCGGATGCAATCCCGGCAAGTCCTGTGTTGCTGGTCGGGCCGCGCGCTTCCCCTTGTTCGAGCCTTCACTCAAAGGGATCCTCGTTAGCGGTTTGGGTACGATGCCTCAGTGCTCTCCTACCGCTCCGGGTCGATTTACCGGCGAGTCCTGGGCCGCAAATCGATATGAATCCTGCGATTGAGCGGTTGATGCTCGTTTGCTTGCCCCGTTCTAGGCTGACGTGATCGGATGTTGTGTTGCGAATATGGTCAGCGACATCCTTGATCGCCATGTCGGCTCTTTTAGGCTCCGAACATTGGTTGCGCGGTCCTCATCACACTCCGCCTTTGTGCGTTGTAGTGGAATCTCGACACTCTCTTCATACTGACCTTCAGTACACCTTTACACGTTAGGCAGGCTAACCAGGATAATGGTGTCTGTCGAGGCTCCCACGATCTGAGCACCAAGGGTATATGCTGATGTCCTCCCTAAGGGCCATGTATAGCTGGACCCTCGTCCCCATAAGGAGGAAGGAGTCGCCCGAACAATCGCGTTTTGGGCCCAGTATATCTGGAGGCTAGCATCTCTGCCCCTCGGGTGATGGACATACGCAGGCCCCTATCCCAGGATCGTTCTCCTGGAATCGTGCGTGACCGCAGGGCTGGGTATGTTCCCACCTCCGCTGAGTCCGCCGTATCACGATAAGCGGATTCCTCCATGGTCCGAACCACACGACCTTAAACTGTGTTGTCTGGTCCTACCACACGACCGTAAACTGTGATCGTCTTGGCCGCCCGACGAGAAACGGCACTGCATCGTGATGTTCTCCTCAGGGGACACTCACGTTGGGCGCTGGTTAATAACCACGCCATTCATCAATGCCTTTCATGGCTTGATTATTGTGGCGACGCCAGGGATTCCTTAATCACAGGCATGTCGCTGCACAAAAAACCATCCATCTTTAAGGACAAACAAGAAATATCAAATACCGCTTCTTCTATGTGCGAGGGTCAGACCCGCACCCTTCCCCGCGCTGGTGCCCGATTGTGTTGCGCCGCGCTTCAAGAACTACGTGTGGCTTGATTCCCATCCTCATGGGATACGTAGGAACGCCCGGATGTTTGAAACTTCGGGTCCAGCCCCCACCTCTTAAAGATTCCCCCCTTCTCTCGGGAGTCCGCCGCCTTCAGGCCACCCTCAAGGCGTGTCCCTCGACCCCTTGCAGTGGTCCACTGGTGTCAAGAGTACTCTGGTGTATTGCCAGGAGGGTCAGGTTTAGCTTGGTCAGGTTCCTTCCATTTTCAGGCTTCGTGCTCCCTTTCATTCGGACCCATCGCCTACGCCTTGGGTGGAGCCCCCGTGAACGGTTTGGACACAATGCCTCAGTGCTCTCCCACCGACTCGGGCTGGTGCCCCCAATGGCCTCGGGCAGCAAATCGATATGAATCCTGCGATTGAGCGGTCGATGCTCGTTTGCTGCCTCATTCCATCAACGGTTAGTGCGATATTGATGCTGCTCTTCCGCCACGGTTGGCAGTACTCCCATATCGTTACGCCGGTGCCCCCAGTCCTTGAGTGAATGGCCGCATGATTCACATCACATTTTCCACCTCCCATTCTGACCAGGCAAAATCTCGACACTCTTGACACTATTCCCCAGTGCATCTTCGCATATCCAGGGGATAGGACCACAATGCGGCGTACTTTGAGGTTCTTATGGTCCGAGCTCTAAGACCTTAAACTAAGATCTACCCCTATGGTCCGAGCTCTAAGACCTTAAACTAAGATCTACCCCTATGGTCCGAGCTCTAAGACCTTAAACTAAGATCTACCCCTATGGTCCGAGCTCTACGACCCTAAACTAAGATCTCCCCAAATGGGATTCTACATCCTGCATGACGTTAAACTGCACTCGCAGAACTACGTATGGCTTGATCTCCAGCCTGATGGAGTACGTAGGAACGCCCGGGCATTTCGACTCGGGTCCAGCCTCAGGGATCGCCAAGTCCCGCCCCTCCTCGTCGCCGGCCGTCTGGCCTGACTTCGGGTAAAGTGGCGCAGTTGTGATATTCTCCCCGATTCAGCTCGGGATGCCCCATCGCAATGATGGGAAGCGACGGTTTCCTCGTTAAAGAGGTTCTGTCTGAGAATTGGGGTGATTCACGGCCAGATTAGTGCATCCTCCTAATACGCTTTCCCCACGGTGGCGCAATTTTGAGAGCGTTGGATTCTATCCGAACAAATCGTCACCGCGCCCCACGCTTCGCATGCCCTGTTGATCTGGATTTCCACCCTTGTGCCTGAAGGAACCCCCAAAGCGGCATTGATGATGACATGTGATCCGCCTCCTTCAATATGGATGATGACCTTCGGTCCGTCTATCGCAGTAGTATGGTCGATTGATCCATTGTCCGCTTGCCGTCTTGGGCATTTCCTGGAAGGCCAACCGTTGTGGATTTCTGAATTCGGGACGCGCGATTCACCCTTTCTCATTTCCCTATGTTCGGATAAAATCTCAACGCCCCTAGCGTTGTCCCGCTCGTGTGTTGGAACAAGTTGGGGGGATGATACATTGATTAGGTCTGAGGTCTCCTTTCCTAGGAATGATCTCCCTCTTTTCTCTAGAAATCCAGGCCCAATTGCGGATGCCTGAAGCTTGGTTAACGCTCCTGCAAGACAATGAATTGTGGTCGAGCATGTTAAGCCAAAAGATGTAGATAAATATATTGGATCATACAAAATGGATCGAAATATTGAGTAGCGGAAGCAAAATATTCTGGGAATGGCAAAAAACAAAGCCCCTAGGGATTAGCGTGCTGGATAAGTCTTTCTAACGCCACTACCCTTTGGCTGGCGGCCTCCAGGGCTGCTTCTCGCTCTCTGCGTGCCCTCTCCTCGTCGGCGGTCGCAGCACGCAGTTCGTCGATCCTGGCCTGTGCACGCTCCCGCTCGACTTGGAGTGTGACCATCTGTTGGTCCGCCTCCGTCAGCTGTACCTGGGCGTCGATCAGTTGGGCCGATAGTTTCTCCACAAGCTCAGTATACGCTGCGACGAAGGCCTCCTTCTCTGCCGCCTACCCTTCGAGACGCCGGACTTCCTGCTCCGCCGCGAGGAGCGCCCGCGTGCTCTCCGACATGTCCCGACTTTGTGCGACGTCGGCACGCCGGCAGCTCTTGCGCATCTTTTCGGCCATGAAATCACGGACCGTCAGATGGAGGCGTTGAGCATCAGCTCCCCCGGCACACAGGAAGCGCAGCCAGGTTTGAAGTGATCCCATGCGCCCCAGCCACTCCGATGGGTCTCGCTTGAGGAAGCGCTGGATGCACTTCCACCCCCTGCGGCGCGTTATCCGGCTCTCCTCGACCGCCTCCGCGTCTGAGTCGTCCATCTCCTCGGGTTCGGCAGGCCGGTAGGCAGGGAAGGCAGCCAGCAGGTCTGCTGCAGGGTCCGCCCCTGGGATGTCCTCATGGGGGATAGGTTCCCCAACATCTGGGCGACCTTCTTCTCTCTCCCCAGCGGCGTTGACACCCTCGTCATCCCCCGACCTCTCTCCGATGTCAGCACCGCCGACGTCCGTAGCCCCTTGATCAGCAGTTGGTGGGGCCGGCTCGGTGCGGGAAGTCTGTTCCGGAGCAGGCGGCATGTCTGCCGCCGGTCCACTCGTGGATGGCCCGGGTTCGGCAACCCGACGAGCCTCCAGTGTTGAGATCACTGCGCGGGGCATGCCATGGTTAGTCACGGATCGTCAATGGCAAGCACCAGCAGTAAAGTAAGGAGACTTACGGGAGTTCAGAGCGTCATCTTCCGCTATCCCGGCCGCCGTAGGAGCAATTGCAGCAGGGGACCCCTTAGCGCTTGTCAGTTCAATGATGGGTGTCTGGCCCCCGCCTTGTCCTGCTGGCGCCTCTCCTACTCCCGCTGAGGACGCCTGACCAACATCCGTGTGCTCCTGAGAAAGATGGAGAAATGGGTTAGAAGCTGCATAAGAGAATGGATGAAGCAGGTTGAGTAGGGATAGAAGCGGACCTCGAGGAGCTCAGTGACATCAACATTGTCAGAGCCGGCCACCTCGCCGCTCTCCCGCGGGCTCCCCTGATGGGATCTTCCCTCGGAACCTTCATCCTCCCCCATCTCCTCCTCTTCCTCGGAGTCGTTGCTACTGTCATCTTCCGCCGGCGGCATCTGTTCTGGAGCGGGTTCTAGACCGAGCATCACCTTCACCAGAAGGGATGGCTCCGCACGCTGACCACGTTGGCGCGCGTACTCGTCCATGGCCGTCAGATACGCATACTGCCGGTTGAAGTCCACCCTGTCGTCGATATGGAGGCACCCGACCTCTGGCAGATGGATTCCTTCTCTGAGTATCTTTCGCCAGATGGCGTCAGTCCCCAGTGACTGCCGCAGGGTCATCCAGGCCGACCACAGCGCCGGGAAGACTGCATCATGGGAGGGTTCGAGCAGACGCCTTACCTGCTTCCCGGGCCGCTCCCCGACCGCCGCATGTGCCCCCTCTCTGGGCGCTGAAGTCGTGGCGGCAGCTTGCGATGTGCCCGCCGCCGAAGTCCCTGCTCGCGCCGGCTCCGCTGCTTGGCGCGCCTCCGTTCTCCCCCGTGTAACGGCGCCTCGCCTCCTTCCTTGACGCCCGGTCTCCGCACGGGTGACCTCGAGCTGCCGAACTGGCTTCCGTAGAAGCCCCTCGGGGTACGCGATGGCCCAGTGTTCGGCATACTCGGTTGCCAAGCCTGCGTCGACCCCGGTAGGAGGGAGAGTGATGACGTCGCCAGAGCCAAAGGCGACGAACATCAGCCACATCTGGCGAAGGACGCCGGGGTTCGTCTCCTCCCGGACAGCAGTGAATACCCTCTTCGGCATCCGTTGAAGGCACCCGAACTGCCTGGCGAACCGGGTTGGCACGTAGGGCTCGCAGATCACCTTCCCGTCGATCCGAGCCACGAGCACCCCGCCCCGCATGTTCAGGAAGTACTCGTGCTGCTCCAGCGGACCCTGCCCGTTGTCGATCATTTGGCCAACGGGAGTGGGGAACGGGCTGAAGTTGAAATTGGCATGATTGCCAATCCGAATCCTCACGCCCTCCTCACTTAGGGTCATCGGAGCGACCCCCGCAATGTTCAGCAGGGAGGGTCGCAGGCCGTTGCCCGGAGGAATGATGGCGTTCGGAAACGTGTACCCACCAAGGTGAGCAGCCACCCAGCCGTGGAAGAATTGGAAGGGCCCACAGATCCTTCGTGGTGACCCCCCTCGTGAGATGCGTCCCAGGATGGCGTACAGCTTAGCCAACACTGGGACCCCGAGGTTGTATCTTTTGTTGGCGGCCATAGCGCCCGCCATCGCCAGTGTCGCTAGGCGAACGCCCATTCTCGCGTCCCGCACTGGCAGGAGCCACCCACTCAGAAAGGCGGCCAGGAACGCCGCGTACCGGACATTTGGGTCCCGGGCCTCGATGACGCGGTACCCCCATGAGCGGTAGTCGCCCGTCTCCAGGACCCGCCAGTACGACCCGTTCCGGCTCCTCTGAGCCGCGGTCGGGCACCGCTTCCCCCTGCCTGGCATCTTGACCGCCGGGTCATGCTCCAAGAACTGGCCGAACCACTCCTTGTAGGCTATGTCCTTCTAGAAGTCCTTGATCCCGAGCCGCTGCGTAGCCAGGTCAAGCAGATGCCAGGTCAGAATGGGAGTCCGTGACCTGTCTTCCCAGGTGTTCTTCGGAGGCAGGAACTCATCGTACTGGTAACCCTCCAGCGGGATAGCTCCGATGCAGTGGATGTCCCAGAGACCGATGCCGACCTCCCCATGGTGAAGATGGAAGGTGTTGGTATCCGGGGACCAGCGGGTGAACAGCTCCGGCCCGAGCTCGGACTGCTGGTAGAAGTGGAACTGCGACGTCCACACCGCCTCAAACAGGCCGATGTACCGCAGCTCCTCCGCGAAGTGATCGCAAGTGTGGCGTACCCAGAACGCCCAGGCCCACTCACTGGTGAAATTGCCCCCAGATCGCAAGTCCCAGTCCTTCAGCCAGCCCTTGGTGTCGTCGGTGACACTCTGGCGATATATGCTCGAGTAGAGGGCTGGAGAGTTCTCCGCAGTAGGCTCACTTCCGACGATGGTTCGCGTCCTCGGGTTCAGGACATAGACATCTAAGTGTCTGGTCTCCCTGGCAGGATGCCCATTGTTGGTGATGTTATAGCGGGGAAGCTCGTCCTCCCGAGTCACCCAGGTCCGTGGCGCATCAACCTCGAACCCTGGCACCGGAACCTCATCTAGGATGCCGAAGTTCCAGAGCGGCAGGTTGTCCGACAGTGGATATGTCTTCTGGGCCAGCGTCAGCAAGTCGAACAAGGATTGATTGTTGGAAACAATCTCCTTGGCTCCGTAGACCTCCTCGTTCGTCACCATCTCAGCTCTGTGAGTGGCGGCATCCCCCTCATTTCCTTGATTCGCGGCCATCTCAGAAGCTTCGGGAGTCGTGCGGGTAAAGGAATGAAGCGTGCGGGAGCGGACGAGGCTGGTAGAGAAGTTTGAGAGTTGGCGCGCAATCCTAGTGGACGGCGCGCAATCGGGAAGTCCGTCGCGTAAAACCCCGGGTGTTCGCGCAAAAGCAGGCCGAATTTCGGACAGGTTTGCGCGACGAGCGGGCGAATTCCGCGCCAGAAAAGGCAATTTCGCGCACGAGAGCTTAGAGGCTTATCGCGGGGAAGGCCAGTGTACGGTGCGGGGGACCCAGGGCCCCTATTTATAGGCGAGGCCCGGGTCCGCGCTGCGCGGAAAGCGCTTTGTGCGACCGCGACAGCAAATTTCGCGCCCGACGCCCTTTTTTGCGCGCCACCGTCCCGCGCCACCCAGGACTTCGGCATTTCGGCGTCTCCCTCGGAACCCGATCGTTGCGACCTCTCGCCGATCAGATTCCGAGGGGGGGCTTTTTTAGACGCCGGAAAAGTCCGTTGTTCCCAAACAAAGCTCTGGATGCGGAAAGCGAGGTCATATTTGGAGTCGGAAGCATGTTTCGGAGGGCCCGGAGGCCTTGCGCGGAATTTTGGAGACACGCGTGCAAAGTTGATGAGTCGCGCGCAAACCTCCCGGGATGCGTGCAATGCGCCGGGCCGGCGCGCAATTTTGCACGCCAGTGGCCCGCGCGACTCCCTTGCGCGCCGGGCCCGATTCCGCGCCCGCGAAGAGAATTCCGCGCCCGCGAACCGGATTCCGCGCCCGGGGTTGCCTATAAATATAAGGCGACCCCCGACGTTTTGAAGGTTGCCCGAATTCGAAAGGTCTCTCGTGCGCGCAATCCAACCCCTTCCGCGCGCAATGCCGATCTTCAGGTAACCTCTTTTCTTTCGCGCAAGAAAGCCTCGGGGTTCGCCTTCGCGCGCAATCCCTTTGGCTTCTTTCTTTTGAACTAATTCTTCACCCTAAGGCCTTCGCGCGCAAAAGAAGCCTCTTGCGCGCACTTGCCCCGGGGTGCGCGCAATCCAGCCCGATTGCGCCCCCCCCCCCCCCTTTTCAAAGTGGCCATTCATTAAAGAATGAGTCGTTGCCCCCGTGCGCTATCCGAAGCCCGGTGCGCGCAATCTCTATCATCCGCGCGCAAAGTTCTGGCCCAAGCTCCTCTTTTGCGCGCCGACCCGCGGTATTGCGCGCAAAGCTCCTCTTTTGCGCGCAAACCGCCAGGGTCGCACCCTTTGACCCCCTGAGGGTACCCGCCTGTGTGGCGCCCGATGACCTTCATCCCGGGTGCCCGCAACGTGCGTTGTCTTCCCGTGCGGCCCTCCAGGCCTGCGCGAAGTGACACGGACCCATTAGGCGGCAGCATACGTCCAACATGACGTTAAACTGTGCCACGTCCGCGCTGCAAGACGTTAAACTGCCGGGCGTTTACGTCCCGCACGACGTTAAACTGCACCATCGTCCGCGCTACAAGACGTTAAACTGCCAAGCATCTTCGTCCTCAACACACGACGTTAAACTGTACTTCGTCCGGCAAGACGCTAAACCGTCTGCTTCGTCCTCAACACACGAAGTTAAACTGTACTTCGTCCAGCAAGACGTTAAACCGTCCGCATCACCTGATCCCGTGCCTCGCACGCAGGGTCCCCCCGGTTTGGATGTGGCCCCCACCCGCTCGTCTCTGCAGGGATGTCGGGATTGGAGTGGCCTTCGCCCACGGGGGTAGAGTGTTGCAAACAGAATGAACTACGTGGACTTTGATCCCTGTCTTCTAAACAGGGTACGTAGGAAGCCTCTCCGAGGTTCAAGCCCGCCACCTGGTCATCCCGGTCGTATTTACGTCGGTTCGTCCATCGGTGGACCCCTCCTGGGTTCACACTTGCGTTGATTCACCTATGAATCCGCCTATGTGGGGGACTGCACGTGTGTATCTCCATTGTGCTTCCCCACCGCCTCGATCTCCTTGTGAGTCGGCTTGCCAACGTCCAGCATGACGTAAAACTGTGGTTCACCCGGCCGTTCCATCCCCCTCTGTGCGAGGTGGTTCGGTTCAATCCTTCTCCAGGCAGCCTTGATCTCTTCATGAGTCGGCTTGCCAACGTCCAGCATGACGTAAAACTGTGGTTCACCCGGCCGTTCCATCCCCCTCTGTGCGAGGTGGTTCGGTTCAATCCTTCTCCAGGCAGCCTCGATCTCTTCATGAGTCGGCTTGCCAACGTCCAGCATGACGTAAAACTGTGGTTCACCCGGCCGTTCCATCCCCCTCTGTGCGAGGTGGTTCGGTTCAATCCTCCGCCTGGCGGCCTCGATCTCTTCGTGAGTCGGCTTGCCGACGTCCAGCATGACGTTAAACTGTATATCCGAACTACGCTGACTTTGATCCGCGCTAACGCGCGGTACGTAGGAAGCCCCTACGGGGTCCAAGCTCTTCACTCCATCATCCATCCTGATCCTTACCCAGGCCGCCACATCCCGGTGGGGTCATGCCATTTCATTCCACTCCACTTCACTCGGGAAGCCGCCCATGTGCTAGCCCCAGCGTCGGAGGTTCCCCGCAAGGGGTTCTGTCATCTGATCCACTCCTCGTGTTGATCAGTCCGATGTCGTCCCCGCTGGACGTTAAACTCGCGGCATACCCCGGGTTAAACATGGGAAGCTGAGAAAAACCTCAGGTAACACAGTTCCCCGCGCCAAGCGCAGGATGCCTCAGGCCATCACGCCTTCGAGAAGCCCTATTAGGGACGGAAGGCAGACATGCAGAGTTGCAGTGTTAAGACACGCCCCCAACACCCGGTCTCCTCACCGCAGGTTGCTACCCCGACCAGACCCCTTGGAGCGTCTGGGTGGAAGCAGCGTAATTAACCGGTGTCTATGAAGATATGGCGTCGGGAACGAGATTCACGAACATTCTTAAATCTATGAGGGAGACCCGGATTAGGCGACGAGTTCCGAGGAGACGTCCACGGAAGGAGGAGCCGACGTCCCATCATCCCGGTTTCGATCAAGGAGCAGACGCCCCTGAATAAGGGACGAATGCCGCCCGCCCTTGGAAAGCGGGACTGCGGGGCCACAAGCCGCGCGTCCGTCCCCTCGGGTCGACGGGCGCACGCGCGAACGCGTCCTGGAGGAACAGCGTAACCCGACGCACATCCGCACCGAAACAATCATCTCTTGAGGTATTTTTCTCAGATAGGTTAGGTTAGAGTGAGTAGTATTTCCATGGAATACAATGTGGTGGATCCCTTTAATAAATCCTTATCTTAGTAGAAACATGATTATCATGTGAGGTCTAGTAGACTAAAATTCATAGGTAGTCCGCTCTAGTCCAAGTGGGATTTTGTTGTAGTTGGTGTCCTAGAACCAACTGTTTGTGATTTGATTGCATGTATATTATATGTATTGAATATTAATTAAACATATTATTACACATTATTCATTATTCTATATGGATTTAATGTAATAATGTCCTAGAGTATTTTTTTCATTGATAAGGTCATAAAGTCTCCCTCTATGATGAGAACCTTGAAGTGTTATGATAATATTCTTAATATAGTTTTGAGGTTGGATAAAATATTATTATGGGACACATAGTATTTAGACCATTAGGTGTGAGAAATTATAATAAGATGAGGCTTCTTCTCATGAAGTTTGTACTTAGTAATCTCCAATACGGGAAATTATAAGAACAGACTCATCATTAGGAATTTTTCATGTTTTGGTGTCATCGGATATTCTTATTCATGAGCATGTGTAATGGTCCTTAGACTTTAATATTATCATTAATGCATGTCATGTCTCATACACTTATATTTTCTGATGAAAACCATGATGACATATGTTTGAGGCGAGGTAGGGTATATCGGGTACATCACGATTGACATGTCGTTAATGGATAAGTTAAGGAAGGATTTGTCCCACTAATCTTTATGGAAGTTGATATCTCATCCCTTTGATTGGAATATAACCATCACCCTAAATTCCATGGTCATGGTTTAATGATGTGTTTATTCAAGATATTCAAAGAAATATGTATCAGTAATATAAGTTGGTGACCTGGATGTGCAACCTACTTGATGAGATATTATGACAAAGAGATTATATTACATAATGAGAATTCATATGTGTTTTTCATCATTTCACCATTAAGTTCTTTCTCTTGGGTGCCTTGACCCATTTCCAGATAGAAATATTGGACTTTAGGTATGCCCACCTAATGCCAATGAGAAACAGTCCTAGAGGATCACACATTAAGTGTTTCTGTTGATATTTATTAAATTCTATTTGAATTTAATTAATAGAATAAATATTATTCTCAAGATAAAGGAATATATGTATTCAAGTTTTGTTGATCTCATAAATTAAATAAATATTTATTCACCAGATTGTGAATAAAATATATATTTATTTATTTTATTGAATATTTAATAAATATTTATTTACTATTTTTTGAATAAAATATTTATTTAAGAGAATATAATATTTTATTCAGGCATTTAAAAAATGTTAGAGGAGTTCGATGGACTAAGATCGAGTTCGGTGATAAATATTAATTAACAAGTCGGTTAAATAATAATTTTTATTATGAAAGTAAGCATGCACCACAAAATAATATTATTAATTTATTTTTTAGAATGGGGTTTATTAAAGTTTATTATATTATTTAATGGTTGAAATGTAATTAAATAATTATTTTAATCTAAATCATATCTCTATAAATAGATGGTTATGTCTATTTTGTAGAGTATGATCGATGCAATTAAAATAGAGAATTATTGTGAACAATAAATTCTCTCTTAAATCCTCCTTATCTCTCCCTCTCAAGAATAAGAAATGAAAGAGATATTTCTTCAATATTGAATAATGAGAAATAAATAATGAACAATGCAATACATTCAATTATCCGCACTAGAATCTAGAGATCAAGGGACATTTCTTAGAGATCATATGATTATGTGTGGATCACCACTAGAGGGATTCTATCCTTGGATCCTCACAGTACAGTGAAGGAAATCTGAAAGCATCTTTTTAGATGATCAGTATTCATCAATGAAGAAAGATCTTAAGCCCAAGTATTAATTTTTTCATATATTAAATAAATTAATTATAAATTTGACATGCAAGATCCTTTCTTATGGTTTAGAGAAATGATAATTAAAAAAATTAATATATTTCCCACCACCAAACACTTTTTTTGTGATTGAAACCAACACCTATCTCCTTGCTACCATCCTAAGAGATAAACTGATCAACTAAAACCAATACCATTTCCAACTCAAGGACTAAACAAAACTAATTTCATTTGTAAAATCTCACCCCTCACTCATTATCTTGGGAAGATATGGGAGTGTTACTATCCTTAGGTGACATCCCCAATAAACCAAAGGATGTAAATAAATACCAAGGGTTTCAAAGAACATTGGGGATGATTTCCCATTTTTAAAGATAAAAAACCAGATGAACATAAACAACAAAAATCTAATCCTTTATATGATGCATGTATAAACAATACAACCAAAGGTAAACCCAACAGTAAACAAAAAATCAAAGTACTAATGGAAACATGATAAAAAAACTTACAAAACAAAAGGGATAACAAGAAAAAAACCAAATAAAGATTCCAACTATCCATCTCTAAGATCTAAATCCACCTTTCATGCCTAAGTTATCAAGATGTATCACTAGAGAAGTATGATAACTTTACATTTCTTGTGTCCCAATAGATGACATTTGAAAATGCACAAAATTTCCCAAGTAGGGGTGAGTAAGAACTCAATAGTATTTCCCCAAATACTTCCCATCTCATGCAACTAGGACAATAATCAGTTAGCACATTTATATAAAAAAAACTTAAAAGATGTTAAAATAGTTTATATCTAAACCAATATCAATTTCCATATAAAACCATAAACTAAAATTTGGATCATTTATCATTATTTAGCATACTCATTCCTATGTTTCCACACCCACACACACACACATGTATGCTAAGTGACAGTTATATACTCATGAGCAGTCTCTTTTTGATCCATTAAGTCATCACTAGGTGTCCAATATCCTTGTTCCCCAATGGAAAACACCCTATAATATGGGTCATGTCTTGGTACCCTAATAGTTCACACCCCTTCTTCAGGGTCATATAAAAAACAATGAACTCACGACAACCATGTATGCCAAATTCCATGCTAAAACATTTCTCATAGAACCAAAAAAATTCTTGAAAACATTTAATTAAACAATTTGAATGCATCAAATCAAAATCATAATTTTAAAATAATCATTTTAAAATTATAAACAAGTGTTTTTTTTCGAAATACATCCAATTCTCCACAAACTCCAAATCCATATAAAAAAGGAATTTCCATCAAGAATCACACAAGGTTTATATAATGATTTCAAGAAAACTTTTAATAAAAATTAAGCCTTCAAGTTCTATAATTAGTGGAGATGAGAGAGAATCCACCTACCTCTCAATGGATGATGAAAATGTTGGATGGAACTAAGAGCTTCTAGATCCAACCTTGGGTCCTCTTTACTTTAATAGATTTAATCATATCTCATCAAGATTTCCATTATAGAATATAGATATATCCATAAAAAACTAGATATATGGTTCTGGGATATAGGAGAAGAGTAGATCTAGGAATAACAGAAAAGAAAAATGACTTACCGATGAATCTAGATCTCCAATTCACTTTTATTTGACAAACAATGTCTCTAGATCGAAAGTAATCACAAAAGGAGTCTTAAGAGTAAAGGGAATTCAAGATCCAGGGAGAATAGGGGATTAATGAGGGTTTTTGAGACTTAATTCAGATTAAAACCACAATTTTTGGGGCATTAATTGCACGTCGCATGGTTTGGTCACACAGTTCGTTAAACCATGAGCTAATTACGCACATGCTATTAGAAAATCCAAGTAGCCACACATTTTGAAAAATTGTGTGCCAACTATGTGGGGATACTTTCTTAAGCTCACACCCCACATGATTGGATAGCATGGTTATGAAAATCATGCACCAACCATGTTTTTTCCTCTGTTTCACCTTGCACAGTTTCCTCTATGCAATCGCATGGTTTATTCAAATCATGAACCTTCCTAGTGAACCCCAAAACATGTTTTATGGTTTCCTATTTATGGTGCATGGATTATAATAACCATTTACAAACCATTCACCTCTATAAACACCTCCAAATCATTACAAAACCTCCTTGAACTTCTTGAAACTTAACCCAAGAATTTTAAAAGATCCAAACACATAAAAAATGTCGAGTACCTAAAACCATGGGTTCCACATGATAAATATAACAAGGTTGTAATAGAATGGAATGAAGTAAAGGCCCAAATATCCATGTAATTCACACACACATCTAATTTCCCAATGGTCTGATCACATATATAGGAGTAAATAAAAGAAACATAAATAAAATTACATGTATATACTACTAACTCTGATCTGAACCACATACTCGATATATAAGAACATGTCGAGCTGCTCTAGCCCAAACATAAGAATCCACATGAGTAGCTCCACTCGATCATGAAACTCTGGGCTTCAACCCCATCCATCATGTATCTATTCTCAACCAAAAAACATACATAAAGTCTACATGCACATAGAGGTTCACATATAAGGGGTGATAAATAATCTTATCAGTCCACACATAATGGTGAACCTATAATCTATTTTCATAAGTATATCCTCATGTAATATGCTCAGCCTAGCCGATACACAACTGCAAGTAAATAATAAAATAAATTCACAGCTAATACTTGGGCTCATGAACCTGGTTTACTAGACATACTATGAATAAGGCATTGAGTTGGATGTCATACCACTCAATCCTTGTATAAAAAATTCAATCTTTGGGCCTATAATCCTGATTGAATATACCTACTTTGGCCAGTATCAAAAATTTCTCTGATAACTTTTACTTTATATAAAAAAATCAGGACTCGAGGTACATAACCAAGGTGCACACGTATAACTATAATCAATCATAAAATAACTCCATATATATATTATGAGTCTGTCCAAGGAATTCCATATCAAGAATCCAAGTATATTTCAAGGAATAGTATAATATCATCATACCATGGAATGTCATGTCTACTATGGAATTCCATGTCCACTAATCCCAATCATATATTTGGAACTCCATGTCAACTATGGAAAACTATTTTCATTAATTCTTGATAAATGATAAGGAACACCATGTCCAATAATAAGGAATTCCATTTCGAATAATTAGGAATTCCATGTTTAATAATTCCAATCATATCTTTGTAATTCCATGTCTAATAACATTCAATGAGTAAGTCTTAGAAGCTGGATCCTAGGAAGTACATCTAGGCATCCCGATCATATGTCACGTCACAACAAGCTCATCTTCCTAGTGTTAGGAAGCACCTTCAGCAATAATAGCTACAACAAGAGTAACCATGTGAAATAATATATAAGGAGTGAGGTTAGAAAAACACCTAAACCCATCACTAACACCACCACCCCTTAGGATTAAAAGTTTGGTATGGGTTCTAAGGTTTCACCTTCTACCATCTATACCCAAATTTATAACTCACTTGCTCAGGGTCAATCAAAAATAGGGGCACTCATTGGGTCCACTAAATCAAATGCAAGAGATTCATCTTTCTTGGGATCATCATGGTCTATACATAAGTTAATACATCCCTCTTGGGATCCTCTAAGTCAGAACATAAGAAAAGGAATCTCTCTTGGGATCCTCATAAATAGAAATAGAGTGGAGGCAACCTATAAGGGATCCTAAAAAAGAGTATGTAAGTGTAGGCATCCTCCATAGGATCCTTGGAAAGAGTAAGTAAATAGAGGCATCCTTCATATAATCCTCAGAAAGAGTAAGTAAATATAGGTATCCAACATGGGATCCTCTAGGTAAAAACAAAATCAGAGGCATCCTATAGAGGAGCCTCAATTATACACTAGTTTCTACAAACCCATGGCTTCATGGGCCTAAAGAGGCATGCCTATAAATGGATATTTCGTAAGGTAAAATCCACAAAACATCAGTCTAAGGAAATGGATCATGGACTATCTCAGATTAATGTCTCAATCAAGGTTAGTCTCACACCCAACCAAATTGTCACCTCAAGTTGTGAACCGATCCTTATAGCCAAGGATTTTCCCTAGATACACCTAATGAAATCCTTATCAATCCCATTCCATGTTCACCAAACATTCCCAAGACCCTTAGGTGGGTTTTATCCTGGGTCTTACTCACATGAGATAACAAATACTAATTACTAGAGGAAGAACCTCTCAATTATGGATTTCTCACCCCAAAATGCCTCTTTGGATTCCTAAAATCACCCCAAGGGTTACAACATCATGATCTATGCTGAAAAGTGCTAAAAATAGACTCCTCATATGTTCAATTCTATCTTTGGATCATAAAAACATGAAAATATCTCAAAAGGATAGAAAGGGAGAAGTACATAGCATGTATACCTAAGTACATAGTGTTTACTCTCAAATTCCCACTTGGGAATGTACTTCATCCAGACTCGGCATGTAAAACCCAAGTGCATGGCATATAAATCATGTACACAATGTGTACCCTACATGAGGTACTTTCCCATATACCACACATGGATTGGTCATGTGTTTTAGCCTATAAGTGTACTTATACATGGTCTATATCCCACATGGGGTCTGTCAGTGTAATCTACATGGCTATGTTCCCCTATATGGGATTCCCAAACATGTACTCGGCTACATGGTCGAGTATGACTACTCATCGTGAATTCCCAATACATGACGTGTAGTCCTGAAAACTACATATATTCATATACTCGGCTATAAGTATGAGTGTCACCACATAGTGTGTACTTACAAAATATCATCTTTTCTGAACATGAAGAGTACAGGGAATGTGTTCATGAAACTACATGTCGTGTGATCAGTATTTTCTGAATGGGAACCCCTATAATCGGCCTAAAATACCTATTTTTCCCATTTAAGACTAGATCGGCCCCATGGGGGTCCTTAGCAACCAGAATAGTTCCTTAAAAATATAAATCATTAAATCTATGGTTATTTATGGCATAAACTTAAAAATAGCCTACCTTTGGTCAGAATCTGCTGAAGATTTACCTATATCTGTGTTCCACCACAATCGCGTGACAATTCAGCTCCTCCTGAGCTTTGTGGTGGCACCTATGTTCCCCTATATCTCTCTATCTATCTTCCTCATCCATTTATATCTAGTTCATGTAAAATAAGATCCCACAGAGGTCATATTCAATATGCCAAGGGGAGGAGAAGAAACAAAAGAGGAAAAAGGAAAGGAAGAAAAAGGAAAAGGGGCTCAGCCCTAGCACCCAATGTGGGTTTATGCCTCGACTAGAAAAAAACCCCCCATTCCAGACTCAACACTGGAGATGGAATCTCAATACAACACTCTATTTTAAATATATCTCTGAACAAATGAGAATGAATAAATTAATATTTAATTCATTAAATATTAATTATTCCATAAAAATTCAAACTGCACAAATTTCTACCAAACTCCTGTCCTAGGGTAAATACCATATTCTGGGACCAAAAAAATAGTTATAAAAATTATTTAAGATGATATTCTAGATAAAAAGGACCATTTTACCCCTCAATAGCATCTGAAGGAAAAAATCAAATTTTTGCCCCATTTCACAGTCCGTAAAACATGAGTCTTTACTGTTGGGTACAAACCCAAGTCCCACATTGGATTCCACAAAGGATGGTGGATCACATATAATCTTGGATGGTAAATTCCTCCTATAAATCATGTGTTTTAGGATGGAACCCTAGAAGGGCCTATGTATTGGGCCTTGGAGACCTAGTGATGGAGAAGATTGATACTGACAAGTGGTATCAGATCCATAGTGAATCCCAGGTGTGATGTAGGGTGGAGTATTCCCCAAACCATTTTGATAATGATATCGGTTTCTCATTTGAAGCATGTGAATCTATGGTTCCTTGTGTCTAAATTCTTCCTAATAAATGGTGGTCAGGTGGTGAGTCTCTATAATTAGAAAATAGTGGTGCAAGATGGTTGGATCTGATGCATTGTCGTTGAAGGGGAGGCCCAATTGTGTGGTATTTGGTTTGAGGGGAGGATTTTTGTGTACAAACATAATTCCCACATAGAATTACACTAAGGATAGTGTATCACATATAATATTGGATGGTAAATTCCTCTTATCACCCATGGGTTTTAGGATGGAACCCCAGAAGGGACTATGTGTTGGTCCTTGAAGACCTAAGGCTAGAGGAAATAAATCTTAACATTTAAAACCTTCCCACTATAAACCTTCTTATCCTTAAGAATCCTTGGTGGTCAAATGATATCCATGAACTCATCTCGAACATCTAAAAAACTATATTATCTTGATTTTCTAATGATCGGTCCACAAAATTAACATCTCTTCCCATAAGGAAAACATTTAACTACAACTGATTTGGTACTCCTCACCATAGGAGTATACTTATCACTATCTCAAAACCAAATTCCAAGTTCAATGGTCCATGAATTTTTCATCACTGAATGCAATGACTAGAATAACTAAAACCGCTCATCCTGAGTGTCAACCTACAACATCAAAACATTGTATGTTCACACTTTCTGAGAATGGTTCCCAAAGTAAATATCGAATTTCAACTCAAAAAGAGGGTCACAGCCCTCAAACGGAAAATGGTGCACTCCCCACTATATGGATTACCTTATAATGGTCCTTGATTAAAACTCCCAATGAGTTAATTAATCAAAAAATAAAGGATATTTAAAAATATTAGTGCATATGCAATGCCCTCTCAGCATACTCAGAACGATGTCATGATATTGGGCATGATCGTATCTAAACTATAAGTACAATAATATTCCATTGATAGGCATATATCACTTTTTCCAACCCATTATAATATAAAACTAGGATAAATTTTCCTTTAACCATCTCCTAGTACCATGTCTCCTGAAAATGTGTGTCCAGGTCCAACCGCAGGTCAACCAGCTCATGGTACCCAATTTATTCTCGATGTTTTCTCTAACATGGAAGTAAATTACACATTTACTCAAAAATCTAAGAAAAACATTCCTATATAATTCATTTGAATCTTCATTCCTCACATGACCACTCACTGATTTACGATTTAAATAGTACCACGTTCAATTGATGTATACCACGATCACCCAACTCATGCTCCCACAAGTCATCCATCTCAAGGCCAAGCTGACCATTCTACACAGTACATCAGTCTCATTAATCCAAAAGCTCCCTTGGAAATCCTATTCAAAATTGAGCACCTCTATTATGAAATTATTTACCCATGACTGCCTATCACTCGATGTCATTCTTCCTAAATCAAAGTTCCAACTACATAACCATTGGTTAATAGGTCCAGGTACCCAAAAAACCATGCTCATCAAACTCAGTCATGATACCCAAGAACCCTATGTTCTTTCTCAAAAGCCAAAGGAATCATCATGTCTATATTTAAAAACCTGAGAACTTATCATACATCAGTCTCCACATGAGCATATAAACAATCTCACTACCTTAACAGGCATCATTAAACCTAGGGAAACTCCACTCATAGGTTTCCCTTGATCAAATATGAATGTTGAATCATAAGTGTATGAGTAAAAACTAGGGGTCTATAGGTCTCCCACCTAGACCTACCGATCAAGTCACATGACGGGGTCACTAGGTCCAACCACCTAGCCTGGAAAGTCAAACCTCTCACCAAGGTCAGATCTCATGGGGCATCATCCACACACTCATCTCAACGTAAGGCATCTAACATGAATTTCAAACCCCTTTAAGAGAGTTAAGGATAACATCAACCTATGAGGATAAAAACCTATTGATATGGGTTCAACTATATAGGTTTTCAATTCCAAGTTCTATAGGAAAGTGCCCTATAATATGTAATTGGAAACCCATTGGTAACTCATAACTTTAAGAAAGAACTCTAACAGCATAACCTTCCAAGAATAATCCTTCCAAGCCCTGATCTTCTCTGAGAATCCTCGTAAGGAACTATTCCCTATAGGGTCATGATATCAATATAGGAAAGATGGGAACTGACTATCACCAAGCATTCGTATATGGTAATACCCCCTCTAAGTTCCATTTTACTGTGAATTTTTAGGTAACTATCGGCATCGCACTAAGGGATATTACTAGATAATTATAAACAAATTTTAGTTAAGTAAAATATCATTTCAAGATAGATGGGAAAACTTCATATAGATTGTTATGAATCTTTAGTTAACTGCACCTGAAAAGAATACACCCACGAAGTATCTACTAGAAAGGTATCAACTACCATTTATGACCTATGAGGTTCAATGGTACACACACAACACAATATCAATTATCTTTGTTGTACATTCACATGGTCCAATTAAGTATAATTCCATTACAAGTTGTGTGAGAAAATACTATATGGGTTGTTACTGACACTTTAAATAACCAAACCTAAGTAACAAAACCCTAATAGGGGTCTAACACTTGAGAAATATGTTCCATATCAACCTAATAGAGTCATTTCACCTCATGTGCATGAGTAATGATTCATTATCCTCATTGTCAAATATCTCACTATAGATCCACATGACCTTCCATTAGAAGGAATTATATAAAAAAGATGGCCAAATTGAGTATAATGTCACCAATAACCTATATGGGAAAACAATAGTTAGGTTTTCATTGACACTTTGAACAATTTTTCACTATTATCAGTAGTCAAATCACACACTAGAAGGGATATAAAATGTGGACATTATGTGTTAAATATGATACATGAGACTCATCTTTCCTTTGTCGGACAAGAGTCAAAATCGGTCATTGAACTCTTTACAGTGGGTCAAGATCTATATTTCTATCAATAGACTCTTTCCAATGGGCCAAGAGATATAAATACATGGTAATTCATAAAATCCACACAACATGTGCATAACCCAAAGAAAAAATCATATAAAATTTTAACATCGCATATCAAGAATAGAAATAACATATCCATAGAAATCAGAACTTCTTACTAAAATAGGTGTTCTCAACACACCAGTGTGATATCCATAGTATGTTTTGACACATTCCTAATAATCTTATCTAACATATCCCAAACAGTAATATAATAGGAAAGGAAATAGATTTGATACCACTTTATCACATCCCAGACCGGGTCACTCTATAAATAGTAACTGAACTGATTGATGATAAGGCCTCAAGCACACCTCCCCATACACCAGAGGTTATCAACTAGTAGTGAGGGCCTAGAGTGTGTATATGGGTAGACTATATCATTTTATCAAAGTAATAAACCATCATAAATAACCAAAAATCATTAATAGAAGTAAAAAATAGAGGTAAAATGTAATAAATATAACAATGTTGTAATAAAATAGAAGGAAGTAAAGGCCCAAATGGCCATGCCATACATAAAACATTGATCGCACATTGGGAAGATCACATATATGGGAGTAAATAAAATAAATAGGAATAAAAGTTCACAACTATACTACTAACTCCAATCTAAACCACATACTCGATCTATGAGACCATTCCAAGATGCTCCATCCCAAACATAAGAATCTACATGAGTGGCTCCACTCAATCATGAAACCCTAGGCCTCATACCTATCCATCATGTATTTGTGATTAACCTAAAACCAGATATAAGGTTTACACACACACCTAGGTGTATGTATAGATGGTGATAAATAATCTCTATAATACACCCCCGATAGTAAACCTATAATCTGATTTCATAAGTTCATGCTCATGTAATATGATCATCTTATCCAAGATACAACTATAAGTAAAGAATAAAATAAATCCTCAGTCATTACTTAGGCCTGTGAACCCAATTTACTAGACATACTATAAATAAGGCATTGATTTGGATACCATACCATTCAATCCATGTATAAACAAGTCAATCCTTGGGCCTGTAATATTGATCGACCATACCTGCATTAGCCAACGACAAAAATGTCTCTGAGCACTTTTACTTTATATAAATAAAATTGGGACCTGAGGTACTTAACCAAGGTTTCCATGTATAATTATAATCAAGCATAAAATAATTTTATATATTCTATGAGACTATCCAAGGGATTCCATATTAGGAATACAAGTATCACTGAATACATAGAAAAATCTCATCATACTATAGAACACCATGTCCACTATATAACTCCATGTATATTAATCTAAATCATATTTGTGGAACATCGTTTCCACTATGGAATTCCATTTCCAGTAATTCCCAATAAACAATAAGTAACACCATGTCCAATAATGAGGAACAACATGTCCAATAATGATAAATGCCATGTCCAATAATTCCAATCATGTATATGGAATGCCATGTCTACTAACATTCAATCAGTAAGGATTGGAAGTTATATCCCAAGAAGTACATCTAGGAATCCCTATCATATGTCATTTCACATCAGTATCATTGACCTAGTGCCAGGAAGAACCTCTAATAATCATAATTAAATGATAGTAACCATGTGAAAGCATAGGTAAGGAGTGATGTTGGATGAACACCTAAACCAGTCACTACCTCCACTGCCCCTTGGTCTTGCAAGTTTGGTATGGGTTATAAGGTGACACTCGCACCATATCTACCCAAACTCATAATTTACTTTCTAAGGTTTGTTCAAACACCAAGGCACCCACTGGTTTTCCTAAATCAAACAAAAGAGAGGCATCATACTCAACATCCTTGTGGTCCACACATAAGTGAAGGCATCCCTATTGGGGTCCTCTAAGTTAGCATGTAAGAAAGGGAATCCCTCTTTAGATCCTCAAACATACTAAGCAAATAGATACATCCCACATGGGATACTCAAAATGAGTAATTAAGTGGAGGAATCCTCCATAGGATCCTCAGAAAGAGTAATTAAATGGATTCATCCACTATGGGATCCTTAGAAAGAGTAAGTAAACGAAGGAATCCTACATGGGATACTCTATGTTGGAACATAATAAGAGGCATCCTACATGGGATCATTAGTCATACATTAGTTTCTAAAAACCCATGGCCTTGTAAACCTAAATAGGCATGCCTCGAAAGGGAGATTTCCTGAAGGTAAAATCCACAAAATGTTGGTCTAGGGAAATGTCTCATGGCCCATATCAAATAAAGGTCTCATTCTAGGTTGGTCTGACACCCAATCAAACTGTCACCTCAAGTCGAAAACCAGACCCAAAAACTAAGTAATATCCTTATATACATCATATAAATACTTTGCAGATCCCATTCCAAGTCCACTAACCACTCTCATGTCCCTTGGGTGGGTCTCATACCATGTATCACTCTAAGAAGATAACATAAACTAATTACTAGAGGAAGAACCTCTCTATTATGGATTTATCACCCCAAAAACCTGTTAGGAGTCTTCAAATCAACCAAAAGATTCCACCTTCATAATCTATGTAGAAAAATGTTCAAAATGTACTCCTCGTATGTTCAATTCAAACTGTGGGGTGTAAAAACATGAAAACCCTCAAAATGGTGGAAAGGGAGAAGTGTGCGGCATGTATACCCGAGTACATGGAATATACTCTCAAATCCCAACCTATGCATGTAATTCAGCCATACTTGGCATAAAAAAACTAGGTACACTGTATGTAAATCATGTACACAGTGTGTACCCTACATGGGGTGCCTACCTATGTACCACACATAGCATGGACATGTGTTTTAGCCTGGTTGTGTACTTCTACATAGTGTGTATCCCACACAGGGTCTAGCCATGTTCTCTACATGGGAAATTTCCCCTACATAGATAGGTTCCACTATATGGGTTTCCTAGCCTTGTGCTTAGCTACATATCCAATTACAACTACACATCATGTATTCCCAATACACTATGTGTAGTCCTAAAAACTACATTTTTTCGTGTACTCAAATACATGGTCAAGTACCACTACATGGAGTGTATACCCAATACATGGAGTGTGCTTCTGAAAATTCATATTATCTAAATAGGGAGATTACAAGGTGTGTGTTCATTGAACCACATGTCATGTGATTAGGATTTCCCCAATGAGAACCCTTATGATTGGCCCAAAACACTTATTTTCCCCCGTTTAAGCATAAATCGACACCATGGGGTCCTTGGAAACCATAATAGGGCCTTAAAACTAGATAATAGTAAATATACAAGGATTTATGGAATAAAGTTAAAAAAATACTACCTTTGGGTGGAATTTACCAAATATTTACTTGTATATGTGTTCCACCATTATTGCATGATAATCTGGCTCCTCCCGAGCTCTGCAATAGCACCTATCTCTCGCTCTCTCACTCTCTCTACCTCTCTCTATCTATCTCTCTTTCTCTCTCTCTCTCAGATCCTATCCCTTTTCTCTCAATGTCATGTAGAATAATATATCATAGGGAAAATATGCGATAATACAAGGGGAGGAGAAGAAAGAAAAAAGGAAAACTAAAATGAAGACAAGGAAACAAAAAAGAAAAGGGGGGTCAAGCCCAGTCCTAATGCCCAACATGATTTTATGACTCAACTTGGAAAAATCAACCGAAGAGATATATTCGAAAGAAGATACATATTATTAATACAACAATCCATTTGAATTATATCACCAAAAAAATGTGTGAAAATAATTTAATATTTATTTCATTAAATATTAATTATTAGTTATTCTGCAAAAAAACCGAATGGATCTAATTTCCAAAAAACTTATATCCTAGGGTAAACACCCTGTTTTAAGACTAATAGAGTATTCATAAAAATTATGTGAGATAATATTCTATGGGGAAAGAGCATTTTACCCCTCATGAGCATCTGAAGGTAAAAAAATTAAATTTATTCTCAATTTCATAGTTTAAAAAAACATGGATCTTTATAGAAAACTTTGTTATCATAATTTGGAGTCAAAAACTATTTAGGTTGTTTCATATGTACATATTACTGAATTTTATCATTAATGAGGTATATTTTGACATCCATTTTCTAAATCTCATAGCCATGGAAAACCATACTGTCAAGTAGAATTATAATGGATTTCAGCATTGCAACTGGTAAAAATGTTTCATCATAGTCAATGCTTTGACTATGTTTAAACACGTTTTTAACTAGACACTCCTTATAGGTACAGAATTGTCCATCCATGTCTAGTTTCTTCTTGAATACCCATTTATAACCAATGGGATTTACATTCACAGAAGGATCTTCCAAAATCCAAACTTGGTTTTGGTACACGGAATCCATTTTAGAATTCATGGATTCTTTCCACTTGGAAACATGTTTTCCACTTACATATTCCTTATAGGTCATAGGATAATTATTATTAACTAATAATGAGTCACCATCCTTGGTGAATAGAAAAATATATCGTTCTAGTTCTCTAATCTCTCTTGTACTCCTATGTGGTATTTGTGTCTCTGGAACTTTTTCCATGGGGAATTTTGGAATTTGTTATTATGCCAAATATTTTGTATCATAAGCCTAGACTTCATTGAATTATATATCACTACCACTATAACTTTTATAGATATTATCCTTCTCAAGTAATATAGGAAACCTTTCAATCATAACCTTTTTTCTAAAGGATTTTATAGGTAGTATCCTCTTGTTTTCTTGGGATTTCCTATAAAGATACACTTTTTGGTTCAAGGTGAAAGTTGGTTACCTAAATAAGACTTAACAAATTCCTAACATCCCCATATATGTAATTATTAAAATACAAGTTTCTTTATATTATATAATTAGTGTGGAATACCATCTAGTAATTTATATGGCACTTAGTTTAGTCTGTATGTTGTTGTTTGTAATGCATATCCCCAAAAGGATAATGGAGGACTCGCATGACTCATCATTGATCTCACCATATCCAACAAGGTTTGGTTCCTCATTTTAGTTACACCATTCCACTAAGGTGTATAAGGAGGTGTATGTTGGTATAGGATCCCAAAATCTCATAAATAATCAATGAAGTCTTGATTAAGATATTCTCCACCACAGCCTAAGTGGAGTTTCTTAATATTCTTACCAAGCTGGTTTTCAAATTCATTATTGTATTCCTTGAATTTTTTAAACTAATCTAACATATACCTCATTAAGTATACATATCCACATCTAATTAAATAAATAGTAAAAGTTATGAATTATTATTATCCATCCCTTTCTTCAACTGGAAATGGTCCACATACATTGGTATGAACTAATTCAAGAAGATCTTTGGACCTTTCACCTTTTCCACTAAATGGGTATTTAGTAATTTTTCATTGTAATGTGTGACATGCACCAAATGGTTTTAGTTAAAAAGAATCTAAATATATATATTTGTGTAATTTAGTCAAAAAATCATTTACATGACCAATGTGGTGATTCCATAGTTGTGTGTGGTATGAGTCATTTGAAGTAGTTTAATTATTGATTGGCATTACTTGGTTTGTGTAATACAACACATAAAGAATGTTATTTAAATGTTTCTTACCATAAAAAATATATATTTATAAAAGAAGTAACATTTATTCTTGAACTTGAAAGTAAATCCATCTGTATCAAGTCTTGATATAGATATAATGTTTTTAGTAAAGGATGGAACATAATAACAACCTTTCAAAACTAAGATCATTCACATTGGAAATGTGAGGTGGTGGTCACCGATATCTACATAAACAAGTTTAGCTATATTTGATGCTTGTATATATACCTATCATTGGTCAATATTTCTAAATATACTTGGTTATTGTATTTAAATACATATGTGAGCACCATAAGTTATATCTAATGCCCAATTTGTAGAAACAAATAAATTGAACTTGATAAAAAATGCACCTGAATCTTCCCCTTGATTCTTTGGATGGGTGTGGTTTTTCTTCCAATGGTCATTCTTTCCACATGTAAAACAAATACCATAATGTTCCCTTTCTTTACCCTTGATCTTTCTATTATTAAAAGGGTGTTGTAAAGAAGATTTGGGCTTGGATCCCTTCAATTGACCTTTCCATTTATTCACCATAAGTATGGAAGGATTTTCATGCCTCGTCTCCTTATCTACTTGGTGAAGAAGAGTAAGTAGATCTATGAGATACTTATAAATTTTGTTTATATTAAAATTAATAACAAAATTGTAGAATATCTAAGGTAGTGATACAAGAATGATATCAGTTTGTAGTTCATCGGAGATTTTAAAACCTAAAACCTCTGGGTAGTCAATATAGCCAATAAACTTGACTATGTGAGGCCTTTCTAGCATTACCTCTCCAATTTTAATTTTAAATAGTTCCTTGTATGTCTCAAATAATTCCTATCTAGATATATCTTGGTATATACCATGAATATGTTCAAGCTTGCTATAAGAATCCATGTTTTCATGAGACTTCATGAGTTCTCTAGACAAAGGTGATAACATAAAATATTTAATTTCAACTATGATACTAAAATTATTTTCATAAACAAGTAACTCTTCATCACTAAACTCCTTCATAGGTGGATTATTAAATGAGGATTCTAGAATGTAAGATTTTCATTCATGGCATAGCAAAACCCGAAGGTGTATGAACTACTCCTGTAAGTTACCTTCAGTGAGGAGATGGCCTTTCTCCAATATAGATCACAGAGATAATGTGGATGATGAAATTTTAATTATTCTATAATTTAAAAGAGTATATTATTTTTATTTTTATTAATTACAAATTATTTGAGAAATAATAATAATTAAATTTTTATTAAATCTCCCATTATTTTATAAAGTATCAGTAGCCCTCACCATTAAACTTTGAATTTCTAGTTGCATTGTAATTCTAGTTGAAAGGATGCATATTTCCTTTGTTATAATCCAGAAGGAATCTATGAAAATTGTTATAAATTATTTAGGTAGGAGGTCTTGTCAACCGTGAGCTTACCGCTCCTTGATCCATTGAGTGGTCTCCCCAATCCAGAAACCCTGACTCAAATTTCCTAAACACTTGCCTCTAAATTTTTATTGGATAGATAGAGGCCATTAAACCCAATATAGATTTGGTTAAGTCATTCCACTCTCTTAGTTAACACTTCCCAATAATTAAAAGTGTCCCAAATTGAGGCTAAACTGACACTTAAACTATAGATTCATCTTAATTTAGATTATGTAAGGATTAATGAATTAATATTTACTTGAGGGATTTTGTTTTATTTATCCATAAAATTTTTCTTGTTTTATCTTTTACATGTTCTATTAATATTAAGTGGATTTTACATAAGTGACTAACCATGTTTTGATAAAATATTTATTCACAATTAATTTATTTATACTCCATATTTGCACATTAATTCATTTATTTATGTGATCGCGGTCTTGAATCCATAAAATAAATTATGCATAAGAAAGAAATAAATAAGTAAATAAATGACCCGATCATGAGCTTATCTAACAGTTGATTTATTGAGAGGATAATAAATCTACCTATGACCTCAGGTAAAACTCATTGTGCTGGTCATGGCATAGTTTGTAGCATTCCACTTTTCCACCTCTGTATTGCCTAGGTTAGCAACATCTCAGTTACATCTTGAACCACCTCCACACACCTTGGGAAACTCTTTTAATTACATGTATTTATAACTAACACTCATTTGAGGAGAACTAAAGGATTGGTTAAGGGTAATTACATGAATAACCTTGGACATGCATGTCCTATATAAAAGAGGAGAGAGAGTCGACTCATAGACCATCATATTTAATTTAATAAATAATAATTGAAAAACCATGTAATAAATTTAAATGAAATAATTCTAACACATACATGGGTCTTGTTCAAGATCATGATCAGTCATAAATATACAAAAATTATGCATTTAAAATAATTAGATAACATTCATTTCAATTTTTTCTTCGATAAGACAAAACGCACAAGAATTAATCCAATTAATTGATTTATTCATCAATTAATTAATTTTATATTATTTCATCCAATCATCCTTAAATTCTCATCCATTGTGACTTTAAATAAAATAAATTATTTTATTTTATTTAAAACTCAATAAAATAGTACACACCTTTTTACTTGGAATAAACCTGACGATTACTTATCAGAACTACTCAGTATGGTATAAATTGTAAACAATGCACTCATATGACATGTTGTGTATATGACATGTATCATAATTTCATGATGTGAATATCCAATTTAATTCCATGTGTAATACATAAAAATTATGTAGCCTATACAATTTAAAGTGTTGATTATTTAGTGTATAATAACCATACATGATTCATAGCATTGAATATTACACTAAATTAATTAAGAATTTAATATAATATAAAACCTAATAGTCAGTGTGTGCCATCAACTTAATGACCAAAATAGAACTCAGGTCAATGAGGTTTAATGGAGTAATAAATTAAATTTTATATTTCTGCATAAATAGGTAAAGTACATGGTGTGTGCAAGCCAGCCACACGGCATATACTTCTCTTTGTTAGATATCCAAAGTACATGCCAAGGGACTTGATGTGTACTTATCATGAACATTTATGAAGTACATAAAATGTATAGAGGATACACAGCATGTAATTCTAGTTACATGGATTCCAGTCTTTACACATCATGTATTAAATACACGTGGTGTATTAATTACATGATGCGGTTTGACCATGTGTTTTCAGTCTTGAAAGCACATAGACTACACAACATGTAATCAAACTACATAGTGTGTACTCTAGAAAATTTGTGTACCACCTTGGGTGTTCTATACATGGTGGATTTATTGAACATGGTTTGTATTAATTACACAAATAACTGGAATCCATGCAGTCATCCTTGTGTAATGAACAAGGATACATAGCGTGTAACAAAAGATTACACATCGTGTAGTCTTTTATTATCTATCTAGAATCCTTGGATCTTTTGGATGGGGTCCTCATATGTAAAATCTGTTATTCATTAACTGATATTGGTAATATTTATGAGAAATGAAGAATAGGAGGAGATATTTTGATGATAGATCGAGAACTAATTAAAACATAAAATGATTCTTAACTTTTAAATGTGAAACAATCCAAAATCAAATAAATAATTATAAATTTGAATGTAGTCTTTCTTTGATACCACTTTAAGGTCTCAAGCATAGCAGAATCATTGAGGTGGGTGATAAAATGAGAAGGTTTTGTCAATTCAATGGATCATTCACAATATTGTACATGATGTGAATTCCATGACCAATAAAAATTTTCCACCGAATATTAACATAGAGATACTCGAAACCCCAAAGAGTATCTTTAAATTTTAAATTTATAATTAATTTATTTAAGATCAAGATAAATGGTTACCTCTTATTAGGAACTTTCTTCGATGATGATGTTGATCTTCTAAAAAACCCTTCTTGGTTTACCATCATTGTGTTAGGTGGATCCAAGTGTATAACCCCTCTAGTAGGGAACCACATGCGCTCATTTGATCTTCGAGCGATGATAATTGATTTTTAGGTTCTAGCATGAAGAATCAATTTTCTTACGTTGTTTGTGTTGATCGCTTGTATTTCCTTCGATCTTGAAGGAGTCTCTCTAATGTTTCTCATTCTTGAGAGGAAGAGAGAAAGAGGAATGGAGAGATAATTCTATTGTGCACAACGATTCTCAAATCTTGATTAACCCTACACAATAGATATAATTATCTATTTATAGATCTAGGGTTTAGATTAAAATATTATTTAATTATGTACCAGCCCTTAAATAATATAATAATCATTATTAAACCTCATGTCATATAATAATAATATTATTATTATTATTATTATTATTATTATTATTATTTTATGGTGTGTACTAACTCACATGACAATAAATATTATTTACCATCTTATAAATAAATATTTATCACCGAACCCGATCTTGGTCTACTCCAACTCATTAGAATTTATTGAATACCCAAATAAATATTTAATTAAATATTTCATTAATAAATAAATAAAATAAATAGGTTATTCATAATCTAGTGAATAAATATTTATTAAATATTCACATAATCAAATAAATTATTTATTAATGAACAAATAATTATGTATTACCTAGTGAATATTAGCGATCAATAAAACTTGAAAAAACAATTCGGTCTTGAGAATAATATTTATTCTAATAATTAAATTGAAATAGAATTTAATAAAGATCAACATAAACACTTAGTGTGCGACCCTATAGGATTATTTCTCATTGGTATTAGGTGATCTTACCTAAAGTCTAAGATTACTATCTAGAAATGGGTCAAGGAACCTAAGAGAAATAACTTAATGTCACATCATCAACAACCACATATGAATTCTCACTGTGTAATATAATACCTTTTTCACAATATCTAATCAAGTAGGTTTCACATATGTGTCATCAACCTATATGCTTGGTACGTATTTCTTTAAATATCTGAAATAAACATGTCGTTACATCATGGTCATGGAATTTAATGCAATAGTTTTATTCTAATCAAAGGTATGATATATCAACTTCCATAAAGATAGAAGTTACAAATTATTCCTTGACTTACTCATTAATAACATGTCACTCATGACATGCCCAATGTATCCAACTTCACAATAAACTATATCATTAGAGTTTATGAAATACATCTAAGTGCATGAGTTTTAACATGTATTAATAATAATATTAGATTCTAAGGACCATTACACATGCTTGCTGATAGGTATATATGATGACACCAAAACATGATAAATTCCTACTGGTAGGTCATTTATCATTATCTCTTATATTGGAGATTATTAAGTGTGAACTTCATGAGAAGAAGTCTCATTTTCTTATGAGTACTCGCACCTGACAGTCACATTCTATGTTTCCCATTATATAACATTATTCAACCGTAGAACTATATTCAAGAATATCATCATGGAATTTCAAGGACCTCATCATAATAGGGAACTGATATGACCTTATCAATGTGATAGATACTCTAGGACATTATTACATTAAATCCATATAGAGAAATGAAAAATAAGTAATAAGATGTTTTATTAATAATAAAATGTTCAAATATACATGTAATCAAAGTATATGAAGTTGGATCTAGAACACCAACTCTAACAAATGCTACATCGTAGTCCCACTCCCCATTCTTATGTCTAATCCATATCATTTCTAATACAAGTAGACTTTGGTCATCCCCAAGAGTGAAACCTGTTAATATCAGACACCATAGTCGATAAATGAGTAGGTAAGGTAAAAGTATAAAATATCAAAAAATTATTTCTTATTCAAACTAGAAATGTGACAAGCCATAAATGAAAAAAAAATCCAGAAATGAAAGAATCTATAAATGAAAAAATCGTAATACAAAACCTGGTAATATCAAAGACCACAGTAGGCTAATTAGAAGGAAAGGTAATAGTATTAAAATCACCAAGAGGTATCTAGAGTGCACTATAACAGTCAACTAGAGTGCTCGCATGATACATCGGGTCAACATAGGGTTCCCATAATATGTTCATTGATGCACAAGCTGCAACGGCATGTGCATATGGATATCTCAATGCATGGAAAGAACTACAATCATAGTACCTACTTTCTAGTGGGATCCCTAACACTTGACCATTGTTTCCTATGAGTGGGTTGTGGTACTATTTTACCTAAAAGAATCTCCCTACCCAGTCAAAAGTTCAAACATGAAATGATGATGCGTACTGTAATATCTTATCAATGTTTATTTTGAAATTCTGACCAAAACACATTCTATATTGCATCCTATGATAGGAATGTTGGGACCATTCAACAACGTAAATCACACATTTATAAAATTTATCTTGTACTAACCCTGTGATCGGTAGTTTAAGAACACCCTTCAAGGCCCAATTTATGCACTCCTCAATATTAGTGGTCATATGTCTATTTCCCCTACCACCATCATATGTTAATGGCCATTTTTTCTTTAAAATCTATATTATATAAGCATATAAATATTGACTAAACCTTGTAATTTCTTCAAGTCGTTGATCAAAATTTCCTTGTTGGGGATCGTATGTTGAAACCAGAAGAGAACAATGTATTTAAAAGGATATTAAAAAAATTTCCAAAAAAATATAAGTTTAAGAAAATATACCAAACTTGATGATTGACTTATTACCTCATATCTAAAATTCTTATTCGATTACAGGAAATATTTATAATTAAATTTTAATGATAATCATTCAATTCTCATCACGAAACTATATCATTTTTAACGACCTTTATAATCACTTGATGGCGATCTAATATTAGACACACTCGTTGGCTTTGTGTAACATGAATGTGTATACAGAACAAAAACCAACTCCATGATTCAAAATTATCCTTTTCAATAATATAAAATGGAAGTGTTATAGAAGAATGATATCATCCTATGTTTTATAAATAATTAGAACACTTGTATACTTTCCATAAAGAAAATTTTCATCGACTTGAATGAATTGTTTACAATAAGAAAAAATAGTGATATATGGATTAAATTCCCATAACATCCTATAGAACATAATCTTTTTTTGATAGGCTTGTTGATCTAGGGAGACATACTCAATAGTTTCCAAATGATAAATAACCTGATATTTAAGAGACAACAATCCCATTAGTTGTGGCAACACTGCATATGATTCATCCCAATCACCATAGACTTTCACAATTGCTTTGTGTTTTTCATTCCAATATTTTTCATAGGATATCTTTTATTTGAACAACTATTGTATTCATTCATGGACAAGGGACATAGGAACATCTTGTGATGTTTGTATTATCTCTGCAACAATAGTTGATATAAAACTTGCATCAAGTGAAGAGTGATTCTACGACAAGCTTGGATGTACATGAGTATGTGGTCCTTCCAACTTAGTTATCTTCCAACATGAAAGAAAATTAGCATATATTTCCTTCATTTAAAATTTAAATTTTAGACCGTATTTTTCACACCAGATGATATATTTTTCTTTTTTAGACTCATCAACCACAAATGAAAAATTTCGATTTGTGTGGTATTTATTTAGCACATTTTTTGATGAAATTTTACTTTCAAACTCATGCCCAACATAAATGGTGTTATCAACTCATGCATATGTGTTACTATAATTCCATAGAATTCAATAGTTGGTGTAATGACATCCCAATCAAAATGTTGTGCATGTGACATGCCTTCGACTAAAGAAGGCAACAATGTAAGATGATTATCAATAGCTGGTTGTTTCCTATCTATAAAAGGAACCATGAAAGGTTTATTCTACACATCATCCTCACCTACATCATCTCCCATTACATCATCAGATAATTACTCATAAGATAAAGTCTCATTCATTAAATCGGGAGTATTTATAGGGATGTCCCCTATAGTTCATTCCATATTTTGATGATCTTCTTCATAATTTGTTTCTATTACCAGAGTCATATTAGAAGATAATTAATGAGAATTTTGTAAATGACTAAATTCAATGGATCTGCCATAATATGGTTTTTTGTTAGTATTTCACACCACATAAATATCATAAATAGCCACATATAATTCCATTAAACCATTACTACACTATTTCCTAAACAACGATGATGCATCCACCCAATCCTCACCATCAAGAAAATGATACTTAATGTGTCTTATGAGGTCAGGATATTAAAGATGTAAATATATAATTGAAGTATTTATGGCACCATAGTAACCTAGGTATCTCTTTCTCTCTCTTGGCCTTCATATCTCTCATTAGGGTTTCTTCCTGAAACCCATTGTGAGGTCAATGGCGGCGTTGCGTCTTCTTCCGTCAGCTTTTCTGCTCTCCCCTATTTCTTCTTTTTCATGTTCATGATTTCATTTTCTGGGGGTGAGGGACCTTATACTTCTAACCTATTATAATACCCCTACATTTTAAGACAGCAATGTTGGTCTAGCATAGTGGGGAACATGGAAGTTTGGGAAGTGAAGGTGGATGCATTGGATCTACCTCAGTGTTTTTGGTTTTTATGCTATCTTTGTAGGAGCATGTCTTCCTCAGACTTCCTCTACTCTTCTTTTATGAACCACCACTCAGCACCCCATATTGGTCTTTCACCTTGGTGTTTAGTTTCATTTGGAGACGTGGTGCTTTGGTCTATTATCGGATTGATTTCTATGCATGGGTTTTGCTCTTCTTTCATTTAGGGGGATGTTGGTCTATACAGGGTGTTTTGATTTTCTTTATTCTATGGAGTTCTTTTGTTTCTATGATACCATTTCATTTTAGGTTTGAAAAAGATGTTATTTTTGGGTTTGATGGTGCTAGCTTCTTCATGGATCACTGTGGAGGTCTTGTCCCCCCCTTACTCTATTCTGGATTCCAAGTCTATTGCTCCTTCCCAGGTCGGTTGGGTGAGATGGTTTTTGAGGAGGTTTTTGGATGTGTCTGTGGGAGTGGTAGGGTGTTCCATAAGGTCTAACTTATTTTTTTCTTTCTCCCTTTATCTGGGTCCTATCAGTGGTTGTTTTTCTTTTTTGTTGTTTCTGATTCTAGATGTCGATGGTGGTGTGGCCGATTTTTTGTGGTTTGTGGGATCTTCTTCCAATGGTTTTCTGATGTCTTTTTTCGGTGGGGCTAGTGTTTCGATTATGGAGGAGACGATGCCAGCCAGTGTTTGTGTGGTTTACTGTGTGCTGGTATGATGTGAGGGACGATGTGTTTGGATTTGGGCTCGAGGTTACAAATGCACGTGAGGTTTGAGATATTCAGTGGATCAAGGCGGTGTGATTGTGATTAGTTCATGATTTTGTAATTGATATTTTAATTTTGAAAGGCACTCAATATTTTTTGAATTCATGTGGTTCATAAGGAAACGGTTCATGGTGGTGATTTCAGGAGATTTGTTTGAGGTGGTGATGTGTGGTTGCAGGGTCAGTGTGTTGGGCTTGAGGCTCGATCAACGCATGTTATGGTCATTCAATTTTAAAATTTGAAACTTGAATTCTGATTTTTGAATTTTGAATTTGGGTGGTGGTTTGTAATGGGATGGTTTGGTTGTGTAGGTTCTCACTTCACCTTTTAAAATTGGTTTGAAAATAACAACAACAAAAAAAAGTCAGATTGGTAATTGAAGTATTTGATTGATCAGCCCTCAGTTTTAAGCAACTATGAATCTTTCTATGAACTTAATCCAATGTCACACATTCATAGATATTTTTCACTCTTGCAGGTGGAAAACTATATTTAAAACCTTGATCAGTATAAATTACCTCACCATTGTAGTATATTGACACAAACATGATTACCTAGAATTTTTTTTAATAAAATGTTATATACTACATCATCAAATGTTTAACATGTTTTTATTGGTTATGATTAAATATTTTTGACTTTATCTTGATATTTTTTCTATGAATTGGTTTATCATTATTTGATAAACCAACCAAAACCTAGGGAGGAACCCTTGGAACCTCTATTATCTCATATTTCAGCAACAATCAATCTTCTTTCAGTCATGGTCTAAAAATCCAACTTCAAATAGTAACACCTCTTTTCGAACACTTTTTTATTACAATGTTACTCACATGCAATTGACGGGGTATGAGGGTTTGGGATACATAAAATTTTTACATAGACACATAGGTCCTTACGTACTTAAAAATATAGATAACACTCAGGTCATCAATGATGAAAAGATAATGTAATTATTATAAATTATATAACCGCATAAAAAAAGAAGATGACATGAAATTTCGATCATACATTGATCAGTCATTTCAAGATCAATCATCACGTGATACTCTTAACATGTTTTACAAGATACTTATTATGTTCTACATATTATAACTTTACCTATAACTATATCTAATAAATAATAAATATCTACATATATTTATATTACCTGTTTTTAAATATAAATATGTGTGTGTGTGTGTGTGTGTATGTATGTATGTCACGAATCAGCCCGGTTACCATGGTAACCCGATAACTGAGTCAAACCTAACATAGCTCGAAGGGCGTTCCCAATCCCCATGGGTCAGCGACTAGCAATTGGCATCATACAACATGCAAGTGGAAATGAATTTTCCACAAAACATAGAGGAAGAAAACAGAACAAGATAGTTTTCATAACAAAGGAAACTCCACTAGGAGTAATGTACCAGAATATAACAAGGCATAGAAATCCCAAAGTACTAAAACCCAAGTACTAAGATAGGAAAATAGCCCAAGTCCCTAAGGACACAACTCACTGTGACCAAGGTTCAACAGCTGGATCCACCTCCAAGAGATCCTTTCCCTTTGCTCGAACCTATAAGAAGGTAATCTACAAACACCCAAAGTCACAAGTAGGGTGTGAGATAAAAACACCAGTAGAGTCTCACCAAGGATTCCATAATAGTTTCCAAATATAGATTAACCAAAATAATGCTGTAAATTTTAAAATTAAATAGGTTTGGAATTTTAAAGCATATTTAAACTAACCATGTTATATAGTTCAAATGATGGAAATTATATTAAGAAAAGGATTTATAAATGATAGAATATTTCTAAAATAATGTATTGAATAAAAAATAATATAAAATATTTTATATAAATCCAGAAGGCATGTAAAGTAGTTTTATAACATTGGCATACATTTATATCTCAAATATAAATAAAAAGCGAGCAACATAGTCATCTTCCAAAAGGTATGATGGTGTTTTCATCTATAGGACTCCACACTCTCTAAGTGCTCTCAATAATATGTGTATACACATGTCCCCCTAACACTGGCTAGAGGCGAATCGTCACCCTCCCATTGGGGATGTGACCCACCGCATGTATGTTTTAGAACATTGTAATAACGTAGAGTCTGTCCAAACAACTCACAAACTACCTAAGGCTTGCATGAGCTCTTACATAATCAATCATGAGAAAATTATTTTAAGACTTATTAAAATACAATTAAATCCCATTCTCCCATTTCAAAATTACAATTTTCCATTTAAAACCAAAATGGGTTTTGATAAAAAAACACATGAATCTTTCCAAGATAAAATCATTAGGTTTCTATCAAAACATTTTTAAGCCATTTCCACAAGTTTAAAATCCATTCAAAACCAATTCCATAAATTTTAAAAATTTATTTCCAAAATTAAATTCAAAATTTTAATTGAAACCATTTCCATCAAATCCACAATTTAAATTAACCAATTTTCATAAACACACTCTAATTCAATGGTATTGGGGGTTTCCCCAATTTTCCATGCCAAAACCATTTCAAATCTTCCAATTCACTGAAATTGGATTTTATTAAATCAATTTAAAGAAATTTTTAGAAATTGAATTTAATTCAACAATTTAAATAAACCAAGCAATTCAAGGTTAACAAATTTGGCCATACGGGATGGAACCACCTACCTTTTCCCAAAACTCAACACTCGCAACAGCACCCGTTAATAAGAACGAAGGTGTAGAAGACCTAGAAACAAGATCCAACACTACAGGACATGAAACCATCAATTTCATGATGATACATTGAAATAAAAAAGGAGGATAAAGGGAGAAATATGAAGAATGAGAGAGAACGCTTACCCGGGAATACCACTGCATGCGCAAAGACGATCGAATTCCAAATGAATGGATCCGAAAGGGTTGGAAGGCTTTAAGATCTCCTGGGGAAGGACTTAGGTCGAGGTAGTTGAAACTATAGAGGATCCAAAAGAAAAATACCATCCGCACTTCCTATTAAAAAAACACATTCGGGGTATTACATGACGTGTAATTCCAATACACGTTGTGAAATATTTAATTCTTGTAAGAAACAAAAAACACGTCACCTCGACTTAAACTCCAAAACTCCAAATTAAAAATTGATATTTAAAACATTCACTAAATGTAAAGGGTCTTCACAACATGTACCCTTCATAGCGTGAAACATTTCACGACTTGTATCCCAAAACCATTAAATGAAATGTAACATGGTTACACAGTGTGTAATCCTCTGGTAGCCTGTAGAAACACCTAGTTAAAGTAGAAAAACTACAACAAGTCAGTGACTTCACCATCATAGATATCCTCCCAATTCCTTCTCAATCCTATCCAGTTAATAAAAAGGAGAAACCATGATAATTTTAAAGGTATACTTGTCATATCACTAACAGGATCTTACAAATTCCCCACCATAATAACTTTTTGTCCCCAAAAAGCCTATAAAGAAGCTTCCATGACAAAAATATAAGGCCATTTTTCTCACATTAGTGCCTCATGTTCCATCGTCTTGTGATTATCATAACCATGCCTCCATAGAAAACGAACCAAAGGTATCTTCCTCCCACGAAGTACCTTGGTCTCAGAATCAACTATTCTGACTAGTCGCTCAGTCAAAGATAAATCAGGTGCAATCTCTAGATCATGCCATTTAAAAATTTGATATGGATCATAGAGATACTTTCTCAGTTGCGATGCACGAAACATTTTATGTATCAACTTCAGCTACAGTGGAAGTGTTAGATGATAATCAGCATTCCCTACCGGTTCAACAACCTCAAAAGGTACCTATAACAACTCTGCTCTTTATTACACACTTAAACATGATTTATTATAAAAACTATTCACTTGATACTATCACGACCTGACCCTACTCGGGCTCCAGCCGAAACTACCCCAATCCCGCCTCCATAGGCCAGGGGCTGGCAACCAGCGCCGAAGGTACAACAACTCGGGGAGGCCTTTTCCTAAGTACTTGTACACACACACACGCAACACACTCAATGCAGAAGTGCAGAGTAAAAGAAAAGACAAGCAGAGTAAAGTGTATCTTCTATATAAATAAACCATCGAATGTGCATCGACCTCTAAAAGTACAAAGAAAGCGTTGAAAGTAAACTGAAAGAAAAGGGGAAAAACAAGCTCCCAACCAGAAAAGTGCCACAACCCGGCAACAGGTAAACAAAAGAAACAGCTGGAAGGGTCCTCCACCTGGAACCCGACTCCGACCACCGCATGCGGTCCAAGCTCCCAAGCTCCTAGCTCCTCGGAAGTCACACTCCACCTGTCCGTCGTCTGAAAGGGCACACCAAGTGTGGGAAAAGCCCAAGAAGGGGTGAGTATAAAAATACTCAATAGGATACCCCGAAGGCTCGAGGGAGCAACAAAGGATGTACCGAAGGGTGAGCAATAGATCGAATAGGGAGTAGAAAAGAAGTACAACAGAGAGTGTAGTAAAGAGTCTAGTAGAGAGTCCAGCTCAACCCAATAAGAGAAAGGAGGTAGACTCGTCCAGACACAAGGAGATGGAAACGGTGGGAGGATGAACTTCTCGTCAAGTCTTCGCTACCTATATCAGGAGAGTAGACTCGTCTAACCATGAGAAGCTAGACATGGAAAGCACGTGGCATACCCCGCACGTCTTCGCCTCTCCTGGAATGAGAGTATCCAAAACCCAAGGAGTGGGTACTGGTATGAGGTATATACATATATATGCTCTGTCAAGAAGCCCGAACAAGCTCGTAAGGGGATCTTTTTCCCGTAGCTCATCCCAAGAAAAGTGAGTAGCCAATAGTCCCAGAAGAAACACCATCGATGCCCAGTATCCCGCATGTATGCCCCGAACTACAAGTCAAGGGCTCAATCACCGCACCTTGACACTATCTTCTTTGGGCGGCACTGACTCGCCCGCACGGTTTTGGGTCACTTCACAAGGACACGTCTCAGTGGGGAAAGCACTCTTCGTACTTGAGAGTTCTGGGGGAACGTCAAACCACAACTCGTCACTGCCCCGCAGTCAAGAGGTCTCATCAAAGTCAAGTTGTCACATCACCGACTCGTACAACCAAGGGTCCCACTCCAGTTGTCATGGAGGAATAGCTATAGACTAGCCTGGTAGAACGGACTGAGTCTGAAATTCCAACAGGTGTCCCACTACCCAGCCCTGCTGGAGGGTAATTCATAATATGATATCGGGTGACCCACTGCCCAGCCCTGCTGAAGGGTAAACCATAATACATCATCAAGCGACCCCCTGCCCATACCTGATGGAGGGTAAACCAGGAATAAGTCATCAGGCGACCCACTGCCCAGCCTTGGTGAAGGGTAAACCTGGAAGGAGTCGACGGGTGACCCACTGCCCAGCCCTGCTGGAGGGTAAACCCAGAACAAGACGACGAGCGACCCGCTGCCCAGCCCTGCTGGAGGGTAGACCCTCAAGAGTCATCGGGTGACCAACTGCCTAGTCTCTGCTAGGGGGTAAACCCTGAACAAATCGACAGGTGACCCGCTGCCCAGCCATGCTGAAGGGTAGACCTGAAACAAGACGACGGGCGACCCACTGCCCAGCCCTGCTGGAGGGTAGACCCTCAAGAGTCATCGGGTGACCCACTGCCTAGTCTCTGCTAGAGGGTAAACCCTGAGAAGTTTATGAGTAACCCACTGCCCAGCCCCGCTGGAGGGTAAACCCAGAACTGCTCTGGCCATCTCTACTGAATGATACAACACTGGCCAACCGAACATGGAGTGGGTATCGCGCAACCATCTGACTACGGAGCAAGACCAGGGGAACCACTCTACCCTGCTGATCTAAACCATCCAGCACAGAGTCGGGGGGGAAAACTCAACCCCGCTGGTCAACAAATGAGAACCGAGGGACCCTCTACGTCGCTAGAGGTCAAAGTACGCGAAGTAGAGCACAACACGCACGTGGGGCTCACACGACGTGTGGCCCCAAGTCAAACCCCAACCAAGCGCACAAACATTCTCAGGTAAAAACCACACGTACCTCCAAGTGATCTCATATACTCCCAGAGTATACCACATCTCCAGCCCTAAGGCCATCGTGCACAGGGCACCCCAACGTCAACACGAAGGGCATAAACGTAACTCTGCCAACTTGACATCTCATCGGCTGAGGCACATCCATCCACATCACTTCAAGCATTTACATCACTCAAACGGGAGTGCATGCGATCACTCACCAAGGGTCCGCTATAAACACGGTAGAAGAACCGCCCCCGGGGAACCTTCACATTTCCACATTTAATAAAATTGTGTACAAGGCTCTGCCCGCCTGAACAGATTACACCGTTGTAATCCTCACGGAAAGACATGTGAGATAGACTACTTACTCGCCTCAAACGGATATCTGACGGAAAAGTCGCCAACATCGCCTCACGCCTGAACGGCGTCCCGTGATCCCGAACCTCGGCCCCGAATACAGTCGAGCGCATCGCACCAATGCGATCCCCTCGGGATAACACGTCAAAAGCACTACTCACATGAGTGCAACGGATATCCAGAGAAGAAGGTGCATTCCAGCGCACCGCACACGAGCGGTGCTTCGTGGGACCCGCAAACTGGTCCCGAAACACAACAAACGGATCGCACCGTTGCAATCCTCTCGAAAAAGTACACAAGATAGACTATTCACTTGTCCAAAACGGTCTCCCGGTGATAAAGATGGAGAATCACCGTCGACGCCCAAACGGCCCTCATGGGCCCCGCACCATCATGCCGAATTAGAGCGGATGGATTGCACCATTGCAATCCCCTCGGAAAAACAGCCAAGATCGACTGCTCGTACGTCCCGAACGGACGCCCGGTGAAAAAGTCGTGAAATGCTGCATGCAGTTCAAAAGACGGGTCGTGGGGCCCGCACCTCAACTTCAGCCTCAACGCATGAAACCACCTTGGAAAGCTCCGCCTCGGTGTTAGGGTCCCAACGCCACTGACGGCGCTTAAATCGGACGTCGGACGCGTCCGTGCCGTCCAAAACAAGTTCCCCCGGAAAAACAACAATTCACTTAAAGATGCGTCGCACGTCCGAGGCCCCTTGTATCGGAAATTAAAAATTCCCAAAACCATCTAAAAAACTTATTCTTGACACGAGCTCCGCGCTGCCGCAGACGGCGCTCAAAACGGACACCCTTAGCTCGAAAGACGGGCGTCCAAAGTAGGAGGGGGGGGGAAAACCCTTGGACCGGACCGGCCCGGTCCGGCCAGTCCGGCCGCAGGTCCGGTTCACTCCCCCGCGGCCAGCTGGCTGCGGCCCGCTGTCACCGACCGGCCATCATGGCCGGTCCTTTTTCCCCGCAGCGACCTGCGTTACGCGGGTCGCAGTCGCGCCGCACGGGGTCGCACGCCTCGCAGCCCCCTCCCCCCTTGTGCCCTACGCCGGTGAAGCGCCGCCCGGGACCCCGCGTGTCGTCGCCCTGAAGCCGGCCACGCCGACTCCCTCACACGCCCGGCTGCCTCCGCTGGCCGCTCGCCCGACCGAGCCGCCTCACCCAGCCGGGAACCACCGTCACCGCCCGGGGAAATCCGTCGGACCACCGTCCCAGCTCGCCGGATCCAGAGAAACCTGCCGGAAACTTCGAAAACACGCAAACTTCGGCGGATGATTGCGGACGCCACGGAGCTCGGAATTTGAATCCGAAAGATGAGTTGGAAAGTGAATAAAATATAATACGCATTCATTAGGTTTGTTTGAAAATCCAACAGCAATTAGACATGATTAAATGGGCTCAATGTAGGTGTGGGAGAATAAAACGAAAACGACACTCCTACCTCGTGGGCGTTGCCCGGAGCTTCGCCGCCGAACCGCCGCCTTGCCGGAGTTGCCTTGCCGGATTTGCCTCTCCAGAGTGGAGGAGGAGAGGATGGAGGAGTATCTCCTTCCAGGAGATGAAGAAAGGGGGAGAGGGGGGGTTAGTGTTTAAATAGAAACACACTTAACCACCCGCCCGCCGGCCCGAACCCGAACCTCCGGTGGGGTCGAGGTTAAGCATCCCCTAGGCCAAACACCACCTCCCAAGCACAACGGAAGTCGCGTAATTTTAATCTGAGACCCCGTTCAAAAGTTATAAAACTGAACGCCCAAAGCCTCCAAATTACAAAAACGCCCCTGGAACCATTTTTCCCAAACACCCCGCGCCCGCGAAAATTACACCCCTCCTAGGGTAAACGGAACGCTCCGAACTCAACGGTGCCCTCGGTTTCCCAATCCGAGCCACCGTTTAAGAGATACTTGAGTTTCACCCTTAAACGAATAAATTAATTAATTAATTATCTGTTTAACGTTCCGAAAGCGAGCGAGGGGTCCAAACGTCCCGCGCCGACAAGTTTTATGTCGTTCCTAGGGTAAAAAACCCATTTTGGAGACATCCATACACTCGGATCTCTGATATGGATCACCTTTTAGGAGTTATCCCATTTATTTGGCGTTTCCAGTGTAAACGCACTGAAAATTTAATTCCGGCCACACCGGGGCTCGAAATCGCACACCGTCTGAAGGTGCTGCCCTATAATATCATCAAGAATATTCCAAAGTGTTTCGCAGCAAAAACTGGGTTTTTTACATCATTCCCTCCTTCAAGATTTTCGTCCCCGAAAAGAAAGACCAGGGAAAAACTCAGGGTACTCAGCCCGCACCCGGCTCCTCCGTACCCAGAAGAACTCATGCACAGCTCTGCGCTATCGCACACAGACCAAAGTACTGATCCATTCACGCGAGGTCTACCCCTTGCCGATGTCGTGCATAGGAGCACGCACACCTATTCTCGGGTGAGTCACGTGGGAGATGTCATGCACCCACTCCAGACTTTGGGGTTCGGGCAAGGCGGTGGGGAACCTCGTCATCACTTCGCATGGTCTCAAACGGACCGAAGGATCTCGGGGGTATCTCACATCCCCGACCAAACCTATACATCGCATGATGCGACTGGAATCACCGCCCGCATCTGGAACAGGGCCTGGTGATTCCCTCCTTCAGAATATCCATATGGCGAAACACCCAAGGATATCTAGTTACGCAAGATTCATAGTCGATCTCCCACTACCAAGACTCTCTTACACGCTCGAAAGGCGAAGGAGTCGCCACCATCGACTAAAGAGGAAGGTTACACACATTCTACTCTACCAACACAGGGTTACACCCGATGCCCTACGTCACCCTGGTAACAACCCAAGCAAGGAGCAGGCAGAAAATAACTTCACACACAGATTCTAACAATTCTACTGCAAGAAGTAGAAGAGTCACAAGGGGTACCTCTAATCATCCCATGCTCTGCAGGATCGTAGACATCCAAAGTTCACGGCTGTCTGCGGTCCCAACTGTCAGCTCCCGGATCCTGACGTGGACCGCCTAGTGGTGATGGGAAGACCTCGTAAGGTCGTCCTCCACTTCTAGCTCCTCCCGCTCCTCTGCTAGCACCACCTCTTTGGGTACTACTCCGGTCACGATGCTGCCTCCATCGTGGTGGTACACCTTCTGCCTGTCCGAAGTTCTCTGCATGCCTAGTCGGGCAGTCCCGTGCCAGGTGACCTCACCCATCGCAAGCACAGCACCGACTCTCTCTGGGCTGCACTGGTGCCCTCCGGCGCTACTTTGGTGCATGGCCACTCCCCTGAGTCCGGTTGTCAGAAAGCCACCTACGTCGAGGTTCTGCTTGCCGACGTTCGCTAGCTGCGGCATATGTCTCGGCTCCAACGTGCCTGCCACTACCAACTCTAGAATGTGACAGGAAGCTCTCTATCACTAGCACCTGCTCTACACCTCAGCATATGTGGAAATGCCCAAGGTTACTATGACAACACAAATCTCTCAGTGGAGACCCTACTCAAACTTCTGCGCTCAGATGTTGTCTTCATGGACCAAGTCCGGGTAAAAGCGTGCACGGTCTATGAAACTAGTCGCACACTCGGCCATCGTCATCCCTCCCTACTGAAACTGTAGGAGCTCCTGAATCTGAAAGGAGCGCAGGCAGGAGGGGTAAAACGCCTCATGGAACAACAACTGAAAGTCACCCCACGAAAGCGACGACTCGTCAAGAAACTGAGTCACCAGACTCCACCAACGCCGAGCTGCCCCACGAAAAAGGTTGGTTGTCAAAGCCACTCTCTGATCTGCCAGTGTCTGCACAAGCCTAAGAAGGCGAACCACTACCTCTAGCCAAACCTCTGATACCTGAGGGTCTGGCTCGCCACTGAACCTCAGCGGTCTCTGCCGCAGGAACTCACGGAGCGCACTCAACCTGCGCTCAAACTTAGCCTGCTCTGCTGAAGCTGTCTGCTGCTCAACAGGTGGGGGTGCTGCTACCGGCCCACCCGGAGAAAGGGGCTCGCATGATGGGTCCTGGACTGTGGCCTCGTAGCTTACAGGGTCGTCGTCATGCACCAAAGCTAGTATCTTGGCTGGATGTCTTCGTGGAGACATCCTGAATATTATTAAGGAGTGTCGTGGTCAGATGAGCATATATGTATATACCAATAACAACGATGGGGATCTGACTCAAGAAGGACAGTCAAAGACTCAATCCTATGTGATGCACAATCCAATTTTTCCCTGCAACAAGTGTCTCAGCATGCCGAGTCGATAAGCGGGTTATCAGGGTCCTGGTGAATGGATATGTCGGCCGCCACACCATCACTAGACTCTCTGGCCTGAGAGCCGCTCTCGAGACACGTTAACATCGTTGCCCTAAATCCCAACCAATTCCTCTTTTAGGGACGTCCGCACAATGTCCCAAGGAACGAACCACCTCTGATGCCACTTTGTCACGACCCGACCCTACCCGGGCTCGAGCCGTGACTACCACAATCCCGCCACCATAGGCCAGGGGCTGGCGACCAGCACCGAAGGCACAACAACTCGAAGAGGCCTTTTCCTAAGTACCTATACACACACACACGCAGCACACTCAATGCAGAAGTGCAGAGTAAAATAAAAGACAAGAATAGTAAAGTGCAGATACTATATAAATAAACCACTGAATGTGCATCGAACTTTAAAAGTACAAAGAAAGCGTTGAAAGTAAACTAAAAGAAAAGGGGCAAAACACGCGCCCAACCAGAAAAGTGCCACAACCCGGCAACAAGTAAATAAAAGAAACAGCTGGAAGGGTCTCCCACCTGGAAACCGACTCCGACCACTGCATGCGGTCCAAGCTCCCAAGCTCCTAGCTCCTCGGAAGTCACGCTCCACCTGTCCGTCGTCTTTAAGGGCACACCAAGTGCGGGCAAAGCCCAAGCAGGGGTGAGTATAAAAATACACAGTATGATACCCCGAAGGCTCGAGGGAGAAACAAAGGAGGTACTGAAGGGTGAGCAGTAGATCGAACAGGGAGTAGAGCAGAAGTACAACAGAGAGTGCAGTAAATAGTCTAGTAGAGAGTCCAGCTCAACCCAACAAGAGAAAGGAGGTATACTCGTCTAGACATAAGGAGCTAGAAACAGTGAGAAGATGAAATTCTCATCGAGTCTTCGCTACCTATAGAAGGAGAGTAGACTCGTCCAACCATGAGAAGCTAGACACGGAAAGCACGTGGCATACCCCGCGCGTCTTCGCCTCTCCTGGAAGGAGAGTAGCCAAAACCCAAGGAGTGGGTACTGGTACGAGGTATATACATATATATGCTATGTCAAGAAGCCCAAACAAGCTCATAAGGGGATCTCCGTCCCATAGCTTTTCCCAAGAAAATTGAGTAGCCGACAGTCCCAGAAGAAATACCATCGATGCCCAGCATCCCGCACGTCTGCCCCGAACTACAAGTCAAGGGCTCAACCATCGCACCTCGACACTATCCGCTTTGGGCGGCACTGACTCACCCGCACGGTTTTGGGTCGCGTCACAAGGACGCATCTCAGTGGGGGAAGCACTCCTCGTACTTGAGAGTTATGGGGGAACATCAAACCACAACTCGTCACTACCCCGCAGTCGAGAGGTCTCCTCAAAGTCAAGCTATCACATCACCGACCCGTACAGCCAAGGGTCCCACTCCGGTTGTCACAGAGGAATAGCTACAGACTAGCCTGGTAGAACGGACTGAGTCTGAAATGCCAATAGGTGTCCCACTGCCCAGCCCTACTGGAGGGTAATTCATAATATGATATCGGGTGACCCACTGCCCAGCCCTGCTGGAGGGTAAACCATAATACATCATCAGGTGACCCACTGCCCAGCCCTGCTGGAGGGTAAACCTGGAATAAGTTGTCAGGCGACCCACTGCCCAGACTTGATGGAGGGTAAACCTGGAAGGAGTCGACGGGTGACCCACTGCCCAGCCCTGCTGGAGGGTAAACCCGGAACAAGACGACGAGCGACCCACTGCCCACCCCTGCTGGAGGGTAGACCCTCAAGAGTCGTTGGGTGACCCACTGCCTAGTCTCTGCTAGAGGGTAAACCCTGAACAAGTCGACAGGTGACCCACTGCCCAGCCCTACTGAAGGGTAGACCTGAAACAAGACGACGGGCGACCCACTGCCCAGCCCTGCTGGAGGGTAGACCCTCAAGAGTCATCGGGTGACCACTGCCTAGTCTCTGCTAGAGGGTAAACCCTGAGAAATCGATGAGTAACCCACTGCCCAGCCCCGCTGGAGGGTAAACCCAGAACTTCTTTGGCCATCTCTACTGAATCATACAACACTGGCCAACCGAACACGGAGTGGGTATCGCGGAACCATCTGACTCCGGAGCAAGACCAGGGGAACCACTCAACCCCGCTGATCTAAACCATAGAGCACAGAGCCGGGGGGAAACTCAACCCCGCTGGTCAACAAATGATAACCGAGGGACCCTCTACGTCGCGAGAGGTCAAAGTACGTGAAGCAGAGAACGGCACGCACGTGGGGCTCACACGACATGTGGCCCCAAGTCAAACCCCAACCAAGCGCAGAAACATTATCACGTACAAACCACACGTACCTCCAAGTGCTCTCGTATACTCCCAGAATATACCACGTCTCCAGCCCTAAGGCTATCGTGCACACGGCACCCCAACATCAACACGAAGGGCGTAAACATAACTTTGCCAACTTTCCATCTCGTCGGCTGAGGCACAGCCATCCCCATCACTTCAATCATTTACATAACTCACACGGGAGTGCACATGATCACTCACCAAGGGTCCGTTACAAACACGGTAGAAGAACTGCCCCCAGGGCACCTTCACATTTCCACATTTAATAAGATCGCGTACGAGGCTCCGCCCGCCTGAACAGATTACACCGTTGTAATCCACGCAGAAATACATACGTGATAGACTACTTACTCACCTCAAACGGATATCCGACGGAAAAGTCGCCAATATTGCCTCACACCCGAACGGCATCCCGTGATCCCGAGCCTCGGCACCGAATACAGTCGGGCGCATCGCACCAATGCGATCCCCTCAGGATAACACGTCAAAAGCACTACTCACATGAGTGCAACGGATATCCGGAGAAGAAGGTGCATTCCGGCGCACCGCACACGAGCGGTGCTTCGTGGGACCCGCAACCTGGTCTCGAAACACAATGAACGGATCGCACCGTTGCGATCCTCTCGAAAAAGTACACAAGATGGACTATTCACTTGTCCAAAACGGTCGCCCGGTGATAAAGATGGAGAATCATCGTCGACGCCCAAACCGCTCTCGTGGGCCCCGCAACATCATGCCGAATTAGAGCGGGCGGATTGCACCATTGAAATCCCCTTGGAAAAAAATTCAGGATCGACTGCTCGCACGCCCCGAACGGATGCCCGGTGAAAAAGTCGTGAAATGTTGCACGCAGTTCAAAAGACGGGTCGTGGGGCCCGCGCCTCAACTTCGGGCTCAATGCCTGAAACCACCTTGGAAAGCTCCGCCTCGGTGCCAGGGTCCCAAACGCCACTAACGGCGCTTAAATTGGACGTCGAACGCGTTCACGCCGTCCAAAACAAGTTCCCCCGGAAAAACGACAATTCACTTAAAAATGTGTCGCGCCTCCGAGGCCCCTTATTTCGGGAATTAAAAATTCCCGAAACCATTTCAAAAACTTCGTCTTGACACGAGCTCCGCGTTTCCGTAGACGGCGCTCAAAACAGACGCCCGTAGCTCGAAAGACGGGCGTCCAAAGTAGGAGGGGGAAAAAACCCTTGGACCGGACCGGCCCGATCCGGCCGGTTCGGCCTGCCCGCGGCCCTGCCGCGGGTCCGGTTCACTCCGCCGTGGCCAGCTGGCCGCGGCCCGCTGTCACCGACCGGCCATCATGGCCGGTCCTTTTTCCCCGTAGCGACCCGCGTTACGAGGGTCGCGGTCGCGCCTCGCGGCCCCCTCCCCCCTTGTGCCCTACGCCGGCGAAGCGCCACCCGGGACCCCGCCTGCCATCGCCCTGAAGTCGGCCGTGCCGACACCCTCGCACGCCCATCCACCCCCGCTGGACGCTCGCCCGACCGAGGCGCATCACCCAGCCGGGAACCACCGTCGCCGCCCGGGGAAAACCGCCGGACCACCGTCCCAGCTCGCCGAATCCAGAGAAACCCGCCGGAAACTTCGAAAACACGCAAACTTCGGCGGATGATTGCGGACGCCACGGAGCTCGGAATTCAAATCAGAAAGATGCGTTGGAAAGGGAATAAACTCTAATGCTCATTAATGGGGTTTTTTAGAAAATACAACAGCAATTAGACATGATTAAACGGGCTCAATGTAGGTGCGGGGAGAATAAAACGAAAACGACACTCCTGCCTCGTGGGCGTTGCCCGGAGCTTCGCCGCCGAACCGCCGCCTTGCCGGAGTTGCCTTGCCGGAGCTTCCTCACCGGAGTGGAGGAGGAGAGGATGGAGGAGGATCTCCTGCCAGGAGATGAAGAAAGGGGGAGAGGGGGGGTTAGTGTTTAAATAGAAACACACTTAACCACCCGCCCGCCGGCCCGAACCCAAACCTCCGACGGGGTCAAGGTTTAGCATCCCCTAGGCCAAACACCACCTCCCAAGCACAATGGCAGTCTCGGAATTTTAATCTGAGACCCCGTTCAAAAGTTATAAAACTGAACGCCCAAATCTGCCAAATTACAAAAACGCCCCTGGAGCCATTTTTCACAAACGGCCCGCGCCCGCGAAAATTACACCCCTACTAGGGTAAATGAAACACTCCAAACTCAACGGTGCCCTCGGTTTCCCAATCCGAATCACCGTTTAAGAGATACTTGAGTTTCACCCTTAAACGAATAAATTAATTAATTAATTATCCGTTTAACGTTCTGAAAGCGAGCGAGGGGTCCAAACGTCCTGCGCCGACAAGTTTTATGTTGTTCATAGGGTAAAAACCTCATTCTGGACCCATCCGTACACTTGGATCTCTGGTCTGGATCACTGTTTAAGAGTTATCCCATTTATTTGGCGTTTCCAGTGTGAACGCACTGAAAATTTAATTTCGGCCACCCCGGGGCTCGGAATCGCACGCCGTCTAAAGGCGCTGCCCTGGAATATCATCAAGAATATTCCAAAGTGTTTCACAATAAAAGTTGGGTTCTTACAGATACAACATGAAAGATCAAGAGGTCTAGTGTCTTTGGGGATTAGAAACATTTCGTAATGACTTAAAACATGAAACACGGCATCTTTATTGAAAACTTCATTTACATGACCACTACATTACCTCATACTTAGTATTGCATGGGATAACTTGAGAACATGAATAAGAAAAGGGTGAGCTATAAATCCCATTAAGGGGGTAAAAAAGGCATAACATGAAGAATACAATACATGTTAATCAATAGGCATATCAATGGATCATAAAATAAACATGAACATAAAGGCATCATACAGCATGAATATCACAACATGGAAATGTGGAAAAAACACTTTGTTGGATCTGAATCTACATATTATACACAAGAGGGGGGTGAATTGTGTCTTTTGCAATTTTTCGATAACTCTTTTCTTGAACGAGTTCTGTCCTTTATACTTTATCAGATTTGATCATGCAGCGGAATAAGTAAAAACAAGAACACAATGATGTATAGTGGTTCGGGGAACAAAAGGCCCCTAGTCCACTCCACCAACGCTCAACTCCACGAGCTTGATGATTTTCACTATCTGGTCCTCTTTTCCATAGACCGGTTCACAACTGAGTATAGGCAGTTGACACCTTTACAATCCAATGAAAAAAAAAGCCTTCTGGTTCAAACACGAACCTACACAGCTTAGAACGAGAAGCTGGTTACTCAAGAATAAAAAGAATTTCAGAAAGAAATTTTCCAGTAGATCTTCACAATTGCAACAGAACGCAATTGACAGCAGATGGATCGAAGTCTCTAGAAATATTGATCTTCAAGACGAAGCAGTTCTGAGTTGATCCAGTTGTAGTAGATATAGAGATATAGTTCACAACTTCAGCAGTAGTAGATCCATAGTAGATATTCGATGTAGAACAGGTGAATCTTCTATCAAGTTCCTTCTTCTTGAAAGAATAGAGCTTTGACGCTCCTTTTTGAATCAGCAGATCAATCGTGAATTTCCGCAGTCTCTGTTTTCTATTTTTTTAATAATAGATTGATCACACATATATATTCCTGTACCTGGTGTTTCAGAGAGAATATATATAATAAAGCTGAGCATATCTCCTGCACATTTAGATCCATAAAAGTCACCTTCTGATTCGTGATATTCAAAAAATTTAATTTACAGAGAGTTCATAACTTCCCTTAAGACTCGGCATAAAAAGATCCTTTTAATTCGATCTTAAATCCATTAATAAAATGTCTTTGAATCATTCAAAGTCTTACTTTAAAAACGACTTTAAATCCGGCTTGAAATCCGCCCAGAAATCAGCTTACTGATCGCTGCACATAAATATCGTCTGTCAAAATTTCTGACGCCAAACGTAAGGTTGATGACGTGGCCTCAAAACATAGGTTTAATAACATAGTCTTCAAACGTAAGGTTAACAACGTAAGGTTGAAAATGTAAGGTTGAACAAAAATGTAGGGTTGATCATCCATACTTTTTCTTCAACACTCAAACGTTCGGTAGAAGATCCATACTTTTACTTGATCCATACTTTTCAAGAACGTATGGTTGTTTACAAAAGTAATGTTGATGAACCATACTTTTGAGAAACAAACTTAACGTTTAGAATTTATGTACGGTTCTCCTTCCATACTTTGCTGATAACCAAAATGTAGGGTTCCTTCCTAACGTAAGGTTCTTATTCCATACTTTGATGTAAACGTATGGTTGTTTAATCATACTTTTCTCTTATCTCAAAAAGTATACATGCTTTTCATCCTTACGCTACGTTTATCCACGTAGGGTATGAACAGTGATTCCAGAACGCGGTAAAGAAGATTTCGTGCTATATTTATCTACGTAAGATGTGAACAGTGATTCCATAACGTGCTAAAGCAGATTCCGAATAAGTAATAAATTCTCGTTTTTTCAAGAGTAAAATAAATTAATAAATTCCTCCACAATACTAAATAAAATCATTAGAAAATAACTAAGGGTATTTGTGAGCATAAAAATTATCATAAAGAGACAGAGTATTATTTTCAATAATCTCCCCCTTTAAATAACATTAACATGTATTGTTGAAAACAATACTTTTCTCAACAATATCCCCCTTTTTGATGATCACAAAACCCATAAAATAATTAAAATTATTTAAACAAAATTAACTTTCAAAATTCGTTATAAAGTTTTAAAAAAAACTTCTCCACCAAAAAGATAATTATAAATTCAAATTTCTCATTTAATTCTCCCCCTAAATAAAATGTTGATGTTGTGTTTATCCAAATTCTCCCCCTTTTTTGATATCAAAAAGAATGAAAAATCATGGATTTTAACACTTTTAATATTGCACTGAACTGTTAGTAAATGCTATTATGAACTGTTTATCAATAATTAAATCTGGAGTACTGGCATATTAAAAATAAAGTCAGTAAAATAAATAAAGAAAGAAAAAATAAACAATGAAGGAAATTTTCATTCAAAAAACAGCAGTATATACATGACAATGATATACACATGAATCAAGGTTTGGGTAAGATAGGAAACAGGGTCTATCTCCTTTGGATTGCAGACTTGATTTCTGTAAACTGTTCCCAAAGTCTCTTCATCATCCCATCTCCAAGCTTGATAATGAGCTCCATGTTCTCTTGAGTTATATGAATATTTTCAATTAAATTGACTCTGAAAAACTCATGCATCCTTTCCTATTTTTCAACAAATAAAGGCAATGATTCAGCATCAGATTTTTCTTTTTCTTTGTTCAGAGAAGGTTGGTCCACATATTTTTCCTTAGAGTTTTCAAAATCCTCCACAGAAAAATCCTCTTGAAGTACCTCTATTTGAGATTCAGAAGCATGCTCATCACATTCATCTGCATCTTTTTCTTCCACTAGAATTTCAAGAACAATATTTTCAGAAGTTTCCTGAGGTCTGGCCACTTCACCAGGCACTGCCTCCATCTCTTGTTCCTGTTGAAGTGAAACTTCAACATCAGCTACAATCTGTTCCTGATTCTCCCTTTGAGCTTCTTCTGGAACTTCTGATCTCTCTACTGGTGTTGTTCTTTCAGTAACATCTTCTATGGGCTTATCAACAACAGTTTCCCTTACAAAAGAATAAGAAAATAAAGCTTCTTTTGTTGTTTCCAAAGCAGGGGAAGTGACTTCCTCATTTACTGGTCTCTTTATTTTTTATTGAAGTCACTCATAACTTCTGTCTTCCTCAACATCTTCCACTACAAAGAAAATCCTCCTTGCTACATTTCTGACTCTGGATTCAGCTTGTCCCTCCTTGGACTTAGCAGGTTGAGCCAGAGCATTCTCTGAGTCTTCCTCAGCTCCTACTAGCAAAAGTTTTCCTTTAATTGTGCTCCAGAAATATCCAACTTTCCTCAAAGTTCCAGAATTAAATGTATTACTGTGATGACAGTTAACTCAAGCATCTACTAATCTCACCATGTCTTTCTTAAACAATAGTTTAGAAATAAATCGACCAAAAGGGTAGAAATTCATTCGGACCTCGCTTTGACAGCAGTATCTGAGATACCTTATAAAGTATCTTGGAAAGTTTAACTTAATATCACTTAACAAAAGAAACATTATATACATATCTGGGTACAAAATCATTTCCATTTCTGCCATCCGTGGATCTATTCCAGTCTGAATAAATTTGACCAAAATCTTCTGATCAGGCTCCAAATCCTTGACAAACATTTTTTTTATTGTCTTAGTACCAAAAAGAAAAGACATGATGTCTTCAGATTTATGCACAGAATCTCCAATATTTTTCAAATCGAAATGAAAAACTCCCTCATGAGGGCAGTTGAGAATCTGACTAATCTCTACTGATGAGATTGAGAAATCTCTATCTTCTATTTTAGCCATCATACTGTCCTCGGTATCTCCCAGACTAAACTGTACAGATTTGAAGAAGTATCTAAGTTCTACTTCATACAGAAATTCCGTATTTTCACTGTTGAACATCTGTTCAAGATTCTGAAACGACAGCGCTTGTTTCAACAACAGATTTTTCTGAAATAACCAGTCGAGATCGATTACCTTGCCCTGTAAGATTTTTCTTCCCTCGGTGCTTTGTCTCTTGGCATTGCTTGGCTCGGCTTCACTGGCTCTTTTAGTCCTTACCATTTCTGCGAGAGTCTCTTAAGGTTTTAAGGTTAGGGTTTTAGAGGTTCGAAGGTTAGGGCTCAGGAGAGAAAGTGCGATTTTCGGATTTCGAAAGGGTTTCGGTAGAAGTGAAAAGGTTTAGAAGTCGAAAAGGCTCTGATAGCCTTTATTTCCATGTAATAACTAATCATTACATATATTTAAAACAAATAAATTTTTCATATGGAAAAAGAAATAAAATCTTAAATATTATTCAATAAACAAAATAAAATTTACATAAATAAATAAAAGTAAATAAAAATAAAAATTATTTAAAATTAAATAAACCTAGCTCCCCCTTAATAAAATCAAAACTTGAAGTGGGAAGTGGTTTAGTAAAAATATCTGCTAATTGAATTTCAGTATTTATAAATTCTAAAAATATATCCTTTTTAATAACATGATCTCTTAAAAAGTGATGCCTTATATCAATGTGCTTAATTCTATAATGACTAATAGGATTTTTTTTAAATATTAATTGCACTTGTATTATCACATAAAATAGGTGTATTATTAAAATTCAATCCAAAGTCCATAAGAGTGTTTTTCATCCACAACACTTGTGCACAGCAACTTCCAGCAGAAACATATTCTGTCTCAGCTGTTGACAGGGAAACTGAATGTTGTTTCTTACTAGACCATGATACTAAAGATTTTCCTAAAAAGTGACATGTACCTGATGTACTTTTTCTATCTAATCTACAACTTCCAAAGTCAGCATCTGAATATGAAATCAAATTGAAATCAGAAGTTTTAGGATAAAGAATAGATTGAAAAACAGTTCCTTTTAAATATCTAAAAATTCTTTTAACAGCAGTTAGATGGGATTCTTTAGGATTTGATTGAAATCTAGCACAAAGACATACTGAATACATTATAACTGGTCTGCTAGCAGTAAGATATAACAAGCTACCAATCATACCTCTATATAACTTATTGTCAACTGATTTCCCAGTTTCATCCAAATCAAGTTTTATATTAGTACACATAGGAGTTGTAAATGGCTTGTTGTTTTCAAGACCAAATTTATTAAGTAAATCAGTATTGTATTTTCTTTGATTTAAAACATTTCCAAAATCTTTTTGAAATATTTGAAGACCCAAAAAGAAATTTAATTCTCCCATCATACTCATTTCAAATTCTTCTTGCATTAATTTTGAAAATTCATGACAAAGAGTTTTATTAGTTGATCCAAAGATTACATCATCAACATAAATTTGAACCAATAAAACATTATTTTCCACAGTTTTCTTAAAGAGTGTTGGGTCTTCCATTCCAACAGTAAAATAATTTTTCAAAAGAAAAGAACTTAATATTTCATACCAAGCTCTAGGTGCTTGTTTAAGGCCATAAAGATCTTTAGTAATTTTAAAAATAGAATCAGGTTTTTGAGAGTTTTCAAAACCAGGAGGTTGCTCAATATAAACTTCCTCCATTAAATAACCATTTAAAAAGGCATATTTAACATCCATCTAAAATAATTTAAAATTCATATAATATGCATAGGATAAAAGGATTATAATGGATTCTAACCTAGCTACAGGTGAAAAAGTCTCATCATAGTCTATTCCTTCTTCTTGATTATATCCTTTAGCTACTAATATTTCTTTATTTCTAGTTATTGTGCCTTGGTCATCCTGTTTATTTCTAAAGACCCATTTGGTTCCTATTACAGGATAATTCTTAGGTCTTTCCATTAATTCCCAAAATTCATTTCTTTTAAACTAGTTTAATTCATCTTGCATTGCTATTATCCATCTTTCATCATCTAAAGCTTCTTTTATAGTCTTGGGTTCTTTTTGAGATAGGAAGGAAGAGAATTCCACTAGGTTTCCTAAGTTTCTTCTAGTTTGAACACCAGTTTCTAAGTTACCTATTACAGTTTCTAAAGGATGATTCTTTAGGGTTCTAGACTGTCTAGGTAATGTATTTAAAGGTTCTTCAGTATCATGTTCCTCTGAACTGGACTGAATTTCTTTTATATCATTTTCAAAATCATTCTTTAAATTCTCAAGTCTCATGTTATCATTAGAGTCAAGTTCATACATTTGTTCTGTCCTTTTCTCAAAGGGATCAGATTCATCAAATTTCACATGAACTAATTCTTCAATAATCCTTGACTTCTTATTATAAAATCTATAATATTTGGAGATAGCAGAATATCCTAATAAAATACCTTCATCAGATTTTGGATCGAACTTACCAAGATTATTCTTGGTGTTTAAGATGTAGACCTTGCATCCAAAAACTTTAAAGTAATTTACTTTAGGTTTTCTGTTATTCCATAGTTCATAGGGTGTCTTTTTCAAAATAGGTCTAATTAAAACTCTATTAATTATATAAAAAGCTGTATTCACAGCTTCTTCCCAGAAATATATTGGTAGGCTATATTCATTTAACATAGTTCTAGCCATTTCTTGAATAGTTCTATTTATTCTTTCTACAATCCCATTTTGTTGAGGTGTTCTTGGTGCAGAGAAGGTGTGTTTAATACCCATATTTGATCAAAAGGAATTAAATTCCAGATTCTCAAATTCTCCACCATGATCACTTCTCAATGAGATTATATTGAACCCTTTTTCATTTTGAACAGATTTGCAGAAACTTTCAAATAAAGTAAAAGCTTCATTTTTAAATTTCAAGAAGAAAATCCATGTAAATCTTGAATAGTCATCAACTAAAACATATACATATAATTTACCAGCTAAGCTTGCTACTCTTGAAGGTCCAAACAAATCCATATGAATAAGTTATAGAGGTTTAGATGTAGCAACCTTATTCACATATTTTAAGGATGGTTTGTGTTGCTTGCCAAGTTGACATGCATCACAAAATCTGTCACTTTCAAATTTGAGACTAGGTAAATCAAAAACTAAATGTTTCTTAGATAACTTATATAAAACATATACATTGCAATGACCAAGTCTTCTATGTCAGATCCAGGATTCACTTACTTTAGCAGTCAAGCAGTTTACTTGTTGTTTACACAAGGAATTTAAATCCAAAGTATAGACATTTTTAGTTCTTGGTGCTTTAAATTTAAACAGTTTATCTTTAGAAACAGTACAGCAATTGTTAGTAAAATAAAAAGTATATCCATCATCACAAAGTTGAGATATACTTATCAGATTGTGTTTTAGTCCTTGTACATAAAGTACTTTGTTGATTGAGACTGTTTTTGGATCTCCAACAGTTCCAATGCCAATGATTTTTCCTTTGGCATTGTCACCAAATGTGACAAGTCCTCCTTCCTTTTGAGTGAGTGAAGAAAAATTCAATGAGTTTCCACTCATATGTATTTAGCAGCCACTGTCCATGTACCATATATCTTTTCTTCTATGGTGACCTGTTACCTCATCAATTTCTTCCATAAAGCACATGTTTGCTTTTAGATTGACTTCTTCTTTCTCTGAGCTTGATTCAGAAGAGCTACTAGAGTCTTCAGATACACTCTAAGTGGCTTTAATAGCTTTCTTGTCTTTCTACTCAAAGACATTTCTTTTGAAGAATTTATTATTCTTTGCATCCTTCAATTGTGGGAAATCTGGTCTGATATGTCCCATCTTTTTGCATTCATAACATTTTACTTCCTTATTATCTCCCTTAAAGGATTTTTTGAAGCATCTTTTCTTGCTGTAGAATTTTCTAAATTTTCTGGCTAACTGAGCCAGTTCTTTATCTAAGTTGGATGAGTCAGAGCTTTCTGATTTAGCTTCGACTTCTTTTTTCTTCATCTTTCTATTATTTTTTTGTGAAGTTACCTTCAAGGCAGTATCTTCTCTTTTGATAAGCACTTTATGTTCATTAGCCTAATCTTGCATTTCAGCTTCATACATCATCAGTGTACCAATCAGCTCTCTCATATTTAGATCTTTGATAGGTGTTGATTGTCTTATTGCAGCAGAAATACCATTCCATCGAGTAGGAAGTACTCTCAGTACTTTTAATGCTTGATCAGCCTGCTTGATAGGTTCTCCTAGAGATGTTATGTTATTGACAATTTCTGTCAACCTCCCATTCATTTGGGTAATTCTCTCACCTTCAACCATTCTAAAAGTATCGAATTTTAATTTGGTAGTTGCATATCTCATTTGTCTCACATTTTCTGTTCCTTCATATGTCACGGCTATTGTTTGCCACATCTCATATGCCGTCGAGCACTGAGATACTCTGTTAAATTCATCTGGTCCTAGACCGCAGATAATTGCATTCATAGCCTTTGAGTTCATATCGTACTCTGCCTCTATAGAAGCACTCCATGTCTCAGGATTTTCAGGAATTTCATAAGGAGTCAGAATCTTTGAATAGACTCTATATCCAAGGTTTTTCAGATATATTATCATGCGTGATTTCCAGCAACCATAGTTGTCTCCATTAAAATATGGTGCTCTGACCATCGACATCTCTTCTCTTGTATCAATCATGATGCTCTGTTGTATAATCCTTAAATGCTTCTAGCTTTCTAAGGCTCTATCAGAAGCTCCACCCCTTTGATACCAATTGTTGGATCTGAATCTACAGATTATACACAAGAGGGGGGTGAATTGTGTCTTTTGCAATTTTTCGATAACTCTTTTCTTGAACGAGTTCTGTCCTTTATACTTTATCAGATTTGATAGTGCAGTGGAATAAGTAAAAACAAGAACACAAATATGTATAGTGGTTTGGGGAACAGAAGGCCCATAGTCCACTCCACCAACGCTCAACTCCACGAGCTTGATGATTTTCACTATCTGGTCCTCTTTTCCACAGACCGGTTCACAACTGAGTACAGGCAGTTGACACCTTTATAATCCAAGGAAAAACAAAGCCTTCTGGTTCAAACACGAACCTACACAGCTTAGAACAAGAAGCTGGTTACTCAAGAATAAAAAGAATTTCAAAAAGAAATTTTCCAGTTGATCTTCACAATTGCAACAGAACGCAATTGACAGCAGATGGATCGAAGTCTCTAGAAATATTGATCTTCAAGACGAAGCAGTTCTGAGTTGATCCATTTGTAGTAGATATAGAGATATAGTTCACAACTTCAGCAGTAGTAGATCCACAGTAGATATTCGATGTAGAACAGGTGAATCTTCAATCAAGTTCCTTATTCTTGAAAGAACAAAGCTTTGACGCTCTTTTTTGAATCAGCAGATCAATCGTGAATTTTTGTAGTCTCTGTTTTCTATTTTTTTTAATAATAGATTGATCACACATATATATTCTTGTACCTGGTGTTTCGGAGAGAACATATATAATAAAGTTGATCATATCTTCTGCACATTTAGATCCATAAAAGTCGCCTTCTGATTCGCGATATTCAAAAATTTGAATTTATAGAGAGGTCGTAACTTCCCTTAAGACTCGACATAAAAAGATCCTTTTAATTAGATCTTAAATCCATTAATAAAATGGCTTTGAATCAGTCAAAGTCGTACTTTAAAAATGACTTTAAATCCGGCTTGAAATCCGCCCAGAAATCAGCTTACTGATCGTTGCACATAAATATCATCTGTCAAAATTTCCGATGCCAAACGTAAGGTTGATGACGTGGACTCAAAACGTAGGGTTAATAACATAGTCTTCAAACTTAAGGTTAACAATGTAAGGTTGACAACGTAAGTTTGAACACAAACGTAGGGTTGATCATCCATACTTTTTCTTCAACACTCAAACGTTCGGTAGAAGATCCATACTTTTACTTGATCCATACTTTTCAAGAACATATGGTTGTTTACAAAAGTAATGTTGATGAACCATACTTTTGAGAAATAAACGTAACGTTCAGAATTTATGTACGGTTCTCCTTCCATACTTTGCTGATAACCAAAACGTAGGGTTCCTTCCTAAAATAAGGTTATGCTTCCATACTTTGCTGAAAACGTATGGTTGTTTAACCATACTTTTCTCTTATCTCAAAAAGTATACATGCTTTTCATCCTTACGCTACGTTTATCCACGTAGGGTATGAACAGTGATTCCAGAACGCGCTAAATCAGATTCCACGCTATATTTATCTACGTAAGATGTGAACAGTGATTCCAGAACGCGCTAAAGAAGATTCCGAATAAGTAATAAATTCTCGTTTTTTCAAGAGTAAAATAAATTAATAAATTCCTGCACAATACTAAATAAAATCATTAGAAAATAATTATGGGTATTTGTGAGCATCAAAATTATCATAAAGAGATAGAGTATTATTTTCAATAATCTCCCCCTTTAAATAACATTAACATGTATTGTTGAAAACAATACTTTGCTCAACACACTTAACATGGTATTAGCATGATCCAAGGCTCATTGCACATGGATTATAAGTAAAACCTCATTTTACTTGAATTAGAATGAGTAAAACCTCATTGCACTTGATGTATAATGATACTAATCTTTACCCAATGTATTGGAGCGCTATCAGGGCACACCCTTCTTAATCATTTCATTTCATGCATAAGTGTGTCACATGGATCATAAAACATGGATTCATTAAACATCATCATTTATTAAATGATAAAGGAATGTGGAATTAATACATGAAACTATATAATCAATAAGTAAATGTGCATAAAGGTGAATACCCTTGATAGAGAAATGGGTATTGTATTCACTACACAATGACTTTGTCTTGGAAAATCGCGGTGCAATTTCAGCAGCACAACGGCGTGACATAAGAATTATTAAAATTGGTTGATGAGAGAGAAAGTGGTGTATCATCATATGTACATGAAATGGATATTAAGGGGGTCATATAGATACATATCCCAACATAAGTAATGGAATTTTTATTCATAATACAAAAGAATTTTCTGAATGTAAATGAGGAGAGAGAAATTCCTTATGAAATTTTGGCATGGTAACGGGTGTACATGGGAGGCATTAATGAGAGAGAAAGGGGGTATCTCATCATTCAAACATAAATAGGGAAGTATTTTAGAGGTGAGAAATCATACCCCAATATTTATAATTGAAAATAAAAGGGCATAACAATATTAAGAATCTTGGATAAAATGAGAAATGAAGGAATATCTTACTTGGAAGTGTGATCCCAAAGGCTTGGGAGAGGATTTAGAGAGGATTTTTAGGAGCTTGGGGTGACTTGGGATGATTATAGAGAGAGGATGGAAGAGGTTGGACGAACTCCAAAGGCTTTGAGTGAAGAGGAAGTTGGAGCTTGGGTGGGTTTATATAGGAAAGGAGAGGGAATTCTTTATTATTTAGGTTTGGGACACCACATAGTAAACTAATCAAAACCACAAACCAGCCCATGGTTTTTTCCCATGGTTTTTTCCAAAGGGGAGTGAAAAACAATATTTTATAAGGCCAATTTCCAAACTTCATAAAATAATAGGGTTGCTTATGTGGAGGTGGGTCACACTCTCAAGGAAATAAATTTAAAAATCTAAAATGTTTTATAAGTCTTGGAGGGTCCACTAAAGCTTTTTAAAATAAATAAAACAAACCTAAAATCAAATTATTTTAATGGTAAAACATATATTGACCGAACATAAACTTTATAGTATTTTATTACATCACTATTGGTTCATTATGATGTCATAAAACACATTATATATTTAAACGGTATTTAATTTTTACCCAAAAATTCGATTGTCTCAGAAAATTGTGAAAATTCACCATTGGAAAATTTCAATGTCCTGATTTCAAAAATAATATTCATTTTATATAAATAATTTTCTAAATATGTGAATCTTTACTTTTAAAATAAAAAACTGACATTTATCGATAATTCATGGGTTTTAACAAAAATAGATTTCAAACCTTAATAAAAATTACAATTTTATTCATTATACGATCATTTATATTTAATAAAAGTAATTTAGTAATAATATTTTATTAAAATATTATTTAATTCAAAAATCCATTAATTCATCAAAATAGATTTCTTAATTGAATATTAACTAAAAATGCTATTTGTGATTTAAAAACTATGAATGTATACTCTTTATTCTATACAAAAATAATTCACATAATCATAGTGATAAGGTCTTGTTACATAACCCATTATAACACCCACATAAGATTGAAGGGTAAGGTGTGTGATGGTGACAGACTCTTGGGGTGGCACAGATAACATCGCTCAGGTGGTAATCTCTATCAACTCCCACTTCTCCCGTAGGCGGTTCTGCTCGAGCTTAACGTGTTGAAGCTCAAATTGGGATTGGTCAAAAGATAAGTCCAATGATACCACCTCCTTTATGATCTCTGACAAATGGGCTTCTTATGGGGAAATTCTACTGGATGAGTCCATCACTTTCTTTGTTTGAGTAAATTGGATTTGTTAAATCCCTATATTTATAATAATCATGTGATCACTGTTCAACAGCTATATTAGCAACGGTAACAATTCTTAACAGTATTTTGAAATCCAAAAACATAAAACCAAGGAAGTGCATTTTTTATATAACCATTTTTCATAATAAAAAATTTAATTATATTAAGAGTAATTTTCATTGATGAAAGTTTGGGTCATTATAGTCCCACAAAACGAAGCAAGTTTCTCTTGCCTCACAAGCCGTTAATGACCCAACTGGAGTGAAACTTTCAAGAACACCTAGTCACCAACTGTGAAATCCAAAGGTCTATGGTGATGATTATCATAAGGCTTATATTGAATTTGTGTTTTTAACATTCTATGATGAATTAATTGAATATTTATTGTCATCTCTTGCGCCAGACTTAGTCCAACCAAGAAACTTTTACCAATCTCTGACCAAAACAATGGAGATATATAAGGCCATCCATACAAGGCCTCAAAATTTTTTATTCTGATCGCGGACTTGTAACTATTGTTATAAAAAAACTCAACCTTCCCCAACTGATCATCCCAATCCACACCAAAGTCAAAAACACAAATTAGAAGTATATACTCAAGAATCTGTATAGCCATCTGACAGTGGATGGTAGGTCATGCTCAAACGAACCTGAGATCCCAGTGCCTCCTAAAGGCCTATCCAAAAATGAGAAGTAAACCGAGGATCCCTATCAGAGACTATAACATATGGAACTCTTGAAAATGAACAATCTCTTTTGCATAGAGACTTCCCAACTCCTCAACTTTGGTTGTATCTTGAATGGGTATAAAGTGAGCCAACTTGGTCAGCCTGTCAATCACAAACCATATTGAATTCTTCTTTCTCTGGGTACAATGAAACCCAACCACAAAGTCCATATAGATTTAATCTCACTTCCAAATAGGTACAGGAAGTGTCTGAAGTAAACCCTAAGGTTTCTGATGCTCGACCTTAACCTTCTGGAATGTATAACGATAGAAAACAAAGTCAACAATGCCATGTCTTATACCTGGCCACCAGAACTGTCGCCACATATCATAAAACATCTTAGTGGTTCTTGGGTGTATATCCCACTGGGAATTATAAAAATTCCCCATTATATACTTTCTTTATGCTAACGACACAACGAAGCGACTCTGATAGCATAGAACACCCTCTTTGGAGAATAACCACTGGGCAATTTTCTCCCCACCATAAAGAGAGTATCTAATGTTATGGAATTAATCATCAAGATATTGATCCTAAAGAATCATCTCGAGAAGAGTGGATTTCAAATGAACACTGGCTAAAGAAACTTCATCCCCTTTCTCCTGAACTCCAATATGCAATTGTGCAAATAGAGACATCAAATTCCACTCTTCTGGAGATTATTTCACCACCTTGGTTGAAATTTTCCTTCTTAATACATCTGCAACAACATTCCCTTTCCCTAGGGTATAGGTGATGTCAAAGTTGAAAGATTGCAGGTACTCCACCCAATGCCTCTAACAAAGATTCAAATATTTTTGTGAGAATATATAACTCAAGATTTTTCGGTTTGAATGTATAGGAAACCTTTCTCCAAAAAGGTAATGTTGCCAACTCTTAAGCGTGTGCATCACAGCTATAAGTTCAAGGTCATGGGTAGGATAATTATTCTCATGTGGCCTAAGATGATGAGATCTTTAGTCAACAAGATGAGTACCTTGCATAAGAACACAACCCAAACCTGAACCCGATGCATCATAAAAGACCACATAGCCCTACCCAGCCTTTGGAAGAGTCAATATTGATGAATTAGTCAAAATATGTTTCATCTTAACAAAATAATTCTGACATTTATCATTCCAAGAAAATGTCACCTCCTTCTGAGTTAGAGCAGTCATTAGGGAAGACAACTTCGAGAAGTCCTTCACGAACCTGCGGTAATATCCGACTAAGCTCAAGAAGCATTGAATCCTGAAGACATTTCATGGTTGTTTCCAAGTCATAATAGCCTTCACCTTCTCATGATCAACTATTATACACTATTTAGACACTATGTGCCCCGATAATTTCACTTCCCAAATCCATAAATCACACTTTGAAAGCTTGGTGTAAATATGATGATTTCTCAGCAGACTCGGAACTATTTTCAGATGATGCACATGATCCTCCTTATACTTGGAGTAAATGAGGATGTCATTAACAAAAACTACCACAAAAGTATCAATATACTCTTGGAAAATCTTGTTCATTAAATCCATGAATATTGGAGGAGCATTTGTTGGACCAAATGGCATAACCAGGTACTCATAATGGTTGTACCTGCTCTGAAAGGCAGTTTTCTGACTATCGGATTCCTTTATCCTCAACTGATGGTAACCAAATTGAAGTTTAATCTTTGAAAACCACTTCTATCCTTTCAATTGATCAAACATACCATCAATCCATGGAAAATGATACTTCTTCTTCATCGTAATTCGATTGATATTTCGGTAATCAACACATAAGCGAAGGGAACCATCATCCTTCTTAGCGAAGCAAACTGGTGTCACCCAAGGTGACACACTCTGGCGTATAAATCCTTTCTCAAGAAGATCGTCCAAATGGGACTTCAGATCTTTCAGTTCGGTTGGTGTCATTCGGTAAGTGGGAATTGAAACTGGTTGAGTACCAAGCATTGAGTCAATGGAAAACTCGACCTCCCTTACTAGTGGAAAACCAGAAAAATCAGAAGGAAACACACCGGGAAACTCGACGACAATTGGATAGAGATCCCCACTCCAGATCAAAAGAAAACAATGATATCACTTTCACCAACTCTAGATAAGAGGGTCTGGCTCTACTCGACCTTGGGTCCCATTCTCCTTGAAATACAAGAGGCACACCACTAGGTGTTGTAAGGTGGACCCCTCAAAGATAACAATCAATTCAGGATTTATTGGAAATGAGCCAATCCATCTCAAATATGATATCAAGATATTTCATGTCGAGAACTAAAAAACTCCAAGTAAGCTCGACGTCTGATAGAGAGAAGACACAGGCGGGACTACGGAGACCCTGCTCTCTCTTCATACCAAGGGGTGTAGTAATATCTATTTCAAAATATAAAATCTTCATAGGAAGATTAATCATATTAACAATAAGGGTTGAAATAAATGAGTGAGATGCACCAGTATCAAATAGAACAGTCACTAATGACGAAGGTATAGTAATGGTACCTCTCACAGTTTTTGGACCCATGTTTGCTTCCCCTGGAGACTCTTCCATTGTGTAAAGAAGATTTGTTCTAGGTGTCTGTGGTTGGATCCCTTTTATACGTGAATCATATGATTTCTCCATACTTTTAAGAGGAGTTGATTATCTTTTTCCACTACGTGGAGTAGAAAAGTTATGGAACAATCTCTGTAAGTTCCCAAAACATATGCAGGAGCTACAGCTCTTGGGTGCCTTAATGCAAACCCTCCAAAAATGTCCTGGATTTTCACACTGATAGCAAATCAAAGAAATTTCTCCTGGAACTGTAGGAGGTCTAGAATGACTATGTCATCGTGAAGTGTCGTGAGAATTACCACGCTTCTGTTTTCCCTTAAAGGAACTAACGCTGCCACTAGGAGAATAAGGAACTCCCAATAACCCTAACTTTCCAGCCAAGTCCATCTCGACCATCATCACCATATCCAGTACATCACTATAAGTGGGAAACTTCAGCAAGAAAACCTGAGAACGGATATCTGATTGAAGTCCCAACTCAAACCATCAAGCCTTCATCCTCTCATTAGATACAATCTCAGGTGCAAACTGCACCAGCTCAGCAAAGTGATTTGAATACTCAATCATGATTCTGTCAGCCTTCTCAATCTTGAAAAACTCCACAGCCTTAGCCAATATCATCGAATCTGGATAGAAATGATCGGATAAAAGAACCTTGAAGTCTTTTCATGCTAATCCCTCATGTTTCCTTATCGTCGCCATTGTTTCCCACCATCTCCTACTTGGTCCTTCCAACACGAAGGTGGCACATTTCACCTTGATCTCATCTGGTGTCTTCAAGAACTCAAACATACGTTCTATCTTACCTAATCATTCCTCGGTATGTTGAGGATCAATGGAGCCTTTGAAAACTGGTGGCTTCTGGCGAAGGAACTCTTGAGAATTATTTCAAAGAACATCCCCCTAAGGATCCACAGTTGGAGTCTGAATGGGGACTGGAGGTGGTGCATGTCCCAGAACTTGAACAGTGCACATAATCACCTCAACTAGATTTGGGTCCACTAAAGGATTTGTTCACTACTGTTCAGCAACAGCTTCCTCCTGGATCTGATTTGCACGTCTTCTTGGACGCATGATGCTACACAACATCAACAGACAACATTGAAAACATTATATTCAAACTCAAACTGAGCAACAAGGGAAATTATTCCCAATATATAGAACAAACATATTCGGATTCCACTCTATTCAAATCAGAATAGGGAAAACTATAACTATTCCACAAGACATCCTTCCCTAATCACCCTTGGTGACTTAAGGTTCATTACGATGAGATCTGGCCAGACACTCAATCACAAATACCTCCTAAGTCCTGAAAAGATTTCAAAAATGCATACTGACTTCAAGATAAAATCTCAACAACCTCCTTTGATACCACTTTGTCACGAACCAGCTCGGGTACCCTGGTAACCTGATAATTGAGTTGGCCCTGAAATAGCCCGAAGGGTGTTCCCAATCCCCACAGGTCGGCGAATATCACCTAGCATCGTATAACATGAAAGTGGGAACAAATTTTCCACAAAACATAGCGAAAGTAAAAGAAACAAGACAGTATGCATAACAAAGGAAGCTTCACTAGGAGTAATGTACCAGAATATAATAAGGCATAAAAATCCAAAAGTACTAGAACCCAAGTACTAATATGGGAAAAAATCCCAAGTCCCTAAGGACACAACTCATAACGACCAAGGTTCAACAGCTTGATCCACCTCCAAGAGATCATTTCCCTTTGCTCGAACCTAGAAGAAGGTAATCTACAAACACCCGAAGGCACAAGAAGGGTGTGAGCTAAAAATCCCAATAGGGTCTCACTAATAATTCCATAACAGTTTCCAAATATAGATTAACCAAAATAATTCTTTCAATTTTAAAATTAAATAGGTTTGTCATTTTAAATCATATTTAAATAAATCATGTCATACAGTTCAAATGATTGAAAGTACATTAAGCAAAGGCCTTATAAATGATGGAATATTTCTAAAATAATGGATTAAATAAAACATTTATATAAAATAGTTTATATAAATCCAAAAGGCATATAAATCATTTTTACAAAATTAGCATACATTTATATCTCAAATATAAATAACAAGCGAGAAACGTGGTCATATGCTAAAAGGTGTGATAGTATTTCCGGCTATAGGACTCTACACTCTCTAAGTGATCTCAGCAATATGTGTATACACATGTCCCCCTAACACTGGACAGAGGTGACTCACCGCCCTCTCATTGGGGATGTGACCCACCGAATGTATGTTTTAGAACTTTTTAATAGTATAGGGTGTGTCCAAATAACTCACCAACTACCTAAGGCTTGCATGTGCTCTTACATAATCAATGAGGGACAATTTATTTTAAGACTTCTTAAAATAAAATTAAATCTCATTATACCATTTCAAATGTAAGATTTGGTGTCATAGAACCAACTGGTTGTTCTTTGATTACATGGATATTTAATGTATTTAAATATTAAACATCTTATTATATATTCTTCATTGTTCTGCATGACTATGAGGTAATAATTTCTTGGAGTATTTTTTGCATTGATAAGGTCATGGCAGTTCCCTGCTATGATGAGAACCTTGAAATGATATAACAATATTCTTAAATATAGTTCTACGGTTGGATGACATACTATAAGGGACACATGGCATGTAGACCGTCGCGTGCGAGTACTCGTAAGCAGATGAGACTTCCTCTCATGAAGTTCTCACTTGGTAATCTCCAAGATAGGAGATTATGAGAACAGGCCCACCAGTAGGAATTTTGCATGTTTTGGTGTCATTGGATATTTTTATCTGTGAGCATGTGTAATGGTCCTTAGACTTTAAGATTATCATTAATACGTGTCATGACTCGTGCACTTTGATTTACTGACAAAAACTGTCACGCAGATAGTTAGTGGGAAGTAAAGTATGTTGGGTACGTCATGAGTGACAGGGTATTAATGGATAAGTCAATGAAGGATTTTCCCCTTCCATTTATGGAAGTTGATATCTCATCCCTTTGATTGAAATAGAACTGTCACGTGAAATTCCATAGCCATGGTGTAATGACGAGTTTATTTCAGGTAGTCAAAGAATGACATATCAAGTACAAAGGTTGATGACACTATCATGAAACCTACTTGATGATATATTGAGACTGTCACGACCCCCTCCCCACAAAGTGTACCCCTCCTGGGCCGGCAATGTGAGAAGGGAGATAATGACCCCCGAGTCCCGCCTCCAGTAGGCCCCGGGTTGGCGACTAGCACCGAGGGTATAATACACACACAAATGGGAGGCATTACCCTCTAAGAGAACACATGCAGAAGAGAGAGATAGAATGGACTCCAACCAACTCCAACTCATAACTGAAATATAAAAGAAACCCAAGTACATATATGAAATGTCATGAAAAAGTACTACAACTGAAAGGGAAAACTAAAAGTACCCAAAAGAAAGTAAAACGGCAGCGACCACAAGCCCGAACAGCTCCCCCTCCAACCGCAAGCTAGTAGTAACCAGCTTGATCTCCAACCTGCTCCAAGTGACCTGAAAAATAGTTTATATATACATAGGGTGAGTATAACAGTATACTCAGTAGGATCCTCCCCAAGCCTCTCGTGCAAAAGTAAAGAAAGCATGCTAAAGCCCAGTGAACAACAAGTGAAACTAACTCGTTACCTAAACAGGTATACTAAGTTCCCAACCTCACCATGGCTACTCTCACCAAGTAACGCATACAAGAATATAGCATATAGTAAAGAATATCAAGGGTACCCCGCTACCACTTCCCCACTGGTTTGCTGCTTTTCCCCAACGACATACGTCCTGTGCATCTCTCTCCAAAGGCTTGCCCGCAGACACCTGGGCTAAGCACCACACCGTCCTCACAACCAAAAGTAACCAGGTAGTTTTCGGGAGCCACCACAGCCCGCATTACGTGTATCATACATTGGGTATAATACCTCAAGCCATTACAGCCCATACTCCGAGTAAGGATCCTCAAGCCATCATAGCCTATACACATTACACCTATAGTAGTCCATAGGATACTATATCCAGAATATATGTGTGTGAATAACCACAAGCCATTACATCCCTCTACACACATATATGGGGTAACTAACAGTTGTGCCTCATGGCACAAGTATCTACCAAGAGAAGAGAGCGGGGCCAAAGGGGGTAGTTAGCCATTCAACCTCCCATCAGAATGTTGGGGAAAACACCTCCCCAGGGCTCAGAATCCCCGGGGTGTCAGTTTCCCTTACCGACAGGGTGGAGTAGCGTATAGAAACACAAAAAGTACAGAATATATATAACTCACAACCACACTATGGGCATTACCTAGTCATAGGCACAACTGCAGCTAACGTCTCTCAGACTCCAGGCTGCTACTTCTAAGACTAGGTATCCTATAAGCACACAACCATTTGAAGAGATTTATTAGATTACTCCATTCTCATTTTATCAGTTCCACTGTACGTTAATTTATTCTTTAAACATTAATTAACCATGAGCAATTTACCACATTAAACTAAATTGGCATCACAATCAAAAACTGCTCCTTTTTAGGATTCACATCACTATTAAATTCCAGTTTCTCCATCCCCGTGGATTATCACCATTTAAAAAAACTTTCATTTCAGAATTACTTTTCCATAATCTCAGGCATTCTAGAAAAACATCCTATGCTACTAAACACAAAGGGGCTCAACACGGCGAGTAGATATACTACCCGTCGAGTCTTTGCCGCCTATAGAAAGAGCATAGACCCATCCTCCATCGAGAGGCTAAACACGGAAAGCACGTGGCATACCCCACGTGTCTTCGCCTCCTTCGGAAAGAGGGTAAGCAAGACCAGCTGCCTTGAGCAGTGGGGAAAAGTAAATCAGATAAACAACCAAACCAAACCACCAACATCAAACCATCACATTCATCTCATGCCATCATCCTTGGTGTCCTCCCTGACACCTGCATGCATAAACCGATGCATCTCGCCACACTAGGCGTCATCCGCTGCCACATCCACAAGTCCCCATGCCTCCACATATCACAACAGCCATCCAGGCTCGCATCAAATCAAAAGCAGCAGGAAATCAAAGATCACAAAATGGGATCTTGGCCCTTTAACAAGGCATTCAGCCTTCATACAAAATGAGCACTCAGATCTCCAAACCACAAGGCATTCATCCTTACAAGCAAGCGGGTAACTTAGAACCCTTTTGAAATTATTGAACTAATAGTTCTTTAATCCGTCTTGAGTTAACAGATTCATTAACATGCCTCTTTATCTTTAGCCAATTTTTTAACAAATAATTTTGGCTTTACGTTCTTTATCAATTTCCATCATGAACGAGCATCTAATTAAAGAAAATCATAGATATCACTCTATCTTGGAAAACATGAGGCAAACCGTTATCACGGTACAAAGCAACAACATGCGATCAACCAATTCTTTTAATCCGGTTCAAGTATTTAATTAGGTCAATTTCATTGTGATCCAAAGGGTTAAATCATGCTAATTCTACAGTTTCACATAAAAAATTAGAGAAGCCATGAATCCCCTACTTCGAAGAGTTCTTGACGTCCTTTATCCACACAACGGGTCACAGTCCTCTTCTCCTCACGATAGCTGCATCCACCGAAGGATGCCACGGTACGACAGTACCAACCAACCCCAAGAAAACCCATTAGAACCATGGAGATTACATGCTAATATAGAAGGAATAACAATAGAAGTTGATCCCCGAAGGAACGATGATAAAACATACCTTATATGGAAGAACGATCGACACAACTTGGTTGCATCAAACAGAGCGGAACTGATCTGAGTAATGTTTGATTGTGAAACTCCTACAGGAATGATTTCAAGGTTCTAGCGTCTCGTAGATGAGAACCAGGAGGAAGAACAACGAAGAATGATATCTCGTTCCCTTTAAAAAATAAATTAGAGAGGCGACGGTTTAAGATCCGATTTATTCTCCATTAAAAACGGATTGCATTAACCCACGCGGTTTGACCAAGTAAAAACATCCCGGACTTAGGAATAATTAATATAGGATTTATGGCCTTTGAATCGGCCTTAAAGTCCTTAAAATATGGTTTTAAAAGTATTTTACGTCAAAGAAAATGTCAAATTTGCGAAGTTGGAAACACTGTTCACATACTCAAAATTTGGAAAAGGAAAGAAAAGGTCACCGTTAGACCTCACCATTCTGAAAACACTGTTCAAGTCTGTAGTTGGAAGGTCACAGTTAGAAGGTTACTATTCTGGAAACACTATTCAAGTCTACAGTTGGAAGGTCACAGTTAGAAGGTTACCGTTCTGGAAACACTGTTCAAGTCTACAGTTGGAAGGTCACAGTTAGAAGGTTACCGTTCTGGAAACAGTGTTCAAGTATACAGTTAGAAGGTCATAGTTAGAAGGTTACCGTTCTGGAAACACTTTTCAAGTCTACAGTTGGAAGGTCACAGTTAGAAGGTTACCGTTCTGGAAACACTGTTCAAGTCTACAGTTGGAAGGTCACAGTTAGAAGGTTACCGTTCTGGAAACACTGTTCAAGTCTATAGTTGGAAGGTCACAGTTATAAGGTTACCGTTCTGGAAACATTGTTCAAGTCTACAGTTGGAAGGTCACAGTTAGAAGGTTACCGTTCTGGAAACACTGTTCAAGTCTACAGTTGGAAGGTCACAGTTAGAAGGTTACCGTTCTGGAAACACTGTTCAAGTCTATAGTTGGAAGGTCACAGTTAGAAGGTTACTATTCTGGAAACACTGTTCACAGAACTGGAAATTCGGCAAAGTGTTGGGGATAAGTCACTTTGACCTTCCGGAACACCTCCAACACCACATTTTCACAAAGTAATGGACCAGGGAGGTTTGGGCCATTACATTAGATACCTCTCAAAACATTCTCGTCCTCGAGAATTAAAAACCAACCCAGAAGAAAAGAGGGGTCCGAACAACCACCCCATAAGATACCTCTCAGGGGAAAACCACCATGAGTTGTTCAAAAGCTGGAACAAAACTACGACATCCGAGAGTATGGAAACAAAAAATCCATAACCAAACAATTCAAACATAACATCACATCAAAGGTACATAAATAAAACATGAAATGTATAACCATAAAGGAAACGTCAATACATGAAAAGAGTTAAACATTAAATAACTCTGGGTACTGAGCACGTATCTGTGACTCACGCTCCCAGGTACTCTCCTCCATGCCACCGTGTTGCCACAAGACATGAACTAAGGGGATAGAACGCCCACGCAACACCTTCTCCTTGCGGTCTTGGATCTCCACAGGTCGCTCCTCGAAGGTTGCATCATCGTCAATATCGATCTCTCCCCAATCGATAACATGAGATTCATCATGAGGATAACGACGGAGCTGTGATACATGGAAAACATCATGTATCCGACTAATCTGAGGGGGAAGTGCTACTCGATATGCCACAGCTCCAACACGAGCCAACACCTCGAAAGGCCCAACAAACCGGGGAGAAAGCTTACTTCCACGACCAAACCTTCACTGCCCACGGCGGGGAGTCACCTTTAGAAACACATGATCCCCAATATTAAACTCTAAGGGTCTCCTTCTTTGATCAGCATATGATTTCTGACGATCCTGTGCTGTCTTCATCCTCTCACGAATAACCTGAACCATCTCTGTTGTATTCTGCACTAGTTCTGGTCCGAGAATTGCTGACTCTCCGACCCCAGTCCAGCACAACGGAGAACGGAATGGCCTTCCATACAAGGCTTCAAACGGCGCCATACCAATGGTCGAGTGAAAACTATTATTGTAAGCGAACTCTACCAAGGGTAAGTGCTTCACCCATGAACCTCCAAAATCAAGAACACAAGAGCGCAACATGTCTTCAAGAGTCTGGATGGTTCGCTCTGTCTGACCATCCGTTTGAGGATGAAAAGCAGTGCTAAGGCATAATTGAGAGCCAAAGGCATGCTGGAGACCTCTCCACACCCTAGAGGTAAAACGAGGATCTCGATCAGAAATGATCGTCTTAGGAACTCTGTGAAGCCTCACCACCTCCTCCAGATACTTCCTCGACAAAACTTCCACTGAGCTCGACTCCTTGATCGCTATGAAGTGGGATGATTTTGTTAAACGATCCACTGCCACCCATATAGCATCATGTCCTCCCGGAGCCCGAGGTAAACCTGTAACAAAGTCCATTGAGATGTCCTCCCACTTCCACTGAGGAATCTCTAAGTGCTGGAGAAGACCACCAGGAACACGGTGTTCGGCCTTCACCTTCTGGCAGACTAAACATCGAGACACACATTCTGCAACTGTACGCTTCAGCCCAGGCCACCAAAACTGACTCCTCAAGGATCGGTACATCTTCGTCACACCAGGATGTACCGCCAAGGGTGAACTATGGAACTCTCGGAGAACCGTCTCACGCATCACCAAGGGAACAAAAAGCCTGCCATGATACAACACTCAGTGTTGTTCATCCTCTGACCAACCATCAGGGGCCTCACCACATACAACTCTGTCTCTCCAAACTTCCACCTCTAGGTCACCCAACTGAGACTCTTCCACCTTCTGCATCAGGGATGACTGCACCGTCATCTGGAAAAGACAACCTCTACCCCCAACTTCTCCCATATCAAGATTCAAAGCTGATAGCTCGTCCATCACTCTCCAAGAATCACCAGATTCACGCACAACATCATTACGTATCTTTTGGCTTAGTGCGTCAGCTACAACATTCCCTTTTCCAGGTGTATACGATATTTCAAAGTCGAATTCCTGCAAGAACTCCATCCACTGACGCTGCCTCAAGTTCAAGTCACGTTGGGAGAAAACATACCTCAAACTCTTATGATCGGTGAAAACCACAAAGTGCTCACCAATGAGGTAATGTTTCTACAACTTCAGAGCAAACACCACGACTGCCAACTCAAGGTCATGGGTGGCATAGTTGCATTCATGGGGACGCAAATGCCGAGACCCATAAGAAACAACTGACCTCTGCTGCATGAGAACACAGCCTAGCCCCAGATGTGAAGCATCACAGAAAACATCAAACTGGACTCCCTCTGCTGGAAGACAAAGGACTGGAGCACTTACCAACTTCTCCTTTAGATACTCGAAAGCTGTCTGACACTGATCAGTCCATATGAACGCTTGATCCTTCCTGGTCAAAGCTGTCAGAGGAGTCGCAACTCGAGAGAAATTGGCTACAAACCTCCTATAATAGCCTGCGAGACCAAGGAAACTTCGCACCTCTGACACGGTCTTGGGGGCTGGCCAAGACACCACTGCTTCTATCTTCGAAGGATCCACAGCTACTCCCTGTTGGGACACAACATGTCCCAAGAAACGAACTTCTCGAGCCCAGAACTCACACTTGGACAACTTCCCAAACAACTGATGTTGGCGAAGAACTCCCAAAACGGCTCGTAGATGCTCTGCATGCTCCTCTTCAGATGTGGAGTACACAAGGATGTCGTCGATGAAAACCACAAAAAACTTGTCCAAGAATTCACGGAACACAGCATTCATCAACCCCATGAAAATATCTAGAGAATTCGTCACGCCGAATGGCATTACAACAAACTCATAATGCCCATGACGACAGCGGAAAGCAGTCTTCGGGATATCCTCATCCTTTACACACATCTGATGATATCCTGACCGCAAGTCTATCTTTGAGAACCAACTTGCACCCTTCAGTTGATCGAATAGATCATCAATCCACGGGAGAGGATAGCGGTTCTTTATTGTCACTTTGTTTAACCGACAATAATCAACGCACAACCGCAAACTGCCATCAGCCTTTTTCACAAACAAAACTGGTGTACCCCACGGTGACACACTTGGCCGAACAAAACCACACTGCAACAGACCGTCGAGCTGAATACGTAGCTCTCGTAACTCAGAAGGGGCCATCCTATACAGAGACATAGAGATAGGAGACGCTCCTGGCTGTATCTCGATCCCAAACTCGATCTCTCGTCGAGGGGGTAAGGATACAACCTCTTCTGGAAAGACGTCAGGGTACTCCTCTACGACCCTAGGAAACGCCAACTGTTGAACCTCTGAAGAACTCAGCATCATCCCAGACATCATGGATGATAAGGATGGAACTCGTCTATGACTCATCCGAGGATCTCTCTCACCAACAAACACCAATTTCTCTCCATCTTCATCAAAGAAAATGACCTTCTTCCTGTAGCAATCCACAACAGCCTGCACCGAATACAACCAATCCATGCCAAGTATGACATCATATGGTTGTATTCTCAAACATAGGAAATATCTCCAAGAGCGGTGTTGCCCCAACACTAGCTCACAGTCTCTACATACTTCAAACAAGTCGGCTCGACCTCCAACTGGCGTAGTCAACGCCAAGGGCACTGGAAGCCTCTTTACCTCAAGTCCCAAAGCATGGACAAGGGTAGGTGATATGAAGGAGTGTGTTGCTCCTGAATCAAACAAGGCATACACCAAGGTAGAAAACAAGCAAAGGGTACCTCGAACGACATCTGGCTCACCTGGGGCTGGTAATGCTAGAGCATGAAGCTGACCACGACCTCCTCCACGGCCTCTCTGACCCTGATGACGACCACCACCACGGCCGCGCTCTGCTCTCTAAGGACGGGGAGCGTCATGGGGTTGTCCACTGCCTGCTCCATCTACCCTTTGGTGATCTAAAGCTGGTGCAACCTGCTGCTGCTGCCTCGGCTGGAACTACCTCAACGGAGGAACCTGGAGTGGAGTGCCTGGTGCACGATGACTGCTCTGAAAAGTCGGCCACTCCCGCTGCTGATGACCACGACCACCACAAGAAAAACAAGCGCCTGATCCCTTGGCATAGGCCTGAGAGTTGCTGCCTCCAGAGAAACGAGATGGGAAGGACTGGGACCTACCCCCAGGTGAACGAAAACTCTTCTGTCCTGAAAACCGGGAACCCCGGACCACAGCTCTGCTTCGTTAGGAATCATGACGATTCCCCTCTCATGACGATCTAGTCCTGGCCAAAGTCCTCTCAACAACCTCTACCCTCGCCAGCACCTCAAGATATGTCTTCAGCATAAATGGGGTGACCTGGCGCTGGATCTCTGGATGCAAAGCCTCCTCGAAATGCCTCACCCTGGCCTCATCATCTGGTAATAGGTCTGAAGCATATCGTAGAAGGTTCCTAAAACGGATTCCAAACTCTCGAACACTGGAGCTCCCCTGTCGAAGGGTAAGAAGCTCCTGGCGACTAGACACCTTCGCAGTCGAAGAAAGAAACTCGACTCTAAACCTGTCTCGAAACTCCTCCCATGAGATTGCTGACTCCTCACGATCACCGAGGAACAAGAACCACCACTGCCTCGCTGCTCCACGCAGCATCGTCACAACCAAGGACACCCAGTGTTCCTTCCGAGCACGAATTGAACTGAAGCCTATCTCGATCTCCTCCAACCAGTCTTCTGTGACTGCATCTGAAACGGATCCCTCGTACTTCTGTAGACTCTGGCGCTGAAACTCTCGAAGTGTCTTCCTCCAAGTGTCATCGTCGTCAACCTCTACTCGGCGGCGTTCTGCTGGAACAGCCTGCTGGGCATCTTCTGCGAAAACCTGACGAGGACGTCGACCTGGAGCCATACCTGTAAAATAACAACTGTTATAACTCCTAAGCCTGGAATATGGAAGACTCACATTAATTAATTAATTGTTTTTTTTTATTTATTTTAGGTTACCTATCCCAAGGTCTACCCATTCAAACACATGCGCAAAGAATAATGATGCATGATCCTTTCCTAGGTCTCTACCCTGCAACCGGTATCACTTTGTTTAGTAGCCATCGTAAGCTTAAAGGTCCGTGCAATAGATCATAGGGGGCCCTAAACGCCTATGTCTCTGTCGGTCTCCAGTGTTTACCCCACTTTCTAAACATGAATGACACCGTTGCCCTACCATCCCATGCATCCTCACCGGTGCCTAACTCCAAACTCCATCCTATCCCTCAACCAGAGGCTCTGATACCACTCTGTCACGACCCCCTCCCCACAAAGTGTACCCCTCCTGGGCCGGCAATGTGAGAAGGGAGATAATGACCCCTGAGTCCCGCCTCCAGTAGGCCCCGGGTTGGCGACTAGCACCGAGGGTATAATACACACACAAATGGGAGGCATTACCCTCTAAGAGAACACATGCAGAAGAGAGAGATAGAATGGACTCCAACCAACTCCAACTCATAACTGAAATATAAAAGAAACCCAAGTACATATATGAAATGTCATGCAAAAGTACTACAACTGAAAGGGAAAACTAAAAGTACCCAAAAGAAAGTAAAACGGTAGCGACCACAAGCCCGAACAGCTCCCCCTCCAACCGCAAGCTAGTAGTAACCAGCTTGATCTCCAACCTGCTCCAAGTGACCTGAAAAACATTTTATATATACATAGGGTGAGTATAACAGTATACTCAGTAGGATCCTCCCCAAGCCTCTCGTGCAAAAGTAAAGAAAGCATGCTAAAGCCCAGTGAACAACAAGTGAAACTAACTCGTTACCTAAACAGGTATACTAAGTTCCCAACCTCACCATGGCTACTCTCACCAAGTAACGCATACAAGAATATAGCATATAGTAAAGAATATCAAGGGTACCCCGCTACCACTTCCCCACTGGTTTGCCGCTTTTCCCCAACGACATACGTCATGTGCATCTCTCTCCAAAGGCTTGCCCGCAGAAACCTGGGCTAAGCACCACACCGTCCTCACAACCAAAAGTAACCAGGTAGTTTTCGGGAGCCACCACAGCCCACATAACGTGTATCATACATCGGTTATAATACCTCAATCCATTACAGCCCATACTCCGAGTAAGGATCCTCAAGCCATCATAGCCTATACACATTACACCTATAGTAGTCCATAGGATACTATATCCAGAATATATGTGTGTGAATAACCACAAGCCATTACAGCCCTCTACACACATATATGGGGTAACTAACCGTTGTGCCTCATGGCACAAGTATCTACCAAGAGAAGAGAGTGGGGCCAAAGGGGGTAGTCAGTCATTCAACCTCCCATCAGAATGTTGGGGAAAACACCTCCCCAGGGCTGAGAATCCCCGGGGTGTCAGTTGCCCTTACCGACAGAGTGGAGTAGCGTATAGAAACACAAAAAGTACAGAATATATATAACTCACAACCACACTATGGGCATTACCTAGTCATAGGCACAACTGCAGCTAACGTCTCTCAGACTCCAGGCTGCTACTTCTAAGACTAGGTATCCTATAAGCACACAACCATTTGAAGAGCTTTATTAGATTACTCCATTCTCATTTTATCAGTTCCACTGTACGTTAATTTATTCTTTAAACATTAATTAATCATGAGAAATTTACCACATTAAACTAAATTGGTATCACATTCAAAAACTTCTCCTTTTTAGGATTCACATCACTATTAAATTTCAGTTTCTCCATCCCCGTGGATTATCACCATTTAAACAAACTTTCGTTTCAGAATTGCTTTTCCATAATCTCAGGCATTCTAGAAAAACATCCTATGCTACTAAACACAAAGGGGATCAACACGGCGAGTAGATATACTACCCGTCGAGTCTTTGCCGCCTATAGCAAGAGCATAGACCCATCCTCCATCGAGAGGCTAAACACGGAAAGAACGTGGCATACCCCGCGTGTCTTCGCCTCCTTCGGAAAGAGGGTAAGAAAGACCAGCTACCTTGAGCAGTGGGGAAAAGTAAATCAGATAAACAACCAAACCAAACCACCAACATCAAACCATCACATTCATCTCATACCATCATCCTTGGTGTCCTCCCCGACACCCGCATGCATAAACCGATGCATCTCGCCACACTAGGCATCATCCGCTGCCACATCCACAAGTCCCCATGCCTCCACATATCACAACAGCCATCCAGGCTCGCATCAAATCACAAGCAGCAGGAAATCAAAGATCACAAAATGGGCTCTCGACCCTTTAACAAGGCATTCATCCTTCATACAAAATGAGCACTCAGAGCTCCAAACCACAAGGCATTCAGCCTTACAAGCAAGCGGGTAACTTAGAACCCTTTTGAAATTATCGAACTAATAGTTCTTTAATCCGTCTTGAGTTAACAGATTCATTAACATGCCTCTTTATCTTTATCCAATTATTTAATAAATAATTCCGGCTTTACGTTATTTATCAATTTCCATCATGAACGAGCATCTAATTAAAGAAAATCATAGATATCACTCTATCTAGGAAAACATGAGGCAAACCGTTATCACGGTACAAAGCAACAACATGCGATCAACCAATTCTTTTAATCCGGTTCAAGTATTTAATTAGGTCAATTTCATTGTGATCCAAAGGGTTAAATCATGCTAATTCTACAGTTGCACATAAATAATTAGAGAAGCCATGAATCCCCTACTTCGAAGAGTTCTTGACGTCCTTTATCCACACAATGGGTCACAGTCCTCTTCTCCTAACGACAGTTGCATCCATCGGAGGATGCCACGGTACGACAGTACCAACCAACCCCAAGAAAACCCATTAGAACCATGGAGATTACATGCTAATATGGAAGGAAGAATAAGAAAAGGTGATCCCCGAAGGAACGATGATAAAACATACCTTATATGGAAGAACGATCGACACAACTTGGTTGCATCAAACAGAGCGGAACTGATCCGCGTAACGTTTGATTGTGAAACTCCTACGGGAATGATTGCAAGGTTCTAGCGTCTCGTAGATGAGAACCAGGAGGAAGAACAACGAAGAATGATATCTCGTTCCCTTTAAAAAATAAATTAGAGAGGCGACGGTTTAAGATCCGATTTATTCTCCATTAAAAACGAATCGCATTAACCCACGCGGTTTGACCAAGTAAAAACATCCCGGCCTTAGGAATAATTAATATAGGATTTATGGCCTTTGAATCGGCCTTAAAGTCCTTAAAATAAGGTTTTAAAAGTATTTTACGTCAAAGAAAACATCAAATTTGCGAAGCTGGAAACACTGTTCACATACTCAAAATTTGGCAAAGGAAAGAAAAGGTCACCGTTAGACCTCACCATTCTGGAAACACTGTTCAAGTCTATAGTTGGAAGGTCACAGTTAGAAGGTTACTATTCCGGAAACACTATTCAAGTCTACAGTTGGAAGGTCACAGTTAGAAGGTTACCGTTCTGGAAACACTATTCAAGTCTACAGTTGGAAGGTCACAGTTAGAAGGTTACCGTTCTGGAAACACTGTTCAAGTCTACAGTTGGAAGGTCACAGTTAGAAGGTTACCGTTCTGGAAACACTGTTCAAGTCTATAGTTGGAAGGTCACAGTTAGAAGGTTACCGTTCTGGAAACACTGTTCAAGTCTACAGTTGAAAGGTCACGGTTAGAAGGTTATTGTTCTGGAAACACTGTTCAAGTCTACAGTTGGAAGGTCACAGTTAGAAGTTTACCGTTCTGGAAACACTGTTCATGTCTACAGTTGGAAGGTCACAGTTAGAAGGTTACCGTTCTGGAAACACTGTTCAAGTCTACAGTTGGAAGGTCACAGTTAGAAGGTTACCGTTCTGGAAACACTGTTCAAGTCTACAGTTGGAAGGTCACAGTTAGAAGGTTATCGTTCTGGAAACACTGTTCAAGTCTACAGTTGGAAGGTCACAGTTAGAAGGTTACTGTTCTGGAAACACTGTTCACAGAACTGGAAATTCGGCAAAGTGTTGGGGATAAGTCACCTTGACCTTCTGGAACACCTCCAACACCACATTTTCACAAAGTAATGGACCAGGGAGGTCCGGGCCATTACAGAGACAAAGGGATTATATTACACAGTGAGTGTTCATACGTGGATTTCATTGTTGTGACTTTACGTTCTTTCTCTTAGATGCCTTGACTTGTTTCTAGACAGTACTCTTGGACTTTAGGCAAGCCCGCCTAATTCCAATGAGAAAGAATCCTAGAGGGTCACACACTAAGTGTTTTAGATGGTATTAGTTAAATTCTATTTGAATTTAATTAATGAAATAAATATTATTCTCAAGACCGTGGAATAATTTTATTCAAGTTAAGATGATCACATAAATTAAATAAAATTTATTTATTTATTTTATTAAACATTTAATAAATATTTATTTACTATTTTGTAAATAAAATATTTATTTTAGAGAATAAATTATTTATTTATTTATTCGGGTGTTCAATAAATAAAAGTGGAGTTCGAGGAGACCAAGGTCGGTCCGGTAGTAAAATAATTATTTACAAGATAATAAATAATTATTAGTTGGCACAAGTTAAAATAATAATGATGTTGCTTTTGTGACATGGAATTTTATTCATAATTCTGTTTTGCGCAAGTTGGCACACCATAAATAATGACGCGGTATTATTATTATTAGTATGGGTTTTCTCAAAGTTCATGAATGTATTTAATTGCTGTTATGCAATTAAATATTGTAACTGAAGTTTCATGCATATAAATAGATAAGTTCGTTTATTGTGCCATAGTGAACACATTGCACTCTTGGTGAATTGAGAATTGTTGAGCTAACCAATTTCTCTCTCGAATCCTCTTCCTGCCCCTCTCAAGAACGAGAGACGATCTTCAAGGCTGAAGAACAAGCGATCAAGAACAACCGACACATGACACTCGCTTTGCCGCGCTAGTACCCAGAGAACAAGTGGTGTCGATCGGAGGCCATTGGAGCACGTGTGAATCACCTCTAGAGGGATTCTATTTTGGATCCTTGAAAGCGCAATGAGATAATCCGGAAGGTTCATTCCGAATGATCAACATCATCAACGAAGAAAATACCGAAGATCCAGGTATTCTTTTCTTTATGAAATTAATTAAATTAATTATAAACATGATGTGCAAGATCCTCTCTAAAGGTTTCGGGCCTCTTCCTTATTTATCTAAATCTTTGATTCTATTCCTTGGAGACTAGAATTCATCATCGTATTGATCCTGGAATAAACATTGATCATGGTAAAAATTAAAGTTAGGTGTTGGCCCAACCACTCTACCACTGTTCCCATAACCTACAAGTGGTATCGGAGGGATTACATCATAGTTTATAATTATTTAAATATTTTGTTGATGATTTACACATTTAATAATTTAGTTGTTTCAATTCAAGTTAATCATTCTGCAAATCGTAATATTGAGATTTGTTCCTCCTCTTTTGTTTCTCATTCACCTTATAGAAACGATCTTTTATTTTAATTTTGATTAAAATAAAATAGAGGATCTCATCCGGAGGTGCCAAAGCTTCTTGGTTGCACAACACCAAAACACACGGCATGTATTTGGTAGTACACATCATGTAGCCAAGATTCAATGCATCAGACTAGTTTTCCAAACCAAGATGTGTGTTGGAGTCTTTTTAAGTCTTAAATGAATCCGTGTGTTGACCAGGAACAGGTGGCATGCGGTTTCTAGATTACACATCGTGTAGTCCACTGTACGCAGTGTATAGTCCTTTCGGGTTAGGGTTGGACCGTGTACCTCATACACGGCTTGCCCAGATGGAAACTGTGTAACACGGATACTACACGGCGTGTGGCCCACTGAACACATAGTGTACTCTAAAGATTTCCAAAGTACATCTACATTCCATGTTCCTGGGCGTGTACTTCAGATGGACGATGAACGATAGTACACTCCATGTAGTCAGAACTACACATCGTGTACTCATCCAAATTACGCATATTTATTAAAATTTATTATTATATTATAAAAACCCTTGATATGTGTACCATAGTGTGGGCGTAAAGCTGAGGCACAACACATGATATGTGTTTTATATATGTGTGTTTAATTTAACACCAGCATAATGTTCATTTCTACTCATTGGGTAGTTATGAACGGGAATTCACCGGGTTTCCTCCAAGGTAAAAGTTACGTACAAAGATAATTTTAAATGAATTTATTTGTTTAAAATTATGATGGATGAGAATCTCAAGAAAATTCAGAAAAGGGTTTAAGATAAAAGGATTGATTAATTAAAGATGATAATTAATTGATTCGAGCGTGATTTATCTTAAACAAGAATGATTAAAGAATTGAATGCTAGTTTTATTTATGCGTAAATATCGTTTCATGTATGGATGATCATGAGCTAGACCAAGACCATTGTATGTGGATGGTTTATTTTAATTTATTTATTTAAATTAAATTTTTTGTCCTGCGAGCCTTCTCCTCATTAATATGTAGGGCATGCGTGCCCAATGTTTCTTTTATGTAAAACCCCTTTTTTACCCCTCACCTGCATGTGAGTTTAAAAAGGGCATATGTAATGGATGGAAATCCCAAGCTATTGGAGGTGGTTCAAGATGAATCCGAGATGAAACCAATCCCATGAGATACAGAGGTGGACAGGTGGAAAGCTGTAAACACGAACTCAAAAGGTTCAAGATGTTTCTACCCTATGTCAGGGTTAGTTTATCAACCACTAGATAAACTAACCATTATAAAATCTCATGATCATGCCCTTTATTTTATTTCTATCGGTTTCATGGTTTATCATTATGGATGTGTTGTCACGATCACATGATTAATGAATTAAACAATTATGCAAGATGGAACTAAAATAAACTAGACTTATGCGTAAATATTATCAATACATGGTTAATCACTTAAGTAAGTTCCACTTAATATTAACAAGCATGTGATAATGATAATAAGCAATTCACTCATAAGAGATAAAAATCCCTCAAATAAAATATTAATTCAGATGAAGCATTCTGTTACTTGATTAAGGGAAAAACTCAATAAAACTATGTGTTTGACCAACCCTTGTTGGGACACTTACTTTTATACAGGAAGCTCTTATGAAAGGTTTCGGGTTGAATTAACCATATTACATCAATAGGAGTATCCCTTGCTAGACTTGGTGTAATATTGGAGGCAAGAGTTGAGGAAATCCAAAAGTCATGATTTCAGGATTGGGGAGTCCACTCAACAGATCAAGGAGCTGCAAGCTCACAATTGGCAAAGACTTGCCTACCTAAATACCTTCTAATAGCTTGGCCAGCCCTTTTGGGGTTATGTGAAGGGGAATATGGATCCTTGCCACTAGAATGTCATGGAAACTGGACATTCTGAGTTCAATGGTGAATTCTATTGGGACTTGATAAAATAGTGAGAGACTTAATAAAAATTTATTATTTCTCATAAAATGTAATCAAGAAAGTACTAATGATATACTCTTTTAATTTTAGAATAAAAATGACAAGCTCGTCAACCACACTATACCTATAATCAATTATGGATAAATACAACATCCTCACCAGTAGTTACTTCCATGAATGGTTTAGACGCCTTTGAGTTATCCTACGCCATGAATGGAAGTCTTATGTGCTGGAGTCAACATTACCTGATCCGCCTTCCAAAGAGGTGAGTGGTGAGGATTTCTGGTTCTATGAGAAACATATGAACGACGTAGTCAACATTAAATGTTTGATGTTATCATCAATGTCTAGTGAGCTCGTGAATTCTCATGAAATAATGGATGCTTATAACATGCTCGAGCACCTCTATGGTCTTTACCAGGAGAGAGAAAGACAGGAAAGGTTTGAGATCTCTAAGGAACTATTTCAGAGTAAACTTGGAGAAGGTTCCCCTATTGGGCCTCATGTAGTCAAGCTCATTGGCTACAATGAGCGCCTTAAGGTTCTAGGGTTTAAACTCCCCGAAGAACTGGGCACCGATCTCATTTTCACATCACTCCCTCAAAGCTTCTCTAACTTTGTTATCAATTTCAATATGAGCAACATTGATAAGTCTCTATCTGATCTTATTATCCTCATTTTCCAAGTGGACAAAGATATGAAGCATGAAAATCATTTTGTCCTTATGGTGAATAAGAGGAAAGGGAAGGAAAAGAGCTTTAAGCCCAAAGCTTCTTCACGGCCTTCCAAGAAAAGGAAGATCAAAGGGGAGGCAAAGGAATAAGAGTCTGTTTGTTTTGCATGTGGCAAGAAGGGCCACTGGACGAAGAACTGCACCCAACCTAAGAAGTAAGGGGAAGCTTCATGAGCATTTTTTATTGAATGCAATCTATCTGTTTCTATAAATTGGGTATTAGATACAGCTTGCGGTGCTCACATATGTATCCAAATATAGGAATCAAGTAGATTCAGGAAGATTGATCGAGGGGAGGTAGATCTATGAGTAGCCAACGGAGCCAGACTTGTTGTTGTAGCTTTCAGGGAATACCACCTCACGTTGCCAATTGGGATGATCTTAGTGTTAAAGGGTTGTTATTATGTGCCTTTTGTTTCTAAAAACATTATTTTTGTATCCAGATTAGATACAGATGGATTTTTTTTCAAGTTTGGAAATGAATGTTGCTTTTTGTACAAAGATAACATTTTTTTGTATGGCGCATTTATACAACGGTCTTTACGTGTTGGATTACACAAACCAAGTAATGGAAATCGATAACAAAGATACTTCACATGAATCATACCACACCCAACTTTGGCATCACCAGCTAGGTTATGTAAACGAGAAATGCTTAACAAAGTTACATCAAAATGGATATTTAGATTCTTTCGAACTAAAACCATTTGGCGTATGTCATGCATGTTTACAAGGAAAAATGACCAAAGCTCCATTTAGTGGGAAAGGTGAAAGGGATAAAGAACTTCTTGAATTGGTTCATACCGATGTGTGTAGACCATTTCCAGTTGAAGAAAGGGGAGGGTACTCATACTTCATAACTTTTACTGATGATTTTAGTGCATATGGATGTATCTATTTAATGAGGTATAAGTCGGATTCTTTTGATAAGTTCAAAGGATACAAGAATGAAGTTGAGAACCATCTTGGTAAGAAGATTAAGAAACTCCATTCAGACTGAGGTGGAGAATATCTTAATCAAGACTTCAATGATTACTTACGGGAGTTTGGGATCCTATCCCAACTCACTCCTCCATACACGCCCTAGTGGAATGGTGTGAGCAAAAGGAGGAACCGAACCTTGTTGGACATCATGAGATCAATGATGAGTCATGCAAGTCTTCCATTATCCTTTTGGGGATATGTGTTACAAACAGCGGCACACATACTAAACCAAGTACCAACTAAATCGATAAATGGTATTCTATATGAGTTCTGGAGTGGAAGAAAAGCCATGTTATAGAATTTATATGTGTGGGGTAGCGAAGCGTTTGTTAAGGCCTCTTCAGGTAACAAACTCGCACCCCAAGGCACAAAGTGTGCCTTTATAGGATACCCTAAGGAAACAAGGGGATATTACCTATAAAACCCCTCAGACAAAAAGGTTATAGTAGCAAGACATGCCATATTCCTTAAGAGGGAGCGCATCTTCAAAAGAGATAGTTGGAGTGAGATAGACTTCGATGAAGTTGAGGCTCAAGGCACACAAGAGTTGGTACAGGAACAGATTCCACAAAGCCCTGTGGAAGAAGAATATGTTCCAAAGACACAAGTACTGCGTAGGAGTACAAGAGAGGTTAGAGAACCAGAACAGTATAGTTTTCTAGTTACTGAGGACGGTGACTCGTTATTAGTTGATAATAATGATCCTCTAACCTACAAGAAAGTAGCAAGTGGAACAGACGTTGCCAAGTGGCAAGAAGCCATGAATTCTGAAATAGATTCCATGTATCAAAACCAAGTCTATATTTTGGTAAATCCTTCAGTTGATGTAAAGCCTGTTGGTTGCAAATGGATATTCAAGAAGATACTGGACATGAAAGGACAAGTCAGTACCTATAAGGCACGACTGGTTGCAAAAGGTTTTAAATAGTGTCAAGAAATTGACTACGATGATACATTTTCACCAGTTGCAATGCTGAAATCCATCAGAATTCTACTTGTCATTATGGCTTACCATGACTATGAGATTTGAAAAATGGATATCAAAACAGCATTCCTTAACGGGAACCTTCAGAAAGATGTCTACATGACATAACTTGAAGGGTTTGTGGCTCCAAAGGATGCCAATAAGGTATGCAAGTTGCAGAAATCCATTTATGGATTAAAGCAAGCATCCAGGTCATGGAACATTCGTTTTGATGAAGCCATAACAAAATTTGGTTTTATCTAGAATGATTATGAGCCTTGTGTCTACAAAAGGTTTAGTGGGAGTTCAGTCGTTTTCCTAATAGTATATGTTGATGACATATTACTTATTGGAAATGAGATATCAGTCTTACAGTCTGTTAAGGCATTGTTGAATCAATGCTTCTCCATAAAGGACTTGGGCAAGACAGCATATATTCTTGGGATCAAGATTCATCGTGAAAGATCCAAGAGATTGTTGGTCCTAAGTCAAAGTACATACATTGATAAGATACTGAAGAGATTCAGTATGGAACAATCCAATAGGGGATTGTTGCCAGTGTCACATGGCATTCATCTTTCCAAGAAAATGTGTCCTCAGACACATGAGGAAATAATGATATAATGGCAAGGACTCCATACGCATCATCAATTGGGTCAGTCATGTATGTCATGCTATGTACTAGGATGGATGTCGTTTATGCATTAAGTGTGATAGGTAGATATCAAGCCGACCCAGGTGACCGCCATTGGATGGTAGTCAAGACTATCCTAAAGTATCTAAGGCGTACTAAGGATATGTTCCTGGTTTATGGAGGAGATGAGGAACTAGTTATCGGAGGATATGCAGATGCTAGTTTTCAGACTGATCAAGATGACATGAAGTCACAAATGGGATACATCTTCACTTTTAATGGAGGTGCAGTGAGCTGGAAGAGCTCAAAACAGAGTGTGGTCGCAGATTCTACAGCAGAGTCCGAGTATATCGCAGCTTCTGAGGCAGCTAAAGAAGCAGTTTGGATACGAAGCTTCATCCAAGAGCTGGATGTGATACCTAGCATTAAAGATCTCATCACACTGTATTGTGATAATACTGCAGCGATGGCTCTTGCAAAAGAGTCAAGGTCACATCAGTGGACGAAGCACATACTTTGGAAGTATCATCTCTTAAGGGATTTTTCTCAGAGAAGTGAAGTTGCAGTGAGCAATATTTCCACGGAAGGCAACGTGGCGAACCCCTTGACTAAAGCTTTGACTCAGCAGAAACATGATCACCATGTGAGGTCTAGTGGACTGAAAGTCATAGACAGATGGCTCTAGTTCAAGTGGGAGTTTGTAAGAGTTGGTGTCCTAGAACCAACTGGTTGTACTTTGCTTACATGGATATTTAATGTATTTAAATATTAAACATCTTATTACATATTGTTCATTGTTCTGCATGACTATGATGTAATAATGTCCTGGAGTATTTGTTGCATTGATAAGGTAATGGCAGTTTCCTGCTATGATGAGAACCTTGAAATGCTATAACAATATTCTTAAATATAGTTCTACAGTTGGATGACATACTATGAAGGGACACATAGCATGCAAACTGTCACGTGCGAGTACTTGTAAGCAGATGAGACTTCCTCTCATGAAGTTCTCACTTGATAATCTTCAAGACATGAGATTATGAGAACAGGCATGCCAGTTGGAATTCCGCATGTTTTGGTGTCATCAGATATTTCTATATGCGAGCGTGTGTAATGATCCTTAGACTTTAAGATTATCATTAATACGTGTCACGACTCGCGCACTTTGATTTACTGATGAAAACCATCACGCAGACAGTTGGCGGGAAGTAGAGTACGTTGGGTACGTCACGAGTGACATGATATTAATGGATAAGTCGATGAAGGATTTTTTCCTTCCATTTATGGAAGTTGATATTTCATCCCTTTGATTGAAATAGAACCGTCACATGAAATTTCATGGTCATGGTGTAACGACGAGTTTATTTCAGGTAGTCAAGTGAAGGACGTATCAAGTACAAAGGTTGATGACACTATCATGAAACCTACTTGATGATATATTGAGACAAAGGGATTATATTACACAGTGAGCGTTCGTATGTGGATGTCGTTGTTGCGACTTTACATTCTTTCTCTTGGGTGCCTTGACCAATTGCTAGACAGTACTCTTGGACTTTAGGTAAGTCCGTCTAATGTCAACGAGAAAGAATCCTAGAGGGTCACACGCTAAGTGTTTTAGGTGGTCTCGATTGAATTCTATTTGAATTTAATTAATGAAATAAATATTATTCTCAAGACTGGAATAATTTTATTCAAGTTAAGATGATCGCATAAATTAAATAAAATATATTTATTTATTTTATTGAACATTTAATAAATATTTATTTACTAGTTTGTAAATAAAATATTTATTTAAGAGAATAAATTATTTATTTATTTATTCGGGTGTTCAAAAAATGGAAATGGAGTTCGAGCAGACCAAGGTCGGTCCGGTAGTAAAATAATTATTTACAAGATAGTAAATAATTATTAGTTGGCACAAGTTAAAATAATAATGACGCTGCTATTACTTTGTGACGCAGAATTTTATTCATAATTCTGTTTTGCGCAAGTTGGCGCACCATAAATAATGACGCGGTATTATTATTATGAGCATGAGTTTTCTTTATGTTCATGAATGTATTTAATTGCTCTTATGTAATTAAATATTGTAACTGAAGTTCCATGCATATAAATAGACAAGTACGTCTATTGTGTCATAGTGAACACACCGAACGCTTGGTGAATTGAGAATTGTTGAGCTAAACAATTTCTCTCTCGAATCCTCTTCCCGCCCCTCTCAAGAACGAGAGACGTTCTTCAAGGCCGAAGAACAAGCGATCAAGAACGACCGACACAAGACACTCGTTTCGTCGCGCTAGCACCCAGAGAACGAGTGGTGTCGATCGAAGGTTATCGGAGTACGTGTGGATCACCGCTAGAGGGGTTCTAGTTTGGATCCTTGCAAGCGCAACGAGATAATTCGGAAGGGTCATTCTGAACGATCAACATCATTAATGAAGAAAATACCGAAGATCCAGGTATTTTTTTTCTTTATGAAATTAATTAAATTAATTATAAACATGATATGCAAGATCATCTCTAAAGGTTTTGGGCCTCTTCATTCTTTATCTAAATCTTTAATTCTATTCCGTGGAGACTGACGTTCATCGTCATATTGATCCCGAAATAATCATTGATCGTGGTAAAAATTAAAGTTGGGTGTCAGCCCAACCGCGCTACCGTTGTGCCCGAAACCTTTAGAGAGGATCTTGCACATCATGTTTATAATTAATTTAATTAATTTCGTAAAGAAAAGAATACGTTTAAAGATGATCTTGCATGTGCTCTTACATAATCAATGATGGACAATTTATTTTAAGACTAATTAAAATACAATTAAATCTCATTCTCCCATTTCAAAATGCCAATTTTTCATTTAAAACCAAAATGGGTTTTAATCCAAAACATGTCTCTTTCCAAGATAAAAACACTGAGTTTCTATCAGCACATTTTTAAGTCATTTCCACAAATTTGAAATCCATTCAAAACTAATTCCATCTATTTTCACAATTATTTTCCACAATTAAATTCAACAATTTAATTGAAATCATTTCCATTAAATCCACAATTTAAATTAAGTAATTTAAATTAACCAATTTCCATAAACACTCCTCGATTCAATGGAATTGTGGGTTTTTCCAATTTTTCGTGTCAAAACCATTTCAAATCTCTCAATTTTATCAAATCAATTGAAAGCAAGTTTGAGTAATTGAATTTAATTCAACAATTTAAATAAACCAAACAATTCAAGGTTAACAAATTTGGCCATACGGGACGAAACCACTTACCTTTTCCCGAAACTCAACACTCATAACGGCACCTGTCAAAGATAATGAATGTGTAAAAGACCTCAAAACTTCAACCTAGAAATGAGATCCAACACCACAGGATATGAAACCATCAATTTTAGGATGATCCATTGAAATCCCAAAGGAGGAGAAAGAGGGAAAGATGAAGAATGAGAGAGAATGCTTACCCGAGAATCTCACTGCAAGCACAATGACGATCGAATGTCGAATGAATGGATCCGGAAGGGTTGGAAGGCTTCAAGATCATCTGGGGAAGGCCTTAGGTCGAGGGAGTTGAAACTGAAGAGGAGCCAAAATGAAACCATCCACACTGCCTATTTAAAAAAAAAACACACAGTTGGGTTATCACACGATGTGTCATACCAATACACATCATGAAATAGTTAATTCTTGTAACTGCTGAAAAACACATCACCTCGAATTAAATTCCAACGCTCCGAATTAAAAATCGGTATTTAAAACATTCACATGTAAAGGGTCTTCACAACATGTACTCTTTACAGCGTGAAACCTTCCACGACTTATATCTTGAAACCATTACACGGTGTGTAACATGGTTACATGGCGTGTAATCCTCTGACAACCTACAGAAACATCCGATTAAAGCAGAAAAACTCCAATAAGTCGGTGACTTCACCATCACAAGTATCCTCTCAATTCCTTCTCAATCTTATCCAATTAATGAAAAGGAGAAACCATGATAAGGTTAAAGACATGCTTGTGAGACCGGTAATGGGATGTTAGAATGTATGTATGCATTTTTTGTATTTAAAGATGTCTTTTAAAAATGCCTAATATTATTTTTCAAATATTATATTCAAACAATATAACATATATTATCTCAATAATAATATGCATTTTTATAATTAATTTACGATATACATGTTTGAATGTAATGATTATTAATGATGTATTTTTTAAAAATAATTAACTATAATACTTTTACTTATTTATGCATTTAATAATATATTGTACATTTATTTATTTTTCAATCTACTACACACACACACATTTAAATATATTCAACTATATTTATTAATATTTTAAAATATAATTATATATAATTTTGTAAACATTTATAGTTTCCTAAATAAAAATATTATCAATTTATACATAACTACTCAAAATATTATTAATAGTAAATTTTGTTAAATTTAATTAACAAAAGTAATATAATTTACACTTAAATAACTTAAAATATTGTAAACTTATGTTACTTCAAATATAATAAAATTAGGTATATATATATATATATCAGGAAGGGGGAATTGCAAAGCTACAAATAAAACATGCAACACACACAGACATGAACCCTGGGAGACTTGAACTCAAGACCGCTCCGACACCCCATAGAACTACTACCACTGAGCCAGACCCATGGGGCACCCTAAATATAAATGATAGATTTTATTCATAAAATTTAAATTATGCAAATACCGTATTTAAATTTGCTAAATCATTCAATATAAATTAGATTATACAAAGAACAATAATTCATAAATTCATACAGCTACACATATTAAATAAATAAATCACACAAACAAAAAAATAAAACAATTTGACAATTAAAATTTTTAAATGAAAAATTTACTTAAAATCCTAAAATATACGTTGATAAAAAAATCTAGTAAAGTTTAGCATCAAAATATAAGGCGGAACTAATGAAATGAACGAGGCGACCCTCTATTTATAAGTTTTTTTCGGTGAAATGCATGAACCCGTTCATACGGGGAACCTTGCCCCTTTTTTCTTTTTTTTAATAATGTATTTTTTTTATAAAAAAAACTATATTTTAAATGTGTGTGCGCGCACACACGAAACACTTCCCTTATTATGAATTGAATTTTTTGTGCATTTTTAAACGTGGATTTGATAATATCCACCTTTGGTAGGGTTAGATGTAATTATATCCTCCTATTTTCAATGTAGGACTCAAGCAATTTTAAGAAACAAAATGTCTCATATTCGATTAGTAGAAAGTAAATAAAAGAAAAAAAAAGTAACATAAATAAATGTGATTATCAAAAGTAAAAGTTGGCAGTTTATAATGAAAATGAAATTAATTTAATCTTATTAAAAATTATATGATAATAAAAATATTTCATAATTAATAAAAAATATATATAAATGATAGTATGATATTAAAAATATGTAATATTAAAACCAGCTGAACCATTCAACGAGAAGGGCACCCCGAAAATCCCCCTCACCATTAATAGTACAATATTAAAATGTTTTTTTTTTACACCAAATAATGGTGGTCACATGCGGGCTGTAGACCAATGCTTTAGGGTGTAGTCTAGGCCACATCGGCTAGGTGGACAAATGAATGGGGTTTTTTTTTATTAAAAAATTATTTTATGTTATTTAATTATAATATATCCCGACATTAATTATGGAGTCCGTGCTCCTTTCGGTGGGGTAGGGAGACCATTACATGCAAATGGCCACTTTACAGCAACTTCATAAAAATATCTACGGACGCGCATAAATTTATTTATATACATTAATAAAATTGAGATTTAAATACTACTATCATTTTTTAAAACTGAAACTTTTAAACTTCATGCAAAAAGAGTCGAAAAATAAATTTATTTATAACTCTCAGTTAATAAAATTCATCCAAAAATTATTATAACACTGTTTAAAAATAATATAAAATCAGATAAATTGTAATTATCCATTTTCAAATTCCAGTTGCTTGAGAATATTCCAGAATAAAATCATTTTTATAAAATCTCATTTTGTATGATTATAATATAGTTTAAGTTAAAAAAAAACAATGCTCGGCTCTTTTTTTTTTATAAACTATTTTGATAGCCTTTCTTAAAAACGACTTAAATTTAAACGTGAAATGACTTAAATTGTTTCTGGAATTACTTTTTAAAGTTCTTTTTTAAAATATTCCAACATAATTAAAAAAAATCATAATAGTCCTTTTTAAAGCTCCCTTTGAAAGAAAAATTTGATTAACTTTATAAAAGTTAATTCTGCCGTTTTTATAAAATAATTTGTTTAAAATTGTTTTTAAATTTATCCAAAAATCACATATTTTTATGTTTTAACTCATTTGTTTGATCTAAAAGAATAAATGAATTTGGAATAATTTTTAAAACCTGTTCTTTTAAAATAAATTTCGAAAAAAAATGAAACTTTTTTGTTCATCATCATAAAAAAAAATCACTTGTTTACTTTCAATTGTAAAATTAATTTTGAAAAATCTAATCTAAATAACTTTTCTTGGATAAAAATGATATTAGAATGCTTCAAAATATGTTTAACAAGAACCAAGACCATAATATAAAATAAAAATGATATCCCTGGACGCATGTCACGTCATACATAAACTAAGGTCTCTAAAATAAATACTTAAAATGTAACTCATACGACACCAACTCCACGAACGCCTGCGAATACCAACGATCACAACAAGCTAGTAACCTCTAGCCAAATCATCAACTCCTTACAGTACTTAGTAGGATCCTTCTCAAACTCTCTTGTGCAAATGTGAGAAAAACATTTTCAAGAAGGTACCCGGTAACCACTTTACCACTGAACTAGTCACCCTCATGTGCCTCAATGACATACGTCCCGAAGCTACCATCCCTTCCACATCCACATAACTACATCTATATGTATACGTCTATATGTGTATGTATGCATATGTTTGAATATGTATGTGCGTGTATTTGTATGTGTGTGTATTTATGTGTTGTATGTGTATGCATGTGCTATGCATGTGTATGTATATGTGCATGTATATAGATGTATGTCTTGGGTATGTGTATGTTTATGTGTACGTGCATGTATGTGTGGTTGTGTATGTGTATGTATACATGTGTATATTTATGTGCATGTATGTGGATGTATATGTATATATGCATGTGTGTGTATGTTTATGTAGTATGTGTGTGTATGTGCATGCACGTGTATGTATGTGTGTATGTTTGTGTATGTGTGTGTATGTGCATGCATGCGTGTATATGCATGTATGTGTTTCTATGCGTATGTATGTGTATGTCTGTATATGTATTTGCATATGTGTATGTATGTGATGTGTATGTCACTGTATATGTATATTAATATATCATTATATAACAGAAAAAAATCATTTGTTTTTCTAATTTGACATATTTCATTGTATTGTATGCATATTTTTTTTTAAAGAAAAGGAATATTATAAATCAACTAAGCAACATAACAATGGTCTTCAGGGAAAGAAGTCCAATAAGAAGTCTCCTCAAACCCCTTAAGACCAACAGGAAAATGAGCAACACGATTGCGATATCTACAAACAAAGGAAAAGACGCATGAGAGGAACTTAACTTCGAGAGCCCAAATCTTTGAAATAATGGATCCAACAAATTGTTGATCCACCTTGCATCCGAGGGAGTGAATGATCATTTGACAATCAGACTCGATAATAATATTCTTCCACTCATGGGAGGCAACGATCTCAATGCCTGAAAGGACTGCCATAGCTTCAACCACTATGGGGTGCCAATTGACACCAATAGGCTTGTGGAAAGCAATAATAAGGGTACCATAATTGTCACAAATAGAAATCTCCAACCCAATTTTATTCGTGCCATGCACATCCGCATCAGTGTTGTTTTAATCACCCCACAACGAAGGACAAAACCAGCGAACTATAAAACTTTGAGCAACCTCCAATGATCAATAAGAAAGACCATACTCCTAGACAAATAACTATGATTGGGCTTTAAAAGTCCAAACCTTATTAACCTTAGATCTTTGGTGAAAAGTGAATTCATTCCACTGAAACCAAACCATCCATGTCCAAACACATAAAGTTGCAAGCAATATTAGTGGGAAGATTAGAGAACCATACTTGAAAATTCTGTTTCATATATATCAAATGCTTTTGGTGGAAACCTTGATCCCACGGATCCCACTGCCAAAGTCCCCCAACAGAGGAGCAACCAAAAAGAGCATGGAAAGGAGTTTCGACCTCCATATCACAGAGGGCAAGAGGGTGAATCAGTCATATGACATTCGAGCAAAAGGTCATAACCAGAAGGATCCCCCTACAGACATTCCAGCGAAATGCTTTAAAATTTGGGTACAACCATGAAAGCGGCACACTACGCAAGGAAGAAAATTACAGTAAATCGCAAGCTCGAAGACTTAACCCCACGACCTTTCCCTCACCCCAAACCCTTACCACCCCACCACCAACGGTGGGACACCTTCCAGCGAAATGTTTTTACTTTAGGCGAAATATCAACCTTCTATAACAAATTACATGGGAAGCTCAAACCAGAGCTAATGAAACCGAAAAGAACACTTTATCCAAAACGCACATTAAAAGGGCCATATTGATCCTTAAACAAACAGCGTTCGTCGCCTCCACTATCAGGGATCAAAGGAATGGCTTGAATGACTAACCTATCTGAAGTTTTGAACGAGGTATCAAGTCCTACTTCCATCCACTCAGGTCATCAATGAGAAGATCATAGATAATGACATTTTCAGTTCCAAGCATATGAATAGATGTGGGTCTCATATTGAATCCTCCAACTAGCCATAGATCCTTCCAAACATTCACCCTATCACCATTAGTAATCTAGAAATATAAAATGTGGTCAATCACAAATTTATCACGCCATAAAATCCTCCAAAAGAAACTGGGATTGGAACCCAAACATGAGTCCAAGAAAGAACAATGAGGGAAAAATTTAGCTTTCATTTTTTTGCACAAAGGGAATCCAGGCCCTACAGTAAATGCTAACCTTGCTTAGCTAGGGGATCCTCATTAAAAAACATCAAATTTATAAAAACCAGATCTCTGAAAGCCTTGGGAATGAAAAGGTCATCCCAAGAAAGCCAATGCTTCCTATAAGTTTCAGCCTTACGGCCCCACCATAAATTAGCAAACAATGAATGGAGGTGATGAATAAGTGAATCCGAATGTAAAAACCCCGACCCTAGTAGCCCGAAGCTAGTGCCTTACTTTATTACAACGGTACTATGAAAAAATATTTGCATCCCAAAGGACCGAATAGTTTAGCAGCATTGGAAAACTAGATAAAAACATAAGTTTTACAATACAACTTGAAAGGAAAAACAACATAGCAACTCCATTGGAAACATCCATAAACTCCTAAGTTATCCCAACAAGTCATTTATAATATATATCTTTGCATCTTGGGAAAAAATAAACATAAGAAATGGGTGAGCTTAGATGCTTAGCAAGGGTAAACAATACAACGAAAGCTATCATAAACATAAACAATAAAGCAAAGTAAATAATTGAAACAATGCTAATAAAACAAAATCTTGAGCATAATATGATAGGAATAAAAGCTGAATAAATAATGTCATATAAATAATCACTTAAAACTAAACCATGAACATTTTACTAGCCGAATAATCACATTATTTATCAATTACTAATATCATAATGAGGGAATACATAATGTCGAACATCTGAAACATACCGTCGAGACCTCAGCCAAGACATCTGAAAATAAATGGTTAAGGCCTCGGCCAAACTGTAATGTCTCGGATTTTCTGTGTATTATTTTTAAATATTATATGGAATTATTACGAGACCAAGCATGAAGACGACACACTATTCTGAGGCCCGGTGAGCCAGGAATGGTGGTTTGAACTTTTTAAGTTAAGAGAGTCGGTGTGTGTGCGCGGTTGTGGCAGTTTCCAAATGGACGCCCAAATTAAAAATCCGAGGGCACCGTTGCGTTCGGGATAATGACTTTACCTAAGAACGAGCCTAACCTCGACCGACGCGGGTTGAGTAAAAAAGTTAATTTTCGAACCTTTTAAGTAAAATAAAATAAAATAAAATAAAATAATTTGAAAAGTTTATTTTATTTTATTTGGAAACGTTCGCTGCAATGCATTGACGGGGAAGCTGTTTTGATAATTAATAATACAACATAATGACTCCGAAACAACAACGTTGAATCATTAATGCCACAACGTAACAGAACGCTGAAACACGATCCCTCCTTTTAATATGTTAAACGAATGTTGATCGTTAGCAACAAAAAAGGTTGAGAGAAACTCTTGGGAATTCTTGGAGCCTTGGAGAGAACTCTCTAGAACGAACGATGACGAATCAAAGGCACGAATTTCCACACCAACTGAATTGAAGGATCTCGGCGGCGATGGTAGCGTGATTCCTTTGTCAGTAATCGATCCCTTCTCGAGATAGGGGTTATGTTTTAAATTGTTTCTTCCTCATTCTTTAATTAAACGATGAACGTGAATCAACCCACGAACTGGTTGACCCGCACATCGTTGTTCTTCCAGGCGGGTTTTTCTTTGTCGGGTTCATTCATGGGGATTCATTTGTCATGTTTTAATATTTTTAATTTACCCCATTTAAACCTTCTAACAGGAGCGGATTAACGCCATGACGAACGATGATGGAGATTCATTCCTCTGTTGTTTTGTTTTCTTCCTCCTCTTCCTCACGTTCTTTGCGTTCTTTAAGGAGATATGAACGAGGAATCGTTGCGCGCCCGTTTCTTGGCACAACGATCCCAAAACGAAGCTCCGACATCGCGACAACCTAGCGGAGGTGCGACGACGATGGTGAACGACGAATCAGATCAGATTGAGAGAGATCGTTCTTCGAGCGTTATTCACGCGAGTGGATCGATACGCATTTCAGGGCCGATCAGAGGCCCGAAAACAATGGAGACGACCTCGGGACGTCAGAGCGACCTTAACTTTCGAGTTTCGTGGCAAACAGATCGTCAGATCAAAGATCAGAGCATCACTGAGGCGCGTTAGAGCATGTTCGTGTTTCTGGAAAATTCCAGAACACACAACGTGTATCCTGAAGAACACGCCATGTGGTACCGACGACGACGACTAGGGTTTACGCGCTGCACACGATGAAGAACACAGCGTGCCTCCGGGGAGATACGTCGTGTGAGCCCATCCAGCAGTGGCTGGAGTTCTGGGTGATGGGAAGCACTAACACGACGTGTGACCATTGTCACATGGTGTGTGGGTCCTTACACAGACTCGACGTGTATCTCGGAAGATACATATACATGGGGTGGGTACACGGTCGTGTACTCCACCACACGACCAGACCAGGCCGGCTGCACGGGCTAACCCATGTACCGGTTACACGGGATGGCACACACAGGTTGAAATCGTGTACAGGCACACAACCGCATACACGAAGGGAACCCCAGTTACTCAGATACGGCGTGTGGTCCGTACTACACGTTGTGTACTTACTTTTCTACACGACATGTTCTTCTGACTCAATCTGTTTTATACAGACAATACCCAGAGTCGAGAGACACGGCGTGCAACACTTATACACGCCATGTATATCATGGAACATGGCTTGAACCTCTCGTACACCGTATCTTGGACATGTTTCATTTGGGTTATTGCCCCTTTTCTCGTTCCCAAGGTATCGTTTCCATCCACAGGAGTATGATTCCTTCAGCATGACTTCCCGAGATAGATTTAGGTATCCCTCTAAGAGGCCCGAAGCGAGATCTTCTATCCATTCTTGACCCTAGATAGATTCAGGTATTGATGTGAATACTCTTACAAGACGCCGATCCACTACTTATCAGGTGAATCCGGATGAGTTGCAGTATCCACCAAGGCCCTGACAGTGATCCTCATCTGAGTATCATGATCTTCCCCCACTCAGGAGTGTGTTCTCCTAGAATGAGTGTATTTATCTCTCTTGACTTTTACTGGCGAACAATACTTCTCAAACGGACGTTATCAGAGCTATCCGACTCGAGGAGTGAGTTCTCCCAGATGATTTCTTCATGAAACCTTCGAACTGAATCCCTAACGGGGGTAAGTTATTGTGCGACTCGTCTCTAGACCACGGGTCTGGGTTTGAGTATTTCTAGATTGTGTTTCTCTTGCTATATGTTCAGTATACATATACTGTGTATAGATGACTATACCTTTATTTTGTGTATAGATTTGTGGTTTTTGGGGTCCTCTACTGAGTATTGTTATACTCACCCCTGCATGGGCTTTGCCTACACGCGTTGTGTCTTGTGCAGATGAGCAACCTTTTGATGGAGTCCAGGGCAGACCAAGACCAGACCGAGCTTTCTGAGTTCCCTACAGGCTGAGGTGTTCCTATGACTATGAGCAGCAGTCCGAGTACCTCTTTGTGCTTACATGATGGACTTTGCAGACTCTTGTTTTTGGACTTTGTAGTTTGCAGACTCTTGTTTTTTGTGGGCTTGTATTCTGGCCCAGTTTACTTTCAGTACTTTACTTTCTATCGTACTCTATTGGTTGAGTTTAGTTGTATGCATGCATTTTTTTCCTTAGTGTTTTTTTACATTTCAGCATTTGTGGGCTTGGAGGTGAGTGCGTGTGTACAGGTACTTAGGCAATGCCTCTCATGTTAGTGATATGCCTACTTGGTGCTAGTCACAAGCCCCTGGCCTATTGGAGGCGGGCTTGGGGAGTTGCGGTGCGGCCCCCACTAGGACGGATCATGATAGAGTGGTATCAGAGGTGGTAGGTTCTACCTTAGGACCAAGAGTCTGTGAGTTTGGTTTGGGGAAACAGTGTTAAGTGTTTTGAGCTTGGCTTTTAGGCAAGAGATTTCAGTGTTGGTGCAGGCGGCTGACGTATCCATACACCAAGACCCTGATAACCCACTTTTTGACTTGGTACATGAAAACACTAGTTGAGGGGTAGTAAAAGAATGGTACATGCATCATATAGAAATGTGTTGTGTTTACCATGTCCTTTGTGTCAGCTATCCAGATATACTCGTTGACCATGGTACATCTTATTTCCTTACAGAATGCCTCTACGATACATACCCACTAGGATTCAGCAACTCGATCACGAGGATGACCCCCTCCGAGATGAGGCTTCGATACAAGGACCAGTTCCCCAGGCGTAACCTCCAGGTGGTGCACCTGCTATACCACCACCAATGAAGCATCCCGTGGTACCTATAGTACCGACAGATGAGGGCTGCAGGCTGAGCGCGCTCCATGAGTCCCAGAGACAGAGACTCTTCAGGTTCTAAGGTGAGCTCGACCCCCAGGCGGCTGAGGACTGGCTTGAGGTGGTGACTAGAGTTTTCCGCCTAGTGAGGACACTAGCGGACCAGATGGTGATCCTAAGAGTGAGCCTTCTTCAGGGTTCAGCGGGATGATGGTGGAGTCTGACCACGCAGACTCACAACGAGGAGACTCTTTCATGGATGGAGTTTGAGCGACTCTTTAGGGAGGAGTTATCTCTAGTTACGCAGAGAGTAGTACGTATCTAGGAGCTTGTTCAGCTCCAGCAGGGCCGTTTGACGGTAGCTGACTATTCATTGAGGTTCACCAACCTCTTTAGATACTCGATGGATATGGTCAGGGACTAGTACTTCAAAGATAGGACCTTCAAGCGAGGTCTATGATGGGACATCCTAGCTAGTGTCGCGCCTCTATGCATTTCGACTTATGTTGGAGTGCTCGAGCATGCCTTAGTGATCGAGAGATTCTTGGCAAAGCATAGACAGCTGACGACAGTTAACAGCAGGCAGACAGGTGTGAAGACCTCGGTAGCAGGGAGTCGACGTCAGACATAGGGATCGGGATGTGTATGTATACATGCATGTATATAGATGTATGTCTGGGGTATGTGTATGTTTATGTGTGTACGTGCATGTATGTGTGGTTGTGTATGTATATGTATATACGTGTATGTATGCATGTATATATTTATGTGCATGTATGTGGATGTATATGTATATATGCATGTGTGTGTATTTTTATGTAGTATGTGTGTGTATGTGCATGCATGTGTATGTATGTGTGTATGTTTGTGTATGTGTGTGTATGTGCATTCATACGTGTATATGCATGTTTGTGTTTCTATGTGTATGTATCTGTATGTCTATGTATATGTATTTGCATATGTGTATGTATGTGATGTGTATGTCAATGTATATGTATATTGATATATCATTATATAACATAAAAAAATCATCTGTTTTTCCAATTTGACATATTGCATTGTATTGTATGCATATGTCGGACATCTGAAACATACCGTTGAGGCCTCAACCAAGACATCTGAAAATAAATGGTTAAGGCCTTGGCCAAACTGTAATGTCTCTGATTTTCCGTGTATTATTTTTAAATATTATATGGAATTATTACGAGACCAAGCATGGAGACGACACATCATTCCGAGGCCCGGTGATCCCAGAATGGTTGTTTGAACCTTTTAAGATAAGAGAGTTGGCGTGTGCACGCAGTTGTGGCAGTTTCAAATGGATGCCCAGATTAAAAATCTAAGGGCGCCGTTGCGTTCAGGATAACGACTTTACCTAAGAATGGGCCTAACCTCGACCGGCGCGGGTCGAGAAAAAAAGCTAATTTTCAGACCTTTTAAGTAAAATAAAATAAAATAAAATAGTTTGAAGAGTTTATTTTATTTTATTTAGAAATGTTCGCTGCAGCGCAACAACGAGGCAGTTGTTTCGATAATTAATGATACAACATAATGAATATGAAAGAACAACATTGAATCATTAATGCCACAGTGTAACAGAATGCTGAAACATGATCCCTCCTTTTAATATGTTAAACGAATGTTGATCGTTGGCAAAAAAAAAAGGTTGAGAAAAACTCTGGATAATTCTTGGAGCCTTGGAGAGAACTCTCTACAATGAACGATGAAGAATCAAGGGCACAAATTTCTGCGCCAACAGAATTGAAGGATCTTGGTGGTGATGGTAGCGTGATTCCTTCATCAGTAATTGATCCCTTCTCGAGATAGGGGTTATGTTTTAAATTGTTTCTTCCTCGTTCTTTAATTAAACGACAAACACGGATCAACCCACGAACTGGTTGACCTGCACATCTTCGTTCTTGCGGGAGGGTTTTTCTTTGTTGGGTTCATTCCTGGGGATTCATTTGTCATGTTTTAATAATTTTAATTTACCCTGTTTAAACCTTCTAATGGGAGCATATTAACGCCGTGATGAACGACGATGGAGATTCGTTCCTCTGTTGTTTTGTTTTCTTCCTCCTCTTTCCTGCATTCTTCATGTTCTTCGTGGGGATATGAATGAGGAATCATTATGCACCCGTTTCTTGGCACAATGATCCCAAAATAGAGCTACGACATCGTGACGACCTAGCGGAGGTGCGACGACGAATCAGCTCAGATTGGGAGTGACCGTTCTTCGAGCGTTCTTCATGCGGGTGGATCAATATATGTTTCGGGGCCGATCAGAGGCCCGAAAACAACAGAGACAACTTCGGGACATCAGGGCGACCTTAAATTTCAAGTTTTGTGGCAAAAAGATCATCAGATCGAAGATCAGAACATCACTGAGGCGCGACAGATCAGGTTTGCGTTTCTGGAAATTTTCAGAACACACGACGTGTATCCTGAAGAACATGCCGTGTGGTACCGACGACGACAGATAGGGTTTTTACACTGCACGCGATGAAGAACACGATGTGCCTTTGGGGAGACACAGTGTGTGGGCCCCATCCAGCGATGGCTGGAGTTCTGGGCGATGGGAAGCACTAACACGGCGTGTGGGTCCTTACACGGACTCGGCGTGTATCTTAGAAGATACACAAACATGGGGTGGGCACACAGTCGTGTACTCCACCACACGACTAGAACATGCCAACTACATAGGCTAACCCATGTACAAGTTACACGGGATGACACACACAGGTTGAATCCTGTACAGGCACATGGTCGCATACACAAAGGGAACCCCGATTACTTAGACACGACATGCGGTCTGTACTACACGCTGTGCACTTACTTTTCTATATGACATGTTCTTCTGACTTGGGCCATTTTACATGGATAGTACCCCGAGTCAAGAGACACAACGTGTGACCCTTATACACGCCATGTATATCCTGAAACATGGCTTGAACCTCTTTTCCATCGTATCTTGTATATGTAATGTTTGGGTTAGTGCCTCTTTTCTCATTCCCCTGAAGGTTAGGTATCGTTTCCATCCACATGAGTATGATTCCTTAGATAGAGTCAGGTATCCCTCCAAGAGGCCTAGAGCGAGATCCTCTATCTATTCTTGACCCTAGGTAGATTCAGGTATCGATGTGACTACTCTTACAGGACGCCGATCCTCTACTTAGCAGGTGAATTCGGATGAGTCGCGGTATCCGCCAAGGCCCTGGTAGTGATCCTCATCTGAGTATCATGATCTTCCCCCACTCAGAAGTGTGTTCTCCCGAAATGAGTGTATTTATCTCTCATGACCTTTCCTAGCGAACGATACTTCTCAGATGAACGTTATCAGAGCTATCAAACTCGAGGAGTGAGTTCTCTCGGATGACTGCTTCGTGAAACTTTCAAACTGAATCCCTATCAGGGGTAAGTTGTCGTGTGACTCATCTCTAGACCATGGGTATGGGTTTGATTATTTCTAGATTGTGTTTCTCTTGCTATATGTTCAGTAGACATATACTATGTAGAGAAGACTGTACCTTTACTTAGTGTATAGATTTTTGGTTTTCGGGGTCCTCTACTGAGTATTGTTATACTCACCCCTGCACGGGATTTGCTCGTCCGTGTCATGTCTTGTGCAGATGAGTGGCCTTTTGATGGAGTCTAGGGAGGACCAGGACCGGACTGAGCTTTCTGAGTTCCCTATAGGCCGAGGTGTTCCTACGGCTATGAGCAATAGTCCCAATACCTCTTTATGCTTACAGGTTGGACTTTGTAGTTTGCAGACTCTTGTTTTTGGTGGGCTTATATTCTGGCCCAGTTTACTTTCAGTACTTTACTTTCCGTCGTACTCATTTGGTTGGGTTTAGTTGTATGCATGCATTTTTTTCCTTAGTGGTTTTTTTACATTTCAGCATTTGTGGGTTTGGAGGTGTGTGCGTGTGTACAGGTACTTAGGAAATGCCTCCCATGTTAGTGATATGCCTACTTTGTGCTAGTCACAAGTCCCTGACCTATTGAAGGTGGGATTAGGGAGTTGCAGTGCAGACCCCACTAGGACAGGTCATGATAGAGTGGTATCAGAGGTGGTCGGTTCTACCTTAGGACCAAGAGTCTGTGAGTTTGGTTTGGGCAAACAATGTTAAGTGTTTTGAGCTTGACTTTCAGGCCAGAGACTCCAGTATTGGTGCGGGTGGCCGACATATCCATACATTAGGACCCTGATAACCTTCTTTTCAACTCAGTACATGAAAACACTAGTTGCGAGGTAGTAAAAGAATGGTACATGCATCATATAGAAATGGGTTGTGTTTTCCATGTCCTTTGTGTCAGCTATCCAGATATACTCGTTGACCATGGTACATATTATTTCCTTACAGGATGCCTCCGTGATGCATACCCTCTAGGATTCACCAGATCGATCACGAGGATGACCCCCTCAGTGATGAGGCTTTGATACAGGGACCAGTTCCCCATGCGTTACCTCTAGGTGGTGCACTTTCTATACCACCACCAGTGGAGTAGCCTGTGGTACTTGCAGTACCGAAAGATGAGAGCCGCAGGCTGAGCGCTCTCCATGAGTTACAGAGACAGAGAACCTTCAGGTTCTGAGGTGAGCTTGACCCCCAGGCGACTGGGGACTGGCTTGAGGTGGTGACTAGAGTTTTTCGCCTAGTGAGGACACCAGTGGACCAGATGGTGATCCTAGGAGCAAGCCTTCTTTATGGTTCAACAGGACGATGGTGGAGTCTGACCATGCAGACTCACAATGAGGAGAATCTTTCGTGGACGGAGTTTGAGTGACTCTTTAGGGAGGAGTTCTCTCCAGTTACGCTGAGAGCAGTATGTATCCAGGAGCGTTTTCAGCTCCAGCTGGGCAGTTTGACGGTAGTTGACTATTCATTGAGGTTCATCAACCTCTCTAAGTACTCGATGAATATGGCCAGGTATGGGTAATTCAGAGCTCGGACCTTCGTGAAAGGTCTATGATGGGACATCCTAGCTAGTGTCGTGCCTCTATTCATTTCGACTTATGCTGGAGTGCTCGCGCATGCCTTGGTGATCGAGAGCTTCTTGGCAGGGCAGAGACAACTGACAAAAGTTAACAGCAGGCAGACAGGTGTGAATACCTTGGTAGTAGGGAGTCGATGTTAGGAATAGGGATCGGGATGTGGAAGACGTCATAGGAGGACCCAAGACAGGGGATCGATAGTCCAGGGCTCTCGGGGTGGATCCAGACAGCCTAGGGAGAGGTGATCCTACTCGTGCGATGGTAGGGGACATCTCGCTAGAGACTGTCCAACCAGTCAAGTTGCTAATAGGGAAGCAATGGATGGACCACCGAGGCAAAGGTAGAGAGTGGAGCACACAGACCCTCCCGATGGCGGATATGGCAGAGGAGTAGAGAGAGCTGCAGGTGGTGGAAGATGCTTCGATCTACTCCCACCACCACCCCTAGGAGGTCCGCACCAGGCTTAGGGAGTAGGGGGACAAGGGTGTGGACATCTGCATGCGGTTGAGGAATACGACCCATGGACTCTAGGGATGATCCGAGGTACGATCTGTGTCTTTTCTACCTTAGTTACCATACTTATAGATATAGGTTCCAGTCATTCATTCCTCACCACACGTCTTGCGTGAAACCTTGAGATTCCGGTAGATCCATCGACTCGACCCTTACGCTTGGAGACACCTACAGGAGGAGACTTGATGATCACACATCTTTGCAGACAATGTGATATTTCCCTTAGAGGTGAGAGTTTCGGTTGGAACCTCTTGGTGGCAGCGCCAAGGCCTTACGAATTCATTCTTGGTATGGATTGGCTATCTTTGGTCCATTCTCAGATTGAATGCTTTATACGAAGAGTGCGGTGTGTCCACAACGATGGGATGAGGTTTTCCTTTGTTAGTGAAAAGGAGACCCAGACAGCATAGGATGGACTCATGCATAGGAGGGTAAAGCTAATCACTCATGAGTTGGCTAGCCTTACCCTCTGAGTAGTAGATTTTGTGAGCTTCTAGTTCCCAGCAGTTGTGAAGGAGTACGAGGATGTCTTTCCCGAAGATGTTCCAGGACTACCTCCTCATCGGGAGATCGACTTATGTATTGACTTACACCCCAGGACGTCACCGATATCCTCACCAGTGTATCTAATGGATCCTGTAGAGCTTTGTGAGCTAAGGGTGTAGTTGGAGGATTTTCAGAGCAAGGGCTTCATAAAACCCAGTGTTTCACCCTAGGCGGCCCCAGTTTTGTTTGCCAAGAAGGCAGACAAAAGTTTGAGGTTGTGCGTGGATTACCAGCGCCTGAATCTGGAAATGATGAAGAATAAGTATTCACTGTTGAGGATAAATGACCTCTTCGATCAGCTAAGAGGGGTACAGTGGTTCTCGAAGGTTTACCTTCAGTCAGGTATGAAGAAGGAAGTAGCCTAGTTCGTTTCTCGATGCCTTACGTGCCAACAGGTGAAGGCTGAGCACCAGGTTCCAGCGGGGTTAGCTCACCCCTGGAAGTTCCAGAGTGGAAGTGGGATGGAATATCAATGGAATTCATGACGGGCTTACCACAGAAGTCCAAGGGGAATGATTCCATCTAGGTGATCATTGACCGACTCACCTAGTCGGCCCACTTCCTAGATATCAGGGAGAAGAATTCCATAGAGAGCTTGGGATGCCTATACGTACAAGAGATAGTTCGACTTCATGGAGTCCCTTTGACAATAGTCTCAGATTGAGACACCCACTTCACATCCCATTTGTGGAAGGGATTGCAGGAGGATTTCGGGACTCAGCTACGCTTGAGCACAATGTTCCATATCCAGACAAATGGTCAGACAAAGAGGACCATTCAGGTTCTAGAGGATATATTGCGGGCCTGTATCTTGGACTTTGATCACAATTGGGAGGACCACCTACCACTGGTGGAGTTTGCGTACAATAAAATCTACCAATCCACTATTGGTATGACACCGTTAAAGTCTTTATATGGGATACCTTATCGGTCACTGCTTTTCTAGACCGACCCCAGAGAGTCAGTACTCATGGGTCCAGAGTTGGTGCGAGCTACCACCGAAAAGGTGCAGATCATCCAGGAGTGGATGAAGACTGCACAAATCTGGTAGAAGTATTATGCTGATAGGGGACGGAGACCCCTGGAGTTCGAGTAGGGAAACCATGTCTTCCTTCAGATCTCACCTTGATGAGGATTGCAGAGATTTGGCCGGGGCAAAAATCTATATATGTGGTTTATTAAACCTTTCTAGATACTGCGTAGAGTTGGCGAGGTGACAAACTACCTAGCTCTACCACCACAGTTGCAATGGGTACATGATGTCTTCCATATGTTGCAGCTAAGGAGGTATGTTCATGACCCATCACACGTCATCCACTAGGGCGAGAAGGACATCGAGGATGGTGAGAGCTTCACAGAGTACCTGGTGGAGATCGAGGATCAGTAGGAGAGGATCCTTCATGGGCGATCGATTCCCTTGGTGTGCATCCGGTGGCAGCATGAGAATATTTAGGAGAGCAAGTGAGAGTGGGAGACTCAGATCCGAGCCTAGTACCTACATATTTTTTTATTAGCCCTTGTTTTGACTTTTTATGGACACAAAGCCCCAAGGTGGGGAGAATGTAATATCTCAGATTTTCCGTGTATTATTTTTAAATATTATATGGAATTATTATGAGACCAAGCATGAAGAAGACATGTCATTCCGAGGACCGGTGAGCCTGGAATGGTGGTTTGAACTTTTTAAGTTAATAGTGTTAGTGTGTGTGTGTGGTTGTGGAAGTTTCCAAATAGATGCCCAGATTAAAAATCCAAGGGAACCGTTGTGTCTGGGACGATGAATTTACTTAATAACGGGCCTAACCTCGATCGGCACGAGTCGAGGTAAAAAGTTAATTTTTGGAACTTTTAAGTAAAATAAAATAAAATAAAATTATTTGAAAAGTTTATTTTATTTTATTTGGAAACGTTCGCTGCAGCGCAACGACGGGGCATCTGTTTCAATAATTAATGACACAACATAATGAATTTGAAACAACAACGCTGAATCATTAATGCCACAACATAACAGAATGTTGAAACGCGTTCCCTCCTTTTAATATGTTAAACTAATGTTAATCATTGAAAAAAAAGGTTGAGAGAAACTCTGGGGAATTCTTGGATCCTTGGAGAGAACTATCGACAACGAATGACGATGAATAAAAGGCACGAATTTCTGTGCCAATGGAATTGAAGGATCTCAGCGGCGATGGCAGGGTTATTCCTTTTTTAGCAATCGATCCCTTCTCGAGGTAGGGTTTATGTTTTAAATTTTTTCTTCCCCATTCTTTAATTAAAAGATGAACGCATATCAACCCATGAACTGGTTGACCTGCGCATCGTCATTCTTGCAGGAGGGTTTTTCTTTGTCGGGTTCATTCCTGGGGATTCATATGTCATGTTTTAATATTTTTAATTTACCCTGTTTAAACCTTCTAACATGATCAGATTAACGCCGTGAATAATGATGATGAAGGTTTATTCCTCCTTTATTGTTTTGTTTTCTTCCCCCTCATCCCCGTGTTCTTCACATTCTTCGTGGGGATACGAATGAGGAATTATTGCGTGCCTGTTTCTTGGTGCAGCGATCCCAAAATAGAGCTACGACATCACGACGACCTAGAAGAGGTGCGACGATGATGTCAAACAACAAATTGGCTTAGATTAGGAGAGAACGTTCTTAGAGCGTTCTTCGTGCAGGTGGATCAATATGCATTTCGGGGCCGATCGAAGGGCCGATCAGAGGGATGATCGGAGGCTAAAAAACAATGGAGATGACTTCAGTATGTCGGGGCGACCTTAACTTTTGAGTTTCATGGAAAACATATCGTCAGATCAAATATCAGAGCATCACTGAGGCGTGACGGAGCAAGTTCATGTTTCTGGAAATTTCTAGAACACGCAACGTATAACCCGAAAAACACGCCGTGTGGTACCGACAGAGGTGACTAGGGTTTGCACGCTGCACGTGATAAAGAACACATCATGCCTCCAAGGAGACATGACGTGTGGGCCCTATCCATCAGCGGTTGGAGTTCTGGGTGATGGGAAGCACGAACACGGCGTATGACCATTGTCACACGACATGTGGGTCCTTACACAGACTCAACGTGTATCTCAGAAGATACATGGACATGGCGTGGGTACACGGTCATGTACTCCACTACACGGCCAGAACAGGCTGGCTGCATGGGCTAACCCATGTACCAGTTACACGGGATGGCACACACGGGTTGAAATCATGTACGGGCACATAGCCATGTACATGAAGGGAACCCCGATTACTCAGACATGGTGTGTGGTCTGTACTACACACTGTGTACTTAATTTTCCACATGACCTGTTCTTCTGACTTGGGTCGTTTTAAACGGGTAGTACCCAGAGTCGAGAGACACGGCGTGGGACCCTTATACATGCCATGTATATCCTGGAACATGTCTTGAACCTCTTGTCCACCGTATCCTGGACATGTTTTTCTTGGGTTAGTGATCTTTTTCTCATTCCCCTAAAGGCCAAGTATTGTTTCCATCCACAGGAGTATGATTCCTTTAGCAGGACTTCCTGAGATAGAGTTAGGTATATAGGTTCTGGGTGCAGCGAAAGCGCGTTGGTGGGTTTGCCCAACTTTAATTTTAGCATTAACAACAATCAATCTGAGATCCCTCATGATAATAAAATGCCAAATCTTCAGAATAAAACTAAGAACAAAAAAAAGAGGGAGTCCTAGAACCATAAATATAGGATCATCATATGTTGGTTATAATTAATTTAATTAATTGACAATAATTACCTTGATGGAATTCTTTCTTCGTTGATGTCTCCAGTCACAATTCGATATGATTCGTCGTTGCATCGCAGAAGCCAAGTGTAGAGTTCCTCTAGTGGTGATCCACACGTGCACCACATATCTCTAGACGTCGCCAAAGGAATCTCCAGGTGCTAGCGTGGAGAAGCGTTTGCCTGCGTTGTCCTCCTTAGACCACATTGATCCGATGGAGGAGGATCTCTCTCGGTCTTGAGATCATTCTTGGAGGAAGGAGTTCTTTCGGTCTTGAGATAATTCTCTAGAATTGTTGTGCACAACAATTCTCTCTGGAAAAGTGTTGGGGTTGTGAGGATATTTATAATTGGGTTTGAGGTTATAGAGTTATGACAATAAATAAACACGTTACGTGTTTTATTTATTTCATTAACTCTTAATTGAAATCCCCACATCGAATGATTAATTCCTTGACATGCGCCCACACTAATTATAATAAATATCATTTAATAAAATGATATTATTTCCTCAAAATCCTAACTGGAAAAACTATACGACGTGTAATCATTAATACATGACATGTACTCGTTTCCCATGAAAACTACATGGCGTGTACATTCAATGTACACGACGTGTTTATCTTGCTTTCATTTCTCTTTATTTCCTCCACCACATTTATTAGACTTTGAGTAATGGCTATTTATTTCTTAAATAAATGTAACTACATTACTCGCTAATAAATATATATTATTTCTCCCACAATATATTCTTTTGAATAACTAGTATCGAAATAAATGTGATCAGGCATACTTAAATAATTATTAAACTACAATTGGTAATAATATTTATTTAACTTGTTAAATTAATATTTAACTGAGATACATGGACACACTTAGTGTGTGACCCTCTAGGCCTCTTTCTCAGTGGCATTAGGCAGAGCCTGCCTAAAGTCCAAGGTTAGCGTCTAGTAACACGCCGGGGCACCCATAGAGAAAGAAGTTAACACCGTAATGATGTGTCACCTCATACGAATGCTTACCATGTAATATAATCCCTTTGTCACGATATCTCAAATCAAGCGGGCTACATGCTAGTTCCATCAACCCATGTGCTCGATTATTCTTTCTTTGACTTCCCGAAATCAAAATTTCCCATACCTTTCCACGACCATGGATTTATTTAGGCTATGTAAATTCCATCAAAGGGCATGATATATTTACTTACATTATGGAACAGAAGGAAAAAAAATCCTTTATCGCATTATCTATTAATGTAGTATCACTCGTGACACACCCAACGTATCCTACCTCGCTGCGAACAGTGTGTCATCACAGTTTTCGTCAATACATCTAAGTGAACGAGTTATAATACCCATTAATAATAATCTTAAATTCTAAGGACCAATACACACGTCTGCAGATAGGAACATCCAATGACACTATGAAATGTGGATTTTCTACTGGAGGGGCTCATTCTCATAATATCCTCCTGGATATTACTAAAGTAACACACAATGAGAAGGTGCCTCAAAGTTTTATGAGTCCTAACCTCTAATGGCCCGTATTATTTGTGTCCCTCAAATAACATCATCCGGCCATAGAACATATATTCAAGAATAGTGTTATGGCACTTCCAGGTTCTCATCATAGCAGGGATCCGCTATGACCCTTTAATGCAATAGCTATCCTTAGGATATTATCACATGCATTGTCACATAGAAGAATAATCAAGATGAGATAAGGTGTTTATTTAATGAATAAAGTAAAAAGTAGCTGGTTCTAGGCCACCAACTCTAACAGACTCCCACTTGGATTAGAGACAACTGCTAACAACTTTTAACCCGCTAGATCTCACATGATATTCATGCTTCTGCTGAGATAGGCATTTAGTCATGGGGTTCGCCACATTCTCTTCCATAGAAACTCTACTCACCGCAACTTCACCCCTTTGATAGAAATTCCTCAATAGGTGATACTTCCAGAGTATCTGCTTTGTCCGTTGATGTGAGCTTGGTTCTTTTGTAAGAGCCACCGCTGCAGTATTATCACAATACAACGTGATAGGATCTTTACTGCTAGGCACCACATCAAGATCCTAGACAAAGTTCAAAATCTATAAAACTTCCTTGGATGCATCAGAAGCCACTATATATTAAGACTCCGCTATAGAATCAGTGATAACTGGCTGCTTTGAACTCTTCCAACTCACAGCTCCTCCATTGAGACAAAAAACATATCCAGATTGCGTCTTCAGATTGTTCTGATCTGTCTGAAATCCAATATCAGCATACCCTCTGATGACAAGATTCTCGTCTCCTCCATACACTAGGAACATATCCTTAGTTCTCAGATACTTAAGGATAGTATTAACAGCAGTCTAATGCTGTTCTCCTGGATTTGATTGATATCTGCCTACCATGCTCAGTGTATAGGCAACATAAAGCCTGGTACATAACATGGCATACATGATGGATCCTATAGCCGAAGCGTATGGGATCTTACTCATTCTATCTTTCTTTTGTTGTGTCTGAGGACACATTTTCTTATAAAGATGTAGGCCATGTGACACTAGAACCAATCCTCTCTTGGATTGTTTCATACTAAATATCTTTAGTATATGGTCAATGTATGTACCCTGACTTAGTCCAAGCATCCTCTTGGATCTATCACGAATGATCTTGATCCCTAGAATGTAGGCTTCTTCACCCAAGTCCTTCATGGAGAAACACTTGTTCAACCAGTCCTTAACTGACTGTAAGGCTGGTACATTGTTTCCAATAATCAATATGTCGTCAACATATACTACTAGGATAATGATCACATTCCCATTAAACCACTTATAAACACATGGCTCACATTCATTATTAATGAAACCAAATTCCTTTATGGATTCATCAAATTGAATGTTCCATGACCTGGATGCTTTCTTTAATCCATAAATGGATTTCTACAACTTGAAAACCTGTTTGTCTTCACCTGGTGTCACAAAACCTTCTGGTTGTGTCATATAGACATCTTATTGAATGTTCCCATTATGGAATTCCATTTTGACATCCATCTTCCAAATCTCGTAGTCATGGTAAGCTGCTATGGAAAGTATGATTCTTATGGATTTAAATATGGAAACTGGTGAAAAGGTTTCATCATAGTCAATTCCTTGTCATTGTTTGAATCCTTTATCCACTAGCCTTGCTTTATAGGTGCTAACTTGACCTTCCATGTCCATTTTTCTCTTTAATACCCATTTACATCCAACAGGATTTACATCAACTGACTCATCAACCAGAACCCAGACTTGGTTCTGATACATGGAATCCATCTCAAAATTCATAGATTCCAGCATCTTGCAGCTTCTGAGCTTTCTACTGCTTCCTTGTAGGATAGAGGTTCATCATTGTCCAATATTAATTATTCACCATCCTCAGTGACTAGGAAACCAAATCTCTTTGGTTCCCTTAACTCTCTTGAGCTCCTACGCAATACTTGTGTTTCTGGAACCTCTTCCATGGGGACCTGTGAAACTTGTTCTTGTACCAACTCCTATGTATCTTGAGCATAAACTTCTTCGAATTCAATCTTGCTCCCACTATCCTTTTTGAGGATGTGCTCCCTCTCAAGAAATACGGCTTGTCTGGCAACAATCACTTTCTTGTCTAAAGGGTTATATAGGTAATATCCTTTATTTTCCTTAGGATATCCTATAAATATACACCTCATGCCCTGGGGTGCTAGTTTGTTGCCTGAGAAGGCCTTAACAAACACCTCACATCCCCATACACATGTGTGTGACAAAATGGTTTTCTTTCCATTCCACAACTCAGATGAAATTCCATTTTCCGCCTTAGTTGGTACTCAGTTTAATGTGTATGCTGCAGTTTGTAATGCATATCCCCAAAAGGATAATGGAATATCTGCATGACTCATCATTGACCTCACCATGTCCAACAAGGTGCGGTTCCTCCTTTCACTAACACCATTCCACTATGGTGTATAAGGAGGAGTGAGGTAAGATAGAATCCCAGACCCCCGTAGAAGATCGATGAACTCTTGGTTCAGATATTCTCCACCTCGATCCGATCAAAGTTTCTTTATCTTCTTACCAAGCTGATTATTTACTTCATTCTTGAATTCCTTAAATTTATCTAAGGCTTCTGACTTATACCTCATTAAGTAGACATAACCATATCTAATCAAATCATCAGTAAAAGTAATAAAGTAAGAATATCCACCTATAGCTTCTACTGAAAATGGTCCACACACATCCGTGTGCACCAATCCTAAAATCTCTATGTCCCTTTCACCTTGTCCACCGAAAGACATCTTGGTCATTTTACCTTGTAAACAAGTGTGACATCTATCAAGTGGTTTTAGCTCAGTAGAGTCTAAATAACCATCTTGGCAGAGCTTTGTCAAGCGTTTCTCGTTTACATGACTGAGACAGTGATTCCACAACTAGGTGATGTATGAGTCATGTGAGTTTGTTTCGTTATAGATTTCCAACACTTGGTTTTTTGTAATTTAATACATATAAACCATTATTTAAATGTGCCATACCATAATATACGTTGTTCTTATAAAAGAGACAACCCTTATTTCTAAAATTGAAAATAAATCCATCTATATCCAAACAAGATACATAAATTATGTTCTTGGTAACACTAGGCACATAATAACAGTTATGTAAAAACAAAATCATCCCAGTCGGCAATGAGAGGTGATAATCACCAATGGCCAATGCAGCCAGCCTCGCGCTATTGGCAGCTCGAAGATCCACCTCTCCTCTAACAATCTTTCTAAATCTACTTGGTTCTTGAATTTGAATACAGATGTGAGCCCCACAAGATGTATCTAATACCCAATGTGTAAAAATCGAAAGATTACACTCGATAACGAATGCACCTTTAGCATCCCCATGCTTCTGGGTGCAGTTCCTCTTCCAGTGGACTTGCTTGCCACATGTAAAACATACTGCCTCCCATTCCTTACCCTGCCTCTGGATCTTCCCCTTTTTGGAAGGACGACGCTCGGGGGATTTATTCCATTTATAAGTCTTTGGCCCCTTTTCCGTGTCCTTCCTTTTATTATTCACCATAAGAACCACAGGTTTGTCACACCCCATGTCCTTATCTACTTGGCGAATTAAGGTCAGAAGTTCTGATAGAATCTTATCATTGTTTCTCATGTTATAATTGACAATGAAGATAGAGAATGTCTTGGGCAATGATGATAGGATGAGATCTGTATGCAACTCATCCATGAACTTAATCCCTAAGATGTACAGGCGTTCAATGTAGCTAATGAGATTGACTAGATGAGGCCCAGCTAGCACAGACTCTCCAAGATTAGTTGTAAACAAAGTGTTGGAGATCTCATATCTCTCCTGTCTCACCTTCTCTTGGTAGAGATCCTTAAGGTGAGACATTATGCTATACACGTCCATGTTTTCATGTTACTTCAAGAGCTCATTAGACATGGCCAATAGCATGAAACACTGGACATATGTGGAATCATCCATGTGTTTCATATTGAGAGATAGTTCCTCATCACTAGCCTCTTTTCCATGATCAACTGGAATAGGCTCTTCCAACACATATAACTTCCTCTCATGGCGAAGGATGACGCATAAACACCTCTGCCACTCTTGTAAATTAGTGCCGGTGAGAAGGTTTTCCTTATCGAGTATGGTTCATAATGATATATTTTAATTCATTTTTCTTGCCATTTATACAAATTAAGATGAGCAAAGGTTTTAGTACTTTATTATAAAAATTGAGACAAATAAATAAATTAATACTTATTAGTCTCCCACTATTTTATCGAAATCCAATAGACCTCACCATTGACTTCAGAATATTCTGTTTCCTGAATATTCTAGTAAAAAGGATCCATATTTACCTTCACATTACCCCAACTAGGGTTGGTCAAGCAACTTGAAGGGTTTTAGGCAGGCATTCCAAATGCCAACTGCATTAACTTGTAGCTCCTTAATCCGCTGAGTGGACTCCCCAATCCTGAAATCCTTTTATTTTGGATTTCCTCAACCTTTGCCTCTTGGTCACACCAAGTCCTACTGTAACAGTCAACCCTTGATGCGAACCAAGTCAAGTCAACCCAAAACCTTGAATTATAATTCTCTGATAATTGAAAGTACCCCAACTAGGTTTGGTCAAGCACTTTGAACTATGGTTCAATTATAACAAAGATTATGGAAGCATATACCGACTTAATATTTCTTTGAGGGATTTTATCCTTATACGTAAATTTCCATTTTATTATCTTTGATTACATGCTTGTTAATATTAAGTGGGATATACATAAGTGATTAACCATGTCTAAGATGCAACGCCCTGACCCCAGTTGCCCATAGTCGGTGCATTATTTTAATACATTGACATGATTACAAGGAATCACGTCCCGAAGGACCGACCAGTTTAGCAGTCTTGGAAACACTGGATACATTCATAAAGTTTAAATTACATCATAAAAATGAAAACTACAAAAACATAGTCTCCATAGTCTATACTCATATCCCCACATACTTTCCCTACAGGTCATTCATAAATTACTTCTTCACATCTTGGAAAAAATAAAACATTGAAAGGGGTGAGCTCAGATGCTCAGTAAGGATAACAATAAAGCGGAGACTTTCATAAATAAACATAAACATTTAAGGCAATGTATAACTAAAATAAAATCCTTTTAAACTTAAAATTCATCATAATATGGCATAGATAAAATGAAATAGTGCCATTTACTTATTCACATGGATATTCTACTAGTCGAATAATCACATGAAATATCAATAACCAATTTCATAATGATGGAATGCATAATGCCAGACTATCATCACCACGTATCCAAGGCCTCATGCCAAGACTACAAATAAGATTTTGTCAAGGCCTCGTGCCAAGACACTAGTTTGTCTCATGAGACCTACCGATGCATCGAGGAGCTATAGCGGGCTCCACCCATCACTTATTAAGTCCAATGCATTCCTCATATGAACATGTTTAAACATAACATAAACATTCATATTAAAACTAGCATACGAAATGTCAATACTTTCTCCATAAACCATGAATGGTATAAAAATAACACATCCACAGTCAAACACATCACAAAAAATTCAATATAATATAGAAGTTTTGTATCATAATAAATAAACTTCAAATAAACTTAAAATCCATCAAAGGATGTTGACATAGATGAAATCAAAACTATTTGAGAGAAATATCTCTTTTTTTGAAATCATTTAAAAGTCATTCATTTATTAAGGAAGTAATTTAAAAGAGATTTTTGAATCAAAGTGTCCTATACCACTTTGAAACCTTTGAAAAGAAATATAATTTTAAAAAATTCATGTCCATATAAATAAATCCTTAAAATAATTTTGAAAACATGGAAATTAATTAAAAATATTTAGAAAGATAAATCTTTAAAACATTTAAAATTCTGATTCTGATAAAGAGTACCTTTCAGAAATTCTTAAAATATTCATTTTGAAATCATTTAAAAGTCACATAATTATAAAATAAAACATTTACTTTGAAAATATCCTTATAAGATTGTAAGGGAAGCTTCTAAGATTTTATAACGGTGGAAAATAGCCGCACCCGCCGTATAAGTTAAAAAAGACATTCTTACCTTAATTCTGTCGAAAAGGTTAAAAAAGACCTTGTTTGGAAAACGACGGAAAGATTCCTTTATAAACCTCTTATAAAAATTAAAACAAGGGTATAAATGAATTTAACCCATATTCCGTAAAATAGTAAGAATGTTTTGAAATACATTTCTAAGAAACATGGATGTGGATGATAAATAGGTCCCAGTAGATAATTACGTATAAACAACCTCAGATAATGAAGAGATTGTGAAATAAACCCTTACCAATTTGGTAACTTAAGAAACACACACCCCATGAAAGAGGTATCATACAATGAATATGTAAATACACATAAATTAAAGTGTATTACATAAATAATAAAATTATGGGCAGTATATACACCACACAAAAGGTAATAGTGGCAATATGGCATGAATCTCACGGGAATAAGGAGTGAGATGAAAACCCCTTACCTTGTACTTTTCCTTAGTAGATGGTATGTTAAACTCCTGTATAATAGTTAAAACATTGTTATTAAATTATAAAAGAACCATAAACATAATTATGATATCATACATGATCTAATAATGCTTTGTTAATAATAGTTTAGTATTATCGTCGTTTCGGGTGTTAACTTACTCGTTTTCTTTTATATGTTTTGTTACATAAGTCATGTTTGTTATGGATATATTGTATCTTATTCATATCCAGAATGATATAAAGTTATTAAAAATTACTTTTAATCATCAAATGAGAATTATTCTTGAATGGATACGATGGGGAATGAATCTCATCGCGTTCGTGGAGACGGTAGTCCGTACGTACGCACGAGCGAAAATATCATTCTTTTGATATTAAAATAATATATAATTGGATGTTATATCATATATAAAGAATAATTTTTATGTTATATTTATTATTTACATGAATTACACATCATTATTATACCCATCCAAATAATAATATATTGAATAACAATTACACCACGACAGACAGTAAGCCGTACGTACGCACGTATGGTGACATGTCATTCAAAGGATGGATAGAATAATGAATGTGGTTGTACCATATTTATAATAACATCACAGTATATAGGAGATAATGAAGTTATTATTTTATAATGGTAATAACAAATAAAGAAGAAGTTGAAGAAGAAATGAACTTGGAAAAGGGTGGTGAAAACATTACCTCTTCTTCGGGTTCTTCCTTTTGATTTGATCAAAAGGGATCTTTAGGTTGGCTTTCTGATCAAACTAAGGCCTCTAGGTTGAAGTGAGGGAAGTTGAGAGAGTATTTGGGTAGGGTTTGGTCGAACCAAAATGCTTTGAAGGTGTGAAGAATTGGTTAGAAGTGGTGTCCTTTTATAAGGGGGAGGAGGGGCACCTTAGGAAAATCAAGAAATATTATTTTATAATAAATTCATATTCGGTTTATAATGGCTCTAAAGTGAATTATTTAAAGGTTAATGTGGGAATGGGTATAAAACCACTCGACCAATATAATTTATATAGGTTTGGGTCATTATATTAACCTTATCTTTTAGTTTTAACTCTTAGTTAATTAGTTTGACACTTACCATGTCACTTTGTATTTTTATATTATATAGTTAATAAACTTACTATATACCTCAAAGATACCCCAAAGTGGTCCATTAATGATACAAATATCATGATATAAGTCTCTTGTCCGAACCTTAGATTTTTAGGAATTTAATATCAATTAATAATATAATATATTTTTAAAGACTCTTTTATGTCAATTTTGACTCTATTGGGTATTTTGTTTTTTATAAATTCATAAAAGCATTATTACTTTGACAAAAATTTATATAAACAATCATAATATGTCATAGTAACCTATAAAAATATTGGAAGTTATAAAAAATCTCAAATTACATTTATTTTGGTATTTATAATATCAATTATCTTAATCCTTCATTAATACGGTAATTACTACATCATCATTGTGTCATAAATAAATTAAATTATTTAATGTCTAAAAATTATAAATAAAATAAAATTATGTAGGAAATGTTTTTATCTTTATAATGAATATTTATAGTCTAAATTTAAACATATATAACCCTATTTAAAATTGTTTTTCTAATATATATATGCTTATGTCTTTTTTGTATTTATTTTAACTTAATTAATATAAAGTGTCCCTATCACCTACAAGTGGCTCCATGAGGTCCCAAAATCGACCCAAAGATGCCAATGGTCGGACATGTATCAACCAATAATGTTAGGACACATTTTAGGGTAATTTATTATTATTATAATATTATTTTTTAACCCTTATTTACCGGATTTACCCTTTAACCATGGTAAATAAAATATTTACCGAAGTAATTATTCAAAATGTCTAAAAATAAAAGTTACCTATTTAAAAAATTTGGACATCCTGATTCTAAATATGGAATCCATTTTTCCAAATTCAAAACACAAAAGTGGCAGAAATTAATTTAAAATTAATTCCCGCTGTTAAAACAAAAAGCGTGTTTTTAAGATATAATAACTATCAAAAGATTGAAACTTGTTTATGTCCGGTTTAATTGTGAAATTATGTCCAATGACCAAAATTTTATTAAATGGTAAAAATATATTCTAAATATACTTTAAAACCACTAAAATTCATAATTTATCACTATTAATTATTTCGATTAAAAAAGTTGTTTTAAATTAAAATTTAGTAATTTTCACTATTCATCAAAATATGAAAGTTATCCGAAAAGCACCAAAATTTCACCCTAAGCTAATTTCGATATTATGAATCCAAAAATGAAGTCTATTTTGAAAGATAAATTTATAAAATTTCAAAAAGTGGGTATTACTATTCATAACGGCTAGTTTGATTGGTTGTGGTGTGTGTTAGAACTCGAAGTTGCGTACAACACACGCTACTGTATTATTCAAAGTGAAGCGTATTGTGGAAGCTTGGGGTGTTACATAAGATAATATTTACGCATAATCCAGTCTTATTTTAGTTCCATCTTGCATGCTTGTTTAGTTCATTAATTGTGTGATCGTGACAACACATCCACAATAAATAAACCATGCAACTGACAGAAATAAAATAAATGGTATGATCATGAGCTTATTCTATTGGTTATTTTATCTAGTGGTTGATAAACTAACCCAATACCTAGGGGAGAAACACCTTGAACCTTTCGGGTTCGTGTTTACAACTTTCCACCTGTCCACCTTTGTATCTCCTTGGGTTGGTTTCACCTTGGATCCTGACTTGATCCGCCTATACTAGCTTGGGAGCTCTATCCATTACATATGCATTTATCTCACACGCAGGTGAGGGGTAAAAGGGGTTTTACATAAAAGAAACCTTGGGCACGCAGGCCCTACATATTAACGAGGAGAAGGCTCAGAGGCCAAAAAATTTAATTTAAATAAATAAATTAAAAGAAACCATTCACATACAAAGGTCTTGGTCTAGCTCATGATCATCCATACATACAACAATATTACGCATTAATAAAACTAGCATTCAATTATTTAATCATTCTTGATTAAGATAAATCACGCTCTAATCAATTAATTATGTTTAATTAATCAATCCTTTTATCTTAAACCCTTTTTCTAAATTTCCTTGAGATTCTCATCCATCATAATTTTAAACAAATAAATTCATTTAAAATTATATTTGTATGTAACTTGTACCTTGGAGTCAACCTGGTGAATTCCCATTCATTACGCAGATGTTAAATTAAACACATATATATAAAACACCTATCACATGTTGTGCCTCAGCTTTATGCCTGCACTATGGTACACGCCTCAAGGATTTTATAATATAATAATAAATTTTAATAAATCTGCATAATTTGGATGAGTACACGGCGTGTAGTTCCGACTACATGGCGTGTACTTTTGTTCACCTTCCATCTGAAGTACATGCCCAGGGACATGGCGTGTGGATGTACTTCATAAATTTTCAGAGTACACGGCCTGTTCTTTTGGACACACGTTGTGTAGTATCCGTGTTACACGGTTTCTAGCTGGGCAAGCCATGTATGGGGTACACGGTCTAACCCTAACCCGAAGGGACTACACGCCATGTTCAGTTGGACCACACGACGTGTAATTTGGAAACTGTATACCACCTATTCCTGGTCAACACTCGGTGTCATAAATGACTTAGATATGATCCAATACACGGTCTGATTTGGCGGATCAGTCAAGGCATTGAACCTAGACTACACGGAGTGTACTTTCGAATACACACTATGTATTCTGGTGTTGTACGGCCAGGAGCATTTGGAACCTCTGGATGAGTTCCTCTATTTTATTTTAATCAAAATTAAAAGAAAAATTTGTTTCTGTAAGGTGAACGAGAAACGAGAGGGGAGAAACAAATCTTGAGATTCAGATTTAAAGAACGATTAACTTGAATTGAAGAAACTAAACTATTAAATGCGTAAATCACCAACAAAAAACTAAATAATTATAATCAACAATATGATCCCTCTGATACCACTTATAGGTTCCGGGCGCAGCGGAAGCGCGTTGGTGGGTTTTCCCAACTTTAATTTTAAACTTAACAATGATCAATCCGAGATCCGTCACGATAATAAAAAAAGAAGAAAAAAGAAATAGGGAGTCCCGGAATCATAAAGACAGGATCATCATATGTTGGATATAATTAATTTAATTAATTGACAAGAATTACCTTGATGGAATTCTTTCTTCGTTGATGTCTCCGATCACAATCCGATGTGATTCGTCGTTACGTCACAAAAGCCAAGTATATAATTCCTCTAGTGGTGATCCACTCGTGCACCACGTATCTCTGAACGTCGCTAAAGGAATATTTAGGTTCTAGCGCGGAGAAGCCTTTGCTTGCGTTGTCCGCCTTAGATCACCTTGATCCAATGGAGGAGGATCTCTCTCAGTCTTGAGAGCGTTCTTGGAGGAAGGAGTTCTTTCAGTCTTGAGAGAATTCTCCAGAATTATTGTGCACAATGATTCTCTCTGGAAAAGTGTTGTGGTTTTGAGGATATTTATAATTGGGTTTGAGGTTATAGAGTTATGACAATAAATAAACACGTTACACGTTTTATTTATTTCATTAAATCTTATTAAAAACCCCCATGTCGAATGATTAATTCCTTGACATGCACCCACACTGATTATAATAAATATCATTTAATAAAATGATATTATTTCCTCAAAATACTGACTGGAAAAACTACACGGATTGTAATCATTAATACATGGCGTGTACTCATTTTCCATGAAAACTACACGGCGTGTACATTCAATGTACACAATGTTTTTATATTGTTTTCATTTTTCTTTATTTCCTCCACCACATTTATTAGACCTTGAGTAATGGCTATTTATTTCTTAAATAAATGTAACTGCATTACTCGCTAATAAATATATATTATTTCACCCACAATATATTCTCTCAAATAACTAGTGTAGAAATAAATGCGATCAGGCATCCTTAAATAATTATTAAACCACATTCGGGAATAATATTTATTTAACTTGTTAAATTAATATTTAACTGAGATACATGGACACACTTAGTGTGTGACCCTCTAGGCCTCTTTCTCAGTGGAATTAGGTGGACCCTGCCTAAAGTCCAAGGTTAGCATCTAACAACACACCAAGGTACCCATAAAGAAAGAAGTTAATGCCAAAATTATGTGTCACCTCATATGAACACTTACCATGTAATATAATCCCTTTTTCACGATATCTAAAATCAAGCGGGTTGCATGCTAGTGCCATTAACCCATGTGCTCGATTATTATTTCTTTGACTTCTCGGAATCAAACTCACCCATACCTTACCATGTACATGGATTTATTTAGGCTATATCAATTCCATCAAAGGGCCTAAGATATCTACTTTTTTTATAGAACAGAAGGGACAAATCCTTTCTCGCATTATCTATTAATGCAGTATCACTCGTGACGCACCCAACGTATCCTACCTCGCTGCGAACAGTGTGTCGTCACAGTTTTTGTCAATACATCTAAGTGTGTGAGTTGTAATACCCATTAATAACAATCTTAAAGTCTAAGGACCCATACACACGTCTGCAGATAGGAACATCCAATGACACTATGAAATGTGGATTTCCTACTGGTGGGTCTCGTTCTCATAATATCCTCCTGGATATTACCTAGGGCGCACACTATGAGAAGGTGCCTCAAAGTTTTATGAGTCCTCACCCCTAATGGATTTTATTATTTGTGTCCCTCAAATAACATCATCCGGCCATTGAATATATATTCAAGAACAATGTTATGACACTTCCAGGTTCTCATCATAGTAGGGATACGCTATGACCCTTTAATGCAACATCTATCCTTGGGATATTATCACATGCATTGTCACGTATAAGAACAATCAAGATGTGATAAAGTGTTTATTTAATGGATAAAGTACAAATTAGTTGGTTCTAGGCTACCAACTCCAACAAGGTATCCCTCCGAGAGGTCCGAAGTGAGATCCTCTATCCATTCTTGACCCTAGGTAATGTCAGGTATCGATGTGACTACTCTTACAAGACTTCGATCCTCTACTTAGCAGGTGAATCTGGATGAGTCATGGTATCCTCCAAGGACCTGGAAGTGATCCTCATCTGAGTATCATGATCTTTCCACACTCAGGAGTCTGTTCTCCTGGAATGAGTGTATTTATCTCTCGTAACCTTTCCTAGCGAATGATACTTCTTGGATGGACGTTATCAGATCTATAAGACTTGAGGAGTGAGTTCTTCCGGATGAGTGATTTTTTGAACCTTTGAACTGAATCCCTAGAGGGGGTAAGCTGTTGTGCGACTCGTCTCTAGACCACGGTTCTGGGTTTGAGTATTTATGGATTGTGTTTCTCTTACTATATGTTCAGTTGACATATACTATGTAGAGCTGAAAATACCTTTAATTTGTGTATTTATTTTTGGTTTTTGGGGTCCTATACTAAGTATTGTTATAATCACCCTTTCATGAGCTTTGACCTCACGTGTTGTGTCTTGTGCAGACGAGAGACCTTTTGACGAAGTCCAAGGCAAACGAGGATCAGACCGAGCTTTCTGAGTTCCCCATAGGCTGAGGTGTTCCTACGGCTACGAGTAGCAATCCCAATACCTCTTTGTTCTTACAAGTTTGACTTTGTAGTTTGAAGACTCTTTTTTTGGTGGGCTTGTATTCTGGCCCAGTTTAATTTCAGTACTTTACTTTCCATCATACTCTATTGGTTGAGTTTAGTTGTATGCATGAATTTTGTTCCTTAGTGGTTTTTTTACATTTATGCATTTGTGGGATTGGAGGTCTGTGTGTGTGTATAGGTACTTAGGCAATGCCTCCTATGTTAGTGATATGCCTACTCAATGCTAGTCACCATCCCCTGGCCTATTGGATGCAGGCTTGGGGAGTCGCGGCGTAGGCCCCACTGGGACGGGTCGTGACCCAAACCCATATCTGTTTTGTCTCATGAGACCTACCAGTGCATTAAGGGGCTATAACAGGCCCAAACCATCACTTAATAAGTATAATTAATTCATAATATTAATGGGGTGAAACATAAACAACATATACATATGAAATGTAAATAACTTTCCTTAATCAGTCATTATCACTAACCATTCTGAGTAATATGGTGAATGATATCAATATAGCACATCCACAGTCAAACTGATCATAAACCATTTAATAAAATATGGTTGATGATATCATAAAATATCAATACAAATTAAGAATAAGATAAAACAAAGGGTGTTTAAATAGATGAAAATACTCCAATAAAACCATTGATGAATTCTTGAGAGAAATGCCCTTTTTTACTTTGGAAAGAAGATTTCTTTTGGAAAATAATTTGTATTTGTAATAAAGTCATATTGTAACATGTATATCCCATAAAATAAAAGGCAGGGACAATGAAATTATATTTTAGGCATAAATAATTTCCAACTTAAGGGAAAACCTGTAAAAATAATATTTAAGAAACTTTATAAATGAGCCACTTTAGTTCAGTTTAAGGGAGAATACTAAAGAGTCTTTAAAACAGACAAAGATATAATTTTTGTATAAAACCATAAATGAAAAAAGATATTCTTTAATGATAAAATGAGTGATTTTATAAAAATAATGGTTTATTAAAAATATATTATGTATTACACTTGAAAATAGGTAAGAAACTGGGAAGTTCCCTTAAATCAGACTTACTTATTGGGAGGAATTGAAAAGAGAAACCTTATAAAACATGTATTATACCATCAAAGAAAGGTAAAATGATCTTGATACATGATTTTGTAAGATATAAACAGAATTTATAATAATTAATTATAAATAATGAAGAATTACATTGGAGAAAATAGAGAGAAATCGTATCTCGAAGAAAAAATGAAGGTTCGGGAAGAAACCCTTACCTTATGTCCGAAAGCATTCTACACTTGTACTTAATATCCTTTATAATGAAATTAGATTCATTAATAATTTAATTAATATCCTATTAAATATGTATTTTATTTATTATAATTTTATTATGTTCATTTATACCCTTTTTGATGAGTTATAGGATTCAATTTCTTTGTTCAAAGTTTTCGTTTCCTTGGTTTTCATGATTGATTTACTTGTATATATGTGAAAAAGATCATGTGAAATGAGAATAAATATATAGAATTAAAGTTATATATTATTAATTAAATTCTATAATATTGAATGGTTATATAATTCATTTGGTTATTTGGGGTGATGATAAATCATTAGACAAGACATTAGTGATAAGCGTTTAGAATATTTTGGCATTTTTTGATCATCAAAAATTAGTTTTGTTTCATTAATTAATATCATGTATATATAATGGCTCCAAAAAATTACATTGTATTTAATAGATATATTATATTCTGGTTTAACCAAAAATATAGTTTTATGACCAGCCTTAAAGGCGGTAATGTAAATTGAAAACTCGTCATCCTTGAATGCAATAAATCAACACATCACAGATGATATTTTCATCTTTAGTACAAAATAAGAGGGGAATAGAAATGATTATGGGTTGTTCCATTAACATAATAAAATTCTAGTATATGAAATATACTGGAGTTATCATGTCCCATGGATAAGGGGATGTGAGGAGAGAATAAGAAAATAAAATAAAATAAAAAAAATTAAAAGAGAGAGAAAGGTGATTTTACCTCTTGAATTATTCTCCTTGAGAATCTCCTTAAGAAAATTGGTTTTGTTCTTTTGTTGAGACCAAAACATCCTGGATGCGGGGAAAAGTCATGAGAAGATTATTTGTCAGAAATTGGACAAGCTTCAAGTCTTAAGAGGTGTGAGTAGAAGAGCTGGTGAGGGTTGACATTTATAGTGGAGGAGAGAGGCATTTTTTAAATATTCTATTCATTTTTTTTATTATTTTTGGCTCAAGACTATGAATAGTTTTGATTATTGTGACTAAATATTCTAAGGAGTGCATTTTATTTCAAACTAATGGTTTCTTACATAATTTATGATGTTTTAATTCATGTATTTGTCTTAAAATGTTAAATACCGTAAATTACAGTATTTTTAATTCATTAGAAATTCAACTATTTTAGAAAAATACAAAAAATTCACCTTAACAATTTTTCAACATGTAGAATTAAAAATGGACTCTATTTTATGAAAATAATTTTATAAATATGTAAAATTTAATTTTTAAATAAAATCATCATTTACTCGAAAAATATAGATTTTAAAATTATAACTGATTTTATGACACTTTAAAAAATTAATTAAGGTCTCATAAAACTATCTCATAATCATAAGACAAAAAAATATATTAAATTATTAATCTATTTTTTGAAAATAAATTTTCTTTTAAACCATTATATTAATTATAAAATTGTAAATAAACATTTATGTTTCATAGAGATACTAATAATTAATTTATCATTTTTAGTATATTTACTTACTTATTCCATGATATAAATATATCATAATTTAATTTTTGATATACCTAAATTTTATTTATACATGCATAGGTTATATCAAATTAAAATTGTAAATAGAATTTTAATATAACAAAATTGACAGTTTTATAAAAATCGGTATTTTTCACTATTCATTGGAAAATAAATATTTTTAGAAAAATACCAAAATTTCACCCTAAGATAATTTTGACATTAAAATTTTAAAAAAGAAGTTTATTTTGTTCAATAGAATTTATAAAAGGTTCAAAATTTAATTTTAAAACAAGTGTTCCATTAAAATGTGGTAAAATTGCCTTTAGAAAAATAGTCTTTTATGCGTAAGATTTGATTTATTATTAAATTATGCCTATAAAATCATTTTTATGAATGTAAAAACATTTGATTAAATATATAATATATAAATTTCATAATTTTTTTAATACTTTTCATTCCCACCAATTTAACAGCCAGGTTATAACGACCATTTTAAAATAATGATATTTAATTGTATATCATTGTTCGTTTAAGATTGGTGTTTTGTGAAACCTATGTTATTGAATAAATTAAATTTAAATGGATATATATCATAAAATATATGGGTTTTACATTATCTTCTCCTTCAATAAATTTCATCCTCACAATTTGAAATTTTACTTCAAAAATAAAAGGTTAATAATTCCAAATTCTTTTGTGGGAAACCCACATCGGAAACAGGGTTAATAAAATAAAATTTTAATAAGAGGTAAAGGGAAACAAGGAGGTCACAAAAAAACTAGGATTTTAGGTAGGAAATCATTAGTATAAAGTGATAACATGGACATGGAAGATAAATCTAACTATCATGTTCTGATAGAGAGTGATATAAAACATGGTCATTAGAAAGTTAACCATCACAAAACCATAAATCCGTGATTTGTTAGAAGACCATTGATTTATTAGAAATAAAAGTAAATGGATAACATTTTTGTTCCAAAATATTTTTCCTAAAGTTTAGGGATCCTTTTAATATTCAGATAAGAACTTGAGAAAATAAACTTACTTGATTACTTTCTATGTCATAAGCACAATCTCATCCTTTGGTTATGATTTGATCTATTTTCACTTCATAACTTACACCTGATAATGAATGTTCAAGATGAATTATTCATGCCTAAAACACTTTTAATGAATCATATGGTCATTAAGTCATTCCTTCTACTTTTAAATGTTTACTGAATCCAAGAAGGTTAGCATATGTTATCAATGAATAATAATTTCCAAAGTTTATCTTGATCCATTCCATAATTTTCTAATCTTAAGGCTCATCTAAAACATGTCTATCAACATTCAATGAAAAAAAATTTAGAAGGAAGGTCACTAAATTTCCAAAATCAAAATAATATAATATTCTCCAAATAATGTAGCTTTTAACCCCACATTATGAATATCTTAATTTCCTTAAAAACTTAATGAAAACATGTATTCTTTCAAATCTTTAAAGTTGTACTGCAGTATAATCCTTATATATCTCATGATTATTATAACCAGAATATCATAACATAATTCTTGAATAAAAAAACACATCAATTATTCTACTTCAACTACAGTAACAACATAATCTTGACCTTGAATCCTTTTCTCCATCTGAGCTATGTTTCCTTAATGCTTGTGACATTCATTTGTGTAGTTCCCCATATCCTTATAGTTGAAACATTTCACATTTACAACTACTTTCTTTCCCTCACATTCATGATCCTGGTGACCTTTCACTCCACACTTGTAACAAACTTCCATTCCATTTAGGTAAGTAACTAGGTGTTTTACCCCACAATTATCACATGTTGGAAAATCCTTCTTTCCATTTTTTCCTTTTATTTTTCGCTTTCTCTACCATTCTATTCTTATCTAGATTTCCATTAAAGTCGTAAGACTTAGAATATTCTTTTTATATTTTGATATCACATGAGATTATATCCTTGTATAATGAGAATGTTTGGGAAACTAGTTCCCTTTATAGAATTGGCTTAAGTACATCAAAGAAACGGTCAATATTTCCCCTTGGATTATGTATATAGTCCATGACATTCCATGCTAACTTTGTAAAGTTGGATTCATACTTAGAAATGTTTTCATCCTCTTTATATATCAGAATCAATAATTTTATCTCCATATCTACTCATTGTTCTATAGGAAAATATTTTCAAAGGAAAGTTCCTTAAAATCCTTCCATTCCATGTTTCCAATTTCCTCTTCATCCTTAGTGTTTTGAATCAATGACCACCATTGATCCATATCTCCTGAGAGATGATAAACTGCCATGATAACTTTCTTCTTTTTGTTACTTCCCAAAGCAAGAAATATCTTCTCTAAGGAACTTATAAATCACTAATCTACAAATGGGTTTGTATTCCCATTTAATGATGGAGGTTGTTGTTGCATGAAGTGGTATAAAATTGTTACACCACGTTGTGGATTGGTATTCTCCATGCGAGTAAGGTTATTTCTCATAACCCAAGTCAATTATCCCAATATAGTTATAATTTTTTCAGCTCTAGCTACATATCTATCTCTAATATCATTATCTTCCACAGAAGGAAAATCCCTACATGGAATACGTGTATTGATATAGTTTAAATTCCTTTCAATAAACACCATTTCTAAATAATGACATACACTAAATTAGATTATGGATCATAATTCATAATTTTGAACTAGCAAAACACTTAACATAAACTGGAAATTTATGCATAACTAATATCATAATCATAAAAATGGTTTCTTTGGGGACATGTTAAATTTTAAATCATTAATAATGGTTTATAAATAAAATATGAATTATCCTAACCATATCCCCCGGGAGTGTAAAACCGGGTGCATAATAAGACCCATTATTGTGTACAAGGTTATGCTGAGTTAGGCTCGACACACTTTGTTAGTGTTGTTACCCCTATGTACATCTGTTCTAGAACCACGTCTACTTGTAGTATCTAGATATGGATAAATTAATAGAAAGACCCACATAATATCTACCTTACCAAAATTCTAGGATATTATTTTATTCTTATCCTCAAAGTCAATCATAGGGTTATATTTCTAAATATATGTTTTCTAAATCTAGTTTCCAAAGTTTTTACTAAACTTCATCAGATACCAACTATAAAAACCCTTACCTGAGTATCCCGGAGCTAGTGCCTTACTTTATTACATTGGTACTATGAACAAGTGTTCTCTTCCCAAAGGATATAATAGTTTAGTAGATTTGGAAATCCAGATACCTACATAAGTTTTACATTACAACTTGAAAGAAAAAATAACATAACAACTCCATTGGAAACATAAATAAACTCCTAGGTTATCCTTGCAAGTCATTCATAATATACATTTTCGCATCCTATAGAACAATAAAACTTAAAAAATGGGTGAGCTCATATACTTATTAAGGGTAAATAATATAGCATAAGATATCATAAACATAAACAATAATTCAAGGTGAATGACTGAAACACATGCCTATAAAATTTAATCTTGAGCATAATATGACATGAATAAAACATGAATAAATAATTCCATATAAATAATCACATGAAAATTAACCATGAATATTATATTAGTATAATAATAACATTATTTATCAATTACTAATATCATAATGAGGCAATTCATAATTCTAGACATCTGAAACATACCGTCGAGGCCTCGACCAAGACATATGAAAATAAATGGTTAAGGCCTCATCCAAACCCATATCTATTTTGTCTCATTAGACCTAAAAATTCATAAAGGGGATATAGTGGGCCCAAAATATCACTTACTAAGTCCAATTCATTCCTCATATGAATGGTGTGAAACATAAATAATATATACATACGAAATTTAAATAACTTTCTCCAATCAGTAAACATCATCACTTACCATTCCGAGTAATATGGTGAATGGTATCGAGATGACACATCCATAGTCAAACTGATAATAAAAAATTTAACAAAATGTGGTAGATGATATCATAAAATATCAATCCCAATTAATCATAATATTAAAAAAAGGGTGTTGAAATAGATTAAAATACCTTTATAAAATCATCGAGGAATTCTTGAGAGAAATACCTTTTTTTTACTTTAGAAAGAAGAGTTCTTTGGGAAAATCATTTGTATATTTTATAAAGTAATATTGTAACATTTTTATCTCATAAAATAAAATTAATGGACAATGAAATTATATTTTAGGAATAAATTATTTCCAACTGAATTGAAAACATATAAAAAGAGTATTTAAGAAACTTTAGAAATGAGCTGCTTTAGTGCAGTTTAAGGGAAAATACTAAATAGTCTTTAAAATAGACAAAGGAATAATTTTTGTATAAAATCAGAAATGAAAAAGTTAGTTTTTATGATAAAATTATTTATTTTAGAAAAATAATGGTGGATTAAAAATAGATTATGGAGTGCACTTGAAAATGGGTAAGAAACTGGGAAGTTCCCTTAAATCAGGCTTGCTTATCAGGAGGAATTGAAAAGAGAAACCTTATAAAACATGTATTATACCATAAAATAAAGATTAAATGATATTGATACATGAGTTTGGAACATATTCACATAATTTATAATAATTATATATAAATAATGAATAATTACATTGGGGTAAAGAGAGAGAAAACGTAACCTGAATGAGAAATGGAGCTTTGGGAAGAAACCCTTACCTTATATCTGAAAGCATTATGAAATTATACTTAACATCTTTGATAATGAAATTATATTCATTAATAATTTAATTAATAACATATTAAACATGTATTTTACTTATTATAATTTTATTAAGTTTATTTATGACCTTTTTGATGAGTTATAAGATTCAATTTCATCGTTTAGAAGAGTTCGTTTCCTGGGTTTTCACGATTGGTAAACTTGTATACATGTACGAAAGATCATGTGAAATGGGAATAGATATCCAAAATTGAAGTTATATTTTATTATAGAACTTACATAATATTGAATGGTTATATAATTAATTTGGTTATTTGGGGTGATGATGAATCATTAGACAAGACGTTAGTGATAACTGTTTAGATTATTTTGGCGGTTTTTTGATCATCACAAACCAGTTTTATTTCATTAATTAATATCATGTATATATAATGGTTCTAAAAAATTAAATAGGATATAATACATATATTATAATATTTTTTAACCATAAAAATTATTTTATGACCAATCTTGAAGGTGGTAATGGAAATTGAAAACTCGTCTTCCTTGAATGCAATAAATCAACATATCACATATGATATTTTCATCTTTAGTAAAAAAGGAGAGGGGAAGAGAAAAGATGATGGATTGTTCCATTAACATAATAAAATTAAAGTATATAAAATATAATGGAGTTATCATGTCACTTGGATAATGTAAGGTGAGTATAGAATAAGAAAAGAAAAGAAAATAAAATAAATTAAAAGAGAACGGAATATGATTTTACCTCTTGAATTCTCCTCCTCGAGAATCTCCTTAGGGAAATTGGTTTTGGTATTTTGTTGAGAAAAGAACCTCCTAGACATAGGTAAGAGTCTTGGTAAGAGTCTTGGATAGAAATTGGACAACATTCAAGGTGTAATAGGTGTAAAGAGAAGAAGTGGCGAGGGGTGGTATTTATAGTGGAGGAGAGGAGTGTTTTTTAAATATTTTATTCATTTGTTTATTATTTTGGATCAAGACTATGAATAGTTTTGATTATTGTGACTACATACAGTAAGAAGTACATGTGATTTTTAAATAATGGTTTATTACACCATTAATGATGTTTTAATTCACGTATTTGGCTTAAAATTTTAAATAACACAAATTACCGTATTTCACTATTCATATTTTTTTTAACTATTTTAAAAAAATCCCAAAAATCCACCTTAAAAATTTTATGAAATTTATAATTAAAAAATTGAATCCATTTAATGATTTTTTTTCTAAATATGTGAAATTTAATTTTTAAATAAAACCATCATTAACTCAAAAAATATAGATTTTAAAATTATAACCGATTTTAGGACATTTTCAAAAATTAATTAAAGTCTCATAAAATTATATTATAATAAAAAGACAAAAAAATATTAATTTTTGAATCTATTTTTGGAAAATAAATTTTCTTTTAAATTATTATATTAATTATAAAATTGTAAATAAACATTTACATTTCACAAAAATACCAATAATTAATTTATCATTTTAATACATTTACTTACTTATTCCATGATATAAATATATCATAATTTCATTTGTGATATACATAAATATTATTTATAAATTCATAGGTGAGATCAAATTAAAATCATAAATATACTTTTAATATAATGAAATTGACAGTGTTATAAAAATCGATATTTTTAACTATTCAATGAAAAATAAATATTTTTAGAAAAATACCAAACTTTCACCCTAAGATAAATTTTGACATTTTGATTTTAAAAATTAAGTTTATTTTATTTAATATAATTTATAAAAGGGTCAAAATTTAATTTTAAAACAAGTGTTCCATTAAAAGGCGGTAAAACTACCTTTAGAAAAATATAGTCTCTTATGTGTAAAATTTGGTTTACTCTTAAATCATGCCTATAAAATCATTTAGATAAATGTAAAAAATTTGATTAAATATATAATATATAAATTTCATAATTTGGTTAATACTGTTCATTTTCTCCAATTTAAGGGCTAGGTTATATGAGTCATTTTAAAATAATGATATTTAATTGTATATCATTGTTCGTTTAAGATTAGTGTTGTATGAAACATATGCTATCAAAGAAATTAAATTTAAAGATAGAAATATCATAAAATCATGGGGTGTTACACTGAAAGCTTAAAATGTGACATCAAATAAGAAAGAATCGCCTGAGAAACTACTTTGATAAGAGTTTGTTTTCATTCCTTTGAAATATTCTTACCCATCCACCCTTAGATATGCTTTTACACCTTGTCTTAAAAAGGTGGAAAAATATATATTTTTATCTCCTTGGAAAAGTAGGGAGGATCATATATTTTTGTTGTTTTTCAAACACCTTTATACCACATATACAATACTAAATCTCTTTCCTATAATCCTATAAACATTTACAAAAAGAAATTTTAGATTTGTGTAGATTTGGAAAAATTAAATTTTTGACTAGATGCCTTCGCATATGTCTCAATAATGTGCATAATCATAGAACACTCTTGGGAAGTAGCTATGAAAAAAGGATACATTCATCATCAAAGAACAAACAAGTGATGAGAAGAGAGTGACAATAAACCTTAACACCATAGATAAAACCCTTTTCTACAACATGGATTAAGATTATAGAGAAAACATCAGAACTAAGAATGAATAAATATGGTGAAAGTGGTTATCCTTGGTGTAAGCCCCTAGAGGCAAAGAAGCTTTTATTGAATTATCCATTCACATTAACTTTGAATGAAACCTAAGAAACATAATTCATAATGTCACAAATCCATTTAGTCCCAAATCCTAATCTAGAAAGCACATGCTCTAGGAAAGACCACTAAAATATATATAACTCCTTTGTAATACAATATTGAGGTCCATCACCCCCTTCTGGATTTAGGAGTTTTCATCTAATGAAAAATATCATGAGAAATAATGACATTATCTGTAATGATCCTTTTTGGAACAAATGCACTTTGATGCTCAAAGATAATGTAAGGAAGAACATTACACAAAAAATTGGACAAAATTTTAGAGAATATATTATAAACCACATTAAAAAAACAAATAGGTTTTAATTTATAAATATAAATAGGATATGAAACCTTGGGAATGGGAAAAATAGGAGTCTCATTAATTCTTTCAAATGTAGAATAACCCCTCCAAAGATCTCACATGAGTTTATATAAAACCCAATAATATTCTAGAATCTTGTAAAGAAGATAGAATGAAAACCATTAGGTCCTAGGGATTTAAAACAATGGATACTTTTTAACACTTATATAATATCCTTCAAGAAAATTTGGGATGTTTTTTTAAAAAAGTTTTTTATTTTTTGAAAACTATTTTTTTTTGAAAAAGAATGTTTTTGTTTTTCAGGATCAGACCTAGTCCATCAGAATGAGTTTTTATAGAAAATTTGAAAGTTACTAAATGTTTGAATCCAAACACAAAGGGGGATATTTTTTTTTGTCTTTGAGAAATTTTATTTCCAGACACATATTTTCAGACATAGGTTTTCAAACTAAGCAGTACTAGACGTAGAAGTTGTAAGGAAGATGGAAGTTGGAAGTTTTGTAAAGTTGTTGGTCGAAAACACTATCGGACTTAGGTTCATCAGCTTGAAGTTAAAGATTAATTAGACATGATGTTTGTTATAAATAAGTTCTTGATAATTAAATTAAGAATGTTTGTGAATAGGTTGAATGAATATAGGGATGTCAGGACTTCAAAAAGTTTCGTATTGAGTTTTGGTTGGAAATAAAGGAGGTGATGATAGTAAGGGATGTCATAATACTTTCTTATGTAAGTCAGACAATTATTTTCTAATCATGAATTTCACATAAATCATAAAAACTACCATGATAAAATCTTTTGAGGAAATTGAGTAATGTAAAGATTGAGGCAGTTCCAGAAATCAAGACAAAGTCTCCATAATATCTAGAGGTATCTGACATAAAAGTTTTTCAAAAGTGTGAATGATTTATAGCTGATGCATTTTGAATAATCTCAAAGTTTCTAAGTGGATTCATCATTGAATACTTTCCATCTTAATGGGAATTCCATCAGACTAAATCTAAGAATAAAAGTTAATCAGACTAACTTTGAGAAGGAAACTTAATCAGATTGACTCATAAGAAGATAGTTAGATCGTAATGAGCAGAGAAAAAAAATTAGATTGCAATGAATAGAGGAAGAAAGTTAGACCTTAATGATAAAAGGAGGAAATTCATATCATAATGAGCCAAGTAATATGATAAAATCATAATGGGTAGAAGAAGAAAAGAAGATCATGATGATTTGAGAAAGTTAGTCAGATCATAATGGGTAGAGGAAGAAAGTCAGATCGTAATGAGCTGAGAAAGTTTCATTGTAATGAAGTTACAAAAAATTTAAGCTGATGAAGTTACATCATTACTGAAGCTAAGAAATTCACATCATACTGAAGCTGAAGAAGTTACATCAGACTAAAGAAAATTTATTATGTTCGAGAAGACTACTTTCAGAGAAATATTGAGAAGGTTTGAAGTAGTCAAAGTTGAATTTTAAATACGAGTGTTTTACAAAGATTTGAAATTTGAGTAAGAGGGAAAAGTTTTTTAGTTTCCTACCTTTTATATTATGAGTTTACTATAAATATAAGTAGATTACATTTATAATTTTGATGTTTTTTAACATGCGAAAAAGGTAGAGTGCTGTAAAGTTTTAGTCAAAAGTTGAGGCAGAGTTATTTTTGGGCAGAGATCTCATTGAAAGAAAAGACAATTGAAAGTTTTCTTACTAGAATAAGGAATACCAGAATGAGAATTTGAGAAGAGTTTGAAAAGTGAATATTGGGGAAGGGAGCATCGTATTGAGCTGATCGAACTGAGTCAATCGAATTGTGTTCATCGGACTGAAGGTCATTAGACTCAATGTCATCGAACCTTGGAGCTTTTGTGGAGAAGATTGAACAAATTATTTATAATTTTTTTGTGGATCAATTGTTTTGTAATAAAACTTTGTAAATTGATTAGAGTCAGTATAATCATTTATATCAGGATATAGAAAGTGTCTAACAGGAGTTGACACAAGTTGCATTCACTTATTCATAATAATTAATTTCCATAGACCCATGAGAGTGGCTATGGAAAGGATATAGGTTTCACACTGAGGCTAAACTTTGTAAATCTTGCGCGCTTTACTTTCTTTCCTACTTTTTTATTCATGGGTATTTACTAAAATATGATAAGGAAATAAAATTTAATAGGTTTTAGGGTTTAAGTTTCTAAAATTACTGAAACTTATAAAAAGTGAACAACTAATTCAACCCCTCCTCTCAATTGTTATTCCATACTTTTGGAACTTCAATTAATATTAGAGGGAAGGTTCTCTTATTGAATCCTTTATATGAATAATTTCAATTCTTTCAATAGTAGAGGAATTCCTATATTCAATGGAAAAAAAATTATTATGGATAGAAAAATAGGATGATTAATTATCTCCTATTTCTTGGCCTAGAAGTTGTTTATGTTTCTACAATTGGATTTACAACTATTGAGAAGGATTCCTTGATGATTTTTTTGATAATAGAAATATAAAATATGATGGAAAATCTAGAAATGCTATCCTTATGTTCTTAATAGAAAATTTTTATATGAAGGTGATGGGTCTCAAAACTTCAAAGTGTATGTTGGACAAGAGGGAAATTATTTTCAAAAGAAATACTAAAGTGAATAAATAAAAGATACAAATATGGAATAATAAGTATGAAGATATCAGAATAAGACATAAATAAACTATTGATGAATACTTCACCAGAGTAAATGAAATTATTTGAAACATCAGAGGATTCATAGATGTCCTGAAAGATTCTAAAATTGTGAAGAAACTTATGAGGAAATTTCTAGAAATTTTTGATTCTAAAATTTAATCTTTAGAATATAAAGATGATTTATCTCTTAATGAGTTTCATAAAATTATTATTCCTTTTGAAATGAGAAAAAAAACACAATTTTTAAAAAGAATATGAAAGATGAAATGGATTTTGAATCCATGAGAAAAATGAAAACACAAGATGCTGAAGATGTTGATCTTTATAACTCCAAAGATAAAGAGGATGATGAGTTGAATGACAAAATCATGTCTCTAATATGAAAATTTTAAGAACCCGGTTTTTGCTACGAAAGACTTTGGAATATTTTTGATGTTATTCCAGGGCAGCGCCTTCAGACGGCGTGTAATTCCGAGCCCCGGAGTGGCTGTAATTAAATTTTCAGTGCATTCAAACTGGACACGCCAAATAAATGGGATAACTCCTAAACGATGTTTCAGATCAGAGATCTGAGTGTACGGATGGGTCCAGAATGGGGTTTTTACTCTAGGAACGACATAAAACATGTTGGCGCGGGACGTTTGGACCCCTCGCTCGCTATCGGAGCATGGAACGGATAAATTAAATAATTAATTTATTCGTTTAACAGCTTAACTCAAGTATCTCTTAAACGGTGGCTCAGATTGGGAAACTGAGGGCACCGTTGAGTTCAGAGTGTTCCTTTTACCCTAAGAGGTGTGTAAGTTTCGCGGGCACGGCCCGTCTGTGAAAAATGGCCCGAGGGGCGTTTTCGTAATTTAGCGGCCTCAGACGTTGAGTTTAATAACTGTTGAATGGGGTCTCAGATTAAAATTCCGAGACCTCCGTTGTGCTCGGGAGGTGGTGTTTACCCTAGGGGAGGCTTAACCTCGACCCCGTCGGGTGTTTCAGATGCAGGTTAATTTGGGGGTTTTAAATTAATTAAATTGTAATTAATTTTCTTTATTTAAACACCCCTTCCCCTTCCTCCCATCTTCCCCTGGAGAAACCCCATCCTTTCCTCTTCTTCTTCCTCCTCCTACCTCCCAATCACGGTGGAAGCGGCAACGACAAGGGTGGATGTGCGGCGAAGCTCTGGGCTACGCCCTCGCAGGTAGGCGATTGTTATTTTCGGTTTTAAATCCCGAACCCCTCTTTGAGTTCGATTATATGCATCAAGTTGTTGATTGATCTTCAAAAAAAAATATCCCATAATCGTGTAGTATAATTTATGAGCTTTCCATCACCCTTTTTTGGAATTGAAATCGGAGTTCGGAGGCGATCGCCGTCGTCCGCTGAAGTTTGCGGGTTTTGGAGGTGTTTCCGGCCGTTTTGGGTGTTCCGGCGGTCCGAGGCGCGGCGGTGCAGGCGTAAGGCGATGATGGTTCCCCTTGGCGGTGATGACTTCTCTTCCAGGCGGCGGGGTGCTCGGCTTCGGCGGATGGCGCGGCGTCTGTCGGCAGGGCGAGGCGAAGCTCGCCGGGGCGCAGGGGAGCGCCAGGGCGCGGCGACCGCGGGGTCGCGGTGTGCGACCCCCGCGTGGGGACAGAGACTCGCTGAGTGCGGGTCTCTGCAAAAGACCAAGACCGGCCCTTCACACGGGCCGTCCGGCTTGGTCCGGTCCAGGGGGTGTGGATCGGCCGAACCGGTCCGGTCTACCCCCGCTTGCGTCCGACGGCGTTAAAATGCCGTAACTTTCAAACCGTGGGTTAAAATTGTGTGTCGTCTACGACGACGTGACCCTTAAATAGAGACGAACTTTTTGAGATGGTTTTGGGAATTTTTAATTCCAGAAACGAGGGGCCTCGGAGGTGCGACACGTCTTTAAGTGAATTGACATTTTTTCGGGGGATCTTGTTTTGGACGGCGCAGACGCGTCCGACGTCTGTTTTGAGCGCCATCAGCAGCGTTGGGACCTTGGTGCCGAGGCGGAGTTTTCCAGTGTGGTTTCAGGCGTTGAGGCCGGAGTTGAGGCGTGAGCCCCACGACCCGTCTTTCGAGCTGCGTGCAGTGCTTTACAACTTTTTCATCGGGCGTCCGTTCGGGGCGTACGAGCAGTCGATTCTGGATGTTTTTCCGAGGGGATTGCAATGGTGCAATCCGCCCCCTCTAATTCAGTACGATGGTGCGGGTCCCACGAGGGCCGTTTGGGTGTTGATGGTGATTTTCCATCTCTATCACCGGGTGACCGTTTTGGACAAGTGAATAGTCCACCTTGTGTACTTTTTCGAGAGGATCGCAACGGTGCAATCCTTTGGTAGAGCTTCGGAACCAGGGTGCGGGTTCCGCGTAGTACTGCTCGTGCGCGGTAAGCCGGAATGTAACTTTTTCTCCGGATATCTATTCCACCCAAGTGAGTAGTGCTTTTGACGTGTTTTTCCGAGAGCGTTGCGATGACGCAGTCCGCCCGACCTTTTTCGGGGACGTGGTGTGGGTCCCACCCGACCTGGCTATAGTGAATAGTACCTTTTTCACTGGGTGTCCATTTTGGGTGATTGAGTAGTCAATCCCGTGTGTTTTTCCGAGGGGATCGCAGTGGTTTTATCCGTTTGTTCACTTTTGGGATCTAGGGGTGGGCCCCACACGGGTTGGTATGGTGATTAGTACCTTTCCACCGGCTGACCGTTTCGGGCGAGTAAGTAGTCTATCTCGCGTGTTTTTCCACGAGGATTACAACGGTGTAATCTGTTCAGGCATGTAGAGCCACTTGCGTGACCTTATTAAATGTGGAAATGTGAAGGTGCCCCGCGGCGGTTCTTCTACCGTGTTTGTAGCGGACCCTTGGCGTGTGGTCGCGAGCACTCCTGTGTGAGTGAAGTATCTGTTTGAAGAGATGTAGTTGGCCGTGCCTGGGCCAATGAGGTGGCAAGTTGGAGTTGTTACGTTACACCTTCGCGTTGACATGGGGTGCCGTGTGCACGATAGCCTTTGGGCTGGAATGTGGTATACTCTGGGAGTATACGGGAACACTTGGAGGTACATGTGGTTGTTTGTACCTGAGAACGTTTGTGCGCTCGGTTGGGGTTGACTTAGGGCCACACGTCATGTGGGCCCCATGTGCGCTCCGTGTTCTACTTTATGTACTTTTGACCCCCCGCGATGTGGGGGGGGGGGGGGGCTCGGATCTCGTTTGTTGACTAGCAGGGTTGAGTTTTACCCTAGTTCTGTTCTCGATGGTTTGGCCGGTAGTGGTGCTAGTGACACCTAGTGATCGAACGGGCACTGAAACTCTATTAAGTGAGTTGTTCTAAAGTTGGGTGGTTGCGCGGTACCCACTCCGTGCTCGGTTGGCCAGTGTTGTACCATTCAGTAGAGATGGCTAGAGCAGTTCCGGGTTTACCCTCCAGCAGGGCTGGGTAGTGGGTTACTCATTGACTTCTCAGGGTTTACTCTCTAGCGAAGACTAGGAATTCGGTCACCCAACGACTCCTGAGGGTCTACCCTCCAGCAGGGCTGGGCAGTGGGTTGCTCGTCGTCTTGATTCAGGTCTACCCTCCAGTAGGGATGGGCAGTGGGTCGCCTGTCGACTTGTTCCGGGTTTACCCTCAAGTAGGGCTGGGAAGTGGGTCACCCGTCGACTTCTTCCAGGTCTACCCTCCAGCAGGGCTGGGCAGTGGGTCTCCTGATGATGTATTATGGTTTACCCTCTAGCAGGGCTGGGCAGTGGGTCGCCTGATGATGTATTACTGTTTACCTCCAGTAGGGCTGGGTAGTAGATCGCCTGATGATGTATTATGGTTTACCCTCCATCAGGGCTGGGTAGTGGGTTTCCTGATGATGTATTATGGTTTACCCTCCAGCAGGGCTGGGCAGTGGGTCGCCTGATGATGTATTATGGTTTACCCTCCAGCAGGGTTGGGCAGTGGGTCACCTGATGATGTATTACGGTTTACCCTCCAGCAGGGCTGGGCTGTGGGTCACCCGTTGGCTTTTCAAACTCAGTCCTTTCTACTAGGCTAGTCTGGATTTTCTCCGTGACTACCGGAGCAGGACCCTTGGTTGTACGAGTTAGTGTTGTGGCGGCTTAAATTTGAGAAGACCTCTCGACTGTAGGGAAATGATGAGGTGTAGTCTGACTTTCCCCAGAACTCTCAAGTGCGAGGGGCGCTTTCCCCACCGAGACACGTCCTTGAGATGCGACCTAAAACCGTGCGGGCGAGTCAGTGCCGCCCAAAGCGGATAGTGTCGAGGTGTTGTGATTTGATCCCCTTGACTTGCAGTTCAGGGCAGACGTGCAGGATGCTGGGCATCAATGGTGTTTACTTCTAGGACTATTGGCGACTCACTTTTCTTGGGCTGAGCTACGGGATGGAGACCCTCCTACGGTCTTGTTCGGGTTTCTTGACAGTGCATATGGATTTTTATATACCTTGTTCCAGTACCCACTTCTTGGGTTTGGTTACTCTCCTTCCAGGAGAGGCGAAGACACACGGGGTATACCACGTGCTTTCTGCGTCTAGATTCTCGGGGTTGGACGAGTCTACTCTCCTTCTATAGGTAGTGAAATCTCTACGAGAAGTTCATCTTATCACCATTCCTAGCTCCTTGTGTTAGGACGAGTCTTCTACCTTTCTCTTGTTGGGTTGAGCTAGACTCTTTACTGTACTCCTTACCGCACTTTCAGTTGTACTCCTCTACTTTCCCCTGTTTGATCTACTTCTCACCCTTCGGTACCTCCTCTGTTGCTCCCTCGAGCCTTCGGGGTATCCTACTGAGTATTTTTTTTATATACTCACCCCTGCTTGGGCTTTTCCCGCACTTGGTGTGCCCTTGCAGACGAAGAACAGGTTGGTCGTGACTTCAGTAGAGCTTAGGAGTTCAGGAGCGTGGAACGCGTGCGGTGTTCGGAGTCGGGTTCCAGGTGGGGGACCCTTCTAGTTCTTTACTTTTTTTTCACCTGTTGTCGGGTTGTGGTACTTTTCTGGTTGGGCACGTGTTTTTCCCCTTTTCTTTTCAGTGTACCTTCAACTTTTACTTTTTACTTTTATATGTCGATGCACTTTGTGGTTTATTTATAGTATTTTCCCTTTACTCTACTTGTCTTTTCTCTTTTACTCTACACTTTTGCATTGAGTGTGCTACGTGTGTGTATGTACAGGTACTTAGGCAAAGGCCTCCCCGAGTTGTTGTGCCTTCAACACTGGTCACCAGCCCCTGGCCTATAGAGGCGGGCTTGGGGTAGTTGCGGCTCGAGCCCGGGTAGGGTCGGGTCGTGACAAAGTGGTATCAAAGGTGGTTCGTTCCTTGAGATGCTGTTCGGACGTAACTAAAATAAAAGTAATTGGTTGGGATTTAGGGAAACAATGTTAACATGTCTCGAGAGCGGCTCTCAGGCTAGAGAGTCCAGTGATGGTGCAGCGGCCGACGTATCCATTCACCAAGACCCTGATAACCCGCTTGTCAACTTGGCATGCTGAGACACTTGTTGCAGGGAAAATTGGTTTGTGCATCACATAGGATTGAGTCTTTGACTGTCCTTCTTGAGTTATCTCCCCATCGTTGTTATTGGTATATACATATATGCTCATCTGACCGCAGCACTCCTTGATAATATTCAGGATTTATCCGCGAAGGCAGCCAGCCAAGATACCAGCTTTGGTGCATGACGACGACTCTGTGAGATACGAGGCCTCAGTCCAGGACCCATCACGTGAGCCCCTTTCTCTGGGTGGGCTGGTAGAAACACCCCCACCTGTTGAGCAGCAGACAGCTTCAGCAGAGCAGGATGAGCGCGCTCTGTGACTTCCAGCGGTAGAGACCGCTGAGGTTCAGTGGTGAGCCAGTCCCTCAGGCAGCAGAGGTTTAGCTAGAGACAGTGGTTTGCCTTTTCAGGCTTGTGCAGACGCCGACAGATCAGAGAGTGGCTTTGGCAGCCAACCTTTTTCGTAGAGTAGCTTGGTGTTGGTGGAGTCTGGTGACTCAGTTTCTTGACGAGTCGTCGCTTTCATGGGGCGACTTTCAATTGTTGTTTCATGAGGAGTTTTTCCCCTCCTACTTGCGCACCGTTCAGATTCAAGAGCTCCTGTAGTTTTAGCAGGGAGGAATGACGGTGGCTGAGTACGCGGCTAGTTTCGCAGACCATGAATGCTTTTACCCGGACTTGGTCCATGACGACAACATCCGAGCGTGGAAATTTGAGCAGGGTATCTGCCGAGAGATTCATGCTGTCATAGTACCCTTGGGCATTTCCACATATGCCGGAGTTCTGGAGCAGGCGCTGGTGACAGAGAGATTCCTGTCATGTTCTAGAGTTGGTGGTGGCAGCAGGCACGTCGGAGCCGAGACGTCTGCCGCAGCTAGTGGGCGTCGGCAAGCAGAACCTCGACAAAGGTGGATTTCTGAAAACCAGACTCATGGGCATGGTCGTACACCACAGTGGCGCCGTAGGGCACCAGTGCGACCCGAAGAGAGTCGGTGCTATGCTTGCGATGGGTGAGGTCACCTGGCACGGGACTGCCCGACCAGGCATGCAGAGAGCTTCAGGCAGGCAGTAGGTGAACCACCACGATGGTGGAAGCGCCATGATTGGAGTAGTACCTAGAGAGGTGGTTCTAGAAGAGGAGTGAGAGGAGCTGGTAGTGGGGGACGACTTTACGAGGTCTTCTCATCACCACTAGGTGGTCCATGATAGGCTCCGAGAGCTAACAGTTGGGACCGCAGAGAGCCGTGAGCTTTGGATGTCTACGATCCTGCAGAGCATGAGGCGATAAGAGGTATGCTCTACAGCTCTTGTACTTCTTGCAGTAGAATTGTTAGACTCTGTCTATGGAATGCTTTCTTCCCTGCTCCTTCCTTGAGGTGTTACCAGGGTGGCGCGGGGCGTCGGTGTAACCCTGTGTTGGTATGATAAAAGGCGAGGGACCTTTTTCTTTAGTCGATGGTGTCGACTCCATCGCTTTCTGAGTGTGTAAGAGAGTCTTGGTTGCGAGACATCGACTGTGAAACCTTGCGTGACCAGATATCCTTGGGTGTTTCACCATATGAATATTCTGAAGGAGGGAATCACCGGGCCTTGTTCCAGGTGCGGGCGGTGATTCCAATCGCGACATGCGCCGTAGAGGTTTGGTCGGGGACGTGAGCTACCCCTGAGGTCCTTCGAATCGTTTGAGACTGTGCAGAGGGATGGCGAGGTTCCATACCGCCTTGCCCTAACACCAAAGGCTGGTTTGGGTGCATGACGTCTCCCACGCGACTCACCCGAGAAGAGGTGTGCGTGATCCTATGCACGACATCGGTGAGGGCATACCTCACGTGAACAGATCAATCCTTTGGTCTGTGTGAGGTGGCGCAGAGCTGTGTAAGAGTTCTTATGGGTACGGGAGAACCAGGTGTGGGCTTAGTACCCTGAGTTGTTCCCTGGTTTTGCTTTTCGGGGATGAAAATCTTGAAGGAGGGAATTATGTAAGAACCCAGTTTTTTCTTCGAAAGACTTTGTAATATTCTTGATGTTATTCCAGAGCAGCGCCTTCAGACGGCGTGAAATTCTGAGCCCCGGAGTGACCGAAATTAAATTTTCAGTGCGTTCACACTGGACACGCCAAATAAATGTGATAACTTCTAAATGGTGTTTTGGATCAGATATCTGAGTGTACGGATGGGTCCGGAATGGGGTGTTTACCCTAGGAACGACATAAAACATGTCGGAGCGGGACTTTTGGACCCCTCGCTCGCTATCGGATTGTGGAACAGATAAATTAAATAATTAATTTATTCGTTTAACGGCTTAACTAAAGTATCTCTTAAACGGTGGATTAGATTGGGAAACTGAGGGCACCATTGAGTTCGAAGCGTGCCGTTTACCCTATGAGGGGTGTAAGTTTCGCGGGCACGACCCGTCTGTGAAAAATGGCCCCAGGGGCGTTTTCGTAATTTGGCGGTCTCAGACGATGAGTTTAATAACTTTTGAACGGGGTCTCGGATTAAAATTATGAGACCTTCGTTATGCTCGGGAGGTGGTGTTTACCCTATCTGAGGCTTAACCTCGACCCCGTCGGGCGTTTCAGATGCGGGTTAATTTGGGGGTTTTAAATTAATTAAATTGTAATTAATTTTCTTTATTTAAACACCCCTTCCCCTTCCTCCCCTCTTCCCCTGGTGAAACCCCAATCCTATCCTCTTCTTCCTCCTTCTCCTACCTCCCAATCATGGTGGAAGCGGAAACGACAAGGGTGGATGTGCGGCGAAGCTCCGGGCTACGCCCTCGCAGGTAGGCGGTTGTTGTTTTCGGTTTTAAATCCCGAACCCCTCTTTGAGTTCGATTCTATGCATAAATTTGTTGTTTGATCTTCAAAAAAAATCCCATAATTGTGTAGTATAATTTATGAGATTTCCATCGCCTTTTTTGGAATTGAAATCGGAGTTCGGAGGCGATCGCCATCGTCCACCGAAGTTTGCTGGTTTTGGAGGTGTTTCCAGCCGGTTTGGGTGTTCCGGCGGTCCAAGGCGCGACGGCGCGGGCGTAAGGCAGTGGTGGTTCCCCTTGGCGGCAGCGGCTTCTATTCTAGGCGGCGGGGCGCTTGGGTTCGGCGGATGGCGCGACGTTTGTCGGCGGGGTGAGGTGAAGCTCGCCGGGGCGCAGGGGAGCGCAGGGGCGCAGCGACCGCGGGGTCGCGGTGTGCGACCCCCGCGCGGGGACAGAGACTCGCTGAGTGCGGGTCTCCGCGGGAGACCAAGACCGGCCCTTCGTGGCCGGTCTGCTCATGGTGGACCGCGGGTCCATGGCCGTCCTGTGCGGCTGAGCCACGGGCCAGCCGGCTTGGGTTGGTCCAGGGGGTGTGGATCGGTCGGACCGGTCCGGTCCACCCCCGCTTGCGTCCGACGACGTTAAAATGCCGTAACTTTCAAACCGTGGGTCGAAATTGCGTGCCGTCTACGGCGACACGACCCTTAAATAGAGACGAACTTTTTGAGATAGTTTCGGGAATTTTTAATTCCCGAAACGAGGGTACTCGGAGGCGCGACACGTCTTTAAGTGAATTGACATTTTTCCGGGGGATCTTGTTTTGGACGGCGCGAACGGGTCCGACATCTATTTTGAGCGCTGTCAGTGGCGTTGGGACCCTGGTGCCGAGGCGGAGTTTTCCAGTGTGGTTTCAGGCATTGAGGCCGGAGTTGAGGCGTGGGCCCCACAACCTGTCTTTCGAGCTGCGTGCAGCACTTTACAACTTTTTCATCGGCCTTCCGTTCGGGGCGTACGAGCAGTCGATTCTGGATGTTTTTCCGGGGGGATTGCAATGGTGCAACTTTCCCCTCTAATTCGGTACGATGTTGCGGGCCCCACGAGGGTCGTTTGGGCGTTGACGGTGATTTTCCATCTCTATCACCGGGTGACCGTTTTGGACAAGTGAATAGTCCACCTTGTGTACTTTTTCGAGAGGATCGAAACGGTGCAATCCGTTGGCAGCGCTTCGGGACCGGGTTGCGGGTTCCGCGTAGTACCACTCGTGCGCGGTAAGCCGGAATGTAACTTTTTCTCCGGATATCCGTTCCACCCAAGTGAGTAGTGCTTTTGACGTGTTTTTCTGAGAGCGTTGTGATGACGTAGTCCACCCGACCTTTTTCGGGGACGTGGTGTGGGTCCCACCCGACCTGGCTACGGTGAATAGTACCCTTTTCACCGGGTGTCCATTTTGGGCGATTGAGTAGTCAATCCCGTGTGTTTTTCTGAAGGGATCACAGTGGTGTGATCCGTTTGTTCACTTTCGGGATCTAGGGGTGGGCCCCACATGGGTTGTTATGGTGAATAGTACCTTTTCCACCGGCTGACCGTTTCAGGCGAGTTAGTAGTCTATCTCGCGTGTTTTTCCGTGAGGATTACAACGGTGTAATCTATTCAGGAGTGCAAAGCCTCTTGCATGACCTTATTAAATGTGGAAATGTGAAGGTGCCCCGTGACGGTTCTTCTACCGTGTTTGTAGCGGACCCTTGGCGTGTGGTTGCAAGAACTCCTGTGTGAGTGAAGTATCTGCTTGAAGAGATGTAGTTGTCCGTGTCTGGGACAATGAGGTGGAAAGTTGAAGTTGTTACGTTACGCCTTCGCGTTGACGTGGGGTGCCGTGTGCACGATAGCCTTTAGGCCGGAACGCGGTATACTCTGGGAGTATACGGGAACGCTTGGAGGTACATGTGGTTGTTTGTACCTAAGAATGTTTGTGCGCTCGGTTGGGGTTGACTTGGGGCCACACGTCGTGTAGGCCCCATGTGCGAGCCGTGTTCTGCTTTACGTACTTTTGACCCCTCACGATGTGGGGGGGGGGGGGGGGTCCCTCAGATCTCGTTTGTTGACCAGCAGGGTTGAGTTTTCTTCAAGTTCTATTCTCGATGGTTTGGCCGGTAGCGGTGCTAGTGACACCCAGTGATGGAACGGGCGGTGAACCTCTATTAAGTGAGTTGTTCTGAATTTGGGTGGTTGCGCGGTACCCACTCCGTGCTCGGTTGGCCAGTGTTATACCATTCAGTAGAGATGGCCAGAGCAGTTCCGGGTTTACCCTCTAGTAGGGCTGGACAGTGGGTTACTCATTGACTTCTCAGGGTTTACCCTCTAGCGGAGACTAGGCAGTGGGTCACCCAATGACTCTTGAGGGTCTAACCTCCAGCAGGGCTGGGCAGTGGGTCGCTCGTCGTCTTGATTCAGGTCTACCCTCCAGCAGGGTTGGGCAGTGGGTCACCTGTCGACTTGTTCGGGGTTTACCCTCCAGCAGGGCTGGGCAGTGGGTCACCCGTCGACTTCTTGCAGGTCTACCCTCCAGCAGGGCTGGGTAGTGGGTCACTTGATGATGTATTATGGTTTACCCTCCAGCAGGGTTGGGCAGTGGGTCTCCTGATGATGTATTATGGTTTACCCTCCAGCAGGGCTGGGTAGTGGGTCGCCTGATGATGTATTATGGTTTACCCTCAGCAAGGATGGGAAGTGGGTCTCCTGATGATGTATTAAGGTTTACCCTCCAGCAGGACTAGGCAGTGGATCGCCTGATGATGTATTACGGTTTACCCTCCAGCAGGGTTGGGCAGTGGGTCACCCGTTGGCTTTTCAGACTCAGTCCTTTCTACTAGGCTAGTCTGGATTTTCTCCATGACTACCAGAGCGGGACCCTTGGTTGTACGGGTTAGTGTTGTGACGACTTAAATTTGAGAAGACCTCTCGACTGCAAGCCAGTGATGAGGTGTGGTCTGACTTTCCCCAGAACTCTCAAGTGTGAGGGGCACTTTCCCCACTGAGATGCATCCTTGTGACATGACCTAAAACCATGCGGGAGAGTCAGTGCCTCCCAAAGCGGATAGTGTCGAGGTGTGGTGATTTGAGCCCCTTGAATTGCAGTTCGGGGCAGACGTGCGGGATGCTGGGCATTGATGGTGTTTACTTCTGGGACTGTTGGTGACTCACTTTTCTTGGGCTGAGCTACGTGATGGAGATCCCCCCTACGGTCTTGTTCGGGTTTCTTGAGAGAGCATATAGATTTGTATATACCTTGTTCCGGTACCCACTTCTTGGGTTTTGTTACTCTCCTTCCAGGAGAGGCGAAGATGCATGGGGTATGCCACGTGCTTTCTGCGTCTAGCTTCTTGGGGTTGGACGAGTCTACTCTCCTGCTATAGGTAGAAAAATCTTGATGAGAAGTTCATCTTCTCACCGTTCCTATATCCTTGTGTTAGGAAAAGTCTTCTACCTTTCTCTTGTTGGGTTGAGCTGGACTCTTTACTGTACTCCTTACGACACTTTCAGTTGTACTTCTCTACTTTCCCCTATTCGATCTACTGCTCACCCTTCGGTACCGCTTTTTTTGCTTCCTCGAGACTTCGGGGTATCCTACTGATTATTTTTTTATATAATCACCCCTTCTTGGGATTTTCCCGCACTTGGTGTGCCCTTGAAGACGACGGACAGGTTGGTCGTGACTTCAGTGCAGCTTAGGAGTTCAGGAGCATGGACCGCGTTTGGTGGTCGGAGTCAGGTTCTAGGTGGGGGACCCTTCCAGCTATTTAATTTTTGTTCACCTGTTGCCAGGTTATGGAACTTTTTTGGTTGGGCGCATGTTTTTCCCCTTTTCTTTTCAGTGTACCTTCAGCTTTTACTTTGTACTTTTAGAGGTCGATTCACTTTGTGGTTTATTTATAGCAGTTTCCCTTTACTTTACTTGTATTTTATCTTTTACTCGGTACTTTTTCATTGAGTGTGCAGCGTGTGTGTGTGTGTACAGGTCCTTAGGCAAAGGCCTCCGTGAGTTTTTGTGCCTTCGGTGCTAGTCGCCAGCCCCTGGCCTATGGAGGCGGGCTTGGGGTAGTTGCAACTCGAGCTCGGGTAGGGTCGGGTCATGACAAAAATTCTATTGAATATGAAGAGGAAATTATAGAGGTAAACTTACTCTAAATTTTTTGAGTGTGGTGGAATCAAATACTTTGATATGAATTTCTCCAAGAAGAAAGTTAGAGAATATTGAGATGATTCCAATGGAACACCTCGATGGAAGAAGTGGAACAAAAGTTCTAAAGAAGAAAATTCATCTAAAAAACAAAAGAATAAGTTTACTAGAAATAAAAAAGTATATTGAGTAAGAAAATTTAATCGAACTCAACTGAAATAAATTCTTTGGAAGATTAAAGTTCATAAAAATTGAGAACCCTTTTTGAAAAAGTTGAGAAAAGATAAGATTCCTCAGATAGTGAAGAAGGTGGTGAAAAATAATATGGAGAGTATCAACTCAGAGCAGGAATTATTGCATGTCTTGAGAAAAACAAAACTATCAAAAAATAAATCAGAGTAATGAAGAAAGATTGTGAGGAAGTTTTCAAAATAAGAAACTTCAAGTAGGAGGAAGAATACATTTAAAAGATCTTAAGTTACAAAATTAGAATTACTGAATAAGGAAATATGGTTGAAGATCTCAGTAAGAAGCTAATAGCTAAGGAAGAAGAGGTTAACAAGTTTCAATCAAAATTTCTTGAGTCTAAAATTACCTTGAGGAATATAAATGAAAACATCAATAAAGCTTTAAAATTAAAAGTTGAGACTTCTAAAGTTACTGAGAAATATTAGATCAAGAATCAGGTGAATTCCTCACCCTCTAAAAATAACGATTCATCCGGTTTTTCTAACATTTTAGGTGATAATAAAAGTGCTGGGAAAATTTGGATTGAGAAGGAATTTGAGAACCCTATCATATATACAAAATTTTAAAACTACCTCATTAGGAAAGATGGTTAATTTCCTGAGTATGATTGAGAAGAAAGAAGTTATCAACCTCAAAAAAGTTTCTACATAGAAATATCTTACTTCAATAGAAAATCAATATTTTATGGCTATTGCTGGTGTTGTGGAATATATTTTCATAAAGATTATAATTATTGTAATAACATCTCACTTTCTATAAGAAGGTTTAAAAATAGAATGAATTGGTGGAAGAATGGTGAGTAACTTTCCTCACCCACAAGAAGTTAAAAAAGAAAAATCTCAATATATTAAAAAATCTCAAGAAAAAGATCAATTTGAATGTCTCAAATAAGTTTGTGGAATATGTGATAAGGATGTTCATCATGCTGAAAGATGTATGAAACTCCTTCTAGAACAATTTTCTTATGGAAGAAAAGAAAAGGAACCTGGAAAGAAGAAAGTTATGGAAAGAGTTTTTGTTGTTGAGAATGCTTTGAAGGAAAGTAAAAAGAATAAACCATGAATAATTGATAGTGGTTGTTCTTCACATATGATAGGTGATATAAAAATCTTGAAACATGTTGAAAGTCATGTTGGAGGAGCAGTTACTGTTGGTAATTATAGTTCCTTAAAAATCAGAGGAATCAGAAAAACAAAGATTGAAACAGAAAAGTTGAAATATAAGGAATTTTTATTTGTTGATGGTATAAAACACAACTCAATTAGTGTAAGTAAAATTTGTGATCTGGTAGACGGATGCATGATTTTCACATGATCTAGCTACTATGGGTGATGGGAGGTGGGGTTCTGCTTGAAGTGGTGGTCTGTGGCCAACGACACTCATCGTTACAGTGCAGTCTGATCTGGGTGCGTGGATAGGATCTTCGATGGTTTTGTTGGTCATCGATAGTAGTGGAAACAATGTTCTGGTGGCCCTTGGTGGCATTGGATGTAGATCTAAAGCTATGAACGATGGAGGTAGTTCTAGATTTGGTGACCGGATGATGCCCGATATTTTTCAGATTTGGTCACGGTGGGTTTCTGTGGGGTGTGTAGTTGCTGGTAAGAGGTGGGATCTGGTTGCGGTAGTTTGGTTAGGGAGACCGGATGATGACAAGCATGGATCTATTTTCTAATAGGGTTATTTTAGGTGTACCATTTCTCTATTGGTTATTTGGGACTTGGGACTCTATTAAGCCTTTGTTCTTGTGTCTTTGGAGTTTGGGCCTTTATGTCCCGCGCTCTGTATTGGGGTTTGTGCCATTAGGATTTTGGGCCACTGTATTTTAGGCCTTTGTTCATCTGGGTATTTGGGTTGTGATGGGTATCCCTTTTTTCAAAATCAGATTGTGTTTTCCTATTTTTTAATAAAGGGGATTTCCCCCAACTTTCCTAGTAAATATGAAAACAAATTTTCGAACCGAAGACTTGGAAACCTATTGTAGAAAAATATGAACAAACTTTATAAGGTTGATGCTATCCGTTATATTCTAGAATTGAAAATAAGAGATGAAGATATATTTATTACTTTTCAAAAAGGGAAGATAACTAAAAAAATTCATAATAGAGTTTAGATTTAGTCTACCAGACCTCTTGAACCTCTTTATTATGATATTTGTGGGTTTATGTGACATCAATAAAAAAAGAAGATTTATATTTTATCACTATTATGAATGATTTCACTTAGATAATAAACATCATGTCTATAAAACATAAATTAAAGACTGTGTAAATTTTCAGGTTTTTCAGAAAAGAAGTTGAGAAAGAAATGGGGGTTTATATAAAAAAGTCGAGAATAGATAATGGTACCAAATTCACAAGCAATACTTTTGAAAATTATCTGTTAACGCATGGTATCTAACATCAGTATAGTGCTCCCTATACTCCATAAAAAAATGCATCAGAAGAAATAAATAGTATAAGTTTGGTTGAAAAGGGAAGAAGTATGTTAGAAGAATAAAAACTATTAAAGTTATATTGGAGATAAACAATTAGTATTACTGTACATGTTCAAAATAGATAATTGTTGAGACCCAAAACCAACATGGATTCTTATGAAATGTTCTATAAAAAAACCTTTATTAAAGTACTTCAAAGTTTTTGGAAGTCCATGTTTACTTAGAATAAAAAATTTAAATATGGGAAAGTTTGATGAGAAAGCTGAAGAAGGAATTTTTATGGGTTATTCACCTCATGAAAGAAGTTAAAAATGTTGGAAAAAATGCTTACAAAGGTTGGTGGACTCATATGAAGTGAAATTAATTGAAAATAAAAATTCCTTAAAAAAAGTTGTTGAGAATGATGAGGAGGATAAACTGGAGATTTCCAATGATAGTGAAAGTGAGTTAAAACATCCCTACCAAGATTCAGGAAAATCGCGTGATCAGGAAAGTGCAGCGGGAAGAGAAACTTTGAAATTTACTACCTTACAAAAACATTTTGAGTCTGAAAAAATTATTGGAAATTAGAAGGCTCCGGTTTACACCAAAAGAAAGTTGATATTATAAAATAAAACTTCACTTATCTCAAAAGGTGAACGAGAATCAGTATCAAAATATATTCAATACAAAGAATGGGTGGATTATATTAATGAAGAGCTGGATCAAATTGAGAAAAATGAAACATGGAAACTTGTTCCACAACCAAAAAATAAAAATTTTATCATAAAAAATTTTTTTGACATAAAAAAATTGAATGAGCATAGAGATGTTTCAAGAAACAGTTAAGAGCTTGTTTTTAAAGGCTATAAATAGGTGGAAGGTGTGAATTTTGAAGAAACTTTTTCCTTAATTGAAAGATTTGAAACTATTATAATATTTAATCAGTGGACTCACATCGAAATTAAAAAGTTTATCAGATGGATGTAATTTCATATTTCTTAAATGGTGAGATTGAGGAAGAATTTTAAATTGAAAAACCTTGTGGTTTTCAACTAGATAATTATTAAAAAAAGGTTTTTAGATTAAATAAATACTTGTATGGTTCGAAAAAATCCCCATATTACTGGTATTTAAAACTTGATAACTATTTGATAATGTTGAATTTTTCTAAAGGAATGGTTGATATTAACTTGTATGTGAAAGAAGATAACTCCAACACAATAATTTTTATTGTGTATATGGATGATATAATTTTTGATGGTGAGGAAGAAAAAATTTGTAAAGAATTTGATGAGAAAATGAATAATAATTTTGAAATATCAATGTTGGTATAATTAACTTTCTTCCTTGGCTTAAAATTTCAAAAAAAAGAAAAGTACATTTTATTATCTCAATAAAATTATGCGAAGGAATTATTAAAGAAGTTTGGGATGGAAGAATCCAAATAAGTTTCTACTTCTATATCTATGAGCACAAAATTGAGTAAAGATGAGTCTATAAAAAGTGTGAATCGGTAAGATTTTTTGAATCTGATAAGAAGTTTAATTTACCTTACAGGCTCAAGGCCTGATATTGTTTTTGTTGTGACTTTGTGTGCCAAGTATTAAATCAATCCAAAAGAATCACGTATATTGGTAGCAAAGAGAATTATGAGATATTCAAAAAGAACAAATTCACATGGGTTGTTATAAAAAATAAATTTTTAGATGAAGTTTCATGGTTATACTGATGCTGATTTGGAAGGATATTGTAATGATAGAAAATCAACCTCAAGAGGAACATTTTTCTTGGGTGAATGTTGTTTAAGTTAGAATAGTAAGAATCAAAGATCAGTAACTTTGAGCATATCATAATCATAATATGTTTTGGCTACTCGATCTTGCACTCATATTCTATGGATGAAATTTTATCTGGAATATTTGAAAGTAAAAGTTTCTAAACTATCGAAGATATTTTGTGATAATCAGAGTGAAATCGATCTTTATAAAAATCTTGTCAAACATTCAAGATCAAAACACATTGATATAAATTTTTACTTTATAAAAGAAAAATTTTCTTCTGGAGATGTTTTGATGGAATATATCTCAACGAATTATCAAATTGATGATATCTTCACAAAGGAAGTGCCAAAAGAAAGGTGTGTTGAGTTGAGGCTACTACTTCATGTTCATCCTGCTCCAATAACTTCCTAATCCTCATAAGGAAGTCCCCCAATATTCTTTGTATTATATTGACAAAGGGGGATAGAAAGTAACAAATTTTTAATTTTTAATAAGTTTTTAATTTTTTTGTTGATGAATATGAAGTTGTGGTTATCATAAAATAGGGGAGAGAAAGAAAAGTGAGAGGAGAAGATAAAAGTGAGAGGATGTTTATCTTAACATGGCCAAAAAATTTACTTTTCACTAAGGAATGAAATTTCTTAAAAAAAATTACTTTATCTAGTAGTGTGGTATCATGACACTCTCTTTTGAGAAAGGATATGTTTTGATAAAAGCTTAAAACCATGAGTTTTGTACAAAATTTAAGTCAATAAAAATTTTCAGTAGTTGAAAAATTTGTTAACGAGTGTTGTCAACAAATCTAAAGGGGGATATTAAAGAAACTTTGTGATGTTTTGTTTTAAAAAAGTTTTGTATTTGTTTATAAATACCATTTTTTAAAAGAATGTTTTTTTTCTTTAGGATCAGACCCAATCCATCGGAATGAATTTTTGTAAGAAAGCTGGAAGTTACTAAATATTTGAATCCAAACACAAAGGTGGAGAATTTGTTTTGTCTTTGATAAAGTTTATTTTCAGACATAGGTTTTTGGACATAGGTTTTTAGACTGAGTAGAACCAGATGCAGAAGGTGTAAGGAAGATGGAAGATGGAAGTTTTATAAAGTTTTTGATCAGACGCACCATCAAAATCAGGTTCATTAATATGAAGTTCAAGATCCATCAGACCTGATGTTAATTAGAAATAATTTCTTAAGAATGAAATTTATAATTTTGCTAAAGATTTTGAATGAAGATAGTAATTTTAGGTGATAAAAAGTTATTAAAATTTCTAACCTTAAGATAGATGATGATTTTCTGGTTTTTAATTCTCAAATATCATAATTTTCCTATTACACTTGTGAAGAAAGCCTTATGAAGAAAAGGGGGATAATAGGTGCTGGAAATCATATTGAGTTTTGGTTGGAAAGAAACGAGGTGATGAAAGTAAGGGAAATCATAATAATTTCTTATATAAGTTAGATCATGATTTTCCAATATTGAATTTCTCATAAATAATGAAAACTCTCATGATAAAATCTTTTGAAGAAATGGAGGAATCATACAGATTATATCAGTTCTAGAAATCAAGAAAAAGTCTCCATATAATTCAAAAGTACTAGACACAAAAGTTGTTTAGAAGTCTAAATGAGTTATAGATAATTTGGTTTGAAGAATATCAAATTTTCTAAGTGGAGTCACCATATAATACTTTCTATTGTAATGGAAATTCAATCAGATTGAATCTGAGAAGGAAAGTAAATTAGACTAACTCTAAGAATGAAACTTAATTGGGATAACTCAGAGGAAGATAGTTAGATCTTAATGAGAATAAGAAGAAATTTAGATCAGAATGAATATAGGAATAAAGTTAGATCTTAATTAAAAGAGGAAGAAAGTAGGATCATAATGATCTAAGGAAGATAGTCAGATCATAATGGGAAGAGGAAGAAAATTAGATCATGATGAGCTGAGGAAGATAGTCAGATCGTAATTGGTAGAGGAATAAAGTCAGATCATAACGAGCTAAGGAAGTTTCATTGTAATAAAGTTCCTGATTGAAGCTAAGGAAGTTACATCAGACTGAAGCTGAGGAAGTTATATCACATTGAAACTGAGGAAGTTACATTGGAAATAATAAAATTTAGTATGTTTGAGAAGACTGATTTGAGATAAATCTTGGTAAGGTTTGAAGCAGTCAAAGTTAAAGTTTAAATGTGAGTGTTTTACGAATATTTAAAATTTGAGTAAGCAAAAAAAGTTTTTTAGTTTCCCACCTTTTCTCTTTTGAGTCACCTAGAAATAGAAGCATAGTACATTCATACTTTAGATCTTTTTTGATGTGAGGAAAAGGAGGATCTCTACAAAGTTTAAGTCAAAAGTTGAGGAAAAATTATTTCAAGATAGATATCTCATTTGAAGATCAGACAACTAAAAGTTTTCTTACCAGACTGATAAAGATCGAATTGAGAATTTAAGAAGAGTTTGAAAAGTAAATATTGAGGACAGGAGCATCATATTAAGTTAATCAGACCGATTTAATCAGATTGTGTTCATTAGACTAAAGGCCATCAGACTCAAGGTCATCAAACATATGAACTTTTGTTTAGAGGATTGAAAAAAGTCTTTATAATTTTGTTTTGGATTAATTTTTTTGTAAGAAAACTTTGTAAATTTATGGGAGTCAGTATAATTATTCATATTGGGAGATAAAATGTGTCTAACGGGAGTTGGAACAAGTTTTATTCACTTATTCATAATATTTAATTTCTATATATCCATGTGAGTGACAATGAAAAGGGTATAGGTTTTCACATTGAGGTCAAAACTTATAAATCTTGTGCACTTTACTTTCATTCCTAACTTTACATGCATAATTATTTATTAAAATATGATAAGGAAATAAACTTTAATAGGTTGTAAGGGTTAGTTTCTAAAAGTCTTGAAAATTATAAAAATTTAAAAACTGATTCAACCACCCTCTTAGTTGTTATTCGATCCTTTGGAACTTCACTCCTCTACAGAGATATCCCGTTCTATATACTTGTTTATATCAGCCGATACAAAAGGGTGAATACAATCCTCAAAGGCCTTTGGTAAAGAGGAACCTTCAAAGGTGAAAAATTTCTATAAAACACCCTAACTTCTATGACCATTCCCAAATCTAGAGTTTATGAATCATATAAAGTTATGACTTTATTATATCCATGACCATTCTCAAATTCACTCTGCCTACTATTAGTTGAGTCATAATCCATAGATATCAAATTATCCATAGATACTACCATAAGAGTACTAGATGTTTGTGGGGGGGGGGGGGCAAGGGCCAATGGTGTGTAGGAAAATAGGAATAACAATATTTTTCAGACCATCATAAGCACTAGATGAATGTAGGGTAAAGGGGGGGGGGTGTCCCAATTTGAGAATGGTGTGGTTTTTGAAGAGAGAGTAGGGTATGAATCCCATGAAAGACTCTTCCAATCTATATTTTTCTCTACATTTGGAACAAAGGAAACCTTGATGCTTGCATGCGAATCCAAGGCCCATATTGAAGGACAATATCACCATTTATATTCACTTGTTTTGAACCATATTTCATCATAGAGTGTCCAAGGAGACCACATTAAATTTCAAGAACGATCTGCACATAAAATGTTGCATGTAGTTAACCATAACCTTGACCCGAATTAACCATTCTATATACTCTCTGATTAGACTACCAATTCCTCGCATACACGCTCATTCCATGCCCTCAAAAGATTCATCCTTTCTTCGAGAATTTGGGTTTTCAAATGAAATTAATGCAATTTTATATAGAAATACACACACACATATTTAATATATTCATTTAATATCTCTATAATTGTTTCATTTTTAATATTTATTTATGAAATTTTAATTATTAATGTTTAATAATTTTAATATATTTTTAATTTATATAATTAACATGTATTCATTTTTATTTTAATATTTTTGAATTTAAATCTTTATACAATTACTATTTTTTCATTTTTAATTAGAAATTCAGTGTGAATATTTTGTATTTAAATGTAATTTTTAATATTTATTTATTTATATTTAAATATTTATCATTTTTTAATATTTTTACAATAGATAAAATTAACATTATTTATTCATTTTTTAATTTTTTTTGTAATTTATTCAATTTTATTATTAAATTTTATTCATTTTTTAAAATTTATTCATGTAATATTATTTATTCATTTTTAATATTTATCAATTTTTAATATTTTATATAATTTATTCATTTTTAACACTTATTCATTTGTAATGTTTAGACATTTAATATTCTTGTAATGTATTATTTATACATTTTTAAATATCAATATTGAATACTTTTAATATGCATGCAATTTCTATAATTAATATTTATTTATTTTTATTTTGATATATTTGTATTTAAATCTTTATAAATTCATAATTTATTCATGATTAATCAGTACTTTATTATAAATCTCTTATTTTTAAAAGTAATTTTTAATATTTTTTATTTTAAAATTTATTCATTTTTAATATTTCATTAATTTATATAATAAAAATTATTAATTCATTTTTTAATATTTTTGAAATTTATCCATTTTTTAATTGTTAAATGTTATTATTTTTTAATTTTTATTCAATTATTATTATCTATAAATTTTTAATACTTATTTACTTTTAATATTTTTTGTAAGTTATTCATTTTTAATATTTATTCATTTAAATTTTTTATATTTTTTCCATTTTTAATATTTATTTATAGATTTTTATTTATTAATATTTAGTATTTTTAATATGTTTTTAATTTATAAAATTAAAATGTATTCATTTTTATTTTAATATTTTTTAAATATTTATAAAGTTATTATTTATTCATTTTAATTGGAAATTTATTGTAAATATTTTTTATTTAAATGAATTTTTAGTATTTATTCATTTTTATTTTAATATATAGTCATTTTTAATATTTTTTGTAATTTACATAATTAATATTATTTACTCATTTTTAATATTTTTGTAATTTAGATGATGGAGGCTACTCATGCGGGGTCTTCGTGTCGTCTCCTTCAAGGGCCTATAAGCCACATTCAGCTAGACCTTTAGGCCATGGTCCTTTGGGCCAAGAAAAATGGGATTTCAAAGCCGCAAGGCCTTCGAGCCACTGAAAATGTAATAAAACAGGTTCAGTGGGTGCTTGTCATTCCTTATGGGGAAAGATGAGGCTTGACCCACTATGGTGCCTAAGTGTGTGAGTTATTTGCAGTTTGTAATCACCTCTATCTAATATAAAATAATTAGTAATTTATTATAATTTTTAAATTTAAATTTAATTTTTTATAAACTAGTATTTATCATCGCTAAATTTATCATTGGTAAATCCATACTTTATCAGCGCTATATTTTGTGTTAATAAAGACACAAATTAGCATTGATAAAATGTAATTTTTCTTTTTAACACCAATAAAGGTATCTTTTATCATTGTTTTTTAGTTGCACTGATAAAAATATTTTCAGTCTTTTAAAAGAATCCTAAAATAGATCTTTACTCCTTATTCGATTCAAGCTTACCGTGGAAGCTGAACTCTAGTGTGATCTCGTGGGACATTTTGGACAAATCCAAATCCTTAAAATTGAAGGCATGATATCCAAATCTTGTTTTTTGGATTTCTTGAATTATTTAGTGAATATGTATCATGTTTTTTTATTTTTCTTCTTGAACAATGGCGCAAACGACTCCCCTACTAATCTTCTAGTCTTGCACCACCATTTTCCATTGATAATCTTCTATAGATAATGGATTCTCCACATGCTCATGTTCACAGTCATAAAGAGTAATAGGTTTCTCCCTATGTTGATTCAATCAATCCTAAGGAACAAAAAATTGAAAATGTCAAAACCAAGGAAATTGTAAAAGGTGAACAACCTATGTCTAAGAAAAAATAAGAGTTTTGTAGCATGATGGTATTACCAAAAATTATTAAGGTGAGAAGATAAGGAATAAAATTCATTGTTGGATGGAATTTGCATGACTGGCTTGTCGACTCTAACAAGTCCATTTACATTAGTTACACTAGGGTAACCACTCGAATGCATATACTAATTAATGTAGATATGTGGTACATTATTGTGCCTGTGTTGAAGGCACTAATTTAGGGAGAGATTAAAGTAAAATTATGATATACTATATCTATTTTACTAAAAAATAAAAAAATAAAATGTTTATGTACTCTTCCTTATCCCTTGTAGAGTGCATTTATATTAGATGACCATTGAATCAAATTTTTATTAAAGGTCTCAATAAAGGCACATAGAGCCTTTCAGACAATTATTATAAAGAATTATCTCAAGGATACTGAAGGGAAAGTAAACCCTCACCCACTACATTTATATACACACATGATAAACTAAGAAACATATAATGAATTTATTGGATATTGTGAGGAGGAATCATTTTAGGTACATCGTGATTGATGATATTTTACCTGGAGATATGTTTATTAATTACTTTAATTAAGATTTTTTAGTTTATGAAGCAACAAATAAGTTTTAAAAATTAGTAGCACACATTAAAAGAAACTTACCCCTACTATAAAGAAAGGATGAGACACACTTCACTTGAAAAAATGGTATATATTTTAAATCTATAGTAATAATTTTATGTGTCATGAAACAACAACATAATTATGTTACTTTATTTATATATATACTACTGAATCAAAATCCAAAGAGACTTCCATCCCATATCATGTACTGTAGAATGAGGCTCATGTAAATAAATTGGGGACACTATCGGATGAAACAGACAAAGAGTATGGGAATCATGTGTAATTATGGTATAATATTTTTTTTCTGATTTAAAGTGGTTTTACATAACAATGATTACTTATTTTGTTATATTTTTATCTGGTTTAGACACAAGAATCATCATTATATGTACTTGATAAACACCCACTTTCAGTGTCCTTGAATTAGTCATAAAAATATGGCCGCATTAGAGGTGTGGGTTTTTGAGTGTTGCCTCAAACATATTTTGAGAAAGAAAAATCATTAGGGGATGTTGATGATAGAATAAAATACATGAAGGAATGGATATAATCTATAAACAAAAAAGTTATTTGGTGGTATTATTTGATAGAATAGTTAATGTAAATATGTTAAGAACAAGAAACAACAGCTTAACAACCACCACATGAATAGTCAATCCCCCTAATTTTGAGGTGATTCATTCCCCTCAAAGGCCTACCTTGGTAATCAATTTTTTCATAACATTTTTTGCTAAATGTTAATAAAAAACTACTAATACCTTTCTTGTAATAAAATTATTCAGGGTGGAATTGATTGTTATTTATATCTATCAGCACCCACCCATTGGCTTTTTGTGAGGGGTGAAACTTACAATATCAAAGAAGGTATTCCACACAATGAATAAATTCCTAAAGATCATGTGAGAATAGGTATTTACACAGTTCATGAGTTGAGTGATTAGCTACTTATTCCCCTTGATGATCTGTTTGTTCAAACAGTTGAACTAGATATTGGAACTTTTGTAACATGAGCATTTAATATTGTGAAAATACACAATGATAACAAGGTATTTCCTTTTTAATTTATTTTTATGCAAAATCATTAACAAATAATGAAAAAAGGCATCAACTGAGGAATGTTTTTTTAGATGGAGAAAAGGAATGGGAAACAAAATGTTGAATCAAAATAATCTAAAGGATCAACCAATAAATCAAAAAGACCTTATGAGAGTACCTTGACCCTTCCAATTAAACTACCACATTTACTAATATTACAAGTTCTTATAGATACAATGTTCAAAGATAATAATACGAACTTCATTGATTTTGAAGAAAAAATGTACGAAGAGGTTATTCTAGAAAATATCATTCTTAAGAATATAAATAAAATTCCTAATCATGGATGATTGGGAGCCTCAATTGTAAATGTATGCATGGGGTATGTTTAAAAAAAATTCCAATAATTAATCAATTATGTTAATTAATGTTAAATACTATTCATTTTTTACATGTGTGTATATCAATACTATGTGTAAGGAAAATCCTACGAACAAAAATTAAGACTCATTAGTGCTCACACCACTTTTATAGAAAAGGTTCATTGGAAAAAAATGAAATTGAAATAATAGTGTAGTGGCTAGATGCAACCTTTGAAAATAAACTTAGAGATGATAAACTCTACTTAATACCAATAATACAGGGGTACAAATCTACCATCTAATCATATAAAATATATTCTCATTTTTAATTACTTATTCTTTTTTGGTTTTTTAGGATGCATTAATTACTCATTTTAATCAATTTGGATACTACAAATATATTTTTTGGATTCAAATCATGGATTTGAAACAAATCATTCACACATGATTCCCTTTATCAATTTGTAATATAGTATATTCAACATTTAACAAATAAACATCAAGTTATACATTTTATATTATTTTTAATGATTTTTTATGACAGGGTGGTATTTAAATATAATAAAAATCTTGGTACGAGGATGGACCATGAGTATAAGAAGCCTATCGATTTCTATAAATAGATAATTATTAAGGTATATATAATAATATTTCACTATTAAACCATATATAAAAAAATTACTTATTTTTATCAATGATTCTGGAGTGTTTGAAACAAATCAATTACAACGATTATGGTTATTAAATTTATAAATTTATGATATTCCACCAAAAAACTAGCATTATTTAAGAGGTATTTATGATGATTTTTTAAAAGGTTGGGGATGAAGCCTCATTTATTATTTAAGGCAAAGCAAAGACCTCTTTTAACTGGGTAGAGGGAGACCCATTACATAGCCTAAAGGCCCAGTGGGTATTTAGACCATTACATGGCCTATAGGCCCAAATTTTTGGCCTAAGTACCATTATGTGAATAATACTGCTACAATACTTTGCATTCTATAGTACTGCACAGTATCCGCCGCTGCTACAGTACCCTGCTGTCGCTACAGTGAACTGCCGCTACTACAATGCCGCTGCCGCTATTGTATGCTATAGTACTACTATAGTAACTCCGCCCAATGGGTTTTGAACCCCCATTTTCATGTAGGATTACAGGGTGCTTACCACTAAGTCATACCCCAAAATACTATTTATGATGATAATTATAATTTCATTTAAAATATTTATTAATCAACTATTTATTTATATTTTTCCAGTACTACCAGAGTTGTTGATAGTCCATGTATTCCAAAGAGGAAGTATATTTGTCTAAAAATGAGTGGAAAAAATTCATGGTGTGAGAATGTTTATAGATATCATGAAGAAGTGATTTTCTATTACTTATTTAGTTAATATTCTTATCATTTTATCAACTACTTATTTTAGTTAATATTCCTATCATTTTTATCTACTACATATATAGTTAATTTTCATAGAGATCCTGAAGAGGACACTTTGTTGAGAATTGATTTTTTATAAACATTTTCACTCTTCATAGACACAAAATTATTGAAGAAAAATTAATTCTTGATGAAATCTTCGACAAGGATGATGCACTCATGTACCGTTTTTTCTCTTCATAGTTTTTTTTTATTTTTTTATGTTTAGTAGTGATACAATGCATTCCATTTTGGGTAAAAGACCTATTAATAACATGTTTTTGAGATAAACTTGTGTTTTATTGATATAAAAACATAATATTTTTAATGTGTAGGAATCTTTCGTGCATCAATCTGATACACGACGTGACCAATATGACTCAAAGTGCATGTTTTCAATTTAAATATAAAATTTTAGTTAAAAACAAGCACTACTCACTAAAAGTTGATAAAAAACGCTTTAATTTTATTTATACTTAATAAAAATTATCCATTAGTCATTTTTGATTTGTAGGAATTTACCGCACATTAATCTGACACACGGTGTGCCCGGTATGACTGAACACACATATTTTTATTTAAAATTGAGATTTTAGTTCAAAAGATGTGTGGCCTACTCAAAACCAATAAAATTCACTCATATTGTTTTGATACTTTATAAAAGTTATCCATAAGTAATTTGTGACATGTAATAATTTTCCACACCTTAATATGACACATGGTGTGACCGTTATTACTCAAAGTGTATGTTTTCAGTTTAAAAGTGGAATTTTATTTAAAAAAATGCACCAATAAAACACATCATTAGGGTATTTATACTTTATTAAAATGACCCATAATTCATTTTTGATCTATAGTAATCAGACACACATCAATCCGATACATAGTGTGACCAGTATGACTCAAAATGCATGTTTTCAGTTTTAAAATGACATTTTAGTTAAAAATGTATGTCACTCCTTGAAAACTGATAAAACACACTTTAATTGTCTTTATATTTTAATAAAATGATATATAAGTCATTTTTGACATTTAGGAATTGAATGAACATTAATCTAACACACAATGTGCCTGGTACGACTCAAAGTGTATGTTTTCAATTTGAAAATGTCATTTTTGTTTAAAACACTTGTTCCTCATTGAAAACTAAGAAAATATTCTTGTATTGTCTTGATAATTTAATAAAATTCTCTATAACTCATTTTTTGATGTGTAGGAACTATACATACACCAATCAGACACATGATGTACCCATTATAATTCGAAGTGCGTGTTTACAATTTAAAAGCAACATTTTAGTTTAGAACATGAATCACTCACTGAAAACTAAGAAAACAGACTAATATTGACTTGATACTTTAGTAAAATTATATATAATTCATTTAGGATGTGTATTAATCATCCTCATGTTAATCTAACACATGGTGTTGTCAGTATGACTATTAGTGTGTGTTTTTAATTTAAAAATGACATTTTAGTTCAAAAAAATCACCACATACCCAAAACATATAAAAGACACTCATATTTTTCTCAATAATTTAGGAAAACTATCTATAATCCATTTTTGATTTGTAAGGATTAATTTCACATAAATATATCACATGGTATGCCCAGTATGACTCAAAGTGCATATTTTTAGTGTAAAAGAAACATTTTGGTTCAAAACATATGTCACTCACTAAAAATTGAGAAAAAACTATCATATTGACTTGATAATCTGGGAAAACAATCAATAATTAATTTTTTATTTTTAGTTTTTAAATTAACATCAATTTGACACATTTTGTTCTTGGTATGACTAAAAGTGCACGTTTTTTATTTCAAATCAACCTTTTATTTCTAAACACACATGAAATACTGAAAACCGATCAAACATTCTCAAAACTGAGAAAACATGCTTTTATTTTCTTGATAATTTAGTAAAATGGTCCATAAATCATTTATGATGTGTAGATTTTAAGCACACATTAATATGATACACAATTTTCCCGGAATGATTGAAAGTGTGTGTTTTTATTTAAAATCGATATTTTAGTTCAAAACAAAATAACATACTAAAAACTGAGAAAACATAATATATTGTCTTGATACTTTAAGAAAGTGATCCATAAATTATTTTTGAGGTGTAGGAATAAACCACACATCCACCGACACATGGTTTGCCTAGTATGAATCAAAATGCATGTTTTTAGTTTAAAATTGACATTTTAGTTAAAAACACACGTTGTTCATTGAAAACCAAGAAAATAAATTTATATTATTTTTAAAAGTTTAATACAATTATCCATAAATATTTTTTTATGTATAGGAATCAACTGCACATAAATACGACACACAATGTGACCGGTATGACTAAAAGTGCCTGTTTTCAGTTTAAAAATGTCATTTTAGTACAAAACATGCACCACTCAATGAAAATTTATAAAATGAACTCATATGGTATTATTAATTTAGTAAAATGACCCATAAGTGATTTTTGATATGTAGTAATCATCCACACATCAATCTGATACATGGTTTGAATAGTATGACTCAAAGTGCGTGTTTTAAGTTTAAAAATTATATTTTAGTTTAAAAAATTCCACTCACTAAAATCAAATCTAACACACTAGGATTGTATTGAAACTTTAGGAAAATTATCCATAAGTCATTTTTGATGTGTAAAAATCAGTCACACACCAATCCAATATAAAGTGGGGTTGGTATTACTCAAAGTGCACATTTTTATTTAAAATTGACATTTTAGTTCAAAGCACACATGATATAATTAAAACCCAAAAAATATGCTTAAATCATATTGATACTCTAAGGAAATGATCCATAAGTCATTTTTGAGGTGTAAGAATTAACCTCACATCAATCTGACATCTGGTGTGCTTGGTATGACTGAAAATGTGTGTTTTTAGTTTAAAAATAACATTTTACTTCAAAACATGCATGACATACTCAAAACTAAGAAAAAAATCTTTTATTGTCTTGACACTTTAATAAAATGACTCATAAATCATTTGTGAGATATATGAGTTAATCAAAGATCAATCCGACACATAGTGTGCCTGGTATGACTCAAAGTACATGATTTCAGTTTAAAATTGATATTTTAGTTAAAAATGTCACTCACTGAAAATCAATTAAACATATACATATAGTTTTGACACTTTAAGACAGTTATCCATAAGTCATTTATAATGTGTATTAATCTTCCATGCCTCAATCTAATACATGATGTAACTATTTTGACTCAAAGTGCATGTTATCAATTTAAAAGTGAAATTTTAGTTAAAAACATGTGTCACTCACTGGAAACTGAGTAAACAAACTCAGATAGTCTTGATACTTTAGGAAATTAATACACAAGTCAATTGATTTGTATGAACCAACCTCACATCAATATGATACATGGTGTAACCATTATAACTCAAAGTATTTTCAGTTTAAAAATGAAATTTTAGTTAGAAACATGTGTCACTCCCTGAAAACTAAGAAAACACACTCATATTGTCTTGATATTTTAGTAAAATGATCCATAGATGATTTTTGATGTATAAGAATTAGCTGGATGTCAATTAAATACATGGTGTAGCTGGTATGACTCAAAGTGCACATTTTTATTTAATATCGACATTTTAGTTAAAAACACTTGTTTCATACTCAAAACTAAGAAAATGCACTTAGATTTTGTTGATAATTTAGGATAATGATCTGTAATAATTTATGATGTGTAGGAATCAATCACATACTAATATGATACATGGTGTGCCCAGTATGACTTGAAGTTCATTTTATCAGTTTAAAAGTGACATTTTTTTAATGAATTGTATCATATTTATGTTTAATTTATTTCTTTATAGTATTACTAACAAAAGCATTATTTTTTAAAATAGGTACAATATTCTTTTGTTCAATCCAGGGTGGTTTATTCAGTAGTTGGTATCATGATCAGAATTTTTGAAAGGGGTACAAAGACAACAGAAGAATGTTTTTGAATTTGTTAGAATAATTTTTTAAATAAATTATACTTACCAATGTAATTGTACATTCCAATGTTTGAATTGTAATATTTGTAATCATTGTGCATTGTTTTTTATTTTATTGTGATGTAAATTTATTTGAAATTAAATTGTATATTTGTTGCTACAATGTGTTGTAAAATGCAGTTTCACACTACTATAATAAGGCTTTTATTAATGCTAAAAAAACACCGATAAAGGGATACCTTGATCAGTATTAAAAAAAAGAACTGATAAAGGGCCTACTTTATCTACTCTTTATTAATGATGATGAAGGGAACTTTTAAAACCGCTATTTCTAGCATTGATAAAAGCATCCACCTTTTATAGGTTCTTACAACATCAATGCTTTTTTAGTGCTAATAAAATACTTTTCTAGTGCTACTAAAATCTTGATCTGTAGTAGTGTTCCTCATGATAGAGTATGTAATCTTAAAAGACATCAACCTCATGCCATCCTTATAATTCATACTTTTTAATAATAATTTTAATAAAATATTTTAATGAAAATTTTAACAAAAATGGGAGAAATTTTATAATTTTTATGAAATACACAATGATGTTTCATGGTCATGAGAGTCATGAAAGGAAACTACGCAACCCATGTTTTGGAATTTAGTGGATAGTTCACAGTCAAGTGAAAAGTCTTGGGGATTGTGGATGGTGATTGTGCATCCCTTAAAAACTTTTCCATATTTTTAAATTTTTATTCCATGATCTTTAGATGAGGTATTTTCATTATTATCACAAATAAATGCGCAATATACAATGTTGACCTTTATCAATGCTAAAAAAGCACTTATAAAGGTCTCGATCATGCACGTGAGTCCCTCATCAAAATACCGCAAGGTAGGCCGTTTCTTTATATATCATTCCGATGCATTCCAATTTCAGAAGCCTCCTATGGGGATGAGCTCCAGCATACACTCCACACACATATATGGGCCCGTTCACTGGCCCACACGGGCCTTCACCGACCTTATGCATCCCTTGGGTCTTGGCCTAATGTTACACACCCAACCGAGCCCTACATAACCCGACCCACCTATTTGAGCATTTACTTGGTCAATGCCCCTATTTTTTTATATAATTAAAAATATTAAAAAAATTGAAATAATTAAACAAATAAAAATTAAAAATAAATAAATTTAAAAATATTATTATTTTTAATTAAACAATTATTAATAAATTTAAAATTCATATATATATAAATAATAAATATTAATAAATAGTATATATTAAATATAGATATATAAAATGAATAATTTGAAATAATTAAATAAATAAAATTAAAAATGAGTAAATTTTAAAAAAATATTAAATTCTTTATTAATTAAATAATTATTAATAAAAATGAATAATTTTAATATACATATATATAAATTATAAATATTAATAAATTATATATATTAAATATAGATATATGAAATGAATAAATTGTAATAATTAAACTAAAAATTAAATTAAAAAATTTAATAATGAAATAACTATTAATAAAAAAGAATAATTTTAATATATATATATATATTATAAATAGTAAAAAAATATATTAAATATAAATTTATAAAATGAATAAAATGTAATAATTAAAAACATATTAATGTCTTATTCATTTTTAATGGTTTTAATACATAATTATTCATTAATATAATTAATATTTTTATTATAGAAATATATATATATATATATATAGATCAATATATATATTATTACTTAAAATATTATTTGTATAATACAAAATATTTATTCTTATATTAAATAAGTCATATATTTAGTAAAAAACGAGTTATAATTAAAAAATAATATTAATTGAAAATATCAACTAATTGTATCGAGTAATGAACATTTAATTGAATGTCATTTTATTTTTCAATTTAATATATATCAAACATGTGTTACATTGATTTCACACATATACATACATAATTCATGCATTTTCGTATACAATGCACACACACATAATATTTTTATAATTTATTCAATTTTTAATATTCATTTTACAATTATATTTATCAACATAATATATTTAATATATATTATGTTTCTAATCAGTAAATTTTATCATTTTTTTATTTTTATTCAATATATACTATTTATTACTTTTTAATATTTTTTATGAATTTGTTCATTTTTAATATTATTTATTCATTAATAATCTTAATTATTTTTTGAAATAATTTTTTAATTTTTTAATTTTCAAATTTTCATTATTCAATTTGTTTGAAAATTTTTCCATTTTAAATATTTATTTATACATTTTTATTTATCAACATTTAAAGTTTTTAATATGGTTGTATTTTATATAATTAACATGTATTCATTTACATATATAAATATTCATTTTTGAAAATTTAAATTATCTATATAATTAATAATAGTTATTTTTTTTTAAAATTTATTCATTATCATTATTATTTATTTCATTAATTGATGCTGCATATTATATAATGTCATTATTCAATTTAACATATATCAAACTTATACACACACATGCACACATTAATTTCACACACACAAATATTTATATAATTAATGAAATATTATATAGAAAGAGATGCATCTAATATTTTTTTTTCAGTTTATTCAAATTTTAATATTCAATTTAGAATATCTTTTAGTAACATAACATACTAAATATTTTATTTTTTAATTGGTATTTTTTATTTTTTTTATTTTTAATATTATTACAGTTAGTATCATTTATTCATTTTTAATATTTTTTTATTTTTCTACTTTTTTGGAATTTAGTCATTTTCTAATATTTATTTATACATATGTATTTACTATATTTTTATATTTTCAATATATAATCATATTAATTTCAATATATATCCATATTTTATATTTTAATAATTAGTATAATTAATAAAGCTTATCCATTTTTTCAATATTTTTAAATTCTAGTCATTTTTAATTATTCAATTTCACTCATTTTTTACATTCATGCATTTATGATTATGTATTCATTAATAATGTTAAAAATATATTTGAAAATATATATTTTAAATAAATATATTTATAAATGTATATTTACTATATTTATAAAATTATATATCTACAAATATAAATAAATAAATTTAACTTTTTTAAAAGTATTTATATAATTATAAATTTAATTAATTATAAAATAATAATAAAAATATTTAAATTTTGAATATATTTACTATATTTATATTTATATTTATATATATTTATTATATATATATATATATTAAGTGCTTAGGAGTACAATTACATTCAAACACACACACAAGTTCTAACTATGAGAGCAAGTTCAAAGCATCTTTTATAGAAATTAACTTCTCGATGGATTACTTGCTTTGAATATCTTTCTTCCATTGATTATATCTTCACTCACATTTATTGGGAGGCCAACTCACTTATAAATGGCCTTACTAACAAGGGTGCAGATGGTGATAATCTGGCTTGGTCTACTGAGGTTCCTGATGATCTTTTGCCTTTTCTTTAGAGAGATAAGTTTAAATTTCATGTTTCTAGACTCTTGTAATTTGGGATTTATTTTAATATTATAAGAGACTTTATTTTCTGGGCAAGGTCTCATCGTTCATTAAAAAAAATATTCAAACACACACACACCACACACATAGGCCATAAAGTTAGGCCATAGCCCCCAGGGGATAACCCACCCATCGAAAATTATATTTATTTATTTATAATTATAAATATATTTTTAAATATATTTATAATTAATTATTTATAATTATAAATATATTTAGATTAGTATATTTATATTAGTATATATATTAGGTGTTTGGGGGTACAATTACTTTCAAACACACACACACACACACACAACACATAGGCTAGAAAGGCAGACCATAGCTCCCATAAAGGGATAACCCACCCATCAATCCTTATTTATTAAATATATATACTAATATAAATATACTAATCTAAATATATTTATAATTATAAATAAATAATTATAAATATATTTACGAATATATTTATTATTATAAATAAATAATTATAAATATATTTACGAATATATTTATTATTATAAATAAATAAATATAATTTTTAAAAAATTATTTATATAATTATAAATAAATAATTACATATTTAAATAATTATAAAATTATAATAAATATATTTAAAATAGGGGGAAGGGGGAGAAGGGGGGAGAGAAGTGAGGGCGGCGGGTGAGTAAGTGGGGAGGGGGGAGGGAGGCACTAGAAAATGGTGGGAAGGGGGAGGAAAAGGTGGGGCATAGATAGGGGGTGGAACGGGTCAAGGGGGAGGGTAGTAGGCGAGAGAGGGAAATTTCAAAAAATAAAAAGAAAAAAAATTTCAAATTAAAAAATGAAAATAATTTTTTTTAAAAAATAATTATCTAATTATGTTAAATAAAATAATAACAATAAAATTAAATAATAAAATTAGCAATAATAAAATATAGTAATAAGTAGAATTATATCAATAAATATTTTATTTACAAGTTAAATAAATATAATTAATTAATAAAATAAACTAATAAACTAATTTTAATTAAACTACTAAATAAAATAAAATATTAAACATTAATAAAGTAAAAAATTAATAAAATCTAAAAATAAAAATAAATAACTAATATTATTACATAATTAACTAAAATCTATAAAAATGACTAAAATGCTACAAAACTACAAAAATAAACTAAAACCACAAAAACACTTAAAATATTTAATTAAAAATAAGTTAAACAATTATAAAAATACATGATAAATCCATGTACATCAACTTATCTCAAGATTATGTAATTTTTAAGGCTATGGCCTTATATTATTGGCCCAACTCTCTCTAGAATCTTGAACAGATTGACATATCACAGTGAAAGCTTACCCTATCTCCTAATCCATTTCTGTCCCATCCTTGGTGAAACACATAAAAAGACTCTATCCTCTAACTTGAACTCCATAGGTCATCTACAACAATAAACATAAGATTTATGTTAAGACAGTGCAATAACATCCATTTTTGAATCAATTAAACATGCTCTGTGGTCTCTTGAATAAGATGAGGTCCAAGAATGGCTACCTCTCCTACCTATAACTAGCATAGGTATAATTAGCATGACCTACCATACAAGGCCTTATAAGGTGCCATCGATATCATTACATGATAGGTATTTTTTTAGGTGAACTTAACTAGGGGTATATCCCTCTCCCAAGATCCATCGAAATCCAGGATGCATGATCGCAACATGTCCTCAATAACCCGTATTATAACATCCTAGATATTTATAGATTAATACATTTTCATATCTATTAATATTTATGAATAAGATATTAATTTTATGTTAAAGGGGATGATTTGTCGGATAACATACCCGACATACAACGAGTTTCTCTGAAATCTTACGTTCCACACAAAGTTGAGTTATACCGAAAAATAATACATTATTAATATTATTATTTTAAATGGTAGTTAATGCCTAACGATTTTATTGGAAAGAATAAAAATATCTAACTATATTATGTTTACACATGTTTGGTAAATGGTTTTTCAACCATAAAATAGATTTTAGAGGCTTAAAATGAGAATACATCCAATTTTAAGCATAAAATACTCTAATATTTTTAAAAGGTTGTTTTACTGCATTTTGATGGAAAACCCTTTTTAAATATATTTTTTGATAATTTTATATGTTCTATTTGAAAAAAAGATTCTTATTTTTAATAGGGACATCAAAATTTACTTTGGTTGAAATCTTGGTATTTTTCTGATAAAATTCACATTTTAACGAATAACGAAAAATACTGCATTTTAATTTGAAAGTACCTTTTCGTCTAATTTATTTGTATTGTTAGACTATCTTTTGAATTTTTTTTAAAGTATATTTAGATTATTTTTTATCATTTAATCCAATTTCGATCATTGGAGGTAATTTCACATTGAAATTTGATATAAATTAATGCCAATCTTTTGATAGTTTTTACTTAAAAAACCCATTTTCTCATTTTGACAACAGAAATTAATTTTAAATTAATTACTGTAACTTCTGTATTTTGAACTTAGAAAAATATATTTCTTATTTGGAATCAAAATTTCCAAATTATGTAAATAGGTCTCTTTTATTTTTGGAGATGATGAATAGTAACTTTAGTAATTATTTTTATTTACCACGGTTAAAGGGTAAATCAGGTAAATAAGGACAAAAATAATATTATACTAATATAAAACTACCCTAAAACTTGTCATAATTCTATTTTATGACTTATGGAAAACTAATAAAACCCTTAAGATGAAAATTTGGCCTTTCGAAGACACTTGGGTGTGATTATGACACTTATAACTTTTAAATTAAAGTAAAGGAAAATATGTTATAAACATATATATTCTTACTAAAGAAATTTTAATATGTGTTTATATAAGGTATATCTTAGAATATAAATATTAATTATAAATCTAAAAAAATTTCATACATCATGGTTTTTATTTATAATTTTTATACATTAAATAATTAAATTTAATTGTGACAAAATGATGATGGAGTGATTGCTTTATTAATTAAAGAATCAAATAAATGATAATATAAATATTAAAATAAATATTATTTGACATAATTTATGTCATCCACGTTTTTTATAGATTAACATGACATGTTATAAGACTATCCAATCCTTTTTTTGGAGTTATCTCTCTTTTTGGATTTTATTTAAATTCAATGAAATGAATAGTATAAAAATTGACATAATTAATGTTTTATAAAAATAGTAATTTATTAAATTATTTAAAAATCCTAAAAATCATCTAAAATCACAAATTTACTACTATAAGGTAGAAAAATTTTATTAAGTGTCGAATTATGGGAAATTGGTCTCATATAAGTAAAATTAATAGGCTCTTAATAATTAAAATATTGTTACCACAATTAAAATTAAAAGAGAATAATTAAGGGTAAACTGAAAAGATAAGGTTTAAAATAAAATCAATACATGTCTAGAAATTATTGTATGATATTATTTCTAACTATACTCATCTTATATTTGACATATCTCAAGTTAGAGCCTTTTTAATAAAAAAATAATTTATATTAATTTAACAATTTAAGAGTTTCTAGGGGTGCCCCTTCCCTCTCCTATAAAAAGGTACCCTCTCTTCTATAATAGTCACACTTCAAGAACCCTTTATTTTGGAAAAGTCCTACCAAAACCTCTTCCTATAATCCCTACCCTCATCCTATAATCCTCCCTTATGGAAGAAATCCTCCCAATGAAGCCTTTTGGTATAAACTAAAAGAAGTTACCCAATTAAGAGGAAGAACAAGGAACATACGAGAAAAGTCAGGCTCAAGGTAAGGGATTTTGTCTCAATATCATTTCATTGAGGCATATTTTAATAATATAAACTTCCTTCTTTTATACAGTTCATAATCAACCCTTTGAATTTTAATTTCATTCAATAGTTTTTAAAAGGGAATTTTTTTATATAAAGCGTTTCACTGAACAACAAAAAGAATGTTTTTAACATATACGGTGACAATGACTTCTCTGCTGCCGTAAATGTTATTTGATATTTGGATATCTATATAAGACCTAATATTTTTAGTATGAAAAATAAATCGCTTATTCCCTATTTGGGTATTTTGGTATTGAAAATGGTTTTCAAAGTGGATTGAAAATTTCAATATCTTGAAATGATTTCTTGTGATTGCAAATGAAATTTTATGTGTGAAATTTTCATAGTTGAAATATTTTATATGTTATTATTATATAATGGTACTTAGAAATTTTATGGGTGGTAACATTATAAACCAAATATGGTTGGTTACATAATAAATCAAAGACATGTGGTTCTGTGATAAACCAAGGATGGATGATTACATCATATTCTCCAATGCATTAGGTATGTAAGTCGGTCGTATAACTATTCCATTTAGTGATATGTGGGAAAGTTAACAGTATGGTTATTCCATTTATGTATGATTATTTTATAAGTTACCTTTATATGTTATATTTTTCTTTCTATAGGATTTATAGTAATCTTTTGGTTACAAAAAGGGTAACCAATGGGCTTATATCTAGTGAAGTGTATTTACTACTCCTTAAAGGTGAAAAGTATTACCTCATGATTTACATGTTTTTGCATGACTAAAAGTTTTCCTTATTTTTGTATCCCTTAATGATATTTTTATACTCATCCCAAGTTTTGAAATTTTTTTCAAAGGAAATAAAAAATAATAGAGTTAAGGATTGGATCAAGGAAAAGTTATGTTATTTAAACATGAAACAAAACCATGTTTTTTAAAAAGTTTTTTTATTAAAAAATGGATAGTAAGTAGAAGTGTATACTTGTTATTTTTAAGTTGTTATGTATGAGTTATTACCTAATTATATAAATCTATAAACACGAAAAGATCCTCAAAGTGAATTAGAGTCAAATTGTTGACTTATCTCTAGATTATGTAATGTTTAAGACTGGGTCCTTATAGTTGGCATTAGAGGTCAATTTAGATAACTTTATGGGTTAGGATACTATTAATAGAATATCCATAATTTTTTTAATTTGTGTTCTAATTGAAATGATATATCATTTTAAGATTACCATGTTTCTTTGTCTAAGATATGTCTGTACAAAATGTTTTTTCATAGAGGAAATAGGACAACTGTGCTAGGACGACATACAGAGGAAAACAACCTTCCAAATCAATATCCTGAGATGGTAAGAATCGAAATTGAACAATTTTTTGTAGTTATGGATTAGTTGACTTAGGAAATAAATGGTGGTGGTTTCCATACACGAGATAAACCAGATCAACCATATAGAAATATGTTGGTAGTGAAGCATTTCATGAGGCAACACCCTCCATAATTTAGAGGTTCATCTGACCTTGTGCAAGATGAAGGGTAGATTAAAGAACTATAAAATATTTTTTATATAATTGTGTGTTCAGAAAATCAAAATTTTAGTCTTTCTATTTATTGTTTTTAAGGTGAAGACGATCAGTGGTGGTCAATAATTAAAAATATTATAAGAATTGAAGAGATTTATGCCATGGAATGGGATGAATTTAAGAACATATTCCTTGAAAAATATTTTCTTAATGCTATTTGACTTTGGATAGAAAATCAATTCATGGAATTGAGATAAAAGTAGGAAGATTCTGTTGCTTTATATGAAGAAAATTTCACCCATTTGTCAAGGTACATCCCAAATTTTATCTAGAATATTGATTGTAAGATAAATAGGTTTTACTCAAGATTGAAGCCAAAATATAGAAGGGAATTAGTTTTTTGTATGCTAAAAAGCTATGGGAAACTTTTAAGACGTGATGAGAAGGTAGAAATAGAGTTTTATAATGATCATGCATCCCATGAGAGCAAGAAAAAGAAGCCATCTAGTTGGAAGGAAATGGGAAAGAATTCATCAAATAAGTCCGGAGGTAAGAAAACTAAATTTCCAACTTGTGAGAAGTGTGGTAAAAATAATCTTGGATAATGTCTATTAAAGTCGAGGAAGTGATTCTAATGTGGTAAGAATGGTTATATTACTCATAACTGTAAGAAAGACGATCATGTGGGAAATGAAAAACCAGTGGTAAGATTCTTCAATTACAATGAGTTAGGTCATTATGCTAATGTGTGTCCAAAGTTGATTACCCAGGGTGGAAACCAGAAAGATAGAAAGTAAAAGGGAATGGAAAAATCATTTTTTACTACTACGGTTGATGTGGGACCATCAAATGAAGTTGTGAAAAGTATGTTACAGGTTTTTTAAAAGAATGTTAATACTCTATTTGATTCTGGATCTTCACATTCTTTCATTTCTGATAGCTTTTCAAGTAAATTGGAAATAACACCTCATGAATGTGATATATAACTTTTGGTAAAAACTCTAGGTGGAAGTACTAAAGTAACCAAGATTTATAGTAATCTTCCTATTATCATTAGTGGGATAGTCTTTCTTGCAAATCTTTTTGAACTTCCCATAGTGGAATTTGATATTATTTTGGGTGTGGATTGGGTTTTAGTTTATCATGATAAAATAGATTGTAATTCCAAGAAATCTTTATTCAATGATTTCATACCTTTGATAAAATACCAAGAAGATGAGATATTTATTAAATATGGAAGTTAAAGTTATATAGATCTTGTAATTGAAAATAAGGAAACAATTTTGATTAGTGACATTCCAGTAGTGAATGAATTCACAGACGTTTTTCCTGATGAATTTCCTAGTATTGTTCTTGATTGGGATATTGAATTTACCACTGATTTAGTGCCTGATGCTAATCCTATTTCTAACCCCCTTATCAAGTGGCTCAAGTAGAACTAGTGTAATTGAAAAAATAGTTGCAATAATTTCTTGATAAAGGTTTCATTCAACCTAGCACCTCACCATGAGGTGCTCTTGTTTTATTTGTGAAAAAGAAATATGGATCTATGGGACTTTGTTTTGATTATAGATCCTTGAATAAAATCACTATTAATAAAAAGTATCCTTTTCCTCATATATATGATTTGTTTGATCAGCTCCAGGGAGCTCAATATTTTTCAAAGATTGATTTGAGGTTCAGGTACCATCAACTGAAGGTGAAAGAGGATGACATTCCAAAGACAACATTACAATTGAGATATGGGAATTATGAGTTTGTAGTTATTCCCTTTAGTTTATCTAATTCACCTGCTGTATTTATGAATCTCATGAATGGAGTCTTTTTTCTATTTTTTTATTAGTTTGTGGTTGTGTTTATAGATGGTATTTTTGTATATTCTAAAAGATAGAAGGAACATGAAAGTCACTTAAAGATTGTTTTTAAAACCTTAAAATAAAAGAAAATTTATGTAAATTTTAGTAATAGTGAATTTTGGTTGCAAAATATTTTATTGCTTGGTCATATTGTTTCTAAAGATGTCATAACTGTTGAACCGTCTAAAACAAAAGTTGTTAAAGAGTGTCCAAGACCTACCCATGTCATGAGATTCATTGTTTTCTTGGATTAGTAGGTTATTACCGAAGGTTTGTCAAAAACTTTTCTTATTTATCTATACCACTAACTAAGTTAACATGTAAGGGAGTTAAGTTTATCTGGAAAAAATAATGTGATGATTGTTTTTAGGAGCTAAAAATGAGATTGGTAAATACTCTAGTTTTGGCCCTGCCTTCCAGGATGGTGAATTTTTTATCGATAATGATGCTTAATTAAAAGGACTTGGTTGTTTCCTAATGTATAATGATCAGGTAATGGATTATGCTTCACATCAGTCAAAACCTCACGAGTTAAATTACCCTACACATGATTTGGAATTAACTATTTTTGTTTTTTCATTAGAAATTTGGAGGTATCATTTGTATGGTGTAAAGTGTGAAATATATACTAATCACAAAAGTTTGAATTATATATTCACTCAAAAATAATTAAACATGAGACAAATGAGATCGATGGAATTAATCAAGGATTATGATTACACAATTCATTACCATCTAGGAAAGGAAAATAAAGTGGCTAATGTTTTGAGTCAAAAAAGTAATGCTACATTTACTATTCTATGTTTGTAATGAGATCTTTTGGCTATTGATTTGATTAATTTTGGATTTGAAGTTTTTGGTGTAGGGAATTCCTCTATTTTTTTTCAGGTGGCAGTGAAATCATCTCTATTAGACAGAATTAAGCAAGCAAAGAAAAAAGATATTGAGTTGGATAAAAAGATATAATTATTTCAAAAGGGTAAGTTACCTAAATTTAAAATTTATAAATATTGTGTTATGATGTTTGTAAAGAGATTATGCATGCCTTGTGATTCACAATTGAAGAAATTGTTGTTATGTAAATCTCATAGTTATCCATTTTCAGTTCATCCTAGCAATACTAAGATGTACAGAGATCTTTGGGAGAATTACTGGTGGGATGGAATGAAAAGAGATATTTCTAAATTTACCCTGAGATGTTTGATTTTTCAATAGGTTAATGTAGAATAGAAGTTACCTAAAGGGATGCTTCATCCTTTGCCAGTTCTAGAGTGGAAATGGGAAAATATATCCAATTATTTTGTAGTGGTATTACCAAAGACTTCTCAAGGGAATAATGTGATCTGGGTTATTGTTGATCGATTGATTAAATATGATCATTTTATTCTTATTCAAGATAATCTATCTCTTGATAAAATTTATTAGTTGTATATTAAATATATAGTCATGTTATATGGAGTTATCCTCTCTATTGAATCGGACTGTGATCCCAGGTTCACTTGTAATATTTGTAAAGGCCTTCAGAAGTCTTTGGGAACTGAATTAAATTTAAGTATAGATTTTCATCCTCAATTAGATGGGTCGAAAGAAAAAAAAATTCAGACCTTGGAGGATATGAAACATGCTTGTTCAATGGATTACCAGGGAAGTTGGGATCAATATCTTTGTTTGATTGAGTTTTATTATATTAATAGTTTTCATTCCAGTATACAGATGACACCATTTGAGGCATTATATAGAAAGTGGTGTCGAACTCCATCTTTTTGGGACGAAGAAGGTAAAAGGAAGTTGATGGGACCAAAATTGGTAGAAGAGATGACATAAAAATTTCAGTTGATTCAGAAGCATATGAGGATAGCTCAGAGTAGGTAGAAAATTTATGCGGATAACCAGAGGAAGGATATTTCTTTCGAGGTAGCTGATCATGTCTTTCTAAAAGTTTTACCATGGAAAAATGTGAATTGTTTTGGTAAGAAATAGAAGCTGAGTTAGAGGTTCATTGGACCCTATGAAATACTAGATAATGTTAGATCAGTTTCTTATAGAGTGGATTTACCTCCAAGTTTATCCCAGGTACATAATTTTTTTCATGCTTCAATTTTAAGAAAGTATATACCGATTTCATCTCATATTTTGAGTCTAGAAGTAGTTCAGTTGGGAGGAAATATTTCTTATGAGGAACAACTAGTCAAGATTGCTGACCACAAAGATCAAGTGTTACAGAATAAGTTGATTTTTCAGGTTAAGGTTTTATGAAAAAACCATAGGGTTGAATATGCAACATGGGAATATGAAAATTTTATAATGGATAAATACCCCCACTTGTTTGATAAGTGAATAAAATTGCAGGGACGCAATTTCTAAAAGGGTGGATGGATGTAACATCCCAAATATTTATAGAATAATACATTTTCATATCAAGTAATATTTATGAATAAGATATTAATATTATGTTAAAGGGGATGATTTTTCTGATAGCATACTCGAAGCACAACAATGGGTTTCTTTGAAATCTTACATTGCATACAAAGTTGAGTTATAACAAAAAATAATACATTATTAATATTGTTATTTTAAATGGTAGTTAACGCCTAACAATTATATTAGAGAGAATGAAAATAACTAACTATATTATTTTTACACATGTTTGGTAAATTTTTTTACATTCATAAAATAAATTTTAGAGGCTTAAAATTAAAATACATCCAATTTTAAGCATAAAATACTCTAATATTTTTAAAAGGTTGTTTTACTGGATTTTGATGGAAACCCCTTTTTAAAAATAGTTTTTGAAAATTTTATATGTTTTATTTAAATTTTTTTTATTTGTAAGAGGGACATAAAAATTTACTTTGGTTGAAATTTTGGTATTTTTTTTGATAAAATTCACATTTTAATGAATAGTGAAAAATACTGCATTTTAATTCAAAACTACATTTTCATCTAATTTATTTGTATTGTTAGATTATATTTTGAATTGGTTTTAAAGTATATTTATATTATTTTTTTATCATTAAATCCAATGTTGGTAATTTTAGGTAATTTCACTTTGAAATTTGATATAAACACATGTCAATCTTTTGATGGTTTTTACTTAAAAAAACCCGTTTTATCATTTTGACAATGGGAATTAATTTTCAATTAATTACTAAAACATATATGTTTCAAATTTAAAAAATTGGATTCCATATTTGGAATTATAATGTCCAAATTATGTAAATAGTTTCCTTTTATTTTTGGACATTATGATAAAACTTTTAGTAATTATTTTTATTTACCACGAATAAAGGGTAAATTAGGTAAATAAGGGTAAAAATAATATTATAATAATATAAAACTACCCTAAAACTTGTCCTAAATCTATTATATGAGATAAGGATGGCCAATACAACCATTATGATGAAAATTTGGGCTTTGGAATCCACTTGGGTGTGATTATGACACTTATAACTTTTAATTTAAAGTAAAAGAAAATATGTTATAAACATATATCTTATTATTAAAAAAATTTTAACATGTTTTTATATAAGTGATATCTTTGACTATAAATAGTCATTATAAATCTAAAAATATTTTCTATATCATGGTATTTTATTTTTAATTTTTATACATTAAATAATTAAATTTAATTATGACACAATGATGAGGTATTGATTGATTTATTAATGAAAGAATCAAGTAAACGATATTATAAATATTAAAATAAATATTATTTGACATAATTTATGCCATAAAATATTTTTATAGGTGAATATGATATGTTATGATACTATTAAAGACTTTTTTTCTGAATTATCTCTCTGTTTTGATTTTATTTAAATTAAATGAAATGAATAGTGTTAAAATTGATATAATTGATGTTTTATAAAAATAGTAATTTATTAAATTATTTAAAAACCCTAAAAATCTTTTAAAATCACAAAGTTACTATGATAATGTCTTCAAGTTCATTATGTCTCTAATTATGGTAAATTTACCCCATATAAGTAAAATTAATATCCACTTAATAATTAAAATGTTGTTATCATAATTAAAATTAACAGAGAATAATTAAGGGTAAACCGAAAAGATAAGGTTTAAAATAAAATAAATAAATGTATAATAATTATTTTATGAGATGATTTAGAACTATACTCATCTTATTCTAAACATATCTCAATTTGGTGAGTTTATAATAAAATATTAATTTATATTAATTTAACAATTTAAGAGTTTCCAAGGGTGCCCCTTCCTTCTCCGATAAAAGGTACCCTCTCTTCTCTAATGCTCACACTTCAAGAACCCTTTGTTTTAGCTAATACATGCCCAAAACTCTTCCTATAATCCCTCCCCTTATCCTAGAATCCTCCCTTAGGGCATAAATCCTCCCAAGGAAGCCTTTTGGTATAAACCAATATAAGTTACCTGATTAAGAGGAAGAACAAGGAACATACGAGACAAGTTGGACTCATGGTAAGGGACTTTATCTCAATATCCTTTAATTGAGAAATATTTTAATAATATACAACTCCTTCTTTTATATGTTGTATAATCAACCCTTTTAATTTTAATTTCATTCAACGATTTTTAAAATGGAATCTTTTTATATGAAGTGTTTCACTAAACGGTAAAAGGAATGTTTTTAACATATACAATGACAATGACTTCTCCACCACCATAACTTTTATTTGATATTTTAATTCCTCTATTATCCTTAATATCTTTAAAATTAAAAAGAAATCCCTTATTCTCTTTTTGGGTATTTTGGTATTGAAAATGATTTTCAAAGTGGATTGACTATTTTAGTATCTTTAAAATATTTCTTTTGATTCTAAATAAAATTTTATGAGTGAAATGTTTATAATTGAAATCTTTTATGTGTTATGATTATATAATGGTACTTGTAAATTTTATGGGTGGTTATGTGATAAACCAAATACTGGTGGTTACGTGATAAACCAAATATGGGTGGTTCCGTGATAAACCAAGGATGGGTGGTTATGTTATAACCTCTAATTCATTGGATATGGAAGTTGGGTGTATGACCATTATATTTAGTGATATGTGTGGAAGTCAGCTGTATTATTATTCCATTTAAGTATGATTATTCCCAAGTTACCTTTATATGTTATATATTTCTTTATATAGGATTTATAGTAATCTTTTTGTTACAAAAAGGGTAAGAAATGATATTATATTCAGTGAAGTGTATTAATAATTATTAAAGGTGAAAAGTATTACCTTATGATTAAGTATTCACGGTTTACATGTTTTCTAAAGACTAACAGTTTTATTTCTTTTTGTATCCATCACTAAGATTTTTATTCTCATCCCAAGTTTTGAAATGTTTTTCACAGGACATAAAGAAGAATAAACTCAAGGATGGGATCAAGGAAAAGTTATGTTGTTTAAACATAAAAAAAACCATGTTTCCTTTTAAAAGTTTTTTTATGAAAAAATGGATAGTGATGAGAATTTTCTACCTGTAATATTTAAGTTATTATGTATGAGTTATGACCTAATTCTCTAAAGCTCTAAACCTGAAAATATCCTCAGAGTGAATTAGAGTCAAATTTTTGACTCATCTTAAGATTATGTAATGTTTAAGGATGAGGAATTATATGTACTGTACAATCTATCTTTCCATAAGTATGAGGGTGGTATGCTATGCTCAGAAGCACCTGTATACCCAATGCCCTCTACAAACTCTCCCAGAAATGAGACGTCAACCGGGCATCCCTATCTAAAATGATAGTGCATGGGACCCCATGAAGGAATACCATCTCATGGATATACAACCTCCCAATATCATCAATTTTAAAGGTTTCCTTAATTGAAAAGAAATGATAAACCTTCATGATCCTATCAATAAAAAACCACACAACATCACTACCTCAAGTCAACCTCGGTAAATGGGTTATAAAATCCATCACAACATCATCCCATTTCCACTCTAGGGTAGGTAAATGCTCTAAAAGTACAGTTGGTCCCTGATGTTCCACCTTAAATTGTTGATAGGTGGAACATCTCATAACAAAAAAATATACCTATCACTTCATACCAGACCAACAGTATTAACGGTGCAAGTCACGACACATCTTGGTGACACCAGGGTGCACTGCCCAAGTTGAGGTGTGAAACTCCTACATCAGCTCCCCGCATAAGTACTATGAAACCCATACAAAACCACGAATATAATGGATTTCATCCTCACCCATGGTCCAACCAGGAGGTCCGTACTCACCTATCACACTCTCCTATAGGACTAGGCATTCTGAATTCGATAGTTGCCTCATCTTCACTTTGTCCATAAGTTTAGAGGTCACCACTAGGGATAAAAGAAAATTCTATCCCAGAATATACTACACCTCCAAGTGCATATGAAAGAAAAAATCCATAAGATTCCAATCGTTACTAGAATACTAAACCGCCTATATACAAGTCCTCTGGCTTAGTGCATTGGCCACTACATTTCCTTTACCAGGTGTGTATGACAACTCAAAGTCAAAAGACTGTAGGTACTCCACCCACCTTCGCTGGCTCAAATTTAGATCATGCTATATGAATATATACTTGAGGATTTTTTGGTATATTTATACCACAAAACACTCTCCCAAAAAATAGTATCTCCAACAATATAAAGCATGAATGACTATAGCTAACTCAAGATCATGCATCAGGTAGTTATTATCATGTGGCCTCAACTATCGAGACCCGTATGTAAAAACTCTATTACCTTTCATCATCACCGCTCCCAAACCTATACTTGATGTATCAAAATATATAGTGTAGCTGTTTAATTACTCTGGAAGTATCAGGATTGATGCTAAAGTCAATATCCCTTTCAGATCTTGAAATCCTGTCTCACATGTATCTATCCATACAAAATTCAAACCCTTCTTAGTCAATCCCTTCCACAGTATTACTAAGCCTAAAAAGTTCTATGTGAATCACCTATAATATCTAGCTAGACCCAAGAAACTATGCATGGCATATATGTTCTTGGGATACTCCCAAGAAACCACATCTCTCACCTTCTCTGGGTCTACTAATACTCCTATCTTCAAGATAATATGACCCAAGAAGTGAATCTTATCCATCTAGAAGTGGCACATTGTGAGCTTAGAATATAACTGGTGCTATCTCAGTGTATCTAAAATGATCTCAAGATGTTTTTCATGGCCATGTCATTCATAAGAATACACCAATATATCTTCATGAAAACCACCACAAATGAATCCAGGTAAGGATGAAAGACTTATTTCATCAATTCCATGTAAAATGCTATTGCGTTCATGATACCGAACGACATAACCAAATACTCATATAGACCATACCTGTTATGAAAGGATATAGAAGGTATGTTTATTGGTTTAACATATACCCGGTGATATCCCAACCTCAAATCAATTTTTGATAACACTCAAGATCCTCTAAGCTGATCAAACATGTCATCTATTTATGGTAAGGGATATTGGTTCTTAACTGTCAACAAGTTCAATTTTAGGTAATCTATGCATAGCCTAAGGGAATAATCCACTATTTTCGAAAAAAGGATAGGAGAACCCCACAAAGAAGTACCGGGTCAAATTAATCCCTTTGCTTCCAAATCCTCTATCTATCTCTTGAGCTCCTACAACTCACTCATATCCATCCTTTAAGGAGGAATGAATACCGGTGTAGCTCCCAAAATTAGATTGATGGAGAAATAAACCAATCTCTCAAGAGGTAAACTAGAAAATTCATCTAGGAACATGCCCTTGAAATGATCAACTATTGGAGGAAAGTCCACCTGATGTGCTCCGTGATCATCCATATACAAACTACCAATTTGTGTTTTCATCCCGCTTAGACTATGGTATCGTGGTCTATCTTGGATCACCTCAGCATCTCATTCCCCCTTTTGAGTATAAATTGAACCCTTTGATGATGTGAAAGTCACCTACAGTGATAGAAGTCAATGTAGGATCGATAAGTTACTATCCAGTCCATCCTAAGCATGACGTAGAACCCGGTTATCTTGAGGAAATAAATATCCCACGCGGGTAGGTTGTACAGAATAGATATGGCCTAAACCATGACCCTATGACACAACCTCACTGTCCAAAGTAGGACCACTATACTATCTCATTATAATTGGTTCCTGGATACCTCGTCCATGACCACTACTACCTCGGTTTGTTCGATCGATACTGCTCCATCTCTCTACCTAATGCGTTGCTGAGAAACCTACTCTTGAATCCAGTGTTGAAGCTAACCCCTACCACTCACTGCTAGAGGGAAGGTCCTATATAAATGTTGCACGTGGCCTATCATTCTGAAAGATCGACACTCAACTGGTTCACGATCACACTGATTCCTCATCTGAACCCATCTTCCACATTGATAAAAGAAAACCGCACTGATAGCACTTGCGACTAGGCTAGTGCCCATTTCATGGGAAGCCTCAAAACAACACTTCCTGCTTGAAGACACTGAACTACTGGGTCGAGAGATTTCACTACTCTACTTGTCACCCCAGCTTCCCTTAGGCTCTGCTAAGTAATTAGTGCCTAATTTACCATCTCAACAATAGAGATTAATCTGAACACATTAACCTAAGATTGAACAACATGTCGAAGACCTTATTTGAAGTGTCTCTCCCATGATAACTCATCATGAAGGTACGTTAGTGTAAAAAACTATATCTCTTTAAAGCATGCCGAGTACTCCATAACTGTCATCACTCACTACTCTAGATGCATGAACTCGCTAGCCCACTCCACCCTCAGAGTCTTAGGGAAAAAATAGTCATAGAATCTAGTTTCTAAATCCTACCAAACCATATCACACAATGCATCATCCTGATTCATAACATCCCACCAATGATTTGCTGATCCCCAAAACATATAACTCGTGATTTTCACTCTCCAATTAGGTGGTGTCTCCAGATTCTTGAATATTGAAAACTTAGTCTCAGGCCATATCTCAGCAGTCTATGGAATGTCATCCCCTAAAAACATGGGTGGATATTTCTTCTGTAACACCCATGTTAGCTCAACTATAGACAAGGAAGGTTGTGGTTCTCCCTAGAAAGTCTTAATAAGGTGATAAAACCCCCCCACAAAACTATGCCTCAAAACATGTGTCTGGAACAATAGCTGGTGCTGTAGATAGAACTAAATAAGGATCCAATGATAGACCATGACCCATCGTCTCTAGAGTGTGGTCGCTAACACCCTCCTGTAATATGACTAGAGCTCATCATGGCGACATCACTTTACAATGCCAAACACACACCTTAGAAAAGAACGATATCAAAGTTCATAGCATAAAAATGTAAGATAAGTCAAAAACATCCTATAATAGGTCATACCACACAACCTAATCCTAAATCCAAGACTAATAAAAGGAATATTCACAAAATTCACTAGAGATACTGCCTCTTTACCACTCAAAATTTGGGTCATGTTCAAGTCTCTATTTCACATTTCAATTTTTTTCCATTTGAATTTCATGTCCATTTCATGTTATTTTAAAATGGTTAACCCAAATGATACACCAATTTTCAATCCATAAGGACCCATACTTCTTATGAACCAAATAATTAAATCCACCCAATTCACACTATAACATTTTCCAATCCATGCGACTCATGGTCCATGAATCAACGTGCCACAATTGGCCACTTAGGGTGTTTGTTATAGCACAGTTAGAAAAAAAATGCAAACATGCAATGCATCCTATATGGCATGAAAAAATGCATGGCAAGCGATTTCTAACGAGTGTCTAAAATGATTCATGATATGTAATACCCTCATATCATCAAGTTTCAACAAAAATAGAACTTTAAATAATGTCAATGATAACATCAAAATTGAAGTGAAACACCCACTGGTGGAATAAAATCAACTGTAATAGGAAAAATCCAAAAAATAATAATTTCAATCGTGGTAGTTTAGATTTTTTATATACGTGGGTTAGCTACGCCTAGAAAAAGTTCATTACCAAATTAAAATACCTTCCCATCCCTGTCTATTTTCACTAAATAATAAACCAAAAAAAGAAAAACCTCCTCTGATACCACTTTGTAACATCCCATACCTAGATTCCACTCAAAAGTTCTCCAAGCCTAGTTGGCTACATGGGTTGAAGTGCATATCACCAAATATCAGAGGTTGGAGAATAGAAGAGAGGGCCTAGGGTGTGTCTGTGGGGAGACTACTACCTATTACCAGAGTGTAACACAACAGTATCATACATACATATCAAATAGAGGAAGCAGATATAATAATCAGATAGTAGATAAACTTGAGAAATAGATAAAAATGCAAAAAGGAATATCATACATATGAATATGATGGTAAATGTCTCTACAATGTTTCAAAAATAGGTACACATCATTACAATGATACAATACATGTCTCAAAACACCCAAAAGACCAAAAAGTTATATCTACATACATCATCATGAGCCTCAGATCGGTCCCGTGATCCCTTTCTCCTAATCATGGAACAAAATAAACCATCAAACTATGGGTGCTTTCCCTAGTCCCTAACTACATCCATATAGTCTATTTGGGTACCCAATAGCAGTTCAAACAGGGTGTGAGATATAATCCTAGTAGGTAACCACCCAAATATTTATAAAAATCATGGTTGTGTAATATAAGCTAATAAATGTTCAAGTAAATAGGTAAGAAATAGTAAATAGTAAAGTACTCATGACATGTATATATACTACAAGTGATACTACATAGACTCAAGAGGCTCCCTTTAAAACATGGTCAAGCTCCTATATTAAGGAAAGTATGAATATGTTGGAGTTGGTGGCCTAGAATAAATTACTTTATACTTAATTCATTAATAAATACCTTATCACATCTTGATTGTTCTTCTACATGACAATGCATGTGATAATGTCCTAAGGATAACTGTTTCATTAAATGGTCATAGCGGATCCCTGCTATTATGAGAACTCGGAAGTGCTATAACACTGTTCTTGAATATATGTTCTATGTATGGATGATGTTATTTGAGGGAAAAAAATAATACAGGACATTAGGTGTGAGGAATCATAAAACTTTGAGGCACCTTCTCATGGTGTGCGCCCTTGGTAATATCCAGGAGAATATTATGAGAACGAGACCCGCTAGTAGGAAATCCATATTTCATAGTGTCATTGGATGTTCCTATCTGCAGATGTGTGTATTGGTCCTTAGACTTTAAGATTATTATTAATGGGTATTAGAACTCGCACACTTATATGTATTGATGAAAACTATGACGACACACTATTCGCAGTGAGGTAGGATACGTTGGGTGCGTCATGAGTGATATTGCATTAATAGATAATACAAGAAAGGATTTTTACCTTCTATTCTATAACGGAAGTAGATATCTTAGGCTCTTTGATGGAATATATATAGCCTAAATAAATCCATGGCCATGGTGAGGAATGGGCAAGTTCAATTCTGGAAAGTCCAAGAAAGAATAATCGAGCACATTGGTTGATGGAACTATCATGCAACCCGCTTGATTCAAGATATTGAGACAAAGGTATTATATTACATGGTAATCATTTTTAGGAGGTGACACGTCATTGCAGCGTTAACTTATTTCTCTATGGGTGACTTGGCGTGTTTCTAGATGCTAACCTTGGACTTTAGGTAGGCTCCACCTAATTACAATGAGAAAGAGGCCTAGAGGGTCACACACTAAGTGTGTCCAAGTATCTCAGTTAAGTATTAATTTAACAAGTTGAATAAAGATTATTCCCGATTTTGGTTTAATAATTATTTAAGGACACATGATCACATTTATTTCAACACTAGTTATTCGAGAGAATATATTGTGGGTGAAATAATATATCTATTAGCGAGTAATGCAATGATATTTATTTTAGAAATAAATAGCCATTATTCAAGGTCTAATAAATGTGGTGGAGGAAATAAAGAAAAATAGAAAAACAAAAGTACAAGCCGTGTATATTAAATATACACGCCGTGTATTTTTTTCTAAGAATTTATAAGAAATAACATTATTTATTTAATTAAATAATATTAGGTGTACTTCGCTGGGCACATGTTAGGGAATAATAATATTCAACTGTTATTACTAGACATGGGGTATTACTAAAAATTAAATGAAATGAATAAATTCTTTCGGGTAATTAATTCATTTTATTATTCTATGTAATTAAAAATCTCAATTATATAATTCTCATTAGCCTAGACATTTTTTGTGGTTGTGCACAACAGATCTAGAGAAAGCTCTCAAGCCAAGATAGAATTCTTTTTCTTCCAAGAATGCTCTCAAGATATGATAGGGAGATCCTCCTCCACTGAATCAAGGTGATCGAAGGTGGACAATGCAAGTGAAGGCTCTTCTGTGCTAGCACTCGGAGATCCCTTCAGTAACATCTATAGATACTTGGAGCATGTGCGAATCACCGCTAGAGGAATCCTACACTTGGATTCTACGACGCAACGACGGATCACATCAAATCGTGACTGAAAAAATCAACAAAGAAATAATTCCATCAAGGTAATTCATGTCAATTAATTAAATTAATTATAACCAACATATGATGATCCTATCAATGGTTTCGGGACTCCCCTCTTTCTTTTTCGTTATTTGTTATATTATGAAGATCCATAGTTTTATTATCATGAATGATCTCGAATTAATCATTATTAATGCTAAAATTAATCTTGGGTACACCCAGCAATGTGCTTCTACTGTGGCCAGAACCTACAAGTGGTATTAGAGGAGTCATACTATTGATTATAATTATTTAGTTTTTCTTTGGTGATTTATGCATTTAATAATTTAGTTGTTTCAAATCAAGTTAATCATTCTTTAAATCTAAATCTCATGATATGTTCATCCTCTCTCGTTTCCTGTTCACCTTACAAAAACAATTTTTTCTTTTAATTTTGATTAAAATAAAATTGAGGATCTCATATGGAGGTGCCAAACATTCCTGGCCATACAACACCAGAATACACGACGTGTATTCGACAGTACACGCCGTGTAGTCTTGGTTCAATGAATCGAACTGGTCTGCCAAATCAGGTCGTGTGTTGGAGTGTTTCTAAGTCTTAAATGACATTGTGTGTTGAGCAAGAAGAGGTGGCCCGTGGTTTTTGGATTACACATCATGTGGTCTCCTGAACACAACGTGTAGTCCCTTCGAGTTAGGTTTGGACCATGTACCCCATACACGGCTTGCCTGGTTGGAAACCGTGTAACGCGGATACTACACGACATGTGTCCCACTGAACACGCCATGTTCTCCAATTTTTTTTTGAAATACATCTATATGCCATATTGCCGGGCGTGTACTTCAGATGGACAGGGAACAAAATTACACGTCGTGTAGTCAGAACTACATGCAGTGTACTCATCCAAATTATGCAAATTTATTAAAATTTATTATTATTTTATACAAAACCTTGAGACGTGTACCATAGTGCAGGCGTAAAGCTGAGGCACAACACGTGATAGGTGTTTTATATATATGTGTTTAATTTGACATCTGCATAATGTTCATTTATACTCATTGGGTAGTTATGAATGGGAATTCACCAGGTTTCCTCCAAGATACAAGTTATGTCCAAAGATAAATTTAAATGAATTTATTTTCTTAAAATTATGATGGATGAGAATCTCAAAAAAATTCAGAAAAAAGGGTTTAAGATAAAAGGATTGATTAATTAAAGATAATTAATTGATTCGATCATGATTTATCTTAAACAAGAACGATTACAGAATTTAATGATTGTTTAATTTATGTGTAAATATTGTTGCAAGAATGGATGATCATGATCTAGGCCAATAACTTTGTATGTGAATGGTTTCTTTTAATTAATTTATTTAAATTAAATTTGTTGCCCTGCGAGCCTTCTCCTCATTAATATGTAGGGCCTGTGTGCCCAAGGTTTCTTTTATGTAAAACTGCATTATACCCCTCACCTGCTTGTGAGATAAAACCATATGTAATGGATGAAGCTCCCAAGCTAGTGGAGGTGGCTAAAGTTAGGATCCAAGGTGAAACCAATCCAAGGAGATACAAAGGAGGACAGGTGGAAAGCTGTAAACACGAACCCAAAAGGTTCAAGGTGTTTCTCCCCTTGGTCATGGGTTAGTTAATCAACTGATAGATAAAATAACCAATAGAACAAGATCATGATCATATCATTTATTTTATTTCTATTAGTTGCATGGTTTATTTGTTTTGGGTGTGTTGTCACGATCACACAATTAATGAATTAAACAAGCATGCAAGATGGAACTAAAATAAGACCATCTTATACATAAAATATTATCTTAGACATGGTTAATCACTTAAGTATATCCCACTTAATATTAAAAATCATTTAATCAAAGATAATTAAGTATAAATTTATGTATAAGGATAAAATCCCTCAGAGAAAATATCAAGTCGGTAGAGCCTTCCATAATCTTGGTTAGAATCAAACTATAGTTCAAAGTGCTTGACCAACCCTAGTTGGGGTGATTTCAATTATCAGGGAATTATAATTCAAGGTTTTGGGTTGAATTGACCTGGTTTTCATCAAGGGTTGACTACCATAACAGGACTTGGTGTGACCAAGAGGAAAAGGTTGAGGGAATCTAAAATAAAAGGATTTTAGGATTGGGGAGTCCACTTAGCGGATCAAGGAGCTGTGAGTTAATGCAGTTGGGATTTGGAATGCCTACTTAAAACCCTTCAAGTTGCTTGACCAACCCTAGTTGGGGTAATACAAAGGAAAATATGGATCCTTTCCACTAGAATATTCCTGCAACATAATATTCCGAAGTCAATGGCGAGGGCTATTGGATTTTGATAAAATAGAGGGAGACTAATAAGTATTAATTTATTTATTTGTCTCAGTTTTATCATAATAAAGTAATTAACCTTTGATCATCTTAATTTGTAGAAACGAAAATAAAAATGACTTCAAACATATCATTACAAACCATAATCTAAAAAGAAAACCTTCTCACCGGCACCACTTTCCAAGAGTGGTAGAGGCATTTACGCATCGTCCTTCACTAGGAGAGGAAATTGTATGTGCTAGAAGAGCCTATTACAGTTGCGCTTGGGAAAGAGGCCTGTGATGAGGAACTATATCTCTATATGAAACATATGGATGATTCCACAGATGTACAATGTTTCATGCTATTGGATATGTCTAATGATCTCCTGAAGCAACATGAAAACATAGACGTGTATAGCATGATGTATCACCTTAAAGATATCTACCAAGAGAAGGAGAGACATGAGAGATATGATATCTCTAACACTTTGTTTACAAATAAGCTTGGAGAGTCTACACCAGTTGGGCCTCATGTATTCAATCTTATTGGCTACATTTAACACCTGAACATATTAGGGATTAAGTTCCTGGATGAGTTGCATACAGATCTCATCCTATCATCACTGCCCAAGATTTTCTCTAGCTTTATTGTCAACTACAACATGCGAAACAATGAGAAGAGTATATTGGAACTTCTGACCTTAATTCACCAGGTATATAAGGACATGGGGTGTGACAAACTCGTATTCCTTATGGTGAATAAGAAAAGGAAGGACAAGGAAAAGGGGCCAAGGACTTATAAACGGTCTGAATCCCCCGAGCATCGTACCTCCAAGAAGGGGAAGATTCATAGGCAGGGTAAGGAATGGGAGGCGGTATGTTTTTCATGTGTAATTTTGGGCCACTGGAAGATGAATTTCACCCAAAAGCATGGGGATGCTAAAGGTATGCTCGTTATTGCGTGTAATATTTCCATTTCTACAATTTGGGTATTAGATATAGCTTGTGGGGATCACATTTGTATTCAAATGTTGGAACCAAGTAGATTTAGAAATATTTCCAGAGGATAGGTGGATCTCTGAGCTACCAATGGCGTGAGGCTGGCTATGTTGTCCATTGGTGATTACCACCACTCATTGCCAACTAGGATGATTTTGGTTTTACATAACTGTTATTATGTTCCTAGTTTTACCAAAAAAATAATTTCTGTATCATGTTTGGATATGAATGGATTTATTTTCAAGTTTGGAAATAAGGGTTGATTATTTTATAAGAACAACATATGTTATGGTATGACAGATTTAAATAATGGTTTTTATGTATTAAATTATGAAAAACAAGTGTTCGAAATCGATAACTAAACAAAGTCACATGACTCACACATCACCCAGTTGTGGAATCACTGTCTTGGTCATGTAAATGAGAAGCGCTTGACAAAGATCTGCCAAGATGGCTATTTAGAATCTACTATGCTAAAACAACTTAATAGATGCCATGATTGTTTACAAGGTAAAATGACCAAGCTGCCTTTCGATGGATAGGGTAAGAGGGCCATAGAGCTTCTAGGATTGGTGCACACAAATGTGTGTGGACCATTTTCAGTAGAAGCTAGAGGTGGATATTCTTACTTCATTACTTTTACTAATGATTTGAGTAGATATGTATATGTCTACTTAATGATGTATAATTCAGAATCATTAGATAAATTTAAGGAATTCAATAATGAAGTAGTAAATCATCTTGGTAAGAAGATAAAGAAGCTTCGATCGGATCGAGGTGGAGAATATATGAACCAAGAGTTCATCGATTTTATATGGGAGTCTGGGATTCTATCTCAGCTCACTCCTCCTTATACACAATAGTGGAATGGTGTTAGTGAAAGGAGGAACCACACCTTGTTGGACATGGTGAGTTTGATGATGATTTATACGGATCTTCTATTATCCTTTTGGGTATATGAATTACATAATGTAGCATACAAATTAAACCGAGTACCAAATAAGGTGGCCAATGGAATTCCCTCTGAATTATGGAATGTAAAGAAACCCATTTTTTCGCACACATGTGTATGGGGATGCGAGGAATTTGTTAAGGCCTTCTCAGGCAACCATCACCTCGGGGTATAAAGTGTATCTTTATAGGATATCCCAAGGAAATGAAAGGATATTACCTATATAACCCTTCAGATAAGAAAGTGAATATCACCAGACTAGTCATATTTCTTGAGAGGAAGAACATCCTAAAAAAGGATAGTGGGAGCAAGATTGAATTTGATGAAGTTGATGCTCAAGATACACAGGAGTTAGTACAAGAAGAAGTTCCAGAGGTTCCCATAGAAGTGGTTCCAGAAATACAAGTACTGCATAGGAGCTCAAGAGAGGTAAGAGAACCAAAGATTTTTGATTTCCTAGTTACTGAGAACGGTGAATCATTATTATTGCACAATGATGAGACTCTATCTTTCAAGGAAGCAGTAGAAAGCTCAGAAGCTGCAAGATGGATAGAATCTATGAATTCTGAGATGGATTCCATGTATCAAAACTAAGTCTGGGTTCTGGTTGATGAGCCAGATGATGTAAGGCCTGTTGGATGAAAATGGGAATTCAAGAGAAAAATGGACATGGAAGGTCAATTTAGAACCTATAAAGCAAGGATAGTGGCTAAAGGATTCAAAAAAATCCAAGGAATTGATTATGAGGAAAACTTCTCGCTAGTTTCAATTTTTAAATCCACAAGAATCATACTTGCCATAATAGATTACCATGACCACGAGATTTGGAAAATGGATGTCAAAACAACATTCCTTAACGGGAACCTTCATGAAGATGTCTATATGACACAAACAGAAGGGTTTGTGATACCAGGTGAAGAAAAATGGGTTTTCAAGTTATATAAATCCATTTATGGATTAAAGCAAGCATCCAGGTCATGGAACATTCGATTTGATGAATCCATAAAGGAATTTGGTTTCATTAAGAACGAATGTGAGCCATGTGTTTATAAGTAGTTTAATGGGAATGTGGTCATTATCCTAGTAGTATATGTTAATGACATACTGCTTATTGGAAATGACGTACTAGTCATACAGTTAGTTAAGGACTAGTTGAACAAGTGTTTCTCCATGAAGGACTTGGGTGAAGCAGCCTACATTCTAGGGATCAATATCATTCATGATAGATCCTAGAGGCTTCTTGGACTAAGTCAGGGTACATATATTGACCAGATACTAAAGAGATTTAGTATGGAACAATCCATGAGGGAATTGGTTCTAGTGTCACATGGCCTACATCTTTATAAGAAAATGTATCCTCTTACACAAAAAGAGAAAGCTATAATGAGTAAGATCCCATACGCTTTGGCTATAGGATCCATCATGTATGCCATGTTATGTACCACGTTTGATGTTTATTATGCACTGAGCATGGTAGGTAGATATCAAGAAGATCTAGGAGAACAACATTGGACTACTGTAAAGACTATCCTTAAGTATTTGAGAAGAACTAAGGATATGTTCCTAGTATATGGAGGAGATGAGGAGCTTGTCATCAGAGGGTATGCTGATACTAGTTTTCAGACATATTAGAATGATCTTAAGTCACAAGATAGATATGTTTTCTGTATCAATGGAGGATATGTGAGTTGGAAGATTTCAGAGCAACCAGTTATGGATGATTCTATAGCAGAGTACGAATATATAATGGCTTCTGATGCATACAAGTTGTCTAGATTCAGAACTTTTTACCAGAGCTTGATGTTGTGCCTATTAGTAAAAATCCTATCACATTATGTTGTTATAATATTGCAGCGATGTATCTTTCAAAAGAACAAAGGTCACATCAACGGACAAAGCAAATACTCTAGAAGTATCACCTCTTGAGGGATTTCTATTAAAGGGGTGAAGTTTTAGTGAGTAGAGTGTCCAAAGAAGAGAACGTAGTGGACCCCATGACTGAAGGCCTATCTCATTAGAAGCATGAATATCATGTGAGAGTTAGCGGGTTAAAATTTGTTAGGAATTGGCTCTAGTCCAAGTGGGAGTCTGTTGGAGTTGGTGGCCCAGAACCAACTACATTGTACTTTATTTATTAATAAATACCTTATCACATATTGATTGTTCTTCTACATGACAATGCATGTGATAATGTCCTAAAGATAACTGTTGCATTAAAGGGTCATAACGGATCCCTGCTATGATGAGAACCCGGAAGTTCCATAACACTGTTCTTGAATATATGTTATATTTCCAGATAATGTTATTTAAGGGACACAAATAATATAAGCCATTAGTGGTGAGGACTCATAAAACTTCGAGGAACCTTCTCATGGTGTGCTCCCTTGGTAATATCCAAGAGGATATTATGAGAACGAGACCTGCCAGTTGGAAATCCACATTTCATAGTGTCAATGGATGTTCCTATTTTGCAGAAATGTGAATTGGTCCTTATACTTTACGATTATTATTAATGGTTATTACAACTAATTCACTTAGATGTAGTGAATAAAACTATGAGTACATACTGTTCGCAACAAGGTAGGATATGTTGGGTGCGTCACAAGTGATACTGCATTAATAGATAATGCGAGAAAGGATTTGTCCCTTATGTTCCATAACAGAAGTAGATATCTCAGGCCCTTTGATGGAATTGATATAGCCTAAATAAATCCATGTCCATGGTGAGGAATGAGCAAGTTCAATTCCAGAAAGTCAAAGAAAGAATAATTGAGCACATGGGTTGATGTCACTAGAATGCAACCCACTTGATTCAAGATATCAAGACAAGGGGATTATATTATATGACAAGCATTTGCAGGAGGTGAAACATCATTACGACGTTTACTTATTTCTCTATGGGTGCCTTGGTGTGTTTCTAGACACTAACCTTGGACTTTAGGCAGGCTCCACCGAATTACACTGAGAAAGAGGCCTAGAGGGTCACTCACTAAGTGTGTCCAAGTATCTGAGTTAAATATTAATTTAACAAGTTTAATAAAGATTATTCCCGATTGTGGTTTAATAATTATTTATGGATGCCTGATTGCATTTATTTCGACACTAGTTATTCGAGATAATATATTGTGGGAGAAATAATATATTTATCAACAAGTAATGTAATGATATTTATTTTAGAAATAAATATCCATTATTCAAGGTCTAATAAATGTGGTGGAGGAAATAAAGAAAAATGGAAAAACAAAAGTACATGCCGTGTATATTAAATATACACACCATGTATTTTTTCTAGAAATTTATGAGAAATAATATTATTTATTTAATTAAATAATATTAGGTTTAATTCACTAGGTGCGTGTCAGGTAATAATAATAGTCAACTATTATTATTAGACATGGGGTTTTACTAAGAATTAAATGAAATGAATAAATGTTTTCGGGTAATTAATTCATTTTATTATTCTATGTAATTAAAAATTCCAATTATATATTTCTCATTATCCTAGAAATTTTTTTGTGGTTGTGTGCAACGGATCTAGAGAAAGCTCTCAAGCGAAGAGAGAAACCTTTTTCTTTCAAGAATGCTCTCAAGCTATAAGAGAGAGAGATCCTCCTCAACCGAATCAAGGCGATCGAAGGCGGACATCACAAGCGAAGGCTCTTCCATGCTAGCACCCAAAGATCCCTTTGGCGACGTCTAGAGATACGTGGGTCACATGCGGATCATTTTTAGAGGAATCCTACACATGGATTATACGATGCAATAACATATCACATTAGATCGTGACTGAAAATATCAACGAATAAATAAACCCATCAAGGCAATTCTTGTCAATTAATTAAATTAATTATATCCAACATATGATGATTCTATCTATCGTTCCAAGAATACCCTATTCATTTTTCGTTATTTGTTCTATTATGAAGATCCATTGTTTTATTATCATGACAGATCTCAGATTGATCATTGTTAATGCTAAAATTAAAGTTGGGTACACCCACCAATGCGCTTCCACTGCGCCCAGAACCTACATAATAAAGTAGAAATAACCAACATGACCTCACTATACATCCATAAATTTAATATCAACAATGACCTTTTCATATAACTAGAAGTGTCATATATACCATGGATGATCCATATAGTCAAAGTTTTAGACCACTAAGGGACAAATCCATGTTGTAGAAGACCAAGGCATCCTGGTCAATTCCTAGGAGAATCTCAATGGAAACTGGGTAATGGAACTGGTGGAGTCCGAGGATCATATCAGCAGAGCATGTCCAATGCAAATATAGTAAGCTAGATCCAAGGGGTATAATTTCCCTTGGAATCCTATAGAATCAAGATCCTAGGATCATACAGGTTTAAGAAATCCTATTCCCTAAAACAAGATCCATGGGTGAAGTGACTATATCATCTAAATGGAAGTAAGACCCTTGATATACCAACCAAGTTATCAACTACCATTTCATCTCGCAAATCGATCCATCAATCAATTCACATCCAATTAAATCAATGGGTATACCCAACCATTAAACCATCCATGTTCAAAAGTAAACAATTAAATATACCCACTCATATGTCATATCACAATTCAACAATTAACAATTCAATTACATGTACCACATGGAAAATGAGGCATAACAACTCCTAATTAAGAAATTAAATTCCATTTAATGATGATTGGGATTCCTATAACTAGAAAAGCCAAAATAACACCCCTTGGGTGGCCTAACAAGTGGCAAGGGAAAAAGGGAACACCCAATGGGTGGCCTTGGTTGGGTAACAACCTCAAAATAAGCTCAAAGGAACTAAACGGAATCCATAATAGATTACATATAATTTAATTAAATTAATAAATTCAATTTTGGGGCCCCAATAGAAATTATTATGGATGACATAATGAAAGTTAGATTAGTAAATAACCAAACCAAATGTGAGAAGTATAGACCACCTACCGTCGCTCGGCAGTAGAGCCCTTGTTGAGTATCATCTCCTGATTCGACTCAGATTGGGAGAAAAATGAAGAACGAATGAAAAGCATAAAAATAGGGAAAATTAGATTGTACCTAAATAATTTATCTGATACCAATAAGAATTAGTAATGACATAAAATGAATTGAGAACTCCCTGATACAGATCCAACGAGACCGACGATGCTCGATTATGATATCAGATGGAGGAATGGTGGAAATCCTACCTTTTAGCTTTCGAAGTAGACCTCCATGATTGGGTTCTATCCAATGAATAATAAAGGAAAAATAGGTTTGAAATAATAGATTAATTAGGGTCAATATGGTAATTTTACAATAATTCCTGTGTCACATGGTTTGGCCACACAGTTGGCCAAACCACACACCAAACATGCACCCTTTTAGTAGGAAAGGGGTACCCCACACAGTTTGTATGAATGGTTTTACTAACCATGAGAAAACCATGTCTCATCCACTATAAAAAACTATAGACATGCCTGTATGGTCGTGTACCCAAAATTGTATGGTTTTTTTAACTGTGCATCCTGTATGAATCCACTATCTAGCCTCATACGACATCTACTAATCATGCTATGGGCCTTTTTTACCCCCGAAGCTTGGTTTTGGCCTCCAAACATTCCACGAACACCCTTAATACATCTGTAACCTCATAGGGTATTCACACTATGATATAAAAAGGCATTTAAACCCAAAGAAAAAGGATCTATAACTTGTACAAAAACCTGGGTTCTTATATTTTTGCTGTTATAGTGTTCTATAATTTTAACAGCAAACTGCTTCAAAATTCCCCTTTATCAGCACTATTAAAAGAAGTGATGATGGGATACTTTATAATAACTACTCAAATCACTAATAAAGTGTCCTTTTATTAGTTATTTTTTCTAGCATTGATAAAGAACCCTTTATATGCGATTTAAGAAGCAATGATAAAGGGAGGTCCTTTACCATTTCTAAATAAAAGCACTGATAAATGGGTCCTTTATCAACACTTAAAAAAGCACTGATAAAGGTACCATTTATCTGCACTTTTCATATCACTTATAAAGTGTACCTTTATCATTAATTTTATAGTGCTGATAAAATCCTAGGGATTTTAATTACACTATGGTATTTATCATTTTTTTACACTGATAATGGTCAGTTTTAGCGTTGTTAAAGGCTATATTTGTTGTAGTGAATGGTGAATTTTCCTACAGGTGAAATGAAGGCGATCCTTAGAATTTAGAGGATGATGTTTCTTTACAATCCGTGCTCGATAATGATAATGGTTTGAATTTAGTGGAGGATGATATGTCTTCTCCTAGTTGGTGAAAAAATATTACTAAAGGGAATACATGGAAGAATTAAAGGATAAAAAGATCAAGGGGAAAGTGACTTTATTAAGGATAAAAATGTAAAAAAAACTAGAGATTAGGAGGGGTACATGTCCTAAGAGAACTACACAAAATATAGGTCGAACATGGTGTTATGTAATAGATCCCTTTAAATTGAAATACATTTGTTTTCATAACATCCAAAGCTCATAAATTTCTAGTCATTATAGGGATTAGTTCTTATTCTTAAATAGTTTTTGTAGGTAGTCATATTGAGGAGAATATTGTATGTTCCTTGGGAGTTGTTCATTCATCACAATCTAAAGTGAAGTTTAGATATAGTGGTATAGATTTGTTGTAGGAATTCAACTATAATTACCATTCTCAGGATGAGGCACCAGTTTTGATTATCCATTTGAGAGTAAAAAGTAATTTTAATGGCCTAATAGGGATAAAGAAAAAGAGATAAAGGAAATGAAATTTAAGAAAAAAAATCAAAGGATAAGTTTATGGAATTAAGATGAGATGGGACCATATTAGAGTGAGCATAGATTTGATACATCACACACACGATTAAATAGGGACTTGATTTCTATGTGGCAAGGGGAACATGTGAGATACTCATGAAATATTATTTTTCAACTCTATTTGGTTGTGTTTTATTTTTCGTTGTTTCATTATAGTACTTGGATCACTGCTACCCTTCAAGTGGACTTTTATAAAATAAAAATATATCGAGTGTGATTATTATTAGACATTATCTTATTTTAAATGGGTGTTTTGAAAATTATTGTAAATGGTGGGTTATAATTTTTATTAATTAAAATGATTTTTTTTGAATTTATTTAACTGAATATGTGTTTCAATTTTTTTATAAAGTATATCTATATATATGTGTATATTTATCTATTTGGGGTAAATGTTTATTATTGTTATAAAAGGTGTATTTGTTATTAATATGTTTATCATCATCATGCTCATTATCATCATCATTGGGAATATTCTAGATAGAGAAATACCCTTTCTTATTTTTCTCTAGGTAGGACTGAACAGGTAAGGGATGAAATTCTCTCCCATATCTTCTTCCTTCCACTTTTTTTCCATTCTTTATAGAGGTATGAATTTGGAATCTAGGTTAGCTTCCCTTATCTCTTTCTCTTCCTCTACTATTCTTTTTCTCCCTCCATAATTCAAATTCCTATTGTGCCTAATGATTTCATTTGAGGGTTTCATTATTGTATGAATAAACCTTTAATTTCCGGGATGTTTTTTCAGTAGTATGGATGAGAGGGTCGAGGATAAGCCTACACACTTGACTAAGAGATTTGGAATAACTGATTTGATTCCTGGAGAGTATATCAATATCCAAGGATTGGTGAATCTATATTACTTCTTTGAATAAATTATGATATTAATAAATTATGATTTATTAGATATCATTTCTTGATTATGTGGTGTTATTTTATGGTTTTTATTGGATTTAAAATTAAGAGGTATGGGTTTTATACATCTTTTATAATTTACATAACCTTTTATGTTTTTTCATTTTAAATGATGATTTTTATTATTTAAATTTTATATTAAATATAAATAATACTTTTTTGATAATGATGGTGTTGCATCTTCTTTTAATTTTCTATTTGATATAGAAAATAAAGGTTTTGAAAAAAATATATTTTTTTCATTTGAAATAAAATTTTCATGTAACTTGTTCTATAAAATGTTAATATGGTTTTATAATGAGATAAATTTATTTTTTTATTAACGGTTTAAATATGAGTTATGATGAATTGAATAAGTATTTTTATAAGGATTTTCTCAGGGATAAGGTATGTTTTTATTAGGTTAAATTCACAATTACTTATAATTTCCCTCTTTAATGGGAATATAAATTTTATCTTGAGATTCCAAACATGGTCATATTAAAAATGATTATCAAATATTGGTTAAGGGAATGTTTGGTTCAATCGGTTGGGAATTAATTGAAACATTTTATTTTGAAAAAGATAAATAGAAACCTTTGGAATTAGTAGGATTCCTAGGATAAGTACCACGATAGTCTGTGAGGCTACTCCATATCCCTAGTGGATGACACTTTGATTCACCTCATTATGGAAATTAAATTATTAGCCTTGACATTTTGGTTGAAACCTATGTACAATTGATTTTGGTTATAGATTTATTTGGTATGAGGATTTTAGGTTTTCATGACTTAATCCTATAGGCACAATCCCATGTTTTTTTCTATTAATTTCATTATAAATTATTTTTCTTATTTATGTTCTTGTTTCTTTATGAATATTTAATGTTATTTAGATAGATTTTTTATTATTAAAACATGTAAATTGTGAACTCCAAATTCTTATTTTTCATAAAGGATAAAAATGGTATTTTAATAAATGTACTTCAAACTATAATTATTGGTTTATCTTTATATTTAATTGTTATATAACCCTATGCGAAAATTACTATTAGGTATGTGTATACTCACTACTAATATATGAATTTTGGTGTATATGAAAATATGTTTTCCTTCCATTAATTTTAGGTATAATATTCACATTATTCATGGTACTTGGTTTGATTGGAAATCATTTCCACATATAGCTTGGATATGGTCCAAGGGTTTTCCAAGGTAGACACCAACCATTTAGGCCATGAGTATTTTTTTTCTTATTACATCATTTCAAATTTTATGAAATGTTTTATTTATTATGGCATGAAATTTTGAATTATCATTATTTTATATTTATGGTCTATTTTTTAATTTTATTGGTGAATGTAATTAAAATATATGGATTTGTTTTAATTTAGGGAAAATTTCCCCATTTGGTGTAATTTCATCCCTCAATTCTTGTTGGAAGACTATGGTGACAAAGGGGAACATGCTTGTGGTTAGTGGAAATAATCTTTGATTCCAGGTAAATCTAGGGTGGTTTGTTACACATATCCCATGTATGGATCCACTTTGAACCCACATCAATAGCTTATCATCATCAACTCACCACATATTATAACCTTGGGTTATTAAAGCCTATGTTATGTGTGGAAGAGAGCTAGAAAGGGTGGGGGCCGTCAACTATCCATGTCACCTCCAACCTAAATGTTTGGGAAAAAACCCAGATTAAATAATTCAAATGGATATCAGTAAGGTTACCAAACTCATGTGGTGGTGTGTAAGAAATAACTAAAAATAAAAAAATATAACAAATCACACAATCCTAGCCTAAGGTTCATCACTAAGACCTGCAACAATTGCTTCATCGGTACCACCCCACATCAAAGACTACTACCACTTATAGCTGCAACACATATCGACTCTACTATCACTACTCAATGTCTACAAAAAAAATACACAACTCCCTATTCATTACTTTATTACCAAATTTCACATTACAAGTCACATTATAAACCATTTTTTTATCTTTTATTTCAAACATGTTACTCCAAATTTAACCCTTATTTTTCACATTTTAATTCAATTACTATATTACATTACCCTCCATTTCATTTAATTGATTCATTCTTCTTACAACCCATTTTTAACCCATCAATTTTATATTTTTATCCCCATTTCATATCAAGGAAATTTTTATACATTACTATAACTATCTTCCCAATAATACACACAAACAACCCATAATATTACCTCCATTATTATCACAAAAAAAACCACACGAATCCACACCAAACAAATAATACTAAACATCAATTAAAGGTTTCCTAATTATCTTACACTTTACAATATTTAATTTATTATCTATTTAAACTTTATTTATCATAATAATAATGTCGAGGAAAATAATAAAACATGATTGAGCACAAAATCATCCAACAAAACTAGGTAATAACATGGTAAGAGAGCTGAAAAAAACATGCTCGACTACATCACCACCCATTTCTTTCATTTTTTTTCATATAAGGTGCATTATATTCTTAAGTGAATTATATATCTATTTTCATAGAAAACCAAAACATGATAATTCTACAATTAAAAACTAAATAAATATAATATAGTTTGAGTCCCTTACCTTGATTTTAACTTTAATGAATGTGACATAAGAATAAAGAATAACCAATGATTAAAAACTTCCAAACTCATAATAATTCTCCCCAATACTTAACTATATCAAAGCCCTATGAATTTTTTTTGAATAAATATACTTAAAATTATTATACCCACTTATATCACATCCGAGAAGAGGAAAAACAAGAAAAATGGAATAAAATGAGAAGAAAGTGCACCTTAGATTTTTGAAGGATAAATCCCATAAAGGAAGGGATTTAGATACATAAAGAGAAAGCTATGGATTTCAAAAAGAGACAAAGGTTGTTCAGTTTTTGAGGAAATGAATGTAAATTTAACCAAGGGAATAATTCAACTTGTATTTAAAATATAAATTTGGATGAGACTTCCATGACGTGGTGAGGACACCACTACATTGTAGTGGGGAGAAGTTAAAAGAAATCCAAAACACTAGGCATTAAAAATGGTATAAACCTAAATATCATGGCCATTTAAATCATTTTAAATATAGTTTTTTACATATTCTATATCATAGTGGAAATAGAAATCTCTTTTTTATCCCTATACCCTGAATCAATCCCTAAACTACCACAACATAACCTGACTACCCTCTCCATTTCAACATAGCCCCATAATGTGACCATGACAAAAAAATATTCTTTAAAATGTATGTAGATCACCACATTATTAAAAATTAACATTTAAACCATTTCCATCTCATATAGGGATTCCAAAAAGAAACACCAGGGACCATACTTACCAAAACACCCACCTCTATAAAATTAATCGACACTACAACATAGACATCACCCAAAACAATCATTTCAAACCTTGATCTCTCAAAATGAAAAAATCATCCTACACAACCAAATGCAGACCATGAAACTCAAATATGAATTGGAATCCTCTAAAATGGCCATTTTAGCCTCTTAAAAGATAAAATTATATTTTACTCCTCCCAACATTTTCTATCTCCACTCCAACACCTACAACACTCCAAAAAATACAAAGAAAAAGACTATGGATGGTCTCAACCTCTATATTATATACCTCTCAAAAAATTATCATCCTAGATAATCAGAATAATGCCTAAAAGAAATTAAGAAAACCATGAAACTAGGAAATCCTATGAGATACCTCTCAAATAGAAATATCACCATCTTCAAAAGCATAAACACAACACATAAGAGGAATCAATTTCAAATACATAATTATAAAACCAAGCATATCAATATATTAACAAACAAAATTTCAAAATGACTCAGGATATTAAGAATTAATTTGTGACTAAAACTCCCATATATACTTCTCCAAGCCACAATTCCTCAACACAACATTAATCAAGACAATGAAATGCCCATAAAAAACCATATCCCGACTATCCTGGATCTCAACATGTCATTCCTCGTAAATCACATTGTAACATCCTAAAACTATGATATAATTGTATTATTATTATTATTATTATTATTATTCTTATTATTATTTTATAAATGTTTTCAACATGATATAATTCAAAATTTAAGAAACAAAATAAGGAATGTTTTTATTAATAAAACACTTACTATATTACATATTTACAAAACTAAAGACCACAACTAATCCAGAAAACTAATTACAAGACCTAGAAAAATAACTCGAGCACAACTGAGCAACATAAGATGGCCAAATATGTATCCCATTTCTTCCAAATATACCATTATTAAAAAAATAATATTAATAAGAATGATAATAATAATGAGAACTAGAGGGATGTAGAGCACCATCATTGGATGAAAGTAATGAATGTTGAGACGTTTTTAGAATACCCTTAAGACATGGGTTTTTATAAAACCTTTTGTGACCATTGGGAGAAAAATGTAACCATTGTGGGTTTTAACCGCTGTTAGGGGTTTTAAAAATTTAAAACGGATTTAAAATAATAATTGAAAATAATAAAAATGATAACATTTAATGAAAATGTTTTAGAAGTAAATTTTTTAAAATTATAATATAAAGTTCTTATTAGATTTAAAATGATGTAATTTAACAAAATAATTTTAATTATAAGTTAAATTTTGTTAGGTCCACTAGGCTAGATACCCTGAGAGGTGGGGGGGGGGGGTGAATCAGGGTATGACCATCCAACATAAACATTTTTATTTATGAAGGGAAGAGGCAAAGGGCCATGAAGGCCAACCGACAAAACAACCCATATTAAGGAGGTTGGAAATAATGGAGCCCAAGGGCATCGCCCCATACAAGGTTAACCCCCTCCAGTTTCATGCTGGACATATTAGTAAGACACGTCACCTGCGTACCCAGAACCGCAATTGAAGCCATATAGTCTGCCACTTTGTTCCCCTCATGCCATGTGTGCGTAATACTAACTCTGTCATTTAGGAGGGACTTACACCGTCTAATCGTGTAGATGATGGACCAAGGAGTGGTGCCTCTGCCGAGAAGGGCATCGTGGATCAACATAGAGTTTGTTTCCATTTGGGTGATAAGGATACCCTTGAGTCTTCATAAAGATAGGCCTGTTAGAGCCGCCATTGCTTCCACACGTATTGAAGAACAGCTGCCATAGTGAGCTGAGAAGGCCAGCACTAGACGCCCTTTGGAGTCTCAAAGAACTCCACCTCCTCTCATGCCTCCCAAGACACAGGAACCATAATTATTAAGCTTGAGGCCTTCCGTTGGGGGAATCAAATGGATCCATCTGCCCTGTTCCACCCCACTATTTCCGGGAACACTCCTCAGAGGACCCTGCTATGTACCCTCGGAAGACCTCTCTCTCCTGATGCCTACAGTGCCAATAAAGTCGATCAACATGCACCGGGTACTTGACACTACAGACCGACCAGTGGCGCTTCTCCCCTCATATTTGGCCCGGTTTCTGGCTTTCCATAGGCTCTAGAAGATCACATTGAAGATGGCGGCTCATACCTTGGACTCCTCCACTGACACACTTGCTTCCTGGAACCAGCTCTCCATAACCAACTCCATATTACCCCCAAGAGAATGGTATCCTCAGAGGTCACCAAAAAACCTCCACACATGCTGAAACCATTCTCCTTAAAAAAAGATGTGATCCATGGTTTCTTCACTTTTGTAATCGTATCATTGGTAGCAAGATTCAAGACTGATTCCAAGGCATTTAATATGATCATCCAAGGGGATAGATTTATTACGTATTGTCACATACATAGATTATTTTAAATGTAATTTTATTTTAATTTCCATTAATTCTTTGTTTTGGGGGTTTCCAAAGGTTTTATGGAGAATATGTGAGTTTACATGAATTGGGCCAAACCGTGAACCCAATTCCAGATTTAAAAATAAATTTTATTTCTTTTATAAATTTTTCATTTTTTAATATTTTTTACTCATTCCAACTCCTAAATGTCCTACTCTGATATAACAACACCACAATTAAAATTTGGAGCCTTTGGAAATCCATAACCAAGGTTTATGTTGGTTTTTATTTAAGGGATTGGGCCTGCCCGAAATCCCAATTCCAGTTTTAAAAATAATATTTGATTAATTAATAACTTATTCATTTTTAAGTATTTTTCGGTGATTCAAAGCCTCATATGCGCCCCTTGAACCCAGAAGTGCTCCCAAGCTCTCTCTCCCCTCTTTTTAACTCTTCTTCATCGCGATTTAGTACTGAACTTATTAGGGTTTCAAAAATCGGGCAGATTTGGAGAGGTAAATTGATCCTTTCATAACTCCTTCATTGTTCATCATTTTTCCTCCATTTCAGTCCCCACATGACCTAATATGAATCCTTCGAACCTCCATACCAGTTTTGGGTACTTGGTGATTCATTATTTGGTGTATTGGGGCCGATTCCTTCAAGATATTTCAAGTAAGGGAATTCCTTCTTGGTTCCTTCCATCCTCTTTTAGTTTTATTTCCTTTTTCTTGAAGTTCCTCATGTCCAGAAGTTGGGGTTAGATCCTAATGTATGATTTGGTGTCTTTTGGGTAAATTATTGTGGTTTAGGTCTGGATTTGTATTCCTTTTGGTGCAACGGTGGTGCGCTTAAGGTTTCACACCAAGTTTTGAGGGTTTCGACTCAAAAGGGTAGGTGATTCCATGTGTAGCCATTTTATGATGAGTTAGCTTGCATGAATTATTAATTTAGCATGTTTATAATCTGTTTTATGTGATGTGAAAACAGTTTTTATGGATTTGGTTAAACATTTAATTTTTAGTTGCATTATAGCTTGAAATTGGGCACTTTTCATGTGTGACTCTTGGGGTAATGTTTGGGTTTAGTTTATAACATATGAAAGTGATTTATTAGTCTTTAAAGGGGCTTCCAATTCTGGTTTCTTAATTACTTATTGTCATGTTGGCCTTGAAAGTAGGTTTTTTTTAATGAGTTTAAGGTGTAAAACCTGTTGTACTTCTTGAAGGTGATTTATGAAAATGTGTGTTTTTCATGTGTATCTTTGTGGTATTATTTGATGTATTTTTATAACATTTGGGGGTGGTTTAATAATTGTTTTAGGGCTGAAAAATTCTGTTTTGGATTGGTATTGGTATGATTTTGCTTTTAAATGAGGGTTTTGAAATGGGTTTAGTGTGCAAACAATGGTTATACCTCTTGGGTTTGTTTTATAAAAATTGCAAATGTTTTATTTGGTTAAACAAAGTTGGGAAAGGGTGTATATGTACTGTTTGGGTGAGTGTGTTCACCTAATGTGGGTTTTTTAATGGTAAAGTGGTGATTTGAGATGTTAAACATTTTTAGAATTTTTTATAAATTGTCGAAATGTTTTACTAAATTGTGTTTTGTGTGCGAAACAGGAGTGTGTGATATTTCATGTGATTTTATTTATAAAATGAATTGTGAAGGTGGGAAGGGTATTGTGTGACATGTGTGTGGGCTGTTATGTGAGTTGAATATCTTGTAATGGTTTTATAAAATTGTTTAATGGATTTGTGGAAGTGTTAAAGAAATGTGAAAAGTGTTGTAGGCAATTTGGAGTGAGTTTGATTTCAAAATGCATTTGAATGAAAAGTGTAATTTTTGACTTGCGTGATGTACATGGGGCTGTTTGGTTAATTTGTGATGTGGAAGTGATATTTGCATGTGAGAACTATACTTCTTGGATTGCTGAACTTGTTTGAGCACAAAGGGAAAACCCGGGTATCTAGGTGGGTGGACGTGTACTAGTATGCTAGTGAATCCGTGGGGTTTGGCCTCAGTTTCACTTAGCAAGATTGACGCTTACAACTCTAACTAAACTATGATGATGATGATTGGGGACCACTAGGTTATGGGTATGTTCCCTACTAGTGGCTCGTGCACGAGAATGAATATTTGTGATGGTTACTCTCACCGAGATATGAGGTACCTGGGACCCACAACTAGCTAGTGCCTAGGGGTTATTTCCCATTGATTGTGCTCACTGGATACTTTGTTCTTACCGTCGGTATACGGTATGCGAGGCTGGAAAATTCAGTTTCTATGGTATTTATTTTAAATGTTTTTATTCTTTAAATTAGCCCACCTGAAAACTGTTTTTATTTAATATTGAATCTTTTAGAAATTTTAACTAGCATCTCATGTCTTTGAAAACTTGCATGCTTTTCGCCATTAAATGTTTATCACATGGAATCTATTATTGGTGGTATCCTACTGGGCTTTCGCTCACACCCTACTTACACCTTTGGGTGTAAGTAGATTTGCTTATTTTATGTCACAGGTTTGAGTACAGGATTTATGCCATTGATTCAGGTTTTTAGTTGTCCATTGGGATGCAGTGTGGTGGAGATAGCATGAGGGCGGTGCCTCTTTCCTTGTGGAGGTTCTTGGGCTGTCCTTATTTGGTTATGTACCATTGTAATGGTCTTTAAACATAGTTTTAACTTATGTATTTCAGTTCTAAAATTTTGTAAAAGACGGTTTTAGTTGAAAAATCCAGATTTGTTTTATTGGACTCTTTTGTCGTTTTAAGTTTATAAACTCGGGTAAATCGTTCCCAATTATCATTTTATGATACCCAGGAACTTGTGCCAGCCCGTGGGGATCAGGAACGCCCTTCGGGTCTTGCCATGGACCGGGTCGGGTGCCGATTTTGAAGGCGACCAGATTCGGTTCGTGACAAAATGGTATCAGAGGAGGTTCGCTCCATTTGAGTCATGTTATTTGGGAAATAGTCGGGATAGTATAGAGTTATGATTGTTGGGACATGTAATTCTGGTTATGGGTAGTGTGCTTGATCACCACACCTCATTTCAGGATTCAAGTCGCCATGGGAGGTTGGGATTTGTCTATGTCTTTTGGTTTTATTGGTTTGATGATGATTAGGGGAAATGAAAAGAGAGTTGGGTTAATGGTCTCAATGAGCTCGCAGGGTCTGGAAAGCCATGTGGAGCTAGGGATATTCCCTAGAACACTCTCTATGACAGTGAAGTGATTGGAATATGGCTGCCAACCATATGTCCAAGTCACCCACTGAAACTAGTTTCCTCTCGCATTGTCTTGTGTTCTTTAGTTTTGAAATCTTGGAACTTTGGTTTTAAAGTGACTTGGTTTTCAGAAGTGTAATGTTTTTGTGAAATGATTTTCAAATAAATATGGAATGGTATGATTTATGAAATTTTGGAACTAAATATTCAGAATTATTTTGAAATAGAAAATGATGTGATTACACCTCTTTTGAAGGTAGAAACTGTATTGAAGTTGGTTTTGAAAAGTGTTTCCAGTAGAGTTTTCTAAACAATCAGAGTGTGTTTTAATGGGATGAGATGTTTTGAAATTGATGTGAATATCTTGAATGTGAGTTATTTTCTAAATGGTTGTGACTTTATGAAAATTTTTGTAAGATGTGAGTTGGGATTTTGATCTCGTGGTTAGCGGTTATGAGAAAAAAAGGATGCGTTGGTTGACTGTTTTGGTTTTGAAAAGTGGAAAGAATTTTTGTTCTAACCTTTGGTATTTCCATTAGTGACCACATTCATGGGGTTATATGGGATGATGGATGGTTGATGGCATGACTAGATGAGTGCCAGGACGGATATGAGGTGGGTGTCTGGTGTGGCACAAAAACATGCATGTGTGAGGACCATGGGGTACCATTGGTCAATACTCTTACCGTTGAACCAATTGTTTTCAAAGAAATGGTTTTAAAGAAAAAAAAACATGATGTCTTGATGAATAGTTTTGGGATGGTTTGTATTATGGGTCTTTGAAGATGTTATTTTTGTGGGATGTTTTTTTTAGTCCAATAACCTCTCCTATTTGAACTGTGTTTTGGGATTATGTTTGGTCGGTAAGCTAGGTAGAAGGACCGGTTAGTAGTCTCCTCTGAGATATGTTTCGGGACACCTTTATGGTGGTTACATTAATGTGTTTGGATCTGGTTTATGGTTTTTTTTAACCAATGGACCATCTTGGTTGGGTCCTTGGGTTCTCCCATTGGATAAGGTACGCCCCCATTTAGGGTTAGTGAAAAACTGAAGTGCAACCCATATTGTTTCTCCATTGGAAAATCCTCCAGTTGATCAATATAAGGAATATTTTATAGATCATTGTTGATTGAGTCTACAACCATTCATTTAGTTGATTTGTAGATCCTCTTGTAGTGGGATAGTTCTTGTGGAAGGTTGAAAGAGGCCTTGGTTTCTTAAGTTTCATGATTAATCGAAGGTGGAAGTGTTCTTTGGTTGTTAGTGTGGATGAGTGTCATGATGGTGTCTAAGAGGGAATTTGGGTTCTTCATAGTTTCCTTGAATCAAGAGTTATTATTAAACAACCAATTTTTAGATTTTGGTCCTGATAGGATATTGTGTCCAATTTTTGGACTTTTCTATTTTTAGGGACTTGGAATATGGTCATGTTCCATGTATTGTTTCTATCAATCACAAGGGTCATGTTCGGTGACGCATTGTGATGTTGTGTGCTCTTTTGACTGTAAAGGTCAAGGTCACACAATCCTCTTAGGTTCTCTGTTATGTTGGGAGTATGTATCCCTTAGTAAAAACATCAAATCCTCTATCTTAGAGGACGGTGTTTATACGTGTCCTACCCTTCTGTTGTTTCTCACCCAAAGAAACAAGGTGCGATGTGTGTGCTTATGCTGATCCCTTGTTTCAGTGAAATATCTGGTTTTGGTAAAGTGAGTTATGGAGTGTGTTATGTCTTGATGAACCCATCAGGGTATGCAGTGTAGTTGTTTGTGGCACCGAAAGAAGAAGTTCAACATAGGGGTTTCAACAGCCAAACTGCGTGGCCGAAGATGCTTCAATATTTTGAGCTCCAGCCATAGGTCCTGGAGAGAAGCTGGCGCGTAGTCAGGGGAAACCCCATTGTCGTTTAAACCCTTGTACAAAGTCCTATACTCAGTATGAAAGATAGGAAGAGTTTAAACCTATGGTTTCATCACATTTCTTCTGTTTTTCCTGTTCGGTGGAAATAGGTGGAGGGTCTTGTACCCATGTCATCACACAATGTTATTCCCCCCCCCTTTGGTTTCCATTGAGTCTTTGGAGAATGGTTGGAAATTTGGCTAGACAAGTTGAGCACACGGTTTTCACATGGATAGTTCTAACCGTGAACAAAAAAAAACCATGCAAATATAAGGATCCACATAGTTATCGCACAGTTTCTCAAACTGTGTAGACTAACCGTGTGACCGTCCCAACTCCTTAATTTTGGGGTCTTTTCATGTCGGCCGACGCCGGTCAGTTAAGATGGTTGGTTCTTGTAGTGGGAAGACCCACCATGGGTATTGTGCATATTATTTTGTAAATTTCTAATGAATGTATACCCCTTGTACTAGGGAGTCTATTTGGGCCTTCCCCTATTAGTGTCTTGATTCTGTCTCGGGAAAAAAAAAAATTAAGTTGTCTCTTATGGTGGGGAGCCCATTTGTGTCTCTTCATACAAGTAACTCATGTTTTTCCTTGGTATTGTATGGGAAGTAGGTAATATAATTTGGATATATCTAACTACTTACATCTTCCTTGGGAAAACATTGGGACTGGAGAGTGCCCAATGTATTAGTTAAAGTAAGGTAAGTGTAACCTTGTTCAATGTTATTGTTCGTTTGGGTGAATTACTGGAGTCTTGTTCGGATAGTGTTTGAGGAGTTTTATTTTGGGATCAATTATGAATGTCATTGATTATTTCAGGAAAGTGGTGTAAGTTTTGTTTGTGAGAGTAATCCTTCATTAATTGATCACTGGAGGTGTTTTGGCCTTTGGGGGAGAAACCTGACAAGGGAGTACCTCTTGGTTTCTCAGTTGGGTTTGGTTGTTACTTTGGCCTTACTGTGACTTTCCGGGGCGGAAAGTTTTCATGGTGGGGAGAATTGTCACATACATAGATTATTTTAAATGTAATTTTATTTTAATTTCCATTAATTCTTTGTTTTGGGGGTTTCCAAAGGTTTTATGGAGAATATGTGAGTTTACATGAATTGGGCCAAACCGTGAACCCAATTCCAGATTTAAAAATAAATTTTATTTCTTTTATAACTTTTTCATTTTTTAATATTTTTTACTCATTCAAACTCCTAAATGTCCTCCCCTGATATAGCAACCCCAAAATTAAAATTTGGAGCCTTTGGAAATCCATAACCAAGGTTTATGTTGGTTTTTATTTAAGGGATTGGGCCTGCCCGAAATCCCAATTCCAGTTTTAAAAATAATATTTGATTAATTAATAACTTATTCATTTTTAAGTATTTTTCGGTGATTCAAAGCCTCATATGCGCCCCTTGAACCCAGACGTGCTCCCAAGCTCTCTCTACCCTCTTTGGAACTCTTCTTCATCGCGATTTAGTACTGAACTTATTAGGGTTTCAAAAATCGGGCAGATTTGGAGAGGTAAATTGATCCTTTCATAACTCCTTCATTTTTCATCATTTTTCCTCCATTTCAGTCCCCACATGACCTAATATGAATCCTTCGAACCTCCATACCAGTTTTGGGTACTTGGTGATTCATTATTTGGTGGATTGGGGCCGATTCCTTCAAGATATTTCAAGTAAGGGAATTCCTTCTTGGTTCCTTCCATCCTCTTTTAGTTTTATTTCCTTTTTCTTGAAGTTCCTCATGTCCAGAAGTTGGGGTTCGATCCTAATGTCTGATTTGGTGTCTTTTGGGTAAATTATTGTGGTTTAGGTCTGGATTTGTATTCCTTTTGGTGCAACGGTGGTGCGCTTAAGGTTTCGCACCAAGTTTTGAGGGTTTCGACTCAAAAGGGTAGGTGATTCCATGTGTAGCCATTTTATGATGAGTTAGCTTGCATGAATTATTAATTTAGCATGTTTATAATCTGTTTTATGTGATGTGAAAACAGTTTTGATGGATTTGGTTAAACATTTAATTTTTAGTTGCATTATAGCTTGAAATTGGGCACTTTTCATGTGTGACTCTTGGGGTAATGTTTGGGTTTAGTTTATAACATATGAAAGTGATTTATTAGTCTTTAAAGGGGCTTCCAATTCTGGTTTCTTAATTCCTTATTGTCATGTTGTCCTTGAAAGTAGGTTTTTTTAATGAGTTTAAGGTGTAAAACCTGTTGTACTTCTTGAAGGTGATTTATGAAAATGTGTGTTTTTCATGTGTATCTTTGTGGTATTATTTGATGTATTTTTATAACATTTGGGGGTGGTTTAATAATTGTTTTAGGGCTGAAAAATTCTGTTTTGGATTGGTATTGGTATGATTTTGCTTTTAAATGAGGGTTTTGAAATGGGTTTAGTGTGCAAACAATGGTTATACCTCTTGGGTTTGTTTTATAAAAATTGCAAATGTTTTATTTGGTTAAACAAAGTTGGGAAAGGGTGTATATGTACTGTTTGGGTGAGTGTGTTCACCTAATGTGGGTTTTTTAATGGTAAAGTGGTGATTTGAGATGTTAAACATTTTTAGAATTTTTTATAAATTGTCGAAATGTTTTACTAAATTGTGTTTTGTGTGCGAAACACGAGTGTGTGATATTTCATGTGATTTTATTTATAAAATGAATTGTGAAGGTGGGAAGGGTATTGTGTGACATGTGTGTGGGCTGTTATGTGAGTTGAATATCTTGTAATGGTTTTATAAAATTGTTTAATGGATTTGTGGAAGTGTTAAAGAAATGTGAAAAGTGTTGTAGGCAATTTGGAGTGAGTTTGATTTCAAAATGCATTTGAATGAAAAGTGTAATTTTTGACTTGCGTGATGTACATGGGGCTGTTTGGTTAATTTGTGATGTGGAAGTGATATTTGCATGTGAGAACTATACTTCTTGGATTGCTGAACTTGTTTGAGCACAAAGGGAAAACCCGGGTATCTAGGTGGGTGGACGTGTACTAGTATGCTAGTGAATCCGTGGGGTTTGGCCTCAGTTTCACTTAGCAAGATTGACGCTTACAATTCTAACTAAACTATGATGATGATGATTGGGGACCACTAGGTTATGGGTATGTTCCCTACTAGTGGCTCGTGCACGAGAATGAATATTTGTGATGGTTACTCTCACCGAGATACGAGGTACCTGGGACCCACAACTAGCTAGTGCCTAGGGGTTATTTCCCATTGATTGTGCTCACTGGATACTTTGTTCTTACCGTCGGTATACGGTATGCGAGGCTGGAAAATTCAGTTTCTATGGTATTTATTTTAAATGTTTTTATTCTTTAAATTAGCCCACCTGAAAACTGTTTTTATTTAATATTGAATATTTTAGAAATTTTAACTAGCATCTCATGTCTTTGAAAACTTGCATGCTTTTCGCCATTAAATGTTTATCACATGGAATCTATTATTGGTGGTATCCTACTGGGCTTTCGCTCACACCCTACTTACACCTTTGGGTGTAAGTAGATTTTCTTATTTTATGTCACAGGTTTGGGTACAGGATTTATGCCATTGATTCAGGTTTTTAGTTGTCCATTGGGATGCAGTGTGGTGGAGATAGCGTGAGGGCGGTGCCTCTTTCCTTGTGGAGGTTCTTGGGCTGTCCTTATTTGGTTATGTACCATTGTAATGGTCTTTAAACATAGTTTTAACTTAGGTATTTCAGTTCTAAAATTTTGTAAAAGACGGTTTTAGTTGAAAAATCCAGATTTGTTTTATTGGACTCTTTTGTCGTTTTAAGTTTATAAACTCGGGTAAATCGTTTCCAATTATCATTTTATGATACCCAGGAACTTGTGCCAGCCCGTGGGGATCGGGAACGCCCTTCGGGTCTTGCCATGGACCGGGTCGGGTGCCGATTTTGAAGGCGACCAGATTCGGTTCGTGACACGTATCCTCCAGGAAAATAAATTGAGTTTCACCGAGATCTTGTGGCACCATGCCATGTTATTCCACCTATCACATTTCCCCTGGATACTGTTCGTTATTTGAAAGTCTTTGGCATTGAACCTCACTGAAATTGAAGGCGTAAAGACGCAGTTGTCCTGCTCAGAGCTCAAAACCACAGAGTCGAAAACAACTTGCTCGGAGGCGTCCAGGACCGATCTGTGAAATAGGGGATACAAGCTTGCCTCCCTAAAGGAGATGAAGTGGGATGGGAAACCCGGGTATCGAAGGACTTCCCCAGCCCAGTTTTGTTTCCAGAAAAAATACTATCTTCCCCAAAAATCCATCGGGAGAGCGGGATGAGAGTTGTAATGATGTTAAACACTGAGGACCAGAGCAACGACCCCCTAGCTGACCCGAAAACCGTATTGTCCTTGTATCTCCGGGACTGCTATTTCCCCCATAAGGTACGAGCTTCAATGGACTCCCATGCAAGCTTCTCCTGTAAGAAGTGAGTTGTCTCTTCCAAGCTCCTGACATTGATCCCCCTTCACAAATGGGCCGCGCCAACTTGCCCCACGACACCCACTGTCTCTTCCCCTCACCTGACGCTTCCAAGATGAAGCGCGCAAGTATCCTATTGATAGACCTTATGACCCCCTTCAGCACGCTCGTGGAATCCAGGGCATGCACCGGGATTGCTGAAAGCACACTATTCAACAGGGTGATTTGTCCTTCGAAGGAGAGAAAGTGATTTTTCCAGTTCAGGATGTGGTCCGTAATTCTGTTCAACACTTTGTCAAAATATCTGATTCGCACCCGACCTGCCGAGACAGGGACGCCAAGATAATCCATGGGAAATGAGCCTCTCCCCATACCCAGCACGTTCTCCATCCTGTCCGCCCTCCTTAGATTGCAAGAGGCCATAACATAGAATTTTCTCTTCTCCCTATTAATGAGTTTTCCACTCCACTTGCAGTAATCCGCGAGGATCCGATTCAGTGCCCGAAGGGACCTCCACCCGACATTCATGAACACTATGGAATCGTCCGCAAACATCAAATGCGACACTGGGGGGAGACCAAGCTTCCTCCGGAATGGCTATATGGCTCCTTCATGAATGCCATTGATGATCATCCTACTTAGAGTGTTTTGCATGATAATAAATAAACTTGGGGATATCAGATCACCTTGACGAAGACCACAAACGATTTTGAAGAACCCCTATGATTTCCCCATAAATGTCACTACCATCCACGGTGAGTAGACACACCTGAAAATAAGATCACATGCCCAGTTCGATACGCCCATCTTCCCGAGAACTTTGTTTATGAAGCCCCATTCCAACCTATCGTAAGATTTATTCATGTCTAGCTTGATTTCTACATTGGAGCCTCGGGATGGAGTATTCAGATCCCTTAAGAGCTCCTGTGTTATTGCCACAACTCCCTGGATCAATCTACCTTTGAAAAAACCGTGTTGTTCCAAGACTATCCACCGGGGAAGGAAGCTGGCCATCCGCCTATTGAGAATGCTCACCAAGACCTTATACGGGAAATTACACATGCTCACGGGCCGATAGTGCGAGAGGGAGGATAGATTTTTAACCTTAGGAAGGAGTACCTACGTAGTCGCAGATGCTATCCGCCGAAGGCTACCCCCTCGTAAGAAATCATGAATAACATAGATAAAGTCGCTTTTCACCTCCTCCCAAGAGGCCCTGTAGAAAGCACCCGGGAAACCATCAGGGCCTACCATGCTATCAGGGTTCAAGTTCCACAGTACCTCATGCAATTCCCCTTCATTCGAGATTCCTTCCATGAGGGCATTCTTCTGTGTAGAGACAGTATTAAAAATCCCTTCCCAAAGCTCTGCCTCCCCTGAATGGTACCCACGAGGAATGTTCTCATTTGGACCTGCCAGGAGATCTTTAAAGAACACGCAAGCTAGGCCCCCGACCACGTCTGGATCATCCGAGAATGACCCATCATCCATCTCGATATTGGGTTTCACCACTCGCTTCCTCTCCCGAATGCATGCATGGAAGTACGCAGTGTTTTTGTCACCTTCCTTCATCCACTTTACTCTGGACCGGTCCCTCACCTGCTGCTCTTGAGAGAGAACCAACACCTCCAGAGAACTCTTCAACTCCACAAGGGCACCGAAAATACCTTCGTCCCATCTCTCCTCCAGCCCGACCTCCAGTATTTGGATTTCCTGTTTAATCGCCGCCAACTCCTGGTCCGGGGGAGGACGAGAGCTTTCCCACACCGGGAGATCTTGCTTTAGGCATCTCAACTTGTGGTGGAGGGACAACCAAGCGTATCCCATGGGGGGATCACTACATATTCTCTTCACCACTTGGTGATACTCCGGATCACACACCCATTGGTTGGAGAACTTAAGATTCTCCTGTGCAACCTCTGTCCTGCAAAGAGCCACCAAGAGCAGCGAGTGATCTGAGATACTTCGAGTCAGGTGCTTCACCTTCACATTCGGAAATTTGGAAATGGAATGGACATTGGAAAAGCACCGGTACAACCTGCTCCAACTCCGACTCCCACCCCTATGGTTGTTGCACCAGGTAAACGGATCGCCCAAATAACCCATGTCCATTAACCCCTTCCCTACTGCGAACTGGAAAAACGATGTGCTTGCCCGCCTCGCAAAATCACCACGCCCCTTCCTCTAGTCTGGATGCATAATGATGTTGAAGTACCCTCCCACCACCAATGGCTGGGCCCCTGTCTTGAACTTGTTGAGCTCATACCACATCGCCTCCCTCCTCTGCACGTCGCAGCTACCATAAACCACAGAGAGATAAAACTCTTCTCCAACACTTAACACCTTCATCGTGATGTGCTGATCCCCGGCCTGTATCAGCTCCACTGTGACTTCCCTCTTCCAGAACAGCCATATATGGTTGTTCGTCAGGGCTGCATGCATGGAAGCATGCATGTTGAGCTTACGGGAGAACTCCTGGATCTTGAAATAGTTCTGCTTATGTTCAATAATCACCACAAACTTGTCCTTGTGGTTCCTCACTTCTGATGATACGAAATCGGTATTCACCCTCACCCCAATCCCTCGGGAATTCCAGATGATTAGAGGGAACATTAAAACAAACCTGTCCTAGCTTTGGACCCAGGACCAGTGGTCAATTTAGTCGAAACTGCGGAGCTCTCCCCCACCCGGAGTTTCCTCTTCATATGTGTGGTACACACTCCTGGACTCGAGTACATTAATCCTGGAGCAAGATAAGGTGGATACAGAGGGGTCTTCGAGGATAACCCACCTGCCGCCTTGCCCGTCCTGGCCGAAGACACCTCCCCCGTAGAGCCACAAACCCCATACAGACCCGTGATCACACAACCTCCTCTACTGGACGAGGAGATGGCCTCTAAAGGCGAATGATCTCCAGCAGAGTCCCCACAGCCACTTGGGGTTTCACAGGACAACAGCCTGGGGCCATCCGGGTGGACCACCATTAAAGGGCACGCCCCTGGGGCTCCGACCTCCTAGAAGCTCGGGGCAAAATTAGATCATGTGCCCAGGGAAAGACCCAGGATCCTCCATGCAAGTGAGACCAGGCTCTTAGTCATTCTCAGTTGGAAATCCAAAAACCCACCTTTCATCTGCTGCTTCTCAGGAAAGCGCATGCGCTTGGACGGAGGAGCTAGTAACATGCATGGAGAGGAAGCCGGGGTACATCTAGAGGGGCGAGGGATTACAAGTGTACCCAATGGTGAGGCCGATCCACGGTGAGACAGCGAAGAAACCACGTGTGACTTAGAGCCGACGGCAGCGCGATGACACTCTCCGGGGAGACGCCGACGACATTTCTGAAGCGAATGGCCCTGCAGATGAATACCGATTTACCACATATGTTCTGGGAAATTTATAACTTTCAAGAAACCCTAGGGTGACTTTTGTGCCCCTTTAACTAGTGCACAACCTCTACCTTCATTGCGGAAAAGACAACTTGCATGCCACACTTTCACGCCACACTTGCGCGCCACACTTGCACACCAAACTTGTGCTCCACAATGCTTGCGCGGTACACTTGCGTGGTACACTTGTGCAGTACACTTGCACAGTACACTTGCATAGTACACTTTCCCCGCACACTTGTGCACCCCACTTGTGCGCACACTAAACTTGCACATTTCTTCCACTTGTACGCTCAGAGCTCGGATTTTCTATAAGTGTTGAGCTCGTTAATAAATGAGGAGAGTAGTCATCTATTTATAGGCATTTTGAGGACTTGTGCACCACACTTGCGCACCACACTTACGTCGCCACACTTGCGCTCCACTTTAGGACTTGCGCACCTCTTTCTTTCCTTTGTCATATTTTTATATGATGATATTGAAATATGACTTGCACGCCACACTTGCACACCATACTTGCGCGTCATACTTTCACGCCATTTTAGGAATTGCGCGCCACTTTTGGACTTGCACGCCATTTTTTATTTTTCCAAATATTTAATGTCCTGAATTCGAAAAATTCCTGGAATACAACATTAGAAACCTCATTAACATAAGAGCACAAATCCCTTTTCCAAAAACACTTTTTTCCATTCTCCAGGAAAACCTCCTTTGTCAATAGTTTGAGTCATGGAGACTCGCTTTGTCAAAAAACACAACATGGAGTCCTGCATTGTCAACAAACACAATCATCTCAAAAATGCTTCAATGATACCTTGAGGGATTTTTTCCCAACAATATCCCCCTTTGGCTTTGTTGACAACTCTTCTCAAAATAATTATCCATTCTCTGATACCTCATTAAGGCTTAATTCATCTTCATCCACCATTCGCCTCTTACGATACAAATAGCGATCAAAGATTTACTCAACACATAATCTAAGCCCACATGAGAAATGCTCGGCATGAGAAACAAGAGTATCATGAAAATTTCATCTATGAGTCACTTAGTTTCTGACACCACTGTCGATACCAACCTGATACCAACAACACTTCTGCTTGTATCACAATCCTCAGCTGTCGTGATATCTATTATTTGATTGATCATGTCTAGCATCATCTGATTTAAAACACTCCCCCTATCTCATTGCTCTCCTCCTATCTCACTACTCCACCTGTCAGCTTCTCCCCATGTCTTTTACTAAGAAATTTTCTCCCTTCCTTAGCCATAGTTTCTCCCCCTTGAGGAGTCACTATATCCCCCCTTTTATCAACGAACCCAAAGGTCACCCCTTTGTGGTCTACAACATTGGAAAGAACACATATTAGCGCATTAGAGAAAAACATGCAATACCTCGGGGAGAGTGGGTTCCATATCCACACTCTTTTAAGTGCGATGATTCAACTGAACTCCCAAATCCAGTAGATGCCTTTCAAACGCTTCCTTGGGTAAGGCCTTTATCAGAATGTCTGCAACCTGTAGTCATGTATTCACATACTCTAACTTCACAATTCCTTGCTCAACCTTCTCCTTGATAAAATAATACTTTATCTAAATGTGCTTTGTCATTGAGTGATGGAAGAGATTTTTACTGAGATTTATAGCACTTTAGTTATCGCACTGGATTCTGATCGAAGACATCACTTCAATGCCCATATCATCAAGTTGCTGCTTCATCCAAAATAACTGTGTGAAATCTTGAGTGGCGATAATATATTCAGCTTCTGCGGTGCTCAATGAAATGCAATCTTGATTCTTACTTAGCCAAGAAACACACAAGCCACCAAGATAGAATGCACCTCCTGACATTGATTTCCTGTCATCCACTGAACCGGCCCAATCTGCATCAGTATATCCCAATAACTATGTCTGAGAATTTCCGTTATACATCAAGCCAAAGTCCACCATTCCCTTGATATACCAAAGTATTCTTTTAACTGTAACCATGTGTATTTCATTGGGATTTCTTTGATATCGTGCCGCTTGGAAGGTGGAAAAAACAATATAAGGTCTCATCACTGTTAGGTACAATAAACTCCCAATAATATGCCTGTATTATGTGATATTAACTACCTTGCCATTATCATCTTTCAATAATTTCATCCGAGTAGAAACCAAAGTCTTCATCTTCTTGGAATTTTCCATTACAAATATTTTCAAAACATCATTGGAATATTTGGATTGAGAAATGAATGTTCCATTCCTTCCTTGTTTCACTTGTAGACCAAGGAAAAATGTTAGCTCTCCAATCATTGACATTTCAAACTCACTTTTCATGAATTCGGAAAACTGTCTGCATTGAGCTTCATCTGATCCGCCAAATATTATGTCATCGACATAAACCAAGAATATCATCCTTTGATTACTATTTTTTTCTAAAATAGATATTGTAATCAACTCCACCACGCTGGAAACCAAGTTTCTTTAAGTACTTATCAAGCCCTGAGTACCATGCTCTTGGTGCTTGTTTCAGCCCATACAATTCCTTCTTCAGTCTGCAAACCTCGTTCTCATCCTCATGAATGAGAAAACCATCTGAATGCTCAATATAAACCTCTTCCTCTAGAACCCCATTAAAAATGCAGATTTGACATCCATCTGGAAAACTTTTAACTTCCGTTACACTACAATGGCTAGAAATAATCTGATTGTCTCTAGTCTCTCAACCGGTGCAAATGTCTCATCAACATATAATCCCTCTATCTGGGAGTACCCCTTGCACACTAGTCATGCTTTGTTCTGAATTAGTGTGCCATCTTCATTCATCTTATTGTGATAGACCCATTTAGTCCCGATGACATTCTTATCTACTGGCCTCAAAACAATCTCCCACATCTGATTCTTCTCAATCTGATCTAGCTCTTCATTCATTTCCTGAATCTAGTTTTCATCTTCAACTACATCAGCGAAGCATTTAGGATCAACCTGTGATAGTAAAGATGTTTGCTGCAGTGATTTCATTCTTCTTATCTGAACTGGATCTGATTGATCACCAATGATATTCTGCCTTTCAATTTTAGCTCGACTCCTTGTCTTTTGTGCAGATACATACTTTACTTCCTCATGCTCATCATTAGTATCTTCTTCTGAATCAACATCATCCACTTCTGCTCCCCCTGCGTTGCTTTCTTCCTCATAACTCTCATTAATAAATTGTTTACTACGCTGTTGAATGATCTTCTCATTCTCTAATATAGTGACATCATTGTTCTCAACTACTTTTCCCAGCCTTTTGTTAAAGCATTTATATGCCTTACTTTTTCCTGAGTTGCCAAGGAATATCCCTTCATCTCCTCATGAATCATATTTCCTATGTTTTCCTTGTTGAGGATAAATCACTTAATTCTAAATATTCGAAATTATTTCACCATTGGATTCTTTCCATACCATATCTCGTATGGAGACTTTCCTTCCTTCAGACACAACAAAGCCCTGTTAGAAATGTAGACCAATGTCAAAAATACTTCCTTCCAAAATTTCTCTGGCAGGTCTTTTTTAATGAGCATCGTTTTGGCCATGTTATTGATGATCTGATTTCTCCTTTCGACCACTCCATTATGTTGGGGAGTTCTTACTAAGGAAACTTGATTCCTTATCTCATGTTTCTTAAGATATACTTCCACGTGACTGTTTGTGAATTCCGTACCTTTTTCAGTATGAAGCTTCAAAATTTTCTATCCAAGCATCCTTTCACACTCCCTCTGGTACTATTTTAGGAAGATGAACACATCCAACTTTTGGGAAATAACAAATACCCATTCCATTCTGCTATAGTCATCAATGAAAAGAACATAGTACCTATTTCCGTCAATTTATCTTGGTGTGATAGGACCACAAACATCAGCATGAACCAATTCGAGCACTCTTATTGACTTATTTTCCTTTACCTTATACATATTTATGATAAGCTTCCCTTATTGGAATGCATCTCATGTGTGAGTACGATCACGTGATAACTTACAGAGGTCTCTTTCTACATCACACTTCACGAGATATTCCAGGGATGGTTGGAAAATATGAACAAGTTGTTTATTCCAAAACTTATTTTCTTCCTCTCTGGATAGAAAACACATATATTCTTCTCCACTTACCACGTAAAGATTTACCTTTGTTCTTTTTCCTTGTAGAACTACCACCCTATCACTTTTTTGATGACACACATCTTCTTAGTAAACCTTATAGAATGTCCTAAGTCACATAGTTGACTGATGCTGAGAAAATTGTGACTGAGGCCTTCTAATACTAAGACATCAACACGTCTCATCTCTTTATTCCCCCAAACTTGGTCTTTCCTGAGCTAATAATCTTCAGGCCTTCATCATTTCCAAACTTGAAAACTCCTTCTTTTTCATATTTTACTCCTATAACAAGATCCTTATTACCTTTCATGTGAGATGTGTAACCACTATCAAGGATCCACACACTAGAGTGATCTGATGCTTTAAGGGAAATTTCTGCCACCATGACCTTCTCATCCTTCTTCTTTTTGGTCCATATTTTTGCCTTCATACTCATCATGGATTGAGACTTCTGTTCTTTCTCAGAGTATGATGGACCAACTTCATCTTTCAAAGCGGAAAATCTATTTTTCATTTTTAACTCACCTGTTGGTTTATTGATCTGCTGCTTGCGAACATTTTGATTCTTCTTTGGCACATTCCTCTATATGGTCGAAGTACAGTACCTAGACATGTGCCCAAATCCACCACACCAAAAACAGTGTCCTTTGAAATATGTTCTGGAGAATCGTTATCTGTTTGGCTACAACCTTTGTTCTTGTTCCCTTCGATATATCTTGTCTATGGAACAGACATACCGTGAATGTCCCATATTTACACAACAATAACACCTGATATAGGGTGAATTCCTTCGTGTTACTTCTGTACTACGAGTTTCCCCTTGGTATATCTGGATATTCTGATTCTTATTTGTGACCAAATAAACCTTCAATATCGAGATGGGTGCTTGCAGTCTGACTTTAATTTTCATAGATTTTTGTTTCTGATCAAGCCCTGGATCAACCTTAACGTCTGAGCTCAATTACTGCTTCTTTCCTGCTGAACTACTAGGCTCCTCTTTCATCTTTTCAGTATTCGGAATGACCTGATTTCCCAAGAATGTATTGGTAATCATAGGTTTTTCCTAGTCTTTAACTTTTCTCCGCAGACCGACAACTTACTCTTCAAGCTCTTTGATATGCTTTACGTGAACTTTCCTTGTGTTTTCAAGCCATCAATATCCCTTTTCTATTCTTCAATCTTGATTTTATACTCACTAACTGATTCTGAGTTCTCTAGTGTTGATGACTTGAGTTTCTCAATTTATTCCATCAACCCAGACTTCTCTTCTTCCTGCTGCTACATATAGAGTTTGGCGTCATGAACAACTTTGTTAGCTTTCTTCTTTTTGGATCTCCAAACATCTATCTCTTCAAGAGCAGCCTCTAACTCAGCTTGCATATCTATTCTTCCTTCAACTTCTTCTTCTTCATCATCACCTTCAGTTTCATTCTTCTCTTGAGAACTACCGAAAACTTCCACCATAGAATTTTCTCTATGATCTTTGTAGTTCTCTATCTCTTCAACCTCCTTAGACTCAGACTCATCCAAACTGTCGCATTCTTTTGAAACTAGATTTTTCTTCTTAAAGAAATTTCTCTTGGACTCTTTCTTGACTATCCCATAGGATGATGGCTTCTTCTTGAGAATTTCGACTTCATCGACATCATCATCTTCTTAGAACTTTTTGGGAAACCTTGATGCAAGATGACCAACCTTTCCACATCAAAAACAAGCTAGTGGAAGTTTCCCTTTAAACTTTACTTTTCCTATTTTAAGATTTGAGGAGAAGAATGACATCACCTCATCTATCTCTTCTTCTTCCTAAGAATCTTCAATGGTGGGCTTCTTCATGGCCTTGAAGGCCACTTCTTTAGATTTCCCATTTTCCACAGCCTCGTTATCATCGTTTCACATTTCATATGCAACCAAGGTACTGTGAAAATTGTCCAATGTTAGATCCTTTAGATCTTTATCTTCTAGTACTGAAACCTTCAGATTGAACCGAGGTGGAAGTTTCCTTAAGATGCACTTTATGATCTTTATGTCTTCAATGACTTCTCCCAGACCTCGCATATCTTCCACAACAACATTTACCCTGTCAAAGAATCCATCAAAAGATTCATTTGGGTTCATTATTAGATCCTCATACTTGTTTCATAATACTTGCAGCTTCACTTGTCTAACCATTGTATCTCCTTCATATATGCTCAACAACTTTTCCCACATAGCATGTGATGTTTTGCATGAAATCACCTTGGTATATATAGTATTGGATATGAATCCTCCCAAAGCATTGATTCCCTTTGCATCAGTATCCAATTCTCTTCACTCATCTTCTGATAATGCACCGCTATTAATATCAGCTGTGATACCATGCATTGCTGCTTTAAACACATCCATTCCCAAAGATCAAAAGTAGTGTTGCATTCGATTCTTCCATATCTGAAAATTGTTCCCATCAAGGATCAGAATCCCTTTATGATTAGTGACCTCCATTTGAGAGAGAAACACTAATATCAACCCTTCCCTATGATACCAATTTTTAGGTCCACTAGGCTAGATACCCTGAGAGGGGGAGTGAATCAGGGTATGACATATTAAAATAATTGCCTCTTTTGATCTTGTTTTACTGTTAGCCAAAACCCTCTTCTCTCTCCTTCTCGATGTAGAGTATGAATAAAACTTAAAGCATACACAGGACACAATAATTTTTACTTGGTTCACCCTCACTGGGATACATCCAAGGAGCATACACCGGTAGTGTGCCGATGTACCAATTTCACTATAAGTGCACTGCTATTTAAAAGTTCGAAGTGGAATCATTGTCCCTCCTGGTTTACAACCACTCACAATTTGAGAACTCACTACTCTATCAACTGAAGTGAGCTCACTTATTCTTCAAAAGATACACTCACAATTTTTAGACCTGTAGGTCTCTTCATTATCACTAATGAATGCACCCCCACTGTATAAAGATGCTTTATTGAAGTCCAAATTTCATCCACTGGTGAATAACGATTTACGATAGATGTTCTGGGAAATTTATAACTTTCACACAACCCTAGGGTGACTTGTGTGACCCTTTAACTAGTTCACAACCTCTTCCTTCATTGTATAAAAAACAACTTGCATGCCGCACTTGCACGCCACACTTGCGTGCCAAACTTGCGCTCCACACTGCTTGCGTGGTACATTTGCGTGGTACACTTCCGTGGTACACTTGCGCGGTAAAATTTCCCCACACACTTGTGCGCCCCACTTGCACGCACACCACTGCCTTCATTGTAGAAAAAACAACTTGTGCTCCACACTGCTTGTGTTCCCCTTTAACTAGTGCACAAACTCTTCCTTTATTGTAGAAAAAATAACTTGCGCGCCACACTTGCATGCCAAAATTACACTCCACACTGCTTGTGCGGTACATTTGCGTGGTACACTTGCATGGTACACTTGTGTGGTACGATTGACCTACACACTTTCATGCCACACTTGCTCTCCACACTTGCGTGCCAAACTTGCGCTCCACACTGCTTGAGCAGTACATTTTTGTGGTACAGTTGCGCGGTACACTTGTGCGGTACAATTACGCCACACACTTACACACCCCACTTGCACGCACACTGAACTTGTACGTCACTTCCAGTTGTGCGCTCAGAGCTCGGATTTTCTCTAAGTGTTGAGGTCGATAATAAATGAGGAGAGTAGCCGTCTATTTATAGGCATTTTGAGGACTTGCCCTCCACACTTGCATCGCCACAATTGCGCACCACTTTAGGACTTGCATGCCTCTTTCTTTCGTTTTTCATATTTTGATATGATGATCTTGAAATATGACTTGCATGGCACACTTGCGCTCCATACTTGCGCGCTATACTTGTGTACCATTTTAGGACTTGCGCGGCACACTTGCGCACCACTTTTGGACTTGCGCGCCATTTTTTCCTTTGCCGAATTTTTGATGTTCTGAATTCTAAAAATTCCTCACGTACAACATTAGAAACCTCCTTAACACAAGAGCACAACTCCCTTTTCCAAAAACATGTTTTCCCATTCTCCAGGAAAACCCCCTTTGTCAACAGTTTGAGTCATGGAGACTCGCTTTGTCAACAAACATAACATAGAGTCCTGCATTGTCAACAAACACAATCATCTCAAAAATGCTTTAATGATACCTTGCGGGATTTTTGCCCAAATTTTTTTCAATGTTTTTTCTTATAACTTGAGAATTTAATAAAAATATAATTCCATATAAATAGTTTAAAATAAGAATAAAAAATTAACCTTTTAAATATTGTAATAATAAAAATGGAATTAGTAAAAATAAAAATAAAAATATTTATATATTTTGTACTTTACCCATGATTTATAATATCATTTAATAAAAAAATTAGCAATGAACTCATGAAAAAAACCAAGAGTAGCCTATGCACCACTGATTAGGTGGGAACTAAGATCAATACCTCGGGTTAGTGGTGTATAGCACTGTGCAAGACCAACTCAAGCAACCGTGAGGTCAGAACCGTGTATAGGGTTCCAGAATACTAGCCCGTGTATAGTGTGGGCTGAAGCACAGGTGGGAACCCATGTATAAGGATCCCAGAGCAGTGTTTGTTTGTGTTATTTGGAGGTAGAATCCACATCATGACTTATATAGTCATGTTGGTTTTCCTCTAGTTTAGATGTGGGATGAAACAAGTTGTAATCCCTATTCCCATGACCTCAAACCAATAGGTTGATGCCACTAGGATATCTTCCTTCTCCGCCACATCGATCTCCCTAAACCTTGGCCCAACTAAAATTCCTTTTTCTTTTAAAATGACTTGGTTGATTTGTTTTAAAAAAATGAAACCGATCCTTGACTTCATTTTTCCACTCCTAGATTCCAAAGGAATCCATATATATATATATATATTTACTATCATTCCTTATTACTCAAATAATTGTGACTAAAAAATACAACCCAACCCTTGATTACCACTATGGTTTTGATCTATTTTTTTTTTCAAATTCCCTTCTTATGTTTTTAAACACAAAACCATAATATATATATATATGTATATTTTAATTTCAAGAATGAAAATCCAAACCCAAAACCCAAAACCCAAAACCCAATAAAAAATCCTCAATATTTTTTTTAGAAATTTCAAACCCTCTATTTCCAAATACATAATCATAATCTGAGAATTATTGATACAATTTAAAAATATACAAAAATATTATATAAACCCTTATTATGTACACTTTAAAACACCCAAACTATTTCTCTAAGTTATACCCCCATCTTTCTTGCTTTTTTTAGTAGCTAGCAAACTTTAGATTCATTTCATGTAAGAGTTAGATTTTATTTTTTAATTTATAAGTTTATATTTTATTTTCAAGGATATATATATGTACATATATCTATTTATTTGACTTTATTTTTTTTTTAATTTATAATTTAAGGGATTTTTTTAAATTTATTTTATGTTTTAATTTATGGTTTGTAGGGATTTATTATGAATCTCCCAATTTATAGTTTTTAAGGGTTATTTCTATTTTACAAATTCATATATGTATATATGTGTTTAAGTGTATTATTAATTTAAACTTCTATAAAATTATGTAAGAATTTCATAATTGTATTAAGACTGTTTTAGAATATTTTTTTTATTTTGTTTCAAAACATTGATTTAAACCCTTCTAATGATAAATGAAACCCGTGAAAAGAATTAATATGTCAACTAATTATTTCATAATCCATTTTTAAATAATAAAAAATATTTGTTTTTATTATTATTAATTTTTTAATTATTTCTTTTATAAATAAAATCTCTATGAGATAAGATATCATTTTATGATTATCATTTTATGTGTATCATTTATTTACAAATGATAAATGCTATAATTTTATGTGTTAATTATAAATAAAAATTATCATTTCATGTGAAAAAATTTCCTTGCACATCCATGCATGTCACTCATAATTTAGATATGACCATTATCTAAATATATCATTAACATTTTATGTATTTAGTGTATGTAATTATTTTAAATTTCTATGTAATTATGCTAATTCTATTTTAAAATTAAAAATGATCCCGTGAAGGTATGGGTTTCTCTTAAATGTTTTTGGAGAATGTTAATACAATGGTATGAATGTTTTCTTCAGTGATATTAATTTATGTATGATTTGTGAATGTTTTTTTGGGTTATGAGTGAGAAAGGTATGTCCATTAAAATGTTTTCTTAAAATTGGAACTAGAGTGTCGAATGTTAAGTTATGGTATGGGGAGAAAACCCATGACCCTAATGGGATGCTATCCCATATAATATACAACTCAATGGACTTATGGTTTTTATTTTAGGACTGATGAATATTATGATTGACCCATAAAAAAATATTATTTTAAAATGGAGACATCCATAAAATTATCTCAAAATAATATTATGTTAGAAATTAATGGTTTTAAAAATAAAATGAAATTATTATATTTAAATGTTTTGAAAACCTATATATAAACATTCATTTTATCAAATAAAATATTTTAAAAGTGATTACAAATTATTTTAAAACCCCTTACTTGGAAAATTAAATGCTCATCCTATGTTTTAAATTTATTTTTCATAGGTTTAGTATAATTTCTTTGTGATGTGTATTTCATTGAGAAGAAAGTGCACACGAATAATTTTTGTTTAATTTATTTTCTACAAATTTTTTAAATTTTAATGTACATATCTTACAATTACCCTATCCATTTTCAAATATTAATACATAATTTTAAACATAATTAATTATCAAATTACAAGCAAAGGATTGTAAAGTCCAGTGTCTTTAGAAGAATTGGTATATAAAACTAAAAACATCGGAATAAATAAAAAATTTATTTATTTATTATCCATTATAATATCATAAATTCTTTTGATCCCTTACATCTGCATAGGATAACTTGGGCATAACATGAAAAAGGGATGAGCTAAAAATCCTAGTAAGGGAATTAACATAAGAATAAAGCATAAAACATGGGTTAAAAGGCATAATAAAATGAAATAAAAGGCATGGATATACATAAGGAATCATAAAATATGTAATAATGGTATCATAGGAGATTTTGAAAAAAAAATAAAACATGACATAAGAATGAGTCAAGGATCATTGCACATGAAGGAGCATGATTTAAGATTAACCACTAAAACCGTTGCACATGGAGCATGAGTCAAGGATAACCACCAAGATCATTGCACTTGATGTATCATGAGAATAAATAATACCCAATTATTTGGAGCACTATATGGAAACATACATCATAACATGTTCATGAATATGTGTGCCACATGAAACATAAACATAAGGGTTACCCATAGAAATAAATGGGTATCATAATCATGTCGTAAAGCATAATAAATTGGAATATCATAAATGTATACATAAAATAAAGGAATTAAGTCATAAATGGACATTAATTAATGAAAATAGGTTTATATCATGATACATTATGACAAAATGAAGTTATAACATGTAAAAAGTGTATTTAATGAACTTTAGAATTAAAACATTTTAGTGAGGTTTAGGGAAAATATTAAAGAGCATTTAAAGCAGAAAAGGGAATAATATTTTATAAAAAACCTAAAGTGAAAAAAAGTTTTCATAATAAAAATATTGATTTTATAAAAATAATGGCATATTAAAATAGATTATGGAATGCACTTTAAAATGGGTAATAATTTGGGAAGTTTCCTTAAATCGGGCCTGCTTAATAGAAAGAATTGAGTAGGGAACCTTTTAAAAACATGAATATCACCAAAAATCAGGATTAAAGGACCTTGATACATGAATTTATATCCTATAAAAAACATTTATAATATGTACATAAAAATAAAAGAGATTTTCATTTTGTTAAAAAGAGAAAGAGCAACCCAGAGGAATACTGGAGGTCCGGGTAGAAACCCTGATCTTAAGTTTGAAGGTGTTGTTCACTTGATCTTAATGTCCTAGATAATCAAATTAGATTCATTAATTAATAATTAAAGAACCCTTTTATATGTATTTTATTTATTATAACTTTATTAAGTTCATTTATAGAATTTTTTATGGGTTAAGAGATTTAATTTCTTCGTTTGGGAGTGTGGGTTTCCTTGGTTTTCATGATCGGTTTACTTATATACATGTATGAAAGGTCATGTAAAGTGGAGGTAATTATACAGAATTGAATTTATATTTTATTAATGATATTATAAAGTTTAAATTGGTCTTATATACCATTTGGTTTTATGGAATAAGGATGAATCATTAGATAATTAGTTAATGATAATCGTTTGGGTTTATTTTGGCGGTTTTCGATCACAACGAACTCATTTTGTTTTATAAATTAATATCATCTATATAAAATGATTCCAGAACATTAAATAAGATATAATAAATATATTATAATATTTTTAAATGATAAAATGGATTCATGAATAGCCTTTAATACTATAAGGAAAATTTAAAACTTTTTCGTCCTTGAATGCGATAAATTAACACATCACAGATGATATTTTCTTTTTTAGTATAAAAGGAGTGGGAAAGTGAGACGTTGATGAATTATTCCATTTTCATAATAAAATTACATTATATGTAAGGAAATATAGTTATCATACTAATTTTATGAGGGAATTTGAGGATAGAAAAATAAAATAAAGGAACTTGAAAAGAAATTAAAAGAAAAGAAAGAGGGTTTTACGTCTTGATTCATTCTTCTTGAGAATATCATTTGGGGATTTGTTTTGGTATTTTTTTGAGGAAAAAATATCCTGAACATGGAGGAGGGTATTGATAAGATATTTGAGCATAAATTGGACAAGACTTAAGACTTGATAGGTGTGAGGAGAAGAGGTGGTGAGGGGTGGTATTTATAGTGGAGGAGGGGGTGTTTTCTCATTATTTTATTCATTAGTTTATTATTTTGTCTCAAGACTACAAATATTTTGATAATTATCATCAAATATAATAAAATAATTAAGGATACTTTGACATTTTATGCTTACATCATTCGTACATCATCCATGACTCTATAATTCTTGTATTTGACATTTATCATAAATTATCTTATCTTACTATTCACCAAAAATTCAAGTATTTCAGAAAAATCCCAAAAATTCACCCAAACCATTTTTTTAATGTGTATAATTAAAAAATAAACTCCATTTTATGAAAATAATTTTCTAATTATTCTTTTAATAAAAATCATAATTTACTTGAAAAATACAGATTTTAAAATTATAACTGATCTTATAACACTTTGAAAAATTAAATAAGGTCTCATAAAATTATCTTATAGTCATATTAAATCAAAATATTAATTTATGAATAAATGTTATGAAAATAAATTTTCTTTTAAATTATTAAATTAATCATATAATTGTAATTGAATATTTATAACTTACAAAAATTCCAACACTTAATTAATAATTTTTAAAATATTTATTTACTTATACTATAATATAATTATATCATATTTTCAATTATAATATGGATAAATTTTATTTATAATTTCATTGGTGAGTTTATTATTTAATTGTCTAGTTTACTATTTATATGGGTCACATTACTATTCCAAAGGTCAAGTTACTATTACTTCAGTATATGTTCCTTAACTTATAGACATACCTTCATTAATTATTCATTTATAAAGTTTTTATTGTGTTAAAAACATGTTTTTATGTGATTTATACCCTTATACATAATTATAAGTAAGGAATTTCCATTGAAAGAATTCAGGGTTATTACATTATTCCCCCCTTATGAAATTTCACCCTCGAAATTTAATCTTATATACTGTGGTGTAAATAAGTGAGAGTACTTATCCTTAATCATCTCCTATGATTCCCATGTTGCCTCTTCATATGTATGGTTAAACCATAGTACTTTGACTAGATGATTAGTCTTGTTGCATAGAACTTTATCTCTACAATCCAAGATCTTCACTGGCTGTTCCTCGAAAGAGATATTATTATCCAATTATACCACCTCTAAATTCAATACATGTGAAGGATTTGGTATGTACTTCCTCAAGAGGGATACATGGAATACATCATTTATTTGAGATATGGTAGGTGGAAGTTCTAGTCGACATTCCACAACTCCAACATGATCAAGAATGTCAAAGGGGTTGATGTACTTGGGACTTAGCTTCCATTTGTTCTTAAATCTCATGATTCTCTTCCATGGAGATATGTAGAGGAATACCATGTCTCCAAATTTAAACTTGAGATCCCATCAATGATTGTCTGCATAGCTATTTTGTCGACATTAGGCTTCCTTGATGTGCTGTTGAATGGTTTTCACCTTTTTCACCATTTATTCAACCATTTCAGGTCCTAGTAGCTTACCCTCACCGAATTCATCCCAACATGTCGGTGTTATGAAACTTTTCACATAAAGGGCTTCATATGGATCAATTCAGATGCTTGAGTGGAAACTATTGTTGTAAGAGAACTCAACCATATACAGATGTTGGTCCCATCCTCCTTTTAAGTCCATAGAACACATTTTCAACATGTATTCCAATGTCTAAATAGTTCACTTAGCTTGGCCATCAGTTTGATGATGATAGGCCATACTAAAGTTTAGCTCAATGCTTTGAGAATACTGGTAACTTTTCTAAAACATCGAGGTGAATCTCGGATCTCGATCAAATACAATTGATAGTGGTACTTCACAGAGCCTTACCACCTCTTAGATATACATTCGTTCAAGTTGATCCAATGAGAAGTCCTATTGAATTGCGATAAAGTGATCTATCTTTGTAAGATCATCCAAAATAACCCATATAGAATTGTTCCCTTTGGATGTCTTTGGAATTCCTGTGACAAAGTTTATGGTGATATTTTCCCATTTCTATGTTGGTATATGTAATGGTTGCATCAACCCTTTATACGTTTTTCCTTTAATACTTTACTTGATGAAATACTAGGAACTTTGATGTATATTCAACAATTTCCTTCTTCATATTTTTACACCAATAATTCTATCTAAGATCTTGATACACATTTGTGCTCTCTAGGTGAATAGAGAAGGTTGAGCTAGGTGTATCATTCAAAAGAGCCTTCTTTATCTCTAGATCTAATGGTACACATAATCGTGACCCAGATCTCATGACTCCTTCTTCACCCATTTATAACTATGAGGATTTCCCATTTCTGATAGCTTCCAACATTTTCTGAATTTTCACATAATTTCTTTGAGGATACTTTATTTTATCTATGAGGGATGTTTGAAAAATCATTTTAGAAAATATTGATGATGTTCCTCCCTTAATGATTCCCCTGCCTATCCTTAGTAAGTCTTATAAGATTTCATCCTTATCAATTCTTATCATTGATAAAGATGTAGGATCCTTTATACTTAGATAACCCACTACCTTATTTTCCTTACCAAGATGGTAGTAGATTGAGAAATCATAATACTTAATGAGATATATCTTTATCTGATAGAGAATATTAATCTCCTTCTATGTGAATATATATTTAAGACTCTTGTGATCAGTATATATCTCAAATTTCTCCTTATAGGGATAATGCTGTTGGATTTTCAATGCAAGGATCATAATAGCCAACTCTAGATCACGTGTGGGATAGTTTTTTCCTGAATTATTAAATTTCCTTGAGGTATAGGCTATAAATTTATCATTTTTCATTAGTACACAAACTAATACCTTTTTTGACGTATCACTGTACACCACAAAGAGCTATACACTTTTTAGGAGTGTGAGTATGGGTGCAACGATAACCCTCCTTTTGAGATCTTTAAACCTTTTCTCACATTCTTGAGTCCAAAAAAATTCACTCCATTTCATGTCAACTTGGTTATTGGATTTTAAAATCATGATAAGTTCTTCAAAAATTGTCAATAATAACCAGTTAGGAAAAGGAAACTACAAATATTCATTACAGATGTTGGCATGGGACACTCTTCAATCGCCTTTATCATGGAAGGGTCCACAGATATCCCTTTTTTGGTTATTACATTCCCCAAGAATGATACTTCCTTCATCCAAAAATCACATTTAATATATTTTTCATATAGTTTATCCCTTTACAAATTATTCAAAATAGTATTCAAATGCTTTTTATGTTTCTCCTTGATCTTGTAGTATATCAGAATATTATCAATAAAGACTATAAAAAATTTATTTAGGTAATATCTAAAGTCTCTATTCATTAAATCCATGAAAATTGCTAGATAATTAATGATTATAAAGGAAATAACTATGAACTCATAATTTCCATGCCTTATTTGAAAGGCTTCCTTAGGAATTCTTCCTTCCTCACCTTTAATTGATGATATCTTAATCGAAGGTCCACCTTATAAAAATAACTGCCCCCATGTAGTTGGTACAAAAATTCATATATCCAAGGAAGGGAATACTTGTTATTTATTGTGATTTTATTGAGCTCAAGATAATCAATTCAGAGGCACATTGATCCATCCTTCTTGTAAATGAAGAGGACTAATGCACCCTATAGTGTTGCACACAGGCACATACAACCCTTGTCCAGATTCTCCTATAACTAGTTCTTCAGATCTTCCATCTCTATGGCGGCCATTCTATAATGCGTCTTTGATATAGATAAAGATCTAAGAATAAGTTCAATTGAGAACTCAACCTCTCAACCAGGAGGAAGACCAGAAAACTCTTCAGAGAACACATCAGTGTAGTCCCTTACAATGGGAATGTCTTCAAGCACGATTATCTCCTTTTTCTCAATTATTTAAGCTTGATATTCTTGATCATAAGGTAGTAATATCCACACTTGAGAAAATTATTCTAAAGTATATTCATATTCCTCCTTACACTTGTACTGAATTGGAGGATACTTTGGGATGCGAAGAGTGACCTACCTTTCTTGATATTTGATATTGGATTTGTATAAAGATAGCTAATCCATTCCCAATATAGCATTGAACTCCACTAAAGTAAGTAAGATGATATTTTTTGGGAGGTTCAGTATACAAACATTAATAGGGGAGGAGTTATATACATTGGATGTAATAATTTCTCCATTTACTATTCTCACAGAGAACCCAACCTCCATATTTTGAGGAGGTGTTTGAATAGTTCTACTAAACTTGAAAGATATAAAAAATTTGTAGAACTAGAATAAAATAGTACATTTTCTATTCTTTAATTAATAATGAGCGTACTTGTCACGACATCATTGTACGACTCCACCTCAGTAGTAGTGATAGCATATACCCTTCCTTGTTTCCTTGGAGGTTGTTGTTGATTTCCTCCAACAACCTTGGTACTAAGGAATTGGTTTTCAAAATGAAGATGTTACTTATAGTTGAAATACTACACTACAAGCTACATGTTAATATGAACCTTCCTTTATTATTCCACATTAGTGGAATTATTGACCTCCCTTCAACAATTCTAAGCTAGATTCCCCATTCTTCCACATTTAAAGTATTTACTGGTTCCCTGTAGATAGTTCCCATTATTATTCTTCCCACAATCTTGACACATGGGATATTCAGTATAATTTCCATCATGGTATTTATTTTCTGATCCATCCATATTAGAATCAATTTTCCACTTTTTTTCACCAGTCCCATGAGACCATTGAGAGTATCTGATCTCTATTTCAACCTTGAGGGAACAACAGACCATATCCTCATAGATTTCTAAGTCTTGAATATCCAATGATTTTCATATACTCAACTTTAGTCCACTAAAGAATCGATCTGCCTTACTTTTAGTGTTCATGAAAAAGATGAAGGTGTATCTTTCAAGCCTTGTAAAATTTTCTTCATACTCCTCGATAGACTCATATTCATTCTTCTTAAGTATGAGGAACTATCTTTCCATATTGATATAGAGGGTTTAGGGAAAATATATATTTAAAAACATTTTCTTGAACTCCTCCCAATCCATGGAATCAATTTCCTTATTGGACATTGTATTTTAGATCAATGTCCACCACTGATCATCTTCCCCATCAAAATGAAAGAATTCCATCACAAATTTATCTTATTCTGAGCATTGGTGGATAGATAATATCTTTTCAATGGAGTTAATCCACTATTCCATGAGTAGGGGATCATAAGATCCACTAAACATAGGATTCTTTTTTCATATGAAAGATTCAACAAGAACTTTCTCTTTCTTTGGAGAAGAAGGGCATTCCAGATGATTCATGTTATTATTCATAACTTGGGCTAGTTGAGAAATTACTATCATGAAGTTTTGAGCACCGATTTCCATTATATTTAGCATATCATTAGGTAAATCATCACATTTCCTATCACATTGATTGTTGGCATGTGTTCTTCTATTTCCCACCATTAACTAAGAAAATAAAGTGTAATTAGGGGTCTTTCATACTTAGCTAATAAGAATGTAAAAAGAAACCTTAAACATAAAAAGGATAAAATTTTAAAGGAAAAGGATAAAATTTTAAAGGAAAAGGATATCCTAAGATGTGATTCCTAGGTTTTAGTCTAGGTTATCCAAGGTCTATTTCCTAACATATACTCTTATTGGATTTTTTTGTTCCCTTAATAATGGTTCATAATAAACTTATGAGTTTAATAAATCATATCCCCCAGGAGTGTTAAACTAGGTGTGTAGTAAGGCCTATTGTTATATACCAGGTAACCCCAAGTTAGGACCAGAACACCTTGTTGGAGTTATTACTCCTAGGTAAATCTATTTCAGAACCACATCGACTTACAGTATCCAGATAGAGATATATTTGCTCGAAAAACCACTTAATCTATACTAACCAAAATTTAGGGATGTTTTCTTATACATAGTCTTATCCTTTAGGTTCTTACTAAAGTGATATATTCCTAATCTCCGAAACTAACTAGACCTTTCTCTGATAACAACTATAGCTACCCTATCCTATTTCACATATTAGTACATGATTTGAACCATAATTAACTATCAAATTACAAGCAAAGGATTGTAAAATCTAGTGTCTTTGGAAGACTAGTTACATAAAACTAAAAACACAGGAATAAATAAAACATTTTCTTATTTATTATACATTATGATCTCCTGACTTCCTTTGAGCCCTTACATCTGTATAAGATAACTTGGTGATAACATGAATAAAGGGATGAGCTAAAAATCCCAGTAAGGGAATAAATATAAGAATAAAGCATAGAAAATGGGTTAGAAGGCATAATAAGATGACCTAAAATGCATGGAAATATATAATAAATCATAACATATTTAATCATGGTATCATAAGATATGTGGAAACAACATACAACATGACATAAGCATGGGTCGAGGCTTATTGCACACGAAGGAGCATGAGTCATGGTTAACCACCAAGACCATTGCACATGGATCAAGAGTCAAGGATAACCACCAAGACCACTGCACATGAAGTCTCATGAAACTAAACATTACCCAATGAATTGGATCACTATCTGGGTTCACCCATCATAACATGTTCATGAATATGTGTTCTACATGAAAAAAAACATAAGGGTTACCCATGTAAATAAATGGGTATCATAATCTTTTCATAAATAAAAAATAAATGGGAATATCATAAAAGTGTCCATAAAAGGAAGGAATTAAATCACACATGGAAATTAATAAAGGGAAATAGTCATAGATCATGATAAGTTATGTCAAACTGAAGTGATAACATGTAAAAATTTCATTTTAGAAACTTTATAATTAAAACATTTTAGTGTGGTTTATGGAAAATATTAAATAGAATTTAAAGAAGAAAAGACCATAATATTTTATATAAAACTAGAATTTAGCCAATAAAGTTTTCATAATAAAAAGCTTTATTTTATAAAAAAATGTTTCTTAAAACAGATTATGGAATGCACTTGAAAATGGGTAAGAATTCTGGAAGTTCCCTTAAATCGGGATTGCTTAACAGGAAAAATTGAGCATGGAACCTTTTAAAAACATGTATATCCCCCAAAAAAGGAAGAAAAGACATCGATACATGAGTTTAGAACATATAAACAACATTAAGAATATTTAAATAAAAATAAAATAAAATTTCATTTGGGTAAAAAGAGAGAAAGAGTAACCCTAAGGAATAATAGAGGTCTCGATAGAAACCCTTACCTAAAGTCCAAATGTGTTTTCAATTGACATTAATGTCTTGGATAATAAAATTAGATTCATTAATTAATAATTATAGAACAATTTATACATGTATTTTATTTATTATAACTTTATTAATTTCATTTATTGCCTTTTTTATGAGTTAAGAGATTCAATTTCATCATTTGCACTACCACAAAAACAGTTTTTCGCAGCGCCCCCCTTTATCAGCGCTTGCTTAGTAGCGTTGATAAAGGGGGGCCTTTATCAGCGCTTTTTTTAGCGCTGATAAAGGGTCGGCTTCAAAAAAAAAATTAAAAATATATTAATATATAAATATAGTTATATTGTTATATAAATATAATATATAATTTTTAAATATATTTTAGATAATTATAAATGTACATTTACACTTATTATACTTAATATTTAAGATATTTAGTGAAAATGACTTCTTAAAGAATTAAAAAAATATTTTTAATTAATATTTTGATAATCATTATGGAGTAATAGTCATTTAATAACAATTTGAGGACTAAAAAAATTAAAAAAATTAAAAAAAGAACCAAAATATGTTGAAAACGCAACTCAAACTTCAAACGGCCATAACTTTTGATCCAAGTGTCCGTTTGAGCTCTACCACATATCCAATCGAAGCCTGTGACGAGCTCTACGTCGCTGTGACTCCGGGGGACCCCAGTCAAGAGTTTTTCGAGGCCAAAAGAGGCCCAGAAGGCCTCCAAAACTGAGTTTTTTGTCGGGGTACCCAGATTTTTTAACATTTTGTGGATTTTCAAACTCGTTTAAGGGGGTATTATTGGCTTTTCTTGGTGGGGACTAAATTTATTCCAAGGTATTACATTAATATTGATATTATGTCTTTGAAATTTCATCCTTTTTTATAATGAACTTCTATTTATAATCAAATATATAACTATATGTACATATTTTTTATATATTCGCACCTAAAAATTAAATTTTTTAAATAAATAATTAAACATATTTACATATAAAATATATTAGCTTTATCTAAATAATAACTAATATCCATTTTATTTAAAATACCAATATATGAATATTTATATACCTATATATTAATCTAACTATATATATATATATTAATCTAACTATATATATATTAATCTAATAACTATATATATATTAATATAACTACATATATATATATTAGTATTACTATAAATATATATATTAATATCACCATAAATATATAAATTAATATCACTATATATATATTAATATAACTATACAAATATATATTCATATAACTATATATATGTTAATATAACTATATATATGTTAATATAACTATATATATGTTAATATAACTATATACATGTTAATATAACTATATATATGTTAATATAACTATATATATGTTAATATAACTATATATTAATATAAATATATATTACTATACGAATAAATATAACTATATATATATATATATATAGATATAGATATATATTAATACCACTATATATATATATATTAATATTACTATATATATTATAATATATCTATATATATATATATATTATAATATAACTATATATATATATTAATATAAATATATATTACTATACGAATAAATATAACTAAATATATAAATATATATATATAGTGATATCATGAATTGGAAAGCAAATCAAAATAGAGTAGTGGTAAGGGCTTAGGCGCACAGGGGGGAGGTCTCGAGTTCAAATCCTGGTGGAGGCAGGGGTGCGCGCGCATGAGGAATATTGGAGCAAACGCTGTTAAAGGGTGGAGGGGGGTGCGTGGGGTGCGTGGGGTGTTGTATAGGGGCCGAAAAGCGCTGTAAAAGGGGGGGGGGGTTCAAGTGCTATAAAAGCCCCCCCAATTGGCAGTTTTTTTTAAATTTTTTTAAATTTTTTTAAATTTTTTTAATTTTTTTAATTTTTTTTAACTTTTATCACCACTTTTAAAAAAGCGCTGATAAAAGGGTCCATTATCAGCGCTAAAACGAGAGCGCTGATAAAGGAAGCGCTGATAAAGGGGACCCCCCCTTTATCTACATTGTCTTTATCAGCGCTTTTCTAGTGCTGATAAAGGTCATTTTTAGAGCTGATAAAGGCCGTGTTTGTAGTAGTGTTGGGAGCGTTGGTTTCCTTGGTTTTCATGATTGGTTTACTTGTATACATGTACGACCATTCATGTAAAGTGGGGGTAATTATCCAGAATTGAACTCATATGTTATTAATGATCTTATAGAGGTTAAATTGGTCTTATATATAATTTGGTTTTATGGAATAAGGATGACTCATTAGATAAATAGTTAATGATAACCATTTGGGTTTATTTTAGCAGTTTTCGATCATAAAAAACTCATTATGTTTTATAAATTAATATCATGTGTATAAAATGATTCTAGGAAATTACATAAGATATAATACATATATTATAATATAGTTAAATCCTAAAAATGGTTTCATGACCATCCTTGAATATGGTAATTGAAATTGAAAACTGCATCATCCTTGAATGTGATAAATTAACATATCACAGACAATGTTTTAATTTTTAGGGTAAAAGGAGGTGGAAAGAGAGTTGATGATGAATTATTAGATTAGCATAATAAAGTTAAAGTATATTTACGGTAATATAGTTATCATACCATTTTAATGAGGGAAGGTAAGTATAGAAAAAGAAAATAAAAAAACATGAAAAAAATTAAAAGAAAAGGAAAAGGGTTTTAACTCTTGATTCCTTCTTCTTGAGAACCTCCTTTGGGGATTGGTTTTGGTATTTTGTTAAGACCAAAAGATCCTGGATGTGGGAGATGGTATTGGGAGGATATTTGAGTAGAATTTGGTCAAGGCTCAAGGATTTATAGGTGTGAGGATAAGAGGTGGTATTTATAGTGGAGGAGGGAAGTGTTTTCTAATTATTTTATTCATTAGTTTATTATTTTGGTTCAAGACTATGAATAGTTTTAGAATTATAATAAAATATAATAAAATAAGGAAGTATATTTCGATATTTTTGGCTTAAATCCTCCATACATCATTAATGACTCTATAATTCATTTATTTTTCATTTATTGTAAATTATCGTATCTTACTATTCACAAAAAATTCATGTATTTCAGAAAAATACAAAAAATTAACCCTACCTATTTTTCAATATGTAGAATTCAAAAATGAATTTCATTTTTTGAAAATAATTTTCTAAATATGAGAAATTTAATTTTTAATTAAAATCATAATTTACTAAAAAAATACAGATTTTAAAATTAAATATGATTTTATAACACTTTGAAAAATTAACTAAGGTCTCATAAAATTATTCTATAATAATAAGACATAAAAATATTAGTTTAGTATTACATTTTATGAAAATAAATTTTCTTTTAAATTATTAAATTAATAATAAAATTGTAATTATATATTTATGACTTATAAAAATACAAACACTTTGTTAATAATTTTTAAAATTTTAATTTTATTATACTATGATATAATTATATCACATTATCACTTATAAGATGGATAAATTTTATTTATACTTTCATTAGTGAGGTTACAATTCAACTGTACAATTTACTATTCATAAAGGTCACATTATTATTCCAAATGTCAAATTACTATTCCTTCGGTATATATTCCTTAACTTCTAGAGATATCTTCTATTTCATTCATTATTCATTTATAAAGTTTGTATTGTTTTTAAAATGTGATTTTATGTGATTTATACCATATGAAATAGTTATAAGAAAGGAATTTCAATTTATAGAATTCAGGTTCGTTACATATATAATTCTCCAAAACCTATGCTGAAAAAGGTCCTGGAATGTAAATGTTTTGTTTATTTTTCAATTGTATTATATATAAAAAAATACACAACATTTTTATGCACTGAGTCTAGAAGTGAGGGTTTGTGACTTCACACACATCCTCCTCAATTTCCAACTATGAAGGAAGTGATAATCGATATGCTACCTTTACAACATGTTCCAACACCTTTAAAGTTCTAATAAAATGACGATAAATCTTACTTCCCTAAATGAAACTTTACTATACATGATAATGGGAAACCTGTAAGAATACATGAGAACCAACCTCAAACTCCTGAGTTCTCCTCTGTTTGGTATAGTAATTTTAAAGATCATAAGCTACCTTCATCCACTCATGAATCAATTGAACCTTCTCTACTATACTCTGCATCAAATCTAGTTTAATAATTGATGATTCCTCAACCTCAGTCTAGCTTGATAATGATATATAAGGACACCAATATTTCACCTAGAATGGATCCATAACAATAGAATAGTGTTAAATGTTATTGTAAGAAAACTCAACCAAGAGTAGGTGATTCAACCATGAACCTGTAAAATCAAGAATGAATGAATGGAACTTATCCTCTAGAATATAGATCACTAGTTCGGTTTGAACATCTATCCGGGGATGAAAAGTGGTTCTAAGTTATAACTAGAATCCAAAAGCACATTACAGAATCTTTCATGACCATAAAGTAAATATATGATCATTACTAGAGATGATCATCCTCAGAACCACATGAAGCCACACAATCTCTTCCACTTATAGATTCACCAAAGACTCCACAACACTTAACCCCCTAATCACTAAGAAATTATATGTCTTTGTCAATAAATCCAGGATCACCCATATGGAATTACATCCTCTTCAAGGACAAGGAATACTAATAATAAATTCCATATATATGTCCTCCCACTTCCACCTAGGAATATTTAATGGATGAAATTTAATAGCAGGGACCCAATTCTCATCTTTCAACCTCTAACAAACCATATATTAAGACACAAAATCATCCAATGAACTCTTTATTTCTGGTCTCTAGAACTGACTCCTCAAATCATAATATATATTGGATATAATAGGATGTAAAACTATGGGTGAGATATATAACTCACAAGGAACTATGTCATGCACCGCTAATGAAATAAAGAGTTTACTATGAGACAAAACTCAATACTAATCATCATCTAACCACCCCTCAGGATCATCTTATAGATAATATGATCAGGTAAAACCTCAAACTCAATATCTTCCAGTTGAGACTCCTCCACTTGTTACATAAATAAAGAATACACTATTATCTAATATAGGAAAAATCTACCACCAAATTCTATCATATCAGGATACAATGTTGAAATATCTTCCATAATCCTTGATATATCTCTATATTTTCAAATAAAATCACAATGATACTTCCTAATCAGCGCATTAGAAAGTGCATTATCATTCCTTAGAGTACATTAAACTTTGAAGTAATAATCTTGTATGAACTCAATGCACTTCCACTAACACAAATTTAGATCCCATTAAGATAAAATATACACTATTTTATTATTATTTATGATAAATAAAAGGCACTAACAGATGTGGTAGTGCCACCATAACTTTTGAGAAAATACTACTACTGCTAACTCAAGACAATGGGTAACATAATTATATTCACAGGGATGTAACTGTTGAGACCCAAAAGTGATCACCACTCTCTTATACAATAGAACACAACCCAATATGAGATGAGAATCATTGCATAAAAACTTAAACATAACTCCTTTCTCTAAAAAATGAATAACATGAGTATTGATCATATTTTAATTCAGATACTCAAAAACCACCTAACATTGATATATCTATATAAAGACACAATCCTTCTTGGTAAAATATATCAAAGGGTCCACAATATAAGATAATTCATAAAAAACCTCCTATAATAGTTCATAATACCAAAGAAACTATGAACCTATGAAATATTTTTTGGGAGACACCCAAGAAAACCCCCCCACAATCTTTGAATGATCCTTTACCATTTCTCAAAAAGATACAATATTCCCAAATAAATGTGCCCCTTGTTTCCAAAACTTGAAATTGGAAAAATTACCATAAAACTGATTTAAATAAAGAACTTCTAAAATGATCCTTATATTATCTTCATGATCCTATTATGATCTCAAATATATGAGAATGTCCTCAATGAACACTAACATAAACCAATTCAATAACTCACGGAAGATAGAGTTCATCAAGCCCATGAAAACAATTGGGATGTTCATGACACTGAAAGATATAACCACAAACTTCAAGTGTACATAATGAAATATAAAGGAAATATTCATGATATTTTCCTCCTTCACCCTCATATAGTGGTACTCAGAATATAGATTGTTCTCTAAAATATAGATTTATCCCATTAATTGATTGAATAAATCATTAATCCTTAGGAGGGGTCATCACCTGATTCAATCAATGGTAATAGATGCACAACCACAAGATACCATCTATATTTTTGGATAATAACACTATAGAATCCCTAAGTGATACACTATGATGAATAAAACCCTTATTTTCAAATCATATATTTGAATTTGTAACTCCCCAAACTCAAAAGGTGTCATCTGATAAGGTGACAAAAAAACAAAAACTCGTTGTCATGTCATGGGAGTAGTGTCATAACCTCTTTATAAAATACATCAGGGAATTCATTTATAACTCGTAGAAACACCATTTACTAAACTTCCATCATTTCCAATAATAACTCAATTAATTGAGAAGAAAGGGGATACAAGAACCACTTATGATTTATCAGATAATCCCACTCACCGATTAACATTTCATCATTTCCTTCCACATTAAAGAATACAACTATTCTATAGAATTAATAAATAATATCATGAATAAAATATAACTCATCCATGAAAAGGATGACGATATATGGTTATCTCCACAATAAGAAGAAATATTGTAATGAATGATGATTCCCTATCATCAGCTCATAAATTCGACATACCTCATGCAAGCTAGATTGACCTCTAACTAATTTAGTTAACACTAGGGGAACTAGAAGCCCCTAAAAATTAATTTCTAGAGCATTAAATATGGTATGAAGAACAAAGTAGTGAAATTATCCCAAATTAAAAAATTCATAAACTAGGGTAAAATATAAACAAAGGGTACCTTGAATGATATCTTCCCCCTCTTATCGTTGGGAACTCCATAACATGAAACTGACTACACTCAAAACCACTATCTTGCTGGAATCAATGATTAACACCACCATGATCACACTCTTCCCTATATTCCCAAGGAAGAGGAATATCTCAAAGATGAACTATTCTTTCTCTATCTTCTCTTTATTTCTTAAAATCATAATAAACTTGTTGTATTTGATAAGGCTTTAAAATTAAATACTATTGGAGATGCATAGGAAATTGATCATCTTCCCCACACAAACCATTGTGAATGTTTGGACATTTTAACTTCCAATATAAATGATGTATATAAGAAGAAAAAACCATACCAAAACTCCTAATAGAGTTATAAGAGTTTCTAGATATATATAATTGAGAAGAAGAAAGTTTATACCACCTCCATGCCAATCGAAATCTCAACAACCCTGACAAATGTGAACCTCTATTTATAGCCTTACTCCTCATGAAGTTTTAATAGCCCCTATATCAAGATGAACCAACCCACATTGACATCTTATCTATATCCTTTTCCTTCACCAACACCTCATGACACAGTGAAAATGTAAATTGGGTGAACTTCTATAGAATCATTGGACACAACACCTCCTCAAAATGTCATATCCTAGCCTCCTCATTAGAAAAAAGGCAGGGAGAATAGAAAATAATTTTTTATAAAATTAACCCTAAGATTTAACACACTCAAAATACCATGGTAAATAGAGAGAAACTCACACTACATCATTTAATTTAGAATTAAAGAATTTAACTTGACACAAAATCACTTCTAAAAATCTTCCCATGATACCTAAAACTCCTCATGTTCAATAAGATATTAAATCCACCATTTATGAGTATCTCCACTGAATATAATGATATATAATGAAATCTAATTATATTTCCACATATATATCAAAATGAATAAAATCTTAAGAACTTACAACCACCAATTCATCTTTTGATTTAAGATAGTTCCATTATACTCGAGAAAAATTTGATGCTGAACTCATAAAGTATATTATCATAAGAATCATCCTCCCATTTTTCAACATCTGATGGATAACCAGAGGATCCTATTGTACCTCTTCCACCTCAAACACATAAGTAAACCTTACACCATACATTCCTACAACACAATAGAAAATCCTAACTCTACAATATATAATTTAGTTAAGATCATTTAATTTGATTTATTTTTAATCTACCCATTTTTACCCAATTAAAACACAAGATAAAAAAAGTATAATGTAAGAACCACACCTGGGTATTTACCTTATAATCAATATCATCTCTTTTAATATGTTTAGAAAGATTAATTTCTTTATGTTGGATCATAAGGACCCTTAAATTCCTATACCCTAGCTAGTCTCCCCTGCTAAATCACATAACAAGCTAGATTGATACTATTACCCTAATAAACCCATAAATTCCTCACCAGTTCTTCAATGTAAACCCCATACCAACTCTCATACATAACTCTGATACCACTCTTTCATGATACCCCCATACTGGGACCCCTCTTAGCCCAGTAGATAAGAAATGTATGACCCCCTATGTCTACCTCCAATAGGAAATAGGTTTGAGACTAGCACTGAGGGTATGAAACACGTATATATAACGAATTACCCTCATAAATTTAGGAAATAAAATAAAAAAACACTAATTAAAACCATAAATAAAATAAAACTAGTATCCCATAATAAATTTTATGTCTTTCATAAAGAAAGGTGTAGCGACCCAGCCCGAGATATCCCAGAGCTAGTGTCTTCCACTAAATACATTGGCATGATTACAAGGAATAAATCCCCGAAGGAATGATCAGTTTAGTAGTCTTGGTAAACTAGATACATAAATTTTTATTTTATTACAAATGAATACATTGATTAAAACATAATTTTTTCCTTTACAAATAAATAAATACGAGGATAATTCTAATCTATCTTGTAAATACCTGCATATCTTTCATATTAAACTTCTTGGATTCTTGGGGAAGGAAACAAAATAAGGGTGATATCAAATGCTCAGTAAGGTAAAAAATATAGTGGAATAAATAACAAATCAATGAGAATTATCAATATGGAAAGGTAAATAACTGAACACACATGCCATGTAATCAATAAACTGATTGTAAGAACGTAAGTAATATGAAAAGGTAATAACTAAACACAAATTCCATGAAAACAATTATATAAGACAAAGTAAATATGGTAAGTTAAGAAGCCGAATGACATTCCATATTGATAAATTAAAATTAAATGTATCCATAGGTACGTCGACACAAATTCTCATGGATAAATAATAACTGAATTCTAAATAAAGGCAATGATTATTTGTTGAACATCATGTTTCCCAGGAACATGGAACCTTTACCATCAAAATTCAGTTTAACCATTCCAATTTGTACAACTAATTCGTCCCATGAGACTACCAATGCATCGAGGGGATTTCATTCACCGGTCCCCAACCCATGTATTTCATGTCCAAAACATTCCTTGTGTATTAAATAAATAATACGCCTTATCAAATATCCGTATTGAATAAAGTATACAGATTTATCAATATTTTCCCAAATAATCCAATGAATGTCAAATTAGATATTGTATATAAAATGGTATAGAGTTTAGAAAATAGTAATATCCATGATAAATTAAGTGGATAATTTAGGGGAAATTCAATGTTCAATGATCATAGAAAATTTAATACTTCATAGTGACTAAAAAATAAATGAAGGAAGTGAATGTGTATATGATCCTTGTAAAAATCAATAATAAACCACCCATAAGAAGAATAAGGATGGTATTAATACAACAAACCTAAGTGGAGTAAAATAGAGGGTCATTTTCATTGATGAAATAAAATATTAACTTATAAAAATATTATTAAGGAAAATATCCTTTTCTTTTGAAAAACCTTATTAAAATATTTTTCTTTTAAAAAAAATTTTAAACTTGAAAAGGATGCTTCAAAGAAATGATAGTGGATGAATCCATACGTGCTGTACGAGGTAAAAAGAATATTCCTTTTGTAAGGAAAAAGGTTAGAAAATTCCTCATTAGGAAACCAACAATAAGATTCCTTTGAAACATTGGTAAAAGAAAAAAAGGGGGTAAAAATGTCTTTACCAAATAATTTTAAAAACATTTTTAAAGAGATATATAAATTCGTCTTTTCTGAAAAACACTTTCTAAAAACATCTTAGTACCAAAGAGTGGAAAAATAGTACCAACACTTGACAACGATCATGAATAATCAGATAATAATTAAAGGGATTATTGAGAAATGGTCATATAATTTAATTAAATGGAAATTCTATTGAAATATTATTAGGATTAGTCTTGAGGAAAATAATCTTTAATCATTCCGAAGTTTTCCATACCACTTTGAAAAATTTTAAATTATAACATCATGAAGGAGTAAAATTGAATGAAAGTAATAATATCATGATATTAAGGATATTCATGATATCTAATTTCAATTGAAATATGTACACCATATAAAAGAAACTAGATGCATAATAATACAATGTGCCTCAATGGCATGAAATTGAGACGAAATCCTTTACATATGAATCGAAAGACCCAAAAGTGATAATCATCAAATGAAACATCTATATACCATGAAGATAATAGGGTTAATGATAATATAATTCAATGTGGTATTATGTACACCATATATAATAAATTAAGTGTACAATAATTAAGTATGCCACATGAAATAAAAATGAGACAAGAATCCCTTGCCCTGCGTTTCCTTTTTGGTGAACACCCTTTAAATTAATGTATAATAAACTTATTTTAATTTTACAATTTTTTAATAAACTTTCTCATGTTTATAATTAATTTTATTTCACTTTTTACCATGTTGTGTACAACTACTCAACAAATTAATTTTACATAGGGTGTTTTTGACCAAATTTGGTTTATGTGTCAAAACAACTATTGTTGGTCAACTATGTGCATAGGGTTAATTATATAACATCTCCAAAATAATAAAAATGACATAATTTCATATTTATAAATAAATTATACTTTTAAAATCAATCATTAAATATTATTTTGAAAAATGAATCAATGTTACAATCATGGAGACGGTAGGCCGTACGTACGCATGAGTAACATTCCCATTTTTAAATGATCATTGTGGAGAGAAGATAAGTAACAAGAATATTTTTATAATGATAATTATATAATAAATACCACATTATTTAATCAAATATACTTTTATATAGAATTATATGGTGTAAAATGAATCACATCATGTCAAGGAGGCGATAGTCCACACGTCCATGAACGACGTTATCTCTTTTTAAGTGTGTGAAAGGGTAATAAAAAAAATGATATATATATATGTTATATTTATATAAAGATAATTATTTCATGAATATAATATATATTTTGTGTATGTATCATTTAATTAAAACCATTATTTATACGTTCCATGTTTAGTGTGAACGAATCACAACGCTTTGAGGGGGCAATAATCCACACTTCCTCAAATGATGTTATCATATTAATGTAAATTAGAAAGTATTAAAGGTATGTGTAATAAAAGGATTAAAACAGTATTGAGACACAATAAATATCATATATAATATATATAAATATAGTTTCCATCATAATGGTCACCATGAGAGGCGGTATAGAAAAGTTAAACAATCATCCTTTCGTGAGGTAGTAGTTTTTTGTACCTAAAAACATTGTGTTCGTTACCCATTATATGGTGGTGTGTGTAAGTGTAGGTAAAAATAATAGCATAAAAAATACTAGTCTATTTAGGATACTGGTGTTGTTATATAATAACATAATAAGGAGATTTTAGGGGTTGGATAATGGAAATTAATCTAGAGAGATTGAGAAATGACATTACCTTTTAATCGGGTAACTTATTTTGGTTTGAACCAAAAGGATTTTTTGTAAGGGTTTCTTCCTAAAGAGATGATTCTAAGTGGATTATAGGAATAATGGTAGAATATTTGGGTAGGTCTTGGATAAACATAATAGGGTTTAGTGGTGCAAGGAATGAGTAGAGGTGGTGCCCTTTTATAGGGAAGGAAAATGACTCACTTGGTATTCTTGAAAATAAGTTAGGTTTACACATGTTATTACCTAAAATAAGTTATAAAAACCACCAAACTAATTAATGGAAGGTTCATGGGCTAAACAAGGGCCTTTTAAATCCAAATATTTTTCATGACATTGGCACAACAATAGGGTCCCCCATCTATCTTGATAAGGAATATGAATATGTTAGATATGGGAACTTCTCTAGGATCTTGGTGGAAGTAGATATCAACTCCACTATTATTGACATGGTAATACTCTACACTCCCACAGATAACATTTTAATTGATGTTGAGTATGAGAAAAAGCCTCTCTACTTTAATAAATGTATGGATGTTCGTCACTATTTGGATCTGTGCCAAAAGAAAGTTGTTTGTAAGGAGTGTGGGATGAGAGGACATCCCTCCAACCTTTGTCGAAAAAAGACAACTTTTAAAGACTCATCTTTGTCCAAGCCTGCTGATAAGGATAGTGACTCTCTTAAATTTCCAACTACTATTGTTGATGATGTTTTGACTTTGGAGAAACCTATATCTCAAGTGTATCTTAAGGTAAAAGAGATGATAATGGACACATCTCCGACAAGATCTCATAGTGGTCCTTCTAATACTCAAGTTAACCTGGCTCAAGAACCTTCAGCATCGAATCTATTCCCTATTACCACCCTGGTTGATTAATCTAATCATAATGATCCACCAAATAATTTTGATTATCAATAAGAAGTCCATAATCTATTTTATTCTTCTCTTATTATTGGTAAATCGGGAAATGTATCTGATGATGATCGGGGAAAGGCTGGATTCACTACTCTGAGCAGTGGCGGGTCTATCTCTTTCTAGGATGTTGTCTTAGGTGGCGAGGCAAGAATGAATGATGGTGAGGATTTTAACTTTGTTTATTCAAATATAATACCCCTAAAGGACTACTATTATATCCCAAGGAACATTTCTGCTAGATATTATATTCAAATATGTCAAGAATGGTTGAAGAAAATTACCTGAAGACCTTTAATCGGGAAAAGTCTCAATCTGTGTAGGAATCTGCTGGAGACTCTCATTATGGGAATGGTATGTCATATTATGATTTATAGTTTTTGATGAATGTGGGAAATTATTATTGTTTTAACCCATTCGTCCCGTATGTGTTCCTTTTTTTTTCTAACCTTTTCAATAAATTTTTAGAAGCACTGCTTCCAGCTAGACAGACATATTAACTAGTTTTAACAGAAAAATGTTCAGAAGATTGTTACGTTTTTATATTCAATATAAAAGTTATATTGATTCTAATGAGCTAAATAATATTAATATATTTATAATTTATCCAATTTTACTTCAAAACAAATTTATAATATAATTTAAGACTAATAATTATTTAAACAAAAAGGCAGTTTTTAATTATAATACAGTATTTTTCACTATTCACTAAAAAATGAAGTTTCTTAGAAAATACCAAAAATTCATACTAATATAATTTTGAAATTATGAATTCAAAATTAAACTTTATTTTTTCAAATTAAATTCATAAAAGAGTCAAAATTAATTTTTAAAATAGGTTCACCATTAAAAGGTAGTAAAAACGCCTTAATAAAAATATAGGTTTTATGTGAAATATCGGGTTTGCTCTTATCATATGCTTACCAAATGTATTGGATTAATATAAAAAATAATTGATTTAATATGTAACATATTTATTACATTAAAATCACTCACTAATTGCAATTATTTTAATCTATTAGGGTAAAACAGCTTTGTGGTCATAAAAATAGTTTACTATAAAAATATCCTTTTAATATTCAATTGGTTCTTATATTAATTTATAATTTATTTTTAACCAAAAATTTAGTTGTCTAAACCATATATTTTCATAATTTAGTTAATACTATTCATAAAATCTAGTTTATATCTTATAATATTTTAAAAATATATTGTTGTTTGGTGAAACTCATTCTTACATACAATAAAAGATTTCGAGTAAGATTGCTCTTGTATGTAACAAAAGCTATAGAGGAAGGTCGTTGTTTCGTATGATGTACGATTACCCAATGTCATGTATATTTCAATCTAACTCAGTGTTTCATTCATTGAAATATATATAATATATTTTATATAGTAAGTATATTATAAAGTATACAGATATTATATTACCTTACATGCTTATTGTCGAGTGTCATACATGCTATCAAACACAAGGTTCTTAATTTAGTTTTTTGGGAATCAAATTATCCCCACCTTATTTAAATTTAAACCTCTCAATTTAAAATTGATCATGGTGATATATTTTTTGATACTTCCTATTTTTGAAATCCCACACTGTGAGAGGGGTTCATAAGTAATCATCTATATAATAGATAATTGAAAGTACAAAGGTCACATGGAATACCATGTAAATAGGTATATAAGTAGAGGAACATCAGTGGAAAGTAGAGATGCATAAATGGAGTAAAATAGTAAATATTTGTAGGTAGTGAATGAGATCATCGATCATAAATAAGTGAATGATCAATGTAATGTTGAGGGTCTCAAAGATATAAATATTTGATGATTTAGAAGGCCATCAGTTCAACAAAAATTTAGGTATTAGGAATTTTTTTTATTCCTAAGACATTTTACTAATGTTGGGTAATCATTTTACTAACCAAGAATATAAAAAAATATTCTTACATGATGGGTTTCAATATCATATGAACAATCCTAACTTTTGGTTGTACTTTGATCAAATTCTGATTCATCCCTTTACTCCAAAAAATTAATTACTAACAAATATTTTTTTGTTTATTCCTAGAGCAATAAAAGAAACATTTAAAGGGTTTTAAGTCCTATAAAAGAGTGACAAGTTTAACTATTTTTTGTTAACTATCATTCAAAACTAATATGGTTAATAGATTATTTTATAATCCTTAAAAGTGTTAATATCGTTCCTAATTAATATTTATTTGTTAAATTATTTAACTAAAAACAATGAAAATCAATAAAGACATTGCATAGGTGAGTGGTTGGCATGAAACCCTTATTTTTCTTCGATCATGGGTTCAAGTCTCGCGGGATTTCTATATTTGATTGGCTGTCACCTGACTTACAGGTTTTTCTTTTCTAAAAGCATATTAATATAACTTAGAAATATAAATATGATTGAAATCCTTAAAATTAGGTTAATATCTAAATATCATTTAAACTAAGGTTTTCAATACAACCTCAATACATAAATACTTCATCTGCTTATTTCAAAATAGGCCCTTACTTGGTCTATGGTTTATCTATAATATCATTAGTTGAATTTCTAATAATGACACCTCATCTTCAATCTAAAACTCCTTAGGTTTAACCCTGGTTAATTATTATGTATCCAAATCCGTCATATTGGGTTGTAAAGAAAAATTGGATTATCCTATGCATAGCCCCTGATAGTGTCAAACTAGGTGCACAGTAAGGCCCATTTTTGTGTACCAGGTTACCCCAAGTCAAGCCCAAAATACATTGTCAGAGTTGTTACTCCTAGGTACATCTGTACTATAACCATGTCCACTTGTAGTATCCAGATAGAGATGTATTTCTTGAAAGACCCAAATAATCAATACATTACCAAAATTATAGGGTTTTTATCTATATTTATCCTTAAATTCTACCTTAGGGTCATGTTCTATAACCTATGTTTTCCTAAATCTAGTTCCCAAGGTTGCTACTAAACTCCCTTTGCTACCAACTGTAGAAAGCCAACCCTAGATAGACTAGAGCCAGTGTATGCTACTAAATAAATTGGTATGATTATAAGGAATCAATACCAAAGGACCGATCTGTTTAGTAGTCTTGGTTAACCAGATACATAAATGAGTATTGTATTTCAAATCAATACAAGGATTGCAACATAATTTTTTCTTTCTAAATAAATAAATATGAGGATAACTATAATACATATAGGAAATCCATTTATACATTTCATAGTAAACTTATTGGATTATTATGGAAATAAATATAATAAGGGTGAGCTCAAATGCTCAGTAAGGGAAAAAATATAGTGGAAAAAATAACAAATCAATGAGAATAGTCAATATGGAAAGGTAAATAATTGAACACACATGACAAGTAACCAAGAAATTGAATGTAAGAACATAAGAAATATAGAAAGGTAATAACTGAACACACATGAAATATAAATAACTAGATATGAAAAAATAAATATGGTAAGGTAGGAAACTGAAACACATGCCATCTAGATAAATGAAAATGAAATGTATCCGTAGATATATCAACACAAAATACCATGGATAAATAATAACTGAATTCTCAATAAAGTCAAGGATTATTTTTCAGACATCATGTTTTCCAAGTACATGACACATTTACCATCAAAATATAGTTTAACCAATCCAATTTGTGTAACTAAGTCGTCCTATGAGACTACCAATGCATCGAGGGGATTTAATTCAGCGGTACCCAACCCATGTATTGTATGTCCAAAGCATTCCTCACATATCAAATAAATAATGCGACTTATCAAATATCCAAAATGAATAAAGTATAAAAATTTATCAATATTTCCCCAAATAATAAAATTAATTTCAAAGGAGAAACCATATATAAAATGGTATACAATTTAGAAAATAGTAATGTCCATGATTAATGAAGTGGATAATTTAGGGAAAATTCAATGTTCAATGATCATAGGAAATTGAATAATTCAAAGTCACTAAAAAATAAATCAAGGAAGTGAATATGAATACTATCATTGGAAAAATTAATAATAAAAAATACATAGAAAGAATCAGGATGGTATCAATACAAGAAACCCAAGTGGAGTAAAATAGAGGGTCATTGTCGTTGATGAAATAAAAGATTAACTTTTAAAAATATTATTGAGTAAAATATCATTTTCTTTTTAAAAACCTTTCGAAACTATTTTCTTTTAAAAATAAACATTTTAAACTTGAAAAATATGATTCAAAGAAATGATAGAGAATAAATCCGTACATGTCGTATATGGTAAAAATAATATTCCTTTTGTACGACAAATGGTTAGAAAATTCCTTGTTATGAAAGCAACAAGAGGATTCATTTGAAACACTATTAAAAGAAAAAAAGGGTTAAAAATTTATTTACCAAATTATTTTAAAAACATTTTTGAAAACCTTTTAATAAGACATGGTTTTAAGAATAAATTAGGTTCTCCAACTAAAGAGTGATATAAAGTTGGGTTTTCAAAAAATTATTTTTTAAAAACATATTAGTACCAAAAATTATAAAAATGGTAATAAAACTTGAAAATTAACAAGAATAACCTAAGAAGAATAAAATATATTATTTAAAAATGGTTATATAATTTCATCTAATTTAAATTTCATTGAAATATTATTAGTATTAGTCTTGAGGAAAATAATCTTTAAACATTCTAAAGTGTCCCATACCAGTTTGAAACATTTTAAATTATAACCTCATGAAAGAGTAAAATTAAAGGAAAGTAATAATATCATGATATTAAGTATATTAATGATATATAATTTCAATGTAAATATATACACTATATAAAATAAACTAGATTCATAACAGTACAATGTGCCTTAATGACATAAAATTGAGACGAAATCCATTACATATGAATCAAAATACCCAAAAATGATAATAATCAAATGAAAAATATAAATACCATGAAGATAATAGGGTTCATGATACTATATATCAAAATGGTAGTATATACACCATATATAATAAATTAGGTGGAAAACAATTAAGTATTCCTCCTAAAATGAAAATGAGATAAGAATCCCTTACCTTGCATTTCCTTTCGGGTGAACATCCTTTAAATTACTATATAATAAACTTATGTGAATTTTATACTTTATTAATAAAACATTTCATGTTTATAATTACTTTTATTTCACTTATTACCATGTTGTGTACAACTACTCAAACAATTAAGTTTACATCAGGTGTTTTTGACCAAATTTTGTTCATTTGTCAAAACAACTATTGTTGGTCAACTATAGTTATTGGGTTCATTATATAACATATATAGAATAATAACCATGAAATAATTATCATATTTATGCATAAATTATATTTTAAAAATCAATCATTAAATATGGTTATTAAAAATGAATCAATGTTACAATCATGGAGATGGTTGGCCATTCGTTCACATGAGTAACATTCCTATTTTTAAAAGATTGTTGTGGAAAGAAGATGAGTAACTAAAATATTTATAGAATTATAATTATATAATAAATAAAATATTATTTAATCATATATACTTTTATATATAATTTTTTGGTGTAAAAGTAATCACATCATGTCGAGGAGGTGGTAGTCTGCACATCCACGAACGACGTTATCTATTTTTAAGTGTGTGAAAGGGTTATAAAGAAAATGATATATATATATATATTATTTATAGAAATAAAATTATGTAATTAATATCATATAGATGTTTTTTTCTCATTTAATTAAAACCTTGATTTATACATTCTATGTTTAGTGTGAATGAATTGAAAACGTTTTCAGGGGGCGGTAGTCTACACTTCCTCAAACGATGTTATCATAGTAACGTAAAATAGAAAGTATTAAAGGTAGGTGTAATAAAAGTATTAAATAAGTATTAATACACACTAAATATAACATATAATATATATAAATAGATTTTCTATCATAATGGCCCCCATGAGTTTCGGTAGAGAAAAATTGAACAATCATCGTTTCGTAAGGTAGTAGTTTTCCGTACACAGAAACATTATGTTTTTTACCCATTAGATGGTGGTGTGTGTAAGTGTAGGTTAAAACCTCAGAATAAAAACATCATAGTATATTTAGGATACTATTGTTGTTATACAATAATATAATAAGTATATTTTAGGGGTTGGAGAATGGAAATGAAACTAGAGAAATTGAGAAAAGACATTACCTTTTAATTGAGTAACTTCTTTTGGTTTGAAGCAAAAGGATTTGTTGGAAGGGTTTCCTCCAAAAGGGATGATTATAGATATAGGATAGGAATTATGGGAGACTATTTGGGTAGGTATTCTCAGAACTTATGAGGTTTGATAGGTGTGAGTAATGGGTAGAGATGGTGACCTCTTATAGGGAAGGAAAAGGACTCACTTGGTATTCTTGAAAAGAAGTTAGGTGTACACATGTCATTACCTAAAAAAAGTCATAAAAACAACCCAGAATCATGAATAAAAGGTTTATGGACGAAATATTTATATCCCATCAGTTTTTTACAAGTGGATAGGTTATTTAGACCCTTAAAGTTAGGGTTTTGGTCCATTTTAAGCCTAATTACACCTTAATCACTGTAATTAATTTGAATCACTTTGACTAATTATTTTTTTGAAAAATTTAGTCGATATTATTAGAAAAAAAATATTATGTTGATTATAGTGGTGTATTTTGGATTTTCAAAATTTAAATCATAGAAGCAACAAAATTAATATTAATGCTAATCTTGCAGACAGATGAATTAACTGGTTTTAGTAGAAAAATATTCAAAAGATTGTTTTATTTTTATATTAAATTTAAAAGTTATAATGATTATAATGAATTAAATTATATAAATATATGTATAATTGATCCAATTATATTTTAAAACAAATTTATAATATAATTTAACACTAATAATTATTTAAACAAAAATACAGTTTTTAATTAAAAGGCAGTATTTTTCACTATTCACTAAAAAATGAAGTTTCTCAGAAAAATCCCAAAAATTAATCCTAATATAATTTTAAAATTATTAATTAAAAAATAAAGTTTATTTTTTCTAATTAAATTCATAAAATTTTCCAAATTAATATTTAAAATAGGGTTTCCATTGAAAGGCGGTAAACATGCCTTAATAAAAATATAGGTTTTTATGTGAAATATTGGGTTTTCTCTTATATTATGCTTAAAAAATATATTATATGAATATAAAAAATAATTTATTGAATATGAAAAATATTTATTAAATTATCATCACTCACTAATTGTAGTTATTTTAATCTGTTAGGGTAAAACAACTTCGTGAGCATAAAAATAGTTTTATATAAAAATATCATTTTAATATTCCATTGGTTCTTATATTAATTTCTAATTTATTTGTAACCAAACATTTAGTTTTCTAAACCATATATTTTCTTAAGTTAGTTCATATTCATAACAGCTTGTTTATATCTTATAATATTTTAATAATATATCATTGTTTGGTGAAACTCGATCTTACGTACAATGCATGCTTTTGAGGAAGGTTGATCTTACATGTAACACAAGCTATGGATGAAGGTTGTTTTTGCATATGATGTACGTTAACCCAGTGTCACATTCATTTCAAGATAACTCGGTGTTTCATGCATTGAAATATATAGAATATACTTTAAATAGTAAATATATTATAAAGTATACAAATATTATATTACCTTACGCCCTTGCTATCACGTGTCATACACACTATCGAACACAAGGTTCTTATTTTAGTTTTTATGGCATCACAAAAGGCCTCCAAAATAAATACCCGAAATTAAACTCTTACGACATCAAATCTAAGAATTCCTATCAACACCAATGATCACTACAAGATAGTAATGTCTAAACCAATCACTGAATCCATCCTAAAAATATATAGGAATATAATATATATTGGGTTGAGTATACAGGTAAATTCAATAGGATCCTCTGTAAACTATATTGTGAAAATTTAGAAGAAGTATGCTAAAGCCTTAGTGAGGAGACAATGAAACTGATTCGTTACATAAAATAAGAAAACTACCACCCAAACTCACAAATTATCAATCACAAAATCCATTTACAAGTATATTATGATAATATCAAGATAATATATTAATAAGGTACCCCAAAAACACTTCCCCACTATGCTAGTCACCCTCACACCCTGACGAAGATTACCTGGATGCTCCCATGCCTTTCACATCCACATAACCACATCCTCATAATGCAACACAACCATAATAACATCACTATATCCACATACCACATACCACAACCACATCACTACCACATTCCATAATATCATATTCACAAATCATAGCCTCCTAAACCAGGGTGTATAATCGTATACGACATCAACCTCCTGCCCCATGTACACCTCCACCACACATGCACATCACTACATCATCATCATCACCTCACCCATGGCACACCATGGATAATATTGTCTCAATTACATGACATAAATCAAATAATTATTTACAATAAATTCTCAAGACATTTTAGGTTTAAAGTTGTATGAAATTAGAAAAAAAATTTAACTAAAAAACTAATTTCTTTTTCAACTAATGGGATTTTTTTCACTATATAAGCATCTGATCAATACATAACAAGACTTCATTATATCTCACTAATTATACATATAAAATACTATTCCATACATTTTATACTTTTCATATCTTCATAACTTGGGGAAATGGAAACATAAGAAAGGGGTGAACTCAAAAACCTAAAAAGGGTAAATATAAGTGAAGACGGTAACAATTCATAAATGATCATAATATGAGAATATAGATATAATAAAAGTACATAAGAAAATCATACCCAATAAGAAAAAGAACATTAAACATGATTCATGGGATATTAAATGTTATAGGATAATAAATAAATCAAAAAAATGTGGAAACATGAATAAATAATTATAATCTATGAAAACATAATATAGTCATAAGAATAAGCACAAAACTATGACACATACATAAGAATAGGAAACTTTATAACAAAATAAAATTATGCCCACACCTTTGTGAATAAACCCAATCATTTCTATGATTTACTATCTCATGAGATATAAAACTTTAACCAATGAATTAGAGAGAAATATATGACCCCACCCATCATTATCCATACATATGAGTTCCAAATTAAACCAACCATTAATCATACAAAAAATATACCATGAAAATAAAATGGATTTCATAGAATTTTCAAATGGACCTAAATAAGGAAAACATTCATAATTCAATAAATAATAATCATGTGATAAACCCATGGAAAATAAATGGGTATCCAAAGATATTTATTGGATTTCTAGGTAAATACCATTCAATTAAGATAATTGAGCATATAGTATTTAGAAGATATAGATAATGGATATATAATTGAGTCAAAAATTTCCCAAATCAATCAATGTATGGAATCTTAGATAACACCATTTAGTTAAAGTAAGTAAATATAAAGTGATTAAAGAGGAAAAATATTTGATGAAAAATCATAAAAAATCAACGACTGAGTCAGAAAAAGATAGTAATGAATTTCCATTAGTTTAATCCCCAAAAATAGAATAATATAATTTATAGGGTAATTTATGAGAGGTAATTTTAAAGGAAATAAATATTTTTGAGGTAAATAGGAAATTACAAGTGAAACCATAAAAGCTTTTTTTTAAGAAAATGTTCTTATCATTGTTGTAAAAGAGGAATTTATAAATCACCCACAAAAGTCATTTTCAAAAAGGTAAAGTGAAAAATTTGAAAAATACATTTAATTTTAAAAATAAAATTAAAAAATAGATCCTTGAAAATATATAAAGGTTATAAAAAGGAAATTCATAGTGGAAGATAAAACATTTGATTTTCAAAGGATGAAAAAAGTTCTTAATTTTATGGAATACCTTTACTAAAAAATCACATTGAAAAAAAGATTACACAACATCTTTTTGAAAAAAATATAAGGTAAATATGAAGGTAACATGAGATAATACATAATTGGTCCTCCAAATTTATAGTATAATATTGTAGGGAAGGAAAATATGGACAAAGATGGTAAACTGTTGTTAAATAAAACGTGAATTATTCTCTACAATGATATAATTTTTGTGTGAAATAAACTTTATCAAGGTAATAGATTTTAATTTAAAGTAATTTTATACTATGGGGGAACATAAGGTACTATTAAATAAAATATTAGTGTGGTTTAAACCAATATTGGGTGAAAGAAGTTCAAGAAGAATCATTTTAACTCAGTAAAGGGAGTTTAGTTAACAAAAACCCTTACAACTTTGGTATTATTTGAATCATAATACATTTGAATAAAGAATAATAAATGAATATTAAAAACCTAGGAATGAAATTAATATGGTAAAATAAATTCATTATTCAATAGTAATACCATATTAAAGATATCATGGAACACAATAAGTGTTATGTCCTATGATATTAAATTTGAGATAAAGAACCCCTAACGACATTATAAAATTTTGAATTAAAACCCCTTGAAGGATATGATTTAACATGAAACCTTAAATACTATGAATAATTAATGTATCATGATAAAAATTATTAATTGGGTAGTACATTAACCATTATAAAGAAAGCATGGTGTATACTAAGAAATATGTCTCAAGGGGTGAAAATCGAGGCAAGAAATAGTTACCTTTTTCCCCGCTTAGTTGAATGTGATCTAACCTCCTATAAAATAAAAATAAATATTTTAATATTATAATTTAAAACCTTATTCATATACATTACTATTTATATAATTCCTTGATGATCATTTTTTATGAATATATTATCTAGTTATAGCTTATTTTTACCATTAGGTGTTAGTCACTTTCACTGTTTCACACATGATTTATGATATCAATTTCATTACCCATTATTTGATAGTAAGTTAATAATTTATATATCATTTAAGGTAATTTAATAGATAAATTATATTTATTTATAAATATATTATATTATTCCATAAGTGTTTTAGTTATATTGTGTGAAAATGGAATCATTGTCAGCTTATTTTGGTAATTTTGGTGATTCATGATGATATTTTAATAATAAGTTAAATACTGAATATAAAATTTATAGAACCATAAAAAATTATTTATTTTCTTATTAAATAATATTAATATTAGTATTTAATCTCTCATAGTCGTCAATGGTAGAGTTTTATATCATTTTTCAATTTGGTGGTTGGACCGACCTAAACATAAACATACTTTAACTAATGGACGATTATGGTTATTAAAGTTGTTTATTTTGGAATAATATAATTATCATAGAAAAATAATTATATTATTTATACATTTTTTTAAAATAAAAATCAGGATATTTGTGGCCATTGACAGGGTAGAGGGTGAATTTGTGATTTTCACTTTTTATATTTACTTATGAACCCAACCTTCTCCTCCTATTAAAGAGTTATGAATTTTATGAAATTAAGTACACAAGAAAAATAGATAGGAACAAAATTATTTAAAAGGTTCAATTTTCAAAAATATTAACTATTCCTTGTAATGGTTAAAGAATTATTCAATACCACACAATATACTATAAAACAAACCTTTTTGTATGGTTACAGTAAGTAGGGAATATCTTTACATTTTCATTTAACTATGATCAAACAATAGTGATTGTTATCTATACATAGATAATAACTTTCTTGTATGATGATTTTACTTCTTTACACTTTATTTTATTACAAGTAGTTACTCTTCAATTTATTTCCCAACATTAGGTAAGAACTTTATTTTTGTAATTATATATAAAAATTAAATATCTTAACCTATTCATATGATTTCTATGTTTGGTTTTCTATTAGAAAAACTCTATCCGATTCCTTATGAAAAATTATACCACTTTTCTTATGCTCTATCTGTTCGATCACCTCTGCACATAGTATGTCTGATTCCAATTGATATAAAACCTTTTTCAGTGACTTCTGTATGATGACTCTATTCAAAACTAATCTATCCAATTTCCGTTAATTCTTTAATTGAGATATTACTTATTTGGATAATTTTCCTACTCAAACTTTTTATTTCATATGTCCTACCAGTATTTGAGTCCAAAAACATTTCTACAACACTTTAGGTTTTACACACATGAATAGTATACCTCACTGTACTTTACTTTTACTATATTTATAGATGCTTGAGTAGGAGAAAATATGAGAATTAAATTTTAATTTACCACACAATAAAAACTAAAAGTTTAAAACTCCATATCAAAATATTTTTTGGAACTTTTATTAGTGATTATAGTGTATTCTTAAAGCTTCTTGTAAACTTGAGCATCTCCTCTTTTCAAAAAAATTCTTTATAACTTAGTGAGTATCATATATCTTCCTTCCATGGTATTTAGAATATTGAAATATTAGATTTGAAGCATAAAATTTATATCTTAGAAAATGTTTCATAAATTCCTTCAAACTAGTACCACCCTATACTAAAAATTTTTCTAGTAAAACATTATAGAAATTATTATGTCTGAAGAAACTCCTTCTGATGTTCCAACATTAACTTCATAGGAATATTTTTGAAAACTTACACTAGACACTTCCACCATCCAATGAAATGTATCATAATTATTCACTATTTTTATATTGAACTTTATACAGAAACATCCATTTTATATTTCAACCAAAACCCTCTATCTAATAGGTTGAAGACTCCTATCCAATATTTGGTTTGTCAGATAGAGTCTATCTTATTTAATTTTAAGAGATCATCTGGAAGTATTTATCCATTTAAACTTTATCCAATTTTTAATTCTTCTAATTATATTCCTCAACATCTTACGTTTTATATTTCACCAATATCCCTCTAACAAAAAAACTCCACAATCATTGAACACAACCTTTTCTCAGCCAAACCTATGCCTTGTAGCTTATTTCTAGAACTCTTCCTCATAACTTCATCATATTATTTTTTTACATACAATAAAATTTATACCCATTTATACTTACACTTGTATCATGAGATATTTTATAACTCATGATGTTGGAAACATTTATAACAAAAAATAATCACCATATTTTAAACTTCACCGAACACTCTTTCTAATGATCCTTGTAAACAAGATAAGAAAAACAATTAGAACAAAACATTGTCCAAAATTTTTAGTCCAAAAACATATATCCATAAAACTCATTATCATCTTATTTTTCCATTGTCCATATGCTGGAAAGCATTAAAATGTCAGGTGTCTTATGTTAATACAAATAAAGATAAAACCCAGAGCACACTTTATTCATGCAAACCAAACTATTTTAAACAACTTCTTAATCCTTCAAAACACCTCCAAATTTTAGTTCCCAATATTTTTAAGGTGGTGAATCATATTTGAATAGAGTTTAATAAATAATAAAAACTAGATAAAAAATGATACATGTTACTTTGTGGAGGAGGTGTTCTGCACAACACATGATTAATATTTTCATTTCCCAATGAATGAGTGGGAATAGAGGTGGATTATAATTTTTCTATTAATAATCATAATCATAATCATATTATATATGTAATATTTATTCTTAAATTCCATACTTATTACCAAAAAATAGATATATAGATGAATAATGGAAGACATTGCTTTGTGAAGGCTGTAGTCTACAAAAATTCACAATCAATGTTTTTTTCTTTTTATAAGTGGATGATAAGGAATAAATAATGGTTTTTCCATTAATATAATAACTGAAGTTTATAGGAATGTGAGGAACACTGAGAAGGGGGGTGGGTGGGTGAATCAGTGGTGATCTTTTATGATTTATTTTCTATTGAAATCAACCTCAATATTTTGTTAGAGTTTTTATCCTTAAGTAAGGAACAAAAGATTGAAAAGGTTCTCTCCCAGAATGGGTACATCTTTTCCATGTTGAATCCTTTAGATCTATAAAAATAAACTGTAATAGAAAGTTAATACAACTGAGCTAAATATTGTCAATCTCCTTCTATATATTGATAGTAAATTATACTAAATCCCTTTAGTTACATAGTTTAATTATCTTTAAAATCCAAAATAAGATAAAATATAAATATTCTCACAAAACTTGGTCTGGAAAATTCTCCATCCATTACCCTTCATTTGGTAAGACTCTGTCAAGTGCACTCTACCTTTATGTAGTAATACTTCATCTGGTGTTCCTCAATATACCTTCTAGAATTTTCTTGAAGGTTCATGAAAAATCATCATTTCCAACCTTCTTAGAACATTATTAAACTCAATGTTAAGAATATTATTCAAAATTACTTAAACTTGGAAGGATAAAAAACATTTAACAACCATATTATCATCATAATTGTTATAAAATGTGCAAATTTAATGTAAAACTTTTCATAAAGTTTTTAGGAAAAAGTTTGTCTAATGACTTCAAAGAAAAATTCTATAAATGCACTATTACTTTGTCTGGTGAACATATTATATTTCTATGACCAGTGAACTCATCTATTCAAATCCCCTCTATAAAATTAGCTTCAACTAATTGAATCAGTTTAGTCAACATTGAATCAATCCATCCAATTACTTTAGACAAGATCCCTCTAACCTAGTGAACTTTTACCAGTTAGACCAAGGAAATTAATAAAAATCTCTATCTAAAATGACTTCTTCTCAGGATTTGTAAATGTTTAACTAATGATGTTGAAAACATACAGGCAGTAACTTACTAGACCACTATCCGATGATATTGAAACATTCATCTGGTAGATATTTATAGAATCATCCATCTGATGACATTTCATTTCTCTATCCAATGCTCATCCATCAGATGAATATTTGAAAAATATATGTATGATGAATTGAAAAATATACCTTATGTTGGGATTAAAAAAATTATGTCCAATCAACCTATTTATTTGATGGTCATTATATAAATATTTATGAACTCTTCTCTATACTTAGTCTGATGGTTCTTTATCTGATGGTCTTGAACCGATAATATTCATACCGCATCTCCCTCTATGAATTTTTATCTTATAAATTTATACCATGTGTAATTTCAACTTTATAACATCAACTATATAAAAATAAAAACTTTAACTTTGTACACACTATCTATCTGATCACTCTAACATAAACTTTCTACTACAGCTGAAAATTCAACTTTTCTTATTTTTTAATTATCCCCCTTAGTACTTCTTATGATTGAGTTGTTCTTATTTTCCATTTTGACTTCCTCTCCCTTTGAAAAAAATCTTTTGGTATCAATAATATATTTATGGTTCTTGGAACTTGAAGATCATCATAGTATCATCTAAATTTAGGAAAGTTTTCTACAATAAGTAAGAAAAATTTCTTAAACTTATCAAGCAACTAATTTTTTGCTAAAACAAAAAATACTCCCAAAAAATATATTGGAAAAAAATAAAAAAAATTACAAAATGTCACAAAGGATCTTTAATCTCCCTTTTTTTGGCTACATTATTAACAACTTAAAACTTTTTTGAGAAACTTCATCAAACTATAAACTTTATCATAGAGAGTGTTATGACACTACACTACTGGTTTAAAAAATCTTTTTTAATGGATTCCATTCGTTGGTTACAAGAAATTTTATTTCCATGATAAGATAAACTCACCCTCAAATTTTTTGTCCCCCGTTTTCATATAATACCAATATTAGATTTTCACAATGTTGTTTTTCTTTTTCTCCCCCTTTGATCATAGAATCAAAATCAAGGTGGGGGATATTTCATTATGAAATTTATAAATTTATTATTGGAGGATGAATATGTAGTTTTAAATTCAATTCCTAAAATCATTCTCTTGGCATAGCTTTGTTGAAAACATTAGTAATTTGATATTTTGTGGAAATCTATTCAATTATAACATCTCCACTAGAAACTTTATCATTAATGAAATAATATTTAATATCAATGTGATTTGATCTGGAATGTTGTACATTATTTTTGGAAAGATCAATGGAACTTTGATTGTGATAAAGTATCTTCAATGGTTTCGTAATATTTACTATGTAGTTTTCCATATGAACTTTCAACAACAAAATTTGTGTACTAGGATGGTTTGAAGAAACATATTCTGCTTTCACTATACTCAAAGCAATAAAATTTTGTTTTTTACTATGCTGACTCACAAAAAATTCTCCCAAGAATAAAGTTCCTCCAGATATTCACTTTCTATCATTATAATCTCCATCCAGATTAGCATCGGTGAACCCATGAAAGTTCATCTAATTAATTATTATATACACAATTCCATAATTTTATGTTCCTTAACAAAATTGACTATTCTCTTAGCTACTGGTAAATGCGACTCCTTCAGATTACTCTAATATCTTGCACACTATGTAACAATACAAAAAATGTATGTTCTTGAAGTAGTAATATAGAGTAATTACCCTATTTACATTTATAAGTCATTTTGATTCACACTTTTCCAAGCTTTATCATTACTAATATTCATGCCAATAGAGATAGGATTAGAAACCACTTTGGATTCCTCCAAAATAAATTTTTGTAATAACTTCTGGGCATAATTTTCTTAAGATAAGAAGATATATCTCCACTATTTTTGAATTTTTAAGCCTAGAAAGGATTTTGATTCTCTAAGCATAGACATTTCAAAGTTCTTCTTCTTTGACACAACAAATTATTCACAAGTTTTATCCTTTTCACCTACAAATATTATATCATCAACATAAATAATGACAAATTGGGTACCTATGCTCATCTCTTTAACATATAGGTTTCTATCAACCTTTACTTTATAAAAGTTCAACTGCTTCACCCAACTATCAATTTTAGAGTACCATGCTTGAGGAGTCTGCATCAACCCATATAAATATTTCTTCATCTTACACACCATGGTTCCATCATTATTAAGTAATAACCCACTGAAATACTCAATTTAAACTTCCTTTTCAATTTCTATATTCAAAAAAGTTGACTTAACATCCATCTGATAAACTTTGTAAAAACGATGAGAATAAACTACCAAGAAAATTCTTATAGTTTCAAGTCTTACAATACGACCAAATAACTACTACAAATCAGACCTTTAACAACACTGTCCTTTATTAGCGCTACAAAAAAGCACTAATAAAGGTGTCCTTTATCAGCACTGTTATAGAGCGCTGATAAACGATACCCTTTATCAATGCTTTTTTAGCACTGATAAAGGGTAACCTTTATCATCACTTTATTTTTAGCATCGATAAAAGTCAGAATAAAATTAAATAATTAAACAAACAAAAATTTAAAATAAATATTAACAATTTTATTAATTAAATAATTATAGAAAAAAATAAATAAATTGAATATATATATATATATATATATATAAATTATAAATATTAATAAATAATATATATTAAATATATAGATATGTAAAATGAATAAAATTAAATAGTTAAACAAATAAAAATTTAAAAAGAGTAAATTAAGAAAAATATTAAACATTTTATTAATTAACTAATTATTGATAAAAATGAGTTTTAATATACATATATATAGATTATAAATATTCATAAATAATATATATTATAGATATATAAAATGAATAAATTTTAATAATTAAAGAAAAAAAAATGATTAAATTGTAATAATTAAAAAAATGAACAAATTAATTTTTTTTAAAAATTATTAGTTAAATAGTTATTAATAAAAATGAATAAGTTTAATATATATATATTAATTATAAATATTGATTATAATGTATATTAAATATAAATATATAGAAAATGAATAAAATTTTATAATTAAAAACATATTAATGTCTTATTTATTTTTAACGTTGTTTGATTTTTTAATTTGACATATATAAAAAATGCGTTACATTGATTTAACATACATATACGTAATTTATGCATTTTTATCTACAAAAAACACATAAATATTTACACATAATGAAATCTTATATAGAAACACATATACCTAATATTTATGTAATTTATTCGAATTTTAGTATATTTTAGAATTTCATTATAACATGATATATTTAATATATTATGTTTTTAAATGATCAAGTTTACTTATTTATATTATTTTTATTACATTTTGGTATTATTTATTCATTTTTAATATTTTTTGTTTTTTATTTTTTTGAATTTAATTATTTTCTATTATTTATTTATATATATATTTATTTACTATGTTTTAGAATTTTTTCAATATGTATTCATCTTTACTTCAATATATATCTATATATTTTTTTAATAATTTTTATTTAATTGATAAAACTTATCCATTTTTTAATATTTTTAAAGTGTACTCATTTTTAATTATTCGATTTCACTCATTTTTAAATGCATGTATTTAAGATTATATATTCATTAATAATATTAAAAATATATTTGTAAATAATTATTTATAAATAAATATATTCATAAATAAATATATTTATAAATGTATATTTACTATATTTATAAATTTAGATATTTATAATTATTATAAATAAATAAATATTATTTTTTTAAAAATAATTATATAATTATTAATAAATAATTATATATATTTAAATAATAATAAAATTATTATAAATTTATCTAAATAATGAATATACTATATATATATAAGTTAAGGCTGAAAATTCAATTTATTTAGGGAAATAGGCTACAAAGAAAAACAGACAACATACAATGTAAGGATGTACTTGAAGAGACATGAACTTGAGACCTCGCCAAGACCTATAGGGGAAACTACCACTTAGTTGCACTCTCTCTCTATATATTTATATAAATATATATAACGATATAAATATATAAATATTTTTTAAAATTATTCATATATTAAAAAATAAATATTTATATATTTAAATAATTATTAATTTATAATAAATATATTTAAATAATGAATATATTTACTCTATATATATGTATTCAATATATATATATATAATTATATAAATATATTTATAATTATAAAAATATAATAAATATATTTAAATAATGAATATATTTACTATATTCATATTTATATATATTATATATATATATATATATATATACAATAAAAATATATATAATGATATGAATATATATAATGATGTAAATATATTTAGAACAAAACATAAATAATTATAATTATATTTATAAATGTATATTTACTATATTTATAAAATTATATATTTATAATTATAAATAAAAAATGATTTAAAAAAAAACTATTTACGTAATTAAAGATAAATAATTATATATTTAAATAATTATAAAATTATAATAGAATAATATATAATTATATAAATATATTTAATTTTTTTATTTATAATTATAATTACAAATCCTTCACCAGTGTTTATCAATTTAGCATTGTTAAAAGGTATTGTTGTCATCGTTTTTTTGTAAGTGCTGATAAAAGTGTCCTCAATCTATTTAAAAGAACCCTAACCAAGACTGATTCGGTCATGATTCTCAAGATCTTGTGGAACTCCGTTGCTACCAATGTTCCTCCTCTACGTTCTCTCGAACTAATTAAGACTAGAATCCAAGGTTTTTTATTTTCTTCTTTTCCTCTCTCATTGATTTCTTATTTGGGTTCCATGATTTGCGTTTTTGCACTGTTATCAACCATGATAAACCCTACTTATTTACTAGACAACAATGATTCATTATACTTCTTTACTTTGGTATGTTCTGTAATGACCCATATTTTTACAAAGGTACGAATTGTTTTCTTTTCAATTTCAATCACTTATTTAATCATGGTAAATGTCTAATATGGCCTATAGAAGGTCCCAAGAGCGTCTTGGTATTATTCAGATCCCAGAGTTCCAAAAAAATGGCCAAAATAATGGGCTGCCTGGATAGATTAAACTATACATCCCAGGTCGCATGGTTTTTTAACCGTACAGGGGAAAAAAGTGGCACCGGTAGGCCGTACGATTTGTCTACAACCATGTTACCCAAGGTTTAAGACCGTACGAGAACTATAGATTTTTGGACAGTGGGTTTCCGCATGGTTTGCACATGGTTTGGAAAACCGTTCACCTTAACCATGCACCCCATATATTTTTGGGTGAAATGCCGATTTTCCCCCTCACTTAAGTTTAATATTTTTCTTTCTTTCCCCTTGTTTCTTCTAGTGGACTAGTCCCTTCTCCTCCTCCTTTGAGTTCAATAATATCTCAATCTAGGAATTGAAGGAACTCCTTCATCTAGGGTATATTCTTATATCCATCGGAATCATTGGATTCGTATCGGTAAGCTCCCATAGTGTCTTAACTCTTATCTATGTTTTCCTTCGAATCATTTGTGTTTTTTCGTGCAGGCTCATTTTCCCTATTTTCAGGGCATTATACCATTTCTTAGATCTCTTCCAACCTACTCTGAATCTAAGGTCAATATTTAGTGAGGATTCATCTACGACCTTGTGGTGGGTGTTCACATTGTTTTCCCTTTGAGTTTTGATGTTTCATAATTATGCTGTTGTGCTGCATGCTGGGTTTTGCTGAGTATCTCTATTTATTTGGTTTCTTTATATCAAATTGATCATTGAATCTTATTATGCACCCAATGATCCTCATTTGGTGGTTCATAGGTTGTATACTCCTTATATGGTCACCCCATGGGTGTTTTAAGTGAAGTTTTCCATTTTTGGTCAAATTTTCAAAGTGCTTGGAACTCCTTTATTCCTTACGTCTTAGATTTTAAATGAAATTTTTATTGAGACATGATTATTAAATGGATCCCAAATCACCTATCAAGTGTTTTTCCCTCTTATAATTGGAATTTTCCAAGTAGGAAATTTACTTGTTGCCCGTGTCACCTCATAAGTAATCCATTTATCCTTATAATGAAATTGTGATGTTTTGGTAAATTAAATGAGTTGAATGAAATGAAATGGATAATTCATGATGGGTTGCCTTTCTTAAAATGAATTAAATGGATTTAATTAAGTGGGATGGCTTAGGCATGATGGTTTAGTTTTCCTTAAATGAAATGAATGTCTTAAATAAAATAGTTATGAATGATGGGAGATCCATGCCTTTGATTATAATTTATTAAATTATTATTCTAAATTGCATTACCTTGAATGGTTTGAACTTGAATAAAGGAACATATGAGAAATATTTACTTATGTGTTATGGTTAAGCATAAATACACCTTATTTATTTATAAAGGATTACGAAACATATTACATGAGGAGTATTTCCTCATGTTGAATTATAAATGTGAATATGAATTTATATAGGCTGTGATACGATAGTGAGGGACCATTGAGAAAGAAAATATCTTTCTCCCTTACATCTGGTGTTGAGCATGATTTCTCACACCATTAAAACTATTTGGATGTTGGACTAGACATGCCACGTTCCTTTGTTTTAGTGATGACATGATGGGTCACTCACCATCCTGAGTGTCTTGCATGATTTATTACACTCTTATTGGGATGTAGGGCATGTACCCTATTGCTTGATCTTATAGGGTCATTAAACTGGTCATGGATGTCTAAGTTACGTCCCTATAAATCCAACAACTAGTATTCAAGGTATATGGTCACTTACATATGCACATACTTGGTTTATATAGGTGGATGAAATATATATAGACATAATATATATATATATATATATATATTATATATATATATAGTGATTGAACATATGATTCTTGACCATGAGCTAAAATAGGTAGAACCATCAGATGTCCTTTAGAAACCTGAGCGGCCTTTCCATTTATTTATTTGACATCACTTCACTTATTCTATTTTACTTTCACACTATTTAGCTTGAGATTATAGTGGATCATCTTTTTGTTATTTTTTTTTACTTTTTGTATCTTCATGTTCACCTGTTCCCATTTTTATATGTATTAGCATGCCATGCATCATGTATTGACACTTCTATAGAGGATTTTGATATTATGATCAGTTGTACTATTTATTTATGCTTCCATACTTGTCTAATATATCAGTTGTATTTATTCTTCCACTGGATTGTTATTCTGATTATTAATATTATGATTATGTTGTTTATTATATCTGATTATGTATGATATTACATTCTAATATAAGGGTATAGTCTCCCCGCTATTCCACCTTTACACATTTGTTTCTAGTCAACTGCCTCTAGTGTATAGGGAGGCATGCTTGAGGCCATTTGAACCACCGGCTTGGGGAACAGGTTAAGTGGATCCCAAGTTGGGATGTTATAAAGTGGTACTAGAGGAGTTTACTTTCTTTCTTTACTATTTGGAGATAAAAGATTGAAGATTGGTAATGCTTGGGAATTGTAAACCCATATTTGGGGTAAATGCCGAGTTTCTTGAATTATAATTATTTTTCTACTTTTTCCTATTAATGTTGATATAATTTCACCATTGGGTAACACACATGATGTGTTTTGGTTATTATTATTGTTCTGATTGAGGATTTATTCCATCTTTGGACTGAATATATGAGGTAAAGGATCATTGATTCATGCAACATTATTATTTACACTAGGACTAACATGCCATGCATTTTTCCACGTCACATATATTTTCAGCATGCATTTGCCTGTTGCATATTATTAATGACTTTAGTATACATTGAATTGTACTAACAATTCTTGTTGGTATTATAAAACATAATTGATACTTAAGGTTCATGCATTAGCCTAAAAGTGTTTTCCTAAATAGGTTAAAGAAGACAACTTAAGCAGTCAATTATGGAATGTTGAGTCATAAACCATTCATCACATTGGCTATAACGTGTTATGGTGTAAGTTGAATAGATATCATATTTTGGTTCATAATTAGTATGGGACCTTATGGATTGAAAGTGGTATACCATATGATTAAACCATTTTATTAAATTTTCACAATTGAACAAAGACTAATTAAAAATGATTATGGAATCCAAAGTGAAATCGGTTATCCTATACATGTGAAACAAAGACTTACACCTGAACCCAACCTTAGTAGTGAGTAGTGGGGTGTATCTTATGTTCTTGTGGACTGATGTGGTCTCTCTCTATCATATAGACAAAGATTTTGAAGCATGCAGAGAGGTACGGTCATTCTTATAAGAAGGATTATTATCTGACTTAATTTATTAAATTAAATCTTCTCAATTACTTAAATCTCTTCTAAGGCATGTGTTTGGCATTGTAGTATCATGACGCCATGACATCTTCCAGTCCCACACCCTGAAGGTGGTGATGACCATACTCCTGAGTTGGAGGGACCTGAGCCACCGGTGATCCCTCCTACAGTGCCACCTGCAGAACCTCTTATTGTTCTAGATATGGGAACTCACACCCAGTTCCGTTAGGGTTTTATAAGTATGCTACAGTTCATGTAAGGTATCGTTCAACATGCCTGAGTATGATAGAGTTTACTCACCAATTTTTGCAGCAACATCCTGTCACCTTTTTGAGGGGATGGTGGAACTCATGTTGTATATTGTTGGCTTGAATAAATCCTATCTATATTCGAGCATCCAGAGATGTCTCTAGAGATTAGGGTCAAACATGTGGAATATATGCTATGTGATTCAATCAAGAGGTGGTGGGATGTAATCACCAAGACTAATCGATATAGAGATATGGTATGGGTGGATTTTCAGATGATCTTCTATGAATTTTTATTTTCCCAGGCTATGAAGGATGATAGACCTAGAGAATTTATAAACTTTCAATAGGGGAGTATGTAAGTTATGGAAAATTTTGCTCATTTCACAGAGCTACAACGATTTATCCTTCTCTAGCAAGAGACGATCTTATGAATTCCAGAAAATTTGAGTATGGTTTGTTTTAGGCCATCCAGCCATAGGTTAATGTATTCAGGTTGACAAAAATTTATAAAATTTCTAACCAAGACCCAATCACAGAGCGGAATTTGAGGGAAGATGAGGGTGCGATTTAGGGAAGTTTGAAACCTAGAGCTATCAACGGTTCATGTTCTGAGTAAAAGAGGAGTTTTCAGGCTACTCATGGAGGTAGTAGTAGCTAAGATACTCATGAAGATAGATTTATTATCTTTCAGTAGTGTGGGAAGCTGAGACACACAAAACCTTAGTGTTCATGGGATCCAGTCAACTGAAGAGGCTATGATAGGAAGGGGAATAACCACTACTTATACAAGACTTTTCCTCCAGTTTCTAGAGAGTGTGGATCTAAAACTACTTCTCAGTCAGGAGATGGTCTAGTAGGATCACATTATGTAGGCTATTGGAATTCCAGCCGATTAGGCCAATGTGACGGTCGAGGAAGAGGCTATCAGACTTATGATTCTCAGTGCCAGCAGTGTGGGCTTGCTTAGGGTAGTTAGGTAGTGACTTAGGAACGTAGTACAGGTTTGTTACATGCATTATAGCCTACAATGGAGGAGTATATCACCAGAAATTATATAGTATGAGGTACTATTCTAGTAGCCTCCACTTTAGTGTCAGATTTATTTAACACAGACGCGTCTCAATATTTTATATCTAAGGAAATCACTGAGTGTGTAGGCCTTGAGATTGAACAATTTAATGGGGTTATAACTCTATACACCTCATTAGGTATCTGTTCATAGGGGGTTCTCTATTGTAAGTACTATCCCCTTGAGATAGGCGATTAACTTTTCTTGTAGAATCTGTTCATCCTTGACATGACGGGCTTTGACGTAATCATCAGGATAGAATGTTTAGTTACCTATAGAGCTCATATTGACTTTTATGATTGTAGGGAGATGTTTACATCACTAGTGGGAATTAGGCACATGCATAAGGGAGAATGAGAAGTTAGTGAAACATGATATAGACCTGAGCATCATAGGCTAGGAAGTGTGATAGCTGAGATCACTAGTATTTTCCTGGATGACCAGGGGTTAAAAACCGTAGTTTTTCCTCTTGTAGTGGATAGTTTGAGGGAAATATTTCTCAATGACTTATATGGTCTACATATAGTGTGATAGGTATATTTTAACATTAATATAGTTCCAAAAGTTGTAACAATGACCATTCCTCCTTATAGGATGGCACCTAAGGAGCTTTTGGAGCTCAAGAAGCAATTGGAGGATCTATAGGCTAAAGGATTCATACACCCTAGTATTTCTCCTTGGGGGTTCACTGGTCCTTTTCACCAAGAACGTAGATGTTTACCTCAACATCTTCATTGATTAACAATGTTTGAATCAACTTACTTTAAATAATTGGTGTCCACCTCCTAGAATATATGAACACTTTGACAAACTTTGAGGAGGGAAGGTGTTTTCAAAGATAGATCTGAGGTCGGGCTATCACTTGGTGCTTGTCAGAACTCCAGACATACCTCACACAACTTTTAGGAGCAGGAATGGTCTATATTATTACCTATTTATGCCTTTTAGACTCACAAATTCACCTATGGTCTTTATAGATCATATGAATAAGGTTTTCCACTTGTATATAGATTCATTTGTGGTAGTCTTTTTTGATGATATCTGAGTGTATTCATGATGCAGACATGACCATGAAACTCATCTTGAGATCATGCTGAATACACTGAGATAGCATCATCTCTAGGATAAGATCAGTAAATGAAACTTTTGGATTGGAAAATTTCACTTCCTGGATCACATCATCTTGGAGTAAGGAGTTTTAGTAGACCCAGAAAAAGTGAGAGTTATAGTTTCTTGGTAGTATCCCAAGAACATATTTGACATTAAAAGTTTCTTCAAGCTAGATGGATACTACTGATGCATCATCCAATATATATCATGTATTGCAACACTACTTATTGGATTGAAAAATAATAGTGTGAAATTCATATGGTCAGAATCTTATGAAGTTGCCTTTCAGGATTTGAAGGGCCGTTTGACTTTAGCATCGATACAAATTCGTTTGGAGCTAGGATTGAGCTATAATGCATACTGTTATGCATCCAGTATCAGTCTTTGAGATGTTATGATGTAGGATTAGTGATTCATCACATATGGGGTCTCATCAGTTGAGGCCCCATGAGCGGAATAACCTGATGCATGACCTTGAACTCACTACTATTTTGAATGCTTTACTCTATTGAAGACACTATCTTTTTGGAGAGCGTTTTATGGTATTCACTGACTTAAAAATTCTAAAGTATATCTTCACATATTGGGATTTAAATTTTAGATAGTGTAGGTGGGTGGAGTACCTATAGTCATTTTATTTTGAGATTTCCTACACGTCTGGAATGGGGAATTCAGTATCCGATGCTCTAAGATAAAAGACTCAAACACAAGCAGTTTAGGAATACAATGGTGAATGGTATATTAAGGGATTATTCTCATAGATTCACATTTTGGTTCAGGAGGAATATGGTCATACTATCCTCTAAACATTGGCGGTGAATTCTACTCTTCTGGAATGGGTAATAATTAGATAGTAATATGATCCCAAAGGACTTATCCTAAGGGAAAGTGTTTAAGATGATGATACATATTCAGTTTTGACCATGGATAGGGATGATATATTATTATTCCATGAACATGTATTGGTCCCAAAAGACATCAGAGAGAAGATGATGTGGGAATTCCATGCCTCAGCTTGGGTGGTTCACCCTGGTGTCACCAAAATGTATCAAGATCTACAATGAAAGTATTGGTGTCCTGGTATGAAACACAAGATTTCAGAATTCATCAACTGATATTCCACCTGTTAGAAGTTAAAGGTAGAACATTAGTGACTGACATGGATTTTATAGTATTTGTCCATTCTAGAGGGGAAATGGGATGATGTTTTGATGGATTTCGTGACTAGTCTATCCTGATCACCTTGTGGAAACGACACTGTGTGTGTTGACATTGATCATCTTACAAAGATCACAAAATTCTTACCAATGTGAGAGACCTTATTAATAGACAAGTTAGGAGGGATGTACATCTAGAGGTTTTTTTACATATTCATATATTTCCTCGTTCTATTGTTTCTAACAGAGACACTCATTTCACATCACAGTTCTAGAAGGGGTTGTAGAAGGCCTTGGGTATGATGGTAATTCTGAGCATGAACTATCACCCAAATACTGATGGAGAGATAAAGAATACTTTTCAGGTTCTATAGGACATGAAAAGTTCACGTGTCCTTGACTTTGGAGGTTCTTGGGAGAAGCACCTTCCTATTGTGGAGTTTTATTATAATAAAAACTATTAGAATATGATAAGTTGAAATCATATATATCTTTTCCTATCATTTTGTTAATGATTTTAAAAGATTTAAATGACAATGAACTTGGTATGTGTTGATTTAAAAAAAATGAGGCTTGCAAAGTTTTAAAGGAGAAAATGTAGAAAAGGATAAAAATTGCCTATTACACATCATGAAACATCGTTATACAATTTGTAGTATATTTTCACAGTATGCTACAAGTCGTGAAGCAGGTCATGGAAGAAGTTGTGAAAACTACAAGTGAATAATACATTACACATCCTAAGTTGAATATACACTTCCCGAACCCTTTAAACATAATTCTTTCTATAGAGATAAATCTTGAAGGATGACACACATCATGAGTCTCAGATACATGACGTGAAAGGAGTAAAATCTTAAAATCTCAGATGAGATATACACGAGATACATGTAGATTCAAAATCCATAGAGGAATAAATGGATATGAGTTACATGATGTGAATCTTCATTACATTTCATGTAAGATTTCACCTCTATATAAAACAATAGGTAATTGGATTTTGAGAGTTGGTAGAGAATAAGAATTTCATTCTTTTCATTCCTGTCTTGTTCTCTTCTATTCCCTCTTCCCTAAAATCGAAATTTCATAGTTCCTATTTGTTTTTTTACTTTAATATGAGAATTATGATTTTTTTTTCATTCAATGTTATTCATTTATCCTCACACCATCAACTTCTAACACCTACTTTGGAAAAAGTTTACTAGAATTCATCCCCAATCTTATTTCAAGTAAGTAGTTTACTGAATTGTGTTTTATTTTAAACCGCTTGTTCAAAATTGAATAACCAAAAAAATCCTTGCATGTTTTTCAATCATTTAAATTCAATTATTTCTTGCATGTTATGCATGATTTAAAATCTTTATTTACTTTCATTCAATCCTACCATGAGTGTATCAAACCATATATGGTAGGTATTGAGAGTGTAAATTCAGTAAATCTTTAATTCTTAACTTGGTAAACTTAAGTGTTAATAATGAGGAAAAATTCCTATTATCTATACAATTCATTCGAACATCCTTGACCATAGGATATTAGAGTGAAGGGACCTACCATGGTTAGAGTAAATTAGGTTATGACCAATAACCAAAAATAATTTCTTCCTTAGAATCTAAGAATAATGCATATTGGTGGTCACCATTTCTAGATTAAGGAATAGTTACTTCTTAGGTAGAACTAGTTGATTTGACCATAGTCCACTAGTGACCTTTAATTTCTTCTCATCCTAAACCTTAAGATACTAACAAGCCAGAATTAAGATTATCTTTTCTACAGATCCTCAAAATTGATCCCGATCCCTCTTTAATTCCTAAAGTAAACTATCAACCCTCTAGAAATAAATTTCCCAAACTGAACCAATTCAAAAGGACTCTTACGAAAAAGGGATTCATGCCAAAGGTTTTATATTCTAGCTTAACTCCCCATGGGATCGACCCCAGCCATTCACTATACTACACCCTAGTAGCACGTAAATTTTTTGAAACAAACAAATCTAATCTGACTACATCCCGTGCGAATATAATGACAAGTGTGGGTGCGTCAAATTTTGGCGTTGTTACTAAGGAATTATTTGGATGTGATTTTCACCAGAAACGTTTTGGAAAAGTCTTGGGATTACCTTTCCCTCACCCCTTTATTTATTTCCCTTTTTAAAGATTCCACTGCATCCCTACTCTTTTGGAATACTACATATACCATGACCCTTCTACTTGTTTAAGGAGCCTTAAAACCTAAGAAGAACTAGACTCATATCATGAGATATAATGATATATTTTCTTATACTACTGTTCAAACATGGATGACCAAAATAATCCAACAAGACCCAACCTGCCTAACACTCCCAACATCCAACTGCTAGTTCTAAGGGAGCACCCAATGCAACAAGAGTGTACCATTATGAACTATAGATTTCCATCAATCCATGACACTACATCAAGAATAGTGCATAATCTCATTCAAGACCATACCTTTAAGATAAAACCTAGACTCATTCACATGATCTAGAAAATGGGTTAGTTCAGTGGACTAAAAAGTGAAGACCCACATGAGAGTATCTCTAACTTCTTGGAAGTTTGTGACACCTTTCACAACCAAGGAGTATCATCTGATGTAATAAAACTTTGTGTCTTTCTGTTATCTTTGTGAGACTGAGAAAAATATTGACTTAAAAGTCAAGATCCTGAGTCAATCATGACTTGGTATGATCTAGCCAAGAAATTTCTAGACAAATACTTCCCACCAATCTGAACTTGGAAGCTCTAGAACAACATTCAAAACTTCACTCATATTGATAGATATTATGCATGGGAATCTTGGGACAGATTTAAGGAACTGATAAGTAAGTTCACACACCATGGACTAGATACATAGATCCAACTCCATACATTATACCAAGGCCTCCAACCAGTAGTACACATAGTCATTGATTCTTTAGAAGATGGAGGAATAATGTTCAAGACACCATAAGATGAAAGATCCATTTTGGATGAAGTAAATCACAATTATATCTTGTGGAAGAGTGATAACGGGCCACATCGACGTGGCATCCACCAAGTGGATGAGAACGACTTACTATTAGTACAAGTTGAATCCCTAAAAAAGAAGCTAAAATAATTCTAGCTACCTGCTACACCCCTACCCCTTTAATGGAGATATAGTCATGTGAAATGTGAGGTGGTCTACACTTGTATCGGGATTGAAAGGTAGGAGTTGAAGATCAACCTCAATATTGTAATTATATTAATTAAAATCATCATAACCCACCATTCCAACATTTGCATAAATTTTATCAGCAGAGGCAGAATCGACAGACACCTAAAAACGACCAGGTTTATTATCAACAGAGAAGTGGTCAAGCACAATTTAATAACCAAGGAACACCAGGGTACCCACCCATGAACCCTGTACCAAGACCACAACATCAAGTGAAACAAAAACCTTTCCTTTAGAGAGCACTTCACTAGTTTCAACCAATTCAACCAAGACCTTTGTAGAAAACTTCCCCTATCCAGAATTACTTAGAGGTGATCCTGGATTCTTTTTTTAAGAAGGAAGACCAGTGAATGACTACTAAGTTATGGATATGAAAAACCAATAATCCACTTTGCACAATCTTGAAGTCCAAATGGGTTAGATCTCAAACACTCTATCAGACAGATTACCAGGTACTCCACCTAGTAATACAAGAACATAACCAAGGGAAGAATCTAAGGATTTAGTGCTGATGAGTGAAATTTTTTTAGATTAAAAAAAAACAGGTGGAAGTGAGGAAAGACAAACCAAGGAACCTAATAAGCAACCACTAGAAAAAAAATAAAAATTTTATGAGACCATTCAAGTAATACCCCAAGAGGTATCACTAGCTAAAAATAACCAAACACCTGAGCAAGCACAAGAAATAATATATGTTGCACCAACACCATACAATCCACCTATTCCTTTTCTATAAAGATAAATATAAGGAAGACAGGAGGCATAATAAAAAAAATTTCTGGAAATGTTCATGAAATTGAATATCAATATACCCTTTGTAGAAGCTTTTCATCAAATGCCATTTTATGCTAAGTTTCATAAATATATGCTTTCCAATAAAAGTAAATTGGAAGATCTTGGTGTTATATCACTAAATTAATAATTTTATATTGTCATTAATTAGAAAATTACACCAAATATGAGAGACCTTATAAGTTTTGAAATTCCATGTGCTATTAGAGAGTGTAAATTTGGAAGAGATCTATGCGATCTTAGAGAAAGAATAAACCCAATGCCAATGATTGTATTTCGCAAGTTGGGACTTCAAGAGATTAAAACAAATCAAGTTGAAATGAAACTTACAAGCCTATCAGTAAAGTACCCTCTTGGAATTCTTGAGGATGTGCTGGTCAAAGTCAGCAAATTCATCTTTTATGCAGACTTATTGGTTCTAGACATGGAAGACGAAGGTGACATCCCCATTATTCTTAGGCGACCATTCATAACCACATGAAAGACTCTAGTAGACGTGAATCAGGGGAATATAATCTTTTGATTTAAATAAGAACGAGTGGTATTCAAACTCATCAAAGATTCTAAACAATTAGATGATAACATTGATTGTAACACCATATATCTTACCCAATAAAGAAAAGAATACATGGACACTAAAGAAGAAAATGAAGAGTCACTCCCAAATGCATAAGAAGAATATGATTTTGAGGTAGCTTTCTTAAATGAATAGCTAACAAGGGATAATTTTCCACTATTCACACCCTCAATTATTCAACCACTAAAACTAGAGTTAAAACCTATACCAAGTACCCTTTATTATTCATACTTAGAAGCTTCAACATATCTTCTAGTAGTAATCAACTCTAAACTATCTGAATCACAAGAAGAAAAATTGGTTGAATTATTTATAATAAAGAAGGATTTAATTTCTTGGGGAGTGACTGACATCAAAGGAATCAGTCCTACTATATGCACCCACAAAATTCTACTCGAGGGAGATGAAAAACCCAAAAATCAACCTCAAAGGAGCCTCACACCACCATGATGGAAGTTGTTAAAAAAGAAGTACTGGAACTTTTAGATTATGGAATAATCTTTTCAATATCTGACAATGAATGGGTGATCCCATTACAAGTAGTTTCCAACAAAGGTGGGCTTACAGTGGAAATAATTGATGAAAAAGAATTTATCTCAACATTCAGCATCGCTGGATGTAGAGTTTGTGTGGATTATAGAAGTTTAAATGCAGCAACATGAAAAGATAATTTTCCTTTTCCCTTTCTAGAAAAAATGTTGGAAAGACTTACAAGACATGAATTTTATTGTTTCCTGGATGGATATTCAGGATACAATCAAATTGTAGTTGACCCAACTGATTACTCAAATACCACATTCACATGTGCATTTGGAACCTTCTCCGATATGCACATGTCATTCGGTATGTGTAATGCACCAAAAACATTTTAAAGATAAAAGAAACATATTTTAAATGATATGGTAGAAATATTTATTGATTATTTCTCTGTTTATGGGTGATCTTTTAAGGTTTTCCTAAGCAATATTGAGTTAGTATTTTGATGTTGTGAAGAAAAATTACTAGTTTTAAATTGGAAAAAATGACATTTTATGGTTCAAGGGGGAATAATCATTATGTATAAAATTTCCAAAGATAGAACAGTAGCCGAAAAATCTAAGATAAAGGTCATCAAGGACTTAATTAAACCCTCAACAATTAAGGATATGAGATGATTTCTGGGTTATGCTAGATTCTACAGGTGATGTGTAAAATCATTTTCAAAAGTTTCCTACCCATTAACGCACCTATTGTCAAAGTATTTTCCATTTGAATTCACTGAATAATTTTACTAGGCATTCAATATTTTGACGAAAAGCCTGCTAAAAACCCATATAATAATTTCACCTAATTGGGATAAAGAATTTTGATTGACGTGTGATACTAATGACTTTTCTATTGGAACTGTCCTAGGAAAACAAGTTTGTCACATATTCTGTCCTATTTACTATTCCACCCACACACTAAATGAATCTTAATTCAACTACACAACTAATAAGAAATAGCTATTGGACATTGTGTATACCTTAAAAAAATTCCATTTCTATTTGGTCTTATATAAGGTGATTGTACACACCAATCATGCTTCCCTTAGGTATTGAATAAATAAGAAGGATTCCAAGAATGAGATGATAAGGTAGATACTCCTACTCCAAGAATTTGATATTTTCATAAAATATAGTGAAGACATGAAAAATTTGATCCCCTATAATTTATCATGACTCCCTCTACCACTCATTGTCACGACCCCCTCCCACCAAAGATGCCCCTCCTGAGCTGGCAATGGTGAAAGGGAGATAATGACCCCCGAGTCCCGCCTCCAGTAGGCCCCGGGTTGGCGACTAGCACGAAGGGTATGAGTTTTCACAAATATGGGAGGCATTACCCTTTTTATTATTTTGGATCGGGAAATAGGAGAAGTCAACCACCAAAAAGGGAAAAGAACAAGTGTATATAAATAAACCCAAACCAAGCCCACATGCATGTTTAAACAATTTTTATAACAAGGTACAAGTACAAGGAAGCTCAAAAGTACAATGCCAAAGAAAACAAGAGAACAACAACTACAACAACTCCAACTGCCTGACTAGTAGGGTCCCGCACGGCCCTGGTAGTCCTCCTGGAAACCTGAAAGTAAACGTAGGGTGAGCATACAAGTATACTCAGTAGGGAAACCTAAAGCTCTCGTGCACAAGTGGGGAGACACCCTAAGGTCCCGTGAGAAAACAGAAGAACCAGAAACTAACAAGGAAAAACTATCCACCCAGCCTCACTGGTCACACTCACCAAGTAACACAAACAAGTTTAGTATATATATAGAACAAAAGTATTGGGTACCCCGCACCATTTCCCACTTAATTAGATGCTGCTCTTCCTAACGGCAAACGTCCTGACGCTACCACACTCTTCCCGCCCGCACACACCTGGGACAAACCACGCATCCCGCCCGCACACACCTGGGCCTCACAACCACGCATCTCGCCCGCACACACCTGGGCCACAACCACTAACCCGCCCGCAGACACCTGGGCCTCATCCCGAAGGTTCTTGGGAACGGTAAGCCTGCCCGAAGAGTCTTGGGATAAAGGTCTCCTCAAGCCATCACAGCCTCCGAGACCTACTCGAAGAGTCTTGGGTGTAAGGTCATCTCAAGCCATCATAGCCTATGGAAGAAGGAGCAGGAAGGAGCTAGTAACTAAGGGGGAACACCCTCTCCCATAAAATGGGAGTGTTCGGCACTAGGTGCTTGACATGGGTGTGGTGCGACAAAACACAAAGATACAATTATATATATACATATACCAAACACACAGCCCAACCTATGGCTTCTTAAAAAGAGGAACTGAGCATGTGCCTCGACACTGCTACCACGAAGCATGCATCAACAACCAAACAATCATCCCCCAACCCCATTTAGGTTTTCATGTTTCATGCAATGGTTTAACAATTATTACTACTGGGCAACTATCATCCAGACAAAACCTTTCAAAAACATATCCCTGCCATCCACAACCAAGGTTAGGTAAAACGCAAGCAACCACATGCCATTTCATTTACAAAAGATTATCACAACCATACAACATTCCATCATTCATTTATTTCAAAGTTCCACACATAAAAACCTTTCCACACACAAAACATTTCCGCATTTGAAAACACATTTTACTTCAAAACACTTTTCATAATCAAAACACTTTTCATAAATCAAAACACTTTTCATAAATAAAGGCATTTTCCACAACCAACCACTTCCCATTTCAACCCCATTGTTTACGAAACATTTCACACCTCCACGTTTCCACCATCAACCATTCCAATAAGATCACCACCCAAACATCGCAGCCCCGCTGCTCACCCAAACCACAACAGCCCACAAAACACCCCCAACACATGCCACATAACCAAGCCAACACCCACATGTTCATTATTCCATTTTGGTTCAACCGGGGTGATCACACAAGGGTTCTATATTTTCATTTAAAAAGTCAACTTTACGTGATTAACCAATTTCCACATTTCATGAAGTTTCCATCCATAAGAAAATACAGAAGGAGAGGGAAACATTTAATTGCACAAGCAAAGGCCCCCAACGACTATGATTTTCAGTAGGTAGAAGCTCATTCAATTCACAAATATAATATCATAGGATATAAAAAGTAAGGTAACAACAATCACTAACTTCCCAAACCCATTATTTAACCAGTTATTATCTTTATTTAAAGGTTCAACCATTTCTCATGAGAAAAAAAGGATACCTGCCACACATGATACACAAATTAGAGAGACAAAGGTGAGATCCCTACCTCAAAAGGTCCCGATCACGCCGCTTCCGACGACGTCCTTCGGTGTCCTCCGCCTTCGCCAAACCCGACAAACGCATCCTAGGATGGAAGCTGGAGAAGGAAGGCCGGAAGGAAAGGTGACAAGTCCGGGCTTAGAAGCTTTGTCTTGTCACTACGATCTTGTGGCCGCTGACGGATCGTAATTCGGAGCTCGGACAAAGAAGTTAGAGGAGGAAGACTTCTTGATCATCCAAGAGTGTCGTCGTGCGGAGAAGAAGCGATTGGTCTGGAAATAATCCGCGACCCTTTCTTATATAGGCAACGAATAGGTAAAACATTATGCAGCGTGTATTGATGAATACACGGTGTGACCGTACACCCGTTACGCGTTTTGACTGGTCAACACACGACACGTCACGTGGTTTCCACGAGTTTTAATAATAAGACGTTAATTTTATTAATATGTGTGTTTCGTTGACCCGAGACATAACTCATAAAAAGGTATCCATCACTGGTCTTAAAATGACCGTCTTAATTACAGGATTACACTGCCGCTGACGGTTCGTCATTCTGACACGATATGAAGAAGTTACGGTCAAATTAAGATTATATAACCCAAACAAAAACATTATTATTATATTATTTAATTTAATTTAACACTTATTTTCTTTCCACCTCAAATAAGAACCCACACTCAACATGTCTTAAAGTGAAGCGCATAAGCCCCCATGATTGACTCCACTTTTATATTATCATTATTATCATTTAATCATTGTTATATTTTAAAATTTCTCTCTCCAATCACAATTATATTTATGCCCCTTTATTTCCCCTCATGCCCATCACATCATAAGATTTCAATTTTTTTCATTTCACCTTATTTCCAAAATTATTATCATAATAATAATTAATACTACACCAAAAGTGGCGCCTCCCTTCCTAATTCCATGCCCAACATGCCCCAACCTTCATTCCTTTATGGTTTTTTTTATTATTTTCTTTATTATTCCATCACTTTGTAATCTCTCTCCAATCTCACTTCAATACCATTATTAATAAAAATTAATATTAATAATACCCATCATTAATGTTAAAATTTAGTCCCATTAAATTATATTACCATAATTATTCTTATATTAAACTAAAACCATTCCATGTGACTCAAAACCATTTCATTTAATTGAATTAAATGACAAAACGAAATTAATATAACTTACATATTCAACCCCTTTTTAATACATTTAATTTCATTAATCTCTCGCACATAGTTTTACGTCATCATTGTTATTACTCTTTTTCAATAATAATAATAACAATTCATTATTTCATTTTATTAACTCATCGCCATTATTATTTTTAATAACAATAATATTTATGCTCATCGCATTGACTACATTAAACCACCACGTTGGATATCTGAATCCAACCATGCCACATCAATGTCGCGTAACATACGTCAATTTAATTATTCAATTATATTTCTTTTATTTCACATTGATTAAACTAAAACCATTTTAATTTAATTAACACCAAATATTTTTAGGCCATCATAATAATAATAACACTTATGCTACGCATCTTCATTTATTTACTTGCAAAGAATATCATAACTCATTTTATTAATTTCTCATTAATATTATGAATAATATTAATAACGCAACACCTATTATTATTATTCTAATTTAATTCCAACAATTTCTCAATTAATATTAAACTAAACGCCTTATTTTTTTTAAATTCTTATTTAGAATTAAAACCCCTTTTAATTTAATTAATCTCGCACTTTATATCACCATCTTTATTATTTAATATAATAAACTGACAAAACATCTTTTTTTTAAATCTTCTTTGTTTTTATCATTAATAATTATCATTGTTACGCGCGCCGTGTTGACCACATCGATTTCAACAAAGGAATGGACTGGAGGGGTCCGGTCCATTACACTCATCATGGAGGACAACGATACTAACATCAAAGTCAATTTTCCTGATGAAACCCTTTTTAGCATTAAGGTACAACCATGGTTTTATGATATTTCTAATTACCTCTCCATATGTTTTTTGCATCAAGACCTCTCCTACCAACAAAGGAGATTATTTTTGGATGAAGTGAAACATTACTAATGGGATGAACCACTACTATTCAAGTGTTATACTAATGGGTTGCTGTGATGTTGCATTATAAAAAATGAAAACCCAAATGTTATTGAAATGTGTCATACATCACCAACTAGAGGACACCTTGGAACTAAGTTCACTATAGAAAATATTATATAAATTGGAACTTTTTAGACCACTCTTCACAAAGACGCAAGGGAATTTTTTTAAAGCTATGATAGGTGCCATAAAACCGAGACCATTGGGAAAAGGAATGAAATGCATGAAAACCCAATCATGGAAGTCAAAATATTTGATGTATGGGGAATATAATTCATAATAACATTTCCCAATTCACATGGAAAATCCTATATTCTTATTGGCATTGACTACGTCTCAAAATGGGTAAAAGATGAAGCCACATCACACAACACAACAAAAGTGGTGATGAGTTTTATGAAAAATAATGAATTCTCATGATTTGGATTTCCTAGGTCAGTAATTAGTGATCGAGGAACACATTTTACCAATTAGGATATCAAAGGACTGCTTGAAAAGTATGGAATCCACTATAACATAGGAACTCCCAACCACCCACAAATAAATGATAAATTGGAATTGTCAAATCAGAAGATCAAACAAATATTAGAGAAGACAGTGAACACCATTCAAAGTGACTAGAGTTTGAAACTTGATTATGCACTAAGGGTGTAACACACTATATATAAAACAACCATTGGTACTACAACATTATTATTGGTTTATGGGAAACCATGTCATCTTCTATTTGAACTAGAGCATCAATCGTACTGGACAATTAAGAAAATAAATTTGGATTATGAGAAAGTGGGAGAAGATCAAATACTATAACTGGAGAAATTGGAAGAAATTAGGAAAGATGTTTGTGACAATTCCAAGATCTAAAAAGAGAGATCTAAGAAATGGAATAATAAATTCATTTCAAGGAACATATTTTTCATATTAAATAAGGTCCTCTTATTCAATTCTAGATTGAAATTGTTTCATGGGAAGATGAAATATTTATGGTCCAACCATTTCAAAGTCATTCAATTTTTTCTATATGAGACCATTGAAATTTAGAGGAAGGGTTGGCCACCATTTAAATTGAATGGTAAAATATTGAAAATCTTCCAAGAACCCCTATGTGAAGACTGTTTCATCAATCTTAAGTTCATTTGAGCCTTAATTGACTCAATCTACTGACAGTAAAGGAAGTGCAGTTTGGGAGGAAAACTATGGAAGGTCATCTTATACTAGATTAGATTAGAATAGCCTTTATAAATCTTAGGATAGGACATGGTCTGAAGGCCAAGGTTTGAATTAAAATTGAGCAAGAAAAGTCAATTACACATCGTGTAACCCTATTACATGATGTGTACCTTTTGCTTGAAAATTCAAAAAAAAAACATTATTACGTGACGTGAAATGTTATTACACACCATGTAATCCATCGACCATTTTTTTTAAACAGGTCACTAACCCTAGGTTCATGACCTAAAAACCCACCTCTCCCCCACGATTTTTTGCCCATCTCCCTTCCCTTTCCTTCTCTCAAACGCAAACCCCTTACCAACACACCTCCCATTTCTTTCTCTCAGATGTGACTCCCCATACCAACCCACCTTCCCTCCTCCTCTGGATGTGTACCCCCTACCACCTCTCTTGGAAGTGCAACCCACACCCTCCTCTTTATCATGACTTGAACCACACCACGTCCCTCCCTCCCTCTATTTTTGCCTCAACCGAATTCTCCCCTTTCCTTCTCCCTAAACCAGCACCCCTCCATCTCCTTAGGCAATGGTAAGGAACAAAATGTTTCACCTTTTTAATTTTGATTCGTTTTCAGACCACGATAAATATCCACTAGCCAAACGACCATACAGTGCCACACCTATCAAACCTTCGACACCTCACACAGTAGGTCATGCTGAACCCCTGCTCAAGTCGAATCCTAGTGTAGTTCCAAATACACATAAAACAATAAATACCTCCATATATATATGCCATACCGTGCTTCTACAATCCAAAACATCGTGTAAACCTTGATTGGGTACAGGAAAAACCCATGAGGAAAAACAAGACACAAGTTATGGCCATCCTTTCCCACCCGAACATAAGCGATGAAATATTAGATATCCTTGAGACATGTAATTTTTCCAGCATCATTGAGGTATGTGAGGAAATATATCAAGAACTCTTCCTGGAGTTTCTGTCTACATTCGAGATAGTAGTGGATAACTAGAACTTCCATTTGGGTGGATTATCACATGATCTCTTATTTTCTATGATCGTCATTTGACTAAGAATCTATATAGAAAAGTTTTCCACGTCTAAGGTCTTTATGAAATTTCATATAAAGCCTCCCTGGACTAATTTGAGGAGATTGTGGTGGATGATTGCCTGTAATTATCATTTAGTACATGAACCTTTGTTCACCAAGTCCACATAGTTTTGGAACCCAGCACTGCAGATACTCCAACAAGCATTGACCCATGCATGGTTCGCTCGAGTATAGTCACATGGGAGTGTCATCCAGGTTGACACCTTATTCTTGCAACAACCATGGGAGGCCCTACCGTCAACATTTCTACCCAGTCTACATACTACTATCGAGACCATGCACAATGGAATAAAGGTAAGTTGATGGGAAGCTCTTTCATTACCCACCTTGTCTGCCATCTCAAAGTCTTTGAGGTTGCACTCCCCTTCAAATCACTTGAATCCATGGAGGCTATCAATTTTTTGATGCTGTAAAAGATGAAAATTTTGGTGATGGAGGATGATATTTATAGCTAGGCACTAGGAGTGCATCGGGAAGATGAAACACCATCAGAGACACCTACAGAGGCCTCATCACCTACTCAACTGACCACTTCTCCTCCACCACCTACCACCCATATCCCTACTGCCACCACCATTACTCCACCCATCCATCCTACCCTATCTGATCTCTATACCATGTAGTTATGCATCCTAGAGAACCTACGATGGATCTTAGACCATCTTCACATACCCTTTTCCAAGGTTTTTGATTTCACAGCTCCACCAACACCTTCACCCACACATTCTTAACCACCACCAGCACCTGCTGACCCCTCCTCCCCCACCACCCCGCCCCACCCACAACCCATATCAAACTACCCAGAGATATCTTACCCTGCTTCCCAGTAATAGTAACTCATAGAGCAAGCCCAAAGAGGCAAGGGGAAGTTAAATTCTAGGTACACTGAGGTTTCCTTAGTAGATCTAGATACTAGACTCATGACTACACTAAGGATCAGAACCTCTCTACCTCCTACCCCAGCCCATCTTCCTAGCAATACGACACCACCCTCTACATCTGATCCACTTGCCCCTACCATTTTCACTTCCACTTATCCACCAGGATAGCCACCACTTCCATCCAATCTTGTGTGGACCATGGAGGATATTTTTTATTCCATAAACTTATCATAGTCGGCTAACTATCTCATATTTTTTTAGGACTTTTGTGTTAGAGATGGTTGTTTTATTTTTTATTTTCTGTATCTCATTATTTTGTAATTCTATACTCATTTATATATATGGGATTTAATTTTTGAGTCACTTTTACTAGGATTAATTTTCATATCTTTCAAATTTTAAATATCCATGTTTAGATCCTCTGTTTATTCTATGGTTGTCGATGGACTAGTACCACTATCTATTTTGGTTCAATGAGTGACTCAATGCATGGATGAAATCAAATGTCAACTTCATGGACTCTCACTAGATATTCATGCATTTCAACCATGACCACATGCTATGATACCATTCCTTGATCATCTAATTCATGTTCACACTACTCCCAAAGTCATCAATCCTGTCAAAAGACCCTACAAGATGGAAGACACTACCATGAGCAGATGTAGGTTTTAGAGGAGACACCGAGCAGATGTAACACACTAATTAATACCTTATTCCATTAATCCAGATGATCAATTTTTTTAGCACTTTATGGGAGGCAACACATTGTTCCTCAATTTATTCATCTGAGTCTTTTTTATGGTTTTTAGTTTTAGATTTTTTTTCATGATTCACTTTAGTTCCATTGTATAACCCTGAGTGCAATTAAATAAAATTGTTTTTCATTTCTCATCATATTGTGCACCTACTTATTGTACTACTTTCAAATTTTTTTAACCATGTGGAATAATGTTTTATTTAGTGAAGGATTTGTATATATTACCCATTTCTATAGGTATCCTAAAATTTCATTCCAGATGACCAAGTTCCCCCATGACATTCCACTTCTTACAGAGAGCTTTTGATTCCCTTGATTTTCATTTGCATATTCCCATTTCATTTTTCTAAGTTTTATTTACCACAGAACTCCCATAATAATTCAATGAATAGTGCAGACACTGTCTTCTTTTAAGTGTGGGGGATTTATTTATAAGTTCCACTTTCAATACACTTGAATATTTTCATGTTCTCAACTATCTAGGATACATTTTACAAATTGGAATCATGATTTAAAATTGAAAAGCATTATGGAAATTTAAATAAAAGAAAAATTTATGTTAGGAATTGTTGTAAATCTATGTTCTATCTCTGTTTAGAAATTTTTAATGACTTTTGAGCTTATTGATTTAAGTCAAAATTCAACATTTTTGAAATTATGATCAATTGACTTATTAATCAGTTTCATACACTTAGTGATTTCTAATTTCTATTTTTATTCTCATTACTTAGAGGATTCTACGCCAATAATTGCATATTATTTTCTGATCATATTTCTTGAGTGATACCTTGGACATGTAAACCAATCAAAAATTGTATTGAGATCTTATTGAGGATATTACTGAACAAATACAATTTTAAAATTATTGTGGAAATATTTTTTGAGCTAATTTTTTATTAGAACCAACTTATATATTTCCCTCTTTACACCTGTAGATTCCATGAATGACCTTATATGATGCATCTATTCCAAGATGATTATCCCTTCCTTCCCCACTCTTTGTATAATGCATGAATTTATTTTGAACAAGTGTGGGGGAGTTTTTTAGACATCACATGATGATTCTATAGTAGATATGTATTGTGTTATTTATAAGAATATTTGGTTATGATCCATTTATACTATATAGCATTTCACTTCTATCCCGTTACTTTGTAAAATACAAAATAAAAACAAAACATGACATGGTTTGTGTATTAGGATGGAAAAAAATCACCATTTCAAAATCTATGAACCCCTTGAAGTATCATATGTGGTTAGGGGATGGATGTGATATTTTTCCTAAACATGCCTTTCGAAAAATTAAAATACAAAAGAAAAAGGATCAGGATACCCTTCTTGCACTTACTTGACATATACATGGATCCAAATTGAGTTTTTGGGAGTGATAACTTTTTTACCTATAGAGGAAACATTTTATTAAACTTATCACAAAATTCATGCATTATACTTTAGAGCCTACCCTCCCTTTTGAGCTTATTTTTTACTATTTACCTATCTACCCACAACCTTAGAGTCACTAGAACCCAATTAGTGAAGCCCTCATGGTTGATTTTGTATTTGTATTTACAAAGTGGAGATAATATAACCAATGAAATACTATGGTTAAGAGCATGTACTTAGGGTAAAAGTATAACTATAGTGACATTTTACCCTAAGTGATGAGAGAAAATTCATTGTGAGGTACATTGAAAATGGGTATAGAATTCATGGAAAAGTTAAGAGATTATAATTAAAAGATTAAAAATTATTTAAAGAACTGAGTGATGATGGATGACTGATTTTCTATGCATGGATGATTATTAAGACCAACCTTTTTTGATTACACTTAGTTTAATTTTCTTGGACATAACGAATGTTTCCTGCTTTAAAAATTTCTTATCTTTTTGAAATCACTATTGAGACTTTTTTTCTTGAGGAAAATAAATTGTTCAAGTATAGGTTAATTCGATAATATGGAATTATATATACTTTTTCCTGTCATTTAGTTAAGGATTTTCAATGATTTAAATGATAATTCACTTGGTATGTGTTGATTTTTTCAAAAAATGAGGCTTCCAATGTTTCAAAGGAGAGAATGAAGAAAAGGAGACAAATTGCTAATTACACATCGTGAAACATCATTACACGATGTGTAGTATACTTTCACAACATATTGCAAGTTGTGAATTAGGACATGAAATAAGTCATGAAAAATACAAGTGAAGAAGCCATTACATGTCGTGAGTTAAAGATACATGTTGTGAACCCTTTGGACATAATTCCCACTCAAGAGATAAAGATTGAAGGAGGGTACACATTGTGAGTCTCAGATACATGAGTGAAAGGAGTCAAATATTAAAATCTCAGATGAGATACACGCGGGATATGTGTAGATTCAAAATCCATAGAGGAATACATAAATCTACGTAACACGATGTGAATACCCATTATACGTCATGTAATATTTCACCTATATATATAGCAGCAGAGAATTGGATTTAGATAGTTGGTAGAGAAGAAGAATTTCATTCTTTTCATTCCTATCTCATTCTCTTTTATTACCTCCACCCTAAACTCTAATTTTTATAGTCTCTCTTTATTTTTTTACTTTAATACATGCATAGTGAGTCTTTTTCAATTGGAGTTCTTCATTCATCTTCACACCATCAACTTATAACATCGAATTGGTGAATTATTTCAAGTAGTTTTCTTAATTGTGTTTTATTTTAAACCATTTTTTTGTAATTGAATTCCCAAAACAAATCCCTTCATGTTTTTTAATCATTTGATTTTAGTTATTTCTATCATGTTGAACACGATTTAAATTCTTCATTTACTGGAATTTAATCCTACCATGAGTGGGTAAAACCACCTAGGTTAGGGATTGAGAGTAGGTGTATCTAAATTTAATAAATATTTAATTCTAAACTTGGTAATATTAAGGGTTAGTATTTAGGATAAATTCCAATTTTCTATCCAATTTATTCAAAAATCTCAGACCATGAAATATTAGAGTGAAAGACCCTATCCTGGTTAGATTAGATTAGGTTATGTTCAACAACCTAAAATACTTTTTGCCTTAGAATCTGAGATTAATACATCTAAGTTTTCACAATTTTGAGATCAAGGAATAGTTACTTCTTATTTAGAAATAGTTTATTTGACCATGGTCAACTAGAGACCTCCACTTTCTTTGTATCCTAAGCCTTAAAATATTATCAAGTGATAACTAAGATCATATTTTCTATAGATCCTCGTAATTGAACCCGATCCATATTTCATTCCTGAAGTAAACTATCAACCCTTTTGAAATAGATTTCCCAAACTGATCCAATTAGAAAGGACTCCTACACCAAAGGGTTCGAAGCCATAGGTTTCTAGTTCCAGTTTAACTCCCCATAGGATCAACCCCAGAATTTTTCTATACTAAGCCATAATAGAAAGTAAAGTTTGGGAAACAAAAAATTCTAATTTGACCACAACTCATTTTAATTGAATGATTTATGCGGGTGAGTTAATCTACCGTTAATATGAATCCTTATGAATGCTCTTATGGTATATAACGACCCAAAATTTTATTAATGAAAATTCCTCTTGATCTAATTAAATGTCTAATTATGTAAAATGGTTATATAAAACATATGAACTTCTTTGATTTTATGTTTTCTGATTTTAAGATACCATTAATAATTGTTACTATTGTTAATATATCCATTGAACAATTATCACATGATTAGTATAATTATAGGGCTTTAAGAAATCCAATTTACATAGACAAAGGAAGATATGACCTCATATAGTAGAATTCCTTCATACGAATCCCATTTTTCAGAGCTTGGAAAGAAGGTAGCGTCACTAGGCTTTGCACTTGACCAAGCCCATGCTGAGATTCAATATGTTAATCTTGAACAGAACCACCTATGAGAGAATTGAAATTTTATTGTGATTACCACCCAAGCGATGTTATCTGAGCCACCCCAAGAGTCTGTCACCATCACACACCTTACCCTTAGCTCTTATGTGGGTGTTATAATGGGTTATGTAACAAGACCCTAGCACTTTGATTATGTTTATTATTTTTTTATAGAATAAATAATATACATTCATTTTATTATTGTTACATTGTAAATAGTTTTTAAAGCACAAATATTATTTTTAGTTAATATTCAAATTCAATTGAAAAATATATTTTCATGAATTAATATATTTTTGAATTAAATAAAATTTTAATAAAATATTATTATTAGTAAATTAATTTTTTATTAAATATAAATTAGCGTATAATTTTTATGAATGAAATTATAATTTTTATTAAGGTTTGAAATCTATTTTTGTAAAAACCCATGATTTTTTGATAAATGTCAATTTTTTAAAAGTAAAAATTAACATATTTAGAAAATTATTTAGATAAAATGAATATTATTTTTGGAATCAGGATGTCAAAATTATCAAATGGTGAATTTTTCATAATTTTTTGAGACAGTCGATTTTTTGGGTAAAAATTAAATACCATTTAAATATAGAATGTGTTTTATGACATTATAATGACCCAATAGTGATGTAATAAATAATAAAAATGAGATTTTCATCCAATATATGTTTTACCTTTTAAATAATATGATTTTATATTTTATTTATTTATTTTACTAAGCCTTAGTGGACCCTCCAAAACTTATAAAACATTTTAACAATTTAAGATGATTTACTTGAGATTGTGAATCCCCTATACACAATAAAGCATAATATTTTAATAAGTTTGGATATTTGACTTATAAAATAATTTTTTCCAATCCCCTTGGGAAAAAATCATCGGAAAAACCAAGGGATGGTTTTTGGTTTTGATTAGTTTAATATGTAGTGTCCAAAACCTAAATAATAAAGAATTCCCTCTCCTTTCCTATATAAACCCAACCAATATACCACTTCTATTCACTAAAACCATTTGTATCTCAACCAAACTATTCTATCCTATCTCTAGAATCATCCCAAGGTTCCCCAAGCTTCCTAGAATCCTCTCTCAAGCCTCTTCCAAGCCTTTGGATCACACTTCGAAGTAAGGGATTTCTTCCATTGTCATTTTTCCAAATTTCTTTATGTTGTTGTACCCTTTTAATTTCAATTAAAAATATTGGGGTATAATTTATCACCTCCCCTATACTAACCTCATTATGTTTTAATGATGATATACCCATTTATCTCTCATTAATGCCTCCCATGTACTCCCATTACCATGCCAAAATTCGGTAATGGATTTCCCTCTCCTCATTTACATTCCAGAAATTATTTTATATTATACATCTAAATTCCATTACATTTGTTGGGACATGTATCTATATGACCCCATTAGTATCCATTTCAAGTACATATGATTATATACCACTTTATCTCTCATAAACCATTTTTATGAATTCTTATTTCATGTCGTTATGCGGCCGAAACTGCACCGCAATTTTCCAATCCAAAGTCATTATGTAGTGAATACCATGATCATTTATCTATCAATGGAATTCAACTTTATAAAAATTTACTTATTGATTATAGAGTTTCATGTATGTATTCCACATTACTTTATCCTGGAATAAATGATGATGTTGAATGATCCCATGTTGTATGATCCATGTGGCACACTTATGCATAAAATGAAATGATTAAGAAGGGTGCTCCCTGATAGCGCTCCAATGCATTGGGTAAAGATTAGTATCATGATACATAAATTGAAATGAGGGTTTACTCATGATATATGTCTAATGATCCTTGGATAATGATAATATCATGTTAAATGTTGTTTTTATATTTCCAATCTATGATAATCATGCTATATCATGCCTTTATGTTCATGTTTCTCTTGTGATCTGTTGATATTTCTATTGTCTAAAATGTAATATATTCTTCATGTTATGAATTTTTTACTCACTTAATGGTATTTATAGCTCACACTTTTTTTATTCATGTCCTTAGGTTATCCCATGCAATGATAAGTATGAAGGAATTTTGTGGTCATGTAAAAGAAGTTTCCAATTAAGATGTTGTGTTTTATGTTCTAAGTTTTTATGTAATGTCCCTAATTTCCCAAGACACTGGACCTATCGATCCAAGGAGTTGTCTTAAGTGAAAGTTTATGTAATAAATAATGTTTAAGTGTGTAATAAAGACCATGGTTGTTTTTTGATAGGTTTTTCCACTCATCTCTATGCTGGATGGAGGCAAGGGAGGTAGTTATTGCTGGACCACATCTCATGTGAGAGACTATATAGTAGGTCCAATTGATCAGAAAGCACAATGTTGACTACTCAGTCTAGACAATAGTCTTATGCCAATTGACGTCGGTGAACTCTTGTGTTTGAGGTTGTAGACTAAGTTTTCTGGCGAGTCTTGCCCAGGATGGTCTATAGATGTATTTTGAAGCATGGTAAGCTCTCAATGAGGTTCATTGGACCCTTAGAGGTTGTCAAATAGATCAGACAAATGGCTTAATAGTTGGCACTTCCTTAGAGATACCGGTCTATGCGTGATGTCTTTAATGTATCTCTGCTTCACCAATAATATCAAGACCTAACACATGTATTTCATCCTGATGAGGTAGAATTGAATGTATATTCTTCTTTAAAATAATATCTAGTGCATATAGTGGATCAAAGTATGAAGACTCTCTAAGGCAAGTAAATTCCTCTGGTACGAGTGATATGGCGGTACAACTGAGTATAGGACAAGACCTGGGAATGGGAAGCTAATGTACAAGCTCAGTGGATGGAGCTATTTTCTAATGATACCTCTTTACCCTTATAAGGCCAACTCAGGGACAAGTTACTTTAAGGATGGGAGTTTATAACAAACCATATTTTCAAAAAGGAATGCATGGATTCTTTTTCAATTTTAATCCTTTGTTTAATCATAGAAAATGTGTAATACAAACAAAGGAAGGTACCAAGAGCATTTGGGGCTTGTTCGGAGCCTGGAGTTCTAAAAAAATGTCTAAAATACTAGGCTGTATAGTTAGATTAAACTGTCCAGCCCAGGTCCAGTGGTTTGTTTTTACCATGCAAGGGAAAATAGAGGCACCTACATACTTCACAATTTGTCTGAAATCATGATACTATAGGCACATGACCATGTGAGAACTTCAAGTTTTTATAAAGTGGGATTTATATGGTTTGCGCATGATTTGGGAAATTGTGTGCCTTAACCGTGCACCCCAGATATTTTGGGGTGAAATGAATATTTTCCCCTCAATTAAGTTTAATTTTTTTTTCTTTCTTTCCCCTTGCTTCTTCTAGTGGACCAAACCCTTATCCTCCTCATTTGAGTTCAAAAATATCTTAGGCTAGGAATTTAAGAAACTATGTCATTCAGTGTCCATTATTAAATCTGTGATAAGTATTAGATCCATATTGGTAAGATCCCATAGTATCTTAACTCCTTTCTAAGTTTTCCAACAAATCCATTGCACTATTTTGGTGCTGGATCATTTGCCCTATTTTTAGGGAATTTGACTATTTCTCAGATCTATTCTAACCTACTCTGATTCTGAGGATTATATTGAGAGAGTATTCATCAATATCATTGAGGTATGTGGTCGCATAATTTTCCCTTTGAGTTTTGATGTTTCCTCATTGTTTCGTTGTGCCACATGCCATATTTTTCCAAGAATCTCCATTTATTTGGTCTACTTTTATCAAATTGACCTTTTCACATTATTGTGCACCTAATTATCCTTATCTTGTGGTTTTTAGGTTTTGTACACCTTATATAGTGACACCATGGGTGTGCCAAGTGAAATTGACCATTTTTGGTCAATTGTTCAAAGTGCTTGAAACTCCTTTGCACCTTCCAGCTTAGCTTTTAAATGAAATTTTCTTTGATAAATCTGTATTAAATTGAACCCAAATAACCTCTTTGGTGTTTGTACCTCTTATAATTGGAATTTAATAAGTATGAAATTAACTCATTTCCCATGTCACCTCATAAGTGACCCATTAAGACCTATAATGAAATTGTGATGTTTGGTAAATTGAATGAGTTGAATGAAATGAAATGGATAATGAATGACAGTTTTCCTTTCTTAAAATGAATTAAATATATTTAATTAAGTGGGATGGATTGGGAACGAGGGTTTGATTTTACTTAAATGAAATGGATGGATTAAATGAAATGGTTATGAAGGATAGGAGATACATTTTTTTTGAAAGGTTGGGGCTGAAGCCTCAAGGATAGGAGATACATGCCTTTGATTATTCTTTATTAAATGATCATATTGAATTGCATTACCTTGAGTGGTTTGAAGTTGAAAAAATGAACATATGAGGAGTATTACCTCATGTGTTATTCTTAAGAATGAATACACTTTATTTATATATAGAGGCTTTGGAAACATATTACCGGAGAGGTATAGCCTCATGTTGAACTATAAACGTGAATACATCTTTATACAGGATATTATACGATGGTAAAGAGCCATGGAGCATGATGGTATCACAATATCTTATATCGGGAGTTGTGCATGTCGTCTCACACTATTGGAACTATTAGGATGTTAGGCTAGAGGAACCACATCACTTTGTTTGAGTTCTGAAATGATGGATGACTCACCATCCTGAGTGTCTTGCAGAAATATTACACCCTTATTGGGATGTAGGGAAAGTACCCTATTTCTCAAGATTATAGGCTCCTTAGTCAAGTCATAGATGTCTAGGTTATGCCCTAGTCCAGCCAGCAACTAGTATTTTAGGAATATGAACAATTATATCTACACATACTTGGTTCATATAGGTGTATTAAATATATATAAAAATTCTATATATTTTTCTTATTACTATATATATAGTGATTGATATTATGATTCCCATCCATGAGTTGAAGTAGGTAGAGTCGTCAGGTTTCCTTTAGAAACCTGAGCAACCTGGTTATTTATTTATTCAGTATTTCTTTACTTATTCTATTATACCAGCACACAATTTTGTTATGATAACTTCTTGGATTACATGTAGACATCATTGGTTGTGGCCTACTGAGATTTTTATATCACACCCTTCTCAGACTACCTTTGGTAGCTGAGTATATTATCTACCTGCAAGTATGGATAAGGGAAAATTCCTTACTATAGGTTTTTGATATGTATTGCTTATAAATGGATATTAGGAGAAAAAGACTAGGCTTTATCTCGAGATGATAGTGGAGCATCTTTTTTTTATTTTTGTAAATTTTTATCTACCTATTCCCATTTTTATATGTATCAACATTCCATGCATCATGGATTGACACTATCATAGAGGATTTTGATATTATGATTAGTTGTACTATTTATTTATGCTTACACACTTGTATATTATATCAGTTGTATTTATTCTTCCACTGCATTTTTATCCTAATTATTGATATTATTCTTACACCATTGATTATATATGATTGTATCCACTATTCCACTCTGATATGAGGGTATAATCTCCCCACTGTACCACCTTTATAGCATGGATACTAGCTGATAGCCTCTAGCATATGGGGAGGCATGCTTGAGGCCATGTGACCCATCGACTCAGGGAACAAGTTAAGTGGATCCCAAGTTGGGATGTTACATGTTCTTAAATGGGTGGTAAACCTTATTATTCTTCTTTCTATCCCATCATCCAAAATCTCTTCCCTTTTAAAATTACCATAGTTGGATTACCATTTCTCGTGGTTGAATTGGAAGTCCAAAAAAGTGACCAATACAAAATTATCTATTCTCGCTAACCATTTTGAAATCACATTACCTTTATGAAGTCTGATTTACCTTTACATAGTCGCATAACATACGTTTATATAGTCCATCTATAAAAATCACATCTTTTACCATGGTCTTCAAAATTCCCTTTTTGGGATCCCTATTTCTCATAATTAAAATTACAAGTAGATACATTGAGATTTACCACATAGGTTTATTTTGTAGTTATTTTTGATCTACTTTTAAAGATGTTGGGTACATTTTCTACACCTTCCACTACACCTATTTTAGGCTTAATCATTTTTCATAGGTAACATTATAGCTCAAAATTCCATCCTCTATTGTATGGTGAAAAACCATTGTCCATTTTGGAATCCAAAGTCATTCCAAAATATCTAGATAATGTAGGACATATAAGAGTTTCAATATATTTTTCAGGGTATCTTTTTAAAATAGATAATTTATTGTTTATTAACCATTAAAATATCTTATTCATTATTTAAATAATTAAATACTAATTAAATAAATCCATTGATAAGTGTTTTAGATTGGTTTTGAACATAATTAATCACAGTGAATGGTTTTAATTTTTTTATATTTGAGAAAACACGGGTTATATAGAATCTCGATCTATTATATTTGTTGGTAGGATAAATATATATTTTAAATTATTTTACTATAATCATACAAAATATGGTTTTTATAATATTTTTCTTGGAAAATGAATCCATACACATTTATAAATAATTTTTTTGACTGAGGTAACTGTATGAATTATTATAAAATGTAACATGATTTTTTTCAAGACATTATAATTTTAGGAAATGGAAAAATTCACTGAGTTTTATTTAGTAATTATTATTTTTTATCTCTGTATACATCTTTTACTGATTATTTAACAAATTGTTTTTCTTTACTTTTCTAATAATTTATTCTCTAGAGTAATTTTTTTTAAAATTATCTTATTAAACGTAATATGTAACTAATTTTTTTTATATTTTGATAAATCTTACCTTATAATATTTTATTTGAATAATCACTTGATATTATTTGAAATTATTTTTAATACACCTCTCAATGTGTGATTACAATATTTTTCAACAAGAAATACTTGTGTAGAAGTGATAAAATTAATTTTTATCTTATATTAGAATATGATTGGAATTATTTGAGGTATAGGTATGGTATGTTAGAATGTGAGTTACTATAGACATGTTAGTGATTCATCGGGGGATAGGTTTCGGGTGATGTGACATTTGTGTTATTGTTTGTTCTTATTTATGGTTTTTTAGAAGTTAGGTTTAAAAAATTTATTACAAAACCCATTATGTGATTCCTTCCTAAGGGAACCAATTATGTTAAAAATTACCCATATTTCAAATGCAATTTTTAATAAAAATGGATATGATATACCCATTTCATGACTTAGATGCAATAAGTACATGTGATGGTTATCCCATAAGGATAGTCTTGGATACTAGGGCTCTGAGGTCAAGTATCATGGTATATGTTATGTGGTTATTTATAGAGGGTGATAAATAATTTTTTCTCCTCCTATGATTCAAATGTAAACCTATTATTAGTGAAATGATTTGAATGTCAGGGATAAACCATGGTGTAAACTTATGGGATGATTATTATAATTCAATGGTATGAAATGAAGTTAGTACATTTGATTATCATGGTATCCTGGTTTGTACACAATTACTTGAATTACATGTGTATTTTGAGTATTACTACTAGAACATATACTTAAATATATTTAGTGTTGTATATTTTAGGGACCCTGTTAGTATTTACTCATTTAATTTTATACTCACACCCTACACATGAACCTCAGTGGATATAGAGCTCTTATATTTGAGATACAAGTGAAGGGAAAGGACTAGTAACATAGATTAGAGCCAGTGAAGCTCAGTGGGAATGAGTTGATGTTCTCATGGTTGTGTGAGAGAACTTTTAGTAATTTTAGATGATATTTTAAAATTTAAATTAAGTTGTCCTAATTTAAAAAGTTATAAGGAGAAAACTTTCATCATCTATATCTTTATCACCTGAATAGTTATTATTGCATCTGGTTGCTTGAGAATTATCCCCCATATCTTTTATGTTTCTTGAACTACTTCAAGAAATAGTCATACAAAATGATCACTAGTACCTGGTATGGGTTGACTACTACTCATACTAGTTTCATGAAACATAGGTGAATGTTCATAAGATATGGAATATTGGTATTAAGAAACAAAACACAACAATAACTATTCGAGATATGAACCATATGAGGATGATAATTGTCAATAACTTTCACCTTTGGATAATTAAGAGGATAACACCTACCACAGTGGAGTAATTATTTTCTTAAATTCAATTACCCATTTCCTTCAAAATGGATTCATGATAATCATTTGGCAAAAGAATATGAATATGAAGTTAAAGAGTTTATCATGTTTTCAATAGAGAATGTATACGACCCTTCTCAAATTCTTTGTCCATGTTTATGTAGTTGTTATTAAAGAAAAATTATAGGTTTGACTACTCATATAGAAAATGTCTTTTACACATGATGATGTTACAAATCTTAATGAAGAAAAGATAGTTAATGATGAAACTTTTGAATTATTAGGGAATCAAGGACATGTTGATGAGAAAAAACAACAATAATGTATCATTATAATGTTGAATAAAATTATCAAGGAAAGAAAGCTGGATATAAAATTTGAGGTTGGTTGGAATCAACGTGACCAACCTATTGAACCAAACAAGTCAATGTTCATTAGTTATATTAGGGTCATAATGAGGTTGAATGACCCGATTGATATTAATTCATGGTTTGATATACAAACTATAATGAAGGAAACCCTTTGGAAAGATATAACAACAATTTTATGATAATCTTTCCCTATTTTATTGAAAAATTATACAATGATACATTGATTTAATTTTCATTATTCCCTTCATAGTTCATTTATTTTAGAACATTTCTATAATAAATTTTTCTTAATGGTCACTCTAAAAGCACATAGAGGCTTCCAAACTTTTTTTATGAAGTTAGATCATAGGGATGCTGTGGGGAAAGTAAAGACCCACCCACCAGTTAATTATTCACAAATTATAAAGCAGGAAACATGGAATTATTTCATCAATCGTCACAATGAGAAATCATTATATGTGTATTACAGTCAATAATATATTATTTTATATTGTTTATTTTATCAAATTTTATTCAAAATTGTTAATTTATGAAATAATAAAAGAGTTCTGAAAATAAAGAATGTACATCAAAACCAATGTACTTCTATCATAAAGAAAGGATGGGGTATGATTCACTAGAGAAGAAATTGGTTTGTATTTTAAATCAATATTAAAAGTTTTATGTGATATGAAACAAAATATATTCCTCTGTTTATATACGTACTGATGAATCAAAATCAAAATCCACTTCCATCCCATGTCATGTGCTATGGATGGAGGCTCTCATAAATAAGGAGGGTAAACTAGTTGATGAAAACTCAAAAAATTAGTATGAGAATCGTCTGTAAGTATGAAATAATTGTAATTAATTATGATTTAAAACAATATTACATAAAAATTTATATTTATTTTTATTTTTTTATATGGTTTAGACAAAATAATTGACAGTGACTATACCAAAAGAAAACTACTATCAGTAATATATGGAACTTTTATAACTGACATAATTTGCATTGAGACTCTAAATGAGATTCTCAAGAGTGAATGAACAGAATTATTAGTTGGAAATAAATATATAATGCACATTTTCGTAATATGTTTTTCCAAATAGTGAGATAATATGTTTTTTAAAGTTAATAGCTATTCATATTTTCTACATGAGTTTATATTACTACCATATAAAGGGAAAACCGTGTGAAACATGATTTGGATTAATTAATCATTATATACTTTATATAGAAAAATTTCTTTTGGATAATGAAGAAATTAAGGAGAAAAAAATAAGAAAATTGATTTATTAAAAAAAAATATTAGATGGAAGATTATTTTTTATTCATACAATGTAGAAGTAAAACTCTCCAATCTAATCACAAAAAATATTTTTTAAATTTTTTAATTACTTATTGTTTTTTAGGAAGCACTTGATTCTGATTGAAATCAATATGGACATCTCGAATATTTATTTTTTTGGATCCCATTCATGTATATCCAATAAATAAACCAAAAATTATGTGTATGGTGAATTTGTGATACACATTAATAAAAATTTTATAGATAAACTGAAAATTATATGTTTAAATCTGTGTTTTAATAGGATTTTTTATGATAAAGAGGTTTCTAAATATAATATAAATCATGGAATGATGTTGGTGTCTGGATAGATAAAGCATGTGGATGAGAAAAAATATTTCAAAAAAATTTACTTATTTTTGTTAATGTTTCTGCAGTGTCTGAAGCAAGATAATAGAACTAAATATGAATATTATGTTTACACATTTTTGAGAGAGATTATAGATCATGAAAACAACAATATCCCCCAACATGTGATTTTTTAAGGTAATTACAATTTCATTAAATATATTTCTTAAACATTTTATTGTTTATATTTTCTCAGTACTATCAATATTTCTGACAACCTTCATTCACAATAGAAGAATTAAATTTTTTTATAGATGTGTGGGTAACATATATGTTTTCATAATATTTTTGATAGTAAATTTTTGTTATTACCTGCTTTTTTTGTGACATGGTATGATCTATGAGCTTATAAATATATTTGGGTTGTGAAACATTAGTGCCAGAAAGCTTATATATTATTTTGACCTATTTCTCAAAGAGAAGTATAATGGCGTAAATCAATTTGTTTAGATTCCCTAAACCTTAAACAATAATTTTTTTGGGCAATGACAGAGGTCAAGATAGAGGAAGAGGTGAAATTGGTGGCTGAGGTGGAGTTAGAGTCAGATTCAGAGACCTAGGTGGAGGAGGAGGTAGAGGCAGAGACTGAGTTGGAGGAGGAGACGAATCGTTGGCTTAAAAACAGTAAATTTTTGGGAAATGAAGTATAATGAGGATCATACCAAGGTTGTGTTTGAGAAAAATTGTTAAAATCCGTGAACAACACTTGTCACTTAACATAAGAGCCATTGCATAAGTGTTTCAGGTGGATTATTGATTTCTTTCACCACTTTATTAAGTGATTTTATACAAGAATTTAAGTGGAGAAATATTTTTCAGAAACAAAAAAGCAAAAATAATTTTTTCAAACTGATTATCATAGAATAAAATTTCTATTTGTATATTCTAAGTACTATCACATATTATATAATTTACAAAGCAACCCATCACCAATAAAAAACTGAACAAAAAAAAAATGATACAGTTCCTTGTCTATGACTTCTCTACATAGTAAAGAAAGGGTCTTAGTAGTGGATCCAATAGTAACTTGAGAGTTTTACAACACCAATAAAATCATCAAATAGGTTTATAATCCAACTCTATTTTTTGAATAAATATGTGTGTAATTATCCACTAAAGCTAGTAGGTGAATGAGAGAACTATTGGAGGACAACCAACATTGAGAGATTGTGGTCATCAAGGAAAGATGATGTAAAAGGAAACATAACTTCAAATAAAAATAAAAATCCGTATAAAAATATCCCTAAAAATGAAAAACCCACTTCAAATGAAACCATGAAGTACCAAAAATCCAAATGAAGACCCATTTGAAAAATAATCTCGTAGCTTGATCCAAAACCTATAAATAAATAAATACAAAATTTCAATGACTGAATCCTTAGTTTTCTAAAAACAACAATATAGTGGTTACACTTTGGTGGGTGGTGGAATTATGTGGGATATTAGATAATCAATTAACTGTATGATATAATATAAAAAAAATCTTGTGAATTCCATACAAGTAACATTCAGTATGCATGTGAACATTCATTATGTGAAATGATCCATGTTCACAAGATCAATAATAAGAAACTAATAATAATTCTCCATAAAAAATAAATAATGGGTCACACATAAGTTTTTTCCATGAAATATGGAAAATATTTTATGAGGGAGTTTGTACTCTCAATGATGGTGAAAGGGTATGTTATATTTTATTATGTTCCACAAAAACTCAAATGGAAACATTTATTTTAATTTAATTAATGAATGATGATAGGTTTACACTAATGTTTAATTTTTTCTAGGAATAAATTACTTCATTAATAAAGAACATTTACTCCTGTACTATGATCATTCAATCAAATGGTATGACCTGAATGGTATGTTTTAAGTTTATAATTTTCATTTTAGTTCAAAACACACACCAAATACTCAAAACTGTGAAAAAAATATTGGATTGTCTTGATAATTTTGGAAAATGATTTATAATTCATTTTTGACATGTAGGAATATGCCTCACCTCAATACGATGAATAGTGTGACCGGTATGACTCCAAGAACCTCTTTCTAACTTAATATTGACACTAATTTTACTAAAAAAGACAACTGACATACTCAAAATTGAAGAAAAACATTTGGATTGTTTTTATAATTTTGTAAAATGATCCATAAGTCATTTGGAATGTGTAGGGACCAGCCGAACCTCAATTTGATTCATTATGCAACTGATATGACTCCAAGTGCATATTTTTATTTAAAATTGATTTTAATTTTACTAAAAAAGACCACTGACATACTCAAAACCAAGAAAACACATTTTTATTATTTTAATACTTTAGTAAAATTATCCATAAGTCATTTGGGATGTATAGGAATCATCTAAACCTCAATCCATTACATGATGTTCCTGGTATGACTCAAAGTTTCTGTTATTAGTTTAAAATTGACATTTTAGTAGAAAAAGTGTCACTCACTAAAAAAAGATAAAATACACTCAAATTGGACTGATAATTTTGGAAAATTTTTTATAATTCATTTGTAATGTGTAGAAATAATTCTCATATAAAAACTTTACATGATGTGGTTATTATGACTTAAAGTGCATGTTTCTAGTTTGAAATGATATTTTAGTAAAAAAAAGTGGCATACTGAAAACTGATCAAAGACATTTGGATTATTTTTATAATTTAGTAAAACTATCCATAATTCATTTGGGATATATAGGATACAACCTCACCTCAATATGATGCATGGTGTGATCGGTA